>JAMXDE010000008.1:0-2400000 GCA_026770025.1 Craspedostauros australis | reverse complement strand
TTAACATAGCCTTTATACACATGGTACCCTTATCCGTACGCCTATGGCCTGGCCTGCCCTGATATTCTGTTTGCTTGCACAGGTACCACACAGTCTCGCACGTATGTATATCCACGAATACCTTGCACTCCTACTTCATTTTCATTTTGTCTGCGCGTCGCCAAGTCTGGGTTCGTTCTGATGACCATGCTGATGCAAGATCTCGATCATCATGATCCGATCGTGCCTCAACTCCCAGACCTGCGGGCCCTTCATGTGAGGCGCATCTCATCGTCTGCTGAGCTTTTGCTGGTGGATCGTTTGATCAGGGCTGGTGCCTTCTTCGTCGGGGACGATCCTCCGAATGACGCGTTGGTGCCAATCGCGTCATTCGGGGTCAGGGAGCCCGCCTCGATGTCACGACGCGGAGAGGATCCATTCTTGACGCGCACAGGTAAATTGCCGGATGGCGGCGGCGTGGTGGTGGTGGTGTGCGATCCCGACATGGTGGACATCTCGATCCTGGCCCCGCCGTTGGAGGGTGCGCTGCCATCATCGTACGGTACAGGATCGAAGGTCTCGTCCCATTCGTACCCCAGTACGACCTTCTCCATGCCGGCTGGGAATTCGACGGGCAAAGGCAGGAACCAATGCCAGCCAACCTCCTTCGTCTCTCCGCCGAACATCTCATTGAACTCCTCCGTCACGCGCGATAGCTCCGTGCCGGCCTGTCCCACGCTCATCTTCATCCTCGCAATTTTGGACGTGTTGGTTTCGATGGCTTCGACCTGATCGATGAGCATGGTGCATGTGAAGACTAGGAACACCAAACTGACGATGACCAGCGCCAGCACAAGGTACGACGTGTACCAATCGATGCATTCCGGTTCGTAGAGGGATGCCGAGGATTCTGCTTGCACTGTTGACGTGGAGGCAAGTATCCTGGACGTCACCGCGAGAGCCCTTCGATGATCTCCATCCTTGGTACCGGTCGAAGCTGCGACGTCGTCCGATTCGCTGTCTGCTCCTGTGACGTAGCCGCAATGGATTGCACGCAGGACGAGCAGGGAGAGGGATAATATGCAACTACAGAGCGTGTATCCGATAAATAGCACGAAGAATTTGTGATTGAGAGCGCCCACTGCATTTCCGACCCACGGACTGTTACGGTATATGGTAAGTCATCGAGCCGTTTGAATACGAGTGCCAATGATTGAATGAAGAAGCGGTGGATGGGGCAGGCAAGGATGAGTACATGCGGATGGATTGGTTGACGATTGTACCGTACTTTGTGAATCTTCCACACAAAATCATGGGCATGCATGTGGTCGAGTATGCAAGTGCATATGCGAGAATGGCACATCCACACTCACCAAAAGTGATCAAACTTGACGATGCAACGCCCCGTGACGGAATCGTGATGGGCACGCGGTGCCTTGAAGTTGTCGGCACACTTGTGACACCGTCGCAGACCTCGACGCCGGGACGAACTTTTGCCGTTGCTGGAAGCCGATGACACTGTCGTGGGTGCCGATGATGTGATATCCCCTGAAGATGCCCTGCGCACTGTGACCAATGGCCTTGCGCCCATGGGGACGGCGCCTGGATGTCGCGGGATGCAAGATGGAGTTGTGAATGTTGGGGGATGTAGAATTGGTTGAGACAAACGTTGTGCAATATGCGGGCATTTGAAGATCTCACACTGATTGAGGACCGTGCATCATTGCCTTGACATGATCATGTTCTTCCGAACGTCATTCCTTTGAATTCAATTCGTCTCAATCCATTGAATTGAAATTGTGACGCCCACCAACACACCACATCACGCAACATAACTCACCTGGATCGGACGTCCATGCCATGTACAAGGACGACATGGCCAACAGACTGACGGGAACGTAGAGCAGGACAAAGACGGCCGTCGCGAACATGCTGCCTGCGATGACCTTGGTCGAGAGGACGAAGAAGGAAAAGAGATGGACGAACCAGCTGCAGCTGACGCCCAGCAAGCCGCACGTATCCAACGACAGCCATCGTTTGGCCTCGAAGGAGGTCCCGATCATCTGGTTGATGGGGAGACAGAAGACCTCATTGCGTCCGTTGCTGGGCATTGTGTGATTTGGTTTCGCGAAGTCTGATTTCGTCGTTCGTTGCTTGCTCGCCGCGCAACCCAACGCAATGAATCAAGGTTGGATTGTGTGTCTTTGTTCACTCAATGAGTGGATGTATAGATGAATCGATGAATCGATGGATGGATCGGAGATAACAGCGTAGGGTCCTCTGCTCTGCCGATACTCTGTTGGTGCTTTTGCGTGCTGAGTCGAGCCGAGAAGAAGAGAGGCTGACTCGTAGAATATAATATGTGGGTATCAATCGTGTATTATTATTCGGTGATGTTGGAAGCAGTGATGGACGTTGTTCTCTCTCTCTCTCTCTCCTCGTGAGAGCTCCAGGTTTCAACAACTTTCTCGTTTTCTCTTGCGTGCACCGCAGCGAGACTCGTCTTTGGCCTTGCGGGGATGGTGAAAGGAGAAGGGAGCAACAGGTGGCGGGAGATGTTGGAGTGTCGAAACTACACTCTTCACGGGAGACTGAACTTGAGCAGAGTATTATTATGTATAATACACGCAGAACACTTTCGTATTGTTGTTGCTATTGTTGTTGTCGCTACTGCCGCCAGAGACAAGACAAGCTTGGGTGCTTGGAACCGGAAGCTCGTGGCTCTTTGCTCCTTCGCGTCTTGGCTGGCTCTTGGGTTGTGTCTGGTGTGCATGTCCACGATTTTCCCTGTCGTGTTTGTGCCTTTTACTACCACCACGCAATCGACAGGGTTCTTCGTGCGACTTTGAGTCGTGAATGTGACAACTCAAAATTAGTATTTCAATGCGCTATTTCTGTATTCCAATGTTTTTGTGTTCCCACTATCGACCAAGTCGACCAACAACAAAGACCAAAACAAGGAATCGAAGATCCAAGTTTCGCTGTGAACGCTGTTTCATGCCGCCAACATCGAATTGGAGACCAAACGCTGGACAACAACACGGTAGAGAAGCACGCGAACACACTCACAACAATTCTCATCGTGACTTTCGATCCTTCCCCAGCTACCCGACTGATCATAACTCCACCAGCACTCCTCTCGTCTGCATACCAAACAGGACATCCACGGTCGCACACCAAGACAAAGGAAAGATCATTGAACCAGATTTCAGGACTTCCTTGCGATCGACAACTACGCTACTCGTATAATAGCATCATACTCTGCATCGAATTTCTCTTGCCACGAATACAATGTCAAGCAACATGGAAGTGGATGCACCAAGCGCAGGCAGCGGGGCTGCCACCATGGTCTCGATGCATCCGGTGAGTGGTCGCAAGGTGTCTCTCTTCTTGTAGCTCCATGCCTCGTCCTTCACAGTCTTTGATCTGTTCGTTCGCAGTTTGTCACGTTCCAATTTGATTGATTTCTCACACCAATAACCCATGTTCCGTCCTCTTTCCTTGTGTTGTCTTGTCTTTTCCTGATCCCATCCCCAAACTCGCTCAGCTCGCGATTGTTCACATGGCAGATCAATTCACGCGCATCACTTCTGGAGGATCCCCGCTGACACCGGACTCGCCCGTCATTGGTCTCCTGTTTGGAATGATGTCGAAAGACGGGCAACCGACTGCTGGTACCGCGGTTGCATCCAAGCACAACAGCAACACTGCGACCCTGCTCGAGATTCAGGATGCGGATGACATCCCGACGGAAATCAGCGAGGCCACGACGTTGCAGATTGGATTGCACCAGGCGGTGTTTCCGCAGCACGCCGTCGTGGGATGGTACCGTGTTTCGCAGGAGGATGAACCCACCGCGCAGGACCTGCAAACCACCAAGAAGCTGCGGGATCATTTCGCGCTGGACCAATTCGTGTTTTGCCAACTGCAAGTGGATGGGAATAGCAACAGCGGCGGCGCGAATGCCGACGAACCAAAGGAAGTCACATCGACGCTGGAGGAGGAGCTGCCGATGAATCTGTATCAGGTCCACGTTCCAGATGATAAGCCCGCCTCCGCCGTGTTGCTTGCCATGGATCCATCCAACTGGAACCTCGCCACATCGGAGTCCGAACGCATCGCTGTGGAGCGCGTCATCCGCGAACAACCCACGACATCCGCTGTTGCGGATACGTCCGACGACGCCGCCATCGCGAGCCAAAGCAACGCCTCCGCCTACTACAACCATCAGACAGACGCCGTCCAATTCTCCCTGCGTTCCATGAGCGATCGTCTCAACGTGTTGATCCAATTCCTGGAGGACACGCACGCCGGCAAGATCCCGCCCAACCACGGCCTGATGCGCGACGTGGTGACGCTGACCATGATGCTGGGACCCATCGCCAGCCAGACGAAGCGCCAATCGACGTCCGTGGATTCTCACGTCCTGGCGCATCTTGCCACGCTGGGGAAGGTCGTCAGCGTCGTTCAGGCTTACACCGAGAAGACGATCGATCCGTCGCGGTATACCATGACGCATATCTAGGAATGTTCAGACCTGTGTCGGCTGATTGCGATACTGCAACTAAAGAGTGGTCCCGGTACTTTTGGAGGAAGATGGAGCGTTCTGCAACAATAGAGAAGCGACCAACGTAAGGGACGGGTCCTCCAAAAACTAAGGTTTCAGTATTTCTCTTTCTCATGCTCGCAACTGTGCTTCTGCTCTTCCCATTCGGTCGACGAGGAGAGTGCGACCTCTTGTCATCTCCCTCTTTCATTCTTCTCTTGTCAGCACAAACGCCCAGCAAAAGAAGCTTTCCTGAAAGAGCGACGTTTCGGGAATAAGATCATCAACAGCGCGACACCCGCCAGTCAGCCAGCCAGGTGTCATGAAAGAAATCTTTGATGCGGGTGGAGCCGACTATGGCGACACTCTGGTTCCTGAATGGTTCCAAACACATCTGGAAGACAACGGCGAAGTCTCCGCATACATCTTCTCCAACCTGTAGCAAGGCACCAATCGCTGGATTCTCAGCGCCGTCGAAGAAGCCCGCAACGAGGTGCTCGAGCTGATGGAGGAGTCCCACCAACGAAGCTCTCGAACCTTAAAGCGCATGGAGTGCCGCTCTGAGATTGGCGACACCCCAGCCTACCACTTGGACAGGCCTCCATTCCGACACAAGGGCGACAGCAACGCAGCCCTCAAGAGCTCCTTCATCAAGAAGCCAACGCTCAACGATGACGAGAAGGAGGGGGTGTTCGCGTACTACTCTGATAGCGGCACCGAAAAGACCGTCGAGCTTGCAGCAAGCTCGCACACCCGCGACGCTCTCTTCACCATCATTGAAGCAGGCAGGCAGGCAGCCACCCAAATGTTGTCAAAGCCATCGTTGATGATCATGTGGCATTCGGCAAGTTCCTGGCGCATGGCATCGCGAAACGTAAGCTGTGCGAACTCTTCAATGAGATGTACGCCGAGTTCCGCAAGCTTGCCAAGACGGAAGCGCCACCGTCCACGTTCATAAAGGACTCCGCGGAGGATCTCGATAAACCCGCCTTCCAGATTCTGTTCTCGGTCAGTGGTACAGGTGTGATAGGAGCCACCGCGCAAGCCACCACGGGATCATTGGCATACCTATGCATACAAGCACCTCGAAGCGTCCATCATCTTTAGACTATGAAAGATCTACGACACCCTTCGTACAGAATTCAGGGATGAGCATGGGTGAAACTCAACCATACCAACGTGCGAAGTGCTTGATGACTTCCCTCTCATCAAGGCCATCGCCAACTACAACCCAGGGACGACTTCGATCTTCATGGACAGGTCCAATAGGCAGCGTACTGCTCGCCGCATCACTCCATACATATCAATTGGTGGAAACACAACTATAGTAGGGATGAAGGAGATGTTCCGACTAGAGTATATATTCTCGATTTCTTGCTCTTAACTTATGCCTGCACAGTGCCGCTTTCCCGTGATCGTCGGATGATCCTCACCAACTTTCGTACTTGCCCAATTTGGTTCGCTCCGACAATCAGGTGAGACTTCCGCAACGAGTCGTTGTGTGTTGCGACTCGCGCTTCCAAGGTGCACCCACACCATACCCAAATGTCCCGAACAACCGCCACCGATGGATGTCATTGTGAACAATCTATTCATGATTCTATGCCTGCCCATGTTGGTCGCGAAGCGATTCCCAGCGCTCCACGTATCGCCGAATCGATGGAGGGACGGTGTTCATGTCTGCGCCAGCCTTGACCGAGGATGATGGATGCTGACGAGGACAGAACTTGTGTGGAGAGTGGCTATATCTTCTACAACAGCACAAGTACGTACTCGTGCATACGTACGTCTACTGTAAGCGACGATCAACCGAGCACGGTCAAGTTGGAGGCAACGTCGCGCACTGCGGCTGCTTCATGCATGTGCGCTGAGATGTCAGGGTCCACAGCAGGCAATAGCATTGCATTGTATTGCGCTGTGCGTCCGCGAAAGGAAAGCCATCATATGGTCTACTCTATTCTCGAAGAGCCGTTCCTCACCAATTGCGGCATCTGCGTCAGAAAGTAAAACAAAGCATCGGGCTGATGCGACGACCGCCCCAACACATGCGCCCATAATCCCAATGCATCGCTACACGTCATCAATCGACGTCCAGCCCGATTCAATCCCAAATAATACTGCAGCATCGGATACTTGCGGTACCACTTGGATTCGAGAAGGATCTGTTGCATCGTGGTGTTGCATTGCAGCTGGTCTTGGTACTTGGGGAGGATGTGATGCAGATGCCGGTCGTCGCACGCGAAGAGATCGAGGTGTTGCACGGTGTCGCCGAACGCGACGGGCGGACGCGTGATCTGTTGGTTAAAGGCGAGGCAGATACGGCGGATGGTGCGGTTGTGTTGCAATCCCTTGGACAAGTAGATCATGCTGACGTCGTCGAGGCCGCAGTTGTAAAATTCGATCGTATGCAACGTCGTCGTGCAGGTGAACGGCACGATGAAATGGGAAAGATCGATGATGCGTTCATTGGGTGTATGGATGGCATTGACGATGCGCAGCTCTTGCAAGGCATGCGTGAGGATGGGTGCGATGGCGGCGGCGCATTGCGTCAGTACTTGGCATTCGCTGATGCGCAGACGCTGCAATTGCGGTATGGGCTGCAAGCCCTTCATGAGGATGGCAACGTCGTCATCGGGCAAGGGCCCGCCGCTGGCCGTGCACAGCTTGGTGAAGTCCACCGAACGCAGCGAGACGTTGCGGCGCAGTCCATCGGCCAAGGCCCGCACGGCCGAAGGACCGGCAATGCTGCAGTGCGCCACGACCAGAGATTGCAGATGCGACGTATGCGTCAGACCGGCGGTCAGAGCCAGGGCGCTTGCGATGGACAGCGGGAAGGTCTCCGAATGACGATGCGGATGCGACAATCGGATAACGAGTTCGCGCAGGCTCGCGTTGACCTGCAGCGCCAATCCCAGCGCCTGGAAGCAGCGTTCGAGCAATGCGCCGTCCTGTTGCGTATCGAAGGACAATTCCAACGTGCGGATGCCGCTGACCGACGGCATTGCGAGCAGAGACGTGAGGAGGAGATCGGGTATACCCGTGCAACGACGCATGCGCAGCTTGTTGAGCGTGTGAGAATGCATGCGCACGAATCGGATGATGGTCGCCGCGGATTCGGTCGTGAGCACCTCGTCGGCGATCGTGATGGATGTGAAGATCATATTGTCGAAGTCGAGAGTCGTCCGTTCTTTGGGGACAGCGGGCGGAGCGGGCTTGCTCCTGTATCTCCTCGCACCGGGCTTGGTTGGACTGGCGTTGGGACTTCCGGGGTTCCTGGCGCCATGCTGCTGCAAAGTGGGTCTGTTGCTGTCGTGTATGCTGATCTTAGGCTGCGAGCCATCGCTCTGCTTCATACTCATATTCATACTCATATCCATGCTCGTCCTCGTGCGTCGCGGAGGCTCCTGCTTCTGCCTGCACTGCATGTACCACTTGATCCATTCCAAGGAGCAGTCCATCTGGTAGTCATGTTGAATCTGGTCTTCTGTGGCCACCGAGGTGATTGACATGGCTATCATGGTGGCACTGTGTTGTATTGTATTATAGTGTGTTGTATTGTAATGTATTGTATCCAATGAGAAAGGACTTGCTCTACGCCACTCTGCCATTCGACGCTAGTCTGCGATGATTGTTGACACTCTGTGGTGATTCGGAACCAACGCCTCCATGGATGCAATGGACGACTGTGGCCTTGATGGGGTTTTGACTTTGGCGCGCAACTTTGGCGCAGCTTGCTCTGTTGTTGTTGTTGTGGGTGCAGTTGGGTGGATGCGATGCTATGCTATGCAATGCAATGCAATGTTATGCACCCTTGTTTGCCTTCTTCCCTTGAGGTTGTTGCTGCTCTGGTTGCTGCTTTGGTTGTTGTTGCTGTTGTTACTCAGAATAGAGACTCAGTTCGGAAGAGGATGGCGGGGCGATTGAGTTTCGCATTTGGAAGAGAACACAGCTGCGCGATGTTGATGCAGGGTGTCACTTCTCTGCACATGATGTTCCAGTCACCGCACCGCCGAACTTCCTTGATTGTGCGAGTGATTTCACTATGTGACACAACATGAGGCGAATCTCAACGGAAGGAACTGAGCACCGCCCAACGCGCCAAAATACACAATGGGTTGGCAACTCCAACGTGCCAACGGGGAGGCGGCGAAGTTTACTTTGGCGAAACGGAAACGGAAATGGAGCGGAGTGACGCACAATTTCACTCTACTCTACTCCACTCTACTCTACTCCACTCCACTCGACCACACTCCACTCGACCACACTCCAAAGAGAAGCAGAGATACCGTTTGCAGGTACTCTACTCTCTACTCACTATGTGGAACAGAGCTGATGCTTGCTTGAAGCGATGGAATCGATCTTTTCTGTCCGCATGCATCAATGCCTTGCTCGTAGTCGTACCTGTTAGGACCATGCAAAATGCTCGAACATGACAAGCATGCATCATAACAACTCATCCCCATCCTTTCGTCCTCCTTGTTACCCATAGTCTTCGTTGCGTTCCACACCTCCAACTCTGGAGAGTCTCCTATGTTTCATCACGATGGAGGCGAACACATCCAGCATCATGTCATGCAGGACCACCACATCATCTGCTGTTTCATTCGTGTTCCTATTGTTTGAATTATCTTGCTGGTTCATTTGGTCTGGTCTCATCTCTTGTGATTCGGTACGATCCGGGTTCATCCGCCCAAGGCGGAGCGAGCATCAGACCGCGCTAGAGAGTCGGCGTATCCCCCGCGCAATCAACGTTGGGGCGTTACACCTCACGTTCACTGCTTGCGGAATTGGATCCGGATGCACATTCGGTCCATCCGAATACCTTCCCGAATCTTCATCTGGTTGGGAGTCGCTTACGCGCAGACAGGCGAAACCTCATCTGGAGTTGGAGTCTCTGCCTCAACATCCTCCCCTGCTGCGTCTCCCTGGTTCTCCTGCTCTTGTTGCTGATCCTGCAGCTGCAAGACCACTTCGTCTTGCGCTTCGACATCGACGACCTTCGGTGGGACCTTGCTGTTCGTTCTGCTTGGGGAGCTTGCCTCCTTTTCGCGCTTGGGGTACGCGAGGGCGTACAGGAGGTCAAGGTGCTTGCTGGATTGCTGCGACAGTTGACCGGCAGGTGGGAGGCTGCCCATCACGCTGTCACGTGTGCGGCGTGGGATTGTCCTCGTCACGACGCCTGTCTGGCCGTCCGTGATCCTCACATCATCGTCGTTGCTGCCAATCGATCTGGAGTCGAGGTTGTTGGCATCATCCTCCGCTTCTCGCGAACCCTGTCCTCCCCGACGCACCGCACGCAAGAATCTGCGGTTCCACTTGTTCACCACCTTCATGGAGATCATCGAACGCCCGAGACGGAACTGCACCGACTGGGATGGCGACAGTTCCAACGGTCGCCTCAGGTAGAGGTAGGAACCGTTGGAGGAACCTGCATCGGTGAAAATGAATTCCCCGTTCTTGAAACGGATGGCCGCATGACGAGCAGACACGGTGCGGTAATCAAGCACCATGTCGGATCCCGAAGACCGTCCCAACAGCAATGGGCGGCTCGCGTTGCGCCCATCCTGTCTCATCAAAGTGCTGAACGACAGCTGGAAGCGAGTGTTGAATAACCGCTGTGCCATCTCGTGCTTGGTTGCCACGAGGAGCGACACGTATGGTGGCTCAAGGGACGACTTGAAGAGCTTGACTTGACGTCCGTCCTTGAGCTTGAAATCGGATTTGAATGTGCTTTTGCACACAGAGCAGGTGGCGTCGACGGATGACAGGAAGCAGATTTGGTTGTCCGCCTCTGCGGTGTGCCACTTGCGAAGGCACTCCACGTGCACGAACTTCGTGTCTCCGGAGCACTTGCACGGGGTGATCATGGGGTTGGTCTCCGTGTCCTCCTCATCGAAGCACATGTAGCACACCGGGCTATCCCCATGATCCTCGTGCGTCGACCTGTTGCCTGGCATGTCATCCATGGAGTCATCAGAGTTCTCTGTTGGTGCATTGATGCACGTAGCGATTGCGATTGTGGTAGCGATGTGATCGCGAAGGTATCGTTAAACCGAACGGAGCGACACGTAAGCAACGTAGAAACGTTTGTGCGATTGAGCAAGACGGTTTGGAGGCGTGTGTTGATGGTATTGTGGTGGTTGCAATGGTAGAGATGAGTTTGCGATGGATGGGTCATACCGTCAACGTGGAACCCAAAAGAGGAGGCATTTAGAAAATCGGGCATGACATGGCGAGGGGAGAAGAGCCGAAGACAAGAAGAGCAAGCGTGGTTAGTGTGCAGAAAATTGGGCAGTAAGAACACGGGACACAAAATACAAAAGGAGGTGTGTCGGTGACGTGGAAGAACTGCTCCAAATTGGTGCTGGTGCGTTGACTCACCTCCGTCAGTCTCCGCAAGGTCGAGGAAGCCTCCGTTGGAGTTGGTCGTGTCTCTCATGATCTTCTGAATCTTCTCTTCCGAGAGAACGCGGTTCTCGACACCATCGTGGGTCTCGATGACGACAACACCGACCGATCCCACGCGCAAAAAGTCTCCCACCTGGAGGGTGTGTGGGGCGGGTGGGTGCTTTCTGTCACCAAGGAGCCTGCAGGTACCGGAGTGTCGGGAGAAGGCTTCCGGTGCTGGCACCACCCAGAAGTTCTTGCCGTGGGTGGTGACCAGCAGCTGGCACGCCCTGGTATCGGAGAGCTCGTAGCGTTGGAGCTTGCGGCCGACGTGGGTGGCATATTCGGAACCGAGATCGATGGAGTTGCCGTTGCGATTGCGGTTGGAGCCTTGGATGATGACGCCCTGTTCATACGAGTGCGTTCACGAAGACGGCGGGATTGATGGTCGCACGGCAGAGAACACAGTGTTCGTTCGATTGCCAGAATGGGAAGTATGCCAGGATAGTGAAGTGTTAGTGGCAGAACGACAGAGCATGGTGGAGATGGAGCAAATAGTTTCCTTCGCGTCCGGAGAGGGGAACGCACGCAGCGGAAGACGAAAAGCACCTGACTGTCACCCAGCCCACCCATCGACTTGCGCAAGCAGAATGACCATGTGTATGGCTGCCTCTGTGCTCGAGTGGTTCACTAGCCGCGCGACATTGACACCTTGAAACTGAGCGTATGTGTCGAATTCTGTTCGGTGCCTCCACTTCCGGAGGAACATGGACGTGGATTCAGGGTACAACCAAACGAACAAACACACCAACAAACAACAGGGCTTCAATCAATCAATCAATCAATCAATCAAGCAGGCGAAGCGGAACTGCGGATGGATGCACGAAAGGCCTGCTTACCTCTGGCTTGATGGTGAAGGAGGTAAACTTCTTCTTGCCGCTGTTGCTCTGGCTGTTGTTGCATGGGTAGACCTTGACTTCGACCTGTGTGTCGAGGCGGGAGTTGACATCACCCGCTGGGTTGATGCATCTGGCTGGCAGCGTCACATTGTCGTTGTTCGGCGGTGCCGGGTTGCGTCGAGTTCGTGGAGAGGACATGTCTTCTGATCGCGATGATGACATAGCGCGTGGAGGCTGGAATGTGCTTGTGCGTGTGTCTCTGTAGATGAGTCAATCAGTTGCGCGGTGTTGCGTTGTGCTGACTTTGCGGAGAGTGGGCTTTTTGGGACTGTGGGGGTGCGATGGTGCTGATGTCTTTGTTGTGACAGATGCTGCTGGTGGTGTGCTGCTGTTCGTGTTGACGGGAAAAGGCCTGGTGGTTGACGGAAGTCCCGTTTGTCGTTTCTTGCTGTCTGCGATTGTGCGTGGTCGTGCTGCTTTTGAGACCGCTGTCTTTTTCCCAAAGCCGTTTTGTCTGATGCTGCTCACGCTGTGCAGTGCGGGCGCGCAAACAACACTCGAACACGGGTGAAGCTCGATGACTTGGAGAGAGTAATTGCGAATTCGAAAGGATGCGAATTCAAGAGGCTTTGTTTTGCGTCGGCAGTGTCGGTCTTGTTGCTGTTGCAGCTGGAGTTGTGGCTTCGTTCTTGTTTGTTTGTTTGTTCGGAGTATGAGCGCTTCCTCAAATGGACAAACAAGGTGCGGTTGTTGTGGCGTTTGTCTGACACGAAAGGCGAGCAGCAAGATGCGACTGTTGGACTCTTGTGTCTGTTTGGCTTGGCTGCGCCTGCGATGTCGTTATGAGCGCTGTCGTTGTGGTGGTCAATGAAGGTGGAGCCGAAGGTGAAGATGAAGTTGGTCTCTCCCTGGTGCTTCTTCGCCTCTCTGTCTCTTTGTCCTTGGTCTTTCTGTTTGGTATCGCGAGACTCGTCTTCGGCGTTTTTGTGCAGGGAGATGCCGTTGTGGGTGGGTGTTTGTGTGCAACTTTCGTGTGCGCGTTTGTGCGCTTTGGGTGTTAGTGTTTGTTGGATGGTTTCAAAACCAAACGCCTGTGTCGCTGTTGTTGTCGCCGTCTCTTCACGAGTGTGATTGTGTTTGTGCTGTGTGTGCCTGTGCCTGTGTGTCGCTGCTGTTGCGAAGCGTCTGTATGCCCTCTGTGCCTCTAAGTGCGCCCGTGTATGAAGGAGCTAAAACAATCGACGCGTAGGAAAGTGTACCAGGTCCTACGATGAGCGCGTTGTTCTACCCTCGCCAATGTTTTTTGCGTGTCGTCCGCAATGACAACTTCCTGCGCTGATTCAAAAACAACCAAGGAGCGTGAGAAAGAAAGAGTTGTGCCTGGTTGCGTTCGATTGGCTCTTTTTTCGCTGTGCTGTTCCTCTCCGGGTGTCGTATCAGTTCGTACTACTATGACGACGATCTCGACACAACCCGTCCTCCTTGCTGATGATGCCAACGCTGCTGATGCTACTTTTGATGCTTCTGATGTTGATGTTGTTGTTGTTGTTGTCGAGAGGGCGGCAATGCAATGACAACGCCTCTCTGATCGTGTTTGTTCTTTGTTGCTCTCTTGGTTCCTCTTTCGCTTGGCCGCTCTTGCTTCCGTGAGGTGGTGTTCCGCTATTATCGCGACCGTGTGGCTCTTCGCCGTGGTGGGCTCGGTGAGGTTACGATGTTCTCAGGTCTTTTTTCGTTTCAGCTCGGGCTAATTTTGAAACACCACCGCATACAAGAACCAATGAACGAACAGTCGATGTCGTTCAAGGAGGGAACCTCCTCGATGGTCGTGGACAGATCATCCTTCGCTCTCCACTCTGCGCTTTCCGCCTTTTGTCAATGGTCAGCCAAAACAGACACGACCACGGCATTGGATGCTCTTTGTTGCTGTTTGGGCACGCGATAATGTCATTTCATGTCTGCCTGTGACACACAAGAACGCCGGCATGGTCGAAAGAAAATGTCGACCCTGCAGGCGCGGTGACGGTTATATGTGAAACTCCATCGAATGTCCACGGCGACATCGCACCTGCATTCGGTAGCGACGAACTATAACAAGCCTTGATTCCAGCGTTCCGTGTTCCACGAGCAACAGCCACGTTGCTGTCTCAACAGCCTGTTCCGCCAACTTTTCGCTCACAGAAATCGGTTTCGGTTCTTGTTTGGTCGAGGGCGAGACATTTCACGATCCTGCAAGTCATCATCGCATGATTGCGTCGACCACATTGAACACTCGACAATATCTACCTACGCTCATAACCCATTATCCATCACATCACAAAACTGACGGACGAACGAACAAACGCACACACACATCAACGTCAACGTCAACATCGATGCCGCAACTCACCATTCTTTTGTGCGTGTTTGCGGTTGGCGTTTTCGCGATCCTCGATCTTTGTGCGCGTGATGCAAATCTTGTGATCAGCTGATGCTCACATTCATCAATCCACACTCTCGGGACCATCATACGAGCAACAATACAATACCGTACACCGACGATCTTCAACGACCACTATTGCGTGCATCTTTGAGAGAATGGCATTCGTGCAAGGGCTGAAGCGGCATCAGCATCACCAGAAAGGTTCGGCCAGACGAGCTCCACCAGCTGTTGGCACAACCACCACCACCATCATCACCACCACGATCATGGTGCTGCTGTGTGCCAGCAGGGCTGCGGCCTTCACGGCCATGCGTCGGGCTGTTCCCACGTCGTTGGGTGCCTTGTCCGCTCTTCCTTCCATGAACTGGATGTCCCAGAACAGCAGAGTTGCGGCCTTCTCCAGTACCGCGACCACCAACATGGCATCATGCCAAAGACTCCATCAATACGTGCCACAAATGAGACGTTCGCAGACTGCAAGATGCATGTCATCGTCGGCAACCGAACCCACTGCCGAGACGGACATTCGCAGCTTGGATTGGGTGCAGCAGTGCGTGCTGGAGGTGTTGCAAGACATGTTCGATCCGGCCGAAGTCGCCCGAGGCGCAGCATTGGCCAAGCTCAACAAACCCAAAAAGAAAAAGAAGAAGAAAAAACAGAATGATGGCGACGCAGCTGCGGAGGAACCGAAGGAACCAGAGATGTCCGAAGAGGAAAAGCAAGTCATCGGTGATGCGGCGGCCGCCGATGCAAAGCCATTCACTGTGGCCGATACCATGGTCACGGTCGCCACCAGAGCTGAATTCGGTGATTATCAAGTCAACGCCGCGATGGGGTTGGCCAAATCGGTGGGCATGAATCCGCGCGAGTGCGCCACCAATCTTGCCAACGCCTTGCAAGTCAAGGTCGGCGATTGCATGGAGGAGCCCGAAATTGCCGGTCCCGGCTTCATCAATCTCAAATTCAAGCAGGACTACCTCATCGGCGCCATCGAGGGCATGGCCAAGGATGCGAACGGTCGACTCAATCTGCCTCAAACGATGAACAAGCAAAGGATCATCGTGGACTACTCCTCGCCCAACATTGCCAAGGAGATGCACGTGGGACATTTGCGATCCACCATCATCGGCGACACCTTGTGCAACTTGCTCGAATTCGTCGGGCACGACGTCGTGCGATTGAATCACGTCGGAGATTGGGGCACGCAGTTCGGCATGCTCGTGGAGCATCTGCGAGACGAGTACCCGGCAGCGTTGAATTTGGAAACTTCGCAGGACGTCGATCTGGGCGATCTCGTGGAGCTGTACAAGGCAGCCAAGAAGCGCTTCGATGTCGATGAAGACTTCAAGGTGCGCGCTCGTGAGGGTGTCGTGAAGCTGCAGGCTGGCAATGCGGAGGAGATCGCGGCGTGGGAGGCTCTGTGCGCGGCATCGCGGGTGGAGTACCAAAAGATCTACGACACGCTCAACATCAAGGGTTTGGAGGAGCGTGGTGAATCCTTCTACAATCCGTTCCTGAGCGATGTCGTCGCCAATCTGGAGAAGCAGGGTCTTGCAGTGGAAAGTGAAGGCGCCACCGCGGTCTTCCTCGATGGGGTAAGTATTTGTAGTCGCGTTCATATCGTGCCGTGGTTTCGGATTGAGTGGCCGTTGATCGGTTGGCTGGTCTGTCGGCCTCGCTCTGTTGCTGCGGGGACGTGTATGCAGTCACACCGTTCGTGCACGCATCCATATCACTTCACTCTGGTATCCTTTTGTCTCACTCACCCATGAAATGGAACCACAACCACATCTACTACCACCAACACCAACACCGCCGCCTCTGCAAAAAAAAAAAACAATTCCGTGCATTCATCCCATACTCTGCTCTACCCTATCCCAGTACACAAACCGCGACGGCAACCCACTGCCCATGATCATTCGCAAATCTGATGGAGGATTCAATTACGCCACGACAGATCTCGCTGCCGTCACGCAACGCGTGTCCATGTCCAGCGAAGATGGTGGCGAGCAGGCCAACCGCGTGCTGTACGTGACGGACGCTGGCCAGGGACAGCATTTTCAGATGGTGTTCGCTGCCAGCAAGATGGCAGGATTGGTGCCGAACAACGCCTCGTTGGAACACGTCCCATTCGGTCTGGTGCAGGGCGAAGATGGTAAGAAGTTCGCAACTCGATCCGGCGACACCGTCAAGCTAAAGGACCTGCTGAACGAGAGCATCAAGATTGCCGGCGAGGATATGCGATCGCGGGCCGACGATAAGGACGAGGCGTTCCTGGCACGCGTCGATGCGGTCTCCAGGATTGTCGGCATCGGTGCCGTGAAGTACGCCGATCTCAGCATGAATCGCGAGTCGAACTACAAGTTCAGCTACGAACGCATGCTGAGCCTGAATGGTAACACGGCCCCGTACATGCTGTACTCGTACGCGCGATTGTGCGGCATCATCCGCAAGGCCAGCGGTCAGGAGGATGCCGATTCTCTGGAATGGCCCAAGCCATCCTCCATCCTCATTTCGGATGATGCGGAGCTCGAACTGATGCGCACTCTGATCCGGTTGCCGGACGTGCTGAACGAGGTGGAGAAGGAGCTGTATCCCAACCGCATCTGCGACTACCTGTTCGAGACGAGCCAGAAGTTCAACAAGTTCTACGAGAAGTGCTCCGTCAATAAGGCGGAGACGCCAGAGCTGAAGGCGAGCCGTCTGTCGCTGTGCACAGCCACCGCAGGCACCATCCGATTGCTCATGACCTTGCTCGGCATCGACACTGTCGAGAGACTGTAGAAGAAGCTGCACCACAATCCAACCCTATGGCGCAATATTATTAATAAAATAATAGTATTCTCTAGCTCCTATTCAACTGTTCCAATATCAATCTTCATAATAGAGGAGAGTAGATGCAAACAATCGTCGGACTGGCATGGTCGAAGGCTACTCTCAATCGTGCCCACTCGATGACTTCGACTCGTTTGAGTCCCACCTGCCATTCATCTCTGCGCACGATTGGGGAACGGACACAGAAATCTCCGACACCATCACTTCCATCTCATTCATCCGTTTTCCAAAAGAGGACGAGGTGCTCGTTGCGATGAGACAATCCTCATCTGCAGCTCCTGCTTCATTCACAATCATCATACCTATTACTATACACGGATGCTTTGCTGACAACAATCTCATCCATACGCGGTATTGCATTACGTAATACAAGAATTCATTGAACGGTGACAGCACATGCCAACAAGATGACGATCCAATGCCACTACGACGTTCTGGGCGTCCCACGCGATGCCGATGCCGCGACCATCAAGAAGCACCATCGCAAGATGGCCTTGAAGCTGCATCCCGACAAGAACATCGGCGACGACACGGCCGCGGACAGATTCCGCCTCGTGCAGCAGGCCTACGAATGCCTGTCGGATCCGCAGGAACGCAAATGGTACGACGAGCACCGCGATGCCATCCTCGCGGGGTGGTCGGCCAACGCCGACAACGACGATCTCGACATGCTCTTCGACGTCGCGCCGTTCATGTACGCCGGTTGCTTCAATGGATTCCATGATGATGCGGGCGGCTTTTACGATGCCTACAAGACGGCCTTCACGGGCATCGTGCAGTGCGAGACGCGGCAGAGCGAGGTGGTGGTGGACCTTCCCGTGGACTTTGGCAATTCTGCGACGCCGTGGGCGCACGTGGCCAACTTCTATCAGCACTGGGAGTCCTTCAACTCGGCCTTGAATTTTGCCTGGGAGGACAAGTTCAACAGCCAGGAGGATGCGCCGAGTCGCCGCGTCCGTCGATTGATGGACGACGAGAACCGCAAGGCGCGCAGGACAGCGAAGAAGGCGTACAATCAGGACATCGTGGCGTTGGTCACCTTCATCAAGCGCAGGGATCCTCGCGTGCGGGCCAAGAAGGCCGAGATGGAGAAGAAGAAGCAGGAACGCGAGGAAACGATGAAGCAACAGGCAGTGCAACGCAAGGAAGACCAGCAGAAGGCCAAGGAGGCCTGGTTGGAGGAGAGCAGGCGCGAGATGGAAGAAGCGGAGGAGAAGGATCGCTTGCAAGGGCGAATCCGGTTGGCCGATCTCGATGAAGACTACGACTACGGTGGCGGCGGCAAGAAGAAGCGTGGTAAGAAGAAGAAGAAATGGAGGAAGAATCAGCAACAAATGAAGAAACAACAAGAGGAAGAAGAAGAGGCTAAGCGTCAACAGCAGCAGGAGCAACAGCAGCAGGATGAGGAAGGAGAAGGAGAGGATGGTGGCAGCGACGCTGGCGGTGACGCTGGAAAACTTGATAAGGATGGTGATGGTGCCATCGGTGATAACGACAACGGTGACACATCATCCAAAGGTGACGGCGACACAGAAGGCGAGGCAGAAATACGGCAGAATGGTACAGATCGCGAGGACGGCATTGGGCACGATGTTGGCGATGGACACAACGGAATATATGCCGCTGAAGATGATGCCGATGACTTCGATGACTACGAAAGCTCAGAAAGTGAGGAAGAGCCTGAGATTTGGAGGTGCGAGTGTTGCAAGAAGGACTTCAAGAGCGAAGGTCAGATGGAGAATCACATGAAAAGCAAGAAGCACAAGGAGAAGGCCAAGAAGTTCGCTGCTGCAATGAAGAAAAAAGAAGAGCAGCTCATGAATGATATGATGGACGAGATGATGTTAGATTCTTAACCATCAGGGCCAGTTCTATTCTCCCTCTCTTTCGCCATCCCTATTTCTCTCTCACACACACGCACACTCACGTGTTGCCATACATAGATTGGATATCATACCATGACATGTCGGCGCGCAACGCTGCGCCGAGCTCACGCAATCTCCACGTTGGCACACTCGCTGCACACTTCCGGAGCAATCGATAAGAAGTACCCACCGCTGCAGGTGCCCGTCGAGTTGGTGCCTCCCACCGGACAGCCAGAACAGTGGGCGCTTCGGAATTCTGCAAATGACAGCAAAGTCTTGTCCTCGATGTCCATGATGCGCTGCTTGTCCACCTCGTTGTCTACCGTTGCGATTTGTTGCGATGAGGCGTCGATGTACACACGCTTGCCGAGCGGCTCATACCTCCAGAAGTACTTCTTGGCATTCTTGCGTTGGTCCTTCGACCACAGGATGCTGGAATTCGAACGCATGTGGATGGTTGGAAAAGGGAATGCAGAAATGAATGGATGAATTAATGGATGGATGGATGAAAAGAAAAGAGAACGGAAGCATGTTGCTCGGTAAGCCAGTGGATCATCAGATGGTGAAATACCCATCGGAGTGCGTTGGTTGGATTCCAGCACAGCCGCCCATACTGCCCTCTACAACAACACAGTGGCGTCCATTTGGACACAATACAACTCAATCATCGCAGCGCATGGATCATCGCGACATGTACGCAAACTCGAACGGTACGTACTTGTCCATCATTTCTTCCATGTCTTCATCAGCCACGTCCATCATGACGTTGTTGGGTGGTAGAAATGGAATCAGATCCAGGTGATTCTCGTAGGTCGTCTGATTCACCTTCGAGTCAAAGTACTGCTGAAATGCGGCATCACCGACTCTTGCGGATCCGAAGGTAGCAACGTAGGCTGGATTCGGAAGGTCAGGGTCCTGCACCATGAGCAATGCCGCCAGACTCGCCAAGCATCCGCCTTTGCTGTGTCCCGTCAGGTAGATCGGAGGGTATGATGAGTCTTTGAGGCCGTCCTTGGAGTTCGACACAGCGGCCGACTTGGTGCTCTTGGCTAGGTACTCAAGGATGGTCTCCTTCAGTGGTTTCTACATGGAGGTGATTGCCTGGTAGAAGCCACTGTGCACTTCTCCTGGCAACCGCTTCACCTTGCGCAGGGACAGTGCGGCATTCTGCAGCCAATCCAAGGGTGACCCCGTGACGGTGCCACGGAAGGAGACGACGATCCCGTCTATCGTTTCGCCCACCACAACTGAGTTGACGCCCTTGGACAGTCGGCGGACCTGAGTCCCAGCGTAGAACGCGGCACCCTGAAAGTACGGATTCTCAACTCCGTATGCGCATTCGGATGCACATAGCAGCCTTCCATCGAGGCTTTCGGCAGTCGTCATGGTGCCTTGTTTGCAAGTTTCGGATTCAATGATCATATCCTCGCCATTTTCATCTCCCTCGTTGTCGTCAGCTGTTGCATCACGCTTGTCACCAACACCATCACCGACCCGAGTGGGGCTGATTGTATCGCCGGAATTGATTGCCATGTGGCGATTATTGGACATTTGCCACGTTGCAGCTTTCGAGAGAATCCCGAAACCACCTGAACGCGCGTTGGCTTGCAGTGGCTGGTGATGCCAATGATCTTGGCGGACTGCAGGATGATGCCATCGCACCACGAATGATGAACAGCACCCGACGCAAAACCCAAATAGAACGAGCGCAGTGCCCGTGTTATGCATCATCGCACATACGTCTGGTACAGCACGCGTCGGAAGAGGAATGCTGGAACAACTACCAGCGGTGGATTTATGCCGCAAATGGATTCGGAACAAGTTGTGCGCGTTGATGCGATTTGTGATGTGACCAACACATCAGAGAGGTTTGGCGAAACGAGAATGATGAGTCGTGGATGCTCCGTTACATCCGGGTTGCTTGCTGCTTGGCGGAAGCATTCTCGGCGAGTACTCGTGTGCGCATGGGCCATGTCCAGAAATGAATCCGCGGTAATCTGCCAAGCTCGTACGACCATGGATGAGTTACCATGCACGCATAAGTTCATGTCATGTACATGTGCACGTGCGGCACGTTGCCCATGTCGAAGCATGCTGGGACGCAGCCAACTTGCTTCTCTGAATTACTCGTACCCCAGGATGGATCGAATCAATGGATGAGAAGCACATCCTCACCCAACTATCTTCGTATTCTTGTGCGGCTTTCGTTCCGATTACTGCAATCGCTTCTCGCATGCTTGTTCTGATTCTCCATTATTGCATAACACTTGTCTGAGTCGTTCCTCACTCAAGGAAGCAGTGTTGTCGGCACCGCCGTTTGCGTTCCCGCAATCTGCTGGCGATATGTCATGGTGGTTCAGGGTGTCGAAGTCAAAGTTCAGGCCTGATTTTAGCAATGTAAACACCGTATCCACGTTGCCACACTGGCATGCAACATGGAGAGCCGTTTGTCCGTATTTGTTCTTGACGTTTGGATCGATACTCTTCCGTCTGGCCAGGTATTCCACGCTCTTGAGATGGCCTTTCCGTACGGCCTCGATGAGGACAGTGTTTCCGGCTTCATTTTGGATGTTCAGGTCCGTGAGGACGTTGTCGAACAGGGTTAGCGTCATTACCACCGATAGCTTCGCGGCCTTGCAGGCAATATGTAACACTGTGTCACCTTCGTTGTTTTGCACCGTTGCGTTAACATTCATGGAACCAATCAGCGCGAACACTATGTCAATGTTGTTGTTCAGACACGCCTCATGCAAGGGTGTGTTGCCCTGACGGTTCTGGATATCAAGAAGGGGCGCCGCTAGGTGGAGGAGGTGGTCAATCTCAGCATCGCCATCATCCGCCGACACCTCCTGGAGTTTCCGGTTGGGCACAACCACATTTCGGAGGTGCTTGTAGAGATGGGTGGTTGTGGATGACTCGGTGATGGAGAAGCGATGGCCCAAACGACAGGCCAGATGGAGGCCGGTGTCACCATCTTGGTTCTGTTTGGTCAGATCGATGTTGCCATGTTCCGTCTCGATCATGTATGTGATCACATGGTATTGGCCAATACCATCATATTGGTTGTCGTCTTTGGACGTGTTCCCTTTCGACTTCGACTTGCCGCAAGCCAGATGAAATGGAGTGCAACCCTTCTTATCTTGGTCGTTGACGTCCACTTGTGCTGGATCCAACTTGAGTAAATATTCAACAACGTCTACATGGCCATTTTCGCATGCCAAATGCAACGGCGTCTTGTCCTGATTACATCGCAGCTTGAGACTGTCGTCCACTCTCCCTGATTCGACCAAGTATTGTACTAACTCCAGATGGCCTCTGGAACAGGCTGTGTGCAAGATAGTCCGTCTTTCGTTCACTCGAAGGTTGTAATCAAACTTGTCTCCGTGTGTTTCCGCCAGGTATTTCACCACGTCCATCCATGGACGATTCGCGCACTTGCAAGCGGAGACGAGCACCGAAAGCCCAAACTTGTCCAGGATCGACATATCCGCGGCACCTTGGAGAGCGTCCGATTCGAGTAGATATATCACAACTTCCTTGTAACCATTTCGACACGCCATGTGAAGGGGCGTTCGGCCCTTGCGATCAAGGACATTGACATCGACGATGTCTGAGGTTTGTTCCACCAGATACTCCACGATTCTGTGGTGGCCATACCGACATGCGATGTGAAGGGCGGTGCCCCCGTGTTTCAGTTTCAAACCAGATACGAGACTCACCCGAGTTCGATCGTTCATTGCGTGAATTGTATCCTGGAAATTGCGAAGGCAGACAGGAGTACACGTGGGGGTGCGACGCAAGGATTCCCTTCGTCTTTGGAGACGGGCCAACAACTCCAGCCAAAATCTACATCGTCTGTCTTCACATAGGAATCGGACAATGCGAAAGTCGCCTTCCTCGCAGGCTTGCGCAAACATCTTGAGTCCCATCTGATCTTTCGGATGTGGCTTTGGTATAGCGCGTAGTGTTCTATTCACTTTGTATTCCAGGGAGATCTTGTTTTGTTTGAGAGATTGGGATGCTCTTGGTCTGGCGTGTCGACTGTTGTGTGCGCTCGCTGCTGGGATCTTGGATGCTGTGTGTGATTGAGCGGTTGAGACTGTGCTTGCTCTTTTTTGCAGCCATTGTGGTGTCCCTCCTCGCCGCTCTTTCAAGTTTTCAAGTTCCGTGAGCGTGCGCGCGTATGAGTACGTACGATCGTATCGATAGTGGAATCGATGTGTCGGTCGAGTGATTACGTAAGCATGGAGCAAAAGCCCGTGGCACGAACGGAACATCGCCAAGACCTCATTGCTTTCTAGAGTCCTCGTTTGGTATGAGCAATATCGTGGCCGATTCAACGCATTGAGTCCATCGTGGATCGAAAGTCTTCCCTGTACGTATCATACTCTGCTATGCGATTGTGCGCAAGCCTGCTGGTTGCGTTCTTGGATGGCAGATGACGAGAGGATGACTCGCACGAGATGATGCGCTTTGCTCCTCCACGATCCTCTGTAGGTCGCATTCGCAGAGAGTTGTGTTGGGGTCCTGACAATGTCTGGGAGCAGAGCGTGTGTTTGTGCGATCTTCGTTGCAGTCAGCAGTATCTTTTTGTGATGTTCCCTTTCTCGTTTTGATATCGTGGAGTTAAGAAGAAATATACATTATCCATAATTAATGTCACTAGTTTAATTCGATACATTGATTGATATTTTTGTATACATAATTGTATTTTACACTAACTTTCGCGATACTCAAGATCTTCGTGCCAAGAGCTCCGAGTCGGGAGGTCTGCACTCTTCGTTTCTTCCTTGGCGTGGACGTGGGTGCCACTTGTGGAGTCGCCATCGCCAAGTCGCTCTTCATTGCACAAGAGGAGGAAAGAAGGCATCACGACCGCACAGCATCCAGAAATAGAGTATTAAGCCGTATACGAGCTTGCACAAGCTCAAACGGCACACAAATACACCATGGTCGCCATTCCCAAGACCGCCGCAGTTCTACTTCTCGCATCTGTTCTGACTATCGACGCCTCCTCGATGTTTCCGCTGGTGAGTGGACGATTGGCTTCGATTTCACATGTGGGTACGAGTGCACGTATTAGTATTGTATTACATAATATATATGTGTGTACTCGTGCTCTGCTCGTGCTTTGTCTGCATGCGAGTGTCGTGTTGCAGTTGATGCAGCGTTCATCAGCCCCAGTGATTCATCCACTCATCAACAAACTTGCATGATGCTCCACAACAATACAACGGCAATTCTTATGAACGTGCAAACGCTGTCCCCCGACAGTTCGACACCGTCAAGGACATCCCGCAGGAGTACTTCAATGACCATCGCACCATTTACGGGCGCGTCGAACGCGTGATCGATGGCGACACGATCCGCATCAAGCATTGCCGATCGCGCTTCTTCGGATGCCCCAAATTCGATCCGCAGAATCCCAGGAAGCGCATCTACGACACGACCCTGTCCATCCGCGCCTACGCAGTCGATTGTCCCGAACTGCAAAAGCGCAAGAACGATCCTCCCTCGCAGCCCTTCGCGCAGGAAGCCAAGGACTACGCGACCGGTCTGCTGTACAACAAGAAGGTGCGGGTCAAGTTGCTGAGCCGCGATCAGTACGGACGTGCCGTTGCGAAGGTGGAGACGGGTTTGAAGCCGTTCCCGCCCTTGTCGCGGCGGGATTTGTCCATGGAGATGGCGAAACGAGGATACGCGACGTTGTACACGGGTGGTGGAGCGCAGTACGATGATAACCGTGCGACGTTGGAGAAGGCAATCGGGACGGCACAGAAGAAGCGGCGCGGTCTATGGTCTCTGGATGACTTCAAATCGCCGGCGGATTTCAAGAGGGAGCAGAAGCAATTGAGCAAGCAACGGTAGAGTCAGCAACATCATGCTGACAGTCCACCACTCGCACAATGACGAGGTGTGCACCAAGTCACGGAGATACAGTCCCATCAAATATGATAGAACAGTGGACCCAATTCGCTGCCAGTATCAGTGTCATGGTACGAAATCCGGGCGCATGCATACTATTTGTATTCAGCATGGACTCAACACGCTCGTATTTGATGACAGAATAGTTCGGATCCATCTCCACTCTAAAGTTTGTACGTCTCACGGAACAGCTTGCGGATGTTCACGGGAAGCTGGTCCTGAACACTTCTCCACACGGGTTCACCGACCAAGTTCTTGATGTCTTGCAGCAGCTTGTACAGTTGATTGCCGAGCTCGCTTTCGGCTGCCGGGAACGGCTGGAAATCGCACGACGGGCTCAGATAATCGCTCGTGCCGTCGTCGTCGACGGGTACGTGCCACGACACGATGGCGTACAGGATCGAGGAGATGGTGTCGGCGGGATTGCTGCTGACCTGGTGGATGCATTGCGGGTTGGCGTAGATGGATTTGGAGAAGCCAACGAAGGCATCGCGTCGTTCGTTGGGATCGACGATCTTGGCCAGGCCGTCGCACCAGCCCAGAAGGAATCGTGGCAGCTCGGGTGCGACGAATTGCGGGTTCACGTTGGCCAACCGACCACAGCAAGCGGCGGCATTCTCGGCGATGCCCGGGATGTCGACGTGATTGCCGGGGCCGTTGCCCATCAGCAGCGAGATGAGCCGTTGCATCAAGGCGGGTGCGTACGGTTGGATCGGCGTCGAGTTCTGTCCGCACTGCACGCACACTTCTCCGATCGCCCAGATGGCGTTGTTGCAGACGCTGGGGTGGGCGGGATCGACGCTGTTGATGGCTTCTTGCAGCAGCTGCGGCACGACTTGTTGGATGGTGGACGGCGAATTCCTGGCAACGTCACCCAGCAGGGCAAGGCCGCTCATTCGGACGGATGGGGTATCGTACTTGCACAGCGCGTGCAGGACGGTGGGGAAATGCTGGCCGTAGGTGGGGCTGCTGGAAACGAGAGTCGCGAAGTTGCCTCCAAGACCTTCGCATAATCCATCCAACAGATCCGCCGAACAAACGATGGGATCGGCATCCTCCTCGGACACCTTGTCGTTGGCCGTCGTGAGGACGAGCTGCACCTGCTCGATGACACGCATGGCCTTGTCGAAGGTTTCCAAAGCGTACGGTTGATAATTCATGCCGCACACCAGCGAGATGGACGCAAGCGCTTCCATGAGCGGCAGCAGCGTTCGATCCGTAGGGTCGTTCCGCATCAGACCATCGAACATGGCGAGCATCTGAGGGATGTAGCGCTGTGGCAGTTCGCCTTCTCCGATGGCCGGACCGCAGTACTCACTCAGGTTGGTGAAGACATCGAACAATATGACCAGGCTGCGTCCTCTGTACCGCGTCATGGCCGCGACGAGCGTTTGGAATATGGGCATGAGGTATGGGACAAGGAGATCCCCCGCTGCTTCGACGAGAACGCTAAAGGATGCCGCGCAGGCGACCTGCACCTTTCGATTCTTGTCGGCAAGGCGTTGCAGCAGCAACTCCGTCAGCTGACCGAGCAGATGGGCCTGCGCTCCGGTCTGCACCTGATCAATGACCCACGTGGCATACCGGCTCAATGTCCAGGCGCAAATGCTCTTGACTTGCGGCAGCTGTCCCGGTGCTTCGGGTGTGGCAAGCAACTTCATGAGGAATGGATGCAGTTGTGGCATGTGCGCGACCATCTCCTCCTGACACCCATGCGCAATGGCACCCAAGGCAAGAATGCTGGCCTCCTGAATCCACGGATCGGCGCTCGAGAGTCCCGACTGCAGGGCCGGCAGCAGCGTTGGCAGGATGGAGTGGGCACCGTACAAATTTGCCAGCGAATCCAATGATGCACCTGAGCACGTTCGCAAGGACCATTCGTTGCCATCTTCATCTCCGAATCCATCATCGTCTTCATCGTCACCAGTATCGTCATCACCGTCGTCGCCACCATTGCCTTGGTCTCCGCCGTGCCGGTTCCGCGAATGATGAAACACCGGCTTCATCGTTTCTTCCGCGTTCTCATCCAGATCGATCTCATTCTGCGCTTCGAGTTCTATCCGTTGGTCTTCGGAGTACACCATGCCCTCCAGCAATGTGGGTATGAGGCTGGGAAGCATCTTGTCCACCGTGTTGAGCATGTCCGAATCGAGGATGATGTCGTCGAGGTTGGCAAAGATTAGCCAGAATTCGCACGCCTCCAAGGCCACGCTGTCCTTGTTGGCATCGCTCGTGGCATGCAGCATGAATTCGCTAACGGCTGCCATGTGACTTTGCAGGTATTCCGCCCGATGCTTGAGCAAGGTATTGATGGACCGGCACACCCATTTGCGCACGAGGATGCTGGGATCCGTGGCCAATGCGGACAGGCCAGCCATGTAGGTGGAGAAGTGCATGAGAAGACCGGATGGCATGGTCCTCATGGAGAGACAGGCCACCAACGACTGCAAGGCCATGACCTTCATGCGTTCATCTTGGATGCTCATGAAACGAATCAGAAGGGGTATCAGCTCATCCGTCTGCTGCGACGACAGCTCCTGCGGCCCATCCTCGATGATTTTCTTGATGGCGCTCAACGATCCCTCCACGCGACATTTGGTCTCCTCGGTGTTGATGTCCAATTTCAATGACTGCAGGATGGTCGGTATGAGCTGCGGCCACTGTCGCACGTGGAGGTACGGCTGCAGGGTGTCGATCGCCACGGACGTCGCTGCGATGACGGAACTCGCAACGTTGCGGATGTCCAAGTGCCGACACGTGAGGCCGTACAGCAAGGTCTCCTTGACATGATCCGACTGCGGTGGTTGCAAGCTCAACGAACGGCCGTCCTGGTTGATGGGCGGCCTCGTGAGTGCGTTCTTCAGAATCAAGCCCGCCATCTGGCCGAAGGGGATCCACATGTTCATGTCGGACTCCAGCCGCGATGCCGTCTGCATGTCGGTGTTCTTCCAAATCTGCATCTCCTGCGGTTCGATGCGGCCGACGATCTGCTGCGGCTGGTCGCTGCCCACCAGGAGAAAGCCCAGCTGGAGGCACAGGTTGCCGTAGCTCTCTGGCGACGAGCTCAGCGCTTCGTCTCTGGCTCGGATGGCCTGGACGTGCAGATCATGATTGGCAGCGTTCGACAATGCCGACACCAGCGACAGAACCTGTCCGTTCGGTGGTGGTGGGAGGTTGGCCATCTTGGAATCGTATTATGCGTATGGTATGGTGCTGCTACGGGTATGGGGACTGGGAGACGATCAGAGTTTGGCCGGAAGGATCGAATGCATTGGCGCCAACGTGCGCCTCCTTGATGCGTTTCTGTGTGCGCGCAGTTCTTCTTGTTGGTATACGGTCGAAGGCCAGACGGAGCAGCAAATGAACCCCTGTTCACAGCCTCAGCAGAGACAACAGAGACGAGTCATAATAACTTCACATCACACACACACACACACTACTCGTATCGTCTCCCGATCATCACAGGTTATGAGGAAATACGCTTATACTATATAAGACAATCCCCATTGCTTCGTCACCCTCTCTGTATTTTGGAAATCCCCATCCAAACGCAGCTCATCTCATCTCTCTCTTTGCTCCACGCCTCGTTCCATCATCGACATCATGCCCACGAGTGACAACCCCGACAAAACTCCGTTCCACGACACAGAGGAACTCTTCCGTCGCCTCAATTGGACATGGCTCGCTGACTTCTCCAAGCATTCCAAAATCGCCTCTGACGGTGAATTCGCTGACTTCCTCGATACCTCTGAAGAGGAGTTCGAGGCTGTCTTGGACGGCTGGAAGTCTGGCTCCATCACTCGTTGTTTCGGACTCCGCAATCTTCGCGCATACGCGGAAGCGAACCCTGATTTCGACGCGTGGTTCACCACACTGGAACGCCCCGTGCTCCGCGCATTCGGCAAGGCCAAAAAGCCTCCCGCTATTCGCGACAAGCCTCCTCCTGAGGACCATGGTACCCTTGCATCTGGCGGTGCCACCGACGATGCCCGTCTCTCCGAGCATGGTGATACCTCTACTCCCCGCGGTGACACACCCGTCGCAGCCGCAGGCCGTGGTATTGGCACCAGCGATGCTCCTCTTGATGTTGGTGACGAGCCAGCGCATGCCGTCGACTTCATCACCGGCTCTGGCCTTACCTACGCCATGGCGCGCAACAACCCTGCCACTCTTCCTCATTTTCACTTTGAGGAGGTCCCCATGGTCACGGAGCCCTCGTACGCCGCCATTGGCTACTGGCAGCGCTGGGAGCTGAAGCTTGCTGGAGACGCGCCCGCTGGAGTGCTCAAGTGGTACACACAGCTACAAGCCGAGGCTGCTGGTGTGGATATCCACATCTGTCCACTTTCCGCGTTCAGTCCGCAGTGCTCCATCATTCCGCGCAACGCTTCACGCGAGCGTGTCATCCGCGCCGGCGAGTGGCTCAACAAGAAGTTACAGCAGAAGGACATCCTCGATCTGAGCGACCCTGCCATCTCCCTATTCTATTCTGGGACTTTTGGCATGTCGCCACATCACTTGTCGTCCTTCCTTTTCCTTCATCAAGTGCTCTCCGACGCGTACATGCGTGTTGCCAACACCGTGAGCCAGGCGCCTGAGTATGGCGATTCACAAGATGTCGTCAAGTTTGCCACGGCGTTGTTGGAGTTCCAGCAGACCGAGAGTGTCGTTCACCGTCGCACGATCACTGACGTGGAGCTCTCCCGCCGATTCCTCGAAGGTCTTCGCTCCCACCACATGCCTGTGGAACACCATATCACTTCCCTGTCCCTGGTGCCAGGCAACAAGCGCGTACCTACCCACCTACATGTGTCGGCTCTTGCCCGTACCATCAGAGGTGATCCCACTACCGCGACGTCCAATGTTGGCCACCGTGTGCAAACACGTTCGTCTGGGAAGTCTGGTGGTGATGGTAAGCGTGGCGAGCGCAAGCGATCCGAGTTCTACCAACCCGACAAGGATGCATTCTGTTCCGCATGCCACCGCAAGGGACATCATGCGCGCAGCTGCCTTCCATGGGCGCGTGATCTGCGTTTCGCGGAGCTCCGTGAGTCCGAGCCTGACCTTGCTGCGAAGGTTCTCAAGACGTACAAAGAGGTCTACTCCAGCGAGCGTGCAAGCACCGTTGCCAGGGCTATCGCACTTGTCCATCATGGGCGTGACTCGGCGAGCGACGACGGCGACAGTGGCAGCGATGATGAGCGCACGGCGCAGATCCTGTTCCAGGATTTTATTCTCGCCGGCCGGAAGTAGAGCGACTCTCCGGTGAACGGCTACTACCCGTTACTCGCCCATGCGGGATGCAAAAAGGCACGCCCACCAGCGTTGCGTCTCCGCTACAAACTGCCTCAACCCAAGTGCAAATCACGGGACCGGATCGTTTCATGACGTCAACGACAGTCCCGCTCCGTGCAAATGCACTTGCAGGGTCTCGCGACGACGAATGGCGCCACCGAATCCATGGTCAGTGTGATCTCGGTGCCAATGTTTGCGCGACTCCGCATGCGCGTCTCCTCTGTGACTACACCGCATTTACTACTCCTTCCAGCCTTGCAGCAGCGGACTCATCTTCGCCTGCTATGGAGTGCCCGGGAGAAGGGTACATGCGGCTATCATGTGGCGACGGCGCGCATCTTTCGGTGCACACTCTTCTGTGCCCACGGCTGGCAGACACGCTTGTGTCGCCACAGTCCATCATCAAGCAATGTGACAACCCGTACACCAGCTTTGGCATCGAATCCACCCAGCACAGTGCTCACATCGTCTTCAAGTCTCCGGATGGCAATCTTCGAGTACCGCTGTACATTCGCAACGGTCTGTACTTCTTCGGAGGCGTTCGTCCACACGCCATGACCTTGAGACAGGCATCGCCTACGCTCCTGTCGGAACTTTGGCATCTACGGCTTGGGCATGTGGGCATGGCGCAACTGCAGAAGCTTTCCAAATGCTCCACTGGTATCCCGGCATCTGTTACAAAGCACATTCATCCGCTTCGACACTGTGACACGTGCAGCAAGGCAGGATATCAGCATGCCACACGCGGCCCCAATGACACGGCCACAGCCAATGTTGCTGGCGCTCGATTCCACGTCGACTTTGGGTTCATGAGAGCCACTGACGATGCGTACGGCCAGCGCAAGAAGTCACAAGGCGCTCAACGAGTCATCCAATCAGTCGATGGGTTTTGCGCATACCTTCTCGTGGTCGATGCATGTACGTGCTATGTGTGGGTGTTTCTTACCAAGGACAAATCACCGCCCGTCATGGCTGTACGGCAAACCCTGACTACTTTTGGGCGCCGCGAAGGCTATCGTGCGGTTCGTGTCGACTTGGGCGGTGAACTGGCCAGGTCCAGTCAGTTTGGTACCATGGTCCAGGAGTGTGGCTACAACGTTGAGCCTACTGGAGCGGATTGTGCATGGATGAATGGGAAGGTGGAAAGGTTGAACAAGACCTTCGGCACCATGGTGAGAGCGTTGCTCTACTCGTCCGGACTCACACCTGACTTCTGGTCCAAGGCGTTGACTCATGCGGTGTACCTCAAGAATCGACTTCATCATTCCACACTTGGCAGAACGCCGTATGAGGCTCAGCATGGTGTCGCACCAGACCTCAGCCATCTCCGTGTATTCGGTGCACGAGTCACTGTGAAGAAGCCCGGCAAGGCAGCCGCGAAGCTTGACGTTCATACATACGATGGCATCTTCGTTGGTCACACGGCTACAACGTCCGTACATGAGTACTACGACCTCAACACTGGAAGGTTCAAGCGAGCTGGCAACATTGTCTTTGATGAGGCGCACTACATGTCTTCCAACAGACCTCCAGGGCCAGCGTTGCTGTATGATCTGGGACTTCCCACGCCTGCTGTGGAGCCGACGCACCACAAGATCCTTGCTAAGCCCGTGTACCCCACCATCGTCACCGGGCATGCCAAGGTTCCGGCGACAGCGTGTGCAGTACCCCTTCCGTTGGGTGACGTTCTCGATTATTCGCATGTCCATGCTTCTGCTGCAAGGTGCACAGAGACTGGTCAAGTCGATATCGTGCATGTTGACACGGCCGACGAGCCGTTTGGGTATCCCTTCAGCCAGAGCGTGGACGTGCGTGGTACGGACGGCTTCCTTGGGTTTGAGTTTCGGTACGACGAGCAACGGCATCGACTCCAGCTTCAGCAGTGCAAATCAGGTCAACCAGCTGCGCGTATCACGCGATGGCGGTCCAGGCTGCGCAAGGCTCACCTCATTTCAATTCAAGGCCAACAAGTGCATACAGCCATGGACGCACGACAGGCCATTCAGACCCTGCGTGATCAGCGTGTTACCACCGCGGAGTTTGTGTTTGCGTTCAACGACGTTCGCAACAACCTATCTCAGCATGGAGTTCCGCAGATGTACTTCGATCAGATGAAGCATGTACGCGATATCATCGACACGTCCGATCCCAAGGCACATGCCACCAGTGTCACCAATGCACCAGTCAAGCTCACTCGGCGAATGCTTCTACAGCAAGATGACTGGGAGCAGTGGCAGGCCGCAGAATTCAAGCAGCTGGACCAATACGACGCACAACAAATGTTTGGTGATCCTATTCCAGCTCCTGCGGATGCCGCCGTCTTCAATTGGGTATGGGTCTATGTGGTCAAGACGCATGAGAATAATCGGAAGAAGGCACGTGCCGTTTGCGATGGCTCTACCAGAGGAGGACATGCTCGAGTGTTTGGACACACCTATGCGGCTACGCCGGATTTGACGGAGTTCAGGATTCTCCTTGGCATAGCTGCAGTACGACAGCTCAAGGTGTACAGCTCGGATGTCACGAACGCTTTTGCGGAAGCCCCAGCTGGCGAACAACGATACTTCATGAGGGTGGATGAACCGTACCAAGCATGGTGGAAACATAAGCATGGCACCACTATCCCTCGCGGCCATGTCATCCCGGTCAACAAGAACCTTCAAGGTCACCCTGAAGCGCCTCGCCTCTGGAGCAAGCACATCACCGGCATACTCCAACAAATCGGGTTCACTTCGACGACCCATGCTCCTTGTTTGTACACTGGGGCCATTGGCCACAACAAGATCTACGTCCTGCGTCAAGTGGATGATTTTGCGGTCGCTGCTCCATCACAGAGTGTCTTCGATACATTCTGCGACATGCTCGACAAGAACCTTTTCCAGCCCATCACTCGACAGGGACTTATGGTACACTATAATGGACTCGATGTTGATCAAGCTCGACGGTTCGTGCGCATCCATTGCACATCCTACGTGGACAAAATGCTGGAGCGCAACCAGTGGCAGAACATGCGGCACACCCACAGATTGCCTATGCTATCGGACAACTCGTATGTCAAGACTTTGGACAATGCTGACGTACCAACAGATGACAAGGATCGAGCCGCTCTAGCCACAAGGTTCAAGTTTGGGTACCGCCAAGCCATCGGAGAGCTCATATGGGCTATGATCTCGTGCCGTCCTGACATTTCTTTTCCCGTTGTCAAACTCTCTCAATTCTCCAACAATCCAGGCGAGGCTCACTTCGAAGCTGTCAAGTTCCTCATGCGGTATGTCGCAAGCACCAGGGACTATGGCATTACCTACTGGCGTCCAGCATCACTCAAGGATCTTCCCGATGTGCCGGCCCCAGCCAAACTGTCACCTCCTGGCGATTCTACGCACGATGTCGATACCACGCGCCGGCTGGAAGCTTCTACGCTTTATGGGTACGTCGACGCCGATTGGGGTGTTGATATACGTCACCGACGGTCCGTGTCAGGCATCATCATGATGTTTGCAGGTGGTGCCATCGCATGGAAGACCAGGGTTCAACCCACGGTCTCCATGAGTAGCACAGAGGCGGAATTTGTTGCAGCCAGTGATGCCGGCAAGATGGCTCTTTGGCTGCGATCGATTCTCCATGAAGTTGGCGTGGCACAACTGTTCGCAACCCCCATCTTCGAGGATAATCGCGGTGCCAGGCTGATGGCCAGTGCCAGTCAGCCCACTCGGAACTCACGACACATAGCCATCCGAGAATTCGCGGTCCTCGATTGGGTCGAGACAGACCTTGTCGCCTATCCCGAGGTCTCCTCAGAGATGAACGCATCTGATATCTGCACGAAACAGACACCCGTGGTCCTGTTCTTCCGGCACGTCGACCTAGTTATGGGTCGCAACGTGCCCTCATATGTAAACGACTACAGGAGTCCGGATTTGTAACTTCCGCTGACTGCGTCAGCGTGGGGGGGGTGTTGGTATACGGTCGAAGGCCAGACGGAGCAGCAAATGAACCCCTGTTCACAGCCTCAGCAGAGACAACAGAGACGAGTCATAATAACTTCACATCACACACACACACACACTACTCGTATCGTCTCCCGATCATCACACTTCTTCTCGTTCTTTGCGCCATCATTTTTGGTTGGTGTTTTGTGAATGGACGGTTGTTGGACAGACGATGCGAATTCACGAAGACGTGAGCGATGGTACTTGGAAAGCCCCAATACACGCAACAACAACAATCGCCTGCCGTTTTGTGTGGGGAAAACGCGGGCAACGGCACCAACAACAGCAAAAGCAAACACAGACAGACGAGACGAGGAAGAAACAACACGAACACACAGCAACAGCCGCTTCTACGCAACAGCAACAACCACGACAACCACAACAGTCACCGCAACAACACCAACGTCATCACACACAACCAAAAGAGATAGACAACATGTCGGGACTTTCAAGCGTGACGAAGCTCATGGAGCCGCTCATGAACAGAGCTGCCAAGCTCTACCAAGCCTCCATCACCAAGGAGCTCAACAAGATGGGTGCGTCCATTGCGTCGGTTGCTCGTGGGATCGTTGCCGTCATGGGGAGAAGTTGTATTGCGCGAGAACGGTGTGGTGTTACTGCGCGATCTTCCGCGCACAGCCGTTTGCGCGCGGTTCGACACATTCGACCCACCAATGCGAAGAATCGGAGTACACTCGAAGTCCATTCTCTCTTTCCTAACCTTTTGAACTACTCTGCTCCATCACTTCCTCCCTCTCTTTCTCTCGAACAACCATAATTGTTGCGCTGCAATGCCTTGCACCCACATCACACGACGTGACATACGCACTCTCCCTTTTTGCTTCATATGTGCTATGCATCGCATTCTTACAGGCCTGCGCTACGAGGACATCATGAGCCGCGACGAGCCAGAGGTGAACGAGGCCTTGGAGCTGGCACACCCAGACGTCGTCGAGGGACGTTACCGCAGGCTGAAGCGCGCCAGCGACTTGGCCTTCAAGCAAAAGAACCTCGGCGATTACGCACCAAATATGGTGCTGGATCCGCTGAAGAGCGAGATCCGCGCGGACGTCGACAAGATCCTCGAGAGAGATGTGGAGTTCGACATGCTCAATAACTTCAAGAAGGGTTAAGCATCCATCGCCATGACTCCGATGCCACGCAGCCGCTTGATTTGCTTTGAGCTGATCGGGATGGTGCATGTTGAAATTCGCGAGAGAGAGCACTCCATCGACATACGAGACAATATTCCACAGTACTCGGCTCGACCCAACAAGGTACTTAGCACTTAGCTGGAGTAGCGAAGGAACACTGACTAGCACACCATTACAATCAGCTTACCGGTACAGTTCCAGTCCACTTCGAGCATTGTGTTTGTCTTGGATGTATCAGTAAAGATGCTTGCACGTCTTTGACCAACGAGTGCAAGACAGTTAGTGTGTGATGTGATCGACCTTGACATCTATTTCTCTCGTCTATTCATGGCTCTGGTCTTCACTACAGCATGTGGAACTGGCACTACTCTACTGTATGCTCTATGCAATCTGTATGACACATGTTCTTTCTATCTACAATGGTGGCATGTCACCTGTATGTACGAGCCACGATGGTACTTTATTATGTGCAAATGGCTCGTACGTACATACTCTTTCAAACTGTCTTCGTGCATTCCACCATACTTCACTCTACTGCTTGACCATGTACAGTTGGTGTCGAGACTTGCGTTGCACACGTGAGACGGTCTCAAATCCGAGCTTGTCGTACAGCTTCTGTGCCGAATGATTTTCCTCTTCGACGTACAGCCGCAGGGACTGCGCTGACCACGATCGCTGCACCAATCTCGATGCGCTCCCCAACAACGCCGATGCCACACCTCTGCGTCGGTAGTTGGAAGACGTTACGAGATTCACGATCGTTGGCGCGTACTTCGTCTCGCCATTATCATCATCGTCATCATCATCATCATCATCATTGCCTGGCACTTCCAGCATGGCGATCTCACAGAACCCAATCACCTCCCCGTTCGCGGTCGCCGTGATCATCTGGTGCCGCAGCCAATCGGCCGATTCTGGAACGATCGCGAAGTTGTGACGATTCCAGGGATGCGGTTCCGTCGATCGGCGTGCCGCCGTCTCCAACGTGACGCGGAAGGCATCATTGGACCACAGCAGACGCAGGCCGTCGTGGTGGGAGAGCTCCGGCAATACGGGCGCGTAGTCCTTCCAGAATTGTTGGCCGTGTCGGATGGTGCGAAACCGCGATGCGAGCAAGGATTCGACGGCCGATTTGGTCTGAAGTCGTTCGACGGCGAGTTTGAAGTTGTATCGGTCGCTGGGAGCCGACGGGATGAGGGAATCGGTCAAGAGTTCCGCGACATCGGATAGATCGGTTTGTTCGGCCGTCCGTATCCGCACGCGGGCTGTGCTGGTGGTTGTCGGCTTTGCGGGTGCTGCCGGCGATGACGGTGACTGGATGGATGGTGCTTTGCGTGGGGCAGGCATGGGCGCTGTTCCAGGCCGTTGCTGTTGCTGCGGAATTGGAATGACCAGACCGTGTGTTGCGGTCACGGCAATCAGGAGCGCCATTGCTCGCCCAAACACCATCTTGGCGTTGCGTTGTTTCTGTCTTGGCGATGTCCTCATCATGGCTGTCGTTCTCGTCGTCGCTATCTGTCAATTTCTCCTTTTGGGGTTCCAATTGATGTTGCCAGTTGTTCAAGCAGTGAGTCGTTCAGCCGGTCGTCGTTCCGCCGGTCGTTCAGTTGGTGAATGAAGTGAAAGCAAGGAACCAGAAGGTATCGAGTAGAGCAGAGTATTTAGTTGTGGTCGATGTGATTGCCGTCGTCGTGTCGTTCACCCATCAGCAACTTGCACAACGACAGCTGTCGCTTGCGGACACAGGAGAATGAGAGAGAGAGAGAGAGAGGAAGGATCGGGGCCCAACAGCACCGAGGTTTCTCTTCCTTTCTTTCGACACTCTCGACGTCCTCAACCACGAGTGATGGATGAAACACCTTGAACAGCAAGTTCAACACCCAAGAGAAGAACGAAGAATCACTTCAATGTCCACCATCATTGCATTCATCTCCGTCATCACCGCAATCTTCGTCATTTTCGTCACCACCGCCATCATCGGCAACTTCATTCGTCGAGTTCTCCAATTCATCGACGACTGAAATCTCTCGGCTGAGTCAGCAGATCGCCAAGCACATCAAATTGTGAGCCCATTCGCCATCTGACGTCACAAAGCGACTCATACGACTTCTAGAAGTTCTTTGACTGTTGCAAGCGATCGCTTGAGTCGTAGACTGAACATGAAGTTCCATCTGATTCTCTTTGTTTCCACAAACAGCACACGAAACGCTCCAACCAACACTCGAAGCGCAAAGTTGGAACCACATCGAGGACGAGCCACAAGATCTGTCTGTTTGCAACTGCAGGAGTAAACCAAGAAAGGGAGGATACGACCCACACAAGACCATCAACGATCAACCCCGAGGAACGGATCACAACGAGAAAGGAAGATGAATACTGAGGAGAGCAAGAAGCAGGAGGACTCGACGTCCGCCACGAAGACCCCCGTGATCGAAGCCATCGAGGAGGATGACGAATTCGAGGAGTTCGAGACATCGAATTGGGGCACCAACGAAGAAGCCGCAGAGGACAATCAGCAATGGCAGGACAACTGGGATCAGGATGATATGGACGACGATTTCACGAAGAATCTGCGCCGAGAGCTGGAACAGCACGGAGGACGTTGATTGATCGGGAACGATGTCAGAGACGTGGTGTCGATGTGGTGATGGTGTGGTGTCGATGTGGTGTGGACGTGATGGAATGAAGTCATCCACTCGACTTGTACAGGAATGGACATGGATTGCGATATCGCTGCCATCAACAAACATACGGGTATTCACACCCGCACTAGTGACCGTGGTTGTACTCTGTGGAAAGAGAGACTGCTACGTCATGACATGGCATGAAATGATGCAAACCATGCATGGAGAGCAGGAGTACAAGGGGCCAGTACATACGAGAGCATGCAGACGATATGGAGGGGTGACCCTCGGATGAAGAGCCAACACATGGGCAGGGCAACCTCAGCACACGAACAGTTCAAGGAAAGTGACCGTGCTAACATGCTTCTGCAGCAACAGCTCAGCTCGAAGCCCACTCCTTTCTCCCACGGTTTGGCGCTCGCAAAGTAGTCGAGAATAAAATTGAATGCTCTACACACTCTGTAAACACAATATTTATGCTAGAGTAACACAATCATACCGATCTCTGTCCGTCTCTCTCTCTCTCTCTCTCTCTCTGCAGAGTACATACATTTGTTCAACCCCACTCGGAGCTCTAGAGAGTATGTTGTGTCACACTCTAGCAGTAATTTTCCTCCCATCGAAACCGCAACACGGTCATCGGCTTTCCTGGGTTGTGGCTCGGCGTGCCGACCCAGATCGCGCCGCGCTGGATTGGCAGCAACACGAAGAGGTAAGGAACCTTGCGGCCGTTGGGGCGACAATGTACGAAGACTACAACTTCGGTTTCGCCGCAGAACAGGTCCAGCCTCCGTCTCGTTTTCATTGTGCTCAAGATGTTTTGGAACTTCGCCCGGAGGGAGGCGACTTTATCTCTTGGATTGAAGCTCGTCACGCCATTGAGGATGGAGTTGGCGGTGAATCGGTCGCTGATCTGGGAGTCGTGGAATGGCGCATTGACGAAGTTGTGTCCGAAGAGAGAAGTGGCGATGAAGCCCTGCACCTTGTATCGCGATGGAATTTGGTCTTTGCCAAACACATGTTCCCGCGAGTGGTCGGATAGCTGAAACCATGACTTGTGTTTGTGTTTTGGTTCAACTGCAATGTCGTTAGGACGCATGTACCTCAGGCCTTCGCCATTAGAGGATATGTGCGTGGAGAGCAAGTCGCTTGCAAGGTCTCCACACTTCTGGTAATCCTCAGCGGACATGGCGTGTGAATGGCGCATGACATCCTGGAGGTCTCTCGCGCTCACAGTGTACTTCCCGCGTCCTGACTTGCCACTTGAGCGGGATGATCGTCGTCGATAGGCATGGTCATCCTTGGATTGAGTCGATGCGTTGCCGACGCTTCGGGACTGATCTGCTCGGTGGCTATCACGGTCGCGGGTTGAAGTCCGAGGTGTTGGCAATGCGTGTTGAAGTGACGGCTCTCTGCGGGTGCTGCCTTCCGTGCAACGTGGGGGTGATGGCTGCCATCGGTGCTGCAGATTGCAATCGTGGTGCTGACGTTGCGGTGAATGCTGTTGAGACACATGCCGGGGGGTCACGGCGGGCAATGGTGTAGACGGAGCTCTTCCGGGTGACGTTGACGTTGACGGCGTTGGTGACGATGATGCCCCCGAGTCCTCGTCAAACCAAGGGTCTGTCGGTGGAGGGGTGTTGTGCGAAGACGCATCGTCACCACCATCATCATCATCGTCGTCGTCCACGATGGGATTTGAAGGCGTTGCTTGCTTGTTGTCCATCTCTCGCAAAGATGGGAGCAAGGGCTTCAGAGCTGGTGCATCAGAGACTCTTCGACTTGCCACCGTTTGCCCGGCCCCTCGCAACGAACCTGCTGTGCAGTTGTTGGCAGCAGCAATTTGATTGAGGAATTGGGATTCGGGATTGTTCGCATGCTGTATTGGTATGCTCATCTTTGGCAGCGACGGTGTTGGGTTGGAGAGGCGTTTGGCCTTTGATGCGCTTGAACAATGGCGCTTCGTGCTCGTGTTTGTCTTCGTATCGTGTGAACAACTTGTCTGCTGGTCACTAGCACGAGAGCAACAGGGAGACTCTGGTGGCGGACTGGATTGAAGATCGCTGTCAGCCCGGCTCCGCTTCGAGGATTCAGCAGTTGGCTTCGATTCTTCCTTCGCGCGCCTGGGAGTGTCTGCTGGCGTCGGCTGTTTCTTTACTGGTATTCGTATGCGTGTATTCCGCACTCGTATCTGCGGCTTTGGCTTTGATGTTGCTTTTGACGTTGGTATTGCGGTGCTGATGCTGATTGGGCAGTCAGGCACGACAGGACTGTTGGATACCGCCCGAACGAGGGAGAGCTTCGGTGATGGCGGGACGGCGACCGGTTCGGGCCCAGACTTCGGGTGAACCAAGTCTGCATCAGTGTTGTTTGCGGGCTCCATTGCTGCGGCGGACATCACAAGGTCAGGACGCACCGAACTGGCATCCGTAGAAAGAACCGGGGCAGGAATCGGATCGGCGGCACGATTGCAAAGAGCTGCCGTAGCGCCACAGCGATTCTCACGCTCCCACACTTCCACGATGCCGGTTTCGATCTTGCAGAGGCCTGCTGTCTCGTCTGCTTCCTCCTCTTTCTTCGCTCCTCCGGCATCGATGCATTTAGGGTTCCTCATGCACGTACGTAACACATTCGGGTCGATTGTGCGTTGCTGTGGTTCTTGTCCTGCTGCTGCTGCAAGAACCACCATCGACATTGGCGCCAAGATCGGTGTCGGAATCGAAGCTGACAAGGACACCAACTCGTCCGAATGGATGCGCGGACTGCCACCACAGTAGATGTCATCATCGAAGTTGGCCCATTGGAAGTCGGGCGGCAGCTTGGATCGCTGGTACCATTCGCGGAAGGTCCGCAGATCGAACTTGTCTGGGCGATCGAGTTCGTAGATCTCCAGCGCGTCGCTAGACGTTTGCTCATCGTACGAAAGGTACATTCCGAGCCGATTCCAAAGCGACTTCTCAGTTTTGCAACGACTGAAGAACTTGAGGAAACGCCGCGATCCATCGTCGGACAGGCAGATCACTTCGAGAATGGGCTGCATCAGCGCCGCTACGTCGATCGACTCCTTCTTCATTGTCGTGCTTGCTGTTGCTGTTGCTTCACTGTTGTTGTACTGTTGTTGTTGCTGCTGTTTCATTGTTGTTGTTTTCCTGCTGTTTTCCTGCTGTTCTTGTTGACGCCAATGTTGGTGCTCTGGCTGTTGGAGTGTAGTGACATCAAGAAGGGTGGAGGGTGCTGTGAGTCTTGTTGTCGCATTATACTTGGCGCCGAGGTTTGCAAGGCACATGAGAATGAGTTTTCGAGTGGAGTTGCCTCGTATTTGTGCGGCGGTCTTGTGTTCCGAGACGAACCAGGGCTACCAGTCTCCGCGAGAAGCCTCCTGTCACTCCTCCACACACCAAGAACAGCGCTGGCTCCGAAATCGTGTCAAACCCACGCTACAAATCGTCAAAGACATCACGTATTTTTCGGTCTGTCCTGCGTCGGAGGCGGGAAATTGCATTCGTGGTAACAATGAAACCCGAGAATTTGTCGAAGTTCTGCAGTGGGAACACACACACACACACACACACACACACACACACACACACACACACACACACACACACGGCAATTCTTTCACAAACAAGAGCCATCGACGCGCCATCCTCCGCAATCACTCCCACCAAGCAGAACTCAAAGAGGGAGTCCACATGTTGTGGGAGGTCTTTTGCATACTCGTTGCGGCAGTACAGTTTGGAGACCAATGCGCAACGCAAGGCAGATGGCCAGAGCCGCATTCGACATTCGAGACTACTGTGCAGGTGGAGGGCGAGCGGAGGGCATGCTTCGGTGGAGGAAGTGCTGTGGATGGACGGAAGATGCCAGTGCATCCATCGTTCGTGCTCACATACCTCAAGCGATTTATGTGCTGTGGAATGTGGTCCAGGTCTTGTTGGTTTCTTGTTGCTTCACCGTCTTGGTGGTTGTGGCCTTGTGGGTGGGCACGTTTCGGAATTGTGAGCACATCGGCACGCCAATTGGGAGGCACATCGACACTCCCCAGAAAAAGAGAGCGACAGATTTCTTTCTGAATCTTCTGCGTGTCTGTCCGTTGGTGTTGTCAACAGCGGTTGTGTTGATTGGCTCACTCACGCAAAACGGGGTTGGCGATGCCTGCGCGTCTCATCGTCTAAATGTGGCAGTTTGGGTGTCCGTTGCAGAGAGAGATAGCCTTCCACCCCTGCAATTCGAGACGTCGCTGTTCATTGGAAGAGGGGTGATGGTGCTCCACCCACGACTTGGAGGCAAGAATCAGGTTCTGTATTGCCGCAACACCGTGTGCTTGTCTGTTTGAAGCACACACAACAGCAGACTGACAGAAGAAGCTCAGAAAACAAGAATCAGCTTGATTCAGACTGACATTTGCTGAGCAAACTGTCATTCTTGTTTGTCTCCAGAGTCATCTATCTTCGATACTCTGCGAGTCACGAGCTTGGGTGATTCACAACGAGCTGGACTTTTTGTTTTCCGCAATGCATCCGAAAGGCACGTACATTCAGTACCAACAACCTGCGTGAAGAATTCGTGTTGTGGGCGGGGGGCGATGCCAAACAGCACACAACGGATGTCCGAACCAATTGTCCACGGCGGATTCGCGTACATGATCACCACACACAGCAAAGAAAGCGTTGGGACCAAGATCACGAGGAACACCATAAAAATCTGTGACCAGTGAAGATGATGAAAGTGTGGTTGAATGTTGCTCTTGTGGCGCTGGCCGCTTGCGCCATGGCCGGTGCCGCCGATCCCGCCGCCGGGGCAGGCGAAGCAGGCAAGAAGCTGACGCGCAAGGAGCGCCTGGCGCTCGTGAAGGAGAACATGGAGAGGTACCAGGCATTGAAGAAGGGCGGGCAGGACGAGGTGGGCCACACGGAGACCGCTGCGCTGATGCGGGACTTCCAGCTGCGCAAGAAGAAGCGCCGGGGCTTGCTGCGCAAGAAGCAGAGCGACATGGCCTCCATCCTGTTCCCAGGCGTCACGCCGGAGATCTTCGAGCCGGATCAGCCCATCTGGATGTACACGGATCTCGTGTCCAGCAAGAAGACGCAGGTGCCGTTCGACTTCTACAAGCTCCCGGGATGTCCCTCGCCGACCGCCGTGCTGGACAAGAGGCTCAAGCAGCGCAAGAACCTGGGATCCCGCCTGCAGGGCGTGAAGCACGCGGCAGGGCCGTTCCACATGAAGGTCGGCGCCAGCCACGGCTGCAAGTCCCTGTGCGGAGAGGTCAAGATGAACGCGCGCGAGATCAAGTGGATGCGCAAGCTCGTCGAGAGGCAGTACCGCATCCACATGACCCTCGACACCCTGCCGGTCCTCATGAGGAGTCAGAAGCTCAACTACGCCGTGCGCGGATACCCCGTCGGCTTCAAGGCCGGCCCCGAGTTCACCGATCTGGACTACGAGGAGTACTTCCTGTACAACCACCTCAAGTTCACCATCGCCTACGACCAGATATCTGCCACCGAGGTTCACATCACCGGATTCGACGTCTTCCCCGTCAGCGTCGCGCACGAGATTCCCGAGGGCGGTGCGAAGGACCAGACCGTCGCCATCCCCACCTGCGATCCCAACTCCCCCGAGCCCGTCGTCAACAACAAGAAGACCTACCTGCCGCTCAAGGTGGATCCGAAGACAAACTCCCTCTCCGTCGTCTACTCCTACGAGATCGAATGGAAGCAGAGCCCGTTGAAATGGGCCGACCGCTGGGACGTCTACCTCATCGGCGGTCCGGACGATGACATCCATTCCTTCGCCATCGTCAACTCGCTCATGATCGTCCTCTTCCTCACCGGAGCCATCGCCACCATCATGATCCGCACCCTCCGCAAGGACATCGCGGGGTACAACGAGATGCAATCGCTGGAGGATGCTCAGGAGGAGACCGGCTGGAAGCTCGTCCACGGAGACGTCTTCCGACCACCGGCCACGCAGACGATGCTCTTCAGCGTGCTGGTGGGCACCGGCGCGCAGATCGGAACCGCCTTCTTCCTCACCATGATCTGCGCCATGCTCAAGCTCCTCAACCCCATGAAGAAGGGCCAGACCTTGACCGCCGTCCTCTTCCTCTACGTCCTCAGCGGCAGCGTGGCCGGATACGTCACAGCGCGCATCTTCAAGTTCTGCGACGCCAAGGCCTGGAAGCAAGCCACCGTGCTGACGGCCGCCGGGCTTCCAGGGGTCCTGGTGTCCCTCTTCATGGTCCTCAACATCTCCCTCTCCATCGCAGGTGCCGCCACCGCCGTCAGCTTCCTCACCCTGCTGGCTCTGTTCGCCCTGTGGGTCTGCGTCTCCACCCCGCTGGTCTTCGTGGGATCCTTCATCGGCTACAAGTCGGAGAAGATCAGCGTCCCCACGAAGACGAACAACATCTCGCGGTACATCCCGGAGCTCCCATGGTACTCCAGCCCACCGCTGAGCTGCATGCTCGGTGGAATCCTGCCGTTCGGCTCCGTCTGCATCGAGCTCTTCTTCATCATGAGCGCGCTGTGGCTGCATCAGATCTACTACATGATGGGCTTCCTCCTGGCAGTCCTCGTCATCCTCGCCGCCACCTGCGCGGAGGTGTCCGTCGTGATGTGCTACCTCCAGCTGTGCTCCGAGGATCATCGCTGGTGGTGGAAGTCGTTCTTCAACTGCGCCAGTGCCGGGGCCTACCTCTTCCTGTACTCGCTCTGGTTCCTGTCCAGCCGCTTGGAGCTCGTCGGTGTTCTGCCAGTCGTTGTTTACCTGACGTACATGGGAATGATCTCCGTCTGCTTCGCCCTCTTCTGCGGATCCGTCGGAGTCCTCACCAGCTTCTGGTTCAACAGGACCATCTACGGTGCATTGAAGGTCGACTAATCCAACCATTCCTGCATACTCGCACATGACATTGGGTTGGATTCGTTTGATGAATTGATTAATGAATTGGCTGGGTGGTTGGGTTGGTAGGTTCACGGTTGTGTCGTTGTTGTCGTGGTGAGCATCGAGCACAAGCACAAGCACAGCAAGAATATCCATCTCCAATCGACCTCAAACAAGTGAGCAGCACTAACGTACCACCATTACATACATGAATATAGTACAGCGTTACTACCATATTATACTCCATCACGTTGCTCATCGCGTCTCATTCCACCTGAATGACCCGCCCAGGAACATGCAATGATGGATCCGCCCATTTGGTGGACCGATGATGCCTCGCGTAGTACGCCACAGGCCACGAATGCATGGTATCACCTTCCGGCGGAACGAAATCATCGCGCTGAGCCGCACGCGTCACATCCAAACAGAAGCAGTTGGGCAGCGCCTCGTTCGTGGTCGGCACGGGATCATCCGTATTGAGAATGTGCAACGCCGTGCCGCGACAATCCTTGCCGAAATTCATCCTCCCGTAGTTGGGCTGCAGCACGCCGCGTCCGCAGAATGGATCCAGCAACGTCAGTTGCGCCGTTTGCGATGCACATGCCGCTGCATTGGCGCAGAAACCGCCAACGGAGATGCCGATGAAATGCAGTGATGGTGCGTCGCGCAGCAGATTGGCGATGCCTTCGCCGACCGCCTCGCCGTCGTAGGCCGCCGTGAGGATGGAGCCGCGGTACGATTTCCAATCCACGATGATGGACGATGGATGGGATCGCTGCAATTCCAGCACCAATTCGTCGACGCCGCCGGCGCCGGGGAATAGGATCGTGACGTCGTCGTTGTTGTTGTTGTTCCTGAGTTGCTCTTGTATTATGGGTGCATACTCTTCTTGGATCTGTTCCGTTATCTTGGAAAGGCGTGGACCCAACGTGAGCTGCTCCAACGGTGATAACCGCAGCGCAGATACAGTGGAGAGTAGCACCGTTGCAATGGTGAGAAACATCATCGTTGTCATCATGTCGTGCGGCATCGGGAATATACGTAGGAAGTCGCTCTAGTGTTGTTGTCTTATTGTTCAGCCGTCGGTCGTTGCTCTCTGGAATATAGTTGTAGCATTGGTCGCTCGTTTTGTGGGAGTTGTGTTGTGTGAGAATTGGATCTTTTGCGTTCGAAGAACACTCTTGTTGGTGAGGCAGATCATTCACCAGCCTCCAACTTCAACAAAGACTGAGGTTGAGATACTTCCTTGGTGGGCCTTCCAATGTTGGCAAGAGCACGAGCCATGCCATGGCACGGCATGTACTTCTATTGCAGAATCATCGTAGTGCGCTCTATTCGTGTAGTAGACGAGCGTAATCTACTATTATAGAATGTGTTATGTGAGAATACCCGCCTTCAGCGATCACTCTGCCACACCAATAGACACGTGCATGGGCTCTGCAGTGTTATCCGTTCTTCGGTGGACCGTCGCAGTTCACATGGCACATTTCACAAGTCGTCTTGTCTTCATCTCCATCTGAATCGTCACAACCACCACAACCGCCACAACTACCAAACATCACAACCATGACCAACTTCCCTCATTTCTCTTCATCATCCATCGGATTGGCCTCGGCACCGAATGTGAAGATCGGCGCCGGCTGCAGCGGCTGCACCTGCACAAAGTCGAGCTGATCGATGGCCTCCACGTTGGAATCGGTCCACAGCAGGAACTTGGACATTTGATTCTTGTGCAGGATGGTCGTGAATTGGTCCGTGATTTCCTGCACGCCCTCGTTGACGAGCCAGTCGTTGTCCTGCAGGGCCCGCAGCGACGCCGCGATGGTCTCCAGCGCCTCGACCTCCTTGTCCAGCCCCCTGCTGGCGTTGAGGATCTCCTGCTTCTGCGTGTCGGTGAGGTTCAGGATCTGCTGCAGTTCCTTGGACGCCTCGTCGTCGGGGTTTTGGATCATCATGGCCAGGCACTGCTGTTCCATCTGGGTTTGTCGTAGAAGATCGACCTGTTCCAGCTGCTGTTCCAGAATCCCGCGGATGACCTCGGCACGTTGGGCAGGATCGACCGTTTGTTGTCCTCGTTCCATGCCCAAGGCGTCGAGCAAGGCCTTGTGATCATCATCCGCGCCCCATTCGTGCGCCCGGAGCTGCTTCAGGGTCTTTTCCAGGACGCCGACTTCGGTCTCATACGCATCCACCTATGCGTGAATGGCCCCATTGTTGTTGTGCACCAGAAACACAAAGTGGGAGAGACATAATGTGGGTGTGTGCGTGTGTGCGCGTGGAAGGAAGTTGGGTGTAAGAATCAAAGAAAGGACCGGCTGATCGTCCATGGATGGACTACTCCAGGACCGCACGCTCCAAACAAAAACGAGACGGCGAACAGCACACCACAGCATAGCATAACACAACATAACAGAATGTAACATAGCGCAACAACACCACAAACACAGGCACAAACACAACTCACCAACGTCTTCTTGCGAAGCCGCCGCAACCGCGCAGAGGCACGATTGCGTGCCAACCGTTTCTGTCTCTTCTCTTCTTCCACTTGCGCCGTGTAGGACGACATGTCGGGCATGCTCACGGACCGCGCCGCCGGTTTGGAAGCAGCTGCACCAGGCACCATCATCTGCGGGGCCTGCGGCATGGCCATGTGCATATTCGTGGATTGCAACGGATCTGGAACAGAATGCGTGTTGGGAGCAAAGTGCACGCCCTGCGGTGCCGCGATCGCTGCCGGGCTGGTCATCATGGGTGCCGTGGCGGCGGAAAGCGCCGGAGACGTCAGGGGAACGGCAGCCGCGTGGTACGCCGCCTCTTCGGATTGGATTCCGTTGATGGTGTTGGATGCGATCGCTGGCAGCACCGTCGTCCTTCGGAAGTTGGGGCAGGATGCTGCGGTCTGGATCATCCCGTCGGCCGTCTGCTGTTGTTGTTGCTGCTGCAATGGCTGATGCTGATGCTGTGGATGCGGCTGCAATGGCTGTTGCTGATGCGGTGGATGCGGCTGCAATGGCTGAGGCTGCAACGGAGCAGGAGGCTGCTGCTGCACCATGCGAGCCGCTGCCTGCGCCCCTTTCCTGTACGCCTCCTGCAACGCCTTGACATAGTCCTCGGAACTCTCAGGGATCGAGGATGGCGCCGTGATGTCCTCAGGAGCCGGGATGGCCTGCTGCTGCTGCACTTGCGGTTGTGCCTGATGGTGCTGATGCTGCGGAAAGGGCGTCGTGGGGAACATGGGCACCGGAGGCGTCTTCCATTGTCCCGTCAGCGCTGCTCGCTTGCTCGATTGGTCTTGCTGGTCATCCATGATGCAGGTTCCTGTATGACAATACAATGTGTCCGCATCTGAGTATGGCACAGAAGTGGAAGCGACAAGTGGAAGCGCAAGCCCAAGTGAGAAGTGGAAGACTCCACACCACAAACAATTCTTCGTCTTCTGCTTGTTGTGCTTGCGGAAGCAACGCCATCGAACCGGTTCTCGTTGTTGTTGGATACGTCTGCGAAAGTCGACGTGTGCGTTTCAGTCCCATTCGGATTCTGAGTCACGGAATAAGCGCAATTTTCGCTCGCCATCTCTCGCTTTCCGCAACCGCATCCCATCCGAATGCTCGCAAATTCGCGCACCGATCCGAATCCTTGTCATTGCACATACATACACTCACATCATGTACACACAACGTTGGAGAGCAGAATAGTTAAAGTGTTGTTTTGCTAAACAGATACATGGATGAGTGGCTTCTTTTCATTTTGCTCGTCGGTCATTTGGTTGCTTGTTTGCTTGCGTCTGTGTGGCTACTTGTGTTGCCTTTTTCATGCTGCGTTCTTCATCAGGTTAATATTCACCGCGTTCTTCCTTCCATCGCGCAAATACGTGGAGATCCGGAGAGAGGAGAGAATTTGTGTACACCCGTTTGCAGCGCTTTCCGTATGATGTCCCAGAGCACGCAAGCACGAGCCTTGCTGCAATAACACGTCGCACGGCAGAGAGTATGGTTGCATTGGAAGGGTTGTTGCTGTTGTTGTGGATGCGCCAAATACGTAGTTTAGAGGATGATGCAGCTGCCATCGGAGTTGGCGCATGGCAGGAAGTCGAGTGGTCCGCTCTCGTCGACCTCGATTCCCTTGTCCTGCGAAACGAACTGATCCATTGGCTGCCCCTCGCGCTTGCGGTATTGCGTCCACAGATCGTGGGAGATTTCCAGAACTGGTCGTGCCGTGGTGGCGGCGGCCTTGATCTGCTCTGCGGCGTTGCGTGCGGAGGACTTGGCCTCGTCGGAGGTGCCGGAGATGTCAGCATATGTCAGAAGCATCTGGCTGATCTCGCTGCATGCCTTCTCGGATTGGAGGGACTTGCGCGGTGGGTCGCCTTCCTGGAGAACGGCTGGGATCATGGCCTCGACGGCACCGACGGCGTGCTCGGCAGACATGGCATCTGGGACGTACTTGGAGCTGCCCTCAGCGTCGTCCATGGCAGAGAGGACGAGGTCAGACACGATCTGGAGGTTGAGGGCGATGGCGGATGGAGCAGCAAGGACCTTGGTGTTGGCCTCTCCGCCAGAGTTCTTGTCGGCGGCGGAGGCTGCCCTGGAGAGATCGGCGTAGGCCTTGGTGGCGGTGTAGAGCTTGAAGACACCGTAGGCGTACTGCCCATCGCGGCCCTTCTTCTCGACGATGTTGGTCATGAGCTCGGACACGGACTTGGCGGCTGGGTTGCCACCGTCTGGGAAAGAGGACCATGGGGCGCCGAGGAAGGCGCAGGCCATGGTGGCCTTCAATCCCTGGAGGTCACCCTCTCCCATGATGGGCTGGATGACATCGACGGCACCAGCGTCCATGAGAGCCTCGCGGGAGACTGGCCACTGCGCGAGGTTGAGGATGACGAAGAGGGAGAAGTCCTCGAGGCTGTTGGAGGTCCATCGGGATGGTGGAGCGGTGGTGGAACGGATGTTCTCGACGACGCACTTTGGAATCTCGGTCTTTCCGATGAGGGCGGCGTTCTCCTCGCTCTTGGCGAGGTTCTTGATGAGGCCGCATGCCCATCGCACACCCTCGGACTTGCCGGAGCTCGCCTTGGCGGCGGCTGGGGAGTTGGTGAGGAGCTTCTCGAGGACGCGGAGGAGGGACTCAGGGTTTTCGAGCGGCGCCAGGTTCTTGCCCGATGCAGATGGTGAGTGCTGAAGGATGCTGGTGATGCTGGCCTCGAGGAAGGACAGGTTCATGAGGCAGATGCAGCACAAGTAGGACTCCTGCTTGTCCTCGGCGATGACCTTGCACAGTCCTCCGATGACGTTCTTGGAGGCTGGTCCCAGAGCCATGACGCGCTTGTTCTCTGTAGGGATCGACAAGTTATTCAACGCGAGGCAGGCAAGGTGGCGTCCGTCACCGGATTCCTGTGTCAAGCATTGTGCGAGCGGAGTAAGGACGTCGTACTTGCCAGAGCAGACCATTGGGACACGGTTCTGCTTGTGGCCGACATCGCAAAGCTCGTAGATGCGCTTGGTGGCGGCGGCGCTCTTCTCACCCTCGGCGCTGAGCATGGTCTCGATGAGGTCTGGGATGTCATCGAGTGTCGGTGGCTTGGCTGGAGCGGCCTTTGGAGCAGGTGCCTGTTCGAGTCAATTCACAAAGTGTTGTTGGTCAAGCAGAATGTGTGGTGGAGTGAGAGTGCGTTTGTTCCGAGCGATGAGTGAAGGAAGAAGAACGAATGTGAGCGAATTCAACGAGCATGGTTGTCGATCAACGGATAGATCGGATGTCGTCGCCCAAAACTTGTTCCTCCGTATCCTCACGTACCTTCTCCTCCTTTGGTGTGGCCTTCTTCTCGGCCTTTGGGGCCGACTTCTCCTCCTTCTTCTTGCGTCTGAATGAAACCCTGTGATTGAAGTTCCGTGTGGATACGTTGCGCATTGGGTTGATGTTGTTATTGCCATCATCATCATCATCATCATCGATACAATTGCGGTTGCGTTTCACCATCAACGGATGCGAAGGATGGTGGCACCGTGTGCAAAATAGAATTCAGAACAGAAGCAACAGAAGAGAATGCATGGTGTCAGTCTAAATCGTCTTGAAACAGGAATTGTGAAACGTGTCAATGAAGATTGGGGTTGCATGGAAGCGCCCGCAGCTTGACGCAATCCAAATGAAGCCATCGTCATGCGTTGAATCAATGCCATTGCTTGGTGGTTTGGATTGCGCAGTGTGACCTTGACCGTCTCTCCGTGCTGACCACCCATCCGCATTTGTAGTGCATGGAGGTCGCTCCATGTGAACAATACAGATGCGTTCGCAGCGGATTCTGCCGCTGCAAACGGCAAGCCGCAACTTCTGTCATTGCCATCATTGCGCCCGCCACATCAGCACTGCTGCTGAATCGACATCGACATCGTCGTCATTGCCCTTGCCATCGTCGCGATGGTGGCGGTTGATCCTTACATGGTTGCTGTTGGATGAAGATGTAACTTCGCTTGTCTAAGTTTTGTTGTGTCCTTCCATGCAAGGGTGATTGGTTTGGTTGGTTGGTTGATGTTTCAGCAAAGCCAGCGACCAGTTCCGTTTCGGACACCTCAATGCTCAGTTCTGTACTCTATCGCCGTCTCTCTCTGTGTTGCGTCCTCGCTGTGCTGCACAACTCCGTGCTCTACTCTTCCACACACAGACAGTCTTGCCAACTTCGCGCCGCGCCGTATCCTCAACAACAGCACAAGCTGTAACAACGCAGGCATCTTCGCGAGGTACGACACACATTCGCTAACGGCTAGATTTAGGGGCATGGCTCGCTGAAACTTTTTAAGGATGAGCGTAGATGGCAATACAAGGTATTCACGCCTGAATACACAAGATATACGGATTTCTCAAGAATGGAGCATTCATTAATTATATTAGCCTTTGAATAAAATATGTATGTACACGTCATCATAGAAAGGATTCTGCCAATGAGGGTTCTTGTCATTTCAGCACGATTGCGCGGGTTGGCGACATCCACACTCACATTTTTCATAACATGTGCTTCCACCGTTTCGTCAAAATGAGGGTAACTTTATCAATTTCAGCAATGACTGTTCTGGTGCGCTTCGTTTTCACACCAAACCGCATTGTGCATCTTCGCAAAGAACGTTGAAGAGTTCCACGGTATCAATTCCCAGTCACGCTGAATATGAGTCGTGTTCCATCCACCTCCACTGTTTGATTGATACGACTCCAACCGCTCTCCGATCTTTCATCCACTCATTTTTCGCTGCACGAGTCTCCGCCCTTGTGTCTCTCATCTCGTCAGTGAGATCCAGACGAGAAACGCCATGACGACAAGAGGTGTGCACACATCACACATCTTGACACGGTTCGAAGTCTCCACAGACACCACAGATCCCACCCTTCCAGGTGCGCAACCACAGGACCATACCATTCTAGCAGAACGGAGATCCATCATCCAACATGGCGCGATCAGGTTTCGGACGTGACGATATGAACGCCCTGCTGGGCGGCGAGGATGAGCATGCTCAGTCCGCCGTCTTCCGTCCGACGGTGGCCCCGCAACGCAATGCCAACAGCAAGCGCAAGAAGAATCCCAAGGCTGAGGCCGATCTGTCGAAGATGACGGCAGCCGAGGCCGCGACCATGCTGGCGGAGAAGAACGCGGCCGACACGTCCAAGCAGTCAAGGTACAGAACCAAGAAGTCCATGGCGCATCACAAGCTCCTGGTGGAAGAATTGGATATATCGCAGAACAGAAAGAAAGGCGGCAGCAGCAAGGCGTTTGGGCGACGTCGTGACGACGATGATCGCGACGATGATCATGATGAGGATGGCAGCGGCGATGACGATGCCGATGACAACGATGTCAAGTTCGTTTCGAAAGCCAAGCACAATCGCAAGAAGGCAGCGCCTGTCGTTCTGCAACGCAGATCCAAGAAGGACCAGCGCAAGGATGATTCGGACTCCTCTTCTGCCGCGTCCTCGTCATCATCCTCGTCGGATGATGGTAGCAGCAGCGACGGCAGCGATGCCAGCGTGCGTCGGCGCAGACGGAGACGTCAACGCAATCGTGGTCGCAACGAAGCAGAACAGTCCGACGGCAGCGGCAGTGACGGTAGCGACAGCGATGACAGCAGTGATGGTGAACGTGAACGTCGCAAGCGTCTTCTCGCAAGACGACGTCGCAATGAACCGGCCGTCGTGGTCAAGAGGAGGCAGGAACCCGAAAGCAAGGTGAAGGGACCTATGAAGGAACCTGTGAAGGCTGCCGTGACGAAGAAGTCGAGCAAGGTCGTCAGCAAGGCAAAGCGAGATGATGGCAGTGGCAGCGACAGCGGGAGTGGGAATGATAGTGATGCCAAGGAACAGGAGGAAAAGACCAGACGCCGGAAACACCCAACACCCAAGAAAGATGGTTCCGGTTCGGACTCCGGTTCATCGTCATCGTCGTCATCATCATCCAGCGACTCTGATTCGGACTCATCATCTTCTGGCTCTGACAGTGACAGCAGCTCCTCCTCATCATCATCGTCCGAAGATGAACACGTCATGGCAAAACCTGTCTTCATCCCGCGCAACCGGCGCAACCTCGTCCAATCCGAATCCAAGGTTGCCGAAGACGAGGAAGCCAAGATCCAAAAGAAGAAGGAGAAGGAAAAGAAGCGCCGCATGCAATCGCGTGCCCTCGTGGCGCAACAAATCAGCGAAGCTGCCAATGCTGCGGACGACGATGATGATAGTGATGACAACGAAGGTGGCGGTGCCACCAACGCACCACCCAACGACGATGATGACGTCGACGAAGACAAGGCGGAGGAGGAATGGAAGATCCGCGAACTGCGACGATTGATGGCCGCCATCGACGAGCAACTGAAGAAGGAACGCGAACGTGCCGAATACGAACGCAGGAAGAAGATGACTGACGAGGAAGCTCTGCAGGAGGACATGAAGTCCGGGCGGTATCAAAAGCCGGGCTCCAGCCGCGAAATGAACCAGGATGGCAAGTCCACCTCGCAACGCTACTATCACAAGGGTGCCTTCTTCATGGACGACACCGAATGGGACAAGGACGACGTGCGTCACAAGTCCTCGGAGTACGCCAGGGCGGTCACCGGCGATGACAAGCTCGATAAGAGCAAGCTGCCCAAGATCATGCAGCAGAAGAAGTTCGGCCTGTCCGGACAGAACGGTCGATACCAAGGTCTCTCCAAGGAGGATACGACGGACAAGTCATTCAAGGCGATCCCATTGGTGAAAAAGAACAAGAAGGGCAAGAAGTCCAAGAGGAGTCGATAGAGGCAATGCTGTCGTGTGCTGCAAATATCGCACAAGGATACGATAGGAATACGTGCGGATACGAGTAAGTACGAGCTACTCGTAATCACAATCGCAAGCGCCATACAGATAGTCACATGAGTGAATCGCAAGCAGCAAAAGTCTATCTCAAGTCATTCTTCTTCGTTGCGCCGTTCTACATACTCTCTCCTCGTTTGCGTATGAGACTTCAATTGTTACGAGTATTATATGAGTTAAGAGAAGCAATAGTGCAGTACCAGACGAATACATCGTGAATGCGGAACATGTCGCCGCTGCGCCATGAAAGGATGGTGAACACCCAATGCACATCCAATCCAAATCGAGTCGATTGCAAAGTACTCGTAGCAAGACCTCGTCTCGCGTGCATACCCAAATCACTCAATCTGAACGTCGACCAAGGAAAAAGCCTGCACCAGACCGACATCGCCCAAGATGCCATTGAACGTCGTCAACGGAGCGCCGCCGACAACGCGCCTTCCGTCGGCCGACATGGCAACTGCGAAGCCGTACTCGGCGCCTTCGGCCGGTTCGATGTTGCTCAACGAAGATCCTGTTTGCTGCCAATCCGTTCCTTCGAAGGTGTAGACAGAAATGCTGCCGCTGCTGTCGCCATCGCACGTACCGTGTTCCGGCGCGCCGATTGCCAAAACGTTGCCATCGTCCGACAACGCCAGCGCCGCGCCGAACGAATCGAAGGCATTCTGACCCACGATGTCGCCTCCCAGCCGCTGCCATGCATCTCCTCCGTCGACTTGCCTGTAGATGACAGCACGGCCTACCCCGACATCGTTCTCATCGCGGTTGTATCCTTCCGAGCCAATCGCCAACGTGCGACCATCCGAGCTGAAGCTCAACGCACTCCCAAGGTTCTCCCTGGATTGCGTGCTTTCCACGTTGAAAGTGCTCACCCAAGCGTCGTCGATGAGATCGTAGACTCGGACAGCTCCTGCGAAACCACCCGCACCTCGAGCCGTCGCCATCAAGCGCCGCCCATCGCTGGACAACGACACCACCCAACCGAACAAATCCGACGGTTGTTCGCCGAGGATCTCGCCCCCCAGCTTGATCCATTCGCCCTGCTGATCTCGTTCGAAGACCTGGACGGATCCCGTGTTCTCGCCTGTGTTGCGATCACCCACTGCCACCACGTTGCCGTCGGCGGAAAGGGAGACAGCCCCACCGAATCGACCGTCGGAGAGATCGGGGAGAGTCGAATTCAACACAGCAATTGAAGTCCAGGAAGCTGCCGCCCCGGCACTTTCTGTCGACGATTGCTGGAAGATTTCTACTTGGCCGTTTCCATCGAACGTGGGCGACCCAACAGCAACGACAGTCCCGTCGGTGGACATGGACACGACGGTCCCTGCTTGCGCATCCCTTCCTGGGCCCTTCAGGGTTCCCACCGTGGACCAGGTCGTACCGTTGTAGTCGAGGATCCTGACAGCTCCCACCTTCGTCATCATCGCATCGCCTTCACCGTCAAGGCCGGGAAGCCCGACGGCGATCCGATTGCCGTTGCCGTTCATGGCCACCGAGAAACCGAACAGGATTCCGTCATCATCCGTCGGCCCGACGATGGTGCCACCGGCTGGGGCCCATCCATCGATGACGGGGCAACCACCGATGCCCGTTGCCGCCTGCCCGCCACCGTCACGCGACAGCAACAGGCCCATCGTCGCGCCCAGGATCACGCTGGTGAAGACGATGATGCAACACAGAAGGATGCATCGCTGCTTGCGTCGCACCCTTCGGCTCTTCTCCAGTTCTTCCGCCTCCGAAAAGACCTCCGCGTCGACGGCATCCACATCCCCCTCGCCTTCGTACAGCTGTGCCTCAAGGGGTGTATGATCGACGGGGACTACTGCCGGCACTTCAGCCTCCTCGGCCGCAGCGTCTTCTGGCTGATCTTGTGGAGCAGCGGACGCGTCGTCGGCGCTGCTGTCTTCGAATGCGGAATCGTAGCCGGCCTGGTTGGCACCATTCGAGTCCACTCCGTCGATGGCGAATGCGCCCGGAAGGACCACGGGTACACCGGCCTGCGCTTCGAGGTTGATGAGCTGATCCTCGCTCGCAACGGCACCTTGCCGGAATTCGGTGGCGGTCGGCCTCGCCGTCGTGGAGAGATTGGAGCTGGACGCCGCGCCCTCCGAGGTTGCATCGGCTTCCTGCAAGGTGGCGACGTTGCGGCCGGAGATCTTCATGGCGACCTGATCTTCCAACGCCATGAGATTGCGCCCGCGCCGCGATCGTCGTGGATAGTCCATCGAGGCCGCGAGCTTCGCGTTGCGATCGGCGTCTTCCTGGTCGCTGTGGCGCGTCATCGTGATGTCATCTATGACCGACGCGGAATCGGACGACGTCGCAGTCAAGGATTGGCGCAGGGCGTCCACGCTGACCTGTCTGCGGGCCATCGCAGCGGCATGGGATCGTTGGACGATGGTGTTGCGAAGATGATCCGTGAGTTCCATGCCGCTGTTGGCCGTGCTGCCACTGTAGGATCGTCTCAAGGTCGGCGGTCGTGCGGGCATCCTGCTGGTGCGGTAGGCCGCCTTCTCATCGTTGGTGGGGAAGGAGGCGACGCGATCCGCACCGATGGTGCTTTCCATGAGGCTGGCGACCTCGTCGTCGTCGCTGACGATGGACTTGGACGACGATTGGCTCGTCGCGCGGTCGATGCCGCGCACCATGCGACGTGGCGAGGATCGTGCAAAGATTGTGTCTCGGACATCGTCGTCCAGATCCAGACCACTGTCGAGAGTGTTGGAGCTGGGTTGGCGCACGAGCAGATTGTGCGACGTTGCGAGATTCCGCGAACGCAGCGCATTGCTGCCGCGGCCAACGGAGACCTGGACTCCCAACGACGGCTGTCGCCAGAGCGCGCTGCTGTTGCTGTGATCGGACTTGGTGTTGCTGGGCGGGCTGGGTTTGGTGCCTTCGGGCAATGGACGGCCGATGCTTGCCGTCATGATCGGCGGCGGCTTCTTGTGCGCAGAATATGGCGATGGCTTGGCGGCAACCATGCCCGCGGATGGATTGGACCGGTAGGCTGACTTGTCATCGGACGGTCTTGGTTGTCGACGAGCAGGCGATTGCGATGATTGCCGCGGCGGTATCTTGGCTGTGGGAACCATGCCAGCCGATGGATTGTGCCGATACGCCGCTTTGGCGTCTGAGGGACGCGTCGCATGTTGCGCGGGAGTCTTGCGCATCGTTGATAGAGCCGGAGACATGGAGGGTGGCATGGGTGCCATCCCGATGGAGGGATTCCTTCGAAAGGAGTGCTTGCTATCCGATGGACGACTCACCGGCTGGGTCCTGCGCTGGGCATCGCGGTTGGGCGACGACATGGTAGAGGGAGGTTGCTTCGGCAGCCGTCCGACGGATGGATTCTTCCGATACGCGGCCTTCTGATCCGACGGTCTGCCTCCCGCATTACGCGCGCTGCTGGATGCCGCGAACAAGGATCGAGACGGAGGCGGCATGGCGGGTGCTCGATAATCCCTCTTGTCATCGCTGGACCTTGGCGGCGGTTTCTGTTGCGCGGAATTGTATGCCGCCGGGCGTCTGTCGGCAACCAAGCTCGTGCGCACGACGGCCGGGGGATTGGCCATGGAGATGGATGGCGGCGCGACGGGATCGATGAGACGATTGAGATTGCGGTCGGACGTCGGTCGAGTGATCTCCGGACCGCCCATAACATCGCCGTGAGATGCGGCAACCTGGTGCGATGCGCGGCGCATGCCACGCGATCCACCGGACGGTCCTGGGCGTCCCATCTGCCTTGGTTTGCCGCGATTCCTCTGCGGCGTTGCGTGCAGGGTGCCGTCGCGCAGGAAGCTGCTGTCCAAGGTTATGCCGCTGTTGACGCTGGTCTGGCGCGATAGGGAGGTGGTGGTGACGTAGACCGGGTTGGTGGTGGGACGTCGCGGAGTGATGGTGAAGGTGCCGACGGCGTCGTTGAGGGGGTCGTGCGTCATCATCATGGGCGGCGGGGCATTGTGGGCCATGGGCTGACCATTGCGGTTCTGCTGTTGTCCATCAGCAGGAGGAGTAGTGTGAGTATGGGTATGAGTGGGAAGCAAGTCAGTGGGAATCGCGCTGGTGATGGGCGTGGTGGCGATGCTCTTGGCGTTGCGACGAATGACGGTGGTGTTGGTGGTGCCTGTCATGAGACTGCTTTGCTTCGTGGCCATGCCCTCGCTTTGCGTGTTCTTGCTGGCAGTGCTGACGCTGGTGTGACGACGATGCATCCTCGTGCCCGTCAAGGCCCCGTGGGCGATTCTCAGCTTCTCCTGACGCATGGCAGCGTTGTGTTGCTGGTCGCTGCTGCTGTTGTTGTTGCTGCTATTGTTGGAAGCAACAGTCTTGCGCTGAGACGAGGGCGTGTACTTGGATGTCGTGACCGGCTGAGATGGTGGCGGAGGCGGTGGTGCATCGCTGATGGAGGCCAGGGTTGCGACCTCGCTGGGTGGGTCTCGGGCCAGGTCGTCGGCCACCTGCTTCCAACGGCCGGCGAGGTTGGATTTGTTGGTTGCAACGGGCGTTGCCGCGATTGCGGACGTTGCCATGGACGATGGATCGGTGGTGTTGTCATGCTTGTCATCGTTGTCGTCGTGCTTGCCATCGTTGCCATCGTTGTCAGTACTGCTGTGGCTGTGACTGCCGTGACTGCTACTCACAAAGGAACGAAGCGGCACGCTGTCCTCCTCGAGCAAGAAGCCACCGCCACGATCGTCGGCATCATCATCCGGCGCAAGCATGACATGCCGCAGACTTCTGCGATCCACACGCGGCGTGGGAAACGACGCAGGCGAAGCGACTTCGGAGAACGGAGAGTAATCCGCCAGGCTGGGAGGATGCTGCCACGTGCTGTCGCTGATGGAATGGCCGTGCGACGAAGGCGTGTCCAGCATGTACGGAGGCGCAGGTGGGGCGGCGCTATCCACATCGCCTCCGCTCTCCTTGCGAGTGGGCATGGCTGGCGGGGTCGTCAACGAAGATGGTGTGGACAGGACGTCGTCGCACTGCGTCGACAGCAGCTGTCGCGGGCTCAGTCGTCTTGCTCGCTCTTGGTGGAACGTGCGTGGCTGTTTCTCTTCGTTTTGTTTGTTGTCTTGGTCACCATCTTGGCCATTGTCTTGGCCATTGTCTTGATTCTGGCTATGGCTTGGACAGTGGTGCTTGCCAGTGATGCTTGGAGAAGCGTAGGGATGAGAGGAGAGAGCGGGTGGCACCGGTGGCGCGTTGGCAACCGCACAAGCGTCCAGCGTTGGATCCATCTCCGTCTCCTTGTTGATGATGATGCTGCTGCCGATGATGACTGATGATGACTGATGATGATGGCTGATGTCCTTGCCCTCGGTCTCGCTGTCTTGTCTGCTTTGACGATTCAACGAATTGGAGATTGTGCGGACAGTGGTGATGATTCCAGTCCAGTCCAAGTGCTTTCAATTGCTTTGCTTTTGATGAAATGGATTCTTGGTTGCTGCCGTTCGTGTTGCTGCAATTGCACGAACATGCAACGCGGCGTGGTCTGGTGCGTGGCAACAAGTCGCAGGAAGTGGGAAGGATGACCCGCGAGGCGATGTGGCACCTTCAATGACCACCGTCATGTTTTCTTCCACGACAAGTCATCTTGCTATCTTGCTGCACCCATCTCTTTCTTGCTTCATTTCTTGGTGGCCGAATCGGACCTTCAAGCAGTTCGTTCCGTCATCTTGTCGGTCGGTTGCGCAGGTGCGGGGATGCGAGTCATGGATGGAGTACCGAAAGGAAGGCGCCGGTGCTTCTGTTCGTTTTGTAGGATGTGTGCTCCTACTGCGATTGCAAGCACTCTTGTCAATGCCCGGTGAATCAGTCGGGCATGCCTGTCGGTATGGGACTCTGCGCATCCTCTTCATGCGTTGATTCGTTTGTTGTTGGCGCAAAGTTTTCGCGCCAAAAATTGGAACGGTGATGTGTGGACGGTTGTGGGGGTCGACGTGCGCGTTGGAAACTGTGTCAATGCGACATGTCACCGACACACGTGTTTAGGAAACTGTGTCCATCACATAATCACACTGTTGCCAGCACTTTGCAAAAATGAATGAGATTCTGGTGATGTTGTGATTCGAGAAACCAAAAGTGCGCAGAATGCGAGTTCAGTTGGAGCAAGAATTTCAGTGTCGTTGCTGTTGTAGCCGACCATGATCCTCTAACAAAGAGTATAATACTGAATGTAGAATAATATGGATGCTTCCTCCAGCAGATCGAGAGAGTGCATTGGTATTACATACTCTATGAGAATATATGGCAAAAGAAGGTTTGTGAGAAAGCTTGTGGAGTGAAGCAGAATTCCTCGCAATAATATCACGCAGCCGGTTGGAGCGAAGTACTCGGGAGCAGAAGACCATATTTTGCTTCTCTACCAATCTTCAAAGAGGAGATCAGAACAGCATTTGATTGCCTTTGCCCCTGCCCTTTGCTGTTCAGCGCTCTCGATCATCATCGTCCAAGCATTCCAACCCACCAGCTGTTAGTATTGGCACAGACGAGTTTGGGTGTTCACTTGGAACGATGCTGCGCAACATTGTTGTGATGGCCTGAACGATTGGTCCGTTCCGACATTTTCTTCGCGCACATACGTCATCAACATTGATTTTTACTTAGTGCTACGGTGATGATGAGACATAATTCTTCTGCCTTGTTGGGACTAAGCTAGCTCATAGAAAAGAGTTTCTTGGAGTGAATTGTGAAACATCACCATGACCACACACACAATGCCCTTTTTTGGTTCGTCCTCTCCCTTTTGTGGTGGTTGTGCTACTGGTTCTGTTCCGAGCGTTGTCGTGATTGTTCCAGGCGCCGTCTTGGTTGTCGTGATTGTTGTCGTGGTTGCTCTCTCTGTGTGGTCGTTGAGGTTGATGAGATTCTTCGCCACCACCCATGGCCGGACTTTGTTCGCGTAGACTTCACCCCTCCCGCCGCTGGTTCGAGAGCGCAGAGAGCCGCCCGCGAACTTCTTCCTTCCTTCGTCTTTGTGTGTGCCTTTCGTTGGGCCGTCCGTCTCAGCTCTGCTCGCCGCTATCCCATCACTCTTGCTACGAGCGGTACGAGTAGACTACGCATACCCTAACGCATACTCGAGTAAGGTAGAGTAGAGCAGAGCAGAGTAATACTCCTGCTTCTCTCCCTGCCAACATTCGACAGACCAAGAGGTGGTTTGGGCAAAGCGTCCAACGGCAACTGCCAACCAAGTCATCCTCCAAATCAAACCTCTGGAAAGAGAAAGGCAAAACGCGTTTCGTTCTCATCGACCGACTCTTCATTGCTCAAGTGTTCGTGATAATACATCCCGACTCGACAGAACGGGACGGAACGGAACGGAGCAGCACCCAGCGCAGGGCTCCCAGCAAAGACGCATCACTTGCCGCCACCCTGTGCCGCCCGGATGAAACGGGAGCACTGCTCTACGACATTCCATACGCACATACTCGCACCAGCACAATAGACGACTATACGCTGCTGCTCCAGAGCTCTCCACTCTGCTTCGTGCGCTTCTGAATTGGCACGAGGACGGCGCGACGCAGAGCAACCAACAAAGCAGCGAAGCAGGAAAGAGAGGCGAGCAGGCAAATACTACAGTCAGACTGTTGTTGTTGCTGCTGCTGCTGCTCCTGACTGGACCAGCGTATCACCTTGCCGCAGCGACCACGAGCGAGCTGTGGGGTGGCAATCATGAATGGCCAGTTCTCGACGTACGATCTGGACTCGTTCGCCAACCCACCAACGGCTGCTTCTCCCTACGCCAGCACAGCGCCCGCAACGGGAGGATCTTCAGTGACGACAGCGCAAGCGGTAACAGCGACAGGATCCGGCCATCTGCATCATCATCACCATAGTCATCACCACTCCGGCAGCGCAGGTCATCATCTGGCAGGTTCGCCTGGTGCCGCCAACATGTACCAGAGGACGACGCCCGCCCCAGCTGGTGGCTCCGATGACTTCGACATGTTCAACCTCATGGATCAAGGTCCGCTGGCCAACACCTACAACCCGGGCGCGTTGCGGACAGGCCGCGCGGCAGTCAACAACAACCCCACGCACAACACCATGATGCCCTCCGCGATGTTGCAGGTTGGTGATGTCAACAACACCAATGGCACTGCGGTTGGCGTCATGAATGGAGGCAGCAGCAGCAGCAGCAATGGCGCCGCCAGCGTCAATACCGCCGGTGTCGCAGCCAACAGCAGCAACAACAACAACAACACTCCCGGCACCTACTCGATTCTGGGGTACGGCGCGTCAATGCGAGGCGTTGATATGGACTCGAACATGTTCACCAATGGCACCGGGAATCATGCCACTGCGAGCAACGGAGGGGGCGGCAACAACAGTAGTAGCAGCAGCGGCAACAGGCGGAGCAATCAACGAAGCCGGAACCGCACGAATCGCTCTTCACGTGCGCAGCACCAGCAACAACACCAGCAGGCGGCCTACGGGATGTCCATGAATGCCTTCGCCTCGAATCTGATTGCAGACCAAAGCGCCGCCGCGGCTGTGGCACGAGGGATCAGCGCAGCGCATGTGCAAAACTCGCTCCAGTACATGCAGCAGCATCACCAACTTCCCGACTCAGTGGGTAGCAATGCGATCGCCACCGCCACGTACAGCAACTTCCAATACCAACCGCAGAGGCAGCCCACGCCTCCTGCGCCGGATGCGAACAACGAGGAATGGCTCCTGGCCATGAGCGTCAACATTTCCGGATTGTCTTTGGAGCCCATGTCGGGCACCGATATCATCGAAAGGTTACATACCAAGACGAAGGAGGTGGTGACGCGGTATCTGCCCTGCGTCGATTTTCTCGTTGCCTGTCAGCAGGAGCTGCGGAAAGGACTGGCGACGGCAACGCAGAAGCAGATCGTGCATCACATGCTGCGGGATGCCATGACGCCAAACCAGTTCTTCCAAGCCTACATATCGCCTCTGCCAAAACGGTTCTACAGCAAGAACAAACGCATCATGTCGAAGGACAATCTCGATGCGGCGATCGCGGAGATCAAACGGCTGGTCGCGGAAGCCAAATCGATGGAACGGCAAGGGTGCGAGACCATGAAGAATACCTTTCTGGGCGGGATGAAGGACGGGGAATCCTGGGGACTTCGCAAGTGGCTGTCAAAGAACGGTGGCGCGCTGCACATCTGCAATGACTGCGAGTGCATCCTCAATGCGTGCCAAAAGCTCGACAGGAGCGAATCCAGCACCAGCAAGCTGGCCGGGCGGTTGCGGCCGATGGCCAAGCGATCGTTGGAGCGCTTGACGAATGATGTTCCCTCCTCCTACCAGGAGGTCAGCACGGCGCATCCCTACCTGCCATTCTTCCATCGATTGGAAAGCGCATTGCGTGGACTCTCAACATTCGATCCGGAAGACGATGACGTCATTTGCATTGATGATGACGATGAGATTGACCAGATCAAGGCGGCGGCGCCACCTCCCAAACCGAAGAATCGCAAAAGACCACGCAACACGGCGTCGCCATCCTGCGCGGCGGCATCGGGGCAGCAAAAACCTGCCAAACGAACCGCGAACGCAGCAGCGCTCTCGGATGATGATAGCGTCATTGAAATATTGGATGTCAAACCAGCGTCGCGGCAAACCAATGGCGGTGGGCAAGAACGAGACAGCCCCATTATGGATGGCGAATTCCTCACCTTTTTTGCGCCCATCGACGACGTCATGGTCGGGACCACGGACCCATTCGAAATCAACCAGGGAAGCACGACGCCGGTGAATACGAGTGCGTCGGCTACCGCAACAACGGCTGCGGCTGCAAGCATCACTGCTGGTGCACGTGGGCGTTCGCAACAAGATGAGCATGATGATGATGACGATGACGACGACGATGATGATGATGATTCCGCCGAATCCTTTGAGCTGAATGCAAAATCTCTGGCGGAGAGCGTTGGGAGTCTGGTCAGAGCCTTTTCGTCAAGCTCAACGAACGTTCTGCGTCCCAAATCCATCAACAGGTCTTCGTTCTGGAATACCAATCTGAAGTACCGCCAGGCATTGGAAATCTTTATGGATCTCCTGCGGCAGCCCGGCTGCGACTCATACGTCCATCCAATGGAGCAGAACACGAATCCTTTCTACTTCTCGATCATCCGACACCCCATCTGCTTCTACGACATCGTGCATGCCCTCGTGGCCAATTATGATCAACCCAGCAAAGCACCTATCAGCAGGAACGGAAAAATTGCTTTGCTGAAGAAATGGAACATGTGGAACGGCCACGAGTTACTGCAAGCCATCGATCTGGTGCTCGTCAACGCACTGGCATACGGCAAGCACGCCGGCGAGCAACGCAGCGAACGCGCCCGCGTTAACAAGCTTCGCAAGAAGCTCTGGGCGGGCATCAAGTCCGTGTTGCAGCGGGCGAACATCACGGATGAACAACGGCGGTTTGCCACGCCAACGAGACGAGGCGAGACAAGCGGGTTTGTGGTGAACAAGAAGAACACGTGATACTGTGATCAATCGAGTAGATCTGCTGAGTTTAAGAGATCGAGAGACAAATTTGCTTGGGGCTGGCATGGTTGGGAGTTCTCTCTAGCTTTATCCCATTCTGCCTAGCGTAGTTCAGCTTGTCTCCAGAGAGTGCACACTTCTGCAGCGCACTGTATTTTAGTGGAGTGAGAGTACATGCTCTGCCATGCTCTTTCGCTCTTCTCGAGCCTGAAGTATGAGTATGCTAGAGTGCTCCAGCGCGCGCTTGGATGGAGAGTCGGAGAGTGAAAGCGGCCACGGTTTGGACTGATGACAGGACAGATACCATCGATCGTCTTCGCCAAGTATCTCCTCTCTCTGGTATCTTTTGGCTGAAGGGGAGGCCAATTGTTTGGTCATCGTTTTAGAGTTAGACTTTGACGCATGCTTGGTCCGTAACCAGGACACTCCTCAGAGTTTCTGTTTAATCGGATTAGTCATTTCAAGTTTTCCTCTGTCCTTCCTTCGTCCTTTTCACGAGTCCCGCATGACTTCAGTTTCGCTAGCGTGCACCAGCAACCAAGCATGATCGCAAGCACCCTGCAAGTAGATTGCGAGGGATCCAAGACTCCAGGACCCTCCAACCCTGCGTCCAAGTCATATTTACTGCACTGGTAAGCGTATGATCCAGTTTACTTGTCAGGTTGCCTGGCAAGACCCCAGTCTTAACCGGGTTCTATGACTGGCAACCAACCATTGCATTTTCCATCTTCTTTCATCTGTTATCGACATGTGATTCCAAGGAGGAGAAAGGCAACCAAGATCGAAGTGATGCACAAGAGGCCCCACCAACCTTGCCAGTCCCAAGAACCGGCTTTTGCAAGACCAACGTCGTCCTATCGACCACTAAGGCATTCGGCACAGACAAACCCCTTTATTAGCACAATGCTTTATTCACCTGATTCGTTTTCTGATTAGTCTGTCCCGGTATGTGCTGAAACGATGCTTTACTCCGACACATGATTTTCGGCATAAGGGACACACTAGAGAGAACATCAGAGATTCGGTCTGGCCATCGCCCGGCAAACACGTGATGTCCAGTCCGACCTGATGTACTTCCCAACTAAACCTGAAATGACAACACACTCGACAACCTCAAGCATCATCAATGGAATGTGGAATCGACAGAGCCATGGAACGGTGACGAGTGACGTCGACACAGAAGACATCATCGCCACATCATGGGTCATCTCCACATCATAACAAGATCGCAGAGGTGCAATGACTGAGAGCTGACCTTGAAGACAGCAACGTGAGATACAACTCAATGAAGATAACATAGAACCAGAAGTCACTCAACCCAAACAGTGTCTTCACTTACCAGCTCATCACCCTCGTCCTGAAAGACTTGATCTCTCTTGAAGGACTCGTGTGATTTCGCTGTGTACAACTACGAGATAACAGATTAACAGTCGCACGCACTACGTCCTGACCTGACTGCGTGAAAACACCTCCAACCCACCGAGCTGATCCCATCAGCAACGAACCAACTGCATCACGTGACGACGTGAAGCAGGAACCGAACAACAACAAGAGCCTCCCAAGGCAGCGCACACGAACACACCGAGCACAGCGTATCCGCTTCTCCGTGACGAACCGAACAAACGAACACACCGAGCACAGCGTATCCGCTTCTCCGTACCGAACCGAACAAGATGACAGAACCCACCGAACCCATCACCGTACTGAACCACGTCCTCAAGGCCGTGGGTATCTCCGACGACTCCGACCATCGCCGCGTTATCATCGACGCAGCGGTGGAGAACGTTGACGACCTCACCTTCCTCACCAAGGAAGACCTCGACAGTCTTCATCGCGACATCACTCCCACCACGGGAGACCCATACTCATGCCGATTGACTGCGTTGCACATTCGCAAGATCCTCGCACTCCCAATGTGGTATGACGCGCAAGCTGGCGACAGCGACTCCGTCTGGCTTGACCTGAACGCTGCGAGGCTCCAGACCTTCATGAGAGCTGAACTCAAGAAGCGCGTGGATACCTCCACACCAACTCCCGAACCCACCATGTCATCCATGGTGACACCACCACCACCTCCTGAACCTGTCTCTGACGGAGCTGCTGCCTTCGACAAGGGTATCAAGCGGAACCTCAGCGACTATCCGATCCTCAAGAGCGATGATCAGTTCATGATCTTCGACCGACGTCTCCGAGCCACCGCTGCAGCGCACGGTGTGAAGAACGTCGTAGACCCCGAGTTAAATTGCGTCAGTTCGCGTCGTTTTTCGCGTGTCCGAGATGTCCCCGTGGGTGGAACAAATCCGGATTGGATCGTTTGTTGTTGTTGTTGTTGACAATAGGGACGGACTTTGTGTTTTTGTTGCTGTGAGAAAATTGTTTGTTGCGTTGCCTTGAGCAAGCGTTCAATGTCGCAACTCGGACCGACTGATGAAGTCGTTTGGTGTCAGAGTTTACGATGGGAAGACGAGAGTGAATGCAATTGATTTGTACTGTGTTTGAAGAGTGTTTTTGACTTGTGAACTTTTGGATTTTATGATTAAGTTGATGAAGACAATGAAGAGGCAACAATCATGCAGGACATGTTTCTTGGCAGTGTTGTTTGCAGGAGATTTCCTGCAGACATCGTTGTGTTTTCTGTGGGGCAAGACACTTGGTTGTGTGCCTTGTTTCACTCCCTTCTTGCAGTGTATCGACTCTTTGATCATCCCATGTTCTCCTGTTGATCTTGGTTCGTTGCTGAGCAGCAGAGAGCTGTTGGGCATGACCCTTTCTTCTATCATGCTAATCATGTCAAGGGCTGGGATCTTACAGCCAAGCAGTCTTTGCAGTTCGATGCAATCACTCTTGTGATTCAAACATAAGCTGCAATGAACCTCTTGACAGGCATCTGTGATTGGTAGTCTCCAATCCCTTGTAGCTTGATAATTCTCACTTGGTCTTGGTTCGTACCCAGGGGTACGCGCTTCGCGTTGGCGGACAGTCGTGAGAAAACCAAGACCAAATATTTTTTGGGGGAAATTGTCAAATTGGACTAATCCGATTACAAGGAAACTCCGAAGAGTGTCCTGCTGTCGGATGTCCAAGGCCTCATGTTGTAACTCTCCCTCTCGATACGTTGTGTGAGAAGGGAGTCCCTGAGGCGAGGCACACCGTCACCAACCCATTAACAGCTTCCTGAGCTTGATGAATAGGTCGTGGGCAAGGCCCTTCGTGAAGATGTCGGCGACTTGATCTGTGCTGGCCACGTACTTGATGACGATGAAGGACTGTTTCACCCAGTACCAGAAGAAGTGATACTTGATGAGATAGTGCTTCGTGCGCGCTGTGACCTGATGGTTGTTGGCCAGCGAAATACAAGCGTTGTTGTCCTCAAACACCGTGCATTTGATGCCGGCCTCCAATTCTTGGTCCAAGTCCATTGCAACGGATATCTCGCGGATGAGTTGCATGAGCGGGATGACAACGCGCATTGCCTGTGAGAGCGCCGCATACTCCGCTTCCATCGTAGAGAGGGCAATCTCTGTCTGAAGTTTCGACTTCCAGACAAGAGGACAGCCCCCAAGCTCGATGATGTAGCCTGTTCGAGATCGTGCTGCGTTGATTGAGCGATGGTCCTCACATCGATATAACCCACCGAAATCGGCATCCACATAGCAAGTCAGCTGCAGTCTCCCAGTTGGCTTGATGATCGTGCCTCGATCGGATGTACCAGCTAGGTATCGCACCAGCGTCTTCATGGCCTTGGCGTGTGTGCGCTTGGGATCATTGCTGAATCGGGCGAGCTGGGATACTGCGAAAGCGATGTCTGGGCGTGTATTGGTTGCCAGGTAGAGTAGCATACCTACCACGGAGCGGTAGTTCCAGTCTTCCGAATATGGCGGCTCGTGATCGTCGGCTCCAAGAGCTTGCTGGATGGTTGGCGTGGCATTCGGTTTACACTTCTGCATGCCAACCGTGTCGATGACCTTCTTGATGAGTCCGCGTTGAAGCATGTGCACCGTGCCTGCTTTTGGATCGTGAACCAGTTGGATGCCCAGGAATTCGGTGAAAGAGCCTTCCTTTTTCAGTTCAAATCCACGGTTGCGCATGGAAGCAATGAATGCCTCCGCCTCCTGCTCGGTCTTGGATGCTATCCCAGCGTCATCCACATACAGGACGATCATCATGCCCTTGCGCATGAACAAGCACTGTTCCTGATCGCATGCTCGAAAGCCTTCGGCGGTCAGTGCCTTCAGCAAGTGTTCGTACCACAAGCGTGGAGCGATGTTGAGGCCATAAAGACTTTTGTTGAGTCTGAGGCAGGTGTTGCGACCGTTGGTGGAATGGAATCCCCGAGGAAGGTGTAGGAACACAGGCTTGTGTATCTTTGCCTGTACGAATGCATTGGAGAAGTCGATGGAGATTGTAGACCAGTTCATGATGGTGGAAATGATGAGGAAGGTTCGTACCGATGACCAAGCGACGACTGGAGCATACACGGACTCGTTGGTGTCCATCAAGTCTCCGCGACAGCACCATCGTCCTTTGTATTTCTTGACCGTACCATCAGGAAGCCGCTTGCGTCGGAAGACCCAAGTTCCCGGAAAGATACGTGAGGTAGCTTGCGTCTTCGGCACCTCATCCCACGTGCCTTTGCTGATGAGTTCCCGAATCTCGGCTTCAGCTGCTTGCATCCATTGCGCTTTATCGTTGTCACGCATGGCTTCGTCGAATGATAGGGTATCAGGGTCACTGCTGGAAGCTTTGCAGATGATGGCTGTGTTGGCAAGGTACCCACTTGCGTCTGTCTCGAAAAAGGGGCGCATCTCCATCTGGACGTGCAGGATGTTGGATGGCTCTGCTGAGGATCTGGTGGCACTGAGGACATCGCTGCATTCCTGAAGCAAGCATGTGCTCATGTGGGAGTTGGACAGTGGTGCGAGTTCGTCGTTGTCCATCTCGAATGCTCCCATGAGGGCGTAGTATTCGTCGTCGTTGTCTTCCATTTGGTCATCCTGTGTGGTGATCATCTCACCACCTCGTCCAAGCATGGATGCAAGTCCATAGAGCTGCCTGGACATGACAAGAGCGACGATGCGAATCGAGGATGAGAGCTGACCCAGTCGTCTCAGCATGGACACACGTAGCTGCGACGTGATGGTGTCAAATGCGCTCTCAGTCTCTCGTATGTGTTCCGCTGCTTCATTGGGATCGCAGATTTGAATTGGGTTCGACCACGGGCGCATCTGAACACGCCACTCATCTACTCCATTGACGCTGAAGAATGGACTTTGTCCAAAGGGGAGTAGATGTTGAAGACGAGTTGGTGCTTGCTGAATGCTTGGTGGCAAAGGAAGGTTCTCAGAGCTGGATCCGTAGGTGGTGCTGAGATCATCGGCAATGCTGTGAAGTAGAGGAACGAGCTCCCTCGCGAAGGTTGATTCCATATGGGGGTTCATGTGAAGCTGCTCAGCGATGTCTTCTCGTACTTGGATGGCCATGCGAATGGATGGTCGCTCAAGCATGTCGATGTTGGCGGTCGATGAGTTGTCTTCTTCAGTGAGAAGGACGATGATATCACCTCCATCATCGTCGCAGTAGCGTCCTCCAAGAGTATCGTAGTGTAGGCGTGTTGGAGGCGCTCTGGTACGCTGTCCCATGATACGAGCCGATCGTCGGATGGGCTCCCTCTGTTGACGAGATTTCGACGGCTTGCGAGGAGTAGATCGCTTTGGCTTGGCAGGTGTTGTTGCACGTCTATGCGACGGTTGCGCCGTGATGGGCATTGGTGGCGTCCCTCCCTCTTGGGGAGAGTCTGGTAGTGGTGGGAGCTCCTCGTCATCAGCATCGGCCAATGGAGGTTCATCACGTTCATTTTGTGACGAAGGTGATTTTGTTTGGAACGGAATAGTCTCTGGCGTCGAGTTCGCAATTGGCGAAGGCGGCTTCGAATTCAACGGCGTTGATGGCACAGCAGAGGATGGCGTTGCAATCGGTGGCTGGACCTCAGCAACATCTGGTGATGGATTGTTTGGAGTTGTTGGTGGCTCAGCGGTCTGCTCTGGTGCTTGGGTGGGGGGAGCAGCTGGTGGGTCATCCGCAAGCGGTACCAGAGGCCTGTTGTCGTGATCGGCTTCATCCGTTTGCTGTTCTCGACGAATCTCTCTGTCTGTTCGCTGAAGAGCTTCCTCTTCTTCCAGGAGACGGAGATCTTCCTCGTCGAACGGATATTGGTACTCAGTTTCTCCAAACATCTTCACCCAGTCGTCCGATCCGAAGTCAGGTAGCTCCCTCGGATCAGTTGCCACGGTGGCAAACCAATCATCAAAGACCACATGATATTGGGATGTGATGGATCCAGTGCGAGGGCTGAGAAGTAGGGGAACCGTTGATGAGTGTCGTGCAGATAGTCCCATATTGACGTAACGTTCGCTGCGTGGTTCCCAACGAGGGATCTTCTTGCCATCAGCGATAGTCTTGTTGAGGACGTATGCAGGTGATCCCCACACATGCAGGTTGTGCAAGTGCTTGTGGGGGAATCGGACCCGTGAGAAGATGTCATATGGCGACAATCCAGTGGTGTGATTGGGGACGCGGTTGAAAACGTATGCTGCATGGACGACTGCCATGGGCCAGATGTTGGGTTCGTAGATCTGTGGCCAATGAATGCATGCATGCATCATCATGGTCCGTGCCATGGAAACGATGGTTCGAATGCTGCGTTCCACAACGCCATTGTGATGATGAGCACCGGCTCCGGCGAAACGATTGATTTGTTGGAATCGTTCCAGCTCTCTCGCATAGTCCTTGGATGTGAAGACCCGTGCATTGTCTGATAGATAGGACTGTACGACGATGCCGAGGTCCCTGCAGGTGTCTTCGAACGAGTGCTTTGCTTTGAGCGTCGAATGGGTGTCGAGCGTGGTCACTGGCTCCACGTGGATGTACCCCGATGCGTGGTCAACGAAGACAGCTCCGCCGCAGTACATGTCCTTCTCACTTGTCTTGCCATATCCGGTGAATAAACGACCGGGTGTGCGGCCGACGAAGTGATCAACCGAGACCTGTTGTCCTGGACGAAGATGATCCGCCCTGAGGACACCTTGTCTGTCACGGACGATTTGTCGACGGATGCCTGGAGCTGGGCGCGCATGTTGCTTGCCGAATTGACAGGCAGTGCACTTTGGATAGTCAGTGATCTTGGATGCTGCGGTCTGGAGCTTGCGTTTGGCCTCAGAATGAGCCAGCATTCCAGACCGGAAGAGGAACTGGATCTTGCGGAAGTCCAGATGACCGAGTCGGAAGTGCCAGCGAAGGAGTTCTTTGCTTGGCTCCGACAAGTTGAGGTTGTTCTCGGACACCGTCGTCACAATGCTGTTGAGGGCCCTTGGGATGTGTCCAAGGTCCTTCATGCGATATGCGGTGGTTGTTGGTAGTCCGCTGTGTGGATGGTAGATTGCCACAACTGGTCCTCGTTCCTCATCTCCAGATGATCCTGATAGGGTGCACGAGTTGCCGTCCGCTCTGAGATGCTCGTCGGGGTATTCGCGCAGAAGACAAGTGGTGCTCAAGAGCTTCACTCGCGAGGATGGGATGTAATAGGCTGGAAGGCGGATGTATCGAAGGTTCCCTTTCTTGTCCAACATGGCCCATTCCACGGTGCCGCGCTTGGTGACTTGCGTGCGCTTGAGAAAGCCGCTGAGGAAGATGGGCTTGTGTGGCGTTTCCACTCGTCCGACGAAGTCCCGAATGTCATTTGTGACACACACCGACGCTCCGCTGTCCCAGATGACTTGAAAGGTGGACTGGCCTTCGTTCTGGCCATGCGGAGTATCCATCAGGGAGAGGAGTCTGCCAGCTCTTGATGTGGGTGGAACGTTGATTGCCATTGCACCAAAGAGTTGGTCAGTGATGTCACGCTCATGTCCCAGGACGAAGAAGCTCCGAAGCATACTGATGAGCCTGATGGCTTGCTCAGAGACGGCTTTTGGGATTGGAATGTCCCAGTCATGTCTGCCGATGGGTTCTCCTGGGTCAAAATCCTCTCGGGCTTGTTCTGATGTGGGAGTGGAAGATCCGTGATGGCCATTGTGTTGGTGTTCGCGGTCTTGGTCGCGAAGAAAACGTTGGAAGGATCCATCTGCGAAGAGCTCCTCGTACAGTCCGGATGGATTGCGTGTGAAGCGATTGTCGTTGCGAAGGCGCATCGGATAATGCGGATCCACATACGCTGGTCTCTTGTTGTGGCGTCCATGCTTCTTCCAAGCCTTGTTCCAACGAGCCTTTGCATGTCGAAGATGTGCTCGTGGTGGGCGCTTGGGATCTTCCGATGGTCTGCCATGTAAGTAGCCAAGGACGGTTGCTGTCCCTAACCACAAGAAGATGGCCACTGTTTTCCATTCATGGAGGAGTCCAAGGAGGATGATCTGAACCAGGCCGAAGATGAGGGATGGGTTGGTCGTGAGGACAAATTGCAGGATCCATGTAAGCATGTGTTGCAGATGTTTCCAGAATCCAATTTGGTTGGTTGGTTCTGTTTCCATCATGCACATCCATGCCGAAGGGTCGATTGCAAGATTGCCTTGGGCCTCCTTCTTGCCCCCAAAGTTCTCTTGGTGTTCCGATGTACCATGAGAGATGCGCCAGTGCTTGCACTTGGCACACCAGTGATACGTCTTGTTGTCCATGAGCTTCTTCTGGGGCTCTCCTTTGCGAGGTGGTGTGGTCTTCCACGAGTTCTTTCGCAATTGGCCACGATCAAGCTTCTTGTTCGTTTTCCTCCCTTGGTTAGGCTTCCGATTTCCAAGCAGTGGACAGTTGGCCTTGATGTGACCAGGCTTGCCGCAGTTGTAGCAGCTGACAGCGACTTGGGAGTTGCCTTTGCTGGACTGGATGAGCGTCCAGGCTTGGCTGATGTCTTGGTCCAAGGTTGTTGCCACATGAGCGCCATGGCGAGGAATGGATCGGTCCTTTGTGCGTTGGTGGGCATGCCAGCGTCCGTCTTCCACCTCGATGTTGTAGAGCAACACAGCCTTGCGGCAAATGTTGCGCCATGTCATCTTGTGTTGGAGGAGGAGATGTTTTGCTGGTTCTCGGTCCATCAGCCTGGTCTTCATCAGGAGATCGTTGAGGAGCGATGACATGTCATGGAGATCATGCCGAAACTTCTCTCCATGACCACCTGGGCCACCTGCATCGAGGAAGTTGTTGACGATGTTGAGCAGGAGGTTGTCATCGAACGCGTTGGCCTTCTCAAGTTGCGTGCACCAGGTGTCCAACTTGTCGCACATGAGCTCGATGTTCTCTCCCGGAAACTTGTTGGGTTTGAGATGTCGGACTTGCTCCTTGATGCGCTCGTACTTGTCGTTGGTGGATGGATCGCTGCCCATCACCAGCTCAACCACGAGCATGCGGATGTCATGGTTGTACTCTGGTTGGGCTCGTCCACTGGTCTTGCGGAAGAGGTCCTGGTCCACGGACCCCTTGAAGAGGCGGTATGCCGTCATCATGTTGTACCGATCATACGCGTCATAGAGGTCCTGGTGGTCGTTGATGGTATCAATGACATTGTCTGAGGTGTAGATACCTGAGTTGTCAAAGATGCTCACCATCTTGGTCTTGTCCACTGGGCTTTGGACGTAGGTGATGGCATCGATTCCTCTCATCTCACACTCTTCCTTCAGCTCAGAGAGGAAGTTGAGAAGATCGTCGCCGCGCTTGTAGCGTGGGCTAATTCCTTTCTCCATGGTGACTTGGATCTTGGATTCAGCACAGCTGTTGGCAGGGCGTCGTTGGTACGGATGGTGGTATCGCTTCTTCTCGCACACCAATCCGCTCCAGTCTGCCTTCGGTGCCCCACCAGTCCAGGCCATGTGCCGACGTTCCTCGGCACAGACTCCTCCCATGATGGGCTTGGTCGGTTTCTTGCCAACCTTGCCTCCTCGACCAGCTGAGGGTCCGTTCCCGCCTCCGTCGCCACCATCATCATCGCTTGGGTCGCTGTCGTCTCCGGAGTCGTCTCCGCCACCTCCACCAAAGAGATCGTCATCATCGTCCGAGATGTCGCTGGCATCGTTGTCCTTGCTCCTGTCATCGTCGATGTCGTCGTTCTTTGGCTTGTCGTTCTTGCGGTTGCCTTCGTCATTGGGCTCCGAGACGTCGTCCAGCCCCTTCATCATGATGGGTGACATGATCTCACTGATGAGTTTGCTGGCACCAAGGATGCTTCCTGGGGTCGCGGGATCCGACTTCATCAGTCCTTCGTATGCCTCCATACGTTGCTTGAGATTGGCCTCTCTTTCAGCCAGTATGGCTTGTGCTGCTTCGAGCTGGGCCTTTGCTTCGTTGAGCTGGGCCTCGTCTTGCTTCAGACGGGCCTCACGGAGATCCACTCCATCATCATCATGCTGTTGGATTTCCGTTCGATCGGTTTGTTCTGCTGATGCGGTCTCGCCGGGCAGCACCGTGTCCTTGCTGGCATCAGTCATGCTGATTCACTTCTTGAGCGTTTGCCTTGCAGGTGGCAGATCTTGTCTGCTTGTTGATATCGTTGTCGCCGCGTGCTGGGATCCAACTTCCTGGCGGAAGGTGTGCACAGGATTCTGAGCTCCGGCGATGGTTGGTGGGCTGTTTCGTGAACAGCGGTTGGTAGTCTGGACTACTCCAGCTTCTTGTTTCGCTTGGGTAGTCAGGGGTATTCGCTGCGTTGCGTTGTAGCAGAGGAAGCGTAGTTAGTGGATTAGAAGAACCACTCGCAGCTACCAGTTAAATTGCGTCAGTTCGCGTCGTTTTTCGCGTGTCCGAGATGTCCCCGTGGGTGGAACAAATCCGGATTGGATCGTTTGTTGTTGTTGTTGTTGACAATAGGGACGGACTTTGTGTTTTTGTTGCTGTGAGAAAATTGTTTGTTGCGTTGCCTTGAGCAAGCGTTCAATGTCGCAACTCGGACCGACTGATGAAGTCGTTTGGTGTCAGAGTTTACGATGGGAAGACGAGAGTGAATGCAATTGATTTGTACTGTGTTTGAAGAGTGTTTTTGACTTGTGAACTTTTGGATTTTATGATTAAGTTGATGAAGACAATGAAGAGGCAACAATCATGCAGGACATGTTTCTTGGCAGTGTTGTTTGCAGGAGATTTCCTGCAGACATCGTTGTGTTTTCTGTGGGGCAAGACACTTGGTTGTGTGCCTTGTTTCACTCCCTTCTTGCAGTGTATCGACTCTTTGATCATCCCATGTTCTCCTGTTGATCTTGGTTCGTTGCTGAGCAGCAGAGAGCTGTTGGGCATGACCCTTTCTTCTATCATGCTAATCATGTCAAGGGCTGGGATCTTACAGCCAAGCAGTCTTTGCAGTTCGATGCAATCACTCTTGTGATTCAAACATAAGCTGCAATGAACCTCTTGACAGGCATCTGTGATTGGTAGTCTCCAATCCCTTGTAGCTTGATAATTCTCACTTGGTCTTGGTTCGTACCCAGGGGTACGCGCTTCGCGTTGGCGGACAGTCGTGAGAAAACCAAGACCAAATATTTTTTGGGGGAAATTGTCAAATTGGACTAATCCGATTACAAGGAAACTCCGAAGAGTGTCCTGCTGTCGGATGTCCAAGGCCTCATGTTGTAACTCCCCGAGTACCTCCCGACCCAAGATGAGTCTGAGCTGTTCGACAAACAGCGCACCTTCCTCTTCTACGTCTTGACCCACTGTCTCAGGACCACGAAGAGCCGCAACTGTCTCCAGGCGTACGCCGATGACGAGAACGGTCATGGGGTGTATACCATGCTCCGTGAAGAGTATGCAACCGGAGTAGCTGCAGCCAACAAGGCCCAGCTGATCCAGGAGGAGATCCGAAACCTCAAGCTGAACCACTCCTGGAACGGCAGCCGCGAAGCCTTCGTGAACAGCTGGCTCAGCAAGATCAACGACCTCGAAGAGATCCAAGATGCACCTGTCTCTGAGGACTGGAAGCTCCAGTGGCTCAAGGAGGCCATCACACCCGACGCCGATCTCTTCCGTTCCCTCGACGACGCCGATGCTCTCCAGAGCAACTTGGCGTTGGCGACAGGAAAGACCGACTTCAGGCTGGACTTCGATGCCTTCCTTGGCGTTGTGCGCAGATCCGCACAGCGCAATGACCTGCGCGTCCCACGCAACAAGACCAAGCGTAGGGTCAACAACACAAGCAAGGACGCAAGCAACAACGAGAACAAGACCAACCAATCCAAGAACAAGAACACGAACAAGCGAATCCCAGACAACGAATGGAAGCAAATGACATGGGATCAGAAGAAGGCCCACATGCAGTCCAAGGGTACTTGGGACCCCAAGTACACCAGGGATACATCGAACCGGCAGGCCAACAAGACATCCACCACTGGCAATGGGGGAGGTGGGCAAGCCAAGTCCACCTCGACCTCCGGCACCGCAGGTTCTGACGACCTCCCCGGAGATGCCATCAAGCGCATGTTGGCCAATGCCACGACCAACACCAACACTTCTGACGAAGTCATCATCCAGGGCAAAGTCTACCGTGCTGTTCAGGCCACAGTCCTGCAATACAGCTTCAACAAGACCGATGTTGCGAAGTCCGGTTCCCTGATCGACAGCGGAGCGAATGGAGGATTGGCAGGCGATGATGTGACTATCATCAGCCGTACCAACCATACCGCCGACATCAGCGGAATTGGAGACACCGCAATCGTCAACCTGGACATCGGAACGGTCGCTGGACTCGTCATGTCCACCGAGGGACCAATCATCGCGAAGTTCCACCAATACGCCCTCTATGGCAAGGGCAAGACGATTCACTCGACGAATCAGCTCGGTGCATTCGGTCTCGATGTCAACGAGCGTCCTCGCGAACTCCCTGGAGGGAGACAGACAATCATCGTGCCTGATGGGCATGTGATCCCTCTCTCCATCCGACAGGGCCTGTCCTACATGGACATGAGGCCTCCCACACGCAAGGAGATTGACACGTACCCTCACGTGGATTTCACTGCCGACGAAGAGTGGGACCCGTCCACTCTCGATCAAGAGTTCACTTTGCCGGACGAGATCTCTGATGGTGTCCCAGACGACGGCGTCCACTCACCGGACTCCATCGAAGTGTTCACCAGTGAGACCGGTGCCCCAAGCCAAGGCGCTATCACTCGCGCGAAGCCGACAATCGACTATGAGGCCCTCCGTCCGTACTTCGGATGGATTCCGGCCAGAAGAGTCCAAGACACTCTCAAGTGCACGTCCCAATGGTACCGCACCTCCGAGCGGTTCACCATGAGGAAGCACTACAAGACCAGATTCCCTGCCGCGAACGTGGACAGGCTCCACGAGACTGTTGCCATGGACACTTTGTTCTCTGACACACCTGCACACGACGATGGTGTGCCAGGCCATGGTGGCAGCACGATGATGCAAGTATACGTGGCTGTGGATTCTCGCTTCACCGCAGGATTCCCCATGACATCGGAGAAGCAAGTCGCTTCCACTCTCCAAGATTTCATCCGGCGCCATGGAGCTCCTGACCTCCTGATGTCCGATAACGCGAAATCCGAGATCGGATTCAAGGTGCAAGACATCCTCCGACAGTACTCCATCGCTGACCATCAGAGCGAACCGGAGCACCAGCACCAGAACGCCGCAGAGAGGCGTATCCAAGACATCAAGCGCATGACGAACGGCATCATGGACAGGACGGGCACACCTGCTCGCTTCTGGCTCATATGCACCATGTATGTCATTGTGCTATTCAACCACTTGGCTCAACGCACGGCAGGTAACGTCACGCCAATACAGGCAGCCTACGGACACCGTCCCGATGTGAGCAAGTTCCTTGCCTACCGATGGTGGCAACCGGTGTACTACCGCGTGGAGAAGCCTGGCTTTCCCAGCCAGTCCAAGGAGCGGAAGGGGAGGTGGGCCGGACCCTGCCTCCACAAGGGTGACGAACTGACCTTCTGGGTGTTGGATGATGACACCCAACAACTCCTCCCTCGATCCTCGATCCGTGCAGCCGACGAGCACGGCTCCCGCAACCTCCGCGTCGACTTTCCCCTGGCCGACGTTGGGGAGGAAGACGGCTCGGACACGAACCCACCTGATGATGGGGAGCTTGACGACGACGTCCCAGTGCCTGATGGAATGCAACCAGTTGTCCATTCCCTCGGAGACGCTGTTCTTTTCGCTTCTGCGGAGTCCGATCCTGGAACGACGGACATGGCAAGAGTCTCCATCCCTCGATTCACACCAGAGGATCTCATCGGCAAGACCTTCCTGTACAACCGCGACGGACAGAGAGTCAAAGCCGAAGTCATCCAACGCGTCAACGATGCAGATGCAGCGAACCACCAGCGAATCAAGATGTTGCTCGCCTTCGACGATGGAGCCACCAACGAACTCATCTCCTACGTCCAACTGTCCGACATCATCGAACAGCAGCTCGAACGCAATGAAGACGATGAAGACGGAGTATGGGGATTCCAAGGCATCATCGGCCACGAAGGACCTCTCGCTCCGAACGCCAAGACCTACAAGGGGTCCCGATACAATGTAATTGTACAATGGGATGACGGATCAACAACGTCCGAACCACTCTCCACCATGTTGCAAGATGATCCTGTATCATGTGCGGCATACGGCCGGAAGAACGGATTGCTCGATCAGCCTGGATGGAAACGGCTGAAGAAGCTCTCTGACCGACAGGCTCGAATGGAGCGCAAGACCTCTATCAACAAGGCCAAGAAGCACACCAACGCACCCATCTACCAGTTTGGTGTCCAGGTACCACGCAATCACCAAGAAGCCGTACGCCTCGACAAACGCAACGGCAACACGCTCTGGGCAGATGCAGAACGTACCGAGATGGAACAGCTCTTCGGATATGAGACATTCCGATCGCTCGGCAAGACCAAGACCGTTCCAGACGGATACCAACAGATCCGGCTGCAATGGGTCTATGCGGTCAAGCACGACCTCCGACACCGAGCACGATGTGTGGCAGGTGGCCACCTGACGGATCCATGCAAGGACTCCTCCTACGCCGGAGTTGTCAGCTTGCAGTCACTCCGAATCGCCCTACTCGCTGGCGAACTGAACGGACTCAAGACCATGGTCGGCGACATTGGAAACGCCTACCTGGAGGCATACACGAAGGAGAAGATCTGCTTCGTAGCCGGCGACGAGTTCGGGGAGCACGCAGGCCACATGCTCACGATTGTCAAGGCGCTCTACGGCCTCCGGACATCCGGAGCTCGCTTCCACGAAGCGCTGGCAGATACTCTCTGAGACATGGGCTTCCAACAGTGCAGGTCTGACCCCGATGTATGGATGCGTGATGCAGGTCCGCACTGGGAATACGTATGTGTATACGTGGACGATCTCATGGCGGTCATGTCTGACCCACGCTCCTTCTTTGACACTCTCACTTCGCAGTATGGCTACAAGCTCAAGGGTGTCGGCCCCATCTCCTACCATCTAGGAGCAGACTTCGGAAGAGACAGCGACGGCACAATGAAAATCAGCGCGCGTTCCTACATCAAACGTATGCTGACGAACTACGAACAGATGTTCGACGGACCACCCAACAAGACCAGCTGCCCCATGGACAAGGACGACAGTCCTGAGCTCGATACGACACCTGAGCTCGGGGAGATCGATCGAACCAAGTACATGTCGTTGATCGGAGCACTCCAATGGTGTGTGTCTCTGGGAAGGATCGACATACATGTGGCGGTCATGACTCTCTCCCGTTTCCGTGCATCACCAAGAGCAGGACACATGGACAGAGTGAAGCGCATCTATGGGTACCTTCGCAAATACCCAGACGCCTCCATCCGCTTCCGAACCGGAATCCCCAACCATGAAGAACACTACGACATCCCACAACACGAATGGATGTACTCTGTGTACGGACCCAACCGAGAGGAGCTGCCAGCGGATGCACCAACAGCCAAAGGCAAACCAGTACGTACCACGACTTTCGTTGATGCGAATCTCATGCACTGCAAGGTGACTGGGAAATCAGCAACCGGTATCGTGCATCTCATAAACCAAACACCCATCGAATGGTTCTCGAAGCGACAGTCCACCGTGGAGACGGCCACCTACGGATCAGAGTTCGTGGCAGCACGGTTGGCAACAGAACAGATCCTATCCATCCGCCTGATGCTGTGCGAAATGGGAATACCTGTGGACGGCCCAAGCTGGCTCTTTGGTGACAACCAGAGCGTAGTCACATCCTCCACCATCCCAACCAGTGTACTATCCAAGAGACACAACGCACTGGCCTACCACCGAGTCCGATCGGCCATCGCCGCTGGGACGATGTACTTCATCAAGATCAAGGGAAACCAGAACATCGCCGACATCCTCACGAAATTCCTTCCACAGTCGGTTTTCTGGGACCTCATCCAACCACTGTTGTTTTGGAAGGGCAACACCGATCCCAACCACAACAAGTGACTACGAAAAGATACGTTTCGGGGAGTATTAGCACAATGCTTTATTCACCTGATTCGTTTTCTGATTAGTCTGTCCCGGTATGTGCTGAAACGATGCTTTACTCCGACACATGATTTTCGGCATAAGGGACACACTAGAGAGAACATCAGAGATTCGGTCTGGCCATCGCCCGGCAAACACGTGATGTCCAGTCCGACCTGATATACTTCCCAACTAAACCTGAAATGACAACACACTCGACAACCTCAAGCATCATCAATGGAATGTGGAATCGACAGAGCCATGGAACGGTGATGAGTGACGTCGACACAGAAGACATCATCGCCACATCATGGGTCATCTCCACATCATAACAAGATCGCAGAGGTGCAATGACTGAGAGCTGACCTTGAAGACAGCAACGTGAGATACAACTCAATGAAGATAACATAGAACCAGAAGTCACTCAACCCAAACAGTGTCTTCACTTACCAGCTCATCACCCTCGTCCTGAAAGACTTGATCTCTCTTGAAGGACTCGTGTGATTTCGCTGTGTACAACTACGAGATAACACCCTTTGTGCATGTCTCTGTGTCTTCTCAACTTTGGATGATGCTTGCAATCATGAAACAGAAAGCTTAAGCATTAATACACAATCACACACACACACACATACACACAGAAACAACTATTCTACTTTCAATCTCGCACCTCAGGTTTGGACATCAAACGACTTTTGCTAGTCGGTCCAAGTCGTGGCATTGATTCCTTGCAACAAGACAAGAAGGACACTCTACGGTCTAGACTATTAGCGCACGCTAAATCTCTAACAATAGCGACACCCGTCGACCAATCAGAAATCTCCACTTTTCTTACCTTTTCCGTTCCGAACGGAAATTTTGGTCGAAAATCCGTTGTGTCAAATTTGTGTCGCATTTCGCGTCGCAAGAATCGTTTTCCCTCAATCACAGTTCCAAAATGTCGCGGAAATTGATTTCTTGCCAAGATGAGCCAATCTGCCCAATCAGGACAGACTTGGATCTTGGGTGTGACACGTGCGAATCTTGCCATGACCTTCTCAAGTGAATACGATCAATCGTGTGATCGTACTACTAGCAACATCGTGAGAAGACGTAATTCACAACACGGGCTATCGCGGTGTTTTGTTCATTGACCTTTTGCACCTCATCTTCACGCAGTAACACGCACATTTGTCGTGTTGTCTCCGTGTTAATTTTACTTGCAATTGCATGAGATCATGTCATGCCTCTCTCATGCTCACAGTTCTCAAGAAACCATCTTGTGAGCTCGCCCGCATTCTACTACTCATACGAATAACACAGTAAACAAACACTCTCCTCACCAACAACAACGACTTGATCACTCTACGTTCTCGGTGCGGTATCCTTCACACCCATCTACGATTACGTTCTAACAGATTAACAGTCGCAAGCTTTCACCTACTGAATTGATTGCGTGACAATCCATCCATCCTTCATCCCTCGTCCATCCACGAGCGATCCCTTCACCTTCCATCACGTGACGACGTGATTTCGGTTTTCCTTCGGCTTTCTCGCATTCGCAGAACGCCCTCCTTTCGGTTCCTCTGCTGAGTTCGGGCCTTCCCACTCAGCCATCCAAGACTTCCTGCAGCACCCTCCCGCACCAGAAGACGATTCAGTCAGTGCACTCCAGCCTCAGCTACCCTTCGGCCTTCAGCATCCGCATCCACTCTCTCCATCCATCCATCGCTCATCATGTCAACTCCTGAGATGGACCTCGCCACCTTGGATCACATCCTCGGTGTCATTGGCATCCCTTCGGACTCCACTCCTCGCGACATCATCGCCCATGCGGACATCGTCAGCCCTCTTGACCTTGTCTCGCTCACCGAAGATGATCTTCGCAGCTTCCAACTTCGCGATGAGATCGATGATGGCGAAACCATCGTCGCCGTACTCGGAGTGAACCACATCCGCAAGATCCTCAACCTTGGCAAGTGGTATCTCACCCAAGTCATCCTCGACGACAACACCTGGAACGATCTCGATCGTACCTCGTTCATGGCGTTCACAGCTGAGCAGAACAACCCTTCCCTTCCGTCTTCGCACTCGCATTCGACTGCAAGCTCTCCCATTACGTCTCCGTTGGGCATGGGCCACCACACCACTCCAGCATCCGCATTCCGTCCGGTGCCTGAAGAACCTCCGCATGTGAACTTCGCATTCGATCCTTTGGCTTCGGTGCCTGATCCTGCCTTCCCGCAACCGCCTGTGACTCCATCCATGGCACCCTCTTCCAACTTCCAAAGTGTCCAAGCCATGGAGCTACCGGCTGACTACGTCAAGGAGTTCAGCAAGGCAACCAAGCGGGAGAGTCTGTCACTTCCGACATTGAAGGACGACAAGCACTTCCTCACCTTCATGCGGACCTTCGAGACTCTTTCCTTCTCTCATGGACTCAACCACCATCTCGATATGGACTTCATGCCAGCACCCAAGGACGAGGCCTTCTTCGCGAGCCAGAATCGCTACCTCTTCGCCGTGCTCACTGAGCATGTCAAGACTTCCAAGAGTCGGCGCATCATCCGTGCCTACAAGAAGTCTTGCGATGGACGTGCGGCCTATGCTGATCTCGTTGACAGCTACACCAGTGGTGTCGTCGGCGAGACTCTGTCCATCAAGTACCGCGATGCCATCGTCGCCTTCCGATTGGACCAATCTTGGACCAAGACCCGCGAGCAATTCCTCGATGCCTGGGAAACCAAGCTCGATGACATCGAAGAGCTCGATGATGCATGTGTCGATGAGGCGGTCAAGCAGCAATGGTTGCGCACCGCCATCGGTCCCGATGTCGACTTGACTCGGGCCTACACCAACGTCAAGTCCAACTCCCGCCAACGTCATAAGCAATCTCGCGGCTTCATCAAAGTCGGTGTCTCCTTCGAAGACCTCCTCGAGTTCGTCCGTGATGAGGCGCAGTCCCTTGATGCCAACCAGCCTCGCACCACATCTCGGCGCAAGGTCAACAACGCCAAGACCAGCGGCTCTGCTGGCAAAGGCAATGGCAAGGACTATGCCAAGGACGACCGCCGTTCCATTCCCAATGACGAATGGTGTGAGATGTCCAAGGATCAGCGCAAAGCTTTCCTTGAGGCCAAGGGCAAGTGGCGCAAGAACAAGGGCAAGGGCAAGGCTGACTCCCACCGAGCTGCCAACAACGCTGCCACATCTTCGGGCACCACCGACACTCCTTCCGCAACCCCGTCCGCTGGCAACACGGACTCTTCCAAGGCTGGTGACCAGTCCACTGCCATCGATCGCCTTCTCGCGCAGACCAAGTCCACCTCTTCGTCTGACGATACTCCTCAACTGGTCTACAAGGGCCAGACCTGGCGCCTTGCCAACTCCACGGTGGTCCGGTACAGCTTCAACAAGCTTGTCAAGGACCACTCTGGCTCTCTCGTCGACAGCGGTGCCAATGGTGGCCTGGCTGGCGATGACGTCCTCGTTCTCTGCAAGACAGGACACACTGCCGACGTCAGTGGCATTGGTGACTCTGCCATCGCCAACCTCGACATCGGTACGGTTGCCGGTCTCATCCAGACCACCGAAGGGCCCATCATTGGTAAATTCCACCAATACGCGCTCTACGGAAAGGGCAAGACCATCCATTCATCCAACCAGCTTGGTGCCTTCGGAATGGATGTCAACGAACGCCCACGGAATCTCCCTGGAGGTCGCCAGACCATCATCACACCAGGAGGCCACATCATCCCACTGGCTGTCCGGCAAGGCCTGTCCTACATGGACATGGCCAAGCCCACCCGCTCCGAACTCGACAAGTATCCGCATGTCGACTTCACCGCGGACGACGAATGGGACCCTTCTTCTCTCGACCAGGAGATGAACCTCGACGACGTCGACGATGATGACGCCGCAGCACTCCAGCCCCGCGAGAACAACTCTACCGTTCTCACGGCCTACACTGGTGCTCGCCAAGCCGACATCGCTGATAACCTGGGCAGCATCATTGCCACTCGCAAGCCTGCCGACTACGAGGCTCTCCGACCCCACTTCGGCTGGATTCCAGCTCGTCGCGTTCGCGACACTCTTCGGTGTACCTCTCAATGGTACCGTACCGCCGAGCGCTTCTCCATGCGCAAGCATTTCAAGTCTCGGTTCCCAGTGGCCAACGTTGACTGTCTCCATGAGACGGTTGCGATGGATACGCTCTTCTCCGATACCCCTGCTCACGACGACGGGGTTCCAGGCCATGGCGGCTGCACCATGCTTCAGGTGTACGTCGCCCTCGACTCTCGGTTCACGGCCGGATTTCCCATGCCATCCGAGAGCCGCATCTCCGACACTCTCCGTGATTTCATCCGTCGCCATGGGGCTCCTGATCTACTGATGTCTGATAACGCCAAGGCGCAGATCGGTAACAAGGTCATGGAGATCCTACGACAATACCACATCAAGGACCACCAGAGTGAGCCGGAACACCAGCATCAGAACGGCGCGGAACGCCGGATCCAGGATATCAAACGCACAACCAATGGTGTGATGGATCGCACGGGTACTCCCGACCGCTTCTGGCTGATCTGCACGCTCTATGTGGTTGATCTCTTCAACCACATCGCGCAGGTCACCGCTGGCTCCATCACCCCCCTTCAAGCCGCCTTCGGACAGCGACCGGACATCTCCAAGTTCCTGTCCTACCGATGGTGGCAACCTGTCTACTACCGGGTTGACAACCCCACCTTCCCCAGCCAGTCCAAGGAGCGCAGTGGACGCTGGGCCGGTCCCTGCCTTCACAAAGGCGATGATCTTACCTTCTGGGTCCTCGACGACGAGACCCAGCGACTTCTTCCTCGGTCTGCCATCCGACCTGCCGACGACTCTGCCACCCGCAATCTTCGTGCGGACTTCCCCTTCCCCATTGTTGGGGAGGACGATGGCTCTGATGCCATGAATGTGGCGAATGGGGAGCCTGACGACGATATCTCCGTCCCTCCTGACTCCGACCCCATCGTACACTCCCTCGCCGATTCCATCCTGGCTGACCGCCGCGGCACAGACCCTGAAACAGTGGGGAATGCCAAGGTCCACATCCCGAAGTTCTCTCCCGAGGATCTCGTTGGGATGACCTTCATCCACGAGAAGGATGGCCAGCAAGTCAGAGCGGAGGTGGTGCAAAAGGTCAATGACCTTGACGCAGCCAACCACCAACGCATCAAGATGCTACTCGCACTGGCTGATGGGGAGACGCATGACCTCATCTCCTACGTTGAGCTCGCCGATATCATCGAACGGCAACAAGAGCACAGCGACGACCCTGACGCCAAGTGGGAGTTTGACTCCATCATCGGACACGAGGGTCCCCTCTCATCTTCCTCTCCCTCCTACAAGGGATCGAGCTTCAACGTCATTGTCGAATGGGGAGACGGCTCCACCTCCACCGAGCCCCTCTCCATCATGATTCAGGATGATCCTGTCTCTTGCGCTGCCTACGGCCGCCGCCACGAGCTGCTCGATGAGCCTGGCTGGAAGCGCCTCAAGCGCCTCGCCATCCGAACCAACCGTCTTGAGCGACAAGTCCACGTCGCCAAGTCCAAGGCCTTCAACCACGCCCCTACCTTCCAGTTCGGTGTCCAAGTCCCTCGCAACCACAAGGAGGCGATGCGACTCGACGACAAGAACGGCAACACTCTCTGGGCCGATGCCGAGAAGAAGGAGATGGACCAACTCTTCGGGTACCATACCTTCAAGTCTCTCGGAAAGGGCGCCCCAGTCCCTTCCGGCTTCCAGAAGATCCGCCTCCAATGGGTCTATGCTGTGAAGCACGACCTCCGCCACAAGGCGCGCTGCGTCGCTGGTGGTCATCTCACCGACCCCTGCAAGGATGCATCCTACGCAGGTGTGGTCAGTCTTCGCTCTCTCCGCCTCTCCCTCCTCGCCGGCGAACTCAACGGCATTCCAACATGGGTTGGAGACATCGGCAATGCGTATCTTGAGGCCTTCACTCAAGAACGCATCTGCTTCATCGCTGGTGACGAATTCGGTGACTTCGCTGGTCATACCATGCAGATAGTCAAGGCACTCTACGGCCTGCGCACATCGGGCGCCCGATTCCATGAGGCCCTCGCCGACACCCTTCGCGACATGGGTTTCCTCCAATGCCGCTCCGATCCCGACGTCTGGATGCGTGACGCCAACTCCCATTGGGAGTACGTCTGCGTCTACGTCGATGATCTCACCGCGACGATGGCCGACCCCAAGGCCTTCTTCGACACCCTCTCTTCGAAGTACGGGTACCAGCTCAAGGGAGTTGGTCCTATCAAGTACCATCTCGGTGCTGACTTCGGCCGTGATCCAGACGGCACCCTCAAGCTCTCCCCGCAATCCTACATCAAGCGGATGATGGAGAACTACGAGCGCATGTTCGGCGAACTTCCTCGCAAGATCAGCTGCCCTCTCGACAAGGCCGACAGTCCGGAGCTCGACACCTCTTCCGAACTTAGCGAAACCGACAAACGCAAGTTCATGTCGCTCATCGGTGCACTCCAGTGGTGTATCTCCCTCGGACGGTTTGACATCTCTGTCGCCGTCATGACGCTGGCACGCTTCCGCTCAGCTCCTCGCCAAGGACATCTGGACCGCGCCAAGCGCATCTACGGGTATCTTCGAAAACACCCGGATGCAGCCATCCGCTTCCGCACTTGCGTTCCCCGCTTCGATCTTCACTACGAGGTTCCCAACCATGACTGGATCTACTCCGTCTACGGGAAGACCTCTGAGGAGATTCCGGACGACATCCCCGAGCCGAAAGGCAAACCTGTCCGAACCACCACGTTCGTCGACGCCAACCTTCTCCACTGCCAAGTCACTGGCAGATCCGCTACCGGTGCTCTCCACATGGTAAACCAGACCCCCATCGAATGGTTCTCCAAGCGCCAAGGCACGGTTGAGACTGCCACCTACGGGTCCGAGTTCGTTGCTGCCCGCCAAGCTACGGAGCAGATCATCTCCCTTCGTCTCGCTCTCCGCGAGATGGGCATTCCAATCGACGGCCCCAGCTGGATGCTGGGTGACAACCAGTCCGTCATCACCTCCTCCACGGTTCCCAAGAGCATGCTCTCCAAGCGCCACAACGCACTGGCCTACCATCGCGTCCGGTCCGCTGTCGCCGCTGGCATCCTCTACTTCATCAAGATCCCCGGCACGCAGAACGTCGCCGACGTGATGACGAAGTTCCTCCCATGGGCTGTCTTCTGGCCCCTCGTGAAGCCCATCCTCTTCTGGAAAGGGCACACTGAGTCCTCTTCCCCGACCTACAAGACCTGAATGTCCGGGACACGCTTTGGGGAGTATTAGCGCACGCTAAATCTCTAACAATAGCGACACCCGTCGACCAATCAGAAATCTCCACTTTTCTTACCTTTTCCGTTCCGAACGGAAATTTTGGTCGAAAATCCGTTGTGTCAAATTTGTGTCGCATTTCGCGTCGCAAGAATCGTTTTCCCTCAATCACAGTTCCAAAATGTCGCGGAAATTGATTTCTTGCCAAGATGAGCCAATCTGCCCAATCAGGACAGACTTGGATCTTGGGTGTGACACGTGCGAATCTTGCCATGACCTTCTCAAGTGAATACGATCAATCGTGTGATCGTACTACTAGCAACATCGTGAGAAGACGTAATTCGCAACACGGGCTATCGCGGTGTTTTGTTCATTGACCTTTTGCACCTCATCTTCACGCAGTAACACGCACATTTGCCGTGTTGTCTCCGTGTTAATTTCACTTGCAAATTGCATGAGACCTGTCATGTCTCTCTCATGCTCACAGTTCTCAAGAAACCATCTTGTGAGCTCGCCTGCATTCATACTACCATACGAATAATACAGTAAACAAACACTCTCCTCACCAACAACAACGACTTGATCACTCTACGTTCTCGGTGCGGTATCCTTCACACCCATCTACGATTACGTTCTAACAACACGCAAACACAAGCACTACGTACGCCAACTCAAACGGTTCCAGCTGGACGGCGACGTCTCGCTCGACACTCCAGATGAGAGGACAAAATCGACCATGCTGGGAACGTTCCTGAACCAGCAAAGGACGCCAGAAGGAAACCCCTACTTCCATGACGTCAGCACGACCCACATGGCGGACGGGGACGAAGACGCCCTGAGCATAGTGGCCTTTGACGATCGGTACGACCAAGCCAAGAACATTTTGAACTCCATCGCAATCAGGTGCAGAACGGAAATCAACAGCTCCACAGACGACTGGTTTGACAATAACATCTTGGAGATGAGTGCGGGATACGCCAAGGACGCCACAGGAAAGGGGTACGAAGACGTCGAATTCGAAGGAGAACTCGACTACATCGTCAACGAAGACATGGGTTCGGTAGAGATCGAAGGTATGGAAGAAATCAACGACGACTCTCCGTCGGGATCCCCGGTAGCCAAGAAGCCCAGACTCGAGGATGAGTCCTTCAAGACTTTCAGCTCGGAGTGTGGCAAATCGAGGGCATCCACCATCTTCAGCATCCAAGAATCCAAAGACGACAGCGCCGAGATCAAAGAAGACGAGCTGGCGACAGCCATGCGGCAGGCAAGGGAAGCACAACAAGCAGAAGCCAACAGAAAGAAATTGGAGGACCAGAGGCAGGAGCTCATCAAAAAAGACAGAATCATCGAGGAGCTGAGAGCCAAACACGCAGAAGCAGAACCCGGGAACTCCGACTCCCCCGGCGTAAGCATGGACAGGGGCCAATCAACTGATTAATGCAAGGCTGGAGGTAGGGGAAGCATTATGTTGGCAAGTTCCACTCACGGTAACCTACGATCGTGGAAGATGGTGTTGGTTGATAGTCGTTCGTTTGCTATTTCATTAGTTGGCTACTCCGATGCTCTCGGTGTACGCCCGTTCTCTTGCTCGATGCTCTCGGTGGTTCAATCTGTTTCGTAGATTCGGTCTCCGACTATGAGTCGGTACGCGAGATGCTCTCTCGCTCCTCTCTGTATTCTCTCTCTCTCAACGTCGTGTGCTCGTGCTACACGATACTCCGTGTTCGATACGTACTCCGCATTCGACACTCCGTTCATTCAGTACTGGCTCCTACTCTATGAGTACTCGCCATTTGAAGTTCATCTCCCGTATCCATGATCCTGATGCCCTTCGGTCATCGGATCTTCGCCTCCTTCTCTGACTTGGAGACAGATGTCGACGTGGTGACATGATGACATCCTGTCGATGTCAGTAGGCGTCCTTCTGCTCTCCAGATGTCACATTCCATTGGTGATGCAGTAGTCTGTCAGATGATATCGTCATCTGAGGTTTAGTTGGGAAGTACCTCAAGATTCACTTGGTACCATACGTATCCATTGATGGATGGACGGACGATCTTCCAATTCTCTCAGAAATCGTCGATTGCAAATTTCCTCCAGAAATCTTGCTCCTTTTCGTGTGTTCCATTTCCCCTGTAATTCTGACGAATCACAGCATACTATCTACACGAGTGTAGTTATACCGTCCAAGTGCGTATGAGAGAATAGCGGGTGAACGATGCACATATACTCGTACATCTCGACATATACTCACATGTACATCTCGACACCCTTCCTATGTGCATTCGGTCATTCGAATGTTCTCGATGTGTCAAGGTACGACTTCTCGTGTTCACGTTGTAAGTCGGCCTTGATGTTCTTGGTGAATCCGTCGCTTGTGTTTTGCTCGGATTTGACGAAAATGATCTCGATGGTTTTGTTGATTACCATGTTCCTCACGTAGTGATGGCGCACGTCGATGTGCCGCGATCGTTGGGATGTTGATGGGTTCTTGGCGATGAAGATTGCTCCGATGTTGTCCACGCGGACCTTGATCGGTGTCTTCACTGGGACGCCCACACTTTCGAGTAGCTGCATGACGAAGAAGATTTCCTTTGCCGCTTTGGAAAGGGCAACGTATTCTGCTTCGGATGAGCTGAGTGTGACGGCCTTCTGTGCCTTGGATCGCCAAAGGATTGGTACCTTGCACAGATATAGGATGAATCCCCCTACGCTGATTCTCGTGTTCTTGTCTCCTGCATATTCGCTATCGCAGAAGAGCTCCATGTCCCAGCCGTCGTTGTCTGGACGCGCTGGATGGATCTTCAATCCATAGTCCTTTGTATCAATCACATACTTGATGATCCGATACATCTCCTTCATTGCGGCCTTGGTGGGCCCGATCAATACCTTGGAGAGTTCCCTCACAGGGTTCGCGATATCTGGTCGCGAGTGCTTGATGAGGAAGAGTAGCATGCCGACGCCTCGGCGGTACTCGGCATGTTCTTCCGCTCCGACCTTCTGCAGTCCGTTGTCTTCGGATGGTCGTACGATGATTTGACCCGGGGTTCCCGGTGTCCCATAGCGTTGCATCTTCTCAACCTTAGTTCCGAACTCTTCGATGAGGTGTCGGATGAGATGTGGTTGACGTAATGTCGCTCTAGTCTTGTCATGGTTCAGTTCGATGTTGCAGCTGAGGTAGTCTCCGAGTCCGCGCTCGATTGTCACCTTGAATTTGCTGCCTTGGATGTCCTTCAGGAATGTCTCCAGTGCCTTGGAGTCTCCGCAGCAGAAGCAATCGTCCACGTAAATGGCCACGATCATGCTTCCTTCGTTCGTCTTCCTGTAGAACAGGCACGGGTCTGCTGCGCTCTGTTCGAAGTTGATGTTCTTGAGGGTCGACACCAACATCTTGAACCATTGCCTGGCGCTCTGCACAAGTCCATAGATTGGCTTGTGTAGGGTCAGGGCTTCGTCTGGTTGATGATCCATCCCGCTGGGACAGTTCATGTAGATCTCCTCATCGAGGTCTCCATGTAGGAATGCCGCTACGACATCGACGAGTGCGCAGTCCATCTTCTTGATCAGCATGATCACCATCATGACCCGATAGGTCACGTCATGGATGACGGGTGAGTAATGCTCTTGGAAATCTACTCCTGCGATTTGTGAATAGCCACAAGCAACGAGTCGCGCTCGATGTGTGCCGTCGCGTTTTAGCTTGAAGACCCATTTGCATTTGCAGCATCTGCGGCCGCGTGGGATGGCGTCTCGTTTGATCTTGCTGTACACCTTGCGCGTATCCATGGAGTCGAACTCCTTCTTGATGGCTGCTCGATATCCCTTTCGATGGATGGGATCTGGATGATTGAAGGCTCCATCGAATGTCGTTGGTTCGATGTGCTTCTCTGGTTCCTTGTTCTTGTCCTGCATCGACAGTCCGATGTCGATCGTTGGTGTGTCGGTGATGATTGCGTTTATCCCGTATAGTCCTGTTGTGCTATGGTGAGTGATCTCAATTTCGCCTTCATCCATGATTTCTTCATCATCTGTAGTTTCGTTGTTGGATTCGTCGATCACCTCATCGCTAAGTTCATCACTCGCTTCATTAGATGATGACTCGCTCTCATAGCCTTCTTCCTTTCGACCTCGTTCGTTGAAGTCTGCGAGCTCACGCAGAGCTCTAGGAATACTCTTCCCTGTAGTTGACTTGAGATTAGCTTCTCCCTTCCTGCCTCGTGCTTCGTGACGTCGGATTCTCTCCTTTCTGTCTGTGTCACGTTTGCTTGGTTTTCTAGGTGAAGGTCTGGATGGTGTGTCCTGTGTAGACCTCGCTGGTGTGTTCGGAGGAGTGACACCTCCGCCATCATCGGCTTCATCGCCGGATAGTGGGATCTCGTCATCCTTATGATTGGATTCGCTCCGATCTTCGTCGTCGTTCTGGATTAGTTGAGTCACTACTCCATCGTCCTCATCATCCTCATCGTCGCTGTCTGATAGGATGTGGTATTTGTTGTTGTTGGCGAAAGATACTCTCTTCGCTTCTGATGCTTGATGCATTGCCGTCCTTGGCATTGCTCCCTTCCGTCCGATGGTTGTGAAGCCGTCTGCGTCCGTTGTTCCTGCTTCGCTGGATATGTTCGGTGCTGGTGCCCAGCCACGGAACTGTCCGTATGATTGGTTGAGCCATTTGATGTCGCGAGAGCAGATCAGTGATTTGGTCGATGGTCTGTACATGTTGTAGACCCCTGATGCGTGTTGATGTGCATATCCGATGAATATCATCTCCTCTCCTCTATTCTTGAGTTTGGCGGTGATCCCGCCGTAAGTAGTCTTCACAACACCCACCTCTCCGAATGTACGGAGTGCATCCGCATATGGTGGATCGTTGCCGAAGATTTGGCGGTGTGGTGACTCCTTCTGGTTCTTCGCTACGGTGATGTTGGCGATGGCGGTGGCAGTGCTAGCAGCTGCTGCCCATAGGCCATGCCTATACTCTTCGTCGAGTTGTGCTCCGTTGAGCATGGAGCGGATCTTGGTGTAGAGGTACGCGAACTTGCGTTCTACTCTGCCGTTCTGTTGCGGCGTGTTCGATGCTGTGAATTCGAATTTCACGTTCAGTCCTGCATCGATGAGAATATCCTGCGTGGATTTGTTCTCTCCGCTGTTGTCACCTCGGAAGATGATCTGTTGGTCACCAGTCTGTGACTTGATCGTTTGGATGAATCGTTTGATGTACCCTGGTTGATCACTTTTGTTCTTGAGAAAGAAACTCCAGCAGTGATCCGTGCAGTCGTCCACGATCAGGGTCCAGTAGCGTTTATCTCCGAAGCTTATGTGTTTAGTGTAACGAATGTCAATGAAGAGGCGTTCGCCGCGGCGAGTCGCTCTTGGAATCGTTGCCTTCGAGATGTTCTTTACTCTTGCGTTCGCGACCGCGCAGTCGCGACATACCGGCATCTCGCCAGTGATCTTCCATCCGTATTGAGCGGCTGTTCGCTTCATGGCTTCGAGTGGCGCGTGGCCGAGCATTCGATGCAAGCTCACCACGCTGATCTCCTTGGATGGGTTCTTGACGATGGCTGTGCAAGCCTTGTCGTCGTCTGTTGGCATGATGGGATGCATCTGCACTCCCGTGATGAATCCGTTGGATGTGGGGAAGACTCGATCGAACACGATCTTCGTTCCGGATCCGTTGATGATGTCCATCAGAATGCTGTTGCTACCAAGCTGGTAACCGTTGTACAGAGCCTTGTTCGTGGAGAAAAGGTTCACCGCCATTTTCGGTGTGTACTTCACGTCATCGAGCCGGATGATGTGGCCAGTGTTGTCTCGCTGCTTGACCTTCAAGCGAATGGATCCCATTTTGGGAGAGTCCAGCTTCGTGCTGTCTCCCACTTGGACGAATGACTTGATGTGCCGCACGTTGAAGAGAGCGGCGTCTGAATTGACGATGTGACACGAAGCTCCACTGTCGGCGAGCCAAGTGTCCTTGTTGACCTTGTCCTTGTGTCTGGTGCTCAGCTCGTGGAGTTGCTCCACAGCTGCCGCAGCTATCTCGTCGTTGAAGCTGCCGTCTTCCTCTTCATCTTCGTGAACTCCATCTTCGTTGTATGGATTGTGACGTTCCTCGTCATCCATGTTGTCGGGTAGTTGCGCGTAGTCCGATGGAATCGTGTTGCTTCGATGTGATCCTGTGGCTGGATCGTATGGGTGGACGCGTGATCGCTCGCGTAAGAGCACACGCATGCATCCTCCAAGGATGTAGTGCAGATCCGTCTCTGGGATCGTCTCCGTATTGTCCGCTTCCAATATGCGGTTGATGACGACCGAATTGGCGAGAATCTCTTCGATTGATCTGAAGTTCTCGGATAGGATGGATCCCATCATGTTCACCCATATCGGTCTGAGCACTCCTTGTACGTGTCCTGGGAAGAGGTTCGTTCCTGCTTCCATCACGGCATCGAAGATGAGCTGCTTCTGGATTATCAATGCTGTTTCCGTTGCGTATGGAATGGTATCATGATGATGGAGGTAGTTTGAGTCGTTGGGATTCTCAATCGGTGGGAAGTCGATATTCCCTGGGTAGACGACACGCTTGTTTGGGTTGAAGCTGCCGTCTGGATGGTCTTCGGTTTCGTCGCTGTCATCTTCATCGAAGATGCCCGATCTGTTGTTCCCCGCCGCTGGAGGAGGCGGTGCCGCGCCGCCGTTCGTCTCGTCTCGGTCTCTGTCATTCTCGTTGATCTCATCGTCGGCCTCTTCACTCATGGCCTCTTCGATGTCGCTATCGATGGCCTCGTTGCCCATCTCGGCTCCGTCGCCGTATGAACCGATCAGGTTGTTTGCGTTGAAGCAGCATTCGTAGCTCACTTCGCGTCTTGGATCCACCTCGTGGATGATTGGCTCCTCGCTGAGCCACTCCAGGACGATCTCATCGTTCTGTACTTCGTCGTCACTCCCGACGCACTCGAAGTTATCGAAGAAGGAGTCTTCGATGTAGTCGTCGGACACCAATATGCAGAGCGGCATGTCCTTTGCCGAGAGTACCATCTCGTGCCCGCTCTTGTCGTGTCCTTGTGTTGCTGTGTTGGCCTGTTCGTCGGCCTTCTTCTTCTCGTTGAACTTCTTCTTTCGGCACTCTGCCTCACGGTGTCTGAAGATGCCACAGTAGTTGCACTTTCCGTTGAAGCTGCTTCCCTTGTTGCGCTTTCCGTTCAGTTTGTTGTTGTTATTGTTGTTGTTGTTTTTCTTGTTGTTCGGTTTCTCGCGTTCTGGGCAATCGGCGGATCTATGACCATACACACCACAGTTGTGGCAGGTCCCCTTGAAGTTACCAGTGCTCGTGAGGCCGGTGTCGTTGCTTTTCGTGTTGCTGTCTTGGAAATCGTCGATGTACGCCTTTCCTCCTTGATGGGTGGCGTGTGCTGTGCAGAGTACTCCTCTGATCACATTGATGGTGACCAGTTCCGGATTGAACGTGAGTTGATGTTGGAAGTTCACGATGTGCGTTTTGTATTCGCTACTCACCGTGCTGAGGATTTGCATGATCATTTCCTCGTCTGTGATCTCGTACTTGACGTCGTGGAGACGCGATCGTAGACCCTCGAGTCGCGTGATGTAGATGTCAGGGTCTGTGTCTCTCTTCATATTTTTGTTGTTGAATTGACACTTGAGTTTGATCTTCGTCACCGCGTCAGATGGGCGGAACTTCTCCGCGAGAACGTTCCACGCTGCATGTGGATCTCCTTCGGGATAATCGTCGGAGATGCACCGATTGATGTATTGGATGGCCTACTTGCCCTTTCCTTTCTCTGCATCCATCATGAGGATCAGATCGCTGAAGCAGTCGCATGCCAGCTTGTGGGTCTCCTCCAGTGCCTCCTTGTCTTCTTGGGTGGCTGCTGCGATCTCGCTCATTGTTGGGATCTTCGTCTTGCCCAACATCACGTCTCTCGTCTTCTGTGCATGAGCGTATGCCTTCGCTTGGGACTCCCATGCGCTGTAGTCTTCATGTTCACTGCTGAACATCGGCGCCTTGATGTGTTGCTTGTTCGTGTTGGCTGATGTCGCCATGTTGACTTGTTGTTTCGTTGTTGGTGCGCTCGCGCCCTTGATTTCCGTTTGTTTCTGTGTTGTTGTTTCTTCGATTTTCGCTAGTTGTTTAGCGGAGATTGTTTTCCTCACAATTTCTCCTCCTGATGGTGTCTCACTTTTCTCACCCTGTTTGGCTGTGCGAATGCTCTCCGTCACACCAGTCTCCTCTTGCTTGCTCGCCTTGAGAATGCTCTTCTCCTCGCGATGTAGTCTCGCAAACCATTCCTCTTCGGTCTCGTCGATTGCGCTTGCGTCTGCGCTTGATAGAACAGTAGCCGCTGCTACTTCCTTCTCTTGTCATGGTGGAGTCTCACTTGCACCTTCTTGTCTCTTGATAGTCAGGTTGGACAGAGGGATGTCTTTCAATTCCTCTTCCTCGCTCATTCAGCCTGCTGCTCTTGAATGATGTTCGTCTTCCTCGCACAATCCGATCCATGGGCTCGCCCTGATCTATCGTTTATAAACGTGTTGGCAAATTCCGCTCACGGTAACCTACGATCGTGGAAGATGGTGTTGGTTGATAGTCGTCTGTTTGCTATTTCATTTCTTGGCTACTCCGATCCTCTCAGTGTACGCCCGTTCTCTTGCCCGATGCTCTTGGCACGTTTGTCTGTTTCGTAGATTCAGTCTCCGACTATGAGTCGGTACGCGAGATCCTCTCTCGCCACTCTTCGTATTCTCTATCTCTCAACATCGTGTGCTCGTCGCACACGATACTCCGTGTTCGATACGTACTCCGTATTCGACACTCCGTTCATTCAGTACTGGTTCCTACTCCGTGAGTACTCGCCATTTGAAGTTCACCTTCTGTATCCATGATGCTGATGCCCTTCGGTCATCGGATCTTCGCCTCCTGCTCTGACTTGGAGACAGATGTCGACGTGGTGACATGTTGACATCCTGTCGACGTCAGTAGGTGTCCTTCTGCTCTCCAGATGTCACGTTCCATTGGTGATGCAGGAGTCTGTCAGATGATATCGTCATCTGAGGTTTAGTTGGGAAGTACCTCGAGATTCTCTTGGTACCATTGATGGATGGACGGACGATCTTCCAATTCTCTCAGAAATCGTCGATTGCAAATTTCCTCCAGAAATCTTGCTCCTTTTCGTGTGTTCCATTTCCACTGTAATTCTGACGAATCACAACATACTATCTACACGAGTGTAGTTATACCGTCCAAGTACGTATGAGAGAATAGCGGGTGAACGATGCACATATACACGTACATCTTGACATATACTCACATGTACATCTCGGCAGCCACTGCAGGGGACAAGGTTCCGCAAGTTCCACGACATCATCCTCAACCGAAAAATCAGCGGTCCCAGCAAAGGTAAGACATAGACATACAAGCAAGCTCTGCTTGGACCGAAGGAGTGTGTTGGAGCAGATGCCCAAATTTGTGACGACAGATGGCACGAAACCAAAGAAACCAGGAAATGCCAATGACATCATTCATCGTTGCAACTCAACGGCTGGCAGCCACCACCAGCACCAAGCAAGCAAACACAAGAAAAACAACAACAAACTGGACATCAACAACAAGCAGCCATAAATCCAGTTTAAAATATCTGATTACACCACAACAACAATCTCATCGCTCCTCATCTGGTTTGCCCATCGGTTCATTGCCGGGTAGAGGACGGTGTAGGAGTCATGGTCTCAACAGCCCCAATCAACCCTGAATCCCACTCCAGGCATTGGTGTTTGCACAAGCGGAGATACGAGGAGACCTCAGAGAGGTCGTCTCAATCCAGGGCCGGCGGTTGGTGGACGTCGTGCGAGGAGGTATTTTGTGGTTGGGTATGGCTGGATCGTCCGAATGCGTGTGATGCGCGAAAAATGGAACGGCACAGGCGGCCATACTCACCCGGGAGAGCCAACACGTTCGGAAGGGAAGACAAGAGAATCAAGTCGAAGTTCTCTCTCTCTCTCTCTTCAATCCAGTGTCGCTCGAATTGATTGCATACTACTACTCATACAAACAACATGCCATCTTACAGTGCGAGAGCAGAAAGCGAGTTAGGTTTGCAGCGTAGCAGTCTCCGCATTGTGGCCGATGCCGCTTGCTACGTCCCATGTGTCGTCATGCTGCAGCCTGCTGTGTTGCTGTGTGTGTTATGGTGCACCTTGCACTGATGTACATATGATTCCCTTTTGCGGTTCTATTGCACTATCCTTCACAGATCACAGCCATGATTGCTGCCGTCGTCACACCCACTGTCATCGCGACATCGTCCAACACTTACGCACGGCGCGGCCTGGTGACATGCTCGTGCACCTACACTGCAATGGGTGCATTTCTCCTCTCTCTCATCTCTCCCAAATGAGCGCCCGGATCAATCGCGTTCATCGCGTCAGCTTCATTCCGCGCAAACGAGTCCTGCGGCCCGAGTTCATGGTCGAGTTGGTTTGCAGTGCCACTGCCTTGTGCAAAGGCTCCAAACCATCGCAGACCAGGTCGTAGGCCTCTTGGAAGATGGGGTCGCACTTGACTCGTCGGTTGCCACTGTTGCTGTTTGCGTTGGCACGTCGACGGCCGTGGGATTTGTTGCCTGCTTCCCTCGCATGGACGCCCTTGTAGACGTATCCCAGATGCCCCTCCTTCGAGCCATGCATGGAAGTTGGCATGCGGGACACCATCTCGACGTCGAAGTCGTAGGTTTCGATGAGATCGCGTGGATTCAAGTAGCAGACGAGGTACTTGGCGGAGCTCGTGTTCCACATGTTCGAAAGGTGATCCCATAGGTCCGGTGGGAAGCCTATTTGTATTGTTGTTTGTTTTGTTGTTATGGATGATGCGTCGAGTGAGTGAGTGGGTGAGTGAGTGTGACACTACCATGCCACATGCAGATCACACACATAATCAACCCACAAAAGCTGCGCACACGTCGACTTTCCAATGCTGAACATGTACACGTGCGTGAAGAGATCGAAGGAATTGGCCTCCATGATGTTGCGATGTAGGAATGTGGTGTTGCCCTTGACGATCTCTTCGTCGGTCAATCGGTCGAAATCCGGATCGTCACGCTGATCCATGGCGCGATTCAGGATAGCCTTGAGGCAGACCATGCCCAAATTCCAGCGCACGTGTTCCAGTTCCGCACCGCAGCTGAATTCGACTCCGGGATACTGCGCGACGTGCAGGTTGGGCTTGCCGATGCCGCTGCCGACGTCGAGGAAACGGCTGGAGGAGTCGAGCTCGGCGTACTCCATCATGTGATTGATCATTTTTTGCATGGATGCCATGGTGAGCTCACCGTAGATGGGCCCAGAGTATCCGTTGCCACCGATGGCACCCGTCAGCTTCTTGACGATGGAGTAGACGCTCTTGACATTTGGTTGGCAGTAGGTCGACTTGGCCATGCATCCGAACAGCAGACGGCGCTTCGGTGCGGGCTGCGTGGCGTCTGCGCTGGCATCATCGTCGTCCGGATCGAGCCACAGCTTGCGCTTACTTCTGCGGTCTGGTGTGATGACGGAGGAACCTGGAGTCTGGGCTTCGGTCTTGGCTCCCTTTGGTGTTGGCGGGGCTTCCTGGATGCAGCTGCTTCGTCCTCCTTCGCCGAGCTTGGGACGGCCTTTCGAACGGGGACGAACAGTGATCTGCGCGCTCGTGTCACCGTTGCATCATGGCCACCCGTGTCGTCGTCGCTGTCGCTCGAGTTGGGGCTGGATGTAGAACTGGATGGCGTGATGATGAAGCCTCCGTTGCCTGCGGTATCGGTCGCCGTTGGTGAGATCTTCGGGACGGCATCTGATGTCATGACATTCTTCATCGCATCATCGTTCGTGATGAGTTGCTTGGTCTCCGAGATGGAGTCCAAGTTGGATTGGCGCTTGGCAATTCGTTGGACCATGGTTACCATTGACGGAGAGTGGAAAGTGACGGAGAGATGGTTAGCGCAGAGAAGAGTCGGGGAACGGAGTGCTTTGGTGTCGCGGAAAGATGATGCAGCCTTGCGAAGTGATTGGGTATGGGTACAGCTGGTGCTCCAGATTCGTTGACTATGAGGTATGGTTGCGGCGGCGAAGGTGGTGAGAGTGATGCTCCACACAGGGCTGCTCGTGTTGTTCTTGGCGTTGTTTTCATTGTTCTTGTTGTTGTCGAGCGGTGGTGGTGGCAGTGGCGGCGATGGCAATGGTGGTGGTGGATGTGCGAGAGAATTGAGATGATGTCTGTTTTCCTGTTGCCAGAGATGTGTTGTAACGATCTTGTCCCAAAAAGCAAATTCAAATTTCAAACCCCGAACTCTCCGACGCTAATTGTATTTATTTGGCAATTCATTTCGATGGTCAATCGTGTCTGAAGAAGGAACGTGACGCGAGAAACGAGCCTGCCAACCATGACAACCAACGGCAACACAACCGTGAAGAACAAAGAGATGCTGAACGTGTTGCACAGAGTCATTTCGACCTGTTGTCCTCTCTGTTTTGGTGACTTTCGGATTGTCACAAACAAGGAAGGGAGGATGACATCAACAGCGATCTTCAATGGCGACCATTCACAACAGCGACCATTCACGGAGGAAGCAATCGGAATAGCCCGTAGCCATCATGGGCATGGGCCTCGGCAGCAGTCATGGACGGAAGCAGGAGTGACAGTGCGAAACACAGCGAGACCTCCAAAGGCGCACAACCAACCAACTCTCTGGAGTTGTCCACACCAACACGCCAACATCAATTCTCTCCCCAACACTCGTGCCATACACAAACATCGCAGTATAGTACCAGTACTCCACTTTGACGCGATGTGCTCTTCGCTGCATACCATCATCCTTTTCTGCGCACTGATGCACCTGGTGTCGTTGGTATCCTGCGCTCCGACAACGGATGAAGCGAAGGGCGCATCCAACGAGGCACCACCAACATTACCAACAAAGCCCAAGTCCGAACTGCAGAAGTTCGTGGACTCCATCCGCTCTTCGCCGTTCGGCACATTCGACAAGGACACACGTGACGATTGTGCGGACATCATCGATGTGTGCTGGTCGGACATCTTCGCCAACATCTTCGTGGAATGCGCAGCGACATGCACGCAACAATTGGAACAGCCGCGCATGAATGGCAAGGCCTCCGATGCATCCGCCTTCTACGACCTGCCGTCGGTCCGACTGCAACGTCCCACAAACTCAAAACTCATGCAGATGGAGGATCTGGAAGGATACGTCGTCATTGTCGCGATCGTTCCCCTCATCCCCGGCATGGCGGCATACTACTACGAGCTGTTGGAGCATCTGCATTCCAGCTTTCGACCGAGCCTCGAGATCGTCCTTCTGCCCGTCGACGTCGGAGTGGAGGGCGGTATCCACCTCGTGCTGCACGATCCACCACATGTGCACGTGCTGCAAGAGATCAACGATGCCACGAGAAACGCCATGATTCGGTACCTGCTCGACGTCAATCCAACATCGGGAACGGCATCCGTTCTAACGCGGGCGGATGGAACAATGCAGCATGTGCAATCGAACCTCAATCTGGATCGGGTGACGATGTATCTGCTCAGTGCAGATGGGATGTTCGTGGAGCGATTAACGAGCCCGTCCATGCATGCGCTGCAAGAGAGGGTGACGCTGTTCATGAAATCCATGGACTACGACGAGCTGTGAGGCAGGGTGTTGGACGACGGTGGATCGCGACGTTGCGCGTGTCACTATAGTAGAGTGGATGGATGACCACACCTACATGCGCATTTGTGCAAGCAAGGCTGGTTCGTTTGACTCAATCGTAGTTGCTCTCCATGTACTCTGTTGAATAGAAGCTATTTCGTTGATTGGCTGGTTGATTATCGGTGTACTAAGTATGTGTACGGTGTGTATAATCGTTATGGTGGGCATGGAAGGCGAACTAAGAGACATCGCCTTTTCCATCATGTGTATTGACATCATGTCGTCATGTATAATAGTCATGTAATGTATGTGGTGAAGTGTTGGATGTCATAAGGGGTGTGCCACCAACGTGTTCTCTTGTGTTGTGAATGGAGATAGCAGCTTCGTCGGATGCCGTTAGATGCTGTACAAGTATGATGAGCACCATGCGCCTGCCCTTCTCTTCTGCACTTGGAACAGACAGAAGTGCCTCACTCTTTCGAATTGAAAATCTTGACAACGACTCAAGGATTGCATCAGAGATGTGCCCTGTAGGCTTTACCCTTGCCTCCAACAGCCACATGAGACCGAGCTTCCAGCTTTCTTCTTGAACATCTTGAGCTTGTCTCGAACTGATGCCAAGTGACGCTTGATTCCTGGTGTGCACAGATTGGTGCAGCCGAAGCGTCTCATGTCCGTGCACAAGATCGCAGGGTCGGTCAAGTAGTACTTGCCATTGGCCTTGACACCTTGAAGATCCGCCACGATCAAGTACTTCTTGGAGAAGACGTACGAGAACTCCACGAAGCGAAGGAGCGACTCATCGATGTGATCGGGATTCCAGGCTCCCGTGTTGCTGCAGTACTTGGTGAATGGCGTTCCGGTGGTTGGCAGCACGTCTTCACCGCAGTAGAAACGGTTTCCGTCTGCTTCATTTTCGTCGCTGACCTCCTCCACCACGCACGCTTGCAGAACCTTGATCTTGGCACAATGCGAAGGACGGAGGGCTGACTTGTTGTATTCGTTGGCAAGGAAGCACGCGATGGATGATACCTCCATCTGCTGGAAGTATCGTTGTCTATCGTTGATTCCTGGCCCATGGTGCTTGTTGGTCTTGAGCACCATGGCGTTCTTGTTGAGGTTGAGTTCGGCAACGCAACGCGCCAGCCTTGCATGGAATGCAATGCGGCATGACCCCTCAGCAAACGGGGATTTCGCCAGTTGGAGCTGGAGCTCGAGGTTGGCGCGTTTCACGAAAGCGGACCGAGAAGTGTAGGTTTCGGCCAACTTGTTGACCGAGAGAGGCGTTTGCAAAGACTGGACGGAGATGCTGCGGGTGTTGCAGTACACGTTGACAGGCACTGTTGCTTTCCATCCAAGGTGCGTTGGAAATTCTTTGGAGATTGTGTATGGTTTCATCTTGGCCTTCTTCATCTTCCCTCTGTCTGCTTCGTACTCCACTGACTTGCTCTGAGAGTCGATCAACGACACCGAGTTGAAGACAGAGTGGCGGACGCTCTTGACCACGACTTTCTCAACCATTTCGGGAGAAGAGAAGTCCACAACCTCGAGATCAATGTTGTGGACGGACGCAAACCGCTCAATCATCTTGTCCGTTAGGCTGGTGATGCGACCAAAGAAGACGGTCATGGTTCCACCCGATGGATTGGTCCTGAGTTTGGATAGCTCCGAGACGATGTTGATGCCTGGAGTGCCGGTCGGGTAGTTGTCGTCAGACTTACTGTAATCGTGGAATTCGGTTCCATGACATGCACAATCGCCAACAATGAAGGCGACTCTGGTGGGGTGCATCCAGGAGAGCCCATTGGCCTTTTGGATGCCAACTGCCATGTCTTCTGCAATGTCGTAGTTGCCAATGGGCTTGACTCCCTCCAGGAAGCGTTCGAAGACACTGACTTCATCCACGAAATCAAGTACTTGATATCGATCAGATCCATTGTAAATCTCTCGGTAGGCCACGAACCCCAACCGTAGATCCTTCCCCTTTCCATCAGCCTTGATCTTCTCGACAATCTTGCGGATGGTCTGCTTGGCACCGTCGATGTATGGCCCCATTGAACCAGTAGCGTCCATGATGAACACGAGATCAATTTCGTTCTCCACAGCATCGAGTTTGCCCAGCACGTCCTTGATACTAGATTCTCTCATGCGACGCTTCAGTCGGCATCGACGCAACTTTGCGGCAAGTTCCTCGCGGGATTTGGTGGCATTGTCGAGTTGTTCACTGCAATTGCTGATCTCAGTGTTGCATTGAGAAAGTAGTTCAGTAGGTAGATTGTTGGTTGTGTCTGACTTACATTCCTCCATCAGCTTTTGGGCTGCCTTGATGCTTTCATCGAGGTCCACTCTTGCTTTGGCCCCCTTCTTCTTCTCGTCGCTGATCTGTTGTCGGATATCCTCCTCATCATCACTTGCATCCTCTTCCTCCTCTTCGATCTCCTCGAGAACGACTCCACCACCGCTGAGACTCATGAACTGTTCATTCTTTTTTGGCGGCATCGTACTTACGTTTTCGAATTGTTTGTCAAGAGCTGAATGAGAATTATGTTTGCTTGAGGATGTGAGCTTGTGGCTTTCCCAGCTCCACAACTTGTTTGAGTTTGGGATTTGTGAGAGCATGGTTGGAGAATGTGTGGAGCACGTTGCTGCACTCCTGTTGCATTCCAGTACACCTTCAAGACATGGTCGCACGCCAATTCAAACACGCACAAGATCGCATCAGATCGCACATGCTCCGAGTTTGCAACACAGTGCTGCGTTGATGCAGAATCTTGGGGTGCAGCGAGGTTTCCAGAAGCGTTCGATGAAGTACTAGTCTCATCACTGGGCGGGTCGCCCAAAGACTTCTGACAACTGCTCCACTGCTCTTCGACAGCTTCCCGACGATGGATCAGAAGTAAAGCTCTCCGAAAGAGTCACCTTCGCATCACGTTGCATGGTACTTTCGAGACGTGGTCGCACCCTGGAGTTTGGACACGCAGAAGATCGCAGCAGATGTCATCCAGCTCGAGCGTGTCCTCGTAATGCTGTGTTGAGTTGTTGCAGAACAAATGATGGCTTGCAGCTTCCAGAAGCACCCGATGAAGTTCCGTCGTCGTGAACTTGGCACGTTGCGCTTGCATGGGTTGAAGTACTCTCCGTGGTTATCTTGGAATCTGACTGATGGTGTTCGATTCTGTTCGATGCTTCGGTGCCACATCGGAAGTGACAATCTCTGGCAATCGTTGACACCAAGACGGAGAAGCAATTCCCAATGAGAGTGCGACCTCCTTCGCCACCATCGGTACTCTGCGACGCAGATTTTTACACCATCGAAGCAGGAGCCATGAGACGGAACTCTCTTTTGGTCGCGCCCATCTGCGTGTGATTGAAAAGTGCGAACACCTGTGAGCTCCCATTTTCGAAGATGTCATGGATGCCAGACCTTTGTTCGCATGCTTGAGTCAGTGCCCCTGTTGGAGCAGATGCCCAAATTGTGACGACAGATGGCACGAAACCAAAGAAACCAGGAAATGCCAATGACATCATTCATCGTTGCAACTCAATGGCTGGCAGCCACCACCAGCACCAAGCAAGCAAACACAAGAAAAACAACAACAAACTGGACATCAACAACAAGCAGCCATAAATCCAGTTTAAAATATCTGATTACACCACAACAACAATCTCATCGCTCCTCATCTGGTTTGCCCATTGGTGCATCGCCAGGTAGAGGCCGGTGTAGGAGTCATTGTCTCAACATATTTTAAACTGGATTGCTGCTTCATTGTAATGATGAGCGACAACATCAAGACCAAGCCGATCAAGCCAAAAGGTGAAGGCGGCAACAACAACTACAACTACAACTACAACTACAACTACAACTACAACAACAACAAGGGGCGCTCCCCATTCGCCAAGGCCCCCAAGTTCGAGGGCGCATGCCCCAAGCTCAAAGGGATGATCTTTGACTGTGTGACCTCCCAAACCAAACAAGTGGAAGACTTCAAACAGACCATCGATGCCATCCAAGTCTTTGCTGGCACCATGTACGGACCCAGAGTGGCACACGCTGTCGAAACTCTCAAAGCACCAATCATCGCAGAGCCAGCTGACTATGCGGCAACTGCCACCACCACCCAAAAGGAAAAATGGAAGAAACAATACAGCAAGTATGAGGACAGAAAGGAGAAGCTTGAAGATGGCATGCAGAAGATATACTCCGTTGTGTGGGGCCAGTGCACTAATGCAATGCGTGCCCGTCTACAGGAGGAAAGCAATTACACTGTGGTCAAGAGCGACATGGACCTGATCCGGTTGCATCACGTAGGTAGAGACAAGGCGCATGTCACCATGACTCAGCTCTCTACCAAAAATAGGAGGAAATTCACGAACCAGCCCTTTTGAAGTGCCGATTTCCACCAACCAGCCTGTTTTGACACTATTTAGTGGCTCAAAATGTCCAGATGTCCATACGACATCTCATGGACACAGAGGTTTCCCATCGACTTGGAAGGTTAGTATATAAATATAGACTAACTACACCACACAGGAAAAGTACGAGCCACATCATATATGTTTGTCATGAATGCCATAGAATGCATGTAAATAGTCCATACGAATATATAACATCTAATTAAGGGATAATTACTACTTTAGTTTGTTGGTATGTGCATAATCCACCTGTTTGCTCCACCTCGTTGCGTTGTGGATCGTATTCTGACCAAACCTTCATTGAAAAGGATAAAATACTACATTCTAACAAGATCGGCGCATCGAGGGCATTCCCATGGGTATAAATCCAGCGTGCAAGTGACTGGATCCAGCTAGAAGGTGTTGCAGATTATACGCGATCACATCATGTGATACCGCACAGTGACTGTGTGCGGTGTGCAGAGCTTTACCCAAACCTTCATATGAAAGACCCAACATTTAAAATTCTACCAATCCCATCATTGCGACGGCGCTTCAATGGGCACGGGGGTGGCTTGGGAGGATCTGGATCCTTCTTGAAGAAGTGCTGGTATCCAAATCTATGGATCTTGTGATACTGTGCGGCACACATGATGCTGTACTCTACTCCAAGTATCTATGCATTCCACAGGCTGTTTTGAGAGATCCGACCAACCACACCACTCCAAGCGTGCCACATAGAATCCGAACATGGAGTTTGAAGTCATGGATCCGCCAGGAAGGGATCGAAATCTGCAAATGTAAATATCATGCAGCACTGATCGTTGCACATCCAGCTATACGATGTTCTGAGCACATGTACGCAGAAAATTTCGATCACATACCAATCCAACGCTTTTTCCACTCCAAGCACATTCCAAAGAGTACGATCCTGGAGTTTGGGGTCCTAGATCTGTACGGAAATGATCGATATGTGCAGATGCTGATATTCCCCAGCACTACGCGGGCCGGGAGTGTGCAGTTCGCATCGCACTGTACAGTATTCCTGTTGGCAAGTTCCGCGCACGGTAACCTACGATCGTGGAAGATGGTGTTGGTTGATAGTCTTCTGTTTGCTATTTCATTAGTTGGCTACTCCGATGCTCTCGGTGTACGCCGTTCTCTTGCCCGATGCTCTCGGTGCTTCAATCTGTTTCGTAGATTCAGTCTCCGACTATGAGTCGGTACGCGAGATGCTCTCTCGCTCCTTTCTGTATTCTCTCTCTCTCTCAACATCGTGTGCTCGTCGCGCACGATACTCCGTGTTCGATACGTACTCCGTATTCGACACTCCGTTCATTCACTACTGGCTCCTACTCCATGAGTACTCGCCATTTGAAGTTCACCTTCTGTATCCATGATGCTGATGCCCTTTGGTCATCGGATCTTCACCTCCTGCTCTGACTCGGAGACAGATGTCGACGTGGTGACATGTTGACATCCTGTCGACGTCAGTAGGTGTCCTTCTGCTCTCCAGATGTCACGTTCCATTGGTGATGCAGTGGTCTGTCAGATGATATCGTCATCTGAGGTTTAGTTGGGAAGTACCTCGAGATTCTCTTGGTACCATTGATGGATGGACGGACGATCTTCCGATTCTCTCAGAAATCGTCATTTGCAAATTTCCTCCAGAAATCTTGCCCCTTTTCGTGTGTTCCATTTCCACTGTAATTCTGACGAATCACAGCATACTATCTACACGAGTGTAGTTGTACCGTCCAAGTGCGTATGAGAGAATAGCGGGTGAACGATGCACATATACACGTACATTTCGACATATACTCACATGTACATCTCAAAATATTCCGCATATCTATGCATCCGGCCAGCCGTCTTGAGAGATGCGACCAGTGAAGCTACTCCAAGCAGACTCCAAAGGCGATGACCATGGAGTTGAAAGACCAAGACCTGTTTGGAAAGATGTAATTCTACAGATGCTGATGTCCAGTGGCACTTGGCAGTGCCGTGACACGTGAATCACCTGGGCGCATGCCGATAGGCCTTGTTGACGCCTGTACGGCATCAAACAATAAATCTGCACGCTGTGGAGTGTGTTGTGAGCCATCGAAGTATTGTATTGAAATATGATCGACATTTTCTATACACGTATGCTCAGAACACTGTACAGCTTGGTGCGTACCGTTCAGTACTGTGTGATATTCATACCTGCAGAATTAGATCGCTTCCAGACGGATCTAAGACTTCAAACTCCATGGTTGTAGTCCTTGGAGTGTGTTTGGAGTGGTGCAGCTGATCGGATCTCTCAAAACGGCCTGCCAAATGCGTAGATATGTAGAAGACTACAGCACGATGCGTATCGCACAGTATTACAATATTCACAGATTTGGATACCAGCATCTCTTCCAGACAGATATAGACACTCGCAAGTTGGTATTTTTCCGATTGGAATGCCCTCAATGCGCCGATCTTGTTAGAATGCAGTATTGCTATCTTTCCCAATGAAGGTTTCGTCTGAATACAATCCACAAGCAAGCACTTGGAGCATACAGACGGATGATGTGCTTATCTATGCCTAAACCAGGCATTGATTCCCTTCATAAGATGCTATTCATTCTTGTGGAAAAATTAATGGCATATTGTTACGAGTATAACAAATAAATATGCTGTGGCTTGTACTTTTCATGTGTGGTATTGGTAGTCTATATTTATATACTAGCCTTACGAGCCGACGCGAAATCTCTGTGTCCATGAGATGTCGCATGGACATTTTGACGGTTTGAGTCGGTAACCAACGCAAAACAGGCTGGTTGGTGGAAATCGGCACTTCAAAAGGGCTGGTTCGTGAATTTCCTCCAAAAATAGCAACGAGTTGAATGATGCCAATCATGCCCGTGTGTTTCTGACTGAACAGATGAACTGGAAACAGGGACTGAAACTGTTCCTTAAGCAGGGCGAGCACACAATCAGCAAAGAGCTGAAACAAGTGCACGACATGGAAGGCTTTGAACCAAAGCACTGGCACCAACTGCCAAAGGAGGAAAGAACACAATTGCTACGATACCTGATGTATCTGAAGGAAAAACGCACAGGACTTTTCAAAGAATGTGGGTGTGCAGACGGACAGAAGCAACACCTGTACATGACGAAAGAAGAGACCAGCTCACTGACTGTCTCCCTCCTCGAGCTCATGCTCACCTGCACCATTGACGCACATGAAAATCATGATGTGGCCACAGTGGATGTGCCAGGTGCCTTCCTCCAAACCACCTTCGATGAGGGGGAAATTTTACACGTCCTGATCAAGGGATGAATGGCAGAGCTCCTTGCAAAGATTGTACCTGATGTGTATGATGAATATGTGCAAAAGAAGAAAGGACAATCATTGATTTATGTGCAACTCACCAAGGCACTGTATGGGACACTCAAGGCCACTCTCCAATGGTGGAAGGATTGTTGGCAAGTTCCGCTCATGGTAACCTACGATCATGGAAGATGGTGTTGGTTGATAGTCGTTCGTTTGCTATTTCATTTCTTGGCTACTCCGATCCTCTCAGTGTACGCCCGTTCTCTTGCCCGATGCTCTTGGCACGTTTGTCTGTTTCGTAGATTCAGTCTCCGACTATGAGTCGGTACGCGAGATCCTCTCTCGCCACTCTTCGTATTCTCTCTCTCTCTCAATATCGTGTACTCATGCTACATGATGCTTCTTGTTCGATGTGTACTCCGCATCCAACACTCCGTTGATTCACTACTGGTTCCTACTCCATGAGTACTTACCATTTGAACTTCACCTCTTGTATCCATGATCTTGATGCCCTTCGGTCATCGGATCTTTGCCTCCTGCTCTGACTTGGAGACAGATGTCGACGTGGTGACATGATGACATCCTGTCAACGTCAGTAGGCGTCCTTCTGCTCTCCAGATGTCACGTTCCATTGGTGATGCAGTGGTCTGTCAGATGATATCGTCATCTGAGGTTTAGTTGGGAAGTACCTCGAGATTCTCTTGGTACCATTGATGGATGGACGGACGATCTTCTAATTCTCTCAGAAATCGTCGATTGCAAATTTCCTCCAGAAATTCTGCTCATTTTCGTGTGTTCCATTTCCACTGTAATTCTGACGAATCACAGCATACTATCTACACGAGTGTAGTTGTACCGTCCAAGTGCGTATGAGAGAATAATGGGTGAACGATGCACATATACATGTATAACTCGACATGTACTCACACGTACATCTCGACATAGTTGGGAAGTACATCAATCCTTGCTCGATGTCACATGTTTCAGTTGGTTGATGGACGGATGGAATTCCTGATACTCTCAGAAATGATTGTTCACAAATTTCCTTCCAAAATTCTGACTATTTTTGTGTGTCCGATTTCGTGATGTGATTTCTATCAATCACAGCTCACTATTGACACGTTTGTAGTTTTGCCGTCCGTACACGAAGCATACGAGAATCGTGGGTGAACGATGCACATACACATATGCACATCTCGACAGTTGCAGCGTCGTCGCAGTAGTCAGGTAGAAGGGTGAAGGAAGCAGGGAGCAAACTCAACGAGGGCAGGGCATAGGCACAAGGTCTGTCAGCGGTGCTCCTAGGTTCCAAAACAACAGAAAAAGAGAGTGAAGTGCATCCTGGCCAAGATTGGGTGCCCAGTGCGGTATGCTTTATGGCCTATGGGAAGTGGCAAGCCTGCAGTAGACCCAGGAGTGAGAAATCTAGGTGAGTCAATTGAGTGCAGTCGGCCTGTATGGGCTCGCTGTATGCTAGCGACATTACAGCTTTTGAGGCGACCCTCGCACAAGGGGACAATCAGTGGGGTATTATTATTATTACTAATGTGGGTGGGTAAATTGGGGACTGGCCAGTTGTGTGCTGGCCAGGCCCACTTGCCTGTTGGTGGCTGCTCTGCTGCTCTGCTCCTCTGCTTATGGGCGAACTGAGAGTTCGATTCCTTGTAGTATGTCCCTCATTTGCCTTGGTAGGCCCGGGGATGACATCGTCGAGTCCCTCTGGGTCACTGCAAGTAGGGAAATGGTGGACGTGTTGAGCTGCTGTGGGCACCTTGGCAAAAATCAGCTCCATTGTGGCAGGCTGCAACCTGGCACAATGAAGCCGGTCTCTCTCCCCGGGTGGGCGGGCGGAAAGGGAAAAAGTCCACAACAAAGAAGGGCGAGTTTTCAGTGATCAATCCTGAATCCTCGTGCTTGTTTGGTGTTCGGATGTGATGATGATTGTTGTTGTGAGAGGAGTAGGCTGTTGATTTGGACATAAATCCTCATCCTCACCTCTGGATCGTAGACTACGCATCAAGACATGTTTATGATCTTCATGGTGTGTTCAACTCGTGATTTGGATGGATCACTTGAGTCCACCTGTGCTTGACTCCATCCGGTCCTGTGAGTCTGATGCCTCTCATGGCCGAGCGCAGTCTTACCTCCATAGTTGAGACATGAGTGGAAAGAAGACCCGAATGTCCCTTTGACGCTCTGGTGTGCAGGTTTTTCACGTAACCGGAGGTGTGGGGGGTGAAACCTGTCTGTTCTGAAAATTATGACTGTGTGGAGCGATCATTTGCTCAACAAGGATCCTACTCGTTGTTTGTGCGGTATCGTCTGTCCATCGACAATCTTTGCTCTGATTCGGCCAGATTCGGGAATTGGCACTAAATCTGCACATCTGGTCGTCTTGGGATGACGATGCCAACGTCACAAACGAGAACAAGACCCCGTATCCACGATTAGAATGTTCGTTGCTGCGCATTGACCAATCACAAACGTGGACATGGACCGACAGAACTTTTCACGATTCTGTTTTTCTTGCCCACATCTTCTCTCCATTCAACTTCTTCTGTCCTCTTCGAACTTCACAACCACCATCACGAACATCGTTGCCGCCATTGTCGCCACCAACCAGTCGCGACGAGGAAGTGTTGAAGCGAACGAATACCACCAGCGGCGAGGTGAGACATTTGTTCTTTCATAAATTACGCAAAGACGCGAACAAAGAAGAACGAAAGAACAACCGGATAGACGTCACCAGCTACGACTGCAAACAAACAAACAAACAAACAAACACCCGAAAGGAGGTCTCATCCAGCCATCCATCCACAGACGCGTACACAAACTCGCACGCATGCCATACCCTACCATACCAAACCATACCATCCTCGGAACATGAACACGATCATGGCTGAGATGAACCCTGAATCGAAGGAGATGTCCCCGAAATCCGTCACAGGCGAGACGCCCACGTTTGACACCATTGGTGGCAATAGCGAGGGCAACAACTATGGCGATGTTGCTGCGATGGATTCCGCGACCAGCTTGGGTCACTCCATCAGCGCAACGAACGTCGTGGACTTCGATAAGATGCACGGTGGAGATGCCGCGCCAGCATCAGCATCAGCAACTGCAACAGAAGCTGTCACATCCATTGCTGGCAGCAAGGATGACACATGCCTCAACGTCTCACCCGCAAGCCCGTATGAGGACAACGATGCCTTCACCAACCTGTGCGCATCCAGCAACAACGCCAAGGTCCTCTTCGCGACCGACGAATGGTTCGCGACAGCTGACAATCTGCTCAACGACTCCATAGCGCCGCAATTCGTCGATGACTTGTACTGCGAACAAGGAAAGGTCATGGATGGGTGGGAGACACGTCGTAGACGCGAGGCTGGACATGACTGGTGCATCATCCAGCTGGCGAGTGCAGATACTGCACCACCGAATGGTGTGATCCATACCATCGAGATCGACACGGCGCACTTCACCGGAAATCATGTTCCATCCATTAGCATTGAGATCTTGGACATCAACACCAAACCACAACAACGCATGGACTTGATTTCGAAGCTCCCGCATGCCATGGAACGGCTGGTGCTGCACGATGGTCGTGGCATCCAAGGGACTGGCATGACTCCGACCGAAGTCGAACAAGCTGAGCACGCGGTTCAACAACTGCAATGGCAGTCCTTGTTGCCGAAGACGCCATTGCAACCGGGATTTGAATCCACTAGGATGCATCGATTCCAAATCCCCACCGCAAATGGTCAACATCGCCAGTGGACGTCCGGCACGTACATTCGCGTGAACTACTATCCAGACGGTGGCGTCGCACGATTGCGCATCTGGGGGACATCTGCCACCGACGACAACGATGCCGGCATCTACAAACGACCGTTGTACATGCCAATCACCACTGGTCCAATCTGCACCGTCGTGCCCCACTCGGACAACCATGGTGACGACGAAGACGACGACAGCACCCCGTCCCGACTCTCATACGACCTGCCCGAACTGTCGAGCCTCACGCTCGGCGGCGCTGGCATCGCCTGCTCCAACAAGCACTACGGTGAACCATGGCGGTTGCTTCAACCCACCTTGGGCAAGGACATGGGAGACGGTTGGGAGACGGCACGCCATCCCCAACGTCCGTCGGTGCTGCAGAAGCACCCGGTCACCCATTTCATCGACAGCCCATTGATGGATTGGTCCATCCTGAAGTTGGGCACCCCCGCAGCAGCCGGCGTGGCGCGGATCATTTTGGACACGAAGCACTTTCGTGGGAATTATCCAGAAAGCGTGGTGCTGGAAGGTTGCTGCGATGTGGACGCTCACCTTCCATCGGATGATGTGGAATGGTTCTCGTTGATTCCTCGCGTGCGCATGTCACCAGATGCGGAGCATGTGTTTGAACGCAGCTTGGGTCAAATCGAAAACAGCGTCAAGCAGGTGTCGCACGTGCGCCTGTCCATCTACCCAGACGGTGGCGTGAGTCGGGTTCGAATTTACGGATGAACGAAGTGGTAGTAGCAAAAGTAGCAGCAGCAAGTTTCACGCTTTCAGAAAAGCATAAGTCAGTTGTCGACCGCGTTGCATTTCAGCGCAACTTCATGAATACTTGCATGCTATCACAGGATCCCGCTCTTTCTCAACGACACGCAGACAGGGTGAACAATGCCTACGTCATACACTCTCTCGGATGAACGAATGGACGAACGAAACAAATAGACTGCGATACTGTAAGCGTGCCAACGTTACCGCTTAAAAGAAGATATACTGCTACGACTCGACTTGGAGGCAGTGCGCGTCGTGCGTTTCGGTGGCAGCGCGGATTCATCGGTATCCGGCTGTTGCTTCGGCGAACGTTTGCGTGGTCTGCTGTCGTTGGATTCGTGGCTTCCTGATAGGCTCGTTGAATAGGACGGCATTTGTGCTTGCTGCGTCGAGCTTTCGGTCGATCCATTCTGTCGCGGTGCTCTTGCCTTGCCACGGGCGATCGTTCTGACTTCGCGAATGAGCGACGTTGATTGCTGGTTGCTGCTGGATGGTTCATTCAACCGGTGGCGCGCGCGGCTGCTGTTGGAGTTCGATTGATTGAGATCTGGCATGTCATATTCAGATGTGCGACGGTGCGGTCGCGCGAAGTCGCGGACCTTTTCGCGTTCCGCAACCTGTCGATGCGGCCACAGGTCCGGACGGCTGACGCTCTGCCGACGGATCAATGGACTTCGTTCGTTGAGCGGTTGGTTGGAGTCGCCTTCGGAGCGGTTGTAAAACAGAAGGTATGCCGTCTTGGTGTGATTTTTGTGGATGGATTCGTCGACGATCTTGTAGCGGCTGTCATTGAACTCGTACCATTCATCGTTGAATCGGTTGAGGCCAAGAGCCGTGTAATGCCCTCCACCTAGACCGCCCATGTGATTGGACACGGCGTACAGATCGTAGACCGGCGGCAAAGAACCGCTGCTCATGACAAGATCCGACAGATCCCATTGCTCGACAGGATACTGGATAGAGGCATCATTCTTGGAACCCACCTTGCCGGAGTCGTTGTAGCGGAAGCGTTTGAGGTGCACGATGAGGATCGGCGGCACAATCCAAAGATCCGACTTTTTGGTGGCGTTTCTGTGCTTCTTGCATTTCTCGCAGTACCACTGATCGGATCCCTTGAGCACCTCCTGATGCAAGTACAGGTCTATGCAGTCCTGCAACGATCGGCACTTGTCCGTGATCGGCAACGACAAATACATGAAGGGTTCAAACCGGATGTTGACGTGCCCACAAGTCAAGCACTTGCAAGTGTTGCGCAGCTGTCCTTGGAAGAGATCGACGACCAGAGATTTGTTGCGCTTGAGGTAATTCTTCCACGATTCGATGGCATCCTCCTCATCGTTCGTGCCATCGCAATCCTTGTCCTCCACGTATGGCTTCTTCTTGACGCGGTTGAGATCCTCATGGATACCATCCAGCAGGAAGGCGAGCAGCTCCTGCGCATCATGCTGATGATAGCCCACGAACTGCGGTGCGAAGGTCGCGAGCTGCTGCTTGAAATCCCTGGGCTCCACCATCGACCGTTGCCCCAGCCACATTTGCTTCATGAGCTCGGCGTAGGCCACGACGAGTTTGCCGCCCGTGCCCAAGAAGTTGTCATGATTGATCTCCGATCGGTAGTCGTAACCCAAGAAGTAGTCCGTGAGTGGAATGGTGGCGCTGAGGCATTGCAGGCTGCTGTTGATGAAGCACGTGTTGCCCAGATTCTTGAGGCCAATGACGCCCATGGGGACCGACTGATCGTGACGGCTGCGTTCGGCCTCGGAGAGGTTGTACATGACGGCCTCCTTGACGTTGCTGTAGGTGGACGTGCGCGCACGCGGTGATTTTGGCATGTCCTCATCGGTGACCGGCCTCATCACCTCCTTCTTGGAATTGACGCGGAATCGGCGCAGGCTGAACTTTCGCGAGCGCACGCGGAAAATGGAGCCCCGGTTCGATGCATTCTGCGTTTCCGACGTCGCGGCCGTCGCAGCTGTCGAAGACGACCTCGTTGTCGCAGATGCGGTTGCGCGTGCTTTGGCCGATCCTTGCTTCTGCAGATTCGGAGCTGATTTTGACTTTGAAGCCATTGCGGAGGCAGTCACCGCCTTCCCATTCTGCCTCCGCCGAAGAAATGGCATGCTTCTCTTGGAGCGTGCTCGTGTGTTTGCATTACGTGCTCTCTGGTTCCTTTGGTGAGCCGGCGTTCCCCGTACTCCAGCAGGCACCACCGGCGCAGACCTGGATGTGGAGACTGAGGCAGAAGCCGACGCAGATTCTCCACCAGCGACGATGGCCGGACCTGAGGTGTTCTCGCTGTGGCTGTTCCGCCTCGAGTTGTTCGTTCGCTGCGAGACGCTCTGCGCGGACGACAAGGATGGCAGCGATCCTCCTGAGCGAGATGGGATGGCCTCTGAATGAGATATGGAAAGGTTGTCGAAGTCGTCCTGTGGCAGCTTCGAACAGTCTTGTCCCATCGTTCTTGCTCGTCAGGCTGCGATTGAACCGTTCTGTGTTGGCACTGTGGAGTGGGATGCTCGCGGAGTCGTCTGTGTTTGTGTGTGTGTTTGTGAGTGTCTCTGTGTGTTTGTGTGATAGGTCTCTCTGCAGAAAGTAGGGCAGGTCGTATAATCCTTCACTGCACTTTGATCTTGGTGGGACTTGCACCGACAAACACAACAATAACAACAACAACAACAACAACAACAACAACAATGTGAGAGCACGGATGCAACCCCAAGAGAGTCTCCATCGGAGAACGTCTTGCCAAGGAAGAAGTCTTGGCGCCTGCACCAGTCGATCGTATTCGACGAACAACTCCTTCTTGATCTCCAGTCGGCTGTCCGATTGTTGGCGCGAAATGATGTCGTTGCCAACAATTTTGTCGTCTTGTCGTGTCCGACTCCGTTACGCACAGACCATGGCGAAGCCGAATCTCGTGCCTGGGACAATTTTTTGAATCCGAATGTCGCAGGGCGACACTCCGCGCGAGAAGTCTCGATACTTGCAACCTTAAATATACAATGTATGTAGTACTGACACCAGGTATACTGTACTATGTGGATCAAGTAAAAAAGAACGCAAATCGATTCAGCCGAGTTGACGTCATCAATTGTTCAGCGAATCCGTGACAACCAAAACAACTCGCAATCTTCCTTGCAGAACAACAACGCAGAAAAAAGATTGTGACAGGCATTGCAACCTTCGCTGACCACCGTGGGTGCTGCTGGTGGGTGTCAATGTTTGCGAATGTGTCTCTACTAATCGTCGTACTGGCATGCCATAATCCAACCCAACTATTCCATTATACAATCAAGAGAGAGAGAGATTGTGTGTTTTGATTTTGTATGAATCTGCGTTGAACAAACGAACAATCATGAAGCTCGGCAACAGTCTCGCGTTGGTCGTCGGAGTGGCGTTGGCACAGACCGGATCAGCGTTCGTCGCTCGCCCCATTCACAGCAGCAGGGCATCTGCAGACGCTGTGCTGCTGCGAGAATCGTCGCCATCCAACGACAAAGACGGTGATGCGGTTGCCACCGTGGTGACATCGTCGTCGTCATCCACCAACACGGCCACCAACCCACCTCCCACCCCAACCTCCAATGACCAATTCCTGTCCCAGGAGACCTTCGGTGGCTACACCGTCAAGCAGCGTCTGCGCGAAGAGGTGGAGTCTCCCTTCCGCAAGGTCCGCTTCCTCTTCTTTGCTGGATCCACCGGTTCGGCGCTGACGGCGCTCTACTTCTCCGCCCTCAGCACGGTCAAGGCGGCGGTGGGTGGCTACTCCGATGCGCCGCCGCTGCAAGAGGCCTTGACGAATGATGCCATCAACATCGGCGCAGCGATCGTCTGCGGCGTGCTGGCCTACCGTGATTACCAGGCGGGACAGGCCAACCTGGAGCGCATCGCACGCGGTGGCAAGCTGGCTTCGTTGGTTGTGGAACCGGCCGCGTCGGAGAAGCGCATGATGGTGGAGCTCAAGCAGTACCGCCGCAAATCGCGCGTGCTCATCTGCGCCGGTGGCAAGGACTACATCCGGCGGTTGGCGCTGTCGCTGACGTCGGACCAGCTCGCCGATGAGAACAGCTTCGCGGAGAGCCTGGTGCAGAGCGATGTCGTCGTCGTTCCGCTCCTGCTCAACGCCGATGGAGCATCCGTCACGGAGGACGCCACCAAGCAGTTTTGGAATGAGCAGGTCGAGCCGGCGTCGGATGATGATCGCAACTTTGACATCTCACGTGCCGATCCTGTCGTCGCCTTTCCCAAGGGTGCACGATTCTGGTCGGAGTACATTGAGAGCGAGGTCGAAACTGCCGACGGGCAAGGCTTTAACGTGCTGGAGAAAGGCATCACGCTGACGGTCAAGAAGAATGGCCGCATCCTCCGGCGGGCGACGGGTCTTCCACCGTGGGGTGAGCTCATTGCCACCATGGAGGTGATGGACGGCAGCCGATTTGGCATGCCAGGCGATTCCGAGCGTTACGGTGGTCCATAGAGTAGGTAGGTTCGTTGAACTATTGTATAAGGAGAGTAGGTACATCCTCATACATAGAACACGAATATGTTATGCACGAGTAATAGTACATGGAGCCTATTCTGCAACGCGCTGTGAGTGCGTATGTGCAAGCAATGTGCAATGTGCAAGACTACCATGATGTTGAGTATTCTTTTCTGCGTAACTTTGGACTGGAGTATAGTACTATTTTATTTTTCCGCGCTCGTTTGGTCTCTCTGCTCGTTCGTATATCTGGCTCGTACAGCCCTCATCTAGGTATGCTTCATTGCACCAGCAATCTCACTCGTTGGGAACCAACTTCATGAACTTGAAAGTCAGACCTGGTTTGCCAGGAAAGTCGCCCTTCCCGCGGGTCATCTTCATGACACCTTCGCCCAGCTCAGTTGGGAGTGGCTGCGGATCCGTCCACTGGTACTCCCCAACGGTGTACGGGATCTCCATCCGGATGCACTCTTCGCCGTCAACCTCAATGATCAAGTCGCGTTGCTCGATGTTGATATTGCAAATCAGGAAGGTGATGGAGTAGCCCTTCTCGTGTGTCATGTCCTCCTTCGGGAGATCCTTCACGATGAACGATTGGTCTCGCAGCATGGTGATTTGCACCTCCTGCGTGGCTTCGTCGAAGAATGGATAGCAGATCTCCTTGCAGCAGAATCCGTCCTGTTTGCACGAGGCAGGAGCCATCCAGATGCAGCCATTCTCGTCGGTCTTTGTCGTCTGCTCGTTCTTGTCGACACCTGGAGGCGGCGTGATCTGCTCATGCAGGATCTCGAACTTCGTCTTCGCGATGTCCGCTGGATTCATCTGCTGCTGGCACTTGGGATGCTCCGCATCGCGGATGTGATCGCCGTCCACAACCGTGGCCTTGGTGCCCAAGAGCTTGCACTGGATGTTGAAGACTGTTGTCCAAAACCTACCGATGTGATAGAAGCCAAACCTGTTGCTCGTGTACTGCTCCTCGAGCACTCGTGACATGCACCTCGCAAGCACTTTCTTTTGGTAGTACTCCTGCAACGCATCTTCGTCATTCCAGGCCCACGCTCGCGAGTTGACGTCGTCGGCGAAGTCGACGCCATTGACACCGAGCCAGCGGCAGACGCTGAAATTCCAGTCCCCGAGGCACACCACCCAGCCTTGCGCGCCGCTCCAGTGCGTCATCGCAGCATGTCCAGGCTGCTTGCAGCCCCAGACTGGGATGCCGTTCGCGCGGCTAATGAAACGCCCGAACCAAGCCTTCGCCCCGCACTGGCCACCAACGCCAATGAGATGCTTGAATGTGTTGGGCGTCTGAGTGTACACCGGCCTTCGATAGATGAGATCCGACTTGGATGCCTTCGTGTAGCGAAAGTGCTCGTCTTTGCAGACGTAGCCTGGTCGGTACCTGTAGAGCAACTCACGCCCCCACTGCAGGTCTTCCTTGCTCGCGATCGTGTTGATGACATGGCGGTACTCAAACGTGGTGAAGTAGCTGAAGGAAGGATCAAGGTCGCCTCTCTTGTGCGCATCGGTGTAGTCCTGGAAACGCTCGACTGGATCGATGGCAATTTCCGTGTCGAAGATTCGAATGGGCATCGCAAATTCCAAGGCCACGGCCATCGCCACGCGCGAATGGGAAGGATAGTACGGATCATCTTCCGAGAGCATCTCGATGAGCTTGAGATAGATTCGAAGGGTGATGTGCCACTTGCCGCCTCGGGGTCCGCCTTGCAGAATCATCTCCTTCAGCAGGGCCTGGTTCTGGAAGAGGGCATGGAGATTTCGCATATCACCTTCTGTGACGAGCTGCTCCTGCTGCTCTTGCTTCTTCTGGAGATCCTCGTCGTTGTCGTTGTCGTTGATCTTGATTTCGCTCGCGAGATCCTTCTTGATTTGCTCGATGCCGCCTATCTCGTGGATGACGGTGGCCACGAGGAGCTCATTCTCGCATTCCATCAAGACAGGTGGATAGTTCTGGAGGTACGGCTCAAAGTCCGTAGCCAACGTGGCGTCCATATCCTTCAGCTTCTTGTCCAGGGCGTGAACCTGCTTCTCGAAGACAACCCGTTCTTCATGCGTTCCGTTGGGGTTGAATCTCCAGTAGCCTCCGAATTGGTGATTCGCCGCATGGCGCTCAGCCAGTACTTTGGAGTATTCGTCCAGGATTTGGCGGATGCCATCACGATCTTCGGACGGAATGGAGTCAGCCACCGTCTTGCAGGTTTCGCGATAGTTGTCGCGAAGCTCTTTCATCTCATCGACGGTGAACTCTACGGATTCATCGTGGAAGACGTCCGAATTGGTGATCCATGGTGACGGCATGTTGGCCTTGCAGAAGTTGCTGTTGATTGATGTGTTGGATTGCGCAATCAGGAAAGGTGCGCTAAGGAGAGTATCAGTCGCGTTGGCTGGACAGTACAAGTGCTCAAACTGGTGTCGGGAAGAGGAGAATGGTGACAGCTCTGACACGGTCGTCTTGGTGTGACCGGTGATCACAGACGCGAATGTCAAGAGGAAGGGGAGAACTGGCAGGCAAAGCAACCTTGCAGCTGTCTTGACGAAGGTGATGGGCAAGCGATCTATGATTCGTTCGAGAGGCGGCTTTGAGGGCAGCCAGACTAGGTCGTAGGTGGGGTGTGGTGTGATTGGTCTTGCGGGTTCTGTGGGTGCCAGGGGATCTTCTGCGGACAGTGCGGATGGGGGTCGCGGAGACTGGGCAGGTTGCGAGAGGTCCTTTCTGTGCGGAAGGAACAAGATTTCAATTCGGAATCAAAGAGGTTGTGACCCGAGACACCGAGATGTTTTCGCCTCTTTCTCATTTCGGAGAGGAGTTGTGACCTTGTCGCTTTGGATTTGGATACCCTTTCGTCCACGAATGAACTATTTGATTCCATCGACTAAACATGTTCTCTTCCACACAAGAACACACCACACACGCCAACTTTTCATCTCGACCATCCTAGAAAGGAGCTTACGAGCGACGATTACAAGATTGTATGATAGTACGTGCACGATCCCTCCTGCTCTGTCTTCATTACATGGTCCCCCAAGAGATAGAGAGAGAGAGACAGACAGAGAGCTGTCATGGTTGCAGACGCAGACTGTATCGTTCACATTCCTTCAACTTCATACTCATCCGACCATAAAACATGTACGAGCCAACCTTGGCGATCGGTTTCGCCAAACTTGCAGGTGCCTTGTTGCTTGATGTTCTTTTTCGATGGAGTTGGAGTTGTTGCCATGTGCTACTCCACTCTGGCCACACATCGTGTCACTCAGAAATGAGTTGGAGTAGAGGACTTCGATGGATGTTCACAATTTTACAGATCCACCGAAGCGACTCGCTCAACTCGCTCAACTCTACTATTTGCATGATGGGTATCGTCCTCCGCTCCCCATGGTACGTATTGACAGATGGCCCTCATTACGTCTCTCGCCATGATTTAATCGTACATATGACGATTGCTCTCCAGAAAATGAACCTCAACAGATTGCTGCTCGATGTACTATATTGTGCCAGACACAATCCATTATGGTGACATGGCACGTGCAAACTACGAGCTACAACTCGGAACGGTGCGTGGTGCTGTCTGTCATGGTAAAAGTCGGTTTTGGGCGAGGTTCATCTTTCGTCGTGATCGGTTTTGTGGCGTTGTGATGTTTGGCCATGACGTTTTCGTGTGAACAGTTCCTGGACAGAAACGTGAGTGGATGCCGTTACCGTTGGAGTTTCACGTCGATAGCAAAATGCGCGGGTCGGACTATTTCAAATCAGAGAAACACATGGTCCCAATAAGTGCCATCTTGTCACACTATCGGATGGAATGTGTCGTGCTTCCTAAATAAGTTGCCATAGTGAGTGTACAGCCGCCACAAAGCGCACACGATGCGAACGATTTCGAAAAGGTCGTGCACGTAACAACTGCTCAACAGCCTGATTGAGACAATTTGTTCGCGCTGATTGGGCACCAACACGGAAGATCGCCTCTTCTGCCGATCGAGGCGGGCATCCAACGAAAGCAACGCAGTGCAAACCACAAGTGGCGAGAGGCAACGACCAAGAAACACAGAGAGAGAGAGGAGAATGCACGACAAATGGCCAGTCAACCAAAGACCACACACCAGCAACGAAGGACAACCAAGAACCGACGCAAAGTCGTTGGGATTGGCACCCATCACGCCAACGACAAGTTTGACGGGATCAAGAGAGAAGCAAGTCTTGGAACAGAGAGGCACAATTCACAAAAGCAAAAGCCGCATCAACTTCATCTCCCACACAATCGCAGCCACATACTACTACTCCATCCAATCACATCATCGTTGCAGCTCTCATCGGGCTCAACCTCATTCCATCCCGATTTGTGTGTTGGTTCCTGTGCAAGTGTTCACGGCATGGCAATCAGCAACATCGATAGCCACATCATCCAGCAACCTCGACAACTCTCACAAACGACGGCAATAGTATCACAATCAGCACCGTCATCGGCACCAAGAACGCCATCCCCAGCAACAACAGCGGCAGCAACAGCAGCAACAGCAGCAACAACAATGGCACCAGCAGACTGGACGAACTACGGCCCCGGCGGTCTTGTGACCATCATCCGTCCGACGACGTTTGACAGCACCGACAGCAGTTGTTTGTACGACCTTGGAGAATCCAGCTTTGAGGTCATCCACATCGACGACGGCTGCAAGCGATCGACTGCGCAAGCATCCGGAGCAGCCGAACATCACAGCGACGGTGACTATCATCATCGACCGCAGGAACAGCAACAAGAACGATCACAAGAACGGCCACAGCCACGTAGGCAGCAGAGACGAACGGTATCGTTCTGCGATGAGCCCGATATACTTGCTGTTGTTCCAAACAGAAGAGACATTCCAAGCCAAACCAAGCGGCAGGTGTGGTACCACAGCTCGGAACTCAAGCGTTTGCGACAGCAAGAACAGCAGACATTGCGAAAGATTCGGAATGGAGAGGCAGCGGATGAGATCGATCAAGAATCGATCGTGCCTCAGCTGTACGCACTGCAGCGGACTCTCCATAAACTCACAGCCCAGGCATTGGTATTGGAGGAGCAGTGTTCGGAGGATAGCTCCGATCGTGAGCAACGGACAGCGGCGGTGACAACAGGCCAGAATCCTGCTACAACCATCACGTCAACAACAATCAACAACGATCACAACATCGCTTCCAAGTACAAAGATTTCTGTTCGAGATGCAGCCATGCGACCTTCGTGTCGACATTGGCTATCCTTCAGAACACCACAAAGACCAGGCAACGAGTGCTGGACGTCCTGCCCATCGTATTTGAATACCAATGAGCAATGAGCAATGAGTGAATGAATGCGTGAATGGGCCAACAAGTGCAGAGAAATAGGAGGATGCAATGATTGAATGCAGCAAGGAGTGAGTGCACAGCAACCCGGCAACAAGGGGGAATCCGATTGCCACAGCACGATCATTCGAAGCCAACATTGCCACACCAGTCACATACTCGTAGAGAACAACCCGAGCTGATAGGAGAGCCACATTGGTGCATCACGACACAACGCGCTCAAAAGACAACAGGAGAGCCATCGATGTGAAGATTCGATTGGATGAGCGCATCAATCAATAGTGCCACAACCTCTCAGCAATCAGTCGACCCATGGCACACCCAACACAAGTACACATACAAACACGTACATATTGCATAAAGATAATAATATTACATTTAGATATTCGATATGACTTTCTCTCTTCCATGCAGCAAAATGTCTGAGTAATTGCCATAAGGATCGTCCGGGATGGCGACCTTCTCGTTCATCAACTTCTTGGGAGCTGCGTTGTTCGGCTTTTTCGTCTTGCAATTAATTGACGAGTCCAAAAGGCTTCGTGGTAATCGGTGATATCAGTGGGAGTCTTTTCTGGTGCACCCATGTACTTTGGTGTCGAGCCATCGACATCGATGCCGCCAATGTCAATAACGCCGCTGCCACTGGGCTGTGGGCTGAAGCGCACAGCAGTCCTCCATGGCAGACTCCTCTGGTGGTATGATGATGAAAAGATTGGCGAGAACAGCGTCGAAACGATGGATCTGGACGCGAATGGCAGTATCGACAGTGGAGACGAGCGAAGGCTGGTGAAACCCATGACGGGGTTCATGACATGGCTGCTGATGCGTTGTGGCAGACGTTGATGCTTGCTCTCGTCATCCAACGGGGCTTTGCGGAGGTGGCACGGAAGAAGCTGATCCACTGCGTCACGCGATGCGAATCTGCTTTGTCCTTGGCCTTGTGAAACCGCACGATCATGAGCATGATCTTTGACCGCAATAGAGGCGATACTCCCAACTCGTGCTGCTCTCACTGTCGCGATTCCACAAGTACCAGTGCGCTGGGTTGAGTTGGGTTGGATTGTACGAACATGGCTGTCACCATCTCAAGCTTCCCTCTGTGGTGATCATGACAACACTGATGGGCAACACAATGGAGACATCGCCAACACCAACACGGAGATGGCGCGAACTGTCGTCGCACAGCTCGAAAAGATACCACAACGAACGGACAATGCCAAAAATGACCACCACAAAATTCCAAAAGGAGTCCACTGTGTCAAGAGTTGCATCCACTCTTCTGGACGCGCTTGACGCCATCGTTGGCATGGCGTGGTACTGCCAAACTCTGCTGCTCTGCACCGCATCTCTCACACAATGATGATACGCACGAGGAGATGCTGCCCCTGATGCGGTCACCATTCTGCTCCGAGCTACAAGCACCAATGCACATGATTGCTGCACGAGTGCTCTCTCGTACATGGTACCACAATGAAGTTCACTTCGAAAGGACGGTGGGTCAGTCAGGATGGCAACACGAACCAGCCAAAAACCAAGTCAAGGCTTCGGCTCCATCATGCAATCTTGATTGTTGCTGTGACGTGCTGTGTGATTTGGACAGCCACTATAGCCAGCCAGCTCGATGAGAATCTCTCGTTCCCAGCGCTTGTCCAAGATGACACAAGTTGGATGACTGGAAGAGACAGTGCCAATAGCTTCAGCAACAGTGTCAATAGCAGCAGCATCGACAACATCAACAACATTAACAACAGGAACCATCTGGAGTTCGTTCACAATCTTCATCACACGGGCCGTCTGATCGTCGCCATCGATTGGGGTGGGACATGTCCTGGCCGTTGCGTCTTCGCACATCGATACCTCCCCTCTTGGGTATCGTTGCATCATCGATCCTTCCGGTCAGCACAAAACCTCACCAGCCTCATCGAGAGTAACGCCGATCATGCGCATTTCCTGCTGGTCACAAGGGGGTTTGACAAGTCATTGGAAGAGATTGAGAAAGTCGTTTCCCAGCAACGCGCCAAGTTTCCCAAGACTAGCTTCGGTCTGTTCCACATGGCAGATGAATTCATGTCGCATCAGCTCTTCTCCGCCTACGGCACATTCGATTACGTCCTGCGGCACTACTTTGCTTCCGACGGCAAACAACCGAACATCACGCAACCGCTGCGTGCATTGGGGAATCTCACATGCGGCGCGAATGCGGAACGGGAGCAGGCGCAGCTCATGCGGGATGGGAACGACCGGCAGCCCAAGTACGGCATCCATTGGGCGTTCCTGCTCGAAGATCATCCCATCTTTTCCGCGGAGCTGCACAGCCAACCGTGGCCCATCCAGTTGCGTCCCACAAACTGCAGCTTTAGCGGACGACAGACTCCGAAACGTTTGGCCATGCAACGGCAAATCCAACAATGGCAACAGCGCAGCAAGAACGATTTGTCCTGTTCCATCACATTCACCAAGGGATTCCGCCTGGGTATCTCCGCCTTCCAATACGCCGTCAAGGAGATCGGGCGCGCCAAGATTGGGTTGCATCCATCGGGGAACAACGATGAATGCTACCGTCTCGGAGAGATGTTATCCTTGGGAACCGTCCCGGCCCTGTTGGATTCGCCGTTTTTGCACGCAACCTACAAGCAGGTCCCAGCCATCATCGGCACGACGTGGCCGGATGTTGCGAGGCGAGCGCTGTCGTTGCTGCGAGATGAACAAAATGGTGGCACCCGGCTGCAAGAGCTGTCATCGCAAGGTGCAGAGTTTTGGAAGAACTTGCAGACCTGCATGCAAGATGATATGAATATCATATTGCGCAGAGCGTTTAACGGATGAGATACGAGTAATAGCAGCTCGGCATTGAAGAGTCCAACATTGTAGAGCATGCACATGTCCCACAGTGCTTCATTCTATGTTGTAGAACAACAAGAGGATGCAGGAGTTGGCCACCCAGTACTACATGCGTGTCGAGTATAGTATGGTGGACACGGAACAAGAATGACGCTGCGGAGTTACCAAAGCGACTGGGCAGATCGAGTATAATAGTTGCCAACACATATACCATGCTGAATCCATCAACGCCTCAGGGGGCATCGCCCCTGCAGGTCCGATTGGTTGACCTCCGCATGCCCCTCTCTCCAATCACTCTCTGGCACGGTTCGGCAGTCATGAATACCGCGGATGACTGCCTGATGGATGAACTGCTCCAAGCCTTCGCCTGCGCATGGCACAAACATGAGTCGTTACCGAATGAATAGTCACAAGAACAAGATGCCACCCTCCAAGACTTGATGCACTCTCTCCAATGGCGATCATCTCCCAAAGAAGAAAATGCGCAGCGCAATTTGTGGTCAATCATTTTCATTCGTTTCCCAGACCCTATTTTGTCCAGCGTTTTTGTGACCGTTGGACGAATTCACATTCTAATTATTTCGACGAACGTTACCATTGCATTCCACAGGACTCACATTTTCGCACGTCCCAAAAAACGACTGCGAGTGGGTGATGGCATGTTTTTCTGTGGACAAGAAACAGGCAAAGAGAACTATTGCGCGACAACAGCGCAGGCCAGAGCAATCGTACTTGTGGGTGGCAAGGGACATGGAAAGAGGAAGAAGTAACAGTGATACAGAGGCACTGCAGCGCAGCAGCACAGAGGTGCGAGGACAGAGAGATGCAAAGGCAGAGCGAAGGCTGGAGACAATCACCAGGCGCATTCGAAAAGCAACGCCCACCATGGACCAAGCCAATGCAGAGGTTCCGACGATTCACCATCCGCTGAATGGGATGGCGTGCCAAGCAATACCCCACGATGACATGCCGTTGCTGCGGAATTGCCCAGACGGCAGCAACTGTGGTTGTGACCACCATTCCAACAGCAGCAGCAACGGCGACAACAACGACAACAGCGCACGGATGACACGAATGGGGACAACAATCGGGGGACAGCGGTTGCAGTGGACGCAACGACAGCGACCAAGGGGCAGGCGGCTTCGGGCCTGCTCGTATGCTACGGCCATGGCATGCCTGGGCGCGTTGCTCGTGGGGGATAGAGCAACTTCCGTGCTTGCACAACGACAGTATCCACGACGACACCAAATGCAAAGACTGGCGAGACGCGATCCCGGCCAATTCCAAAGCAGATCTACCGAGGATGGTCTAACGCCAGGGGTTCGAAGGCGTTTGCAACTCAGCGACATCGAGACACAGTTTGCGATCGAGAAGAGGCACGACATGGATTTGCCGGAGAGGGATATTCGGGTCAACATCTTCGTGCCTCCCACAGAGATGCCAACTGTTGGGGGAGCCACGCCAACACCTACGTTGCAGCCTTCCGCATCTCCAGTCCAGACATCACAACAACCGACGGTGATGCCGGGCGCAGATGATTCGTTGCCTCCCACCGACGTGTCGCAGGCACCATCTTCGGTGCCATCTGGACCAGGGTCACAAGTGCCTTCCTTCCAGCCGTCGCAGGTACCAACATCGCTCATGGCATCGTCGCCACCTTCCGAGGGCGCCGGCACCGCCAGTCCCACCCAATCTCCCAACCCGACATCGGAGACCATTGCTTCCTTCCTCACACGCACCATCACGGACGATGGATCCTTGGAAATGGCTGGCACACCCCAAAACACGGCCTTGCTGCGACTCCTCGAAACCAACCCAGAGCTGACGCCTGGTGATCCAGCCGTGGAAGTGGAGATAGTACAACGATATGCTTTGAACACGCTGTACTATGCCACGAACGGGGATGAATGGTTCGTCAATGGACGGTGGGCATCCGAGATGCCCATCTGCGATGCCACCAATGGGAACTGGGATAACATCATCTGCGGTGACGCCGCCAATCCAACCTTGGTCACGATCATCGTGCTGACGGACAACGACATGATGGGGTCGATACCATCCGAAATTCGGGGCTTGCCAGGTTTGAGTAAGTTCTACTCTATGCCGTACTTTTGTGATGGAGTGCCTCGTGGCGTTGTGCTGCGTTGTGCACCTGCGAGATGCAACACGCATCTGCGATCAACTTCCGCCAATCTCACAAACATTCGCTTTCTTCCCTGTTGCTCTCTCATCTCTCTTACCGCCGATGCCTGGCCCGCCCTGCAGATCTGTTCAACGTGGCCGACAATAGCTTGACGGGGAGCATACCATCCACGATCGGACAATTGAGCTTGCTCGACACGTTGGATATGCGGTCAAATTTCCTTGCTGGATCCCTCCCAACCGAACTGGGTGCCAACACGCTCCTCAAAAGTCTGAGTCTATTCTCCAACCAACTCGTTGGAAGTCTGCCATCGGAAATCGGGAGCCTCATTCTCTTGGAAAGCCTCCAACTCAACAACAACGTCCTCGAGGGTGTCGTCCCAGACGCTATCACAAGCCTGAGCATGCTGAGAACTTTGGCACTGCAGTCCAATCGATTTACGCGGATCCCAAGCACTCTGCAAACGATGGCAGCCTTGGAAACCCTGTTCATCAATGCCAACAATCTCCTTGGCCCTTTTCCATCGCAAATAGCACCCTTGGCGAACCTCCGGCGGTTCAATGCGGGCACGAACTCATTCTCAGGCGACATCCCAGACATCTTTGCAGGCTTAACGAATTTGGGTGAGTGGTGTCGTTTGACTTTGTACTCGTAATGCAATCATGTAATGATGCATGCCATGGTCTGCAGCATCGAATCTTTCATGAACCTTTCGCATTCTCTCTTTTCTAACCTTGCTCTCTTCCCCCAACTTCCTCTCTTGCCAACGACTCGCACCATGCATCGACATGACTAACCGCAGCTGAACTCCGGTTGTCACTAAACTTCTTCGAAGGAGCTCTTCCCACTTCCCTGCTCAACTTGGACTCCCTCGGTACGTACTGGTAGCTCCGCCGACCAACAGCGCCATCCTACACCGGACACCGCATCGCAGCCGCTCGTGGCTGCTGCTTCATGTTTACTCGCTGCACGGATACGCATGACTGCAACAATGTCTACGAATACGGTCTCTCACCTTCTTCTTTTCATCTCGTGCGAAATATAAATTATGCGAATATCCATACTGCTGCCACAGTTCTGCTGGATCTGAGCCAGAACCAGCTGAGATCGAGTATACCCGAGACGTGGACTGGTCTGCCGTCTCTCACGAATCTCAACTTCGATGGATGCCGATTGATTGGTGAAATCCCAGCAGGTATCGCCGACCTCGCTTCGTTGCGCGTGCTGAACCTTTCGGACAACCTTCTGGACAATCCCATCCCAGCTGAAATCACAGCACTGACAGCTTTGGAAGAGCTGCTGGTGACACAGACGACTTTGAGTGGCCAGACGCCATTCTTGGAAAATCTACGGCTTTTGCACATTGGGACAACCTTCCTAAGGCTGGACAGGCGGTACTACAGCAGCAGCAACCTACAAACCTTGGAGATTCCTTCGAACGGTTTGCGAGAGGACGATCTCCCAGGACCTGATGACGTCTCGGAAAGCCTGAGTAAGTACGGTTGGGATCCGGGCCGCTCTGTTGGCCTGGGGCACTCGCATTCGTACTCATGCGAGCATGTCTGATCCATCGCATCCATGATTCATGTCCGTGCAACTCACACCACATCCATGCACCCTTCTCGGGATTTTCTCGTTGGGATGTTGCTGTACATTCATCCCAATCTGCATTCTCCATCCTTCCACACACCTCAATCCCCAATGCAGGATCTCTAAACCTGGCTGGAAATAGACTCGGAGACACGTTCCCGATTCAGCTTGCGACAAACTTTCCAAATCTCCAACTGCTGAACCTGGACACGGCCTTGAGCACCGGCTCGATCCCGGCTGAGATCACTCAATTCTCTAATCTCGGTAAGCATTGGCACACATACTGCTCGTGCATCGATGTCGATCATCCAGCAATCTTCACCTGTTGCGAGCACAAAAGATCTGCGCATGACACTCACCTCCGCTTGCCACGATATTTCACCGCATTGCTCTACCTACCTCTTCTTCCACCCTGCATCAACCACAGTCTCCTTGTCTGCAAAGGACAGCGGGCTCTTCGGGACGATCCCAACTGTATTCGGGGAACTCACCAAGCTCACCTTCCTTGACTTCAGCGCAAACATTCTGAATGGTGACATCCTCACGGAATTCGGGCAGTTCGTGGACTTAGTGACGCTGGACTTGGAGGGCAACTTCTTCGCTGGGGCGATTCCTTCAGAATTGGGATTACTCACCAAGTTGGAAGTCTTGAACCTGGCAGGCAACGTCCTGGACATGGCGATTCCACAAGAAGTCCAAGATCTTCCCAACTTCGAAGACTTTGAATTTTAGGAAGAGATCAAGATATGATGGAAATGCTCGACGTATGTACGACTACAAGCTCTATGTATGTATCAATGCTTTCGTCTGCATTGTGAATTTGCTATATATATATAACTCATGGATTAGACTGCTTACTCCGCAGACTGCGCCGTAGGCGCTTTAATGCCGCCCGCTTTAATCTCGTGTAGGGCACGAGGCAGCACGGCGTATCGATTCAATATGTATATGCGCTAACCGGTCGGCAAGTCGTCACTCGGACTCCTCCCTGTCGACCCCGCATCTGATGCTCATGTATTTCTTCATGTATGGTCCCGTTCGTGTCTGTAGAGGAAACACCATGCAACAATCCGTGCGCTATCGCCAGCGTCGAAGCCAACGTCGCACTTCTGCTGGCGCGTGACTTGCCGGTATCCTTCGCACTCGTTGCACTTGTCCTATCCAAACTGCTACGGTCCCTATGTCGGTGGCGTGATCTCCGTCAAGCTGTAGTCGCTCCCACGCAGCGCCTCCGCCTTCCTTGGCCATTTCATCGTCCTGTAGTCGTCTGGCATACTCTCTCACCGCCTGCCGTAATTCCGCTTCTGGACCGTCCTCACCGTGGTGCATGGCGCGGTTGCGTTGGTGCCAATGCTCCCACGCGATCCTCCAGAGCTTCCTCACGATCTGCGCCGCCCACTTCTCCGCCGACCGTCGCCGTCCGATGTCGACATAGTAGCGCGCCTGGAGCTCCGTCCACGAGCGGGCTATCACCCCTTTCAGGAGCTTGTCCCACCCGACTGCCTCTTGATCGTCCATCAGCCCCGATTCCAATCTGTTCGCCCGTATGCGGCCCACTGGTCCTAGCTCTCGTGATGCTTGCTTCACGTTGCTCACCATCACTTTCACGATCGCCGGGTGAGTGTTGGCCCGCTGCAGCGTCTTCCGGAGCCTTTTCCTTTGCGCCTTCCATAGCATGAGTGACTCGTTTGCCTGGCATACCCACAAATGGTCGTGCGTTTCTGTTGCACCACACCTGGGACACGCAGCCGTCGTTCTTTCCTTCCATTGTACCATTCGTGTCCCGACCGCCGCCTCTCTGAGCACTAGCTTCATCGTCAGCACTCGCTGGGTGTCGGAGAGACCGCTTGCCGCCCGTTGCATGGCGTGGGTGTCAGCCACGCCTTCGCCGCTGGCTGCCAACCCTCGCTTCGCCCGCACGTGCGCCATCTCGTCTTCGACCTCTTCGCCAGCCACACTGTCATATGTGATACGTGATCGCTTGACGCCTCTGCGCCATACGCTCCATGCGGTTGCCCCCGTGTGCTGATGGTGTTGCCACCCCTCAGCTTCCTCCAGAAGCTCCCACCGTTGCCCAGCCAGCTTGTCCGTGATCACGTTCATGCGTTCCCACACATCCAATTCGTGCATTTGTTTCCGCGCATCCTGGTGGCCTTTGACGTGGCGCCCGGTGACCCTTGTCCGCAGCTGTCGCCGCATTCGCATGGTCGCCACCATCATGTCGTAGTCTGGCGTAGATGGGTCCGGCTCGTGCTCCCATTCCAACGCCTTGAGCGCCTGCATGTTATCACAGCTCCATCGAAGACATCCACCTGCCATGTCGTACCGCTTCTCCATCTCCCTCACTGTGATCAAGGCGCTGTAGATCCCCGCAAGCTCCGCGCGTTGAGACGAAGTAGGCCCTTCTCGTCGGGGCGCCTCCAGAGTCCCAAAGGCTATTGTTTCGAGGGATCCGTCGGTCGCCATCACCCACGCCGCCGTGCCTTTCTCCTTTTTAACGGACCCATCACTGCCTCCCACCGCCGTGCCGTCTTTGATGCTCGTCGCCATGTCCTTCCAGTCGGTCTCACATTTGATATGCCGTAGTGCCCACGCTTCTGCTTCCTCCAGCTTCGTCCAGGCGTCCGTCATGGTGGCGTCGGCTCGTTCTGCTGGCGCTGCGACCCACTCTCCGGCCGTTGTCATCCTGAATCCGTCGCCCTGCAGGTACCCGTCGGCTGGCACACCGGCCCCGTCGCCCACTTCTCCTGATATTCGTCGGAACATTCTGCGACGCGACCGCATTGGTACCTCCTGCCATACTGTCCAGGTGCTCTCTTTGATCTGCAGCCTTCCCGAGCCTTCCTCCCACCTTACCGGCGTCGCCATGCCGTCTCGTCTCCACCCGCCGAGCCTGTACTGTTCTTGTAGTCCGCCGTCCCTGGTTGTCATCGACTTGAGCTTTGCCCTCCACGTCGCCCAGTACGCCGCCTTTATCCTCCCTACTTTTGGAACGCTCACCGTGCTGCATCCCAGCAATGGCCGTCCTTCAGTTGCATCCGCGATGAATTTCTTGCCATCAGCAGATATGATGTCTGACATCCAGAAAGCCTGAAGCGATCGCCGGCACAGGTTAACCTGCCGCATCTCTTCCGGGTTGCATGTCGCCGCGAGCACATCCATGATGGGGCTGTCGCCTTGCCGCCTGGGCTGGATGATTGCCTTTTCCATGCGCACCTCCAGCTTGGCTGTCGCTGCTTCTTCAGCTACGCTCGCCCACCACGAATGTGGGACTATCTTGGACCATTTGTCTCCTGTCGCTTGAAACAGGTTGATGGTCCCTGCGCTTGCTGCAGCGGCTTGGTAGGACACTCTGAGCATCTTCCCAGTCAGTGTGTCACGATGCCAATGGCGGAAAATGGTGGCCATGTGTGCCGTGAGTTGCTGCCAGTACAGGTGCTTAACACCGAGTCCCAGCAGTGCCGTCGGCCCGAACACGATCGCGCGTGGCACGTTGCGCTGGACCCCTGCCGCCGGCAAAGCCACCTTGAGCACCGGGCGCATCACGTCTTCGCACTGCCTTTTCGTCATGGTGGTAACTGGTAGCGGATATTCCAGCGTCTTCCATATGGTGTGTTTCAGCGCCCGCCATGTTTCCCTTCGACTGAGTCTGCCTGCTTTTACGTTGCGAGCCCACTCCGTGCCTTTCCTTATGAGATCCTTGACCGCATGGTGCTGATCACCATCCGGGCTGGCTACGATCCCCAGGGTACGTCTGGCTTCCGCTGCCTCCAGCCGTTCTATGTCGATGCGCTCTTCACTGTCCGGTTTCGTGAGTCGGATTGTTCCCGGTGTCTCCTCTATCTTTCGGTATTCCCATTTGTCGTTCTTCCATACGAAGGATATGAGGTACCAATGGCTCTTGGCCGGCTCGATGGCGCCCCCTGTGGCTTTTAGCAGTCCGTTCCAGGTCTCCGCCACTGCTTGGGCCTCCCCGATCAATCTCGTTTCGTCTGTTGCGCGGAAGGTGTGAATCAGATCTGTGTCGTCGACAAACGTGAAGCATACGAATTCCACGTTTTCTCCTGTCATGCACCCTGCGTGTTGAAACCCGTGGTTCTGCTGCCGCATCACTTCGATGAGCGGCGAGCTCACTACCACCCAGCATGCTGGGGCTGCGCCGTGACCTTGCGTTACTCCTTGAAACGGAGCGGCTCGACTCCCTTTGTATTTGGCCTTGGAGGGCCCGAGCATTGTCTGGATCCGGTGCTTCATTCCTTCAATATTGCGTATCATTGCTTGTATCTGAGTCCACGGCACCCCCATAGCTTGCATGCTTGCGGCTAACATTGGATGAGCGATCCTGTCGTAGCACCCTTTTGCGTCGTTGGCACAAATGATACCTGAAGTGGCGTGCATGCGCATGACGTCGTTCGAGAGGCGATTGTTGAGACTCACTTCTTGCGACCTGTGCCGCTTCCGACTGCCGTATTGCTCCGGGGCGATCAGACCGTGTGCTTCAGCATGCTTCATGATCCTTGCTCCCAGCATCTTGTTGTTCATGTTCATGTCGGCTTCGAGCAGGCTGATTGTCCGGAATTTCTCCACGTTGATGTTCCCTTCTTGCTTCGCGAGCTGCACATCGGTGCATTGGCTCCATCGTTGGAGGTTGTAGCCTGTTCGAAACGAAATGCTTCGCATGGATGCGTCAACCTGTCGGAGATCCGGTTCCAGGCTTTGGGCTTTCCACAGGCCGAAGTGCAAGCCGGACGGCCCAGACGTGATGCGTTCACTCGCCTTTTTCCACCGCGACTCATGCTCCTCCGCCTCCACCCTGCACAACTGTTCCGCCCATTCTGGCCCTTGCCTCTGACTCAGGCATTGAAGTAGCCAGTTGGTATACTCGTCGGGGCCTCTTGTTGAAGATGTGAGTGTAGTTAGCCACTCGCCTCGCCCTTTCCACATACCCTCGGGTAGACCGTATTGAAACACCGGTGCTGCCAGAGCCTTCTGGTACTTTTTGCCGTTTTCGGCGCAAAAGCATTGTGCTATCTGCTCAGGCTCTGTCCACGTCTTCCGCTCGGAGCCTCTTACTTCCCCTGTTACCATGCCGACTCCTGCTCCTTTTGACTTCCCCGTAGCCCATTGAATCTTCCTCCACGCTTCTTTGGTTTCCTCACGCTTCAGCACTTGTTTCCTGTGCTGGCTTTCCACTGTCTTCCCCGACGCCGTCTTCTGTTGGACCTCCTCCTCCAGAAAGTCTCTTCGGTACCGGATCGCATCCCCTTTTACCTGCTTCCATTTCGTCCACGCTTTCTGTCGCTCCTTTTCGATTTCCCTCAGTGTCATGTATCTGGTGTTGATCGTTAGCTTGGCCTTCTTCTTCAGTCTGTCCATGTGTCTGGACTTCACAACCTTTCCCTTCCTTCGTTTGGTCGCCGCGTCCCAGAACTGTTTCACCTTCCGTGCCTTGTCCACTTGGGGACTGAATGGGACCTTCCCCACCCTCACTTTCCGGCAGTTGCGTTCCGCCTTGGCCATGATCTCTGTCCTGGCTCTGTCGATGGCTTCGAGCTCTGCTCGTTGGGCTTCAGTCATGTTGGAGTGGACTTCCCTCTCGAGTGCCTGAACTCGCTCCTGGATGCCCTGCTGCTTCATGTGTTTGCGTACGTCGTTGGTGTACTTTTGCACTGACTGCTTCAACCCCAGCCTCAGTCGGCGCCCGGTGAATTTGACGTCCCTTCGTTTCTTTCTCCCAAAAACCCTCTCCTCCCTTACGTCCGCCCACACGGTTCTGTGGTCCCATTCGTGGAAGTCCGTCATTCCTGCTCGTTCTGTTGCTAACGATGCTGAACCCCACAGACCGTCGATGACTCTCCCCGTGTTTCCTGACCGATGAGTGTCCACTGGCTGCTCTTGTTGGCTGGATAGCACCAGTTCGTTTAACTCCTCCTCTCTCATCATCCTCGCGAATTCTGATCCTTGTACGTCCATGTTCACATCCCCTCCAACGACGAGTTCTTCTCCTCGCCCTCGCCATTCGATGATTCGTGTTCGAAGATCTGCTATCAGTTGCTTGATTGGATCGTTGGTCGCGACCTCTCCCTCTTGGCTTGTTGCTGCCAATTGCTGCATGTACACCGACCTGGGTCCGTTGTTACTTTTGACTGGCACGTAGACGCTCACCATTCTCACTTTGATGCCGTCTTTTCCTTGTAGGAGCATACTCGCCCATCGTCCGAGGTTGTCGTTGTCTTTCCCGAGGACTCTGCTTGCTGTGTGTCCTGTTACTACCACCGCTGTTCCTCCCCATTGCACCATCCCACCTATCGTCTCCTCCTTGTTCCATGCTCGTGCCTCCTTCGACTTGCTGAACTGGTGCTGTACTCGTGCCTGCCAGCTGCCGTGAGTTCCAGCTTTGTCCCAGTTGATCCCCACCTCCGTCAGTAGGCACACGTCTATTTTGTTCTGCCTGATCCAGTACCACAGCTCCTGTTGTTTGTGCGATGTTGGATCCTTCGGAAGTCTTCCGACGTTGAGTGTCGCTATCCGAATTGTGTTGTCGCCTTTCCTCCTTTCATCCTCCCCCCACCTTTGACTTGCTCGTTGCACATCCGTCCCAACAGCCGTCCTCATTCCTTGCCGCTTGGTTCGCCCCGGGCTTGGCTTTCCCAGAGCTACCTTGCCCCTTATCATTCTTGCATGTCGGTCTCCCCGTCCCCTCCTGGCTCTTTCGCTCTCTTCCTGTCGAGCGCCGCCTGAATCTTCGCGATGCGTTTGACGAGAGCGTCTTCCGACTGGTTCTCAAGGGTGTTGGTTGCCACACTGTCAAAAGCCGACAGCTCCGAAATTCCCGTGTTGACGGACATCTCGGATCCTGCAGACTCACTTGCCTCCGACTGCGCGTCGTCTGTCTTGCGCCGCTTCATGGCTGACTTGATTGGTTGTTCCAACGCCGATCCTTTTCTGCTGGTTCGATTGGTGAAAGAGAAGGCACTTTTGTCGTCCAGCGCAATTGGCCTGTATGGCGTCCCGTCAACCACGTCAAGTCCTTCCAGAACAATGTTGGGGAATTCGTCTGCAACCAGTAGCATGGACTCCACCTGGGGTACCTTGTACTTCCCAGTCACTTTGTCAAACTGCACTTGGTTGGCCTCCGCTTGCTCTGCCAGTGTGAACCACCGTGCTGTGGAGTGCCCAATCTCTCTCCTGCATCTTGCCGCCAGGGTATTGACGATCACCTCTGCGTGCTGAAGATGCTCCGGAAAGACGTACGCGTACGCCACGTCTGTCTCCCCGTTCCATGGGACTTCCTGTTTGTCCACGTGGATGAAGACTGGCCGCTTCGTCACTGGATGTACTTGGTTCGCCAGGTACGTCCTCAATGTCTTGCGTGGATGATCTGTGTCCGGTTCGTCGAGCTCGTCCACTCCTCTGATCCTTACTTCTTGCATCATGTCCAGCACTGCTTCGTGCTTGCCTTTCAGCCTCTTTGTCGCGAGCACTCCGTCTGGTCCGAGCGTCATTGCCAGTGGGTTCGGCACGAATCTGTTTCGGAGTCCTCCTGGTCCCACTTTGAGCATGTCGTTGAACATCACACACAGTGCCTTCGTGATGGGTACATGGTACCTGATGTCGGCCTCTAGTCTGAGGGCTTGCCACGGCTGCACTTTGAAACTTTTGCCTGCTGCTTTGTGCGCGTCGCGTCGCTCCTGACTCACGAGTCCGTCAGCTCTGATCCTTCCCCCCACTTCCCCTTTCATTCCGTCGGCCTTCAGTCTTTTGTTGATGATGTCACAGATGGCTTGAGCGTTGGCGAAATTGCTGGTGTACGTGAGCATGCCGATCTGTTTGGTGTACTCCGCTTCGTCGAGGGGGCGCTTGTAAAGCGTTTGCCCTGACGACTGGTAGTAGAAGTTCATCTGCGACCCCATTTTGGACACGATGTCTCGCGGATCGCATGTCATGGCGATTCTGACTTGGGCGGTCACTGTCCTGCCGTTGGCTGTCATTCTCATCCTGCTTGTGTACACCATGAGCTCTCTCTCTGTCTTCGGGAACTGTTTCTCGTTGCTGATGACTTCCTTCGTGTCTTTTTCCATCCAGGCCATCAGGAAGATCGTGTTGTCGTGATCCTTCAGTGCCTTGAGCCACCGCCTGAGCGCCTTCAGGTATCTCTTCAATGTGTGGCTTCCTTGTTTCGTCGGTACGGTCAAGTCAAACCTCTTGGCCACCATGCCTTCTTTCACTGTGTGTGTGGTGGTGCTCTCGACTGTACTGGTGTCACTGTTGCTGTCTGCTTCCGCTGACTCTTCGCTGCTGTTTGCTTCGTCCTCTTCGCTGGAGTCTTCGTCCTCGTCGTCTTCGCTTTCGCTGCTCGTGTTGTGTTGGAGCGCCTTCGCGAGCCTCGCCGCTTCTTTTTCGCGTGCATCGGTGTTGCTGATGGAGAATTTGATTTTGCGTTGTTTGAGTCTTTTCTTGCTTGTGACCACTTTAGGCTGTGCAGCCGAGCTGGCCAGTCCTGCTGCTGCTGTATCCTGCGTCGTTTCGGCTACTCCCATGACTACATCCTCGCCTTGCGGTACCAGTACCACGTCCGGATATCTGGATCCCAGTGCGTTTACTGCTGCCCGCCATGCGATGGTGATTTCGGTTTTGCGTAGGAGCCCTCCTGAGTCTGGTATCATCATGTCCTTGAACACCACGTTGGGGTCTGTCATGCTCAGATCTGCTGCGAGTTTCTTGATTCGCTGTCTGCGTTCGTCTGCTTTTGGGACCTGTGCCACCCCGAATTTCTCCTTGCGCCCGTCGATCGCCATGCTGATGAACGCTTGGACGTCTTGAACTGGAATCACTTTGCCGGTCTGTGCTGCTGCCTTGCCTGTCCACTGTGTTCGTAGGGACATCATGCCTTTCACTAGGTTGTGTACGGACCTTCCTTCTTCTGCCAAGACTTCGGCGTACGCGAACGAGGCTGCTGCCTTGCGTATCTCTCCTGGTAGCGACTTCCACGTGCTCGTTGTTGTCTTTCGCGCTGTCGACACTCCTTCATCGTTTTCTCCTTCCACAAGGGTCGGCATCTTGCCTGGTTTCTTGCCACCGGTGCTCTCCGATATCTGCTTGTTCTCCCTTGCCTGATGCTCCTTGCTTCCGCCTATGCCGATGGCTGTCTTCCTCTGATTTGTGATCACCTTGTTCAGTTTCGTCGCTGCTGTCTCCGTCATCATCGTATCTTTTCTACGATTGACACCCGTAGGCTTCACTACCACATCGGTGTTCTGGTTCATCTTTGTACTATCTTTACGTGTTTCTACTTGTTTTGTTTTGCTGGTCCTCGTTTTTATATTGTGAATTTGCTACTACTATTATGAGCCCCTCGAGCTGATCGACCAACAGTTTGAATTGGACATTCTAACTTTAGATCTGCGATATCCAAACCAAGCACCTATTCGTAATCCTATATTCCCCTTACGAATAACTAGCCAATGCATTTTGGGTTATTATGTCATATATTTTACACACGTACGAGTGCTCTACACCCACAACAATCAAGGAGTCTAATTGCATCTTCTCATGTAATATTTTATTGCATTGCGCGTATTTTCTCACTCCATCACACACGCAACATTGCAGAATATGCGACGTCACTGTTCTATTGTGCGGAGCTGTCTGTCCTATTGGTAATCTAAAGAGAGTAATACCAGAGTGCGCGTCTACGATAGATCGCTCAACGCAGAATGATCATCATCGTCGTCATCATCGTTGGTACCGCTGCCGGCCGCTCTGCTACCCTTGCTCCCGGCGCTTACATGAGTTCCGCTCATGCCATTCGGCGAGGTGGGCGCTTGGTGCACTGACTTCGCGCCTGCAAATGTCCGGGCCATGGCATTTGTTGTTGGTGTGTGCACAGACAACATGTCGAAGCTGGCTTTCGTCTTATCACGAATCTCGAAAGCAAATGCTTTGCCTCCGCCGACTCCATTCCACCCGCCTCTCTTCACCTGATCTTCATCGATGTACTCGCCACGTCTATTGCGGAAGTCGGCGCACTTGGCGACACCACCCCAAGCCTGATAGAACCCCATCGCCTTCGTGAAGTATGGCCGCGCCAGATCATTGCTATCGACGCTAGATGTCAAGACATGCTCGCCTGCCAATTCGCAGGCCAACCCGGCCTCGTGTAGCTGGCCCGCTCGCTCCGCACCATCTATGGACGCTTCGTAGCAATTCCGGATATAGGTTGGCAACGAAGCACTTGACTTGATCGACTTCATCTCGGCCCGGAGCAGAAGGTAGCGGTTGATCGCAGAATTGCCTTTCTCGTCACATATCTTCTTGAGCTCCTGTTTCTTCTGCCGGAGTATCTTCATGAACCTCTTCTGCTTCGTTTTCCGGTACCGATTGGACGCCATCAATCCACAAAACATGATGGTCATTGTTTGTATGGCGGCATCCGGAGACACAAGCTTGCCTGCCACCATCTTCTCGTAGAGCATCTCCGCAAATTCGTACTTGCCGAAGTATATAGCGAGACACATCCGACTCCAGAACGCAGCGAGTTGGAAGCGGAAGGCCGAATTTTCGTACTTCTTCCAATCCATGCATTCCTGCCAATCGATGGGAAGTGCCCCCGCAATTTTTCTGGGTGCACTGGTGTACTCGGTGATCGATTCGAAATGTCCATTCATTTTGTACATCTTCATTTGCTCGAAGACCGAGTCAATGGCAGGCAAGAGGCCGCCCAATGGGTAACCTTGGTTGAATGCGTAGAAGATGTATCCATAGTGAGCAAGGATCCCAATCTCAAACTCACCCTTGGACATAGCAGAGCTGTAGGAGTACTGAAAGTCCGATGCAACTTCTGCTGGTGGCTTGGAGTATTGATCAATGAATGACGCGGCCAGGTAGTAGACGAAGCTCGTGTATCTATTGTTTTCGCCAACCTTCCGGATAATCTTCTTGGCCAATTCCACGTATCTGCGGGCATTCGTATACTCACCCAGCTTGTTGTGGATCATCGCAAATGATACCATCGCATTCGCGCACTCCCCGCATATGCCCACCCGCCTTGTGATGTCGACGAGGCGCGTTACGGTCAGAAGCCATGCCTTGGTATCATTGCACAAAAGCGTGCGTGCAGTGAGCTGCCTCAGTAGGCTTATTGGCAACAGCGTCTGAGGGTCCGTGATGACAGTAGCGCTCTCCAGAAACTCTTCATCTGACGTGCGACGAAAGTACGATCGCAATGACACCAGCTGGCGAAGACCGCGCAAAAGGATGCCACGCTTTGGGTACAAGTTGCACATCTGCGCGCACTTCTTGCTCATCTGAAGGGACTTCTGGTGCCTACCCTCTTTGGCCAGAGCTCTCGCCATGGCATCGTATGTGGGGAGCTTGTCGATGAGCGACGTGGCATGCTTCAGCACCTCTTCACCAATCGAGTATCCCTGCTCATAGTTCCCCAGCAGAAGCTCAACGTCGCATCGTCCGCGTAACAGCCGGAGCGTCAGGTCGTAGTGGCTTTGCCATGGATCGCACTTGAGCTTTCGCAGCGCGGTTGCGGCAATCTGCAGGTACGTCGCAGCCGGTACGAGGGCGGCCATCTGCAAAGCATGCTCTCCAGTGCGGAGGTTCCGTTGCATGGTTCGCAGGTGATCCTTGTCGGGTACGCAGTTCAGATGCTCTGCCGCAATGAACATCAGGCCTGTGTCGTTGGCGATCGAGGCGTGCACCCCGCCGTGTCCTGGGGTGCCTTGATTCGCCATGCTGGACTCCGCGCTCGTGCACAGCCCCCAAAGGCATTGGCCGATGCGGAGCCGGAGCTTGGTCCGGGTCTCCCCAAACGGCACCAGGTCGTGGGCTGCCTGCTGGATGCGATCGTGTGCAAAGCGATACGTGGTTGCACCAATCGAGTTGTGTAGCAGATCTTCCAGCACGGCCTGTTCCAGCAAGGCGAAAAGTGATCGGTGCTTTTGGTTCTTCGAGGCGTCGTCGGTGCTTTCACAAGCATTCGCACCGGCGATGACATGTGCATTGGCATCGATACTCTCGAAGATGTCTTCGTGGACGTGGCCGTGACTGTGGCTATGATTTTGTTCATGATCCAACACAGCCTGCAGCAGGCTGACATCGAACGATGATCGGATGTAGGAGGCGATGGCCAGCACCCTCTGCATCTCGACGGACAGGGCCCTTAACTTGGAGGTGACGAGATGCAGAACATCTCTCGAATCCCCAGGGAGAGTGTTTCGGCTCGCATCGCTATTCGCATTGAGATCGCTGTTAAGCTCCCACTGGAAGGAGATGCGACTGTATGTCAGCTCGTTGTTTTGTTCCATGTCCTGCAGCAGCTGCACGGCGTGGAAGATGTTGCCTTTAGTCTGCTTGAAGAGGAAGTCGACGATGCTGTTGATCAGATCGATGGTGTATTCATCACGGGCGTCCTCTTCCTCTTCCTTGGCTTCGCTATGGTCATGACTATGACCACTTGCCAGCTCATGAGAAGTGGTTTCGTTGTCACTCTGGCGAAACAGCTGGGACACCCAGTCATGCAGCTCTTGTCGAGTGAAGTTGGCAAGCTGGACGCTGACGTATGGCAGCGCCAGGCTTATTGCCGTATCAACGCCGGGCGTGGCAACGGCTGGCAAGTCCTGCGGCTGCCCTTGCCGCATCTCGTCCAGCAGCTTCATGAATGGCAGGCTGGCGTCTGGATCCAACAGCTCATCGTGCGAATGAGGGTTGTACTCCTGCCGGATGGTGCCCATCCAAAGGAAGTGAGGTCGATGCAGCAGGGTGGACAGAAGGTTCATGCTGTCCTGCGATGCCCACTGCAGATCATCCAATACCAGCACCAACGGACACGCCTTCGATGAAATGGCCGTCAGGAATTGGACGAACGCGTACTGAAACGTGTTCCATGCTGTGTCGTTGTTGGGCATCTGCGAAGTCCGGGAGTTGGGATGTGGCTGTGCCTGTGACTGCGACTGTGTTCCTGATCCAAACTGTTGTGCATCCGCTCCGTCGTTGAAGAGGATGGACAGGGGCGGAATGAAGGTCTGCAAGAGCTCTGCTTGTTCCGATGTCATCTGGCTGGCTTTGACTCTGGCCCGCAACCTCTTGAGACTTGTATTCGCAGGTGTATTCATATGAGTATTGTCATTAGTGCCGTCCCCCCATGATATACTCTGTTTGCTATTGGTCATTCCATTCTGCTTGTCTGATCTTTTCCCAGCAGTGGATAGCAGCAACGAAGAGCACCAATCGGAGAATGCTTGTGTGATGGCCGAGTAGGGATCGTTCTTCTGGTGCTGCTCGAACTTGCCCTTGATAATGTGAACGTTCACACCGTCGCTGCGGCGCTCGTTGCTGATGCGCTCGCAGAATGTGTCGACGAGGTGAGATTTGCCCGTCCCGCTACCACCCCAGACGAAGGCGGCTGGAATGGATGGGTTTGACGTTGATGTTAATGTCGGCGTTGCTTCTGGCGTTGTGGACGCAGATGCACCGCGCTGCTTGCCTTGCGTCATCATCTGATCAAATGCATGTCGCAGCATTGCAAGCTCCTTCTTCCTGCAGTACGAATCAGAAGAATTAGCATTGCCACCAACGTTGCCGTTGTTGTTGGCTTTGAAGAGAGTGCGAGGCACGTCTATATTCAGTTCATGCTGGTTGTAGCCATCATCATAGAAGTTGTCGCCCGATGTGAGAACCATCTCGTGCAAGACAGAGGACGCCCTACTCGACTCTCTCGCAGGTGCTGATGATGTTGAGAGGCTGTTGCTTGGGTTGGTCCTGGCGTTGGTACTTACGTTGGTGCCGGTGGTGCTAGTGACACTGGTTGCCGTTGCTGCTCCTGATGGAAGCATGGTCATCGGCATGGTGGAGGGAAGGCAGATACTGGTAGTGGTAGGACTGGATGCTGCTTTTGGTCGTGCTTTTGTTTGTTGTTGCGTGTGATTGTTTGTCACGATGGCCGCCAACGTAGGTGCTTGGCTGCTCTGTCGTTGTCACTGTCGTTGGCACCGGTATTGGCACTCGCTGTGGGCGTGTTTGCTTTCGTCTTGGGTTTGTCAGGTGGAAGTGCTGTGGAGGACTCTTGCCGTGGATTGGCCTGCGATCCTTCTCGGTGCTTCTTCTGGAATGACCGCTTGTGAGATTGGAACAGCCTTGGAGCCCGAATTTGTGAGTGTTGGAGTGGCAATTCCCTTGCGGTTTGGATGGAGGTGCGGAGGCCGAACCTGCACTGGAATACCCAAGGATACCCAAGGATACCCAAGGAAGGATGCCGTTTCCTCTCTGTTCGGTGAGGTTCGATCACGCTCGCCTTCCAGTGCGTCTCCCGTCCCACTGGTTGTGCAGTAACGGAGAGGAGACGAACGATCGCCTTCATGTCGGCGGGTGGAATACGAGGTTGTGCTGGTTGGGAATTCGCAATCAGAATGATCAGATCCACTTTTCCGGATGGACTGGCCAAGGTCCGCGTTCGGGTCATCATGGGTGATCGTGAATGCATGGAGTGGAGTGGTTGCCGCGGACAAAGGCCTCTGACGATAAGAAGCGCTGCTTTCTGTCATTCGCTGCATTTTATCACAACAACGAAGAATGCCTTTGCGATATTCAATTTGTGTGTCCTCGGGAAAAAGACACTCCCAAAGTCCCAAGATGCAATCAAGAACCATTAAGTGTTGTGGTCAGACCCTGCATCCAACTGCCCCCAACGCGTCAGCACACTCTTGCGCTCCTGTAACGCCGCGCGTAAGTTCTGGACCAAAACATCGATGACACGGAAAAAGGAACCGCGCCGATTAGGTCCAAGCATAATTAAATGCGCTCTCAAACCTCCCCCATTCACTCCGTTCGTGTCAGCTCATTTTCGCCTTTTGTCCCAATGCAGAAAGAGGCGCTTTCATTAGAGGCCTTTCGCTTTCAGCTCCTGTGTACTCCTCAAGCAGTGAAACTGCACCCGACTGTTTCGTGACAGAATACTGCTTGGATTAACTCGAGCGATTTTGAGTCGTTGCCATGACCAAGGTATCTAATTTAGACATGTTTGCTTCCACGCCTCCTGGAGAACATCACGTTTCAGCGACATCCATGCTGACACATCTGTCAGGAACCGGGGGCGCAACAATGTCGTGATACCCACAGTTGACACACCTCCCCATAGTATCATTAAGACCAATTAGAATCAACCCACATTGATCACACTCCGACTACCTTACAGCCTGCCCTGCCCTGTATCACAACCAGTCCTGCCCTGCAATAAAGCCTGTCCCAAATGTGCACAGAACCAAGTGAGAAAAAATGAATCCAAACACTGCAGGGCAATGGGTGAGAGTGGAGTCTCATCCAAAGAAACAACATGTAATATATCCATGGAGAATCCACGCCCCTCTGGCGGACATGGTTACCTTGTGTGATTGACAAGTAAGAAACGCCCAGAAAGAGAAATAAACCTCTGGTCACCCAAGAACACAAATGACGATGCAACAAATAGTGTTGTGACCAACGATGACATGATGGTTGTATGAAAAAGGGATGAACAATCGATGTGAGAAAGACTGAAGAATCAATGATTGTTGGCAAGTTCCGTGATTGGAAGCCTACGATCATGGAAGACAGTGTTGGTTGATAGTCATTCGTTTGCTATTTCATTACTTGGCTACTTCGATCCTCTCGGTGTACGCCCGTTCTCTTGCCCGATGCTCTCGACGCGTTTGACTTGTCTCGTAGATTGGGTCTCCGACTATGAGTCGGTGTGCGAGATGCTCTCTTGCTGCTCTTCGTATTCTCTCTCTCTCTCTCTCTCTCTCTCAATATTGTGTACTTGCACTACACGATACTCCATGTTCAATGCGTACTCCGCATTCGATACTCCATTCATTCGCTACTGGTTCCTACTCCATGAGTACTTACCATTTGAACTCCTCTTCATGTATCCATGATCTCGATGCCCTTCGGTCATCGAATCTTCACCTTCTGCTTCTGACATGGAGACAGATGTCAACATGGTGACACAATGACATCCTGTCAATGTCAGTAGGCGTCCTTCTGCTCTGTTAACTTGTTATTGTACACAGCGAAATCACACGAGTCCTTCAAGAGAGATCAAGTCTTTCAGGACGAGGGTGACGAGCTGTTGAGTGAAGACACTGTTTGGGTTGAGTGACTTCTGTTTCTATGTTATCTTCATTGAGTTGTATTTCGCGTTGCTGTCTTCAAGGTCAGCTCTCGGTCATTGCACCTCTGCAATCTTGTTCTGATGTGGAGATGACCCATGATGTGGCAATGATGTCTCCTGCGTCGACGTCACTCATCACCATTCCATGGCTCTGTCGATTCCACATTCCATCGATGATGCTTGAGGTTGTCAGAGGAGGTGTCACTTCAGGTTTAGTTGGGAAGTATATCAGGTCGAATTGGACATCACATGTTTACCGGGTGGCGGACAGATCGCATCTCTGATACTCCCTAGTGTGTCCCTTATGCCGAAATCCATGTGCCTGAGGAAAGCATCGTTTCAGCACATGCTGGGACAGACTAATCAGAAAACGAATCAGGTGAATAAAGCGTTGCGCTAATATGCTCTCCAGACATCACGTTCCATTGGTGATGCAATGGACTGTCAGATGATATCGTCATTTGGGGCTTAGTTGGGAGGTACCTCGAGCTTCGCTCAATACCATACGTTTCCATTAATGGATGGACGGACGATGTTCCTGATCCTCTCAGAAATCGTTGATTGCAAATTTCCTCCAGAAATTCTGCTCATTTTCGTGTGTTCCTTTTCCGCTCTGATTCTGACGAATCACAGTATACAATCGACACGAATGTAGTTGTACCGTCCAAGTGCGTATGAGAGAATAACGGGTGAACGATGCACATATACGCGTACATCTCAACATATACTCACATGTACATCTCGACAGATGCTGCAAGGGAGAGACCTCAAGACACACAGAAGAGGATCCTATCTAGCGTTTGTTGTTGTTGTTGTTGTTGCTGCTGTTTCGAGCTGAGGTCCTCGAAATTGAGTGTTCTCCTGCTCTGAAAGGATTCTGTTGCTGACACATGCTCATGTATATCCTCTATACTGGTGGTGCATAGGAGTCATCAAAAACGATCGGATGACCGCACCAGCCGACCACCAGACGTTCCAACCCCAACGACCCCCACGGCCCAAATGATCCCAAAACTCGTGCTCAGAGACTAAATCATTCAAAATGGGAGCAAAATCGCTGAAACAAAGAACAGGAACACGTCCAGTTGGATCGATGTAGTCGGAAGCGCAGCGCTGAAACCCGCAAACGGTCAACAATGCGCACATTGATGGGTCCATAAAACTATATAGGACCTAGCTCAACAATGTATTGGCTAAGTATTTATAAGGAGATTTTAAGGATTATGAGTATGTGCTTGGTTTGGAAACCCATGAGTACGGAGGTCCATGTCAAAGGGCAGGTCGACTCGCTCGAGGGGATTTTTTATGTCTCTGTCAGTGCGACGTGGACTCTAGCATGGAAGCATCAAAGAAAGAAGAACATGGGGAATTACATAACTTTAAATTCAATGTTTCGTGATGTGATGCAGGAACTACAGACGTACTGGTATGTTGTCATCAACGATGGTTCTGTTGGTACCATGCCCCGCAGACATAGCAAGAGAGCACAGAGCTCACTGATGTGGGCTAACTCTGCGCTTGACTCCGCACTCTCTAGTCCCGATTGGATGGACTGCATTGGAAGCTGCGGTAAATACGAAATGAAAATTGATGGCCTGTCACTTTCGACCTCGTGACATACGGGCAGACGCAGGTCACCCCTAAAACAACATCGATTGACCATGGTGGTTGTTTGTCGCCGTTCGTTCTTGTTCGCTGCGACGCGATCTCTGTTTGCCTTTGCGTGTTGAAACATGCGACGAAATCGAATGCATCCACAACAACACAAACCAAAACGAAATCGAAGCACAGTCTCGTACTCACAAGTCACCATCGAAGAGAAATAGCAGCACCATGACTTCCATGCAATTCAACACATTTGGTGCGTCTGTCTACGGTTGATCGTCGGGCATGTGGTTTGAGCACAATGGAGAACGTGTATGAGCCGTGATGATCCAATGTTTTGACCCGTTCTGGACCTCGCTAACGATCCCGAACATGCACACCCCATCCCTCTTCAACCATCGATTCCATTTCGTTCCATTCCACTTTCTTTCGTCTCGACAATTCAACACAACACTACATGCGATTCATTGCGGAACATTGCGCTATGTCATACCCATTCACCTTGCAGACGCCTTCGAGGACGCTGGTGACAAGGGAGGTGCCTCCAACGAAGAGAAGGTCCACGTGCGTGTTCAGCAGCGTAACGGACGCAAGTGTATCACGACCGTCGCCGGGCTTGCCGATGATCTGGATGTGAAGCGCATTTGCAAGGCCTTCAAGAAGAACTTCAGCTGCAACGGTGCCGTGCAGAAAGATGAGGAGGTGGGTGAAGTCATCCAACTGTCAGGTGATCAGAGAACGAACGTCAAAAGCTTTTTGGTGGACCAAGAAATCTGCCATGGAGAGAGCATCGTGTTGCACGGTTTCTAAGGCAGCAATGAGAACAAGCAGAGCAAAAGCAAACAATGAGATTTGGATGGTGACGATGATCATAATGAAAATGGTGATGACGACGACGGCGACAATAGTGATGGGATGCCTCTGTTTTCAAAGGACCGATTTGACGGGTAGATCCGCAAAATGAGCACACGCAAAGAACAAAGATAGCGCTCTACATACTCTGCATTCAACGACAAGTATTGAGCATCAATACGTCACTGGTATTCTGCGTTCGGTTAACTTATGGACTACTATTCGTGCATGGTGCGATGCTCGTTGGATCGAGTTCTCCAATCGCGCACAATCGATTGAACTGGACAAGAGCACTGGACAAGAACATAGTGTGTGATTCAAATCATGTGCTCTACTTGTCCCATGTGCGTGCATTTCAGCAGATGTAAATAGCAAGCACAAAGGGTTGACACTGAAAAGTATTCCTTTCATGAAAGAAGGCTTCAAGATAGAGTACTGAAAAAGGTGATAGCATTGATCAAATTTCAAGGTGATGCTTCTATTCCTGTTTCGTCAACAAAACTCCTTGTCTGGGTGATTGAGCTGTGTCTTTTGCTGTTTCGGCTGCTGCTGCTGCGGTTGCTGTCCTTGTTGCTGGATCTGCTGTTGCTCCTGGACTTGCTGCGGCTGATGGTGCATCTGAGTCGCTGTTTGATTGGGTTGTTGTGGCGTTTGCATGTGCTGACTTTGTTGTGGCTGGGTATGTTGTGGGTGTTGTTGTTGCCGTTGCTGCTGCGGTTGGAACTGTCCCTGCGGTTGCAGTTGTTGTGCTTGCGCTTGTTGTTGCTGCTGTTGCTGGAAGTGAAAGTCCTGCTGCTGCTGCTGCTGCTGCTGCTGTTGTTGATTGTCTTCGAGCTTAGTTGCTTGGATCTGTCCCTGTTGTTGTTGCTGTTGTTGTTGCTGCTGCTGTTGTGGTTGCTGCTGCTCACTGAAGCGTTCATCAAAGGGCTGTCCCACCGGCTGATCTTCTGGGACTTGCAGCAGCGGTGGCTCCTCTGCTGCTCGATTGTGCATCTGCGCCACGCTCTCAGCTGCCGTGACTTGCTCTGCTATGGGCGAAGGATGCTGTTGCTGTTGCGGCTGCTGATGTTGCGGCTGCGATTGCGCTTGTTGCTGTGCTTGTTGATATTGGTGCTGAGCGTGTCGCTGCTGAAGTACATGCGGAAACAATCTTTGCTGCTGCTGCTGTTGTTGTTGAGGAGGATATCCATGATGAATCTGCTGCTGTTGCATCTGATGTTGCTGTTGTTGCGGCTGTTGTTGTTGTTGTTGCTGCTGTATGACTGCACCACCGCCTCCACCGCCATTGGCAATAGCACTCGCGAAGCTCCCATCGTTCTGCTGTGACATGTCGCTGTACTGTGTGGCATGGGTCGGTTCGGTGCGATTGGTGGACGCAGAGGCCGCCTCGGATGCCGTCTCATCTTCATGATCTTCGTACCTCCAACGATGGGACATGTTGGCAAAGTCCTGCGGTGAAAAGTTGAAAATATCCGCCACCAACGACTCGTTGGTCTGCGAATCGTTGTAGAGCGTGTCATCCCAAACATCTGCCGAGATGACCCCACTGTTGTCATTGTCTCCCGCGTCTACCTCCTCTGCTCCGTTGGTTGCCGGTGGCTGTTGTGCCTGTTGCAGCTGCTGTTGAAGCAGTAGTTGCTGTGGCTGTAGCTGCTGTGTCTGATTCTTTCTCAACCCGGCCGGATGCAACCTCTTGCGAGGCGCGCGGCGTGGCTTCTTGGGTGGCATCTTGCCAGAGGCTTGCAGCTGCTTCTGCTTGATGCCCTTGCGCTTCTTACGTTCGACGTTGCCATGGCGTTCGCAAATGAACTGCGCTAGCACCATGTGAAAGCCCTTGTCGCGTCCCCACCCTCTGGCTAAATGACGGAAGCTGGCGTTGGGCGCGCCCGTGAGCATGAGGATCTCCATCCAGACCAGCTCACGTTCCCATCCTTCCAGCTGCGTCGCCGGGTTGCTGACCACGTGCAAACCTCTGGCCCGACGCTCCTCGTTGCGGTGCCATGCTGGTGGCTTGAGCGTATCGAAACCCTCCTTGAGGTGCGCGACGAGGGGCATCTTGTCGTCGACCGAACGGCGGAAGAAGTTGATGGACTTGGTGAAGATATCATCGTACACGCTCGCGCCCTCAGGTGGAGCTGGTGGGGTCTTATCTGGTGGTGGCAACGGGAGAGGCGTGGTGGCACGCTTCATCTCCTTGAAGTGCTTCTTGCACATCCTGTCGAAGTTGCCTTGCGCCTGCTTATCGCAGCCCTCCACCCTGCATTTGCGTGGCTTGGCACCGTGCTTTTGGCACAGGCCCTGCGACTTGACGATGCTGTCGCATCCCTCCCTCTTGCAGTACCTCCTCTTGTGCTTGAGAGTCTTTTGCGGTTGCTGCTTTACCTGTGCGCTGTGCACCTCCAGCCGAGGCGTTGCGGCGTTGCTGCGTGCCATCGTCGTCGATGGTGACATCGAAGTCGCCTACAGTTGCTCTTTCTGGTGCTTTTGATCGCGTGGATGTATTCTGAATCCTCCAAGACTATGGTACTATATTCTGATCTGCTGAGAATGTGCTTCTGCCAAGGGATAGCAGCATGCGACAGTTCGATGCAGCGCTGACGCTGCTGTGATGAAGGGATGAGACGTTGTCCGATTGTTCTGTCGGAGAAGGACGCTTCGCCCTGCGATCACTCGTGTCACGCTGGTGGGAAGTTCGGCAGCAAGCACGCCGCAGAGGCAGAAGAATCAAGAGGAACAGTTCTCCTGCATTCAGGAGAGATGTCCTCTCGAGCGTGGCGCGTCTGGGGATTGTTAGAGTCCGCGTGCTCCTTTTTGTTCTCCGATGTTGTTGCTTTCGTCGTGCTTGTCTCTTCCTCTTGTCTCTTGTCTTTCCGTTGTTCCGTTGCCTTCCCACCTGTGATGTACCATCAATGCCTCTCTATCAGTAGTAGATTCGCACGAGCATAGAATAGACCGTGGATCAAGCGGCCTGCGAGCTATTCCCAATGCTATTTCGCGGATGGAGTCGTGATGAAAGGGTGTCGGCTGATGGAGGGAGTGGAAGGAGATGAGAAGGGTTTCTTCTTGTGGTCTCTGGATTGTGTGATCCGGCAGATTCCCCTTCTTCGTTGTGCGAGGTCCTCAATCCTCTCTCTCTCGGTTTTCCCAATCTCGTTGCGGCGTGCTTTGGTGCTGTGCTGTTGTCGTGTTGTCGTGTCCGCCATCTGTTCTCGTGAGTGTGTGCGAAATTCTCCTTTTGCTGCTGTGCATGTTTTGCGTGTTGTTCTTGTTGTTTTGTGATGTTGTGCCGTTCGCTGCGCGAGGTCCTCTTCCGTTGATTGTCTCGATTTAGTACTGGTTTTACACAATCATCTACGTGACACAGTTGTCTCTTTCTCGGTCACGAGCTATGTCGACTGGAACGACCGCATATGAATCGTGTTCTCGTTTCAATATTGCAAGCTAGCTGTATTCAATGTAGAGAAAGCTTCACGAAAGAGGCGGATACGGTGGCCCGCATGGCATGGTACTAGAGGGTACTCTACTCTAGTACGTACGACTATGGCACAACAGCATCACTTCTTCTGCACATCAACATGTCTCTCCCTCCATTCCATTCAGGAATTCACAAAAAGCCGACTCTCCTCCTCAAAACTCACACCCTACCATGCTTCTTTCCCGTTTGGGAGACTCGGTTGCATGCTCCTATTTCACAAGAATTTGTTCCAACAAACGTCCATGTCAAAAGTACTCGTATTGTTCATTCATGTTGTAGAATACGATGTACCATACGTAGAGAGAGGGAGAGAGAGAGCGGAGGGTACGCAATAGCACTATACTCGTGTTCTAAGTTAGCTTGATACTATTTCTGCGTCGCATCGCATGGCAGCGCGCTCGTGTGTCCTCAATGTACCTACACATGTCTGTTTGTCCATCCATCTTTCCAAGAACAATACGATGAGCGTCGTAATCGAACAGAGCATTGTTCTTGTGTCATCCAGAAAAGCCTTCCGTTCACATCATGCATGCCAGCGACAATGCGTCCTCCAATTGCATTGCATCCTGTTTCCCATTGTTGTAGTTGTTGTTGTTGTGTGCCTTGCGCGTACTCTTACTCTTTCGTCGTTGTGGCAATCAACTCATCGTACGCCTTGACGGCCTTGGCCACGACGCTGGTCTCGAACAGGGCAGCATCGCGCTGCATCTTCTTCAAAGTGACTTCGGCGACAGTCTTGGCCAAGTAGGCCTCCTCGAAGGTGGCGAATTCGGATGCCTCCAATGCGCTGGCGTCGAATGCCAACTGGGCGGCGGCGTTGTACGGAATCGACACATCGATTGCTTCTGGCTCTGGGATCTCTTCGACGGCAGCCTTGCTTGGCTTCTCTGACGACTTCGTGGCGAATCCGACGGCGGCCGCGACGGCAGCACCGAGTCCACCGACGCCACCTGCGACAGCACCAAAGTCCACGCCGCTGTTGGCGGCCTCCGTCACGGCCGTGGGATCGATGACCTGGAGAGCAGTGTGCTGGGATCGTGCGGCTGGGCCCGTTGTGAAGGCTGTGGTGGATGACGCAATTGCCACGATGGAGAGGATGCTGCTGGTGAATTTCATGGTGAATCTGCGGGGTGGCGGGTGTTCAAGTTTGTGGTGGTTGAGGTGTGAGGTGTGAGGTGTGAGGTAAGGTGTCATGGGCTGAATTGTTGTTTGGAATGTCTTTCGGTATTTTTGTCGACAACGGCAACGACGATGACGGTGGCGATGGTTGGTGCGTATGGTATCGGTTGGAGTACGTGTGCGTCGTTGTCTTTTTCCATCGTCACTACGCGAATCAACTCAGCGACTCAAATGTGTGCTGGTCGGAAATGCAAAACGTGACGTGTCCGAAGATTCGTCCAACCAAACAAGACAACGATTCTCACGCCACAAACCCACACTTCGTCTTTCTCGCCATTTTCGGCAACCAAGAACAACGACAGTGACCAACAACAACAACCCACCGCGATACGGTTGCTCTTTGCAGTCATGCTACTCGTGCGAGTATGTAGTACAGCCAACAGCCCTACCAACATTGGTATTTTCGACGCAAAGTACAGCATGAAACGAGAGAAGAAATGCATTGCGCTGCGTTTGTTCAATCAATGTTGTTTTTCAATACTAATGATTCAAGATGATGCACGTTGTGTCTTCCATTGTCGCAGTTGTCCTCGTCGCGGTCTCCATGATGGCTGAACGGTTGTGTTGCTGGCACAGTTGGTTTGTTCACTTGCGATCATGCCCGTATGTATGTAGAATAGGAACAGACCGCCAAGAAGTACAATGGTGCAACTGCGCATGCAATCACCTCCGTCCAACCAAATCCCCTTTTCCTCCATCCTTCGTATCCATGCATGGAATGATAATTCACAATCAAATCTCCATTTTCTCTTCCCATGCTCCACCGAGTTGGGGATCTGCTGTTCATGTTCACTCGGCGTCTGTTTCATGGATCGACCACTCGCGCAAATTTGACGTCTGACCGATCCATGATCCATTCCAATCAAGTTGTCATCCTTTTATCCACCGTTTGAATTGATCGGTCGATCGTTGTTCCCCTTGCCATTTCATTTTTTTATGTTTTTGTTGTTCTGTCTTGTATGTTGGCTGGCTGCGACGTTCGTCCAATAATTCATTTCCTGAACCATCCGATCCAACCCATCCACCAGCTGATGGGCCCTTGAATTATGATGATGACGGTGCTGTCCATACTCTGTATGGTATGGTGTGTTTATTGTGTAGGAGTAATGCTAATATACGGTACGCATGGTGGAGTGGTATACCATGCGTAATAGTACTCTACTCCTCCTCTCTGCCCGCAGCCACGCATGCTGCGATGCACCCCGGTGATGATGGAACAGAGGAGAATAGCATAATGCCGAGCAGTCGGGTCGGCATCTTGTCTCCTCCTTTCGCAAGTAAATGGATCTGCGCGCTTGCGATTCCAACAAGCAGCTGCAATTAGTCCGACTTCGTCGCCGTCGCCGCCTTCATCTTCTCCATCTGCGGAACGATGTGCGCGCGCACAACCTGCGTGTAGACCATCTCGGCACCCTTCGTCTTTGGATGGTACATCCAGATGATGACTCCGGTCTTGATGAGGAAGTACATTGGGATCCAGTTGATGATGAAGCCGGCCATGCTCTCTATGACGGTGACGCTGGAGAAGACGACCCAGTATGTGAGCCACTGCGTGGCGTCTTGCGTGAGGTCGTTGGTGGATTCCATGCACTTGAAGGACATGTAGGCGGGGTAGAGGAAGCCGACGAGATCCGTGACGAGCTTCATTCCTCCGATCAGCGCGGTGATGGTGCCGATCAAAGCAACGGCGCCCAGGAAAAAGTATGTCTTGGGGTGCCCCGTCTTCTTTTCCAGCGTCTTCATGATCTCTGTGATTCATCCGAGTACGGGGATTGCGTATGCACGTACATACATGTGCATGTGTGTTTTCGTTTGTGAGGGTGGGCATTCGGGGATTCGCATAGTCGTTTTTTCATGGGTTTGGAGAGCAATCATCGTCAACAGTTGAGGATTGCGTTTGGCATTGTGGTTGATGTCGATCAAAAGGAACGATGCGAATTGGAGAAGGAAACAGAGAGGGTAAGAACGGTGAGAGCGGCGGTGAAGAGAGCAAGACAGGAATGCGAGATAATAGGCATGCTCCGTGAATTGATGGGGCACCGGCCATGGACATCATTTGCATCATGGAAACGTATTGCTGCTGCCATGCAATGCCGTTCATTCGCCCGTGCCAGGTGTGGGATCCACCCAATTCTCAGAACGTCGCCGCGGAATTCTGGAGAAACGAAGCATCAACCTGGTGGGTTCGGAACCCTCGCATACTGCCGCAGCGCATCCATGGACGACAGCCGCTTTTCCGCGATCGTACCATTCTGAGTGACTGTTGGATATCTCTCCATAAAATCGTTGACTGTGACGAGGTATTCTTCGACTTTCTCCATGGTGCTGGTTGTTGCTGGGATTGGTGTTGCTATCGATGGTCTTGCAGAGGTCCTTTCTCTTGGTTTGTTTGTGAGTTGCGTCGTTGTTGCGGCAGTGGCGGAGAGTCTGCAAGGTGGCGAAGCAGCGAGGGAGCACCTGTTCCGTTTTCAAGTTCTGTTCTTCGCTTGTGTTTTGATCGTTCTCATCGCCGCGGCTCTGTGACTTTCGAATTGCGTGACTTTGCGTGGTTGTTTGCCGCACGTTTTGACTCATCGACGAACTGCCACAACACAAAAACAGATCCACTCTGCCGAAAATCGAATTTCGATCTTGTTTCGTGGGAATCGTTTTGGTCGAGCAGTCGGTCCACGTTTGCGTCGAATGCAAGACTGATGTTAGTCGATATAGTCGTAGACGGCATTCAGCAAACCAGAGGCAGGGAATGAAGACGGATTCCACCAGATTCGTTTGCATTTCATCCATGCAGTGCCGAAGCTCGTAGGATAGCATTCTGTTCCACGACACTCCGACAATCTTACGTACTGCCCCTCCTCTACGCACGGTCTTGTATCTTCCTGATGGTGACATACTCTACACGTTAGCATTGGATGAAGCTCTCAATGTCAACCAACATGGCACACGTGAGTCGGAGGTTCACTCTGCTCGGTCCTTTTTTCGACTGGAAATACGAGCGTGTTTGTATCATCGTTGATCAACTCAACGAAGAGGACTGTGGTGGCACTTCCATTTTAACTTTCACCTCCATCTGCATCGTCTGCATCTTCTGCATCTTGATCGCCAAAGACGCCAGCCTCGACGACATCAGCAACATCAAAGAACAGGGAAGCATGTCAGCAACAGCAACAGCGACGACACAAACGCTAAAGTGAGCACGAGTCCACTAGTGGAAGAGGAGAAAAGTGAGCCGCCAAATCTTCGGTGGACGAAACGCCAGTTGACAGCAACGGCTTCCTTCGACCATTCACAAAACCGAAGAAGCAACGTCCGCGTGCGTTCGTCGAGCTCTCCCTCCTTCCATCATGGTATCTTTCGGCCTTGCCATTGGAACGCTTTTACAGGGATCTTGAATGAATTTCCTCAGGGCTAAATTAAGTGCATTGCCATGTGTGTGACTTTAGTTTCCCGTTGAGTCCACCGAAAAGCCAATGGGAACCCGTGACCAAAAATGATGCCTCGTAAGTAGTTATCATGTGCAAGGGCCTCAGTCTCGACAAATTTTTCGGCTTTTGCACTCACATTGATGTTTGGGTTGTGGGGTCATCTGTCCTTTCTCTCTTTTGGTGATTTGTCTATTGCGTTGCGTTGTGTTGCGTTGTGTTGCGTCGTGTTGTGTTGCGTCGTGTTGCGTTGCTGGTCTCTTGTCCTCGTGATGCGGCACTTCTCCTCTCTGCGGCCGTGTCCGTTCTTTGCAGATACCTGTACGCGTACTCTGATCTGTGTGGACTCCGCCATGTGTGAGCACGCGCCACGATTGCGTGGAATGGAGATGGATGCTGTCGGGAAGCGATGGTGCACCGCACGACCATCTCAGTTGTTCTCGCTCCATGCGATGATGGATGGATCGAGGCAATTGTTCATGTGCAGCATACTCCGTCACTCGGACTATGGCATTATTGGCAGCAACAGCAACGCTCCAACAGAAACAGAAGTACAAACAGAAGAAGAGGTTCGGCAGCAGTGACCACAACTATCACCACACCACACTCGTGCTATATTACTATTATAGTCGTACACCACAGAACACAATCTTTGGCGCTCAAAGATCGACACAAGGCAACGACCAAGGAAGAGCAAGAGACCAACGACGGAGACGGCAAGAGAGCGCAGCGACACTTGCGAAGTTGGAGTTGGAAGACGTCCATCATCCCGCCATTCTCGAGTCATCCTGGTGCGGGTACTGTGCCGGATACTATACGAGCTATTATATTATATATTAGACTGTACTCCACTCCGCTCCATTACCGCTCCACTCCATCTGGCTGAGAAGCATCCACATAGAGTGCAAGACAATACCAGCGCAAGCAAGTAGAGTCGACAATGGTGATCAGCGAGATGGTGTCCGAGTACACATCGTTCCGGGCGACATCCAGCAAATCAATTCCGCCATCGAAGCGCAGTCAGCACAGTCAGCACAGCAGGCACCATGCTGAGCACCATGGCACTCAGTATCAACAGCATCAACAGCATCAACAGCATCAGCAGTATCAACATCACCAGCAGCCTCAACCCCACCTTCATGGCCACGAACACGGACATGGCCACAGCCGCGGCTACGGCCACAGCAACCCCATGAGCGATAGCAGCAGGCACGGCCACCACAGAGGCATGCGGTCCTTCATGGACAACGTCATCTCCCCCTTCGTGCGCTGCGTCGCCCCCAACTTCGACAACGACTGCACGCAGAGCTGCACCCCCATCCCCTCATCTCACTTCCGGGATCGCGATCGAGACTCTGGCGTGGTGTCGCCGCTCACGGATCGGAGGTACCCGCCATCTCAGCCAACCTCGCCTCGTCAGGATGGCCGGGCCCTCTCCAGCCCCACCAGCCCCCACGCTGCCATGGATGCCGCGGATGCCATGGATGCCTACGATCCCGCAGGCCATCTTGTGCACTCTCCTGTCACTTCGCCATCTCGCATGTCGCACGATCCAGCCGCGGACGCAGAGCCCACCACGGACATCGAGAAGCCCCATTCCAACGACGTCCTCTGCGGGCGCGGAGGAAGCAGCAACCGACATCTGGGCAACATTCACTTTCGAGAGCTCGTGGCAGCCAACAAGAAGACCTACGTGGGACTCACCAAGAAGCAGAAGATGCTGGTGGCTCGCAAGATCGTCGACACTGTTCGCAGCGCCTCGCCGGCCGGCCGCTTCCTTGCCAAGGACCTCACCTCGGGTCTCTGGTACGACATCGGCATTCCGCGCAGTCTCGAGAAGACCTCGCAGGCTCTGCGCGAGAAGAATTCAAACGATGCCACGGCCGTCGACGCCAAGGAGCAGGTGGAGGTCATCTCCAAGGCAGGCGGTGCGAACGGTCACGTGCATTCTGGCAAGCCCAACGAGGACATCATCGTCTCCATGATCTCGCCATCGTCCAAGCCGACGTCGCCCACCCCGGACGAGTCCGTGTCCAAGTCGTCGCCGGCGTCACCAGCATCGTCAGCGTCGTCCAAGGGAAAGAAGCATGTGGAGGCGCCTCCGCTCATCATTCCGCCTCATCTTCTGCCTATCTACCGCCCTGCCAGGCCGCATGCTGACATGCCTCCCTCCATGGATCGTTGGCACTACCATCACAGTCAACACAGTCAACACAGTCAACACCACCAGGCCAGCAACGAAAGCATTGAGCAGGAGTACACCAAGTCACCTTACTCACATTCGCACTCGCACTCGCACTCGAATCCGTACCACAACGGGTATCCGCCACAGAATCATTCTCGGCATCCGGTGTCACCACCTACGGAACGTTACACGGTCCCACCTCAAACGCCACCAACCACTGGCAGCAGCCCGTACTACGGATCGGAACGACCGCCCTTCCATTCCTATAGTCGTGGATTGTCGGCCCGCCCTGCTCAGTACGATCATGCCGAGCATTACGATCCTTACAACACCACCACCACCACCAGCAACAACAATGGTGGTAGCAAGTATGACGCGGAACAGCATCTCCACCGTCATTCTCAGCAGCAGCACGGGTACGGCGCAGAGTACGCAAGTCCAAGAGTCTCGTCACCGCCCACGACACACCGTCCTGCATATCCTCCGCCTCGCCATCGCCACCATGATTCGCATGCATCGCCTTTCGCCAGCACCCAGAGCATGCCGCGACCACCCGCGGTGACACCGCATCACAGCTACGGCCGTGCACCCGCCTCGCCGCTGCCATCACCGCATCCCGCACGCGTGCGCCATCACTCCCAGATGGCTGCGACACCGCCACCGCCTCATCAGTTCCGATCCAGACTGCCATCCATGCACCGTCCCCGTTCTCATGCCATGCAGTACCCTCCCAGCATGTACCCACCTTCCCCACCATCCTTCCGCAGCAGCGACTACGACTACCGCCCCGAGCACTTCATCCCACGTCCCGAGGCGCCCAAGTCCACCTCGCATCGTTCCGCCGCCAGCGAAGAAGTCATCCACCGCACATCCAGCGGGTACATCCGCAGCAAGGGCGAGGTCTCTCCCGAACGCCGTCAGGAATGGAAGCGACAGCGCGATGAAGACATCGTGCGTAAACTGTCGGATGCCTCCCTGTCTCGAGCCGTCGAACGGCGTCTGGTTCTGGACGATGTGGCTCCTGCGTCTCCCAAGACAACGACGCCCGTGCCAAAGACAGCGAAGTTAATGAAAAAAGCAAAGTCAGCAGCCAAGCCATCAAAGACGGCAACGAAGCCACCAAAGGCGACGAAGGTGACGGCAAAGACGGAGGACAAGGCAGAAACCACTGCCAAGCCCGCACCCACGCTTAAATCACCATCCGCCGTGTTGCAAAGTCGCTCACGTCGGCACTTGCCACCCAAGGAGATGGCTGCTGCTGAAACCTTGTCTGGTCTGGCTGCTTTGTCCACGGCCGCTTTCCTCAAGATGGACGAGACAGCATAAGTACTCATATTCTAGTCCAGAGAGAGTCGTGTACTACTACAACAGGCATTCGCATGGCTCATGCGTACAAGTGGTGTTATGAAAGGATATTTCACATTCTCCTTGTCATGCTGCTACGATACCCAAGATCTGTTGCTGTCCCAAACATACGCACACGACTTGACTTCGTAACATACGACTACCCCGGAGAGCATTCAAACATCCCTCTTCCGCTTCTTGTCCCCGAACACAAATGGTTGGATGCCTGCAAGTTCCGGGTCTTCGTCCTCCCCATCCTCGTTCTTACCGTCGTCGCCTTGATCGTCATTCTCCACCTCATCAAAATCATCTTGGAATTCACCATACCCTTCCTCTTCCGCGTTTAACATCTCCTCCATCATGGCATCTTCGTCATCATCGTCGTCATCTTCCCCTTCTTTGCCATCACCGTTAATCACTAGTTGGACGGTCGTCGCCTTGTCCGTCTTGGCTGTCGCTCCCACATTCTCCACACCAGCATCCGCATGCTCCTTCATCGCCTTGATGAATTCGACAAAGACCTTGTGCCGATATGTTTCATCCAGTATATCCTGGTGCAACTTGCAATATTCGTAACATGCTCGAATCAACTCCTTAGAGAAATCAAATCGTTGGTAATAAATCAGCAACTGCCCGCAGATCAGCACCAGCCGTGTTTGTAACGACGGCATGGTACAGCGCTGCGCCAACAAACTGGGTTCGAAATCGGGATGCGACGCCACGAAGCTGATGGCGATGCGCGGCTGTGTCCGCGCATGACAGTGCGAGCCCCAGTGGATGATGCGATGCGAAAAGAGAACGGACTGTCCCGCTTGGCGTGGCATGGCGCGGATGTGCTGGTAGGCATGTTTGTCGCAGAGGGCGCGTTGCAGCGGGTCCGCGCTGTCCACATCGCCTTGCATGTAACCCGGATCCAGCGATTTGGGGATCATGTAGAGGCAAGAACTGGATGGTGTGGCGTCAGATAAGGCGATCCAATGCGTGATGAATTTGGGGATCTGCGAATCGGAATGGAACGACGATGCCACGTCGTCGGGTTGTCGATCGCGGTGTGGCGAGAATCCGGCCGAGCCGTGTGGGATGTGCCAAGCGAGGACGTCGTAGTTGAATTGGTTGTCGTTGGCGTTGGCGCTTGTCAACGTCTGTGACGATATCTTCGCCAATTCCCACGTCTCGTCAAACAGAAAGATGAGCGTCGGCGGTAAGTCCATTGCCACCAACTGCTCGATACCATTCCTGATCTTCTCAATCAGGGAGGGAGCGGGAACGTCATCGACCAGGCAGTATCCATCTTGGACGATGGATTGCATGCGTTTGTTGTAAACGACATCTTCATCCTTCGTTGTATCGCCATCCTTGCCAGCATCGTCGGCTGCATCGTGGATTGCAGGCGCTGCTGGTGGCTTGTGATCTATTTCATCAGCATCGCCGGTTGCCACAATGGACAGCTCAGGACACAGCTTCTCCCAAATGGTCTTGTCGGTGCCGCAGTTGGGTGCTTTCAGCAACCCCACCAACGAAGCCATCTTTGCCCGCTGCAATGTCTCAGTATTGATGCGGAATGCTTTGCGGAATGAAGTATACTACGACCAATGCTCTGGATTGTAATGTTGGTTGCTGCGGGTGTGGTTGTCGTGATGTGCGGAGAGTTGGTCGGAGGATTGTGGCGGGACGAAGTGTGCAGTACCCTCCCCAGAGGGTTCGTATCACCTCTCGCAGTCTTTCTGACCAACCATCCACAGACAAGATCCTTCCGCCACACAGAAAGACACATCGACAAAGATACATTTGGCTTACGTGGGACTCGCAGCGCTTCCAAGATTCGATTGCACAATTCGCTGAAACACATTTTGCTGTAATCCAATCACGAATATATCATCAGTCGTGAATCAATGAAGAAACACCACATCCAGGATACCTAAGGATCTGGCCGAGGGAGGCGTGGACTTGGGCAAGATTGAGAAGGCTGCGAAGTTGGCGAGACATCCGCTGCTCGCCATGTCTTCGGGAGTGGCCGGGTGTACGCACTGCGCTGCGGACCGAGGGAATATAATAGAATTAGGCAGTGTGAAGCCTTTTCCCTGGCTTCTGATCCCTGTGGCCGAGAGGAGGTTGCTCGAAGGGTCGGAGCTCCGCAGATTCGCTACATGTTTCGCAAATGTGTCGAGGGTTGGTCATCGAGATGGCCCAGAACGAGTCTAACAATCGAGAAAGGCGAGGGATGGCTCATAAGCCCTGGCGATTAATCATGGGTGACAGCCACCGACGTTGTGATGAGCCAAAGGATGCCTCGAAAGGGATCGAGCATTTCGAATGGGATGCATTTTTGCATCCTATTTCAAGACGCATTGGGCACACAGATCTGCATCAAACAGCGTTATACGCAACAGGAATAGAATACTTTGCTTGCTCTTCACCTGCGTCTGCACAATACCGCTTGCCTGGCCGTCGTCGCCTGCTTCTGGGTACGAGGTGAGCTCGTTTGTCCCCTATCCAACGACCTAATCCGTTTCGCGTTCGGGCGCTGAGGTTGGATGCACCTATTATGGCCTAGAATCTACTCTCTAGGCTAAATCATTTTGCGTGTTGTGTTTGTTGGATGAGAACGCTTTCTCCAATTCCGACAACAATCTGTGTTGTTCGCGAAGAAAACCAGAAGGCCTTCCTAGGCTATACGAAAGTAATATGGCCTAGCTACGGGCAGGCTTCTCTTCTTGGATCGTGCCTCCACATCGACAAGAACCAAATCAGAACGCAACAACACAAGCACAAACTCGGACTCGATTTCGTCCACGGCTTCCCACCACGCCTCTTGGGAGAAGCACAGAGGCCTTTGAAGGCTGTATTCTCACATCATCACCCAACCCAAATCCAGACTTCTGCCGCCACGATCTGTGTGCATTTCGAGATGTCAGTAATGTGAGAGTGAGCAACTCCAGCGAGATCTTGTTGATGGCCTCCCACCAATCATTGTGTGTCATCCTCGTACGGCCAGATCTTGTGCACCATGCTCATACATTCTCGCAGCTCTCCCATCCACCCATCCTGAGACACCACCTGCCATCTATCGTTGCATTCAATCTTCTGCCGCCAGTATCGAAGTCCAACCAACCAACCAACCCATGCCAACAGATGATCGCTGCCATGAAGGACGTCAATGAACCAAAACACTCAGACGAAGCCAAAACCGCGGAGCCAGAGCGAGGTATCTCCAAGGATGGCGAGAAACCAGAACCCAAATTGAAGGTCACCCTCCTGTCTGGCTTCTTGGGATCTGGCAAGACCACCCTCTTGTCACACATCCTGGCCAACTACGAAGGTTTCACCGTGGCTGTCCTCGTCAATGACATGGGCACCATCAACATCGATGCAGCCTTGCTGAAAAAGACGAGCATCGTCCAACGAGAAGAACACATGGTGGAAATGTCAAACGGTTGCATCTGCTGTACCCTGCGAGAAGACTTGTTGACCGAAGTCTCCGCCATCGCAGCCAAGGGCACCTTCGACTACCTCCTGATCGAATCGAGCGGTATCTCTGAACCCATGCCTGTCGCCGAAACCTTCACCTTCAAAGACTCGACGGGCGTGACCTTGGGCGACGTGGCCAGTCTTGATACCCTGGTCACAGTCGTGGATGGCTCCCGCTTCTTCTCCTAGCTGGACAGCCTGGAGTCTCTGCAGCAGCGGGATTGGCAGTCTGATCCGGATGATGCCCGTACTATCTCGCATTTGCTGTGCGATCAAGTTGAATTCGCCAATGTCCTCGTTCTCAACAAGTGCGATTTGATCGAAGACGGTGAACGAAACTGCGTCCGTCGCTTGATCAGCGTGATGAACCCCAATGCCAAGGTTGTGGAATCATCTTTTTCCAAGGTGCCATTGAAATCTGTCTTGGGAACCGGTCTGTTTTCCATGGCGAAAGCTGAGCAACACAAAGGCTGGCTCGAAGAGGCACGCATCGGCGAGCACACTCCCGAGACAGAAGAGTACGGAATCAGCAGCTTGACCTTCCAGTCCAGCAAACCTTTCCATCCTGCCAAGCTGGGATATTTGTTCCTCAATATCTTGAAAGGCAACGAACCGTTTGACAAGTCCATCGTCATGCGAGTTAAGGGATTCTGTTGGTTGGCAAACCGTGCTCAATATCGATCAGAGCTCTCTCTAGCTGGCCATCGGTTCGGGGTCACTCTTGGCGATCCATGGTGGGCGGCAATCAATCCGAAGCAGTGGCCCAAAGGCGTTGAAGAAGCTGTCACTCCCCTTTGGACTGAGCCCTATGGCGATCGACGACAAGAGCTCGTAGTCATTGGACAATTGGAAGACAAGGAACGTGTTATGGATGCTATTCGCGCGTGCTTGCTCACTGACGAAGAATTCGAGAAGGGCCCGAAACATTGGGGAACACTCGTTACTCCTGAAACGGATCCCTTCCAAACGGCCCCGAAAGGAAATCCTTGAAGATGTTCAGGAAGACAAGGATGCAGAAGGGGATAAGGATGATGCTGAGGTCGAGGTTGAAGCTGAAGGTGAATAATCTCCCGACACTCACGACGAATATTAAACATGCACGGTGACACAACCACAAAATGAAGTCATCCCGACTCATGCTCTATGATGCTTTGTGAGTTCTCCCATCCGTCAATGGATATCCGTGAGGAAAATACAAGAACTCGTGAGTTCGCTTAGCGTTAAGTGGACCCACCAATCCACTTGGCATCTTTGTTGCTGGGTAAGTGGACTCACCAATCCAGTTACGTAAGTGGACTGGTGAGCCCACTTACGAGCACCCTCTGTATTAGCATTATGCTTTATTCCGCACAGCTCTCTCTCGTGTTCCAGCTTAGTTGTGCGTATGAATCGTATCCTGAACCAACACGGACCATGAAATGGTCACATTACGAGCGAATAGCTCGACGAGAAACGAAACTAAAGAAGTACCAAGGTACTGGGTATCAGAGAAAAGGTACCACGATACAAGAACGATACTGTGAGATAGCTACTGACCCAAACCAGTTGAACCTGAAGAGATGTAAAGATCCTATCCGATGCTTGCAGAACAGAGGAATGCAAGAGCAGAGGCATGGACATGAACAGAGGTCAGAGAGTAAGCTCACAACTCTTAAGTTTGTAATAACATTTGAGTTCCCAACAGACTTCCAGTGAACTCCCCCTTCTCGATCTGATCAATTGCAGAAGGACGCGTTCTCCCCTACATTCTCACCAATTCCTCAAGTCTAACAGATTAACAGTCGCAATACTCTACGTCCCGAGCTGACTGAGTGAACGAACAACCCCATCCCGAGACAGCTGCATCCCAGCTGAACGAACGAGCATCACGTGACGACGTGATAGCACCCGAACCGCAATTGCATTGAACGAGTCCGCAACAGCCTGTTGCCGACATACCGAGCCCCTCATCACCCGAGCGCATCCGCTGTGAAGAGACAGAACGAACCCGATCATCTCCAAGATGACATCCACGAACCCACTGGACATCCTCAACCACGCCCTCAAGGCGGTTGGGATCAAGAACGACTCCGACGAGCGTCGAGTCATCACCTCATCTGGCGTAGAGGACATCGACGACCTCACGCTGTTGACGAAGGAGGACCTGGACGGCCTCCGCATCACCATCTCCAAGGAGGGTAGCGAACCCTACGACTGTAAGCTTGCCGCGCTGCATGTGCACAAGATCCTTGCGCTGGAGCGCTGGTACGACAGCCAAGGAGGCATGGAAGCCAGCACCTGGCTTGAGCTGAATGCAGCTCGCCTTCAGACCTTCATGAAGAAGGAGAAGAAGGCAGAACCGAAGACAACCGTGGCAGAGGTGCCCACACCTGACGTGGTCCCCTCGTCTACCCCATCTTCGGACGATGTCGCGGCCTTCAAGCGTGGCACCAAGCGCAACCTGAGCGACTACCCGACCCTGAAGAACGATGAGCAGTTCCTGCAGTTCGATCGCCGTCTCCGAGCCACCGCAGCTGCTCATGGAATCAAGAACGCCGTCGATCCGGAGTACCTGCCAGCGAGTGAAGAGCTCGCCCTGTTCGAAGAGCAACGTACGTTCCTGTACTATGTTCTCTCGAACTCCCTTCGCACCATGAAGAGCCGCAACTGTCTCTTGCCGTACGCCGACAAGGAGGATGGACATGGCGTCTACATGATGTTGAAGGAGGAGTACGCCTCTGGCGTAGCGGCGACCAACAAGGCCCAGATGATCCAAGCCGAGATCAGGAACCTGAAGCTCAACAACACCTGGAACAGCAGCCGTGAGACATTCGTCAACAGCTGGTTGTCGAAGGTGAACGACCTGGAGGAGGTCCAAGACAGCCCAGTCGCCGACGACTGGAAGATGCAATGGCTGCGTGAAGCCATCGCTCCAGACAACGACCTCTGTCATGCTCTCGACGACGCCGACGCTCTCCAAACCAACATGAGCCTCACCACCGGCAAGATGGACTTCTCGTTGGACTTCGATGCCTTCCTCGGCATTGTGCGTCGTTCCGCGCAACGCAACGACTTGCGCAACCCGCGCAACAAGACGAAGCGCAGGATCAACAACACCAACAAGGACAACGAGAAAGGCGGAGACAACGCCAACAAGAACAAGACCGGAACCCTCCGCATCCCGGATGACGAGTGGAAGAAGATGACCTGGCCTCAGAAGAAAGCGCACATGGAGGCGCGTGGCCAATGGGACCCTTCCAAGAACAAGAGCAAGAACAAGTCCCAGCGTCAGGCCAACAAGACCGCTGGCACTGACAAGACCTCATCGGGATCCTCTTCTGGGGAGACCGGTACCAAGACAAGCGCTGCCCCCGGTGACGCTATCAAGCGTATGCTGGCAAACACACAGACCAGCAAGAGTGAAGAGATCACAGTCGATGGTAAGGTCTACCGCGCTGTGAACATCACTGACATTCGCTACAGCTTCAACAAGGCAACCACCGACATGTCTGGCTCCCTAATTGATAGTGGTGCGAACGGGGGTCTCGCAGGAGACGATGTCGTGGTCCTGGACAGGACCGGACACACCGCTGACATCAACGGGATTGGCGATACCACGATCGTCAACCTCGACATCGGTACCGTGGCTGGCCTCGTCATGTCGACTGAAGGGCCCATCATCGCGAAGTTCTACCAGTATGCCATCCATGGGAAAGGCAAGACAATCCATTCCTCCAACCAACTCGGAGCGTTTGGGTTGGATGTGAACGAGCGTCCAAGCAGCCTACCAGGTGGTCGCCAATCCATCATTGTGCCAGACGGACACATCATCCCTCTTGCGATCCGACAAGGCCTGTCGTACATGGACATGCGTCCACCCACAGCCAAAGAGATGGACACCTATCCGCACGTTGACTTCACAGCGGATGAGGTTTGGGATCCATCCGCACTCGATCAAGAAACCCTGACGGCGGAACAGTCACTCGATGAAGTTTCTGAGGAAACTTTCGAATCTCAGGACGCCCTTAAGGTTTCCAAGACCAAGAAACTCGGTGAGATGACAACACCGGTTACCATCCAACGTACGCCAATCGACTACGAGGCGCTCCGCCCGCGGTTCGGTTGGATCCCCGCTCTACGCATCCGAGACACACTCCGCTGTACCTCCCAATGGTACCGCTCTTCCGAACGTTTTGCGATGCGCAAGCATTTCAAGACAAGATTCCCGGCAGCCAACGTCAACCGTCTCCACGAGACAGTGGCGATGGACACACTCTTTTCCGATACACCAGCACACAATGATGGTGTTCCAGGACATGGTGGGTGCACCATGATACAGATCTACGTTGCTGTGGACTCTCGCTTCACTGCTGGATTCCCGATGGCATCTGAGAGGCAGGTCTCCAGCACTTTTCAGGAGTTCATCCGGCGCCATGGAGCTCCGGACCTCCTGATGTCTGATAATGCGAAAGCAGAGATCGGATTCAAGATGCAAGACATCCTCCGGCAATACGCCATTGCTGACCACCAAAGCGAGCCCGAGCATCAGCACCAGAACGCCGCTGAGCGACGCATCCAGGACATCAAGCGGATGACCAACGGTGTCATGGACCGAACGGGCACCCCTGCTCGCTTCTGGTTGATCTGCACGATGTATGTCATCGTCCTCTTCAATCACCTGGCACAACAAACTGCAGGCAACGTCACACCGATGCAGGCTGCCTATGGGCATCGTCCTGACGTGAGCAAGTTCATGTGCTACCACTGGTGGCAGCCAGTGTACTACCGAGTCGAGAAGCCTGGCTTCCCCAGCCAGTCTCGCGAGCGCAGGGGACGCTGGGCGGGACCGTGTCTCCACAAGGGAGATGATCTGACGTACTGGGTGCTCGACGACGAGACGCAGCAGCTCCTCCCGCGATCTGCTATCCGCGCTGCCGACCTCCCACCCGAGTCCAACCTTCGTGCCGACTTCCCCATGCCCGACGCTGGGGAGGATGACGGCTTGGCCGAGATCCCGTCCGCTGATGGGGAGCTCCAAGACGACTCTTTCATCGAGTCCACTGCCAACCCGGTCGTCCATTCCCTCTCGGACGCCGTTCTTTTCGCTTCTGACGGAGCCGACAATCGAGCGACGGACGGGGGAATCGTCAAGGTGCCGCACTTCACACCTGAGGAACTGATCGGAAAGACCTTCGTGTATGATCATGATGGCGAGCAAGTCAAAGCAGAAGTCATCCAACGCGTGAACGATGCTGATGCCGCAAACCACCAACGCATCAAGATGCTCCTCTCCATCGACGACGGAGCTGTCAACGACCTCATCTTGTATGTGGAACTGTCCGATCTTATCAAACAACAGACCGACAGCAGCACCAACAGAGAAGATGCCAAGTGGGGATTCCACAGCATCACAGGACACGAAGGTCCCCTGGTGCCAACCTCCAACCGATACAAAGGATCCAAATACAACTTGATCATCCAATGGGATGATGGATCTTTGACCACAGAACCGCTCTCGCTGATGATCCAAGACGATCCTGTGTCGTGCGCTGTCTACGGACGCAAGCATGACCTCCTCGAACAGCCAGGGTGGAAGCGTCTCAAGAAGACTGCTGAACGGCAAGGACGCATGCAACGACAAGCACACATTGCCAAGACCAAGACCAAACGACACACCAACACACCCATCTACCAATTCAGTGTGCAGGTGCCACGCAACCACCAAGAAGCCATACGCCTGGATGCCAAGAATGGCAACAACAACTGGGCAAGGGCAGAGCAAACAGAGATGGAGCAACTCTTTGGCTACGGTACCTTCAAGTCGCTCGGAAAGACGACCGAAGTGCCAGATGGATACCAAAAGATCCGACTCCAATGGGTGTACGCAGTCAAGCATGACTTGCGTCACAAGGCCCGGTGTGTTGCAGGTGGACATCTGACCGATCCATGCGGCGACACATCCTACGCTGGTGTCGTGAGCCTTCAGTCCCTTCGCATTGCACTACTCGCTGGTGAAGCCAATGGTCTACAGACCATGGTAGGCGACATCGGAAACGCGTACCTCGAGGCGTACACCAGAGAGAAGATATGCTTCATCGCAGGAGACGAATTCGGAGACAAGGCAGGCAACATGTTCACCATCGTCAAGGCGCTGTATGGCCTGCGCACCTCCGGAGCCAGATTCCATGAGGCACTGGCCGATACCTTGCGAGACATGGGATTCATGCAATGCCGAGCAGATCCTGACGTCTGGATGCGCGACGCCAACACTCATTGGGAATACGTATGTGTATACGTGGACGACCTGATGGCTGTGATGGTGGATCCCAGATCCTTCTTCGACCAGCTGACGGCAAAGTACGGCTACAAGCTGAAGGGAGTCGGCCCAATCTCATACCACTTGGGAGCTGACTTCGGCCGAGACACTGACGGAACCATGCGCATCAGCGCTCGGTCATACATCAAAAGGATGTTGGTCAACTTCGAGACCATGTTTGATGGGCCACCCCACAAACGGAGCAGTCCCCTCGACAAGGATGACAGTCCTGAACTCGACACTACCCCAGAACTCGGTGAGATCCAAAAACGACAGTACATGTCGTTGATCGGAGCTCTCCAATGGTGTGTCACACTCGGACGATTCGATATCCATGTCGCGGTCATGACGCTCTCCCGATTTCGATCAGCACCACGAAAGGGACACCTGGATCGAGCAAAGCAAGTGTATGGGTACCTGCGAAAATACCCTGACGCATCCATCCGATTCCGTACTGGTATTCCCAAACACGAAGGTCACTACGAAACCCCGAAACAGGACTGGGCATACACGGTGTACGGCAACGCCACAGAAGAACTCCCATCAGATGCACCTGCTCCACGCGGTAAGGCCATGAGGACAACCACCTTCGTGGATGCGAACCTGCTGCACTGCAGAGTGTCCGGGAAGTCTGCCACTGGCGTACTCCACCTTGTCAATCAGACACCAATCGATTGGTTCTCGAAGAGACAGTCAACCGTGGAGACAGCAACCTACGGATCTGAGTTCGTGGCCGCACGCCTGGCTACCGAACAGATCATATCTCTACGCCTCACGCTCTGTGAGATGGGCATCCCCATCGACGGACCAAGCTGGATGTTTGGAGACAATCAAGGTGTTCTCTCATCATCAAATATCCCGAACAGCACTCTCACCAAGCGGCACAACGCGCTCGCCTACCACCGCGTTCGATCTGCCATCGCTGCAGGGATCATGTACTTCGTGAAGATCCATGGACACCAGAACGTCGCAGACGTCCTCACGAAGCTCCTTCCCAGATCAATCTTCTGGGATTTGGTGCAACCGCTCCTATTCTGGAAAGGAGACACGAACACGTCAACACATGAGTGAAGGGCACAGAGATACGCTTCGGGGAGTATTAGCATTATGCTTTATTCCGCACAGCTCTCTCTCGTGTTCCAGCTTAGTTGTGCGTATGAATCGTATCCTGAACCAACACGGACCATGAAATGGTCACATTACGAGCGAATAGCTCGACGAGAAACGAAACTAAAGAAGTACCAAGGTACTGGGTATCAGAGAAAAGGTACCACGATACAAGAACGATACTGTGAGATAGCTACTGACCCAAACCAGTTGAACCTGAAGAGATGTAAAGATCCTATCCGATGCTTGCAGAACAGAGGAATGCAAGAGCAGAGGCATGGACATGAACAGAGGTCAGAGAGTAAGCTCACAACTCTTAAGTTTGTAATAACATTTGAGTTCCCAACAGACTTCCAGTGAACGCCCCCTTCTCGATCTGATCAATTGCAGAAGGACGCGTTCTCCCCTACATTCTCACCAATTCCTCAAGTCTAACACTCTGAGACTGGAATTAGTTTGACTCGCCCAGCTTGAATCGCTCCACCGATTCCTCGTGTTTCGCCACGTCGTTGTTCCTACACAACAGCACATGGTGCATTTCCCTCTCGAATTGAAAATACGAATGTAATAGCAACAACAATAGATCACAGCAATTTAACCCATAATAGGGAGTGCCCAAGGGCTTTAGACTCATCCGCACACGCCTGGTTGCACCAGGTAGGTCGAGTATGTCACGAATATGCACTCCTGCCATTTCCGCGCCCAACGACCGCAGACCAAGTTTTCTGTACACTGCACAACCTTGGAGATCGTGTAGCCCCACACAGGCCGCTGGAGGTGGCCCTTGCATCCTGGAACATCATCACCTGACCACGATACATGCACCCCCAGCTGGCCCGCAGCGACCACGGCTTGATCCAGCTGTTGCCAACCAGCGAAACTGAGACTGCGCTCCGCAGCTTCATCGCTTGCCTCGCCATTTCCCTTTCGCATTGACTGTGGGCGTCTTGTACACACCCATTGGATATCATCTTTCTCCATCTGCATCCATTCCGATGTTCATTCCATCTGAACCCCTTCCGATACTCATTCCACACTGTCTCCTGCATACCAACGAACCATTGCTGCCTTCTGCATTCCGCATCACTATTTTGCATCATGAGTGCTTCAACATCCCTTCTCTCCCTCGTGGAACGGAGTGTTGACTGGACCGACGACGACAGCAACAATGACCACCTCGACCCCAACTGCGTTGACGACGACTGTTACAGTGGTCAAGTGCTATATGCTCACTGCACATCGGAATCCAACACTATCAGTGCTGGCAACATTGAGGCTGGTGTTTCTCAAAGTGGCGATTCCTACATTGCCGAGAGTGGATCATCTAAAACCCTTATTCCATCCATGGCAACGCCAACTGCCAATGCCTCTACCAACAATTTTAGTGCAACTACTACCAATGCTGCTGTATCCACAACAAACACAAACACTCCAGGCAAGGAGTGTCGAGATGTACGTGTATGTGTGCATCGTTCACCCGTTATTCTCTCATACGCACTTGGACGGTATAACTGCATTCATGTCAATAGTATGCTGTGATTCGTCAGAATTACAGTGGAAATGGAACACACGAAAAAGAGCAGAATTTCTGGAGGAAATTTGCAATCGACGATTTCTGAGAGAATTAGAAATCTCGTCCGTCCATCCATCAATGGATACGTATGGTACCAAGTGAATCTCGAGGTACTTCCCAACTAAACCTCAGATGACGATATCATCTGACAGACCTCTGCATCGCCAATGGAACGTGACATCTGGAGAGCAGAAGAATGCCTACTGACGTCAACAGGATGTCATCGTGTCACCATGTCGACATCTGTCTCCATGTCAGAGCAGGAGGCAAAGATCCGATGACTGAAGGACATCAAGATCATGGATACGAGAGGTGAAGTTCAAATGGTAAGTACTCATGGAGTAGGAACTAGTCATGAATGAACCAAGTGTCGAATGCGGAGTACGCATCGAACATGGAGTATCGTGTGGCACGAAGCACACGATGTTGAGAGAGGGAGAGAATACGAAGAGTAGCGAGAGAGCATCTCGCACACCAACTCATAGTCGGAGGCCCAATCTACGAGACAAGTCAAACGTGCCGAGAGCATCGGGCAAGAGAACGGGCGTACACCAAGAGGATCGGAGTAGCCAAGTAATGAAATAGCAAACAGAACGACTATCAACCAACACCGTCATCCACGATCATAGGCTTCCAATCATGGAACTTGCCAACACATGAAGTACATTCCGCAGTCATGCATGCATCTCATCACAGAGTTTTTATTGATCCTGCAACATTGTTGATTCCTCAACCTTTCTCACTTGGGCTGTTCATCTCTCTTTCACACAACCATCATGTCATCAGTGATTTTGTTTCCATTTTTCACATCATCATCTGTGTTCTTGGGTGATCAGATTGGGTTTCTCTTTCTGGGCGTTTCTTTCTTTCCATACACATAAGATGACGCTTGGCTGTAAGAAGCACAGGTTGCGTATCTATGCATTGCATGTTGTTTTCTCAGATGAGACACCAATCCTTCCCACTGCCCCTGTAGACTTTGGATTCATCATCACTGATTGGATTCTTGATTCATGCTTGTACAGTGTGTACACCTGGGACAGGCTGCATTGTGGGACATGACTGAATGTCTGCGTAGGACAGAATTCAAGGTCGTCCGAGTGTGATCAATGCAAGATGTTTGTAATGAGTCCAATTGATACTTTAGGGAGGCGCGGTAACCATATACATATTAACATATGTGCACTCTGGATTCATGGCATGCGTGGTTCTCAAGAAGGATCGTTGTGAATTGCGCTGTTTCATGTCGTGACGAAGGACAGACGAAATGGCCTTTCCTTTCAGGCCGCTTCTCTTCTCGTTTTGTGGTTGAAAATCATCACGAACCACTCAAAAGTTGAGGCTCGATCCTTGGTGATCCTCACTTTGTGTTTGATGTGGTTGAGGCCTTTTGGAGGCTGTATTCCCAAAACTCAATTTTCTTCTGCGATCTGTGGCGCAACGTGAAAGTGTGGAACTCAAGCGCCGATCTCGTCGGCGACCTCCCGACAACCACATGCAAACTCGCAGTTCTCCCATCCACCCATCCCGAGAGAGGATCTGCCATCAATCGCCACATTCAATCTTCTGTTGTCGGTAGTGCAGAGTATCGAGTTGTGGTATCCTTCACTCGACATCGCCACCAACGTCAACGCAGCCTCTGCCAACGGCTCACGAAGAATAGCTCGTACGACTACACCACTGACCTTACTGGCAGCTGTGACCATCGCCGTTCGCCCAACATGACTCGCAAGGCAGAAGAAGACAAGTTGCCCTGCGGGGCCCCTTCCATCTACGCAATGTTTGGTGACGATGGTTCACTCACAATCAAGAGCTTCGTACCCATCGAAAACGTCACGATTCTCGTGATTGCAACGACGGCAGGAAAGGAGGAAACAACGCCAGACCAAAAGCAACAACCACACCCCCTGCATGAACTCGCAGGGCCAGCCCAGCACGTGCTTCTCCCAAAGGACGAGACTCCGGAGGGCGCGCGTGGCGGACTCCTTGTGCTCGATGTCGGCGCCATGTTCGAAACCGAAGCGGAGTATCGAGAGGCCTTGGACAAGGAGCTCCACCAACCCGCGGTGGACAAGAGTGAGGCTGGTGGATCCTTGACCAAGGAGTTCGGCGAATCCATCTTTCGCCTCTTGCAACGTCTGTTGGTGCGCCAAGTCACCTTGATGGCCTCCGGAGAACTTTGCGCAGTCGTCTGGAAACTCTGGAAGGCGGCCGCGGCACTGGGTCCCGAAATGATTGCCGGCGTGCATTTTGCTCATCCCGTCTTGTCAGATGAATTTGCCAAGCAGTATCTTGCTGGACAAGACGAATCCCAGCCTCGACAACCAGATGCCAACAAGAAGACCGAAGTCATCGCTCACGAGGACCGAGCAGAGAAAAAGAAAGTGCGCAAAATATCGTCGTCGTCACCAGGATCATCCCCGAGCCAAGCAGACGCACAGCCGCGTCTCGATCTGCTCGTCCAATCCAAGAACGACAAGCTCGCCCGCGTCGACACATTGAGGGCGCTTGTGCCATTGGGAACAACCAATATTGTATCTCCCAGCGAGGCTGCCGAAGATCAGCCAGCCAACCCATATGAATGGATGGTCGCTGCCATGAAGGACATCAAACCTTCTAAAAGCTCTGACGTGGCCAAACACAAGGAGGCAGAGCAAGGAGGAGCAACAGACCGTGCTTACGAGTACGACCCAAAGATGGCTGATTCCGATGGAAATTCCCTCTACGTCTCCAAGGTCACCGTCGAAATGAATCTCGACACCAAACAATACGAACGCACATTCGACGACATCACCTCCGACCTGTCGGCTGAGGAGGGTATCTCCAAGGATGGCGAGAAGCCAGAACCCAAATTGAAGGTCACCCTCTTGTCTGGCTTCTTGGGATCCGGCAAGACCACCCTCTTGTCACACATCCTTGCCAACTACGAAGGTTTCACCGTGGCTGTCCTCGTCAATGACATGGGCACCATCAACATCGATGCAGCCTTGCTGAAAAAGACGAGCATCGTCCAACGAGAAGAACACATGGTGGAAATGTCAAACGGTTGCATCTGCTGTACCCTGCGAGAAGACCTGTTGACCGAAGTCTCTGCCATCGCGGCCAAAGGCACCTTCGACTACCTCCTGATCGAATCGAGCGGTATTTCCGAGCCCATGCCTGTCGCCGAGACCTTCACCTTCGAAGACTCGACGGGCGCGACCTTGGGCGACGTGGCGAGTCTTGATACCCTGGTCACGGTCGTGGATGGCTCCCGCTTCTTCTCCGAGCTGGACAGCCTGGAGTCTCTGCAGGAACGCGAGTGGCAGGCAGACCCGGATGATGCCCGCACTATCTCGCATTTGCTGTGCGATCAAGTTGAATTCGCCAATGTTCTCGTCCTCAACAAATGTGATCTTCTCAAGGACGACGAACGAAACTACGTCCGTCGCTTGATCAGCATGATGAACCCCAACGCCAAGATTGTGGAGTCGACCTATTCCAAGGTGCCATTGAAATTTGTCTTGGGAACCGGTCTGTTTTCCATGACGGAAGCCGAGCAACACAAAGGATGGCTCGAAGAGGCACGCATCGGCGAGCACACTCCCGAGACAGAAGAGTACGGAATCAGCAGCTTGACCTTCCAGTCCAGCAAGCCCTTCCATCCCGCCAGGCTAGGGAAAGCGCTTCAAACCATATTGGACGGCGCTGAACCTCCGTTTGACAAGTCCATTATCTTGCGAGCCAAGGGATTCTGTTGGTTGGCAAACCGTGCCGAAAATCAAGCAGAGTTCTCTCTGGCCGGCAGTCAGTACACAGTCAGTCCTGGCGATCCATGGTGGGCGGCAATGGACAAGGAAGAATGGCCCGAAGGCGTTGAGGAAGCCATCACTCCGCACTGGACTGAGCCTTATGGTGATCGACGACAAGAGCTCGTCGTTATTGGACACTTGAAAGACAAAGAAGGTGTCGTGGCTGCTCTGAACGCGTGCTTGGTCACCGACGAGGAATTCAAGCAGGGCCCAGAACACTGGGAAACACTCGTTACTCCTGAAACGGATCCCTTTCAAGCAGTCCTGGGTGATGACGACGAAGACGACGAAGGTGACAGTGAAGATGATCAGGAAGAGAAGGATGAGGATGGGGATAAGGGTGATGCTGAGGTTGAGGTTGAGGCTAAAGCTGAATAGTCTCCGGACGCTCACAACAAGTTTTAAACAATAGACGGTGACACAACCGCAAATGAAGTCATTCCGAATCATGTTCTATGGTGCCTTGTGAGCTCTTCCATCCGTAAACGGAATTGCGCAAATCGTCCACTCGACTATTCGCCTCATCAGTAATGCAATCAAGAACGCATCCCCATGCGCAAATGAATTCGAAATGACCAGGAGATCGATGGCACGGGATTTGCCATGGAATTGCGAGCAATACATCGTCCATAAATACGCTGTTGCGCGCTTGTTCTCTAACTCCGAGAGCTCTGGTGTTAGAATGCGCTTGATTGACATCGCAGTCGCAAATGTGATCTTCGATGGGGGCTGGGGTGTGGCCACAAGCCCAGACTCGATCCATATGGAAGATATGGATTGATGTAGCACAATCTAGTGCATTGCGAGCGTCTGTAAATTGCTGGTGACGATCTTGGTTTGATCCACATGCTAAGTTAGGATTCGTGTACTTTCGTAGACGAACCGGAGTAGGCCTTGTGGACTGCCGGCTTCAGATGAGGCCGATTGACGCAGTTCACTGGGCTTGAATGTTGTATGGCTGTTAAGGCTTGTAACGATGAATAGAGTAGTAGTGTTTGTACTAATCTGAGCTTGTTATTATGAGTTAGTAGCTGTAGGCAGGATGAAGAAACGATAGTCATGTATTGGCACGGCTCTGCACTGACCCTCATGGTTCAGTGCTGAGAAGAGGCTGTACTTTCCTCCATGTCCTTCTCCCCTGAATCGCTGGCGATGTCATGCAGTAGGTCTCGTGGCTTCAGCAGATGTTGAAGGGATGGGAGCTGCGCATCCGGAGCCAGCAGGTTGAACTTGCATCAGGATTCCATTGCTGAGGTTGAAGCAGCTTAGATTGCCCATGGTGTGGCTGGCATGGCCAGCAAACGTCGTGGCAGCAAAAGGGAATCCAGGTGAAGTCCATCTGACAGGATCTTGGGAGCATATAGTTCCCACATGCGTTGGTTGGCTTAGACGGACCGTAGCATGGGAATCGGGAACGATTCGTGACTGAAAAGAGGGGAGGGCAAGAAAGGTCTGTCCATTGTCGGGCTTGGGCAATTTACGCGCCAAAAGTAGTTTCAAGCGACGACACGGGATACCCTAACAAGGAAAGTAGTCGGTTCTTAGTTGAACTTCAACTCTCCCTCTCAGTGTTGTGTCGTGACAAGACGTAGATTTCGAAGAAAACTCCATCCTTGGTATTGCTGGTTTTACCAGCCCATAATCTGCTTGCGCAGATACTCGAAGAGAACGACCGCCAGCCCCTTTGTGAAGATGTCGGCGGGTTGTTCGGTTGTGGCGATGTGTGTGATGCAAATGAACCCTGCCTTGACCCAGTACCAGAAGAAGTGCCACTTGGTCAGGAAGTGCTTAGTGCGTGCCGTAGGTTGATGGTTGGTGGCGAGCACGATGCATCCCTGGTTGTCTTCGAACACTGTACATTGGAGCTGCGTGTGCAGCGGCATGCTTGTGCCGGCGTTGTCGATGACTTGGCGAATGAGCTGCTGGATGGGGATGAGTGCGCGCATGGCCAGGGACAGGGCCGCGTATTCCGCTTCCATGGTAGAGAGAGCGATTTCTGTCTGGAGCTTGGACTTCCAGACTAGCGGGCACCCACCCAATGTAATGAGATATCCGGTGCGGGAAGTGACGGAAGTTGCGCTCGTGTCGTCTTCGCGCTTGTAGAGTCCAGCGAAGTCGGCGTCCACGAAGCACTTGAGGTCGAGCTTGCCCGTAGGATTGACGATCGTACCCATGCTCTCGGTGCTCTTGAGATAGCGCATGATTCGCTTGATCGCTTTTCCGTGGGAGCGGCGCGGGTCGTGGCCGAAGCGGGCAACTTGAGAGACGGCGAAGGCGAGGTCAGGGCGCGTGTTCGTTGTCAAGTAGAGCAACATGCCGACGACGGAGCGATAATTCCACTTCTCGTCGAAGAGTGGTCCGCCTGCGTCCTTTCCGAGCGGAATCTGTGTCGTTGGCACGGGGCATGGGCTGCAGTTGGTCATTCTTGTGGCAGTGAGCACCTTCTGAATGAGTCCTGGCTGGCGGAGATGGATGCAGTCCGACTTGGGGTCCCTGAGTAGCTCAATTCCGAGGAACTCCGTAAAGCTGCCTTCCCGAGTGAGCTCGAACCCACGTTTGCGCATCGACACGATGAACTCGTCTGCCACCTTTTGCGTTTTGGACGCGATGCCGGCGTCGTCGACGTAGAGAACAATCATGATTTCCGGTTTGATGAACAGACATTGTTCCTGATCGCATGCCTTAAATCCTTCGCCGAGGAGCGCCTTGATGAGGTGGTCATACCAGAGGCGGGGAGCAATAGTCAAACCGTACAAGCTTTTGTTGAGCTTGAGGCACGTGTTGGCGCCCTTGCTGGATTTGAATCCGCACGGGAGACAGAGGTAGACAGGCTTGTGGATCTTGGCCTGGACGAAGGCGTTGGTGAAGTCGATCGAGGTCGTGGGCCAGCCCATGACGATGGCGGTGCTCAGGAAGATGCGGACGGACGACCATGCCACGACGGGAGCGTAAGTGGAGGCGTCCTCTTTCATGAGGTCGCCTCGACAGCACCAGCGGCCCTTGTATTTCTTGATGGTTCCATCTGGGAGGCGCTTACAACGGAAGACCCACGTTCCGGGGTAGACTGGGTCAAAGACGCGGGTTCTGTCCACTTCTTCCCAGGTGCCCTTTTCGGTGAGCTCCTTGATCTCCTTGCTTGCGGCTTGCATCCACTCTTCTTTGTTGTTGTCCTTGAGTGCTTCATCAAAGGAGAGAGTGTCTGGATCATTGGTCGATGCTTTGTAAGCTGTTGAGCGTTCAGTAATGTCGAAGTCGCCGCCTGTGACAAAGTAGCTCATCATGTGGCCGTCCACGTAGATAGGATAGTTGGTCGTGTCGGAACTTGGTTCGACGAGTGATGTAGCGTAGGCGTGTTGCTCGATGTTGGCCCAGTCGGTTGACGGGATGATGCTGTTGGTGTCGAGGATCGTCGTTGGGTCGACGCGCAGAAGAGAACGGGGTGATGTTTCGTTGTTCGAATTTCGTGTCTTGGGCTCTGTCAACAGAGGTTTCGCGTTGAAAGGCCACAATTCAAGAGCAAATTCGTCCACATCACGTTCATTCGGCAACGGCCATGGTCCAGGGCGCAGAGTGGTGATCTGGCGTCGGAACAGTTCGTACATCAGGCGAGCACGAGGGTGATGACCAATCTCAGTCCACACCGACTGTGCTCGCTTGCCCAAAGTGCTGGCGTTAGTGTTGCTCTTTGGTGGGAGCAGACCTGCACGTAGCGAAGCCTCGATATCGTCTTTGTGCCATCCGCCCCTCTTTGCGTGTCGCAGAAAGTCCAGGGCGTCGAAGTCAGGGCTTGTGGCGCCAGTGCGGATGAATTCGCTCAGCTTGTTGATGAGCTTCTCTACTGCGTAGTTGGTCAGTAGAGTTCTATTGCTCTCGCTGCAGATGAGTTGGTTTAGACCTTCGTCGAAGTACGCCGTCACGTCGCTGTAGAGATCCTCGTATACCTCATCGAAGTCGACGAGGCCTTCGTCGTTCATGGTGTCGGGGTTGGGGACCCACCAGTCGGCCATGTTGATGTAGGCTTCCGTTTTGCGGTTGTCGTGCTTCGGTTCAAGTGGCGGGAGCGAATGGTTTAGGGCGCGAGGATTCAAAGTTTTGAAACGTAGCCTCAATCGACGTAGTAGGTAGTGGGCGTCCACCTTGAATTGGTGAAGATCGATGGAGAGAGAGTCGGTGCCTTTTCGTTGGAGGGGTTCAATCGTTTTGAGACAGTCGAGAATGGCGTGTGAGAATTTCATCAGAGAGGGTGAGTCAGGGTGCATTTGAAGCGCTGTCTCATCATGTTCGTCCTCATGCATACTGGCTACTGCTGGGCAGAAGTAGTACTCTTCGGCGTCCTCGTCGTCCAGCCACGCTGCTTTGCCTCCCAAGCGTTGGTAAGTGAAACGCAGGGGTTGCTTGCGCGCTCGCGTGCTCCGCGGTCTCTGTGCTGGGACTGCTTCATCTGTAACGGGGACTGGAGAGGGTGTTCGCGTGTAGACTGGGGAAGCCGGTTCTTGCTTCACGGTGATCGGCGGTACCTGTGTGTGTTCCGGTCGTGGGATCCGTGGAGTTGGTTGCTCTGCTGGTTCGATATCTGGCGGGTTCTCTGCGGCTCCCTCAGTTGGCTGTACTCGTGGTGCCTCTCCCTCTGAGGCTTGCATCCGAGGGGTCAGAGAGTCGCTGAGGGCGTCAACCATTGGCGGCGTTACCGGGAGCTCTTCTCCTGGAGGTACCGGAGTCGTTCCCGCTTCTCGCCTTTCGGGTGGTGGTTGGTACACGGCTGGTGGAGTAGTTCCTGGAACAGGAGCGTCGTTGCGTCGCAGGCGTTCCTGATCGACGGCGTCCGACGCGAAGGTGTCCTCTTGTTCCATGGCTTCCACATCGTCTTCGTCGAATGGGTACTGAAACGTCGTGTCCCCAAACATTCGCGTCCATTCATCAGACCGATAGTCGGGCAAGTGTTTGGGGTCCGTTGATATGGTGGCGAACCAGTCATCGAAGACAGCATGAAACTGCGGCGTGATGGATCCGGTCCGCAACGACAGTACTAGGGGAACCGTGGACGCGTGCTTTGTTGAGAGGCCCATGTTCACGTATTGTTCACCTCTTGGTTCCCAGCGCGGGATTTTGCGTCCATCAGCCAGCGCTTTGTTTAGTACATAAACGGGGCTGCCCCACACATGCAGGTTGTGTAGTTGCTTGAGCGGGAGTCGGATGTGGGCGAGTATATCGTAGGGGGTTAGCCCTGTCGCTGGGTTAGGAACGCGGTTGTAGATGTAAGCCGCGTGTACCACGGCCATCGGCCACAGTTGCGCGTCGAAGATGTCTGGCCAGTGGATGCTTTGGTGCATCATCATGGTTCGAGCCATTGACACGATAGTTCGGATGCTTCTTTCCGCTATCCCGTTGTGGTGATGCGCCCCTACACCGGCGAACCGGTGGACCTGATGGAAGGCCTCAAGGTGTCTTGTGTATTCTGGCGATGTGAATGTAGTTGCGTTGTCCGAGAGGTAGGATCTGACGGGTACGCCCACATCGCGGCACATGAGCTCGAACTTCTCTTTTGCTTCTAGAGTAGCATGAGTCGTGAGAGCGGCCACCGGTTCCACGTGGATGTAACCTGAAGCATGGTCTACGAAGATGGCTCCTCCCTTGTGCATGTCGGTTGGGTCACCTTTTCCTCGTCCTGAGAAGAGGCGTCCTGGTGTGCGTCCGACGAAGTGGTCAACGGATACTTGTTGGCCGGGGAACAAGTGATCAGTGCGTAGGGCTCCTTGTCTGTCACGGACAACATGCTGAGTTATGCCTGGTGATGGGCGTCGGTGCAGTTTTCCGAACTGACACGCAGCACAGAGGGGGAGGCTCGTCACTTTGGCAGCTGCCGTATGCATCTTCTTTGATGCTTCGGACCCTGTGAGCACACCCGATCGCAATAGGAACTTCACTCGGCCGAAGGATAAGTGCCCGAGGCGATAATGCCATCGAAGGAGTTCTTTTTGCGGTTCGGATATATTCACGTTGTGTTCTGATACAGTAGAGACGATTGAGAAGAGTGCTGATGGTAGGTCGTGGATGTTGTCCGAGCCATATCCAGTTGAGGTAGGGAGCTTCGTTGTCTTCTTGTAGATCGCGATGATTGCGTTTCGGTTGTCGCTTCCCTTGACTCCGCTGAGTTTGCAGGAGGTCTTGTCAAAGGTGATAGTCTCACCGGGGTATTCTTCCAAAAGACTTGACGTGCTGATTAGCTTGACGCGTGACTGAGGCACGTGGAAGGCGGGTAGTCGTAGCGTACGCGGGCTGCCCGTCACATCCAGAATGTGCCACTCCACAGTCCCGAGCGCTTTCACTTGGATCTTTTTCAGAAATCCATTGAGAAAAGTCGGTTTTGGAGGAGCGTTTGGAGTGTCACAAAAATCGTTGATGTCGTTGGTGACAGAGATGGATGCCCCGCTGTCCCACACGAGCTCAAAAGGTTCACTGGGGGACAGATAGCCTTCGGCCTTTCGGGGGGATGCGAAAGCGTGACGATTAGTGAAGAAGGAGGCAAGGCCATGGAGAGTCAGGAGATGTTCAAACGAAGTGGAGCACGCAGTAGTTTCGCGTTCACCAGTCGTGAGGTCGAATTTGGGATAGAGACGCCAAAAATCATGTGAGAGGGGTTGACCTCCAAAAGTGCGATGGTGGTGCCGATCAGTCACGCAAGGCGACCCTCGAGGTGGCGAATAGTGTCTTTTGCCATAAGTGGGTGGCTTGGTTGACAATTTCGGACCACTTCGGTTGGGACGCCTTGGTTTCGATTTGCGAGTTTTGGTTCGGGTTCGGCGAACCCAACGACGCTTGTTTCGTTTTGGCGTTTGGTCGGACATTTCGGTCCGCTCAATCATCACATCATGAAGACTGCGTGTTACAGCTTCATTGAAGCGGGTTGGACGGACTTGGTGTCGCTTGGCTTCTTCCTTGATCCTCGCCTTTGAGTAGGTCAAATCGTTGGAGCGGAGAGTGTGTGGCCTTCGCGGGACGTTGGTGTGTAGTAGTACCAGCGTGATGGCTGTGATCATCCAAACGTTTGCCGCTGCGATGTACCATCCATGTACAACCCCCAGCGCGATGACTTGAAGCGTTACGAAGGACAGGATTACGCCAATGGTTCCACTGAGGTAGTTGAAGGAGGTGAAGAGGTTCCACACTAGAGACCACCAGGTGTCTTTGTCCTGGCTGGCTGCGGCGGTGAAGCACGTCCAAGCTGCCATGTCGATTTCGAGGTTGTCAGTCTTGGGGTTCGCCTTGCCGGTTGCCTTAGGCTTGAAGTTGTCCTGGTGGCTCTCTGTGTTGTGCGAGAGGCGCCATCGGCGACACTTAGCACACCACATGAAGGTCTTGTCGTTGACGAGCTTGCACTGTGGCTCCCCGGCCTTGGGTGGCGTGGACGACCACCCACGATTGGAGTTACGGTTGCCGTTGTGTTCTCTGCCTTTTTTGGCTGGTACCTTCGCTCCGTTCTTCTTGGTGAACCCTCTGTGTTGTTCGAGGACGTTGGCGCTGTGCTTGTTCGTGGCGTTGTTCGCGTACGAAGTTCTAGGAACGCCAGTGTCCCTGACGCGTCGAGTGGCATGCCAGCGGTCCCCGCGTACCTCGTTGTCGTACGAGGCCTGTGCCTTGTTGCAAATCGCCATCCACGTGAGGTCCTTGGCGGCCAGCTTTGGCAAGGCGTGCTCGTACGTGAATATGGGGAGACGCATGAGAATCTTCTCAAGGTCATCCTTCATCACATAGAGAGGACGTCGGTACTGTTCACCGGAGAGGCTCTTCCCACCTGCTTGGAGGAAGGCATCAAGGATGTTGCGGAGGAGACGGAGGTCGAAGCGACCGGCGTCGTCGAGGCGCTTGCAGAGCGAGCGGAGATGGACGGCCATGGATCCCACATTGTCACCAGCAAATTGGTGGCTTCGGACGGAGCGAATGCGATCCGTGATCATGTCTTGCTCATCCAGCGAGTTGGCCGTGATGCTGTTCATGAACTCGATGAAGAGCGTGATGAAGTTGTTGTGATACTTCGGCTCGATGCGGTTCATGAGCTGGTCTTCGAGGGCTGGGTCAAGGCTGTCACGGAAGAAGGCTGCGGCCGTCCAGTTGTTTTGGACGTCGTAGTGGTCCCATCTTGGACTGTACTCATCGAAGTGCCTTGTGGCGTCGTCAAGAGTGAAGGAGGCCGGAGCATCGAGAACACAGGTCATCTTGGATGTGGCCGTGTCATTGGAGATGTAGGCCATGGTGATGAGTCCGGTCTTGGACAAGTGATTTCGCACCAGGCGAACGAATTGCTGAATGCTGTTTCCTTTCTTGAACTTGTCGGATAATCCGGTTTCGCGCTTGGATTGGTTTGTGGAGTCCGCCCCGTTGTGAAGGATTCTCTGCTGTTGGGAGTTCGTCCACATGGTCTGGGATTCGTCTTCGAGGCCCGTCCAGGTTGAGTTCGGTGCTCCTCCTGTCCAGGGGACCCAGTTGCGGCCTTGCAGGCGGAGACCTCCCATGATGGGGGCCGTTGGCTTGCCGGAGAGGTCGGGGTCTCCGTCTTCGCTTTCACTGCCGGGATCGTCCCTCTTTTTGGTTCCTGGAGTCTCAATGTCGCCAAAGAGACTCCCGCTTAGGAAGGAGGGGTTGAGGTCATCACGGGTTGTCGTCCCGGTTCCGCCTGGGTTGAGACCGGCGCGGAGAGGGGTGGCACTGGCTCCCGACGCTGTTTGCGTGGTTGCCGCTGCCACTCTTGCTGCTTCTACAGCTGTTTCGGCTGCGATTGCGGCCTGTGTGAGGCGCGCATTCTCAGTGGTGAGCGCTTGGAGCTGCGCTTGCAGCTCTTCCAGCGTGAGGGGGACAGCCTCATCCGCCATGGTGGATGGCGTGGGCTTCAGAGAGGTCTTCGGACTTCACGGATCGATCTTTCTTGCGTCCTGCTGATTTCGCTTGGTCTCACTTCTTTGGAAGGTGTGCACTGAGGCTCGGCGAAGGCTTTTGAGAAGGCAAGCGCTTGGTGTTCAAGCGGTTGGATTGCTTGCTTGGCAGAGGCTGCTGTCCGGTGACACTGTCGGTCACTGGCAGTTGGGACTTTTGTCTTGAGTTGCTCGGTTTTCGAGCGCTGGCGTCTGGTGATGATCCAGGTGCATGCGGATGAAGACCTTGGGGTCTTGCTTGAGTTGGGTTGCTCGGTTTGCGAGCTGCGCCTTTTGGCTTGGTCTCTGAGAGACCGTGCGAGCGGTTGGCAGAGGAAGTTGTTCAATAGAGTTGGGTGAATGTAATGAAACCACTCGCAGCTACCAGTTAGGATTCGTGTACTTTCGTAGACGAACCGGAGTAGGCCTTGTGGACTGCCGGCTTCAGATGAGGCCGATTAACGCAGTTCACTGGGCTTGAATGTTGTATGGCTGTTAAGGCTTGTAACGATGAATAGAGTAGTAGTGTTTGTACTAATCTGAGCTTGTTATTATGAGTTAGTAGCTGTAGGCAGGATGAAGAAACGATAGTCATGTATTGGCACGGCTCTGCACTGACCCTCATGGTTCAGTGCTGAGAAGAGGCTGTACTTTCCTCCATGTCCTTCTCCCCTGAATCGCTGGCGATGTCATGCAGTAGGTCTCGTGGCTTCAGCAGATGTTGAAGGGATGGGAGCTGCGCATCCGGAGCCAGCAGGTTGAACTTGCATCAGGATTCCATTGCTGAGGTTGAAGCAGCTTAGATTGCCCATGGTGTGGCTGGCATGGCCAGCAAACGTCGTGGCAGCAAAAGGGAATCCAGGTGAAGTCCATCTGACAGGATCTTGGGAGCATATAGTTCCCACATGCGTTGGTTGGCTTAGACGGACCGTAGCATGGGAATCGGGAACGATTCGTGACTGAAAAGAGGGGAGGGCAAGAAAGGTCTGTCCATTGTCGGGCTTGGGCAATTTACGCGCCAAAAGTAGTTTCAAGCGACGACACGGGATACCCTAACAAGGAAAGTAGTCGGTTCTTAGTTGAACTTCAACTTGCTAGTACGGATGCGACAACGGACAGATTCGCGTCGAGCAACACAATCGATTACTCCACACCAATGGTATCCATATGTGTTGGTTCGAGTACCAATGGTGCAACTAAAAGAGTGTCCCAAATCTTGTTTCGAACTGTGCAAACTTGGGATGGCCGTCTTGTGCTGGAACCTGGGGAACGTGGATGCGAGTCTTCTTCTTGTCTTTGAGTTTCTCTGTTGTGACAGGCACTTATGGATTTTTCATTGAGGCCATTGAAGCGGTAATCATTCCGAAGCAATGACTCCATACTTGATTGTCAACGAGCCAAGCAACAAACGGTTGGTCCACAATAACTTCGTTTCGTGGGTTGGCGAAGGACAGACCCAATGGCCTTTTGATTGCGACATCGAAATATGGCCTAGATACAGATGGGCTTCTCTTCTTCATGGACACGGCGCAAGTCAAACACACACAAGTTGATGCTCGATCTTGCCGGTGACAGAGGCCTTTGAAGGCTGTATTCTCACATCATCACCCAACCCAAATCCAGACTTCTGCCGCCACGATCTGTGTGCATTTCGAGATGTCAGTAATGTGAGAGTGAGCAACTCCAGCGAGATCTTGTTGATGGCCTCCCACCAATCATTGTGTGTCATCCTCGTACGGCCAGATCTTGTGCACCATGCTCATACATTCTCGCAGCTCTCCCATCCACCCATCCTGAGACACCACCTGCCATCTATCGTTGCATTCAATCTTCTGCCGCCAGTATCGAAGTCCAACCAACCAACCAACCCATGTCAATAGATGATCGCTGCCATGAAGGACGTCAATGAACCAAAACACTCAGACGAAGCCAAAACCGCGGAGCCAGAGCAAGGTATCTCCAAGGATGGCGAGAAACCAGAACCCAAATTGAAGGTCACCCTCTTGTCTGGCTTCTTGGGATCCGGCAAGACCACCCTCTTGTCACACATCCTGGCCAACTACGAAGGTTTCACCGTGGCTGTCCTCGTCAATGACATGGGCACCATCAACATCGATGCAGCTTTGCTGAAAAAGACGAGCATCGTCCAACGAGAAGAACACATGGTGGAAATGTCAAATGGTTGCATCTGCTGTACCCTGCGAGAAGACTTGTTGACCGAAGTCTCTGCCATCGCAGCCAAGGGCACCTTCGACTACCTCCTGATCGAATCGAGCGGTATTTCCGAGCCCATGCCTGTCGCCGAAACCTTCACCTTCAAAGACTCGACCGGTGTGACCTTGGGCGACGTGGCGAGTCTTGATACCCTGGTCACAGTCGTGGATGGCTCCCGCTTCTTCTCCGAACTGGACAGCCTGGAGTCTCTGCAGGAACGCGAGTGGCAGTCTGATCCGGATGATGCCCGCACTATCTCGCATTTGCTGTGCGATCAAGTTGAATTTGCCAATGTCCTCGTCCTCAACAAATGTGATTTGCTTAGAGACGATGAACGGAACTACGTCCGTCGCTTGATCAGCACGATGAACCCCAATGCCAAGGTTGTGGAATCATCTTTTTCCAAGGTGCCCCTGAAATTCCTTTTGGGAACTGGCTTGTTTTCCATGACGAAAGCCGAGCAACACAAAGGGTGGCTCGAAGAGGCACGCGTCGGCGAGCACACTCCCGAGACAGAAGAGTACGGCATCAGCAGCTTGACCTTTCAGTCCAGCAAGCCCTTCCATCCTGCCAAGCTGGGAAAATTATTCCAAGTCATCTTGGACAGCGACGAACCTCCGTTTGACAAGTCTATTGTCTTGCGTGCCAAGGGATTCTGTTGGTTGGTAAACCGTGCCGAATATCGCTCAATTTTCTCTCTGGCCGGCAATCAGTACGCGGTCACTCTTGGCGATCCATGGTGGGCAGCAATAGACGAGGATGATTGGCCCGACGGCGTGGACGATGCCGTCGACCCCTATTGGATTGACCCCTACGGTGATCGAAGACAAGAGCTCGTAATCATTGGACACTTGAAAGACAAGGAAGCCGTTATGGCTGCCTTTAACGCGTGCTTGCTCACTGACGAGGAATTCGAGATGGGCCCGGAACATTGGGCAACGCTCGTTACTCCTGAAACTGATCCCTTCCATGTGGTGCTGGGTGACCCGGCTGAAGCTGAAGGTGATCAGGAGGAGCATCAGGAAGAGAAGGGCGATGCTGAGGTTGAAGCTGGAGCTGAATGGCCCCCTGAGACGCACAACGAACCTTAAGCAATGCACAGTGACATAGCCACAAATGAAGTCATTCCGAATTGGTGCCTCGTGAGTTCCTCTATCCGTCGACGGATACGGATATGCACCAATTGTCCACACGGTCGATCGCTGGATGAGCAGCAGAATTGAGAACGCATCCCTTGCTCAACGTTGGATCTCTCTGTTGATTCTAGTCCCCCATGACTTGCCTGATCGCCCCACATACAGCGTGCACCTCGCACCCACTTGTCTCATAGAGCTGGGCGAGCCCCTAGCACAAGTGTGTTGGAAATCCAGGGTGGTGGTGATAGTTGAAAGCTAATCGTTTGTTAGAATCTACTTCTCTGAACTGTGAGCTCTTCATTGCTCTTATTAGCGCAACGCTAAATCTCTAACAATAGCGACACCCGTCGACCAATCAGAAATCTCCACTTTTCTTACCTTTTCCGTTCCGAACGGAAATTTTGGTCGAAAATCCGTTGTGTCAAATTTGTGTCGCATTTCGCGTCGCAAGAATCGTTTTCCCTTCAAACACAGTTCCAAAATGTCGCGGAAATTGATTTCTTGCCAAGATGGACCAATCTGCCCAATCAGGACAGACTTGGATCTTGGGTGTGACACGTGCGAATCTTGCCATGACCTTCTCAAGTGAATACGATCAATCGTGTGATCGTACTACTAGCAACATCGTGAGAAGACGTAATTCACAACACGGGCTATCGCGGTGTTTTGTTCATTGACCTTTTGCACCTCATCTTCACGCAGTAACACGCACATTTGTCGTGTTGTCTCCGTGTTAATTTCACTTGCAATTGCATGAGATCATGTCATGCCTCTCTCATGCTCACAGTTCTCAAGAAACCATCTTGTGAGCTCGCCCGCATTCCACTACTCATACGAATAATACTCAATAACAACACTCATCCTCACCCCAACAACGATCTGATCACTCTACGTTTTGGTGCGGAATCCCATCCTTGATTTCGTTCTAACAGATTAACAGTCGCAAGCTTTCACCTACTGAATTGATTGCTTGACAATCCATCCATCCTTCATCCCTCGTCCATCCACGAGCGATCCCTTCACCTTCCATCACGTGACGACGTGATTTCGGCTTTCCTTCGGCTTTCTTGCATTCGCAGAACGCCCTCCTTTCGGTTCCTCTGCTGAGTTCGGGCCTTCCCACTCAGCCATCCAAGACTTCCTGCAGCACCCTCCCGCACCAGAAGACGATTCAGTCAGTGCACTCCAGCCTCAACCACCCTTCAGCCTTCAGCATCCGCATCCACCCTCGCCATCCATCCATCGCCAATCATGTCGACTCCTGAGACGGACCTCGCCACCTTGGATCACATCCTCGGTGTCATCGGCATCCCTTCGGACTCCACTCCTCGCGACATCATCGCCCATGCGGACATCGTCAGTCCTCTTGACCTTGTCTCGCTCACCGAAGATGACCTTCGCAGCTTCCAACTTCGCGATGATATCGATGATGGCGAAACCATCGTCGCCGTACTCGGAGTGAACCACATCCGCAAGATCCTCAACCTTGGCAAGTGGTATCTCACCCAAGCTATCCTCGACGACAACACCTGGAACGATCTCGATCGTACCTCGTTCATGGCGTTCACGGCTGAGCAGAACAACCCTTCCCTTCCATCTTCGCGATCGCATTCGACTGCAAGCTCTCCCATTCCGTCTCCGTTGGGCATGGGCCACCACACCACTCCAGCATCCGCATTCCGTCCGGTGCCTGAAGAACCTCCGCATGTGAACTTCGCATTCGATCCTTCGGCTTCGGTGCCTGATCCTGCCTTCCCGCAACCGCCTGTGACTCCATCCATGGCACCCTCTTCCAACTTCCAAGGTGTCCAAGCCATGGAGCTACCGGCTGACTATGTCAAGGAGTTCAGCAAGGCGACCAAGCGGGAGAGTCTGTCACTTCCGACATTGAAGGACGACAAGCACTTCCTCACCTTCATGCGGACCTTCGAGACTCTTTCCTTCTCTCATGGACTCAACCACCATCTCGATATGGACTTCATGCCAGCACCCAAGGACGAGGCCTTCTTCGCGAGCCAGAATCGCTACCTCTTCGCCGTGCTCACTGAGCATGTCAAGACTTCCAAGAGTCGGCGCATCATCCGTGCCTACAAGAAGTCTTGCGATGGACGTGCGGCCTACGCTGATCTCGTTGACAGCTACACCAGTGGCGTCGTCGGCGAGACTCTGTCCATCAAGTACCGCGATGCCATCGTCGCCTTCCGTTTGGACCAGACTTGGACCAAGACCCGCGAGCAATTCCTCGATGCCTGGGAAACCAAGCTCAATGACATCGAAGAGCTCAATGATGCATGTGTCGATGAGGCGGTCAAGCAGCAATGGTTGCGCACCGCCATCGGTCCCGATGTCGACTTGACTCGGGCCTACACCAACGTCAAGTCCAACTCCCGCCAACGTCACAAGCAATCTCGCGGCTTCATCAAGGTCGGTGTCTCCTTCGAAGACCTCCTCGAGTTCGTCCGTGATGAGGCGCAGTCCCTTGATGCCAACCAGCCTCGCACCACATCTCGGCGCAAGGTCAACAACGCCAAGACCAGCGGCTCTGCTGGCAAAGGCAATGGCAAGGACTATGCCAAGGACGACCGCCGTTCCATTCCCAATGACGAATGGCGTGAGATGTCCAAGGATCAGCGCAAGGCTTTCCTTGAGGCCAAGGGCAAGTGGCGCAAGAACAAGGGCAAGGGCAAGGCTGACTCCCACCGAGCTGCCAACAACGCTGCCACATCTTCGGGCACCACCGACACTCCTTCCGCAACCCCGTCCGCTGGCAACACGGACTCTTCCAAGGCTGGTGACCAGTCCACTGCCATCGATCGCCTTCTCGCTCAGACCAAGTCCACCTCTTTGTCTGACGATACTCCTCAACTGGTCTACAAGGGCCAGACCTGGCGCCTTGCCAACTCCACGGTGGTCCGGTACAGCTTCAACAAGCTTGTCAAGGACCACTCTGGCTCTCTCGTCGACAGCGGTGCCAATGGTGGCTTGGCTGGCGATGACGTCCTCGTTCTCTGCAAGACAGGACACACCGCCGACGTCAGTGGCATTGGTGACTCTGCCATCGCCAACCTCGACATCGGTACGGTTGCTGGTCTCATCCAGACCACCGAAGGGCCCATCATTGGTAAATTCCACCAATACGCGCTCTACGGAAAGGGCAAGACCATCCATTCATCCAACCAGCTTGGTGCCTTCGGAATGGATGTCAACGAACGCCCACGGAATCTCCCTGGAGGTCGCCAGACCATCATCACACCAGGAGGACACATCATCCCACTGGCTGTCCGGCAAGGCCTGTCCTACATGGACATGGCCAAGCCCACCCGCTCCGAGCTCGACAAGTATCCACATGTCGACTTCACCGCGGACGACGAATGGGACCCTTCTTCCCTCGACCAGGAGATGAACCTCGACGACGTCGCCGATGATGACGCCGCAGCACTCCAGCGCCGCGAGAACAACTCTACCGTTCTCACGGCCTACACTGGTGCTCGCCAAGCCGACATCGCTGACAATCCGGGCAGCATCATTGCCACTCGCAAGCCTGCCGACTACGAGGCTCTCCGTCCCCACTTCGGTTGGATACCAGCTCGTCGCGTTCGCGACACTCTTCGGTGTACCTCTCAATGGTACCGTACCGCCGAGCGCTTCTCCATGTGCAAGCATTTCAAGTCTCGGTTCCCAGCGGCCAACGTCGACCGTCTCCATGAGACGGTTGCGATGGATACGCTCTTCTCCGATACCCCTGCTCACGACGACGGGGTTCCCGGCCATGGCGGCTGCACCATGCTTCAGGTGTACGTCGCTCTCGACTCTCGGTTCACGGCCGGCTTTCCCATGCCATCCGAGAGCCGCATCTCCGACACTCTCCGTGACTTCATCCGACGCCACGGGGCTCCCGACCTACTGATGTCCGACAACGCCAAGGCGCAGATCGGTAACAAGGTTATGGAGATCCTCCGGCAGTATCACATCCGTGATCACCAGAGTGAGCCGGAACATCAACACCAGAACGGCGCGGAACGCCAGATCCAAGATATCAAACGCACAACCAACGGTGTGATGGATCGCACGGGTACTCCCGACCGCTTCTGGCTGATAAGCACGCTCTATGTGGTTGATCTCTTCAATCACATCGCGCAGGTCACCGCTGGCTCCATCACCCCCCTTCAAGCCGCCTTCGGACAGCGACCGGACATCTCCAAGTTCCTGTCCTACCGATGGTGGCAACCTGTCTACTATCGGGTTGACAACCCCACCTTCCCCAGCCAGTCCAAGGAGCGCAGTGGACGCTGGGCCGGTCCCTGCCTTCACAAAGGCGATGATCTTACCTTCTGGGTCCTCGACGACGAGACCCAGCGACTTCTTCCTCGGTCTGCCATCCGACCTGCCGACGACTCTGCCACCCGCAATCTTCGTGCGGACTTCCCCTTCCCCATTGTTGGGGAGGACGATGGCTCTGATGCCATGAATGTGGCGAATGGGGAGCCAGACGACGACATCTCCGTCCCTCCTGACTCCGATCCCATCGTACACTCCCTCGCCGATTCCATCCTGGCTGACCGCCGCGGCACAGACCCTGAAACAGTGGGGAATGCCAAGGTCCACATCCCGAAGTTCTCTCCCGAGGATCTCGTTGGGATGACCTTCATCCACGAGAAGGATGACCAGCAAGTCAGAGCGGAGGTGGTGCAAAAGGTCAATGACCTTGATGCAGCCAACCACCAACGCATCAAGATGCTACTAGCACTGGCTGATGGGGAGACGCATGACCTCATTTCCTACGTTGAGCTCGCCGATATCATCGAACGGCAACAGGAGCACAACGACGACCCCGACGCCAAGTGGGAGTTCGACTCCATCATCGGACACGAGGGTCCCCTTTCATCTTCCTCTCCCTCCTACAAGGGATCGAGCTTCAACGTCATCGTCAAATGGGGAGACGGCTCCACCTCCACCGAACCCCTCTCCATCATGATTCAGGATGATCCTGTCTCTTGCGCTGCCTACGGCCGCCGCCACGAGCTGCTCGACGAGCCTGGCTGGAAGCGCCTCAAGCGCCTCGCCATCCGAACCAACCGTCTTGAGCGACAAGTCCACGTCGCCAAGTCCAAGGCCTTCAACCACGCTCCCACCTTCCAGTTCGGTGTCCAAGTCCCTCGCAACCACAAGGAAGCGCTGCGACTTGACGACAAGAACGGCAACACTCTCTGGGCCGATGCCGAGAAGAAGGAGATGGACCAACTCTTCGGTTACCACACCTTCAAGTCTCTCGGCAAAGGCGCCCCAGTCCCCTCCGGCTTCCAAAAGATCCGCCTCCAATGGGTCTACGCTGTGAAGCACGACCTCCGCCACAAGGCGCGCTGCGTCGCTGGTGGTCATCTCACCGACCCCTGCAAGGATGCATCCTATGCAGGTGTGGTCAGTCTTCGCTCTCTCCGCCTCTCCCTCCTCGCCGGCGAACTCAACGGCATTCCAACATGGGTTGGAGACATCGGCAATGCGTATCTTGAGGCCTTCACTCAAGAACGCATCTGCTTCATCGCTGGTGACGAATTCGGTGACTTCGCTGGTCATACCATGCAGATAGTCAAGGCACTCTACGGCCTGCGCACATCGGGCGCCCGATTCCATGAGGCCCTCGCCGACACCCTTCGCGACATGGGTTTCCTCCAATGCCGCTCCGATCCCGACGTCTGGATGCGTGACGCCAACTCCCATTGGGAGTACGTCTGCGTCTACGTCGATGACCTCACCGCGACGATGGCCGACCCCAAGGCCTTCTTCGACACCCTCTCTTCGAAGTACGGGTACCAGCTCAAGGGAGTTGGTCCTATCAAGTACCATCTCAGTGCTGACTTCGGCCGTGATTCAGACGGCACCCTCAAGCTCTCCCCGCAATCCTACATCAAGCGGATGATGGAGAACTACGAGCGCATGTTCGGCGAACTTCCCCGCAAGATCAGCTGCCCCCTCGACAAGGCCGACAGTCCCGAGCTTGACACCTCTTCCGAACTTGGCGAAACCGACAAACGCAAGTTCATGTCACTCATCGGTGCACTCCAGTGGTGTATCTCCCTCGGACGGTTTGACATCTCTGTCGCCGTCATGACGCTGGCACGCTTCCGCTCAGCTCCTCGCCAAGGACATCTGGACCGCGCCAAGCGCATCTACGGGTATCTTCGAAAACACCCGGATGCAGCCATCCGCTTCCGCACTTGCGTTCCCCGCTTCGATCTTCACTACGAGGTTCCCAACCATGACTGGATCTACTCCGTCTACGGGAAGACCTCCGAGGAGATTCCGGACGACATCCCCGAGCCGAAAGGCAAGCCCGTCCGAACCACCACGTTCGTCGACGCCAACCTTCTCCACTGCCAAGTCACTGGCAGATCCGCTACCGGTGCTCTCCACATGGTAAACCAGACCCCCATCGAATGGTTCTCCAAGCGTCAAGGCACGGTTGAGACCGCCACCTACGGGTCCGAGTTCGTCGCTGCCCGTCAAGCTACGGAGCAGATCATCTCCCTTCGTCTCGCTCTCCGCGAGATGGGCATCCCAATCGACGGCCCCAGCTGGATGCTGGGTGACAATCAGTCCGTCATCACCTCCTCCACGGTCCCCAAGAGCATGCTCTCCAAGCGCCACAACGCACTGGCATACCATCGCGTCCGGTCCGCTGTCGCCGCTGGCATCCTCTACTTCATCAAGATCCCCGGCACGCAGAACGTCGCCGACGTGATGACGAAGTTCCTACCATGGGCTGTCTTCTGGCCCCTCGTGAAGCCCATCCTCTTCTGGAAAGGGCACACTGAGTCCTTTTCCCCGACCTACAAGACCTGAATGTCCGGGACACGCTTTGGGGAGTATTAGCGCAACGCTAAATCTCTAACAATAGCGACACCCGTCGACCAATCAGAAATCTCCACTTTTCTTACCTTTTCCGTTCCGAACGGAAATTTTGGTCGAAAATCCGTTGTGTCAAATTTGTGTCGCATTTCGCGTCGCAAGAATCGTTTTCCCTTCAAACACAGTTCCAAAATGTCGCGGAAATTGATTTCTTGCCAAGATGGACCAATCTGCCCAATCAGGACAGACTTGGATCTTGGGTGTGACACGTGCGAATCTTGCCATGACCTTCTCAAGTGAATACGATCAATCGTGTGATCGTACTACTAGCAACATCGTGAGAAGACGTAATTCACAACACGGGCTATCGCGGTGTTTTGTTCATTGACCTTTTGCACCTCATCTTCACGCAGTAACACGCACATTTGTCGTGTTGTCTCCGTGTTAATTTCACTTGCAATTGCATGAGATCATGTCATGCCTCTCTCATGCTCACAGTTCTCAAGAAACCATCTTGTGAGCTCGCCCGCATTCCACTACTCATACGAATAATACTCAATAACAACACTCATCCTCACCCCAACAACGATCTGATCACTCTACGTTTTGGTGCGGAATCCCATCCTTGATTTCGTTCTAACAGCTCTCAACTTTTCAAAGTTCGATCTCCTGCTGAGATCTCCACAGGTCCCTCTGTTCATCTTGCATACATTCATCTTGCATTCATCTTGAATTCACCATGGACATGCATGCACTACCATGTTTCCCATGTCCATGCACTCATCATGTTATCTTGCCTCCGATAGTGTTGTTGGCATAGGCATTGTTGAATCACAGGCATCACCTGACTCGTTCCATTCAATCAGATCACAGTCTCCATGTTTCACTAGAACAGCTTGGATGTTTCCTCCTCTGACTTCTCATCCTGGGACAACTCTGATCCTCTGTGATCATTCACCAGTTTGTCATCAAGGACCCATTCACAAGCCATCTCACACTTTGTGACGCCAGCCTGTCTCGAATACTCTTTTCTTGCTCGTCGCGACATGGGGGCCGTAGTCGCGGGTATCATGATGCTGGCCACAAATCCAACATCGCTGCCCCCTGCGACATGCACATGTGACTTCCATTCCTGCATTGAGGCCATGAACATCACAATCCAATTCACACTTGTCACACAGTGTTCTCTGCCTCTTTCACGCAGCTCACATTTTTGGTGTGACATAAAGTTCCAAAGAGGGAGGTGCGGTAATCTCGAATTTCACGACTCTCAATCTCTGGCATACGTGGGAGGTGCGGCAATCCAGTGTTCCAGAACACCCGATTTCTGACAGACACTCTGAAAGCTCACTCAATGCCAGGCCCTACAGGGCTGGCAGTGGCGAGTGTAAAGGCAACTGACACATTTCTAATGTAATCCCTGAGTTATGATTATTATCGAGCTGCAACATGAGTCTCCGCTCCTGCTTTCGTATTATGTGCAGTATCGGCACCCGAACTGTGTACGGAGTGGAAGGCCAAGAATGTCTGCTGTTGGGTCGCCCCGAAGATCGCATGCATTTTTCCGTGTTTCTCATTTGGAAGAAACAGTCAGAATTATCAAGAGCGTGCTTTCTTCTTCTTGGCTGTTGCGTGCCAACCAATTGAACACACTTCCACCTTGCAGAACCCTCAAGGACCACCGAAGATCGCTGCCTCTCAGCAACCAACATGGAGGAGAGGCATGTCACCTATCAAGGACGTGTTGTGCAGAGCCATCGTCCTCTTCCTATGCATCGCACCATACTTCTCCGCACGAAAGTACCCATACCCACTTCGAATGATCTTGGATCCCTTTTCACATCTCATAAAAACAACTGCCTCACAACAGCAACAACAGCGATATCTTTTATTGTAGTAGCGTACAACACCTAACTCCAAGCAAAACACAACCACGGCCATCCCGAAACACAACACCAACTGATCGGAAACCGAAACAGAACGAAGCAAACGGTATGTTCATTCGTGTGCATCATGGCCGTGGCCATAACAACACCATGGCACAAGGCAGCAGGTGCCCACGCACCAATGTGACTGGCGTGAAGAGTCGTTTCCGGCTCAAGCTTGCCAGCCACCTACACACTCTCGGAATCGTCCTCTGCTCTACCTGCGAACTGTTCTCATGGGTGGTTCGTCGATGTCACAATGTGGCAAAGGCATGCCATGCCATGCCACTCCACTTCACCACCACGCTCGGCAACAGCAGCCTTCGTTCTCGTTCTCCCTCATTCTCACATCCTCGCTCATCACATTGTCCACTTGTTCGACCATCCAAAACCACGACGCTTCTCTCAACAAACGAATCGCTGGACGGATTGCATCTTAACTCCTGTCTGATCTGGCTGCGGTCAATGATGTGGTTCGTTTCCACCTATTCTTCGCATGATACAACACGTTTGCGATGCATCTGCATCTGCGTGCGCACTGTTTCGTTCCATGCAGATAACGACGCACACTGACAAAACAATCAACCAACCGATAGCAACCATGTTCAAGATCAAGGCAACTATTGTCAGCGCTCTCGTCCTTGCCAACATGGCAATGACGCTGGCTTTGGATCCAGCTGAAGACTCGGTGTTCGCTCCGCGAAGATCATTGGAAGGGGATGTGCCGCCGCCGATGTCACCAGAGGAGCCGGCTGAGGCCCCTGTTCTACCTTTCATGATCGTCGGTTGCCTCGAAACGCCAGGAGATGTCAACAGCACCTTCCACAAAAGAGGGCGTCCGTCCAGAGTTTTTTGCGACGAGGCCAATGGTACGTGCGCTGACTTTGTGGCGGACATCAAGAGGCTCCCAAACAAAAAGGGCAGGCTCGTCAAGAGCATCTTCGCATGCAACGCAAAAAACAAGGCAAACTCGCGAGGCAACTCCCAAAAACTCTTTGACCGTGTGAAGAATGATGACGATGCTATCGCCACCATCTTGAATGCTGTCGAAGGCAGCAGGATCATCATGACCGGACGAGGCGACGCACTCACTGCAGCATGCAGTGCCGAAGGATACGATTGCTGTCCATCCGGAGGTTGCTCATCCAACGGTGGGCCGTTCACCATCACCCCAGATTCCTGCGCGGCAATTGGCTCTTGCGTCAACGTCGCTCCCGAAGTCATGATCTTCGATAGCTGCACTGGGGTGAACTCCTGCAGAACCTTTGGAGTTTTCCACCCATCTCGTCCACACAGCCGCGCTGTTATCGGTAACAAGATTATTGGACGACAGGCATGCGAAGGTGCTTCCAGCTGCCATAATCTTGGAAAGAACATATACGGTTCTATCAGAGTTCAGGCTGGAGCATGCAGTGGGTTGCGCAGCTGCATGAATCTCGGACGTCGTTCCAACCAGGGAGAAGACGTGGTATTGCCCGTCATCGCCGACATCACCATCGGGATATACGCATGCCAAGGAAAAGATGCGTGCAAGAATGCCCACAGAGGTGATGACAAGAATCTTGGAAGCCTTCTTATTCGGAAGTTTGCGTGCGGATCGACAATTAGCTGCGATGGTGTTGCTAACAGTGACGATGCTGTTCATGACCTTGTCATTGCTCCAGTTGCTTGCGATTTTGCACGCAGCTGCCAAAACTGTGTCGACACAGACATGTGTCCCGGATCCCCCAACTCTACCTATACCATCGATGATCCAACGATGGACTGCCCAACGCCAAACTCAGCTGCCTGCTCTTGAGGTGTTCACAGATAAGGCGTGTGCAGGAAGAGGCATCCAGAAACGGCTCAAAGGGAACACCATCTCGAATGCTCAGTCATTGAGAGGATAGTGCTCTGATGGTTGATCACCCTGCTTGAGCTTGATGGTTTCCCCGATCATTCTCATTGCACACTCGCTATCGATGAATGGATTGACAACCAAAACGAGTGGATGGTACGGATGGTACATGGAGGTGCTGCTTACACGTCTATCACCATCACCACCACCTGCCTCGGAAGGTCTCTATTCTTCGACCAGAACATAGTGAGCACCTTGCAACGTACAATACATCTATTACATGAACAACATTACAACACTTGTTGGAAATCCGGGGTAACCCAGTCTCTAGTTAGTAGTAGTATCTGATTACCTATTCCTGTTGTTGCATTGTTGGAACTGTGAGAACAACATCTTCATTTCTTGCATCTTCAAATCCATTGCCCATGATAATAGCAGTAGCACCCTTTAGTTGCTCTTGTATTCATCATTGCAAAGCTTGTTCATCATGCACATCTCATCATGCATTCCAGGTGTATTTCATCATGTTCATCCATGGTGATTCCCTTCTACACTCCTGCAGTACATGCATGCTGATGTCGAGTTTCACTCTCTTCTGATCCGACATCAATCACCCATTCAGTGCACTCTTTCATGTTGTTCACTCACTTTTCTCACATGTTCACCAACGATCACACTTGGGTCAGAACATGATGTTCTAGCACAATCAGTCCAATCCTTTGATGATGTTCCGATCCGCACTTTGTTCTCCTTCGCGGTTCTCCGTCATTCACACGATTGTGTTCTGAGTTCCGAGCGACTCAACTGTGATAGCGCTTCTCCATAGATGTTTGTTTCACCGGTCAACCATCGTGCTTGGAACACTTCGGTGTTCCAGTCTCCCTTTTACATCCAAGGTTCGCCATCTTTGTCCGTTAGTCATCACGAATACATCATGTCATTCGTCCGTCCGTTGTCCGTCATACTCTTGACACACAGAGGAGGATGGCTCACAATCGACTTGGGAGTGTGTCCGACTTTGGTAGATCGACTAGTCTATTTTTGGTACTATGTGAGGTGCGGCAATCTAGGATATCACGACATAGTCGTACCCTCGATTCCTGACAAACACTAAATACTTGACTGTACCAGAGTATGAGGCGGCTGTTTTACGTGTACCCTTTCGCTGTTGACCTTCAACTATTTGTGCGATAAAGTGTTTGTGTCTGTCGATTGGAATGTGAAATAGAGGGCAAAGTATGACAACTCGTGGGTACGTACTCTTGAAGTTGATCCTTCTGTCCCAACTTATTCCGAAAATGAGAGAATCATGCCAAGAGAGAAGGAAGGCAAGGCAGCAACGAACGTGAGTGAGCAAGGGCTAGACAATGAGAATCACCATGTGGAGTGTGCGAGGATTGCCTGAAGTACCAAGCCCAAGCCCAAGCCCAACTGGTTGATGTCTTGACATGACTGGATCCCTCCATTTGTGCTATCACCATGTCCGTACTCTCAGATGGTAGAATTGGAATCAATTCTCCCATCGGCGAGCACACTCCCGAGACAGAAGAGTACGGCATCAGCAGCTTGACCTTCCAGTCCAGCAAGCCCTTCCATCCTGCCAAGCTGGGAAAATTATTCCAAGTCATCTTGGACAGCGACGAACCTCCGTTTGACAAGTCTATTGTCTTGCGAGCCAAGGGATTCTGTTGGTTGGTAAACCGTGCCGAATATCGCTCAATTTTCTCTCTGGCTGGCAATCAGTACGCGGTCACTCTTGGCGATCCATGGTGGGCGGCAATAGACGAGGATGATTGGCCCGACGGCGTGGACGATGCCGTCGACCCCTATTGGATTGACCCCTATGGTGATCGAAGACAAGAGCTTGTCATCATTGGACACTTGAAAGACAAGGAAACCGTTATGGCTGCCTTTAACGCATGCTTGCTCACTGACGAGGAATTCGAGATGGGCCCGGAACATTGGGCAACGCTCGTTACTCCTGAAACTGATCCCTTCCATGTGGTGCTGGGTGACCCGGCTGAAGCTGAAGCTGATCAGGAGGAGGATCAGGAAGAGAAGGATGCAGAAGGGGATAAGGATGATGCTGAGGTCGAGGTTGAAGCTGGAGCTGAATGACCCCCTGAGACGCACAACGAACCTTAAGCAATGCACAGTGACATAGCCACAAATGAAGTCATTCCGAATTGGTGCCTCATGAGTTCCTCTATCCGTCTACGGATACGGATATGCACCAATTGTCCACGCGGCCGATCGCTGGATGAGCAGTGGAATTGAGAACGCATCCCTTGTTCAACGTTGGATCATCTCCAGAATCAGTAGAGAGCAGCAGGTGTTGAGAGTCTCGCTGGGCCGACCAAAGCCAGGACTGAAGGGTTGCGTGTTGCTTTGTCTGCCGGTGTGGGACGTGTGCCATCATCGTAAGTGTGTAATTGTACCAACAAGTATTGTACTTTCCCGTTGGTACTATGTTCGTTTGCTACGATCAGTCAATTGGTCTGCCAGTTTTCATGTTGCGCTCCTCAGCAGGCAAGCCTGTTTCCGATGTTTGTATCTGTTGGTATACGGTCGAAGGCCAGACGGAGCAGCAAATGAACCCCTGTTCACAGCCTCAGCAGAGACAACAGAGACGAGTCATAATAACTTCACATCACACACACACACACTACTCGTATCGTCTCCCGATCATCACAGGTTATGAGGAAATACGCTTATACTATATAAGACAATCCCCATTGCTTCGTCACCCTCTCTGTATTTTGGAAATCCCCATCCAAACGCAGCTCATCTCATCTCTCTCTTTGCTCCACGCCTCGTTCCATCATGCCCACGAGTGACAACCCCGACAAAACCCCGTTCCACGACACAGAGGAACTCTTCCGTCGCCTCAATTGGACATGGCTCGCTGACTTCTCCAAGCATTCCAAAATCGCCTCTGACGGTGAATTCGCTGACTTCCTCGATACCTCTGAAGAGGAGTTCGAGGCTGTCTTGGACGGCTGGAAGTCTGGCTCCATCACTCGTTGTTTCGGACTCCGCAATCTTCGCGCATACGCGGAAGCGAACCCTGATTTCGACGCGTGGTTCACCACACTGGAACGCCCCGTGCTCCGCGCATTCGGCAAGGCCAAAAAGCCTCCCGCTATTCGCGACAAGCCTCCTCCTGAGGACCATGGTACCCTTGCATCTGGCGGTGCCACCGACGATGCCCGTCTCTCCGAGCATGGTGATACCACTACTCCCCGCGGTGACACGCCCGTCGCAGCCGCAGGCCGTGGTATAGGCACCAGCGATGCTCCTCTTGATGTTGGTGACGAGCCAGCGCATGCCGTCGACTTCATCACCGGCTCTGGCCTTACCTACGCCATGGCGCGCAACAACCCTGCCACTCTCCCTCATTTTCACTTTGAGGAGGTCCCCATGGTCACGGAGCCCTCGTACGCCGCCATTGGCTACTGGCAGCGCTGGGAGCTGAAGCTTGCTGGAGACGCGCCCGCTGGAGTGCTCAAGTGGTACACACAGCTCCAAGCCGAGGCTGCTGGTGTGGATATCCACATCTGTCCACTTTCCGCGTTCAGTCCGCAGTGCTCCATCATTCCGCGCAACGCTTCACGCGAGCGTGTCATCCGCGCCGGCGAGTGGCTCAACAAGAAGTTACAGCAGAAGGACATCCTCGATCTGAGCGACCCTGCCATCTCCCTATTCTATTCTGGGACCTTTGGCATGTCGCCACATCACTTGTCGTCCTTCCTTTTCCTTCATCAAGTGCTCTCCGACGCATACATGCGTGTTGCCAACACCGTGAGCCAAGCGCCTGAGTATGGCGATTCACAAGATGTCATCAAGTTTGCCACGGCGTTGTTGGAGTTCCAGCAGACCGAGAGTGTCGTTCACCGTCGCACGATCACTGACGTGGAGCTCTCCCGCCGATTCCTCGAAGGTCTTCGCTCCCACCACATGCCTGTGGAACACCATATCACTTCCCTGTCCTTGGTGCCAGGCAACAAGCGAGTACCTACCCACCTACATGTGTCGGCTCTTGCCCGTACCATCAGAGGTGATCCCACTACCGCGACGTCCAATGTTGGCCACCGTGTGCAAACACGTTCGTCTGGGAAGTCTGGTGGTGATGGTAAGCGTGGCGAGCGCAAGCGATCCGAGTTCTACCAACCCGACAAGGATGCATTCTGTTCCGCATGCCACCGCAAGGGACATCATGCGCGCAGCTGCCTTCCATGGGCGCGTGATCTGCGTTTCGCGGAGCTCCGTGAGTCCGAGCCTGACCTTGCTGCGAAGGTTCTCAAGACGTACAAAGAGGTCTACTCCAGCGAGCGTGCAAGCACCGTTGCCAGGGCTATCGCACTTGTCCATCATGGGCGTGACTCGGCGAGCGACGACGGCGACAGTGGCAGCGATGATGAGCGCACGGCGCAGATCCTGTTCCAGGATTTTATTCTCGCCGGCCGGAAGTAGAGCGACTCTCCGGTGAACGGCTACTACCCGTTACTCGCCCATGCGGGATGCAAAAAGGCACGCCCACCAGCGTTGCGTCTCCGCTACAAACTGCCTCAACCCAAGTGCAAATCACGGGACCGGATCGTTTCACGACGTCAACGACAGTCCCGCTCCGTGCAAATGCACTTGCAGGGTCTCGCGACGACGCATGGCGCCACCGAATCCATGGTCAGTGTGATCTCGGTGCCAACGTTTGCGCGACTCCGCATGCGCGTCTCCTCTGTGACTACACCGCATTTACTACTCCTTCCAGCCTTGAGGCAGCGGACTCATCTTCGCCTGCTATGGAATGCCCGGGAGAAGGGTACATGCGGCTATCATGTGGCGACGGCGCGCATCTTTCGGTGCACACTCTTCTGTGCCCACGGCTGGCAGACACGCTTGTGTCGCCACAGTCCATCATCAAGCAATGTGACAACCCGTACACCAGCTTTGGCATCGAATCCACCCAGCACAGTGCTCACATCGTCTTCAAGTCTCCGGATGGCAATCTTCGAGTACCGCTGTACATTCGCAACGGTCTGTACTTCTTCGGAGGCGTTCGTCCACACGCCATGGCCTTGAGACAGGCATCGCCTACGCTCCTGTCGGAACTTTGGCATCTACGGCTTGGACATGTGGGCATGGCACAACTGCAGAAGCTTTCCAAGTGCTCCACTGGTATCCCGGCATCTGTTACAAAGCACATTCATCCGCTTCGACACTGTGACACGTGCAGCAAGGCAGGATATCAGCATGCCACACGCGGCCCCAATGACACGGCCACAGCCAATGTTGCTGGCGCTCGATTCCACGTCGACTTTGGGTTCATGAGAGCCACTGACGATGCGTACGGCCAGCGCAAGAAGTCCCAAGGCGCTCAACGAGTCATCCAATCCGTCGATGGGTTTTGCGCATACCTTCTTGTGGTCGATGCATGTACATGCTATGTGTGGGTGTTTCTTACCAAGGACAAATCCCCGCCCATCATGGCTGTACGGCAAACCCTGACTACTTTTGGGCGCCGCGAAGGCTATCGTGCGGTTCGTGTCGACTTGGGCGGTGAACTGGCCAGGTCCAGTCAGTTTGGTACCATGGTCCAGGAGTGTGGCTACAACATTGAGCCTACTGGAGCGGATTGTGCATGGATGAATGGGAAGGTGGAAAGGTTGAACAAGACCTTCGGCACCATGGTGAGAGCGTTGCTCTACTCGTCCGGACTCACGCCTGACTTCTGGTCCAAGGCGTTGACTCATGCGGTGTACCTCAAGAATCGACTTCATCATTCCACACTTGGAAGAACGCCGTATGAGGCTCAGCATGGTGCCGCACCAGACCTCAGCCATCTCCGTGTATTCGGTGCACGAGTCACTGTGAAGAAGCCCGGCAAGGCAGCCGCGAAGCTTGACGTTCATACGTACGATGGCATCTTCGTTGGTCACACGGCTACGACGTCCGTACATGAGTACTACGACCTCAACACTGGAAGGTTCAAGCGGGCTGGCAACATTGTCTTTGATGAGGCGCACTACATGTCTTCCAACCGACCTCCAGGGCCAGCGTTGCTGTATGATCTGGGACTTCCCACGCCTGCTGTGGAGCCGACGCACCACAAGATCCTTGCTAAGCCCGTGTACCCCACCGTCGTCACCAGGCATGCCAAGATTCCGGCGACAGCGTGTGCAGTACCCCTTCCGTTGGGTGACGTTCTCGATTATTCGCGTGTCCATGCTTCTGCTGCAAGGTGCACAGAGACTGGTCAAGTCGATATCGTGCATGTTGACACGGCCGACGAGCCGTTTGGGTATCCCTTCAGCCAGAGCGTGGACGTGCGTGGTACGGACGGCTTCCTTGGGTTTGAGTTTCGGTACGACGAGCAACGGCATCGACTCCAGCTTCAGCAGTGCAAATCAGGTCAACCAGCTGCGCGTATCACGCGATGGCGGTCCAGGCTGCGCAAGGCACACCTCATGTCAATTCAAGGCCAACAAGTGCATACAGCCATGGACGCACGACAGGCCATTCAGACCCTGCGTGATCAGCGTGTTACCACCGCGGAGTTTGTGTTCGCATTCAACGACGTTCGCAACAACCTATCTCAGCATGGAGTTCCGCAGATGTACTTCGATCAGATGAAGCATGTACGCGATATCATCAACACGTCCGATCCCAAGGCACATGCCACCAGTGTCACCAATGCACCAGTCAAGCTCACTCGGCGAATGCTTCTACAGCAAGATGACTGGGAGCAGTGGCAGGCCGCAGAATTCAAGCAGCTGGACCAATACGACGCACAACAAATGTTTGGTGATCCTATTCCAGCTCCTGCGGATGCCGCCGTCTTCAATTGGGTATGGGTCTATGTGGTCAAGACGCATGAGAATAATCGGAAGAAGGCACGTGCCGTTTGCGATGGCTCTACCAGAGGAGGACATGCTCGAGTGTTTGGACACACCTATGCGGCTACGCCGGATTTGACGGAGTTCAGGATTCTCCTTGGCATAGCTGCAGTACAACAGCTCAAGGTGTACAGCTCGGATGTCACGAACGCTTTTGCGGAAGCCCCAGCTGGCGAACAACGATACTTCATGAAGGTGGATGAACCGTACCAAGCATGGTGGAAACATAAACATGGCACCACTATCCCTCGCGGCCATGTCATCCCGGTCAACAAGAACCTTCAAGGTCACCCTGAAGCGCCTCGCCTCTGGAGCAAGCACATCACCGGCATACTCCAACAAATCGGGTTCACTTCGACGACCCATGCTCCTTGTTTGTACACTGGGGCCATTGGCCACAACAAGATCTACGTCCTGCGTCAAGTGGATGATTTTGCGGTCGCTGCTCCATCACAGAGTGTCTTCGATACATTCTGCGACATGCTCGACAAGAACCTTTTCCAGCCCATCACTCGACAGGGACTTATGGTGCACTATAATGGACTCGATGTTGATCAAGCTCGACGGTTCGTGCGCATCCATTGCACATCCTACGTGGACAAAATGCTGGAACGCAACCAGTGGCAGAACATGCGGCACACCCACAGATTGCCTATGCTATCGGACAACTCGTATGTCAAGACTTTGGACAATGCTGACGTACCAAAAGATGACAAGGATCGAGCCGCTCTAGCCACAAGGTTCAAGTTTGGGTACCGCCAAGCCATCGGAGAGCTCATATGGGCTATGATCTCGTGCCGTCCTGACATTTCTTTTCCCGTTGTCAAACTCTCTCAATTCTCCAACAATCCAGGCGAGGCTCACTTCGAAGCTGTCAAGTTCCTCATGCGGTATGTCGCGAGCACCAGGGACTATGGCATTACCTACTGGCGTCCAGCATCACTCAAGGATCTTCCCGATGTGCCGGCCCCAGCCAAACTGTCACCTCCTGGCGATTCTACGCACGATGTCGATACCACGCGCCGGCTGGAAGCTTCTACGCTTTATGGGTACGTCGACGCCGATTGGGGTGTTGATATACGTCACCGACGGTCCGTGTCAGGCATCATCATGATGTTTGCAGGTGGTGCCATCGCATGGAAGACCAGGGTTCAACCCACGGTCTCCATGAGTAGCACAGAGGCGGAATTTGTTGCAGCCAGTGATGCCGGCAAGATGGCTCTTTGGCTGCGATCAATTCTCCATGAAGTTGGCGTGGCACAACTGTTCGCAACCCCCATCTTCGAGGATAATCGCGGTGCCAGGCTGATGGCCAGTGCCAGTCAGCCCACTCGGAACTCACGACACATAGCCATCCGAGAATTCGCGGTCCTCGATTGGGTCGAGACAGACCTTGTCGCCTATCCCGAGGTCTCCTCAGAGATGAACGCATCTGATATCTGCACGAAACAGACACCCGTGGTCCTGTTCTTCCGGCACGTCGACCTAGTTATGGGTCGCAACGTGCCCTCATATGTAAACGACTACAGGAGTCCGGATTTGTAACTTCCGCTGACTGCGTCAGCGTGGGGGGGGTGTTGGTATACGGTCGAAGGCCAGACGGAGCAGCAAATGAACCCCTGTTCACAGCCTCAGCAGAGACAACAGAGACGAGTCATAATAACTTCACATCACACACACACACACTACTCGTATCGTCTCCCGATCATCACAGTATCGCTCTCTCTCTCTCTTGCCCACAACGAGCGATTCCGGAACAAGACTACCCCGACACAGGACAGACTGAGACAACGAGGCCGAATGCAGCAAACGCAGGCACACCGGCGCATTTCGGCGAAATTCCATTCATTTCGCTCTCTCACCACGTGCATGTACAGAGCACTGGTCTGAGCGCGTGCACAGAAGACTCGTTCATGCTGAGCTGCATTTCCACTCAGCAAGACACAAAACACGCACACCAAGAAAAAGCGATCCTCTCGCAAGCACCTCCACGCCTTGAAGTGCAGCCATTGATCACCTCAACACACAGATCATCATCAACAACAACAAGAACGCAAGATCAGTAACGGTAGCAGTCGCATTAGAAGAAGAAGAAGAAGAAGAAGCTGCGAGAGACAACGATCATGGAGACATCAATCAATGTGGCCGCAAAGATGCAGCCCATCTTCGATGTGGTCTGTTTGTCGAATGATGGTTCCGAGCGCTTCCTCAACTTCTTCACCCGCTGCAAGACGGAGAAGTCTCTGTGGAACCGGCTCAAGAAGTACCTGTCGTACGACGAGCAAATGTCCGACGATGCATTGGAGATCTACGAGCTCAAGCGCCCAGACAAGTTCGATCTGCGAACCTTCCGCGAATGGTACCAAGCGTCCACGTTGCCGCCCGACTTCCAATGGACCAACTTCGATGATGACATCTACTCCGGTGGCGATCCGTACATCTACAGGGACGATCTGGTGCCCATGTCAGTATCGATTCCGACGCCCGTCTCAGCGCCCATGCCAGCGCAAATGTTGGCCCCAATCCCGATGCCCATGGGAGTCGTTCCGAGCGCGGCTTTGCAGCGCCCCGTGGGTGCGGATGGAACGAATGCTCCTGCTGCTGGAGCAGCAAGCAATGGTGCCAGAGGAGTGGGGGCGGAGGCGGAGGTTGCCGAGAGCACGGTGCGTCCCGAGCCTGTGCTATCCGCCGGGAAAAATCTCCCACGTCCCGAGCCCGTCATTGCCATCGATGCGGATCCGATGGAGCCTGCTCCTGTTGCAGTTCTTTCATCTTCGATCCCACCTCTCGGTCGGGCGATGCCCAGCAGTGTCAGGCTTCCTCACGGTCCAACTGGCAACGTGGAGTCAATGACAGGACCGCCGATTCCACAGACAATGGTGAGTGCTGACATCCAAGTGAAAGCCACGAGCATGCTGACATCGGTCAAAATGGAGCCCATCACAGGGTGTCGCAAGCTGCTGATGGGAGAAGAGTCGAAGCTGGACGAACCTTCTTTCAAGCGGCGACGATCCGATAACGATCCCCTGTCCATTCTTCCAGCAGGGGCGCCTCATCCATCCCGTGTGAACGTACATCCGTCCTCCCACATGCAAGACGTAAACAAGAACAAGAGCACAAGCACAGGCACAGGCACAAACGAGAGCATGAAACATCAGGACTCGGCCATGCCTAACCAACTTATGGCTGTTGGCACCAAGGAAGCGAAGCCATTGCGGATGGATGGGCAAAAGGTGGCAAGTCCAAGATCCTCAGAACCCAAGAGACTGAAGCACTTGCTTCAGCTTCAGCAGGGGATGAACGATCGATTGGCGGTACCTCCAACAACCTTCGTGGATGACAACCTATCCACACAGAACAGCCCTCCGCCACCGGAGCCTTGGTCTGATGACGAGTCTGTGGCGTTGCTGGAGAAAGGTCAACTTCAACGGCAAGTATTCGCACGTGCACCAACTGACGGCACTGGGCGCCACGCGCAAGGCAACCAACGAAAAGACAAGCCTTCGGTATCATTTGCTCCCATCCCTCGACGTACAAGTATGGATCAGACTGGACATCATCCGCAGCGTCACCAACATCAGCACGAACACCGGTCACGGGAGCTCCAGCACCAACATCAGCAGCAGCCCAGGTCGCCGCCAGTGCCAGGCGCATACATGCAGGCCAACAGCCACAAAGAAGTGTCGCCCCAAACGCCCGAGTCCTCAGCTTTCAAGCGTGACGCGCAATGCCTGACCCCAGGTGATCGTATCGATCGTCCATTGAGTAGCGGAAGAACGAAGTCAAGTCACAGCCACACGCAGAGCCACAGCCACGCCCAGAGTCACGGTCACAGTCGCATTCCAGAGAGATTCCATCGCGAGTTCGTCATGACTCTCGACGATGCAGAACCCTTGGTGTCAGATCCAGTCACTCTGACAGCTCATGACAACAACCTGTGGGCCACACTCGCCAAGGAGCTATCTGCCGCGTACAGCTCACGCGGTGGTGAAAGCTTGGTGAACTTGGACCCATGCAACCTCCCCTTCCCCAAAGGCTCTCAGCGACGAGACACGTGGTGGTTCCGGACGTCGAAAAGCAAGGCCCCGCCTCTGTTTGGTGAGCGCCGTGTCCCGCCTCAGTACAGGCTGCAGGAATGCATTGCCACCATTCTGTTCGGACACAATTTCATGGTGGCACCGTTCAACGAAAATGCGCGAGACAACCGGTTCACCGCCAACTACATCCTCAATCGCGTGATATTCTTTGAACCGGATCGCCCAGTCGCCAGAATTGATCCCGAATTCCTGGATCTACTCGCCACGGTGAAGAATAGACGGAAGCTGCAATTATCTTGCGGCGAGGTGGAGGTTGTGATTATCAGACGCAAGAAATTCAACAGCCACAAGCCTCCGTACCTTCTCGTTCTATTCCCAACGCGATGGAATGAGATTTGGATCGGTTCGCCCGGCTGCAACAAGAAGAGACCGATCAACCTGCTGTGCTTCCGATGAAACAGTGGGAGAATTTGCCGTGAACGAGACCAAGCTCGCGGACACTCAACGAGGGAGGGGGGAGAAGAAGAAGAATGAACTTGAGGAGTAAAATTGGGGTAAACCTGTCGCAATAGGTACGATAGGTATGATAGGGAAATGAATACTCTCTACTACTGGTAGAGCTATCTGATCTGTTGCGAAACGAACGCCTGAGCACTGTTGCTGTGCTGAGATTGCGTTGTTCATTTGTAGGCTATCCAACTGGAAGTGACTCCTCCGTGCTTTCCTCATGATCTCTTGCTGGTTCCATGCTTGAGATGATTGAATGGGATCATCGTGTGGCATGTCATGCTGGAGAAGCCTCTCTTTCCACAGAGTACAACCACGATGCCGAGTGCGGGTGTGAATACCCGTATGCTTGTTGATGGCAGCGATATCGCAATCCATGTCCATTCCTGTACAAGTCGAGTGGATGACTTCATTCCATTATGTCCACACCACATCATCACCACATCGACACCACGTCTCCACCATCGTTTCCGATCAATCAACGTCCTCCGTGCTGTTCCAGCTCCCGACGCAGATTCTTCGTGAAATCGTCGTCCATGTCATCCTGATCCCAGTTGTCCTGCCATTGCTGATTGTCCTCTGCGGCTTCTTCGTTGGTGCCCCAATTCGATGTCTCGAACTCCTCGAATTCGTCATCCTCCTCGATGGCTTCGATCACGGGAGTCTTCGTGGCGGACGTCAAGTCCTCCTGCTTCTTGCTCTCCTCAGTATTCATCTTCCTTTCTCGTTGTGATCCGTTCCTCGGGGTTGATCGTTGATGGCCTTGTGTGGGTCGTATCCTCTCTTTCTTGGTTTACTATTACAGTTGCAAACAGACAGATCTTGTGGCTCGTGCTTGTTGTGGTTCCAACTTTGCGCTTCGGGTGCTGGTTGGAGTGTTTGTGTGTTGGTGGCAGCGGTCCAGTTGTTGTTTGTGGAAACAAAGAGAATCCGATGGAACGTCGTGTTCAGTCTACGACTCAAACGATCGCTCGAAAGAGGCGCCTCACGCAATTTGAATCTGCCGTTTTGTTGTCCCCAACACCACGAAAACAAAAATGACAGGCCACACTTTGGAACACAAAATCAGAGGGACGTCATGAGAGGCATCGACAACAATTGAAGTTGGCACGCAGATCAGATCATACTCGCACACAATCGTACGAGTACGCAGACGCAGATGCAACAAGGGAAGAACTGTGCATCTTCTGGACACATACGCGTTCCCAAGCACCAACCTTTCGGACAAACAAGCAAGACAAACCTCCGATCCTTCGTCACGTCGAGACAGGTGCCATTCCAGTCGAACAACGTCACATCAAGCCCTGACCGTACTGCTCGTGGCACATTGCGAGACGAATAAAGTCCTGAAAAGGCAAGCAAGGATCGAGACACCATGGATTTCTACTCGAGAAGTGCCACCACCACCCCCATCAACAACAACAACACCAATGCAAACGTTGGCAACCGAAGCAATAATCATGCCACACCCAACCACGGGGGCATGGCGAGCCCGATGGCAACGCCTGCATCCTTCCATCACCATCATCATCGCATGTCCTCTTCGGCCCAGAATAACGGATTCATGCCCACTGTCAATTCGCAGATGAGGATGGGTCAAATCTTCGACGATCAAGATCACCAACGATGTTCGGAAGGCAATCATCGCGCGTTGCTGGCGGAGACGTTGGATCATCTGCGCGGATTGGCGAAGGGATTGGAGGTTGATGATTGGATGTTTGCCAAGCAGAATCATGTGGGCGGCGGGAGCGGAAGAACGGAAATGTGAAGCAACATGAGATTTTGTTGGGGGGCTGGTATTCGGATGTGATGGATTCTGCTGTCAGGCAGTTGTCGCAGCTTTGAGCATGAAAGCACACGTGGCGCATCGTTCAGAGAATGGGGCAAACTTGACATGGTTGGCAATCGGCGTTGAAACAGGCAAAACGAAGTGGACGGTGCCGCAAAAATGGTCGTTAGTTGAATGCAACGGATCATCAGAAGCCAACAGCACGAGGGGACAGCATTTGCTGCATGCTCGGGTGAGTGCAGCTTGGAATGCCAGTCCTACGAAATAGCCATGCGGCCATTTCTGTTGTGAGGGTGTGTCCTAGCATAATGTAAACTATGGTAGTTCATGGAGGCACGTACTCTACTACAATAATAATAATAACGCACTGATTATCCCCTCATACGAGGGTCGCCTCGAAAGCTTTAACGTCGCCGGCATACAGCGAGCCCACACGGGCCGACTGCGCTCGAACGACTCACCTAGATCTCTCACTCCTGGGTCTACTGCGGGTGCGCCACTTCCCACAGGCCATAAAACATACCGCACTGGGCATCCGATCGCCGTCGAATTGCACTTCACTCTCTTTTTCTGTTGTTGTGGAACTTAGGAGCGCCGCGGACGGACACGCCTTCTCTGCCTTGTCCTTGCCGCGCTTGCTCCTCGTTTCCGACGCCGTCCTGCTTGCTGATGTGTACGCCGTCGCAACCCTGCTTGCCTGGCCGCCTGCACATGGCGAACCCATAGCATTTGATTGCTCACTGACTGTTGTCGCACGGCCTCCTCCGTGGTGGCCGACATCAACCGCACATCATCGCCCTGCAGTCCCGCCGTCCCTTTCTGCCACTCATTCCGAACGGCCGCTGCCGTATTTCTAGCGGCAACCGTCACGGCTTTCACTTCCTCGCTCTCATGCAGCACCTTATTGCGTGCTGTCCACGCTGCCCACCGCACTTCCCACAGGCCCATCATTGCTCTTGCCACCCAATTGGTTGGCGTGCCTGGGTGCTCATGAACTTCCATTGTGCGTCCTTGCACATTGCGCCATAGCTTGGACCACCGTCCTCGCACCATCATGCCCCATCCAAGGCGGGCTTGCTCCTGCACGGCCTTTGTCAGTAGCACCCCCCCTTCGATTGCAACCTCGCGCCCATTACACCACGCTCGCACTTGTCGTACCATCTCGCGAACCATAAATGGATCCCCTCTGGCCGCCATCATCGTCGTCTCCCATTCCTTGAGCGCCGCATCCCGTACTGTCGCGGCAGCGGGGTGTTGGCATTGCATCACATGGTCTGTTGTTTCTTCCTCGCTGTTGCATACTGGACATAAGTCGCCGGTCCAAAATTTCCACTTGCGCATGTTCCGACCCACCGGTCCGAAACTGCACGCATGCTTAGCCACCCACTTCCGTCGTGACGGGGTGATGCCGCGCATAGCAACCTTCGCTGGCTGGCCTTCCTGGATCCGGCCTGTTTTCCGTTGCCAGCTCACCGTCCTTTGGCCTTGGACGTAGTCACGCACCTCCTCGGAGATATCGGTGCACACCTTCCTCGCTCCTAGCCACACCGACCACTCTGCTGGATCCCATTCCACATCTCGGAACTCCGTATCCTCCGAGTGCGCTTCGCCTGCATGCTTGTCCACGTCATCATTCCAATAGGTGAACTCATCCTTCTTCACTCCTCGTTCTCTCTCGAGCTGATGCCCGTACACATGCTGGTACTGTAGTCGCACGGGGAGCCGCCGTTGTATGCTCCGTATCTCTCGTAAGATATCGAAGTGGCGAACCGACGTTCCCACATCTTGTGTGTACTGCACCGCGTGAATGCCTGCCATCTTGTTGTCGCATGCCACGACAATGGTGACCCCTGACCAGTCCTGCTGCTCTGGACATTTCCGTAACACCTCTTCCACTCGTCGCAACGCGTGCATAATCCCACCGAGCTCGGCACGGTACGCACTTTGGACCTCCTGCCGCCCTTGCACCGCCATCGCCGCTGACACTGAGCTTTTCCTTTGGCCCCGCACATTGAGCGCATACGCCGCCGTACTTCGCCCGTTCTTGAACGACCCATCCGTGCTCACCACCGCTGCCCCTTGCGCCGCTGCTTCTGCCCACGACTTCTCTGCCGGCCGGAGTTTAGGACTGCCTGTTGCTCGTCGCCGTCGTGCTCGACTCCTGACTCCTGCTACGCAAAGTGTTCCTCGTCTCGCCCTCACGTACACTGCCAACCAATCGTCCGGTGGGTCCTGTGTTGTTTCTCTTGTGCGTTCGTATCTCTCCATGCCCGGCACTGCTCCTGGCCTCGCTTTCCATCGTCTCCACACCGTCTGGCCCTCCCTCATCCACATTTCGCTTCCATCCTCGCTGCGGATTGCGCTGGCTTGATCTTGCCACCACTCCTCTGCCGGTACCGAAACCGCCGCCACTTTTCTGGTAGCTTGCTTCCACAGCGTCCAGTCCTGTCTCGGTAGATGCCCTTGTCGCGGCCACAGGACTCCACATCGTCCACTCCACTGACCCGATGTGCTCCGCCATTGGCTGCCAACAACCCGCTGTCTCCGTGTGTCGATCACATCCGCCACGCTGACCGCTTTCATGACAATGCGGCACCGATTGAGCCTGACTTGCTGCGCTTTGCTGTATCCGATGCGGGCAAATGCCTTCATGAGCCATTCGTCATTATCGTGCAGCAGTCCTGCTGTGCTCGTTTTCTCTCGCACTCGGATATTGCATTCGTGCACCTCTTTCCACACCGTCTTGACCCAGCTGTCGGTTGCCAGGAAGCCCCATTGACTAAAGTCGATTTCGAACATCGACGGCCCTGTTCCGACTTCCAGTTTCATTGCTTGTATGCACCCCCGAAGAAGCTTGCCGGTCATGGTCGCTCGTTGTCCATGCTCCATGACCATTCTGACGTGCTCCACTATTTGGGTTGTGTGCAACTCGTGCAGGTTTGCCCCCAGCCATTCATGCGACGCGTAGGCCATTTCTCGCGGAAACCCTTTGTTGAATCCGATCTTCGACATCATAGTCTTCCATACTGGCCTCATCACCTTGTGGCATTGGTCTCGCGACAGTTGTGCCACCGGTAGTACGTACTCCAACTTCTTCATAAGTACGGTCCGTATCGCTGTCTCCGCATCTTCCTTGCGCATGCGCCACGTTCTCACTTGATCGACCCATTTTGCAGCCTTACTCTTCAGAGCTTCTTCGATGGCTGACCCGTTTCCGTCCGGCGCCAGTCTGACTCCGAGTGTCTCGAACGCCTGTCCGACTCCGCTTCTTGGCATGGGTTGTGGCAGTCCGGTTGTCCCTCGCATCATTAGCTGTGCTGGCGTCTCGGCGTCGCTCGTGTACCTCCATGTCCCGTCCTCTTCCCATTTGAATCCTATCGCCCACCACATGCACTTCTCCACCACTAGCGCTCCGCCCGTTGCTCTCGCCAGACTCTCCCACGATTTCACGCTCTGTTGCATCCTCTGAATGACTTCCTGTATGCCCTCGCCCTTGCGTGCATTGACGACCAAATCCGTATCGTCCACGAATGCATACCCCACCATTTGGATTTCTTCTCTTTCCACTGCTGTCTCGATCCGTGCTGTATGCCCTTCCGTTTTCATGATTTCCAGTATTGGCGATGAGATTACCGCCCATATCACTGGGCCTGCTCCATTCCCTTGGTAAATACCCTGCATTGGTACCACCCATTTGCTTCCACCGTACGTGTCATTGGATTCCCCGTACGCTGTGCGAATGTAATGCTCAAGTTGCTGGAGCGTGCTGAACATGCATACCACCTCCGATTGCGCGATCCCTTGTCGTTGTAGTCCGATCGACGCTACCGAGTGCACTATGCGATCATAGCAGCTCTTGAGGTCGTTGGTGCATACCACCGTAGGTGTTCTTGTCTGGCGTGCCCAATCCATCGTGAGCTGTTTGTTCAGCGCATGGTCAATCGCCCGGTGTCTTTTGCGGCTGCCATATTGCTCTTCTGCGAACCCGGTTTGCTGTTCCGCTTGTTTCGCCGCTTTCCTTCCGATAGCTTTGTTGGCGAAATTGAAGTCCGCTTCAAATAGCACGATGGTCCTGAGCTTGTCGACTCGGAAGCTGTTCGCTTTCTTCATCAGCTCCACGTCCGTGCCTTTCCGCCATCGCCGATACGAATACCCGCTTTTTATGGCTATCGATGTCATGCTTGCTTCAAATTCCGAATTCTTTTGGTGTGCTGCAATTGCTTTGAAATGTCCGAAGTGTAATCCCGACGGTCCTGCTGATGTATCTTCCTTTGCTTTCCTCCACCCGTCTCTGAATTCTTCCGTTGTCATCCCTGCCGGTATTTGCTTTCTCGCCACTGACGACAACCCTTGCAGTAGCTTCCTGGCACCTTCGTCTATCCATGGTTTTGGATCGTATTGGCCCAGTAGCGTTTTCTCTGCTGCTTCCGTCACTCCCAGATATCCGAACTCTCTGGCCAATTCCCCGTGCATGAATGGTGTCTCTTCCGTCTGTCTGAACCGCCTTTTGTTCTCCTCCATGCATCCTTTTTCGATATCCTCTTTCCCCGTTCTCTCCACCCAGTTGCCGTTGCCGTCAGGCGCCACCACCATTGAGATCCCTGCTGTCGCCTGTTCTCCGGTTGCCATGCGTATGCGCTGGTACGTGGCCCTGACCCTTTCTTTCCGTCGTAGCTGGTACAGTTGCTGCGCTGTCGCCTCTCCCCTCCCGATTGCCATCTTCTTGCTTTGCGTTGATCTGTCTTGTCTCTCCTTCTCCCCTCTCGCTGCCGCCAATCCGTCGAGCCAATTTTCTCTTGCCTTGGTTGCCCTCGCCCGAAACTGTTTGAGGTTACCGTATGCTCTTTCTTGCTCTCGTTGTACGCCTTCGTCATCCGTCCTCATTAGCTCTTTCACTCGTCGGTCTTCGTGTGCTCTCTTGGCCAATCGCACGATCGTAGTTGACGACACCTTCATCCCTCGTCGCTTCCGTGCAATGTTATTCCATAGCCCTATCGCGGCTTCGATCATCTTGTACTCTCTGGAATACGGTATGCCTCCCATGCGTAATCTTCGACATGCCTTATCCGCCTGCCAAATCCCTTGCACTCGTACTTGATCCAATGCTTCCGCCTCTGCCTCCATCGCCGCTGTCCACATCTCTGACGCCTGCTTCTCCAGTTGAAACGCTCGCTTCCGCGCCTTGTGTTGCTTCAGGTATGCTTCATACTTCTCGTTGAATTTTTGTACGATGCGTGGATCCTCCGTCTTGACACGCCTCGATACCGCTTTTCGTAACGACGGCATCGATTGTCCAAGCACCGCCTCCATGCTGATATCAACCCACAGACACCGGTGGTCTGCTTGTTTCATCTGGATCCCTTCGTCCCAGTCGCTCACTCCTGCGCCTTCCACGGTCACGGCTATGGATGCAAATATCCCGTCGATCGGGACTTTGCCCAGCCTATGTGTCGGCGTCCGGCGCACATCCCCCCCTGCTTTCTCCATGACATTCACTAACCCTGTTGCGGATTGGAATTGCCTCATGGTCGTCGAGTCGGTGTCCTCGTTGCAGTCCATAATCACGATAATGTGATCTCCGCTCTGCTTCCACTTCTGCACCTCCGTTTGTAGGTCCTCCATCATCGCCGCCCTTGGTTCCTTTTCCATGTTTCTCTCGTTGAAGTATCGTCTCTGTTGTGCGTGCGTGTTGAGAAATCCCTTGCTTCGCGGTCGGCACGGCCGATATGCCGTTGCTACCCGGAGTGTTTGTTGGTTCGCCCCTCGGTACCGTTGCCATACCCACCTGCCCAGTCGCGTTGCATCTTCGCCTTGCTCCATGATTCTTATTGCTGCCTGGAACCGGCTTATCATCGCCACCCCGCCCCATTGTTTGCTGTACGTTGGCTCGTTGGTTTGGTTGTTTGCGGTTCTGGCCACCGATGTGCCGGTTGGCCACCACTCCTTGATTCTTCCTTTGAGCGAGTGTTCCGTCGTCGTCGTTCTCCAATCCACGTTGACTTCCGTGATCCCGAATACATCAAATTCCCCTTCGTTCATCCATTGCTTCAGTCCTTCATCCACGTCCCCTGGTCGTCTTCCTAGCCCCCCGAAGTTTTGTAGTCCTATTCGCAGTTGGCCTTTTTGCTTCCTCAGCATCGTCCTCCTCACCCTGTTCGTCCTCCTCCTTCCTTGTTCCCTTTCATCCTCTCCACGTCGAGTCCGTTGCGGTATAACGGCCTCTATTGTGGGCGCTTGTTCCGGGCTCTGGGTCTGTCGTTGTGCTTCCACCAACTGTTGCCCTTGCCCTTTAGGTCTAACCCTTTTCCGGGTCCTCTTCCAAGTCCCCGTCGCTTCTTTTGTCGTGCACTTCGTCCAGGTTGTCACCCCTTTCGATAGCTTTCTGTTCGCACTGGACCGTCCGTGGCCTTACGTCGTTGGTTGTTGGCTGGGTACACGCTTCCGATCGGAGCTTCTCGTTCTCGGTTTGTGTATTCGCCAGCATCGTCCTCATTTCCTCCATTTGCTGTTGCATCGCCGCCATCATCGCTCTTGTGGTCCCTGTCGTTCTACCTGTGCTGCCCGACAAAGTTGAGGTCACAGATCCTTGTGTCTGTGCATCCAGGATCCTTCCCATCTGCTCCTGCAGCATTGCGACCTTCTCTCGCTGTGTTCCGGTTGTCCTTTTGCTGCTTCCCGTCAGTGATGACGCTACTGATCCTTCGTCCTCTCTTGCTTTCTGTGCTTTTTTCTGTTTCTCTGCCCGTTTCTCTCTGATCTGTCTCCATGCCTTCTTGTCTCGCATTGATGGGATCGTGTCCTCTTCGCCAAAATCCTTTTCTTCTCTGATATTGGACTCCCACCTTTCTGCTTCATCTTCGCTCCCTTCGTCTTCCTCTTTGTCCGTCTTGAAGTGCATGTCTTCGTCCCCTTCCATCGCCGCTTCGACTTCTCGATCCTTTTCCGAAATCACTCTCTTGGTCTCCTCGTCCCATCTCATTGTCTGTGCCTCAACTCTTGCCATGGACGTGAATACCCTTGCCACTTCTTCACCGTGATCCGCCGTCAGCTTCACTAGTAGCCCTTTGACTACCATGCGTGCTTCCGATGCTTTGGCTGGATGGAATTGGATTACGTACCCATTGCCTCTCCATTGTTTGTCGATTGCTGTGAACAACGGTGTTTTTGTGTTGCCCGTGGTGGACTTGATGCGCATTATCATCTCTCGAAGCGTCAGGTGTGTTCCGTCTGGGATTTCTTGCAGGCATTCCGGTATGATGTCGTATGTGGTCATTGCCACCACATTCAGACACCATTCCATCTGCCGCTCTCTCAGCTCAAACCACCCTTTCCTCATATCCGTGTTGACGATGCCGGATAGTGGCGTGATGATCCTCATTCGCACTCCCAATGGGAACTTCTTTGACTTGGTGCTGTAATACACCTCCAACACTTTTGCCACCAGTGCCCTGTCTTCTGAGCTCGATTCGATATGGAGCGCTCTCGGGTCCTTTTTGGTGTCTCTGTTTGGATCGTATTTTTCGCCATCCGAGATCCTCTTCCACGTGATCGCCACTTGGGTCTTCGCCAGCTTCGTAAGTTCTTCTTCGAGTGCTTCCGTATCCATCTGCCTGGTTGAGTACAGCAGCCATCCTAGTGTCGTGGTGGAGTGTGCTTGGATTTTGGCGACTTCGAACCTTCCTCCGATATGCTGGAAGTAATCGGTCAATTCGCTCGTGATCCTGCTGATTGGTCCTTTGGCTTCAATTCTCACTTTCAGATACCCTTTCTCCTTTGCTGCTTTGTAGATCGGTCGTACTCCTTTGAAGAACCTTTTCAGGTTCGTCATGTCGGTCGGAAAGGATTCCATTGCGTGTACGATAGTTTGGTCTTCGTACGGATTCCATGGTAGGAGTTTGGCTGTTGCATTCACTCGTTGGATGGACCTCAAGAATTCCTTGCATGATGCGATTGCCGCGTCAATCGCTGTGCCTGCGTCGTTGGCTCCGTCTCCGCCTTCTATCATCATCTGTACATCACAGTATCTTGTTTCGATGGCTTCTCTGCTGTTTGGTCTCCCTTGCTTTGCTCCGCTCTCGTTGCTTCCTGCCTGGGTTGCCTCGTCGCATTCCATTGGCTGAACTTCCGTGGGTGGTTGGCTGCGTTCTGTTGCTCTTGTTGGCTCCGTGTTCCCATCTCCTGTTGTTTCCCCGTCAACGGCTCCTCGCGCGTCCTTTCGTTTAGTAGGCTGCGCTCCTTGTTGAGCATGTCTTGGGCTCCGTTCCGTTCTCTTCTTGGTTGCCTCTCTTGCTGTCTCCGTCGTCGTCTCCTGGCCTACCGTCTCTTGCTCCGGTACTTGCACTTCCCATTCGTCTGGCCACTCATTGTCTTCTTCGCTGTCGCTTTCCACTCCTGGCCTCTCTCCCCCATCTTCTTGTCCTTGCTCCTTCTCCGCCGCCTGGCCTGTTGCTTCCCCGTTGTCCTTCGTCTCCGTGCGTTGGTTCTCCGCTTCCCCAGTCTCCGTGGTTCCATCCTCTGTTGCCTCCGCGTTGTCCTCGTCGGTTCCCTCGTCTCCTTTGTTCTTCATCTTCCCCCATTTCTTGCTTAGAGCCTGTCTGATCACTTCGTGTGCTGCTCCTACGTACTGCTGCCCCGTGTTGGCGTCTTTTACCGTGATCCCGTCTTTCTCGATGCATTGCTTGCATACTACTGGGAACCCTCGTGGCGTTGTCAGCCCCTCTTCTGGCCTGATCCATGCTCTGCATTCCCGATGTGCTGGAACGCCGCATGTCAGGCATCGTACGGCTGCAGCTGCTGTGCCTCTGCCTTTGCAGTACTTCCCTGCTGCACACTCTACCTTTTGCACTCCCCGTCCTTGTTTTCCATCGTTCTCCCCCTGTTCTTGCTCGTTCTTCCTTCTGCTAAGTCCTCCGCTCTCCTTCGTTGCTCCTGCTTCTCCTCGTGTTGGTTTGTTGTTGTTGATTGCGCCGCGCATGTATGCTTCCATCGGCATTTGGCCCGATGGTCTCGACATCTTGCTACGCTTCGCCGTCGTCGTTGACTCGTTGTTTTACTGGTTATTTTCTTGTCTGTTGCTTGTCTTCAATTTGTTTATTCGTGTTTGTTTGCTGCGACAATTTCTTCCGGAATTTTTGGTTCCTTTTGGAAATTGTACGTACTCTACTACACTCCAATGCAAAATGCAACCCACTGGTACGTGCTCTCCCTTTCTCTTGCGAACAAAACAAAATGAGACACGCCTGTTCGAGACAAAAGGGGTGGAGGCGACGGGAATCGAACCCGCGACCTTCTGTATGCGAAACAGACGTTCTGCCACTGAACTACGCCCCCTTTCAAATTGCGATGTCACCAACATGCGAAATTTACCCTCACTAATTCGGCACTGACGCGCCAGTTTGTTTTCAACAAGTTTCGACACCGATTCATTTTTGGCGCGCAATTGATCGCAGGAGAATCGCCAATCGCCACACAATTGTTGCCACAACACAGTCCACGCACAATCACAAATTCACACAATCAAGATAACCAGAGTAACTCGTTCTGCTGAATCACAGCACAAGTCAAAGAAGGGACGGCAGTCACAACGATACCACCAATCCATACCCTCATTGCTGTTATTGTGATCTTTGAGCATCCATTATGAACGTGCTGATGAAAGGAAAGCGACGACGGGGTGCAACGAAGGGAGAAGGCAACGGCTCCAAGTCCCTGATGCGATCAGTGAGCCGTGAAACCTTGGAAGCTTCTAGCAGCAATTCCAGTGCAGCGAATGGTCCTGATGCAGACGATTCGGGCGATTCGGATGACGATGTTCCTCTCAGCGCATTGGGTGACGCACGAAGGGAAGCACCCAAGCCTCGCAAGGTCTGCCGCCCGCGTGCGAGCCAGACGTCTTCGACTGCAGGCGCCAAAGCCACGAAACGAAGGAAGGTGACGAAAATGAAGCAAACGAAACTGTCCTTCAAGCCTGTGGCAATGAAAAGCAACATTGATCAACCATCGCAGGATTCCAAGCGGTCGGTGGTATCCGCATGCAAAGAACCTATTATTGATGACCACGCAACCCCTGGCCAAACTGGCCAAACAGCGAGAGACACTGCACAGGGCAGCGCAACTGCCGTCATTCCAAAGCGAATGGCGACCCGAAAGGGACGCATCATCAGCTACGACGACTTCAGCTCTGTCCCATTCTTGACAACGGGCAACAATTCTGGTATTGACAACAATGCTGACGCGACCAATGACACTAGCAACAGCAACAGCGGCCATACGAGCACACTGCGCAACCCCTCGCATCGTCCCGTGTCACATTGCAGCCTCCTCAATGCGCTGTCACAACGCGCGTCGCATGGAACGAGGATCAATGCAAACCGATTCAAGCACTTCCACCGACAATGGAGAACACCGTCGTGGCTGTCTGTGCAGATGCCACCCAGCATCACGGTGCAACAAATGTGCTGGGACCCGATGGGGGTGCTTCTGGCGGTTGCCTGCGACGATAACCATGTTCGCGTGTACGATTGGGACACAGTGGCCGGTGCCGATCAAGCAGGAAGACGACAGAGATCCCGCAGCAAGGTCGACAAGTCCGTTCAACGCACAGTGTCAATCATTCCGCCCATCATCACGTTCCGCATCCCGTCGTCGGCAACGTGCATGATGTGGAACCCGTACAACATGGATCAGCTGGTGGTCGGTTTGCGATCGCCTCGCACCGTGCACATCTACCAGGTCGACATCATCTCGGACTGGTTGCAACAGGCCGAACGGCATCGGCAGATGCTCCCGCCTCGCGGACTGTACGTGGCATGCGACTTTGGACGTCGATCCAACAAACCACCGCCATCATGCTTGCATTTCATCAACGAGACCACGCTGATCACCGTCAATCACGATGATTTGATCTGCTGGCGAATTCCCAAGAGCTTCCTGCATCGATCCCCCAAACCCAGATGGAAGTGGACCACACATCCCAACGATAACATCGTCACATGCGTGCAGAACCTCGACGCCCATCACATCCTCGTGGGCACGACTGGCGGTCGGTTCGTTGCGATCCGGTGGGAGCGCGTCAAGACTGTCCGCTTCATGACCACTACCGAACATCGACCGGAGATTGTGTGCGACTTGGCGGCCTTGGTCAGCAAGGCCAATCCGTCGTTTCCCAAGATGGGAGTTCAGCGGTTCGTGGTCCATTCCTTGCGAAACGCGCCGACGACGGCGGCGGCGCCATCGATCAAGTCGTCCGCGGATGATGAGCGCGGAACGCCTGCGAAGATGTGGGGAAGAATTCCGATCCGATGGATCAGCACGTGCGGTTGGTCCTTCTCCACAATCCTCTCCGCAACGGTCACAACCAAAAAGCAGCAGTACTGCATCAGATCCACCACCCTCCAATACTCCAGTCGCAAGGTCCAAATCCAGAAGGCGGACGGCAAGCTCGTCTCCACAATGAAGTGGAGCATGCCGTTGCAGCCCATCCGCTGCAGCCCGTTTGGCATGCACAGCATTGCCTGGACGAACGTCCCTGACATCACCCAGCATCTCGCGCATCACGATAAGTACGTCCTGCATGCGCAGTCGCATGCCGTGCCATCGCAACAGCGATCGTTGCTGTGGTCCGATTGCAGCTCAGCGCCCGTGATCCACAAGATGAGCGTCGCCGCCTTTCCGAACGTCTTTGCATTCCATCCCAACGGTGAATGGGTCGTGATGGCGTTCGGCAAGCAGCAGATCCGGATCGTTTGCAAACGATGATCGAGACATCAACGGCGACACTGATAAGGCACGATGTCGTCCCGCGGAGTGCTGTTCTGGTCATTGCAAATATAATAATAGCAAATGGGCGGATGTAGATGGTGTATCGTGTATTGTTGTGACATGCAAAGTATTACAGTACTAGAGTGTAGAGTATTCATTTTAGTACGGATGATACGTACGAGTATAGAGTACGTATGTGATGTGGAAGCATTATGAATTTTAGATGAATGAAATCTGTGACGAAAGATTGAGCAAATGATTGGCGGTATCATTGGTGCGCTTTGGAGATGCGATGCATCGTTGTAGAATCAGATTGATGGGTGGCTGTATGTGCTGTGGATGCTGTGCTGTTGTGGTGTGAACACCGTGAGCAGTGACGTTCTCACTTCGATCTGTTTGTGGGTGGAGAGTGAGTAGAGTTGGAGTTGGTTGCATTGAGATGATGAGTTGGCGCGTTGATGGATTGTCGATGACGTGGATGGCACTGTTGTGAAGACGCCAGAAGTACGACAGATACTTTGACATCATGTACATGCAGTATGCGATGGTGAAAACTTACTTACTTCGCTTCTCTTGACCACCGTCGCTCTTGGTCGGACGGCGGTGCGGACTGGCGAGATCGCTGAGAGCTTCGGCCGCCATCGACATGCTGCGCGAATGTAACTTGAACTTGCGGTTTGGGGTGGATGCAGGCGACGATGTGGACGATGTGGACGCCGGCGAGCCGGTCGATGGCGTGCGCGCGGTCGTCCTGCGTCTCTTGACGGCATCGAAGCCCTTGATGAGAACGCGCTTCAGCGTGGAGTTCCATCTGTTCTTGATGGCGTTGTCGGTGCGGCCGGGTAACCGCTTGGCGATCTCCGCCCATCGATTGCCGAGCTCCTTGTGCGCGCTCATCAAGGTGATGTCCTCCTGCTCCGTCCATTCGCCCTTGTTGATGTCGGGGTTGAGGTGGTTGTACCATCGTTCGCGACACTGCTTGCCGAGGCGTCCCTTGAGCTGGCGCGCGATGAGGCTCCATTTCTTGTTGCCGTAGACCTCGACGAGGTGCTTGACCTTGGCATCCTCCTCTGACGTCCACGGGCCCTTGACGAGACCCGGTCGCAGGACCTTCTGCCATCGATGCAGGCACTGGACGTCCGTGCGTCCATTTAACCTTGCGGCGATCTTCTTCCAGCTCCTTCCCTTGAAGTCGGCCACCGCCTTCCTGAGAACGTCGTCCTCCTCTTCGGTCCATTTCCCCATCGAGGCACGTCGCTTGCCCGTCGTCCTGCCGTTGCTGGGACTGGCCTTGCTTGCGGTGCTTTTGGCCGTCGCCTTGCTGGAGCCCACGGCGTTGTCGTGATCGGCCAACTCCGGCGTTTCCGTGCTGCTGTTGGACATGTTGCAGGCCAAGCGCTTCTTGGGGCTTGCGGTTCGGCCTTCCGGCGAGACCGCGACGAGGCGCGGTGTGGATTCCTTGGCATGGTCGCTCTTGATGTCTTCGATGGGCGTTGTGGGGGAGTCGGAGGTTTCGGACCTTGGCGGGGTCGCCTCGTGCATTTGCGCGAAGTGCGGTGGTGGCATGTGCTGGGCATGCGGATGCGGCGCGTACGATCTGTAGGGTGAAGGCGCCTCGGGGGGTGGGTACTGCGTGGCGCTGTGGTACTGCGGACCTCCTCTCGCACTGGTGGACGCTGGCTGCTTCCAGTACATCGGAGGGTAGTGGCCGTAGTCATGCGGTGGGTAGGTTCTCCAGGAGTACGGGCTTCTGGGAGGTGGGTGGTCGGAGTAGTAGTGATACGGTGGCCCAGCACCGGCCGCGGCAGGAGGTCTGTAGCTTGGGGATGGGTGGTGGTAGCCTGGTGAGTAGATGGTCCTCTTGGGAGCAGGAGGCGACGTCGGCCGTCTGTAGGAGATGGAGGAGGGGACGGCCTTGGTGAAAGCTGTTTCGGGCGTGCCGACCGCAGGCGGCTTTCCTCCTGCAGCGACAGTTGCTGCCAAGTATTCTGGCTTGCGTTCCTTGTCGCCATCATCGGCAGGAACTTGCGTTTCGCCAGCTTTGGCTTTTCGCTTGGCTGGTGCCTTGGTGGATGATGGCTTGGTGGGTCTCGTGAGCCTCTCATCGTCCTTGGAGGCATCGCTGGTTGAATTCTCGGAGGCCTCGGCGGCAATGGCGGCACTGGCCAGTGCGCTCAATGGATCGGCCATCATGGCGGCCACTGCATCACGATCCGTCTTGGCTCTCTTCTGTGGTCGTTCTGTGTCAGAAGCGGCCTTTGTGGCAGCCAGTTGCGATGCGCCTGTGGGCGTCGTCTCCTTGATGTTGTCAACTAACGACGGCATGTTGGCAATTGATGGCAATTGATGGCGTTTGGTGGAGAGGTGGGTTGCTTGCGTCGTACTTGTATGTGCTATACTCTATCCGTGATGGTGATGTGTGGATGATGTTAACGATGTTGACGATGTTGACGATGTTACGGGTGATGTCGATGGTGATGTGATTGTGTGAATGTTGTTTCCCAGTTGTTGCACCTCAGCGTCCGATGCGTGGAGTCTGGCACTTTTGCGATTGTTGGAATGATTGAAGCAACAAACGGATAGAATTGTGATGATAAGACGGTCGTCGGAGTGATGATGGTGGGAGCGCACCACCGTAACTCTTGCGTATGTAACGATAACGGCAACGATTACATATGATAATGGTGGTGGTGATTGTAAGAAAATGGTTCTTGTATCGCAGTTCCACTTCACTCCTCCACTCCACCCTGCCATACTCAATGATGAGAGATCTCCTGCACCCTGCAAATAGTGGCGGTGGTGCATAGCGCAATCACAAGAGAGAACGAGGGCACCACAATCCGCCACATGCCATGGCCATGCATCCACACAGCTGACCAAAAACTAAAGAGGAAAGAAGAAAGGACAGAGAGAACAAGCCAGAAAGAACGGACAATCGCGGCGATGGGTAACACGAGACGATCACGATGGACGAAAGAAAAAAGCAAATCCACCAACGAAGAAGGAAAGAACGAGCGAGCGAACGAACGAACAAACTGGGTGGGTGAGACAACCACCGCAACGATAACAACGACAAGAACGACGTCCGCACATGAGAAGGAAAAGTATCCGGTGTGTGCCTGTGCATGTTCCTCTTCTGTCTTGCGTGCAGCACGCCGAAAATTTATGCCACATTCTGACCCGTTAATGATGCGGTCGCCGAATTGTCGGCCCAAAAATGTGAGCAGGACTTGGTTTACTTAGGCTCGGTGGGGATCGGTAGCCGTTTTTCGCGTCCAAGTAATTTAGTCGATCAAATATTTTGCATAGCCGTTGATGGGACTCGGGAGTGCCAAAAACACCGAGCCAGGTGGTGACCATTTTTGGGTGTCGGAACGAGTTCGGCCGATGTGGTCGTGGTGTCAAAGCAGAAGGAGGTGGGTGGGAATTCCCAACGTGCCTTTGGAGCGAGGACAAAGAGGAGAGGGGGAGAGGCGTGCGCATGTCCCGGAGTTTACGTTTGCCCCTTGTTGCCGTTGCTCCTTGTTCTTCCTTGGCACCAAAATGGACCAAGGATCAGGAATGGGACGAGATGAGATGAGATGAGATGAGACCAGCATGGATTGTGTTTACTGACTCTCCCGCGCTGTCGCAGTAATCGCTCAAAGACCGCCCATGGCGGCCCTGCTCCGCTCCGCTCCACTCCGACCTGCTGTATGCCACGGCTATGCTGTTGTGAAGATTCCACATGGTAATCTTTTGGCAACGTTCGACGAAAGGGCAGTTGTGCGTTGCAGGCACAGAAGAGAGAAGGATGAATGGCGACATGCTGTTGTGGCTAGGCTTTGTGATGGAGCACACTCTTTGTATCGAAGGAACACAGCCACAAGACGATCATTCAAATCCCATGATGGACAAACGTGTGGACGAGGAGGAAAAAGAGTGGGAGACCTCATGATGATTGCTCTCTACTACTATATACTCGTTGTTATCATGGTACTTCTAGTACTCATAGTACTCATAGTACTCATAGTAATCATAGTACTCTATGGATACGCTCAATGGCTACATTTGAAGACCTGCTAACTTGGTTGAATGTTTGCAGAGAATGGGGTGATGACAATCAGCCCGCAGAGTACAGCAGACTATAGCAGAGTATTCTTGGCCTCCTATTGCGGCAACGCCAGCACAAGGATTACTCGAGCGTACGACTATACTACGATACTATTAGAACTCTGCTCTATCAATGAAGCTTTCTTGTTCGGTTGATGAATCTGTTGGCCTGGTGGGATGTGATGGAGCTGTAAAACGATGGTACAGAAAATGTGGCCGGAGGAATTCCCACTCCGCTAAGAGCAACGAGACAAAACGGAGCAAGCAAGAGGGATGCCGCCATTCCTTCCGTTGGCTGTTGGCGATTGATCGTTAGCCTCCGTTTGCCAACTGCGCGAGTTATTAGCAATCTCCATGGCGAGAACGTCAGGCTCCAAGCCTCTCCCATCGACCAATCGATCGATCGGTCGAGGTCGAGGCTGAACATGGTGGATGTGAGGTATCTTTACAGGATGCAATGAAGGTGCGAGTAAAACCTCACGGAGTTGCCCCTCCCCGCTTCCTAAAACTCTGGAGCATCAGGAACAGTGCTGCGCAAGCACCACCGGTCGTATGTAAGAGTACAGTACCACTGCCAACACGTGCATCCGCACGATGTCGGATGGAGATAAAGTTTCGCCAAGGAAAACGGCACTGAACAGTCACAAGAACCACCATCCATCCGTCAACCCCAATTTGCATTTGCTACGTTACCTCAACCACTCCCATACTTTGCCAACATCGTTTGATGCTGATGTTACAGACTCGTTCTCTGCAACACGAAGATTTTGGTGTCTGTATTGGCGACGACAGTGATGATAGCAACAGCAACCAAACCCATCAAGTCTTGTGTGTCACGACGATGTTGGTGTCAAACGTCACGCGATTTTGCAAAAACACATCTGATTCGTGTTTGAATTTCGTCGACACCACGTGATTCGTTTTTAACGTTCCATAACGACTACGTGACATGTAGCACAATGAGCGATGGACGAGACTGCGACGAAGAACAAGTGCAATCACATGATGAACTCGGTGACGGACGCGCTTGTTTGCCGCGCTTCTGTGTTCGTGGCTCGCGTTCGGCCATCACGGATGGACGAACACGATACGTACAAACACGACAAGCACAAGAGGGAACGTGGCGGGACAACAACACCAAACAATACGGCACAACCGCGTGCAGGCTAAAAGAAACCACGCACAAGAGAAAGGCAAAGAGAGGCAAGGGAAGAGGAAACGAGGGAAGACAAAGGAGAAGCAAACACTCACTCTCACGGACGAAAAAGCATCGAAGAGGTGAAAGCAAGAGCGGACAACCGATCAAGACCAATCACAGGACCGATCCAATCAACTTCACTTCCACGCAAACTCTGTGGGTGTGGAGAGTTGTAATTATATTCATTGAGCGCACACATCCAGTGATCGATCTCTCCCTCTCCATCTACATTCAGTCAATCAGACAATCAGACAACCAAACAATCTAACAAGCGAAGACAAAGCAAGCGTTGCGAGAGCACTCCGACACAAGAAGGTACGGACAGCACTGCTTCGCCGATTTCCACGAAAGCGATCTCAGAGGAGACGATAGCTCCCAAAGCCACGACGCAACACGAAGCCAACACAAAGCAAAGGAAGACAAACACAAAGCAAAGCAACTGTCACTGGAACAGAGACCTGCTGAGTGCGAAACTCCAACTGCGAAACTTGTGAAGTGCCATCAGCAATGGAAGCTGACGAGTCGCGAAGGATGGATACGACAACGACTACTCAAACGACTACAACGACAACAACTACAGCTACAAACACAACCAACCACGATCATACGACTATTAGTACGAGTTCACATAGTCGCACAGCAGAAGCAACACCAACAGAAGACAGGATGGAGACGCAGGCAGAGGTGGAGATGAAGCCGAGGCTGGAGATTCAGACAGAGATGGAGCCAGACGCCGATTCGATTCCCACCATGCCATCAGCCACGGCAGCTACGACAACCACACCAGGTGCCTCAACTGATCCAACGGCTTCAGCAACAGCAACTGCAGCAACGACGACCAAAGCGATGGCAGCCGCAGCGGCAACGGCGACAGCCACCACGGCAGTGGCAGTAACGAAGCGCGCGTTCTCCGTGGCGCAGGTTGCCATGAACTTCGCAAAGAAGCGCTACAGACGCGTCATGGAGAATGGCGATGAAGGGGATGCCGACGACAACAGAGTGGCCACGTCTCCAAGGAGCACAGACAACTCAGAACAGCATGCGGATGGCTCAGATCAAGCCGACGGCAACACCAAATCAAGCGAAGACAAGGAGCAGCAGCATGCCAAGTACAAGAGACGCGGATCTCGCACATCGTATCACAGCGTGGCATCATCGTCATCATCATCATCCCAGCCTTCGTCCGTGCAGCAGCAGCAGGGTCCTCATGATGGGGGTAGATTCCGCGCTGATCGCCTTGCGGAGGTTGGGAACAAGATGGTGCTTCCGTTTCGCGGCCTCGCCAACAACCATGCGCAATCAGATTCGCAGGAATCGCCATCAGATTCGACCCACGCAGCAACTACTGCAACACCAGGACCAGGTACCTCCAACACCACGGCAATAGAACCCGTGCCATCGGACGACATCATTCGCACCGAACCCCCGTCCATGGACAATTCCACATTCAGAACGATCAACGTCAGGGGCTTGTCATTCGACATAGAGGATGATGACAACGACGATGCCATGCACGTGGGAGGCAACCACGCGCAGGGCCTTGGATCTCGACAATCGCACTACAAGATAGAGTTCACGCAATCCTACGAATCCAACGAGGGCAGCGCCAGCGTCGGCAACAACAGCACGGGCACGACCATGTTCCAAACTCCCACGCCCGCCACATGCCTCACCTTCCGCTACCACCAATCGATCCTCTCCTCCATCTGGTTCACCTTCCAATCCATGCGCCAGGAGGCCCGTCAACGACGTGCCCAGCGCCTGCTCGAGGAATCCGACGACACATGGCAAACGCAAGCGTGGATGTGCTGCATGACATCCTGCGATGACACGGACCGCGGTATCGCTATCGTCGTCGGTTGCCTCCTCTTTTGGAGCGTGCTCATTTGGTGCGTCCGCAATCCCGCAGCCCAGCGCAGGATCGCGTGGATCGGGATTTGCCTTCTCACGATACGCGTGTCGGCGCGTCCCATCTACAATCACGTCACGGCGCAGCAGCCCATTCAGCGGATCGGGGAGTTGGATGGTCCGCAGTCGCCGAACAGCAAGGCGTCCGGCAAGATGGAGATGACGACGATCGATGAGACCAGATCATCCACGTCGTCCTCCTCCTCTTCGCAGTCCCATCATGATCCCACGGTACATTGCGTGTGAGCGGATTCACTAACATGCAGGTGCAGTTTCGAATGTCGTTCAAGCATGGGCCATTGTGGATAGTGGTACATGCACCATAGAATACAACACAAGCACAATAGTAGTATTGTTCTGTGCGCCAAACACAGCGTGGACGTACACATCGGTGTGCGAAGCAATAGAGGCAATCCAGTGATCGAACACTGGTACAGTATGCTTTGCTCAATTTATGTCTAATGGTACAATTGTGTGGAGTCAAGTACTCCACTCTAGCTCTCATCCAAATGAAGTTCAAAGGAACGAGAATGAAAACGAACTGTTCGCTTGAAACTGCGCCGCCATCGACGTCTTTGGTGATGTCGGTTGCTGTTCCTTCCCATCCGTCCGCGCCTTCTTCTTCGATTCCACGTGCCATGCATCGCACGTCCAGCCATCTTGCTGCAGGGCCCGCTTCAGCTTGTTCTCGCTGTACTTGCGTTGCAAACACTCCACGAACTGCTCGTGCAGATGTTCCGGCTTGATGCTCTCCTCACGATCCCGGCAGCCGCTGATCTGATCCTGCTTGGTCTTGAGGAATTGCAGGACGTTGCCCAAGTTGCTGGTGCTGACGTAGTTGTGGGTGATGGCGATGTTCAAATCGTCCTCCAAGTTGACGACCATGTGCCACCTGCGGATAGACGGAGAATGGTGTGGAGTGCGGTGTTATTGTGTGGTGATGATATTGCAGTGGAGTGAGGGCATGGAGTGTGCATGTTGTGAGGAGCGTCGCACCATGCACGAACTTGTCTTGGCACACCATAGAACGATGCAACAACAACAACAACAACAACAACAATGGACGCACTGTCAAGTGCCAAGACAACTTTCACCATCCAGTACAGTGCAATACACTCCAGCGCACAACATGTGAAAGAATGACAGGATCATACGTACCATCCATGCGGCACGAACATGACATCGCCTGGTCCGACTGTGCATTCGATGGGACGTTCGGCCTTGGGCGCCTCGCGACACCGTTTCAGATGCTCCTTCCAGTACAGCGTCAGCCATTCCCCGACCGACATCGGCAGCGCCACTTCGTCGCCATCCTGCGATGGATACACGCCCGGCGGCGTGATACCGGGCGGATACAGGATCCATCGCTTGCGTCCGACGATGCAGGCGTTCCATGCGTGCGTGCAGTTGGGATCGATGTGGAACACCGACCCGCTGCGTTTGGCGCCGCAAATGAGCCAGGTGTGGTCGGGACGTTGGGCCGAGCCGAGATGTTGGAAGAGATCGTGATCGATTTGGGCGGGATTCCAGTAGGGACACCGTTCGTAGAAGGTGTCGTAAAAGTCGTGGCATTCATTCTGGCATTTGTTCGTGGTCAACGCGGTGCGGTCGAAGAGGTACAGCGGAGATTCCTCCAGGTAATCGAACTGCGTGCAGTACTGATGGTAGGCTGGGAATGTGAAATTGGCAGGCAAAGGGGCGGCGCCGCTCGTGGTGCGGAACGTGGTGGTTTCGGAAGATGACAGGACATGATTCTGCAAGTACTTGACGTCCTTCCATTTGTCAAGGCACCGCTCCTTGGAGATGGCATTCTCGATGATGACTGGGAGATTCGGTGATTCGTACTCGGTCGCAAATCTGGAAGTGGTCATATCCTTGGCGTCGACTCTTGGGACCTCCAGCGGGTTGCGATTCTTTGTATCGCGTGGAGACGATGAGGACGATATTTGCTGCCAGGATGGAGGGATTGCAAACGCCCGACAGACATGCGACCGATACAGCGTATCGGAATACACGCCCGGCACCATGATGGGTTTATGGTTGGTGTCCTTGCTTGACGCCGACGGCAGTGTCTTGCCTGCATCCTTGACATTCGCTTTCGCCGCCTTCATCATGACGATGTAGGTATCCTTCCATGAGGATTGCATGTGCGTGATGGACAGCTGATGCTTGTCGCAGTATCGCAGCACCAGATCTCTCCACAGCTCCAGCTGATGCCCAGCCACGTACAGGTACCGCGACGTTTGCACGGCATTGCTGAGCGTCGCGCCGTCGCAGAAGGAAAGGATCTGCTGCCACACATCATCCGCAAAGATGGTGTCGGCCTTGCAAAGCTTCTGGCCATCTTTGTTCTGTTGTGTGTCGCTGTGGCTGTTGCTGTCGCTGTTGTCGTGACTGCTGCTGTTGCTGTCATCATCAACCTCCGCGAAGAATCGATTGCCGCCCGGCAAGGCCCCGTACGGATGGACCCGGTCGATGGCGGAGATCTCTTCGACTGTGGCAGATGTCGATCTCATTATTCTCTGAGTTCGTATGGCACGTATGGCGCGTGTGGCACGTATGGTGCCTCTTGGATCCCGGAGTTGTTCTCTCCCAATTCTCTATCTTTCTGGAGTATTAGTACAGTGTGGCATTGTTTCTTGCACGATCGAATTCGTTGCGATACCTCCTCGTCCAATTCAAATGGATGCCTCTCTCGCCGTCTTTGTTTCTTTCCTTCTTGCTTTGTCTCTCTCTCACTCTCTCTTTTGGCGAAAGAAAGATTCGGAGAACACAATTGTATGGCGCCAAGTCCAAACACTCCGCCCACTTTGCCGAATGCTCGTTCGGTGATGGAGAGGTGCTCTCTGTTGTGGCGGATCTGAATCACCCACGAAGTCGGAGTGAGACACATGCACCCTCTCTGTCTCAACCAGAAGCCCGTTGTACGCGGATCGGAACGTTCGGGCTTCTTGTTTCTTGGCTGGTCGGCACATGATGCACGACTTGCCATGTGGGACATGTCCGTCCGTCTATGCGTATTGGAGATCGGATTGCTGGCTTCACAAGATTCAAATTCGGCGCATCTCGCTCACTTTTCCATCGAATGACGTGGAACACGACGATTTTCACGGAGTTGGTGAGAGCATCGGTGTCCCGTTTACCGTTACTTTGGCTTGTGACGCGAGTCATTCCAGCTGTTTGTCGTTGTTGCTGTTGGGTCGGCAGGATCGCAATTGAGTTGACACAGGGGGGTTATGATTGATTGATTGACTTGTTGATTGGCTCATTTGGTTTGGTGGATGTAACATGGATTCTTCTCTAAGTTTTATTGGTCGCCTACTTTGTGTGTGTAAGACATGATTTTGCAGTTGGTTGCATTCACTGAGCACACTGATGCTGTATCAGCTTTGTTGTTGACACCTTCAGATTCGTTTGGCTGAATGGTCGTTTCTTGCGGTCTGGAAGTTGATGACTGCCTTCGGCTTTCTTGTTGTTTTCAAGAGTGGGAGTCGCCGACAAGTGCAAATGAATGAGGACGTTGCATCCGTGCCGGTTCAACCTCGGTATACTTGGCAGAGGTAGAGGGTGCCATCGGCCGCCTTTGCCGTTCCAACACCAAAACTGGTGAAACGTCTGTCGATCATGTTGTTGCGGTCGGCCACGTTCTTCATCATGGCAGTGTGCATGACGCGTGTGTTGTCTCCGCGTGCGACGTTCTCTCCCAGCCTGTTGGATGGTCGGTGGATCTGATCCACGAGGCCCTTTGGATCCGAGTGGAACAGCTCGCCGCGCTCCGCCATGGCCTTGGCCTGACTGCGTGCGATGTCATCGAGGGCTGGCATGCGGACGAGAGGTTGCACCAGCTTGTTGATGCGCTCTGCGTTGACCATCACGTGGTTGCTCGATATGTAGTCCGAGTCGTGCGGCAGGGTGCGGGCCTTGGCCATGACGCGTCCCAGCGTGGCTGGTTCATCGATGTTGCGCAGGGATGTGGTGCGGGACATGGCCATCGCGGAACGTCCGCTGCGTCCTGACACGCTGGGTGATCGTGGCACGACAAGCGGAGCGCCCTGGTGATGCGATGGGCTGCCGCTGGAGGACCATGTGGATTCGGTGCTGGCGATGCTGCTGCCGGTGCTGTGCAGCGTATTGTCAGTCTCTTCGCTGTGGATGCTGGTGAGGCTCTTCACGTGCTGCGCGGTGGTGAACACGCCTCCGAGGCTCTCCTGGTAGTTTTGCTTCTTGCCTTTGCTCTTGCTGGACTTGTCCTTGCGAGTTGCTGTGGATTGCTTTCGTCTGAAGTTGAAGAGCGGCATGATTGTTGTTGCTGTTGTGATTGTCTTTTGCGTTGGTGGGATGCTTCGTGAGGGTTGGCGGGTTGGTGGGTTGCTCGCGGTTTCGATTTTATGACAGTGAGGACGTGTTTCTGTGTTTGCTTCGTTTTGTTTGTTCTGTCGTGCAAATACGTAGTTCTGTGATGTTTCCTGTTCGTGTGTGTTATCGTGTGTTATCGTGTGTTATCGTGTGTTATCGTGTGTTATCGTGTGTTATCGTGTGTTATCGTGTGTTATCGTGTGTTATCGTGTGTTATCGTGTGTTATCGTGTGTTATCGTGTGTTATTGCGTGTTATTGCGTGTTATTGCGTGTTATTGCGTGTTATCGTGTGTTATTGTGTGTTATTGTGTGTTATTGCGTGTTATTGCGTGTTTGTGTCGTGGGTGACAGTCGAGAAACCCTTGGTGGTGTGATGTTTGTGGGTGGTGCGGGTTCTCGAGCATTCATTCATTCTCGTGTGGCATGAAGGCGTCGCCGTATCGCTCTCCATCAAATTACTCGTAGCAACGCGGTGTTGTTCAATGAAACACTTTGCGTGAGGCACAAACGTGCGCTCCGTTCTGGCGAAATTCGTTCGGCTTCGACTCGTGTTGACGTGCGTCCAACCCAGTCCACGACTCTCCCTCAGAAGTGTTCCAACGAACTCATGGGCGATTTCACGTGCTGAGAATCGGCATGGATGATCCACGAACAACAGAAGGCACGAACCTTTTCTTTCTTGGACAGTGCGCGATGAAGGGAGGGGTGCAAAAGGACGTGTCCCACAAAACATGGTGACAAAGCGGAAAGGTGGACTCATCATGTCTGGACTTGAGGTACGCGCACGAGTTATGCACAGGAGTCGTGTGAGCGATGTTGCACAGGGTACTGGTGGGAGCCGTAAGTGTATCACGAGGATAGAGTAGATTGCAGCTCGCAGATTGCAGACAAGCAGATGTTCATGCACAACCCATCGTCAATCATCTTGCTCGTCCACCGACTTACTTTCTGGCCTCCCAAACTTCACATGTTTTGCCTGCCAGTACTAACGAAAGGAAACTAGAGGAACCCTTGGCGAAACCTAAAATGTCGTTGCATTTCTGTACCAAACGACTTCGGTCGCCAGTTGAGTTTTTGAACGATTCACATGGCAAGCACCATCATCCAGCAAGGCACGGGAAATTCGTTGAAAGTGTGTCCGGAGAACGGACAAACGCCCTTCGCCACACCAATCCCGTGTTCGAGGCACTCCTCGACGCCGACGAGCCAAGACCAACTCCGATGTTCCAATCTGTGAAGGTTAAATAGACGTTATAGGCGGTAACGTCGATTTTATTACTTTCATTGAAACGTCATTACTTTCATTGAAACGTCATTACTTTCATTGAAACGCGATTACTTTCATTGAAACGCTATTACTTTCATTGAATCGTGATTACTTTCATTGAATCGTGATTACTTTCATTGAATCCTGATTACTTTCATTGAATCGTGATTACTTTCATTGAAACGTCACGACTGACATCGAATGTTTGTGGGAGTCCTTTGATTCACGATTTGACGAATCCACGTTTGGACCGCCATTCGAACAAAAACAAAATCGTGCGCATGATGCAAACACCTGCACAACAACAAGTGCTTGCCCTTACTGTGCAACACAATCTATAACATTACCACAAGCAGTAGAAGTAGGGTTCCAGATGTATAATATTATATCTTCCATAGTACAACTGTTGCTGTAGTGTTGTTACCATTTTGATTTCTGCTTGTCCTTCTTGCGTTGTTGCTGATACAAAGACTCATTTGGTTGATCGTCCTTGCCGTTTGGTCGATTGCGTTAGTCTCCCATTTGAGTATTTGGCTGAGGCAGAATGATGTGATGGGAGTTGGGTGACGGATGCTTGGCTGTGGGTTGATGTGCCAACTAGATCAACGGAGTACTACTCCACCACTGGTAAGCGTCTCCGCTTCATGGTGGAAGCCATGGTGCTTGAGACAGGGCTGCCAGAGGTGTGGCCGTGCTACCCTAGTGGAATGGAGCATCTCTACACTTCCACATTGTCTACCCGGACGCAGGAAAATGCATGGCGGGCTGACATGCGTATGTAGGTCTCCATTTCCCCTCTCCAACCGCCAAGACAGAACAACCAACTCATTAGGGATGTAATCCTCCTAGTAGAATACTCCTAGAAGCAAGAGGCTATGATCAATCAATGCCTGGTGCACCTGTAAGCCATATGGAAGTCAGACCTGCTCAACACAAATGGGATGGCCATATGACAGCAAGTCCTACATCCCAGAGAGCACGCCAAACCTCATTTGAGTCTGAAATGGCTGCCGCTTGGATTTTGGTAGCTATCCCAATGGAAACTATGGTGGTCGGCCATCATCTCCTGGCCAGGAGCCAATATTGTGATCAACAACATCTAAGCTAGGCCAAGGGCCTGATACAGTCTGTTTTCCAGACACCCAGGCTACCTCTTGTTGGAGGATGGCCAGATAGTCCAGGAAGTGAGCCAAAGATTATTGTATTGGGCATGTAGCAGAGGGATCAGGGGAGGCACGTATCATCACCAGACAGGCACCACCCTCATGAAGCCATTGCTACCAGTTCATGAACACTTGGCAAGGGGACTAGCTAGTCCCAGGCCGCATATTGAACTGCATCGATCCAACAGTGAGGATGAATGCAATCATCAGCTGGCTGCTCCGCAGCACCAAGTGCAGCCAATGATGGTTGGTCAAACAAACGGTGTCCACTGGTGGAGAGGAAGCCTTCATCACCAGTGTTGGCAACACAATATGTGTGGCCTGCAGGGACGGGTCATCCAAAATGGAATCGGCACTCCAGCCACAGAAATGCAACCACTGTTTCTGACCCCTGTCTCCACATTCACATTTGTGAACGAGGTGCCATGCGGGAACCAGCTGATGCAACCGCATCAAGCAGAGCTCACCGGTATCTACAGCATATTTGCGTGGATCTAGCATGCTGAATTGGTCCATGGGATCAAATGGCGCGTGCAACTCGCCTGTGACAACGCGTCAGTGCTTGTGGTTCTCGATCCAGCGCGCACCGTCAGGCTGGAGGATGCGGACAGTGATCTAGCAAGCACTACTCATTTCATTGCCTGCAACCTGCAATCTTGAGCTACTGGATGGCATGTCAAAGGGCACCAGGACAACAAGGGGCTTCCTGTTGAGGACCCTTGGGCGCACATGAACATGTTGGTGGACATGTTGGCAGGTTTGCACTGGCGGTGCATGGAGATACAAGGAAGCATTGCCTGGACGTCAGTGGTGCATGGAGAGAGTATAGCCTGCTATCATCTCCACACAAAGCTATCCCCCCCTCCCCCGTCACATATAAGGCCATGCCAGGGCAGCTCTGGAATCGCCAATTCATGGATAGGTTCCTCTGGAGCCGGTTTATTTGTGAAGTCGGCCAAGACCAAGTTGCATTGGTGGCTGCAATGCCCGGGTTGAGTGAATCCAAACAATGCACCACCTTCAAGCTAGTCCACAGCAAGATCATGTCTAGGAAATGGATGAAGCAGTGGCATGTGCGGACCAGCAACAGGTGCCCAACATGCAGAAAGACCAAGTACATAAATCACATGTGGTTGTGCCAAGGCCTGCTCATGCAATCCACATGGAGCGAAGATCTTTCGGAGATGTGACAGAAAATGAAGGCCTGGAAAACGCACCCCTTGGTCACCGCCGGTATCGTGGGGAGGCCAAGAAAGATCAGCAGAGGCGTGCCACCGCTCAGCAGTTGGCAGAACTCTCCCTCTGATAACAATATCCGCAGACAGCAAGCAGATGTTGGATGGAACAGCTGCGCCCTTTCCTTGGCGATACTGTCGAAGTATCAACTGGGCTATGTAAATGGTTGGTCATGCACTTTGGCACTCAAGTCAGCTCCAACAGATGACCAACTGGATGACAACAGCTGCCGCATCCTGCACAACTTGCAGTACCACAGCACTGGCCACATCACCAGCCACACCAATGCAGCAACCAGATTCCGTACCCCCTCTTCGTGAGTGGAAGAGTAGAAAGGAGGAGGAGAAAAGTGCAGTTGGTGCATTCTCATGTGAATTGAGTATAATCCTTGAGCTGTTATTGTGATTAGACCAATGGTGTGCTCCACTTCATCCGTGTGGCTCGCATGTACAAGGGTTCACTGTGGCTGCAGGTTCAAGCAACAATCAACTCCTACATGGATTCTCATGAGGTATAGGTAGACTGGTGCAGTTCTTGTGGTGGGGATGTGGCAGTTTGGAGGGATGGCGACAGACATGCCTGAACACAAGTGATGGCCAGTACTTATTTATGGGAAATCTCTACATACCTTCAGCGATGGCACTGCTGCTGATGCAGCACTGATAGTTGTGGAGCACTTGTACATACTAGCGCGAGCTACTCTGCCATACCACACAAACATGATATAATATTATATAAAATAATATAATAGATCACAGTCTCTCTTGCTCTCGCTCTGGCTTTGTGGTTGTGCTCTGTCACAACAATGCCAAATAGAGAATGTACCAATCGTGCAAAGTACGCAATGGTAGTACTTGCACCAAGAACACATGTATAACCAGCGTTATCGTTCGCTGCATTCACTGATGCAGGCAGCACGCACGTTCTCGTTTTGGAACCACACAAAACTGATCCATCGTGTGCGGTTGTGTGAGTTGTGTCGAGTTTCGACAAAATCGTGTGAGTCGTGTTTTCGTCGTTCAGTCGTGGTCCGACATTACTTTCATTGAAACGCTATTACTTTCATTGAAACGTCATTACTTTCATTGAACCGTGATTACTTTCATTGAATCGTCATTACTTTCATTGAACCGTGATTACTTTCATTGAATCGTCATTACTTTCATTGAAACGTCATTACTTTCATTGAATCAGTTTGTTGTCATTGGAGTTCGCTTTTTAAACATATAGACGTTAAAAACGTTATTCTAGAACGAATGTTGCAATCAGTTGAGTCGAACTTCAACATCGCTTCAGTGATTCAAAGTAACTCGTCGAAGTGGTCGAACACGCTCTAAGTCGTGTTTCAACGTTTTTCCCGTGCCTTGCAGGACTCGGTTGTGGGATCATTGTATGATTCATGAACGCTCATGATTGGGTGGTGGGATCGCCAAACTGGCAGTTGAATCAAACACGAACCGGCAACACGATCCGTCACAGGGGAAGCCTACAAATTTCAAAGATAGATGTCATACGAAGTCTTGGTACAAGTGTAGATCATGGAAAGCAAGATCAGTTTCAACAAGACACACAAACAAGACACGAGAGAGAAGAAACAGTGCGAAACGAGACAGGAAGAAGAAGAGACGCCGGTACGTTCAAGTGGCACTCCCCAAAATACGACACGATTCTGCTGCGGCAACGTTCCACAAAGTTCCGAAGAGGCTCTTCGTCACTCTCGCATGCATCGGAGGTGATGGTCTTGACCACATTCGCAAAGAGGCAACATCACAAGTTGATGGACAAGGGCGTCCATCGATGACCACAGGCACTTGCGTTGTATTGTACTCGTACGTATACTACATGAGGCATGGTGGTATTGGAAACAAATATTGCGGTGATCCTTATTGATTGTGTTATATCTCGTGGAGACTATCACGAGCTATTGAGATTGGAGTAGGGTACGTAGTTGTGCGTTCAGTGATTGTGAGCGATCGTGCCTTCTCATGCCCAGCGCAGGCTTTCGCGCTCCCCATGCATCGACCCTGCTCAGGGCTGCTGCGTGGCACCATTGGCGGTCCCGGTGGGATGCGCCTGGGCTTGGGCCTGTGCCTGATGCTGCCACGCCATCATGGGTCCGACGAAGGGGTTGCCCTGGAACAGCTGCTGCCCTGCAGCCTGCATGGCGAGGGCGGTCATGGCATCGTTGAAGGTCGCCTGTGAGGCCTGCGCAGGTTGCTGTGGGGCTGGTGGGGCGGCTGTTGCCGGAGCGGCTTGGGTTCCGGAAAGACCCTGCATGCCATGGACTGCGGCTTGCATGGCCACGGCAGCGGCCTGTTGGAAGTTGGCCATGGCTTGCATGGTGGCACCTGGCTGCATTGGGGGCATTGTCTGTCCACCTTGGGCTGCCAACGCGGCGGCAGAGGCGACACTGCCCTGGGTGACAGCGTGCTGCACGCCGTTGAGGGTCTGCGCTGCGGCCCTGGCAGCAGCTGATGGGAATCCCTGGCTCTGGAGGATGGCCTGCGTGGCGACGGTCTGCGCATGGGCCTGTGCTTCCTGTTCTGGGCTGGTCTTGGGCACGTGGCTGTTGCCATTGTTGCTGGAAGGAGCGGAAGGCGCTGCCTGCTGCTGGACTTGCTGTGGCTGCTGAGCCTGGGCCTGTGCTTGGGCGTGAGCCTGCGCCTGAGCTTGTTGCTGTTGTTGGGCCTGCTGCTGCTGGGCGGCGGCGGCGGCAGCAGCCGCTGCGTTGGCCTTCTTCTGGTTCTCGATGATGGCAACCTGCGTCTGAGCCTGCATGAGGAGACGGCTGAGGTCGTCGTTCTGCTGCTTGAGGGCGCCGTTGGCTCTGGAGAAGAAGATGACGCTGCGCTGCAGCTCCTCGATCATGACCTTCTTCCTCCTGCGGGACTCTCTGGCAGCCTTCCTGTTCTGCTCCAGGCGGATCTCCCTGCCCTTGGTCACGTTGGCCTTCTTCGCGGGACGCTGGTTGAATGCGGCCGATCCGATGGCTGATGGCTCCTCCTTGGTCATGGTGGTGGGTGATGCGGCGGTCTTCTTTGCGAATGGAGACAGACCCTCGTGCTTCCTCTTCAGAGACAGGACGGCGTCCGCGGATGCTGTGTCTGACAAGTTCATCATGGACATGCTGTTGTTGTTCTTACTGCTGGTTGGTTGCTTTTGTTGATTTTGTTGCAATTGTTGTGTTTATATGATGTTCTCGGTCTGAGTTTGTGAGGTTGGGTGAGCTCAGGCAGGCTGGACGAAAGGAGGAAGAACAAATGATGATGCGGTGCTGATGCGGTGGTGATGATGACTGTTCTGTCGTTGTCGTTGTGGGGGCAAGTTGGAAGCGAACGAACCTTTGTGCTTTCGGTGGTTGTTCGGTTGGTTGAATTGATGTGGTGTGAATCTATTGTGAGACTCTCGTACCGTTGCGTCTCCGTTTCTCCATACTTTGACGTCTGATGTTGGTTTGGTGGAACACACCAACGTAGTTGTGACATCAGACACTGCATCACGTGATGATCACACCGTCCTTCATGACCAACCAAATCAGCACAGACCAGCGCAAACCCTTCACAAACAAAGCGACCTCTGCCCCTCGCCACCTGTTTCCACGGTTCGCAACGGTGATGATGACGAGGTCGATGACGATGGCATTTCGCGCATCACGCGCGGGTGCGTGCTTCTGTTTGGGTTGTTGTTTTCCTCCATCTTGCACCGCCCTTGTCGCGATGCATTGGCGTTGATTCTCGATTCTTCCGCGTGTCTTTCCTTCTGCCTCCGTCTGCTGAAACCTGCCTTCGCGTCATCTGTTTGCCTGTCTCTCGCAGTTCGCAGAAGCAGCAGGTGTTCCAGTTCTCATTTCGACCACTTTGCGTGTCCTCTTCCATGTCGCACTAATGTCGGAATGCCATTTCCCGCTTTGCAAACCACGTGGAATGGCAGCAACCTTGTTTGGGGTGATGGAATCTCATGTTTCCCCGTCGAAACGTCTTTGGAAATGCGCCAACTGTTCCACCATTGGCCCGGAGTTTCTGCTGTCTTGGCTTGCAGTTGTGATGTCAGGCTGATCCAACTGGTTCGGATTTGTGTCATGTGGAAGCCACGGCACAGAACAACCGTGCACTATGTGTGAAACAACTCTGATGCATCGTCTTGGACGCACAATTATGCGCGGAGTCTGAAATTGCCGCTCATCCTCGTACGTTCGGATACAGTGACGTAATCAAGATGACGAGTCAACGTCACTCCAACGTGAAGAACATCTTTTTCCGTCAGATGCTCACGCAACACCGTCTGGCGTGACAAACAGACGCAAGCAATCGACAGTCATGATGACGTCGCATCTTCTCTCGGCTTGAAAGTTCAGTTTGGCGGACAAAACAGGACAGTACCAATCGTGGGATATCGTTGTATTGCGTATCCATTATGTTTAGTACTAGTGTGTATATTACTCAGAGGTACCGTGTTCAGTTTCGCGCTTCGTTCCTTCTCTGCATTCACTCACCGAGCCATGCAGCCATTCAGCTGCTCAACCACTCACCATCAGAACATCGGATGAAAGCAATACAGCAGTAGGTAGTAGCACTGTCCATCTGAAGGGTAGCCATTATTTATTTTAGAAGTATTCGTCCGCCTCGAGGAAGCCGGTCTTCGTTGGCTTCATGCATGGCAACCACGGCACCTGGCACAGCACCACCTGCCCCAATATCTCGGCGCCACCGGGCAGCTCGTCCTTCCTCGAGAAAGCGCCGATATCGATGCCCTTACCAGGAACTTCCAGCACCAGGAACTTGCGCTCCGCGAACGTCTTGGCGGCGCGGTCCACAAGCAGCACGAGATCGACCGGATCGGTCAGCACTTCCGGAAGCGGAAGCTTCATTGTGAAATGATCTCCGATGATGGCCACCGGATCTTCGCAGACGGCAACGGCGTTGCTGCCATCCATCGCGACGGTGCCCACCGGGGGTCCCTCCGGGTCGCTGAATCCGTACGTCCACTGGCCTGGTTCCGCCGGCGGATCTGATGACACCGCCTCGTATTCTGCTCTCGTCAAACCGGGGTAAGCGCCGGCAATCTGGAATACAGCCGGGCAGTTGATGGCGTTATTGTATTGCAGAATACCATGGTATTTGAGAGCAATGTGTTTCGCAACGTATTCGTATTCCATGGGTTCAGTCGCCGTCATGTTTCATTCGTTCGTCCGCCCATTCGTTCATTGTGTCCAAGTGTTGTGTTCGTGGTTGCGCGTGCCGGTTGTTCATTGATTCATCCAAATGAGCATCCGTCCACGAGGAAATCCAGAGTGTTGGTTGTCCCAGTCAAAATCAGGAAATGGCGGTGGTCAAAGGAAAACAATAATGTGAGCATAATGGATCTGATGCCCAAACACTTGAACCGTTGCTTCACAAAAGTCACTCAACGAAAGCATCGGAAGCTATCGGTCGTTTGGAGAGAACTTGAATTGTATGGACTTTCGCTGAGCGGAGATCGTGCTCTGTTGCATCGAACGACATTCAGTGAATACCCTTACTGCAACAAATGCATTGGCCAAGTTCCCACAAAACACGTCAACGCACCTGCACAATTCGTGGAGCGTAGTAATCCTGATCCAGCTGCTTCAATGGAAGAAAGCACGAGTTCTCGCCGTGCAAGCTCCCCGACATGAACATCGGGGCGTGCGATCGTCGCATCGAACGTGACGACGACGACGATGGCACCCACGCGCTTGCGCAGGATGCGAGAATGGCGAGAAGGAAGGTCTGTCGCTGCATTTTGAAGATCGTCGATGGCTTATTCGTTGTCTTTAGTGCTGGTGCTGGTGCTGCTGATTGGAAAGGAAACGGAAGAGCGTTGCCGTAGTTGATTATCGCTCTTTCTACAAAACGATGCTCTTGCTGCTCTGGTCAGATTCGATCTTGAGATTGCTCTGGTCAACGGTGATGGTGAAGATGGCGATGAAGATGACGATAGCAATGATGCTTTGGTTCCTTTGGCTGGTTTGGTCGTCACTTGGGCCGACCCATCAACCAGCCGCTGCATCTTTCTGCCTCTTGACACGCAAAGAAATCGACATCAGCAGAAACGCACGCAGATCGTCTCTCTCGCAATCTCTCGTGTTGTCACGTTTGTTGGTTGGTGATGGCTGATGCGGATGGGTCGTATTGGTCGCTTCCACGTGGAGCGAGTAGTTGTTGTTCGTTGTCTTCTCTTCTACATCCACGTCTCGAAAGATATCACACACAAAATGGAAACAACACACATGCACAAGAGGCAATTGCAGGCGAAGGCGAAAACGGGAAAGAGCAGCTGGTTGCATTCGCCACACAAGATGTGATCTAACCGGTGTTGTGGTAACATGGCTGCACAGAGAGATGATGATGACGATGATGATGATTCCTACATTGCATTCCTTGTTGCATGCAGGGAAGACGAGTACGTACGCATGCGCCGAATGGATCCAACACACGCGCGCATCGCGGTCATTGGGCCAACATCCGCCATCTTCGTCTTCGCGCTCATCTCATCTCCACTTCGACTTCCACTTCCGTCTTCGACGTCCTCATAAAACAACAAACGCAACAACAATCGAACCACAAGCACACAAGCAAGCAACAAGCAAGCACCTTCCGAAAACAAATATAGCATTTCACCATGAGCAACTACACCATCCCTCCAAAGAGCTTCGACCCATCTTCTTCCGCTGCGGTCTTCAAGCTGGCAAGCGGCCATGACATGCCCGTCGTCGCGTACGGAACATTCCGCAGCGAGAACAACGAGGTCGGCGATGCCGTCATCGAGGCAATCAAGGCAGGGTACAAGCACTTCGATCTGGCGCACGTGTACGGCAACGAGAAGGAGGTCGGCGCCGCATTCCAGAAGGCATTCAGCGAAGGCCTCGTCAAGCGCGAGGATCTCTTCATCACCGGCAAGCTCTGGAACTCTGACCACGACGTCGAAATCGTGCCGCAGGCCTGCGATCACAGTCTCAACAATCTCGGCCTGGAGTACTTCGATCTCTACCTCATCCACTTCCCCGTCGCGTGGAAGCACACTGGACTGGCCACGCCCAGCTGGGGCGCTTCCGAATTCGGCGACACCCCGCTGATCGACACCTGGAGAGCGATGGAAGCGTTGGTGGAGGCCGGCAAGTGCCGTTCCATCGGCGTGTCCAACTACCCCCTCGTGCTGCTGCACGATCTCGTCACGCAGGCCAAGGTCCCCGTGTCGTGCAACCAGATCGAGACGCACGCTTACTACACCCGCGAATCGTTGGTCAATTACTGTCACTCCCGCAAGATCTGCGTCACGGCCCACACCCCGTTGGGTGGCGGCGCCGCCAACAAGGAAACCTGGAAGACCGCATGTCCGCTGGATGATGAGGTTGTCATCAAGATCGCAGAAGGGCATGGCAAGAGCCCAGCGCAGGTCCTGCTGCGGTGGTTGCTGCAACGCAGCATTGTCGTGCTGCCAAAGAGCGTCAAGGCGCATCGTATCAAGGAGAACATTGATGTGTACGACTTCACCCTGTCCGAGGATGAAATGAAGGCAATCTCGGCGCTCGACAAGTACGTCAGCTACAAGACCAACCCAAATCCATTGGACGGAGTCCTGGGTGGGCCAGACGCTTTCACGCCGAAGGGAACTGACATCTTCGATTAAGCGGACATTGTATGCGCGTACGCGTACATAATAGCAGAACATGATATTAGAGCACAATCATTGAGCATGTTGCGACGCATTGAGTAAAGTAGAGTACATATCACTGCAAGTACTCTATGTTTCTTGACTCGTGATAGTGGCATGTATCGACAACAGACTTAAAAGCAGATCAACATCTTGAATGAGACAGCGAACCTCCCAAGATCTGAGCACTCCACATACGGAAACGGAGATCGATGTTATCTCCTCCCTCCAAAGTATTATATGATACCAAAATCAGCTACTCCACATCCATTTGGCACGGCTACAACCACTGCGCTACCATTTGCCGAGTCCACGCCACGACATTCTCTTGCACCGCCGGATCCAACGTCTCTTCTGCAACGTGCGATGGATACGCATGATAGAAGAAACGCTGCGTGTACCCCAGCACGAATCCCGACAACGCCGTGTACGCATCGCGAACTCGGAATTGGCGGTACAGCCGCTGCAAGATCGGCGATGACAGCTTGGATTCCAAATTCAGGAACGCAGGCAAGATCTTGTAATTCTTGGCATTCGACCAGTACAACGAACCTCCGGATTGAGCGGGTACTGCGGTCGTGTTGAACATGGCATGCAGGATGGAGACCAATCCCCATCCATCGTACACATCGAAGGACAGCCATTGTTGCGGATGGTACAACGGCGTTCCGGGACTGCCGTTGATGTGCGTTGCCACCCAGCCTGGATCCACGGATACCACCTTGATTTGCGGGTGTTGCCGTTGCAGATAGTGCGCGTACAGCATCAAGCTCACCTTGGATGCGCCATACATGTACTGATCTCTGTACAAGGGATGCGGACATGGCCTATCTGCGAATATACCGGGTGGCGGCGAAATAGATGGCATCACGGAAGTAGACGATGCTGCTGCTGATGATGGTGCATCTGTCAGGGTCCCCATCACATCATGTGCATTGACGGCGTAATGGAAGAAGGAACTGACGAAAACAAGCCGTGGCTTGTGACCCCCCTGTTCCAGCAACGGGATCAGCTTCTCGATGAGCACAAAATGAGAGAGGTAGTTGACTGCAGGCACGTACATGTACAATATCGTGAAATGGGGATGTGGGTACACATAAGTGTGAGGAGAAAGCAGCAGCGTCGCACCGTGAGTACATGGTATGACATCATTGCGAGTCCACGTGGCATCCATTGACCAATTCGTTGGCGAACGCACCTCCGTACACCTGATCAACACCCTGCGCCGTCGACGGCGATCCGAATGTGCGCCAACCATAATGTACGCCCGCGTTGGCCAGGATCATGTCGATGCGTTCGTACTTTGCGAGAATCTGATCGCAAGCCGCGGAGACCTGTTCCAAATCCGCAAAGTCCGCCACGAAGGTATCGACGTGGGACGGCAAGTCGTCACTGAGCTGCTGCAACTTGGTCGGCGATCGCCCCACCGCAATGACCGTGGCGCCCATTCCGGAGACCAGCTTGGCGACGCCTTTGCCAATGCCCGATGTGGGGCCAGTGATCAGGATGGTGAGACCCTGCAGTGGTTCGTCGTGCGTTGCTGTGTAGGATCTTGCCAGCGGAAGCGCGATCTCTTCACGCGGATCCAGTTTGGGCTGCGGGCATAGCAGAAGCACAACCTGAATCACGATGGACAGCAGGAGGACCTTCGTTGGCGTCGACATGCCCGGGGCCTTCGTGCTTGCGCTTGGAGAGTCATTGTTGTTGCTCTTATTGTTCTTGTTGCTCTTGTGGCTCTTGTTGCTTTCTGCAGTCTTCGCCATGGTGCCGATGATCAATACAGATAGAATATGTATGGTAGAATAGTCGATGGCTTGTTCCTGGTTGTTCCGTGTCCTCTTATTGTGCGCTGTGCGAGACTGTTGATTGTGGCACTGTTGCTGTGATGGCGAGGACCCGAGAGATCCACGCGCTCGTGTGGAGGTTGTGCTATGCGTACTATACGACTATTCTTGGTGTCCACACCCATCTTCGCTCTTCCACACCAACTGCGACTGTTGATGGATTTTTCATTTTCGCAGACACCAGCGATCAAACCTTCTCATTTTTGATGTTGACACCTCCTTGATCTTTCGCGCTTTGCGGTGAGCGAGGTCGCACAGAACGAAAGGGTGCAGAGAACAACCACATCAATACCAACAACATCACGAAGAATGGGACCTTCGCAGCTTGTAGAATAGAGTAGGCACCACGTTTGCATGGCGCGAATGTCCGCCCATCATTAACGAGGACACATGCTAATGTACCAAAGCATTGTATCAAATAACATATTCTATCATAAAATAGTACATGAACAAATGGAATGTTATCCGCAGTTTGGTGCTCGGAGTATGAAGCGGAGCATCACGGGTGCTGCGAGCCTCATTAGAGATGACGAATGATTGAGATCTACGCAACGTCATTGTAAGTCTGCGCCGCGGCATGCATATCCCCCGCCCGCGCCACGCGCTCCTCGTACTCATGCCGCAGCTTGTTGGACACGAGCTGCATGCAGCATATCCCCATGACGAAGTACAGCCCACCAACGCCCACCATTATATTCGACACCACGCGTATGAAATTCATGGCAACATCGAAATGCGCTGAATCATCATGCCGACCCGATGGCGACGCCTCATATTGCTCAATCCCAAGCACGCCGACGAATGCGTAGATCAACCCGCGCGTCAACCAATTGCGCAACAGCCGCGATTCGCGGATCACCGACGTCCATTCCAATTCGTTCATCACGATCATGGCGCACAGCGCGATGATGTAGACGCGCAGCACGTAATCCACCAAGCTCAACGTCTTGAAGTAGATTCCCAGCAACTGCGCCACGAACATGAGCGTCGCGATGATCACCGTGATGCCGTTGATCACCACGAACACTTTGTGCACGCATTTGCGGCGCGGATTCATCTCGGCATCCACGATCTCGTCCCGCCGCTCCGTGGCTTCCTGGTCGTCTTCATGGTCTTCCCAGCTGCTCAGCGCGCGTTCGTTCTCGTCAGTTGCGCTGTTCTTTGATTGTGGTCGTGGAAGGCAAACGAATTGGTGTGAGATTGGTCATGCTTGGTCAAGATATTGTCGTGTAGTACAATGTAGTCGTACTTGGACGGTCTGAACATCGGGCGCGAGCATCATGCGATGCCTCCCGAGCCCACTCCCATTTCCACTTCCGTACCTCATGATTCCCACACGATTCTCGTTCGACAGATGGCGTGACGACTTGCTCGTTCCCTTGTCGTCTCTTTGCTTTCTTGCTTTGCCGCCCTGCTCTCTTGCTCTCTGGTCGTACTGCAGGGATTCTAACTCTTTGCTCTGCAATTCGATCAAGCTCGACCTGAGGCTCGCTCAATCCAATTCAAGCCTCCTATTGTGGCAGGATCTTCATACAATGTGTGAGGTCATCTTGCTGGGGTTGACCAATGAAGGGGACCGGTGGCTGACCTCTTCTTCTTCTTGGTGTGTGTTGACCGCTCTGTCGTGGGTGGGTGCGTCCTCGTCCACTTCTTGTGTCGATCGAACACGAAAGAAGGAGAGTGGAAAAGAAGACGCCAAAACAAGAATTGCGAACATGGATCGCATCCACGATTCCAAAGATCGTTCCGTCCGAGTCAAGGAATGAGGAGCTCATGGGAATTCTGTGTCCGTGGAAGAATTTCATCGCTGAGCCAATGACGTAACGAAGATTTGCAAACCGAAACAATCCGCAACACACACGTCGCCGAATTGGGATCGTCGTCATCGGTTGGTTCGTTTCCAGCGACAAGAAGAGATCTCCCCAAACGCTCATCACCTCTGCATGCACGTTCAGCACATAGTAGTACTGCACATAATTCGGTTCAGCAGAACGCAAAGGAAGATCGAAGATTGTCGGAAGAGACAGGCCGAGACCAGGCTCAGAGTTCGCACCTCCAACAACCAACAACAGCGCATAAGATATTCAAAAAAGCGAATTCAACCAGCCACCCAACAACGCATACAGACATCAAGCTCTTCCACGATGGCAATCCTACCACCGCCGATGGACGACCGCACGGTCGCCGATCCTCTGCAATGCCCACCACTGCGATGGGGAATCCTGGGATGCGGCCGCGTGTCGCACGACTTCACGCAGGCACTGAAGCACCTGCCGACGCAGACCGTGACTGCCTGCGCGGCTCGCAGTGCGGACAGCGCCGTCGCATTCGCCGAGAAGCACGGTGTGGCCCGTTCGTACGGTGGATACGATGGTCTGCTGGACGATGGTGAGGTGGATATCGTGTACGTGGGGAACATCCATCGATTCCGTCGCGAGACGGCAGAGAAATGCATCAACGCCGGCAAGCACGTTCTTGTGGAGAAGCCATTCGCGTGCAGCGTGGAGGATGGACAGTATCTCATCGATTTGGCCAAGAAGAAGGGCGTCTTCGTGATGGAGGTAAGGCTTCAGTGTGCAAATACCTGTGATTGCACCCACTGCGCTGGTTGCTGCGTGCAACGCTTCATCTCAGTGATAGCGGTCATGCGCAAGGTGCGGAACGATGCTTGCAGAAGCGCAGAGTACATGATGCCGTGCTCACTTCCATTCAACACCGTCTCTCACTCAATATCGATTGCAAATTACCACCAAATCATCAACACTCGAAACAATAGGGCATGTGGACGCGGTTCTTCCCTGCAGTGCAAAAGGCCCGCGACATCGCAACCGGATCCGGCGATTCGGCCAAGAAATTGGGTGAGGTGGTGCAGGTCATTTCGGATTTCAATTTCAATGCGGCCGACTCGGAAACCTACCCCGACTCCTTCCTCTACAACCGCAAGCTCGGTGGAGGATCGAGCCTGGTGGTCGGCCCGTACCCCCTCGCGGCCGCGACCATGTTCTTCCCAAATTCCGAGCCGGATCAGATCAAGGCCGTGGGACAGCTGGATGCCACGACAGGAGTGGATCTGCAGGTCGGCATGACAATGTCCTTCCCACCCACCAGCAACGTACAGCCCGCCATGGACGAGAGCAACGTGGATGAATCGACACCCAAGCTGCCTGGCGCTGGAGTGGCCGTCCTGAGCTTCGGAGTTCTTTGCGAGAGCGTGGAGGAAACCACCATGATCGGAACGAAGGGACGCATGACATTGCAGTCACCCGGCCATTGTCCGACGAGGTTGACTGTCGACGTGAAGGCCGACGGGCGTGGAGCCAAGGCAGAAAGTAACGTGTACGAATACGCTCTCCCGGAAGACACGGAGGAGATCAAGAAGGCCGGTGGGTACTTCTATCCCAACTCCGCGGGATTCGCGTACGAGGCCGCCGGTGTGGCGCGATGCATCGCAGCCGGCAAGCTCGAGGCGCCCCAATTCACGCTCGATGAGACCATGCTGAACTTGAAGCTCATGGACGAGGCGCGTCGCCAAATCGGCGTCGCATCCGTTGACGCTGTGAACGGATTCCACTGACTGACGCCATCATGATCATCGGAGGCAGTAGCAGCAACAGTAGTGGCAACAGTAGACGCATCAGTAGTGGCATTATTAGTGGCATTAGTGGAAGAAGCATAGGTAGTTGAAGACAGTAGGATTAGCAGGTGAAAACCGAAAGCAACACCAAAACCACGCCGATGACTTGGAAGGTCGCTCCAGTGTGGCAATAGAGCTGCTGCTGCCTCTCTCTCGAGATATGACTTCGATTATACGAATAACCTCTACGGAAGATCGGATCCTCGAGACGATTATGGTTGTTGGCAACACCTGTGTTACATACGACTATTACATAAAATGTCATTTTATGATAATATACAACACAGCCATATGTTTCAGGCGGGGGAAGCCACCGCAGAGGTAGATAGAGGAGAGGAGAGTACTCTACCATTCTACTATATGTACTCCAGAGGAGAGTAGGTCGTACCCCAGAGTCATCGATTTCCCCACTGCCCCGCCTGTAGGAAGATTATCTCACAACGCGGAGCGATGTTGGACAAACGCGGCCGGGAAGGTATTGTAGTAGTACAAGCAGGCAGGCAACAAAGGAGCAATCGAACGTACATCCACCGTGCGTACATGCGCACGCAAATGGCTGGAGGAATGTACCTACCTGTGACAAGATTTACAGATGGAGCTCATAGTACCAGAATGTAAAACTACATACTATGTGCTATGCTCAGGTGTGTAGGCAGGCGCCTGCATACAAGGTGTGAGTATCTTTCTGGCCTTGTCCGCTTGTCTGTGTACTCCATGGCGCCGGTGTTGCGCGACAGGTTGCCGGTATTTCAGTCACACACATTGAGTCATGAGTTCCAGGGACACTGTTGCTTGTGCAAAGCTCGTAATGCCTCCACGCGCTGTGGTCTCGTGTTCGTCCTCGGGTTCGCAGCTGCTGTTGAACCAAGAAAAAGAGGAAGATTCGAATGTGACAAGCGTTTGGTGGAAGTCCTCAATAAATGATGTCCGCTCGTTGTGTCATGCGACAACGCAGAGACATTCGCTCCAAAGGGGCTTTTCTTTGTTTGGGCGGCACAAGAAGAACACAAGTACTACGTTAGAGCACAGTACTGCGCACTGACGGTCCAATGAAAATACTGCCGCTGCTTCCTTCTCCCAATCCTTCTTGGTGAACGGGACGCGGGAAGTGCCGAACGGACAAACGAGGAAACGCCAACCAAACAACAGCCACACAACTGCCAAGGAAGCAAACAACCACCAAGACGACCGCGAAACGACCGCATCGGATGAGTGTTCGGGAGGCGAACAATTGGACAAAGCCAACAAGAGCGCGAGGCTGACTGCGGATACGATGCAGGGCATGAACAAACAAACAAAGCGCCACAATCACCGACAAAGACTGCAAAACGAGAGCTGCCTGGAATCTCCGCTCTGCTCTGTTCCATACCCCACAATACGGAAAAGTGCGCAGTCACCAACACAAAAAAGATTTCCAGCCAACCAGCAGACAGGTGCGTTCAAACACAAAGGCAGATTGAGCACAAGTCTTCCACATGTTTGATTGTCTGAATCGCTCATGAGTGTCACCTGTGGGCGGTGGTCACGGAGTCTTTGTTGTTGCGCTTCTTCTGTGCGTCCCGTTCGTCCTGCCATGTTCTGTCTGTTGTGTAACCACCTCACAATTCCATCCCTCTCATCGCTGCGTTCCCACTCTCATCCTCGCCATTTTCGTCCGACAAAACAGGACAGATCCTTCGCCGATTGCCAATCGTTTGCCAATCGTTAACGACAGCAACGAGAACAACTAGAACATCAAGAATAACCACAACAGCCATAGCAATACCAACAGCAACAACAACAGCAAGATGAAGTTCGGAACATCTCGCGCATGGCTCCTGGCAGGCGTGGTAGGCGTCGCCAACGGGCAAAGGATCCGTGACACCTTTGACAATGATCCCGCGTTCTCCATCATGGGAGCTCTGGACCTGCAGCTGTCAGGTGGCAGGTTCAGCAGAACTTGCAGGACCATCACGTACCTCGCGAGCAGAGACGAGGGCTTTGCCTCCCACAACCAGCAACTGATTATTGATATGCAGACCGACACTGCACCCTTTGAATGGGGAGGCCACACAACCGAGCTCATGCTCCCGCACATCCTTTCCGACAGCGTTTCAGAGTTCGACTTCATCGACGGTGAGGTATACAAGAATATCGTGCAAAGCCCAATTCTGGTCTCCGTTTCCTCGGACTTCGTAGTCTCATTTCCTGAGTTCAACGCCTCGATCATCGAAGGTGACGTACCTGTCGAAAGATCCGCCTTTCACATCCTTGACAAGCCCTTGTGGCCTTCCAACTTCGATTTGACGATCGTCGAGAAGATGGCCGAATCAGGAAGCGCGGACACCATCATCGCTCTTGCCAACCAGACAGGCCTCCTGTCCAAGCTGTCGAATGACCGCATGCTCACGTTCATGGCCCCCACCGACGCTGCAATTCAAGACGCTCTCGCAAACATCACAGGATTGGCAGACAAAATCCAATCTCCCGACTTTCTCAAGAGTCTCATCGAGTATCACATCTTGGACGCAAATTATAGCCCTATATCACTGGACAATGCCCTGTTCGGCAAGCCGCCACAACCATTCCCGACCATCCAAGGCTTCGAACTCGCTCTCTTCAGAAACAGTTTCCTGAATTTCACCGTCAATGGTGTCGCGATTCATGAATTGTCCGCGGTTGGAAACGGGGTGGTGGGCTTCATCGAACAGCTCCTCATCCCCCCAACCGTCGCCACCATCGTCATGGAAGAGCCGAACCTCTCCATCCTGGCCAACCTCACGCAAATGGTCGGTCTCGTCGACGTGCTGGATACGTCTCCGAACGTCACCCTCTTCGCCCCCGACAACATGGCCTTCGACTCCGTCCCAGGCGACTTCCTCGCCAAGATCCAGACTCTCGCATACATCACCCATCTCAGGGACCTACTGCTGTACCACGTCGTCGACGGAGCAGCCATCGAATCCAGCATGGTCATGAGCGGAGACGTCCAGGCTGCCAACATGGAAACGTTCGCGGTTTCGGTCAGCAACACCAGCAGCATCACCATCAACGGCAACGCCACGGTCACCACCGCTGACAAAAAGGCCTTCAACCCTGGCTTCGTGCACATCATCGATGGCGTCCTTACGCCTTCGTGGGTGGGCATGACTTTGCCGCAAGTGGCTGGCGCTCACGCGGACCTGGGAACATTCGCAAACCTCGTGAACAGCCTCGGCGCAGTCGCGAACACACTCTCCACCTCGGTGGGGCACACAGTCTTTGCTGTGACAAACTCCGTGTTCAGCCAGCTCGAAATGGACAACAAACAAGGCTACGATGCTTTCTTTGGACGCTCGGATGTCCAAGACCTGGTCGTGCAGGCCCACGTCGTCGAGGGCGTTCTGACCAAGGAACAGATCATGGAAGGAAGCCAGATGGTCCAGAGCATCTCGGGAGAGATGCTCAACATCACCAGGATGGGAGAGATGATCACTGTCAACGGCATCATGGTCACCATGCCGGATGTTTTGGCCGACAATGGCGTCATGCACTTTATTGACGGTGTCATCTTTCCAGGAAACCTGACGCTCGATGCCTTGGTCACGGAGTCTCCATCAATGACCCTGTCCCTGGTTCCCAGCGCGGTCCCAACTCCACTTGCCAGCGCGGCCCCAACCTTAGCTCCAACCACGGCCCCTACGTCCGCCGCGGCTGGCTCGATCGTCGGGATCTCCACCGTGGCAGCTACTCTGGTCGGTGGCCTGGCGATGCTTTGGTAAATCGCATGTTACATCATTGGATAGTATCATATATCGGGAGAAGAGAAGCGTGAAGAGAAGGCAGCACCGCTGGCTGCGATGGGTGCATCTCGGCATATCCCAAAACTTGCATGCCACACTCTACCTTGCGCGATCTGTTTCGAGTGAGGACGCTATCATCCCTCACAAGTTGCAGAAAGACATTGCGCAGCAGAGTGTGCGCAAGTGTAGGATTCGGACCGCTATTCACAGACGGACAAACACGCGCACATCACATCTTACGTACATTCATGCCAGTGCCATCCGAAAGGATTATCGTATTCGAATCGTAGAGTCGAGAAATCAAATCAAATTAAATGCATCTACTCTAAGACGTTGTTGTTATTTGTTGCTTGGCGACCTTCATGATCTTCTTGACTCGCGCGGTGATGCCGACCTTCATCATGTCCGCTTCGCGCATCCAGCGCACCTCCCTCTCATCCGGGGTCGTCCAGCTCTTGGCTTGGATCGGGTTGGTTGTGCCCTTCCCTTCGCAGTGCAAATACTCCACCCACATAACGTGCTTGACGTGGCTGAAGATGTGCTCGATCGGTGCCTTCGATTGTTGCCGTTTGATGAAGGCATTCTCCTCGTCGTTATCGTGGTTGGATATCTCGTCAAGGAAGGCGGTCAGTCTGCTCTTGCGACTGCGCGGCTTCGGTACCTTGAACTCCTTTTCACGAATTTGCAACAGCACGGCGGGGAACTCCCACTGTCCCGCCAGCAAACCTTCGCTTGGACGTTTGATGAGAAGCCACCAAACTGCGCCATCACATTTCACGCTGATGCAGGCAACGGCCAGATCCTCCTCTCTGCGTTTGGCTTTGGGTGGAGCCAACGGAAACACTTCATGGCCCGCTCTTGCGAACGCGTCGCCAGTATCGTCATCTTTGGAATCGTCGAACTTGCTGGTGATCTCTTGGAATCGATCCAATGCGGTGTCCACACCTTCGGGATCGCACAAGACGCAGCGGCCACTTGTTTGTGATTGCGATCGTCTAGTTTGTTCCATACTACGGTCCGGCCGCTGCCCAGTCGTCGCGATGATATCGCCGTACATGCGTCCCAACCTAGTCGACATGTAGAACGACTTGAGCGGATCTTTCTCATCCATGCCGGTGCCGGATGGTGCGCAGTAGGTCGCTCCCAGCTCCATCATTGCCTGATTGACCTGGCCGGCATGCTGACCATCCCCCGCTTCCACAATCTGCCGCGCCAGATCCCAGCCGTGCTTGTCTTTCAACGCCGGTGATTTGATGTGATTTGCAATGCCAGTCAAACGTGATAGAACGCGGCAGACGTTGCCATCGACTACGGGCACGCTGCGACCAAAGGCGATGGAGGCGATCGCAGATGCCGTGTAGGGACCGATTCCATCGATCTTGAGCAGTTCCTCGACCGTATTGGGGACATTCCCATCCAGCCGTTGCACGATGTCCTTGGCACCACGGTGCAGGAGCCTGGCGCGACGGTAAAAGCCGAGGCCCGCCCAGTGCGCATTGACATCGTCTTCGGACGCCGCTGCGAGATCGTGCACGCTCGGGAACGATTTCATCCCTGCAACCCAGTGTAGACGAAGACAAAGTCAGAATGGCGAGTTTGTGGGTGAGGTGGTGAGCGGCATGTGGTACAGTTTGGCTCCAGTGTGCCCAGGCGTCTCCACGTTTGTGAAACCGCAGAACTGCAACTACCGCACCAACTTACATTTGCACCAGAATGGAATGACCGCCTCGACTCTAGTTTGCTGCAGCATAATCTCGCTAACCCAGACTCCGTAGGCGCTGACGGCGATGGCCTTTTCGACTGGTGTGTCCGCATTGTTGCATTGTTCCGTGCCACCACTGATGGCTTCATCTTGATCTGCCGACTGCTCTCGCGCCGCCATCTTCTTTGCACTTCGTGTCAACCGTCTGTTGGTGGCATCGCTCGGCGTACTTTTGGTGGCGAAGAAGCTCGTTAGGTTGGTCTGCTTGCCTTTCGTTGTGGATGACGATGAGGACGAAGATCTCTTGCGTTTCTTACTAGCCGTGCTGCCGTCGAATGGCGGTGCATCACCTCGCCATGGCAACTTCCGGCGGTTGACCCTGTACCATGTCAGCAATGCGTTTCGTATTTGTTCCGCTTCGTCGTTGGAAAAATGATGGAAGGCGACATCATCATGGTGCATCCAATCCTCAAACAGTTGCAGCGAGGTCGGCGCCTGCTGCGTGCAGCATTCTTCCGACTTCTCCTTTTTCATGTTGGTGGTTGACGAAGATGAATAAAACGACGCTGATGCTGACGCTGGAAATAGGAATGCGAGAGGCGTGTGGAACGTTCCGTGACTTTCAATGCCCCTGCCGTGACGGTTTGTGTGGGGGTGACTGTGTGCGAGATGTCGTTGCGCCGCTCTTGACATGAACCGTCTCCACCCAAATCCCGTTGTTCGTGGTGCCAACAGCAAACCCGCAAGCGCAAAGATGCTGCACCGATTGGCATGCATGTGCCAGTGTGTGATTCTCACGCTCGTGATGATCGTCGCGAGATGAAGTTGAGGCGAACGACGATGGCTGCGTCGATGGTAATGATGAATGATGATGATGACAGTAGAGTAAGCGTATTGATCGCTATGGGCGGTTTCGTTTGTGTGTTGTCGTTGTTGTTGTTATTCTTTGTGCTCGCCAACGATTTGGCGCGAACATGTCATCAAATGACAGTCGCACACAAACGCATACACAATTATGACGTGCTACATGAATTGATTCGTAGCAATCAATCGCGTCGCTTCGGATTTCGCGCCAAATCCCTTTCTAGTTACAGTCGGATGTGTCAAAATCGAAGACACTTCCCGACGTTCGTGTTTTTTGTTGTTGCTGTCACCGTTTTTGGCGTTTTGTTGGTTTGTTTGTTTGGATCGTTGTGTGATGACCACAGTTGCATCCACCTGTGACGAAAGATCCATCGCGGATGCGAAGAGGGAACGATCCAGATCCATTGCATGCCAAAGCAGCGTATCAACTGAAAGCCTGCAACCATGAGGTCGAAGAAGGGGACGGCGGCGTCTAGGAAGAAGCAGGCAACCGCCAAGGCGAAGCCACAGAAGAAGCAAAAGAAGAAGGAGCTGCCCACTTTGCCGAAAGATTGGCCAGTCCAAACGAAACTCTCCGTTCTGCATCTGCCTCGAGAGTTGCCACCACCACCAACAGAACCAACCCAAGCGGTCGCATCGGAAGAGTCGAAGGTGGGCCAAGGTGGCCATGACGGTGTTGACCATGGCGATGGGCACGACGACGGAGCGATACACACCGCGAGCGATGCCCCAAACGACGCTGGTGGCATGAACGAGCATACTGTGAGCGTCCAGAGCACCAACGTTTGCGAAGACATAGTTGTGATGGGAAATGTCTGTCAACCAACCATCAGCGACAACGATAACGTCAACACCAATACCAACAGCGACCACACTGGCAACAACGGAATTGAAGCAAACGCAGAGACTGCAGTTGCGACAGACAACGACGCAATGATCGACAACGAGGCTGAAATCAATGCGGATGGCGAAGCCAACGATGCGCCGCCACGGCTCCTTCCCGGCCCGCTGATCCACCAGTGCAGCGGGACGGACATCCAACTCACCAAACAAGCAACCAACTTGCCCAACGTCGCCAAGGAGAAGGGCAGGTTCCTCATTATCTTTCCGGGACAGCTCTCGCTGAAGGGGAGACTCCCGCAGGCAAATGCCAAAACAACAGCAACGACCGCGAAAGCGGGCGACAGCGCCGCCGCTGCGGCCGACGCCGAACATAATGACGTGCCAAAAGAGGACGGCAAACCCGACGACAAGGAAGATGTTGCGTTACCACCAGATGTGCCAAAATCGGCACAATCACCGAAGAAAGCAACAGCAGCCGCCTCATCCAAATCTGCAGATGCCATGATATCCCTTGGAATGCTCATGGGAGTAGCTACCGAAACGCCATCCCTGCGTGTGCCATTCGCAAATCAGGTTCTCGTCTTTCCTGGCAAGAAAGTGGAGACGTCCACAAAATTCATGGTGTTGTCGTGCAGTGCCAAGCGCAGGGGAACGGTGACGTGCAAGGTACGTGTTGCTGCTTGCGCGCGAGCATGCTGAATGAAAGGACAAGGGCACAGCAAATGAGCTGTCTTCTTGTGCGTTTGAGTTGTATTGAACGACCCCATTTGTCACTTTTCTTGGATCACATTTGTTTTGAATTGCAATCTGGTCGATACTGGAATACTCTGACTGGATTCAATGTTATTGCCATAATTGATTGTGTTGCTGCTGTTGCTTTTGCTGTTATGACCGCCGCCATCGAATGCTATCTCCAACATCCGTGTCGCATTTGCACTCGCACATGCAGAGCCTGTTCTCATCAGCTATCATCCTTGGCGAGCCAAAGTGGGAACCGATGGAGGAGAGAGACAAGTGGAATTCAGCTGCCACATCATCCTTGAAGCCAGCATCAAACGAAGTCAATCAAGGCAGCACACACGATGACAACAATAGCGGCGACACGACGACTACCGGCAACGACGACGTAATACTGCATCATTTTGGTGGATCCAACCGTTCGATTGATGGTGTCGGTACGAAACGAGCTAACAGCAAGAACAAACGCAGCACCCCCTCGCGCAAAACACCAACGAAGGCTGCGGCAAACCGCAAACGGCCGACTCCGTCCAAACTGGAATTCGAGGAGGAAGCAGAAGAAGGTGCTGGAGACGATGTTCACAGCGACTCTTCCGTTCCACTGCACAGCGACAACGATGCCAGCACTGATGAGGATGCAAGCGACCACGGTGCGGCGGCAGCCAAGAAGACCAAGAAGAAGTCATCCTCCACGCCACGCAGGGCAACACCGAGGCGATCGGCCACCAAGAAAATTAAGTACGAGGAGTCGGAGGAAGAACAGAGCGAAGAGGAGGATGAACAAGCCGCGGATGAAACGGATGACGACGACGCGATGGATGATGGGGAATAGATGTGCACCACGAGTTTTTGAAGCATGCGTGTACCCACGGAGCAATCCAGTGGACTTGTAGTTTCGCATCCCAGTTAAGAGATAAATGAGTAGTGGTACTCATGTATTCTACTCATGTTGCCTTGAGCGTCGCCATGGACGCAGTGGAGGAGCATTTGTCGACAGTCGTACTTATTCTGTGTGCTTCTACTGTATTATTCTTTCGCACTCATGCCTGTACTCGTACAGTACTTGCCAAACACCCGACAAGCACTCACTTCTGAGCGTCGTCGTCGTCGTCATCGTCCTTTGCCATCCCCGCCTCAGCTCGCCATTTCTCATTCTGCCGCGACACGAAGTCATCGAAATCGAACTGGTCCGGCGCTTTGTTGAAGGCATGCACCGATTCGTACTCGGCATCGTCGGCATAGACATCCAACATGTTCCGCACCACCTTCAATCCTTCCGTATCATCCAACCCACGATTCAGCACATCCGCACGCACGAGGACAATTTCTTTCTCTTCTGCAAAATCATCAAAGACGCTGAAGGTGAGCAAGGGTTGGGCAGCGACGGGATCCATCTTGTAGTCCTCCAGGTAGGCCATGAGAAAATGGGCCGGTTCCTGGAATTGGGATATCATCATGAAGTAGCCGTCCTCACGGAAGACGGGTTGCACAAAGAATGGGCTGTGGAAGCGCATGGCATGGCATGGTGTGACGTGGCATAGCGTGGAAATGCGTGCGCATGTGTATGCGGAAAGGGGTGGACCGTGTGTGAGATCGATGGCATTGGACGTGCCTGCTTGACTCCTTGCAACATCACCTCAACTCGAGGGCTTGACCAAGGCGATCTCGGTTCGAACAATGCTTGGAATCGAGCCTATTCTCGAGTACATTTCTTTGCAGCCGCTCTGGTCCCTTCGGCCTGCGATGGCTTTGCTCACCTTTGCGCTGCTCGTGACAGCAGCGACTTCACCTTCCCCGCCTTCAGCACTAGCCCATGCACATTTTCCTGTGGATATCATACAGCATAGTAAGGATTGGAACGACGAAAGCATTGAAAATACGGAGAGATGAGTGGATGCATGTCTTGCGCAATAGTACTTTGGTGCATCTTCGTTTGAGTTGGCACAACGCAAGCAACAACAACAACAACAGGCACTGCAAGCGAGAACAACAAGCACACGTACCTTGGAGCTATGATAGTTTGCCCAGATGTCTGCAACCTCAGCTGCGGACTTGTCCTCAACCATCTCCTTCTTCAGAATGTCTTCCAGCGTTCGTGGCCCAGCAAAGCTGAAGCTGAATGTGCGGTTGGGAATGCGCCGCCCGATCCTTCGCAGACTGCTGCTGCTTACGCGCGACAGCATGGTGATGGTTGAAGAATCGAGAGCTGTGTGAACCGATGAAGACGCTTATCCGTATGGTATGATATAATACAATACTGCAGCATACAAGTGTTATTGACTGATGATGATAGTTGCGGCGTCGTGTTCCATTCTCTGAGTTGATGACGACAGTTGTGGTGATGTTGGTGATCATGTCATGGTCAGTGGTGGTCGTGTCGCCTCCTCAAGGCCATCAAGATCTTTGCATGGATTCTGGGGGTTACGGTAATGCGTTTTGTTTTCTCGACTAGATTATCACAGAATCGATTTAGTCGATGATGTGTGCGGCAATGCGAAGGCTTGACTTGTCCTGGGAGACATCAGAGATACGACCAACAGTGGATACTTTCACACCTTCTGTCAAGCCCAGCTTCATCCAGTTCAGTTCAGAGTAGTTCAGTTCAGTTCAGTTCAGAGTAGGTCAGTTCAGCTCAGTTCAGTTGATCGCTAGACGGCGTTATCGTGTATTATCTGATCCCTCGTCAAGACATCCGGCGCACCAAGAGCCTTCCAGCACGTCACGTGAACGAGCATTTCCTCCGATTCCCTCTCTGCGACGTCGTCGTTCATCACGTCCATCTCGCGACAATTCTTGTACTTGTATATGCCGTCGTCATTGTCGAAGACCATTTGGAAGTTGACGCCGCAGATGGCGCACCGGTCTCTGGATTCGTCGGCCGGGACCGTGCAGGCATCGGGATTTGTGGTCGGGTCAGCGTCCAGGTCCGGATTCTGGTTCGTGGCGCCGCTGTCGCCTTGTTGTGCGGAGGCAGCTGTATTCGGAGCGTTGGTGGTGGCAGGATCATTGCCAGTAGCGGATGCATTGGAGCACCACTGATCATCCGTGCTGTACCATCCGCGTTCTTCCGTTGCCGTCATGGCGCGTTCCAGCTGCGTCTTTTTGAACAACGCGTCCATGTGGTCGGACAGCGCCCTTTGCGATGCAAATCGTCGACCGTCCGATGAGCTGACAAAGGGCAGGCCGACCTCGTAAAGCATGCCGATGACGGCGGCGTTCTTCTGCTTGAGACCATCCTGCGTGAACAGCTTCCTGTCGATGGCGTACGCCTTCGGGAGTTGCTGAAAGCCAACGGAAGCAACCGTGCTAGATTTCTGCTTGTCATTCTCGGTGGCCTTTTCCTCGATCTTGAGCTGCTTCAGCGCGCCTTCGAGAAGGTGTGCGGTCACGGCGCCGACAGCAAGACAGTTGGACATGTCCAGCGCCTCTGTTTGGGTGTATCGCGACTCAGTCGACGATCCATCGGCGATGGATTTGTTGAGAGAAGCCATCAACTCATCCACCTCCTTCTCGATCTTCAGATCCAGCTTGAGCCATGCCTCCGACTCGGCTATCGTGGCCGGTGATCGTTTTTCGATCAGGAACGCCATATCATCATGTGCATTCGTCGCGTTTGTCGTTGTCAAGTCCACCATGGCTGCCGATCCCAAGCCCCCAGCTGTCACATTGGCCTCCGCGATTTCTTTGATCTTCGCCAGCAGATTGGGGTCGATAGTTGCGACGCGTTCCAACGAAACCTTCTCCAATTCATTCTCCATATCATTCTGCATTTCATCCAACACGCTTTGCATCGCATTTCGCAGTGCTGTGCTCAGCACCAGACTGCCATCGCTCTGTTATTTGTTGGAGTAGTGTTGGAACAACGTTGGAGCAACATTGGGACGTCATTGCCATCATTGTCATCGTCGTTGTTTTGACATGATACGTATCCCATGCGTGCGCGCCAGTGTAGTTTGAACAGCGATTGTAAGCGTTGGTGTGAGTATTCGTATTCGTTTGATGGATAGAGTAGTGCTGGGTGCGATAGAAGATGGCAATATGACACAAGACATGCCACGACATGGCATCTCCTGCTGCCATGTTTCAAACCGTAGTCGCAGAACAGTTCTAAGAATTCGGTGAAGAGCCATTGCGACGTTTTGCAGACACTCACCTTGCGTGGAATACCGGCAATCGATGGATACGGATCGCTGTCATCGTTGGATATCATTGCCTCCATTCCATCTCCGCTGCCATCCCCAGCAGCGCCACTGCCGCCAGAAGAAGCGGCAGCTGCTGCATCGAAGCATGCGCCCATGGCCTTCCATTTGGATTCCTGAAATCCCACCCTTTTCTCCCACCACAGTTTCCACACTTTCTTGAGCTTGCCCTTGCCAGCATCGTTGAGGGACCGGTGCACGATCGGGATCCATGATGCGGCATCCTCCTCCACAAGCGACGTGAATTGACCTTTGACGTTCTTCAGGATGGAATCGATGACGTACACGATCGGCAGTTTGCGCGCGCCCTTGACCTCCGCGGAACGTAACTGCTCGCAGATGCGACCGTAAATGAGCTTGGCACTGTGCTTGGAGTCGGCGTAATCCTCTGCGATCATGGAAAGCGTGTTGATCTTGACCTTGTCCGGGAATTCACCCAAGTTGTCGATCATCTCGCGGTATTCCTCCAGCTGATCATCATCGATGTCTTCCATTTCATCTGAAGCGGCGGTGGCGGCGGCATCTTCGTCGTTGAGCTTGCTCTTGCTGCTTCCATCCGTCTCCACTTCCATTGCCGCCACCGTCGCTTCGTTCTGGTCTTGCACCACCATGTTGGACATAGTACTTGATAGCAGAGTGCAGCACTTGCTATCGCTGTAGCTAATGCTTTGCGCTGTACGAGTACAGATGGTACAAGTATGCTGGCTGCACCGCTATCCGAGCTAACAATGGAGATACCCACCACAAGGTCATCCAGGCACCTACCGCGTTGAGGGATTGGTGGTAGTTGTTGTCCTCTTGTTTGGTTTGGTCGATGTGCACAATGGTACGATAATGGACGTATCATCAGCGAACAACATTGCAATACTACCACAAATGTACATTTAGTGTGGGTGTTCGCGATCCATCCAATCAAAGATAGAATCAGGAATCTGTGTGGAGACGATTTGTGAACCGCACATTCCTGCAAGTCAGACTGGTCAATCGGTCTCGTCCTGTCTTGTGTGCACGAATTGAAAAACACGGTTGGGATCGTGGATGTCATGGCCAGACCAAGAAAATTAGTAAGTGGACGATTTCGCGTTGTTGTGGCGGTGTCGCTGTTGTTCTTGCTGTTTCAGTCGCTGTCGCTGTCGTTGTTGATCGTGCTGTCGTGTCTTTCGTTGTGTTGCGGTCTTGTTGGTGGTGCCTGTGGTTTTTGGCTGTTGCGGTTGACGACGAGCGTCCACCAGGTGGAGGCAAAACTAGGCAGGTGAGGGTGGCGCGATGCGGACCAAGATGATGACAACAACGGCAAGATCCGTCGACCGAATCAGCATGGTGGAGGACCCTTGCCTTTGATGAATTGGTGTGGCGGAGAATCGGGTATTGGGTGTTGATGGATGGGCGAAGTGTTGCGAATCAAAGTCAGCGGGACGGTTTCATGTGGGGTTGTTGGGGGCAGTGCTGGTGGACAGCGAAAATGGCGATCGAGGGCTAAGAAAGCTGTGCAACAATGGTGGTGTGGGAATTAGCGGCAGCATCAACGGCTCAAATAGGTGCCTCGGTTTGCATCGAAAGATAAGGCGCAAGCGACAGCAGCAGCAACTGAAACGTCAGGATAGGATAAGATAGGATGGCTGGGTTGGGTTGGGTTGAGTTGAGTTGGAAGGGCGTGGAGTACTGGGTGATCTGTCCGGCGGGATCGCCTTGCGAAATCACGCAGGAACAGAATACGCGGAGAGCACCCCTGACAGCGACGCGACGCCACGCAACGTGCACAGACGAACACCAACAACTCAACGCCGCGGAAAGTTGTTGAACGGTTCTCGTGGATGAAACAAGGACAATTGACAAGCAGCCAGCCCAATCGAGAACACACCATGCTGAGCTTGTTGCATCTTACAGACGTCACCAGCAACAACAGTATCAGCAGCCCAAAACGTCCCCTTTCCCAGAAGCACTTCTGCAGCCCCGAAACATCAGCTACCGCAAATCTTGTGGAAGGAACTCTTCAGCTGCATTCGAACGTGTTGCCGCTCCCACTCTTGCGCAGGACGCACTCATACTCACACATTCAAACGCAAATGTACAAACTTCGTCTGTCTCCCTTTTCCCATTCGCCGTTTCTCGCTCTCAAATCCTCTTGTGGTTTCATTTCCGCCTCTCAACACTTTTCGGAACAACCAGATTCAGCTCAGAACAACGCAACATTGGAAACAGACTTGATTCGATCATTTCATTTCCACACACCCGCAAACAGCAACCCCGTGACATTCTATATTCTATACTAATAATCCTTGCAAGATGACAGAAGCTGATTTGGCTGCCGCAAGAGCACGAATGATCGCCAAGCGATTTGGCGGTGCCACCACCTCCACCGGTGGCAAGGGAAGTGTGCGCCGAAAGAAGAAGGTTGCCACGAGAAGCGCTGCCGCACAGTCAGACGCCAAACTCGGAACAGCCCTGAAAAAGCTCGGCGCCACCTCCATTCCGGGAATCGAGGAGGTCAACTTCTTCAAGGAGGACGGCAAGGTCATCCACTTCGTCAACCCAAAGGTCCAGGCATCCATCGCCGCCAACACGTACATCATCTCCGGACCATCCGAGACAAAGCCATTGCAGGACCTCTTGCCGCAGATCGTTTCTCAGCTTGGTATGGACAACTTGGCCCAGCTCCAGGCCATGGCAGGACAAGCGGCTCCAGCCGCCGCCGCTGCCGCCGGGGCGACCGAGGGTGACGACGACGATGAGGTCCCAGATCTCGTGGAAGGCAACTTCGAGGAGGTCTCCGAAAAGTAAAGTGCTCCGCTCAAAGTAAACAAAAGAGCTCGCGAACAAGCAAAGGTAATAATATTGGATTAACACAAAGAGATGGCATGAGCATGTTGCGGTATAATACTTGCGTAGCGCGGATCCGTTCGCCTCTCTGTAGCTCGTATGGTTGTTGATGGCCCAGCCTTTGCCGTTGCTCCTCTCGGAGTTGCGTGTGCATGAACCTGTGCAGCCCAACATCCACCTGTAACAGCTTTGGCAATCCAAGAATAGTTGCAGACGTCGTCGTGGTTTGTTTCCGTCACTGCACTACTACTACTACTACTACTACTACTACTACTACTAATACTACAACTACTAGTAGAATGGTACCATGCACGTTCGACCCAGCGGTATGGCCGTGTGTGGTGTTTGGTGGTTAGCACTCTGCCGTTGGCGTCTACACCGCTCATCTCTCGGTGCCCATGTTATTGCTTGAACAACTAGCTCACATGGCCCAGCGCGAGTACGAAGAACATTGGCTTCTTCTGCCATACCGTGTCGGAGAGACAGTTGAGTGTCCTGGTGCAACGATGGACTACGACCTGTGATGATTTTGCTCAGTACGGCAAGTTGAGGAGAGCGGCCCGGCTGTCGTCGAAACAAAAAGCGCTACTCTACTCCGCCTTGGCGCGCTACACACACGCGTACGAGTATGTATGTGCCAGCTAATTATTCCTTGCTCCGAGGGTCAGCCATGGTAACAGTGCGCTGTGCTAATGTGCAACGGACCACTGCGCCATCACTTTCCACGGAGATACGTTCCAATAGAGTGTTGGGCTCGCGGGCCACCCCGAACGAAAGGCAAGGGAGTTGAGCGCCGTGGCATGACCTAAAGAAGCACATCAAGCATCCCTCCGTCTCTCTTCAGCCTCTCTTTCTTTCTTGGTTGACTCCTGTATATGCATATGCATGTGTACATTTGTGTACGTATAGATATTTGCGTATGCGTATGCACGTGCATGCGAAGGTAGCGCGCTTACTCGGCTCCGAAGTGACCTCCCTTGCCGAGAGCGAAATCGGACAGGACTCGGATGGTCTGCTCCTTCTCCTTGACCACAGACTTGACCAGATCCTTGATGGAGATCATTCCGTGAAGTTCACCATCTTCGCTCACCAACAGCAGATGGCGCACGTTGGAATTCAACATCTTCTCCATGCACGCGTCGACGGAGTCGCTTGGCTTGGCAGTGACGAGCTTGCTGGCCGGCGTCGAGATTTGCTTTATCGTGGTGTCCTTGGAAGTGCGGCCGAGCAGGGCGATCTTGGAGATGTAGTCACGTTCGGAGACGACGCCAGTGAGGTTTCCTGTTGGCAAAATACAGATTGCGGAGCATTTGGACATGTGATATTTGAGATTGGATGTTGGACGTTGCGCGTCGAACGTGGAGCAATTCAAAGCAAAAATGTAAACCGTATCGAACATTTGGGATCGTTGTTGTTCGTGTGTTGTTGGTTGTTTGTTGTTTGGATCGAATGACGTTGCATCAGTTGCGCGGCATTGCATGATGATGTAATTGAGCAGTATCGGAATCCATGGATGGGATGAGGGAGAATGACCATGACGATGGCAACGACAACAGCAAAGATACATCGAGGAAATGAGGTCAGAGTTTGCTTTGATGGTGAAATCAACTGTGGTGGATGCATGGAACTGATGCGTCGCAATGTTGCTGGGATGCCGTGTTGCGCCGTGGTGACAATCACACGCCATCTATTTTGCGGCGCAATTCCACCAAGATGGCGATGTCCGCTTCATGATCCGTGCTGATGTGCATACACATGATCGGGCATGTCACTGTGAGGCATGGGCGTGCCGCGGCCGTGTTGTTCATGTCGATGGCGTACCCACGAGGTATGGCATTGCACAAATCCGAAGGCGCAATTTGGCAAATGTCTCCAAAACCTTCGTATTGTTCATTGCGCTTTGCGTCCGCCTCGCCCAGCCACTCGGAACGACAGCTCGGCGAAGCAACGAAAAAAGAAGAACAACACGGTGGAATCCAGCATGGCGCAACAATAAAACGCAGCAAGGCACGAGTACAATCACCTGGCCACGGTCATTCTGACAATACACGTGCGGCACAAAATATTCGTACGTACCATCCACACCCGTGGTTGCCAGGCATCCAATGTTGAATGCGGCGAACTTCTGAACGGCGTCAAACACCGTAGCATCTTCGTTGATGGTGTAGTCGATGTCGTGGTATCCGCTCAGCTTGCTGGCATCGGCAGCGGTGGTGGCATCCTCAGCGCTGGTGAAGGATCTGACACCAGACAGCAATGCGGCGTTGCTGGAAGCAGAGGCGCGGACAGCGGAGCGCTTGAGGGCGGTGGATGCGATTCGGAACATGGCTGATTGAATACTTGTTGCGTGTTGGTGGAATGTGAAATTTATGGTGGTAGAGCTGCGCGATGAACGGATGGATGGATTGGTGAGTTGCTTGAATTCTTGACCTCTTGGCCTTGAAGTTACGAGGATCTTGGCGTGAATGTTCGTCTCTCTTCGTTGCTTGAGATGCGAGTGTGGTGGTGTCTCCTCCCGAGTCGTTCGTTGGATTCCTTGGCGCTCGTTCCGCTTCTTCTCTTCCTCGCGCGTCGTTGTTGCTCGGTGACGAAGATCGCATCGAGGCTTCGTTGTTTTTAGATGCGCGCGCATGTCCTGTTGTGTCCGTGCGCACACTTGGAAATGTCTTTGATTCCGTGCAAGATGCTGTTGGAAATCTGGAAGATACCGTCTGCCGATGTCACCCCCGAACATACGCGTCACAAAAAGGGGCAGATGACTCCGTCATGCAATGACGGAGATGTTTCCACAATATTAATCATCATATCTTATGTGCGTCCGTCCAAAAACACCGGCATTGCATATTTACTCGGGCTTCCAATATCGTTCTACTCCATCCGATGTAGATCAGTGAAGCATCACACACTGTTGGAGAAGCTGCCCAACCGATCTTCGACCTTATTCTACGTATAATACACGCCACGAGTATGATACCACATATTTTATGTACGAGCTACGAGTAGTCGTGCGCCAACACTTGGCGCAAGCGAAAGAAGAGGAGATGCTGCGACTACCTGCGCTAATGTGATTGTGTCTTGTATGGCATAATAATACTATGTTGCGCGTGATCTACGTACAAGATACTGGAGTACCAGACTTGATACTCTACATGCTTCGCTGGTACTCGACCCTACTCCGCTTTCTGATCCCACCAGTTGAAACCGCTTCCGCTGCCACCACCTCCGCCGTTGCTGTCTCCAGTGCCGTAGTAGCTCTCGTAATTCCAAGCCGCACCGCTGCCACCTTCGTCGTGTGTTGCTTCGCCGTACCCTTGTCCCGGAGGAGGGGGTGGCGGTTGCTGCTGTTGTTGCTGGTTGTAGTACCCCTGGTGCTGTTGCGGTTGGTTGTTCGGATAGTATCCCTGATTGTTAGGTGGTGGTGGCACCGCACCATGACCAAAGTGCCCAGCAGGAGGCGGCGGGGGTGGCGGTGGCGGAGGAGGTGCGCCAGTTCCACCGGGCGATGCTGCCACCGCCGCGATTGCCGGTGGAGGAGGTGGCAAAGATGCATTGCTGCTCGGTGGCATGGGTGGGGGCGGAGGCGGTGGGGCTCCACCAGCTACTAGTGGCGGAGGTGGGAGTGATGTCATCGGTGGGGGTGGCAAATTCATTAACGGAGGAGGGACCGGCATGGAGGCTGGTGGTTGCGGAACTACTGCTGCTGCAGGCGAGGCTCCAGCTGCCACCGGCGGAGAAATTTCAGCGGCTCCTGGTGGTGGCTTGATGTCGGCAGGTTGGTCGCTCGATTTCTCCACCTTCTTACCATCGAGCTCCGCCATGAACGACATGTAATCTGAATCCATCTCCTTCTGGCTGGTGTTGCTCGCTGCTGGCTTTTGCGTGCAGTCCCTCGTCGGGTGGCTCGTGTCACCGCAGATGGCACACTTGACCGCGAATGCCGGTTTGTTCTTGGCGAAGCGCTTCGGACATTCGAAGGCTCGGTGTCCCTTCTCGCCACAGATCTGACAGAACTGATCCTCCATGAGGGTGCCGTTCAACAACGCGAGTTCACGCAGCTGCTGCTGCTTGTGCACGTTCCTCTCATCGTCGATGACCACAAGCATCTCTTCGATCATCTGGGTTGCGGCACCGACCGAACGTGCGTCCTCGCCCGTGATGACCACATGCAACGGTTCGTTGTCGCTATCCATGACCTTGCCATCGCGACGGCCACGCGCGCCATCCTTCACGGACCCCTTTCCGCGGATTGCGATTTTGCATCCGGTCTTTGCCTCCAGCTCCTTCTGCGTCTTACCACGTGGCCCGATGATGAGGCCAATGAAGTTGTACTGCGGATGCTCATCTAACGGGATGCGCACCTTTCTGACGTGCTTTCTGCGGAACAGACCGCTCTGTCGTGTGGCGGGGTTCATGTTCATGAGATTCTCGAGAATATCTTGACGTTCATTCGTCAGTCGTTGCCTCCAGCGAACGGCGCGAGTGTTCTTCCTCTTACCGTCGGCACCGTACACTGTTTGGATAAGTTGGTGTTGATGTTGATGTTTGTGTCAGCGTGGAATAAATGAGAGTGTGTTTGTTGTGCAATTGAGATTGCGTGTTGGGTTGGTGCAAACGTTGGAAAGGAGATGGTGTGACACACAAATGGAAGGATGAGAACGAGATGATACGAATGGCAGTGTGCAAGATGCAAGTCGGCAAGGTAAACCAGAGCACGTGTTAACAGCAGAATACCCATGCAACAACACAGCAGAACATCGGACATGGACACATTCATTCATTCCTTTGTTTGTTTGCTCGCACGTACCTGGCGGCGGTGATGGGGATCGTTCCCGATGACCGCGCGGCAACGAATCCACGCGGGCAGCCTCCCGGTCGACATTCTCGAGCTGCTCGTTGACCTCCCTCAAGCGTTTTTGTTTGACACGCATCTCCTCCTGTTGCTGCGGTGGGAGGTTGGTGGGGATGCCTGGCAGGTTGATGGCCTTGGCACCTGGCAGACTGGATGCACGTGGAATGGGCGTGGTGCTGCTGCCACCTGCGGGTGCGTCCCTGCCCCATCGAGATCGGCGTTTGGAACCGCCGTCGCCATTGGCGCTGTCTGGCGTCGCAGACGGTGGCGAGGATGAGGTCCCCCACCGCGACTTGCGTTTCCTTGGCACGGGAGATGGCGCAGGAGAGGACGGCGACGAACCGTTGGACTCTTTGAGTTGCTGCGCCCTGAGGAAGGCCCTCCGAGCCTCCTTCCATCCGTTCCAGGTGAGCACCTCCTTCCAGAGCTTCGGGTAGGAGCCGTGCGTGCTGCGCAATGAAGCCACCTGCGGCGATTGGTCGCTGTTGAACCATGTCTTCATGACCACATGCTGCGATCGGATGGTGGCAACCAGCTCGGCGGCCTCCTCTGTGCTCTGGACACCCATGATGCACAGCTCTATATAGAAGAGGTGGCTGTAGCTGTGGCTGTAGTCGTGGTTGTCGCTGTTGTGGCTTGCAGAGTAGCGTAAAGTAGAGTAGGTGTTCTCCTTGTCGTGACTAAGCTGTCTGTTGCAATTGAATTGCACCTGCTGTTCCTTCAACCTCTTCCAGAGACACCGCCGGTACTTGCTCGTAAGATTGGAGTCGACCTCGGTTAGAATGCTCTTGGAGAGGAAATGCCTTGAAGTGCTGGTATCGTTGTCTCGCAACGAACGCTGGCAGTGGACCCGATGGGAGGCGTTGTCGATGATGAAACCCCTCCGTGGACGACGCCTTGGTGATTGGTGTCTTCTGTACGACTTGTGTCAGGTGTGTGTGTTTTGTGTATTTCGAAGGTTTCGTTCATGATGCGATTCGCGTCGGTTCTGCGTGGCTTTTTCCAGTTTCGGAAATCTGTGTCGCGTCCAGTTTGGTGGTTGTGGTTTGCATTCTGTTGCATTCGACTTGCTGGATCACTTCGACTATTGAATCGTGAAGCAATCGTATTTCGTGACGTCATATCCAACATCGGTGGGAAGCGTCGTCTCGTTTTGTCTCTTGGCTTTTGTTCGACTTTGTTTCGCAACATGGGCACGAACATTACAGGCCCAACATGGGGCCGAGATGGACAGGTGTGTGTACAACAAATTTATTTAGAAAATGATATGGTGGTGGTGTTGGTGGTATTTGTGTCCTTGTTTCATCACATCTGGCTGGCATGCATGTGCTCTGGTTCGTTGCCGCCCGCTGCCTTTGAGACATGACGTGGCAGGAGTCCAAAGTGGTTGATTTCATGATGCCGACGCAACGGATCAACGAAGGCCGATCAGTGGCTCTGTGATTGATTCGTCCTTCTCTAGATACAAGGGAGAAGACCGCTTAGGCCTGGGCGTCCATGTGCTCGATGAGGTCAAGGACACGTGTGGAGTATCCGGCCTCGTTGTCGTACCACGAAACGACCTTGACGAAGTCATCAGTCAGAGCAATTCCGGCCTTCTCATCGAAGATGGAGGAGTGGGTGTCCGAGATGAAGTCAGAAGAGACGACGTCCTCGCTAGTGTATCCAAGAACACCCTTCATCTTGCCCTCGGAGGCATCCTTGATGGCGGCGCAGATGGTCTCGTAAGAGGCACCCTTCTCAAGGCGGCAAGTCAAGTCAACGACAGAAACGTTGATGGTTGGGACACGGAACGACATACCGGTCAGCTTGCCGTTCAGCTCCGGGATCACCTTTCCGACGGCCTTGGCGGCTCCGGTGGAAGATGGGATGATGTTGTAGCAAGCGGCACGTCCTCCGCGCCAGTCCTTCTGGGATGGTCCATCGACGGTCTGCTGGGTGGCAGTGACGGCGTGGACGGTGGTCATGAGACCCTCCTTGAGACCGAACTCGTCGTTGATGACCTTGGCCATTGGTGCGAGGCAGTTGGTGGTGCAGGATGCGTTGGAGACGACGTCCATGGACGATTCGTACTTCTCGTTGTTGACTCCCATGACGAACATTGGGGCGTCGGCGGATGGGGCGGAGATGATGACCTTCTTGGCTCCTCCGGCCATGTGTGCGGATGCCTTGTCGGTGGTGGTGAAGACCCCGGTGGACTCGACGACGTAGTCGGCACCGGCATCACCCCACTTGATGTTGGATGGATCCATCTCGTTGAAGACCTTGATGGTCTGTCCTCCGATGGTCACGGTGTTGGCGTCAGCATCGTGGCTGACCTCCTCTGGGGAACGTCCGTGCGTACTGTCGTACTTGTACATGTACTCCATGTACTCGACTGGGATGAATGGGTCATTGACGGCAACGATGTTGACGTTTGGCTTGTTGGCGGCAGCGCGCATGACAAGGCTGCACCACGCGGAATCCAAATTAGGCGTGGCGTCGTGCAACAAATTGAGCGATGAAGTCCGTTCATGTTGAAGATCCATTCATCACATGTTGTGTGGTTGTTTTTTGGGAGTTGTGATGCAAAATTGCCAATGTGGCATATCAAAGAGGGCAGATGATAGTATAGTAGATTGCACCACAGCACATGCCCATCGGCGGATGGTAGATGTGGTATGGATCCGGTGGGGTGGGAGGATTCGCAATGCACGCGATCAGCCGCAATTGGTGAATGTCGGCGATTCGTGGTGTTTGTGTTGGTGTTTGCGTTGTATGCCATCACGATCGTTCAATCCGCTCATCCATCCATCCATCCATCCATCCATCCATCCATCCATCAAGGCAGATGCAATGGCATGGCGATGTTCACAGATTTCATTGAAAGGGACACACAGATGTGAGAATTTGTTTGCTGTGTTCGGAATTGCTCCGGAACAGTCGCAGCAAATGCGTTTATCACATCCACGGAGGGCTGGGCACGACGGCTGGTCATCAATATCAACATCAACATCGACATCATCAATCGTCGCATCAACGTAGCCTTTGCATTCCGCGACGAGCACACCAGTGACTCACCGACCGATACGGCCGAATCCGTTGATTCCGATGTTGATGGACATGGTGAGGAGATTGGAGGCGGTTGGAGCTGATGGTGGGTTGCTGAAGATCCTCTGTTGGTTTTTGTGCCGTCGGGGAGTGGGCGGAAGGGAGATCCGGGGGATGTCTCGTCTCATCTCATCTCAGACACAGCAACGACAACGGGGACCCGACAACCAAATCACAGACGCCGCAACAACACGAGAACACAAGGACACAACACCAATGCAGAAACAAATGACGCTGCGCAATGACACGCGTATGCGGAAAGGGGAAACGAAAGGAGGAGAAACCTGTGACGAAGCCGCAACAAAAAGACCCATTTCGACGGAAAGAAAGATCGTTCGTGTTTGGAGGTTGTGATGTGGTTCTCGTTATTTCGTCGACCTGCGATTCCTCTGCTGGCCAATCAAAATTCTCGAATTGTGGAATCTTCGACCAGATCGATCACAAGGCAGGCGAATCTCAGTGACGACACAAAGGGATGGATGTCGTATCGCCAATTCAGCAGCTCTGCACCAATCGATTGGAGCATGCGACGCGGAAACAGATGAGTCATCCATCATCACAATGTGCTTGCCATAAGTCATGACGTCAATAGACACGTCAGCTTCGCAGATTTGGATGGCTGCGAAGCCTGTGTGGATCCAACTGGAAAATCTCAAAGTCGGACTTCAGGAACCCAAGCCGAACCCATCAAGATCGCCGAGCGGGCGAGGCAACAACCGTCGCGTCTGTTTCGGGAAGCAATGCGCTCGACCGTTGGTTTTTGATGAGGTTTTGGAGCGAGAAGCCGGAACTTTGCACTCCCTCGTCATCAGCGCACAGACACTCGACAGGCGCGCAAGGCCTTAATGGCGAAGAGAAGTTTTGAGGTGCAGGTGTTGAGGGAAGGTTCTCCGACACGGCCAATGCCACTCAGTCCTTTGGCGGGGACTTCCTCAGCCGCACCACCACCACTGGCACCACCGTTGCCGCAACAACAACAAAAATGCGGGAGTCCATCGCACCACACTGCGCAGCACAACCACACAAGATCATAAAATCTTTCGGACCGCTCACACACAACAGAAACGACCAAATCCATCGCCACCATGCAAGTCACACGCAGCATCGCCAACGCCGTCTCCAAGGCCGCCACACGGTATGTCAACGAATCACAGCGAGCTTGACCTGCACTGTTGCGGTTCCATCCGGCAGGTGCCGTATTAGGATAGTCTGCAACGAATCCATTGGCGCAAGGCGGATAGCCTGCGAGGTTTGAAAACGCTCCATCGCATCTACTTGCAACATGGAGGAGGCGACGGAATCGCGCTGACTCTGCTTCGCTGCTTGAATCGTTAGCACGGAACCAAGCAGAGATGCTCATGAACAGCCACGATCACGATATGAAATAACAGGACGTTACCTCTTACTCACATCTCCCCATTCCTCCTTTGTCGATACTGTCTTCCGACGGCTGCATGACGCAAACCAATTCGATGGCATGTCAAACGTTGGTCATTGACAACCAAACCTCCGAATGACCGAATCTTTTTTCATCCAATCCAACCGCAAACGTGTTGACACTGGCATTGGTCATGTCCCAATGCGATACCATTCATGGCATGTTGCTGCCGCAACTTGGACCCAAACTTCCATGTTGTCTGGCAAACACTTCATGTGGTGCTTCGACTGATCCATCACATCGATCGATTGGCGCAATGACCAACAAATGAAACGATCCACAACTTGAAATCATTTCGAAATCGGCCCATGCTTCGATCTGCATCATGGCGTTTCATCGCAAACGAACGTCACCATTTGGACCTCCTCTTCCATGGTTCGCGTTGCATCATCACGAACCGACTGATTCGCTGAATTCCTGAATCGCTGACTCATCCACAATTCAACTCCTTGTGACCGCAGCGCCTACTCTTCCTCCGCCAAGGTGGAGGCACGCAAGTTCTTCGTCGGTGGAAACTGGAAGTGCAACGGAACCGTCTCGCAGGTCAACGAGCTCGTTTCCATGATCAACCAGTCCACCTTGAGCACTGACACCGAGGTCGTCGTCTGCCCATCCCAGGTCCACGTCCAGAAGGTCCAGGAGGGAATCCGCGGAGATGTCTCCGTCGGAGCCCAGGACTGCTGGGTCGAGGGCAACGGTGCCTACACCGGAGAGACCAGCGCAGAGATGCTTACCGATATGGGAGTCGGCTGGGTCCTCGTTGGACACTCCGAGCGCCGTGGCAAGGGCGAGGCTGATGCCGAGGTCGCCTCCAAGGCCAAGTACGCCCTCGACAAGGGACTTTCCGTCATCGCATGCTGCGGAGAGCCACTCGAAAACCGCGAAGCTGGAACCACCAACGACTTCGTCTTCCCACAGATCAAGGCCTACGCCGATGTCTTCACCAAGGAGGACTGGGAGAAGGTCGTCATCGCCTACGAGCCAATCTGGGCCATCGGAACCGGCCTCACCGCCACGCCAGAGCAGGCCCAGGAGACCCACGCCGCCATCCGCCAGTACCTCGGTGAGATCGCCGGAGCCGACATCGCCGCCAACACCCGCATCCTTTACGGAGGATCCGCCAACGCCAAGACTGCTCCAGGTCTTTCCTCCAAGGAGGACATCGATGGATTCCTCGTCGGAGGTGCCTCCCTCAAGCCAGAATTCGCTGACATCGTCAACTGCCAGGGAGACGAGAACAGCCTCAAGCCAGTCAACGTTGGCATCAACGGATTCGGCCGCATCGGACGGTATGTACTTTTTTGACTGAATGCGCCGGGAGCGGCAGCCGCAACAACTGTTGCAATTTCTGGAATATCCATTGACCGTTGATTGCATGAAAGTGTGCAGCCACACAGTGATAGCTGAACAGCCAGCTCCGACCTCACCTCATCTCACACATGTCCGTGTTTCTTTCCTTCTTCGACCCTCATCCACGTTCCGCTTCATACCGGATGATGACGAATTAAATTCCAAAAATGCTTGTTGTCAACGTCAACATCAACGTCAAATACGCGCACAAACACAAACACAGTCTCGTCATGCGCGCCGCCCAGAACGACCCAATGGTCAACATCGTTGCCGTGAACGATCCATTCATCCCAACCAACTATATGGAGTACATGTTCGCCCATGACACCACCCACGGAAAGTACTCCGGAGAGGTCTCCATGGTCGATGAGTCCAACATCAGCATCGACGGAAAGCCAATCAAGGTCTTCAACGAGATGGACCCATCCAACATCAAGTGGGGTGATGCCGGTGCCGACTACGTCGTCGAGTCCACCGGGGTCTTCACCACCACCGACAAGGCATCCGCACACATGGCCGGAGGAGCCAAGAAGGTCATCATCTCCGCCCCATCCGCCGACGCCCCCATGTTCGTCATGGGAGTCAACAACGAGAAGTACGAATCGTCCATGGACGTCGTCTCCAACGCATCCTGCACCACCAACTGCCTCGCACCAATGGCCAAGGTCATCAACGACGAGTTCGGTCTCAAGGAGGGTCTCATGACCACCGTCCATGCCGTCACTGCCACCCAGCAGACCGTCGATGGACCATCCCAGAAGGACTGGCGCGGAGGACGTGCCGCTTGCTACAACATCATCCCATCTTCCACCGGAGCCGCCAAGGCCGTCGGAAAGGTGATCCCGGAGCTGAACGGCAAGCTGACCGGTATGTCGTTCCGTGTCCCAACCATCAACGTTTCTGTCGTTGACTTGACTTGCCGCCTTGAGAAGGGTGCCTCTTACGAGACCATCTGCGCCGCCCTCAAGAACGCTTCCGAGGGCAAGATGAACGGCATCCTCGGATACCAGTCCGCCGATGTTGTCTCTTCTGACTTCATCTCGGACACCCACTCCTCCATCTTCGATGAGAAGGCCGGAATTGCTCTGACTGATGACTTCGTCAAGCTTGTTTCGTGGTACGACAACGAGGCCGGATACTCCACACGTGTCCTTGACCTCATCAAGCACATGGAGGTCACAAAATAAGCACCGACACCATCTGCACACCCCATGTTAATGGGACGACGAAACCAAACCTTCGGCACACTGTACCATAATGACTAAGACAAATATCTGTTTGGTTACGTGGTCCTCTTTGCCCTGCGCAGTCCTTGTTTGTGGAGGCATCTAATAGGATACGGTTGAGTAGAGTGACGCAGTGGCACAAGATCGTCTCAACTACATACGTGCGTTATTTCTGATTTATCTGTGGTGCAATCAATCAAATATCCTCGCTCCTATCCGAATCTTCTGACATGTTGGCGATGCTCATGCTGTCGTCATTGTTGTCTCTGTATCCCCCGCTGCTGTTGTTGGGACTGTGATCAGCGCCATCCACCCCAGCTTTCGCTGTGCTCGTATGAATGGTCCGATCGGTTTCCATCTCTTTCGATTGTTCCGTCTTTTCTGAATCGACTCCCTTGTTGCCGCCGCTGTTGTCGTCGCCATCGCCATCGCCAATATCGTCGCCGGTATCCTCACGAAGTTCAGCTTCGTTCGTCTTTGCGCTGGGGTCGCTGTCTGATGTACTCGTAGGAGCTACCCCAGGAGCAACTGCAGGGGTGCTTTTATCCACGGCGCCAGTTTCAGCCCCTGCCGGTGGTGAATCCGATTCGTTCGGAAACGACGGTTCGTCTTGGCGCTTGTCCAAGCGGCTGCGAGAACTTTCGTCTTCATGTCCCTCCAACTTCTTGCTCTTCCCCTTCTCATTGTCTGCTTTCGTAACATCATCAATCGCCGTGCTCGCACGCACCTCCGCCTTCTCATCCTTCTCCTGCGAAGGCACGCTCTTCTGGGCCGGTTTTTCCTGCGTTGGATGTTCCGCCTCCTCCCCAAAACGATTCTCCTTGCGCCATTTCTTGGCTTTCACCCACACCATGCCATCCACCGGTTTGCCGCCATCCAGATATTCTGAGACAAATAGACCTCGGGTGGCTTGTTCGTTGGACAAAGACACTGTGAAGGAAGCCTTGCAGCAGCTTCCCCAGTCGCCAAACGCGGACTCAAAGCTCGAAAAACCAACCAACAGCTTTTGCAGCAGCACATCTATTCGGATGATCTGGGACTCTTGCTCCACGTACGACAATTGCGCATCATACGCCTCCTTCGGCACCCGTGCCAACCTGTGCACTCCGTTGTTCTGGATGGCTGACATTTCTACACCATCTTCATTCTGCCCCAAATCCTTCTCCTCACTTCCTTCCTCGTCCTTATGTTTGACACTGCCGTTGCCGTCATCGTTGTCAATATCTTCGCCATCCGTCTTGCTCTCGTCCTTGCATCGTTTCTGGTCTTCTGCGCGTTTTTCTGGCGTTGCTGACTCCTTCTCGCTGTCCTTCTCATTGATGGTCATCGAATCTTCTTCAGGAGCTTGCTTTTTCCCCTTCGTTCGTCCTTTGCTGCGATTGTCGCAATCATCACTGGTCTCCATGTCGTGACTTGAACTTTCGTTCTGTTCCATCTGTCGCCGTTGCTCCTGCTGATTCAATGACTTCTTTTGTCGCTCCTGGCCACTGTTTGGCTTCATTGGCATCCACAACGCTCGCAGAGGGCGGCGAACTTCAAAACCGGCGATCTTAGTCCATTGCTCGCTCGGCTCCTTGACTTTGATCATGGCTTCTCGCATTTCGGATCTCAGCTTCCTGCTTCTACCAGCAAAATACGTCGATGCTTCGTCGACGGAAGGGAAGATGTATATCCCGCTGCCTATCTTCACTTCCACCAGATCTAACTCCACTATGGGTATGACCACCGCCCCCTGCTGAAGTCCCTGCAACGACACCCAGCGGTGCCCGAAGAGGCGCGACCTCGGATCTTTCGCGCCGCGATGGATCAGATTTTTCATCGCTGATTCGCTCAGTGTTTCAAATTCACATCTGTGGCCCAACCCCATCAAGAACAGCGCAGCCTGCAATGCGCTCTTTTGTGTCGAATATGCCTTGATTATCCGGCACGTATCCGGATCGAGCACCGCCACCGGCCTCGCGAGGCTTGTCTTTGTCAGCTTGATGGTGATCTTGTGTTTACTTTTGGGCCGCCTCAGCGATCCAATCGGCCTTGGTTTGACACCGGAGATCGACACCGTTGACGGCGGCGGTTTCACTTCGGTTGCTCTCGTCGATGGCGACGACGGCGGAGTTTCCGGTGAAGACGTGTCGCAGGACTGCTCCTGCTCCTGCTCCTGGGCATCCGAACAGTTGTTGCGCTCCATTTCGCAACCCCTGACAAAACTGGCAACGGCTGCTTTCACCTCGTCAGACAAAACATCAGCAATGCTGCATATTACCATCTTGAGCATCCGCTTTCGATGCACGGCAGCCATCCGAAAAATTGCGCTACCTTCCAAATTGAAGGTGAAGCAGTTGTGCCAAACAAGTTCAATGTCTTTGAAGATATCGATGAGGATATCGTTCTTATGGCGGACCTTGCCAGTCTCAGTCTCAGCACCAGCGCCAGCATCAATACTACCGGCACCAATGGTGGAGCTTTCGGCTGAATCGTTGTTGTTGATGCTATTGGCGACGTCAATATCCATGTTGCTCGTTCCATCTCCGATCCTGGCATCTCTGTTTGTGCCCCTGGCCACATTGAAGTAGTAGCCCGAGCCGATGCGCTTGTGGATCGTCCCAAGGTCGATGGGGGTCTTGACAATGTTGGCATATTCGGGTATGGCCTTGACGTTCACAGGATCGCGGAACATGTAACCAAAGTCGTAATCGATAAGCCTTGACAGGAGCTCGCGGATCATGCTGTAGAGTCTCATTTCGTCTACCGTTGGCAAATCAACCTGATGTTCCTTGAATTCTTTCAGCAGAGTGGGGAACTCCTTGTGGCCAGTCACTTTGTCGTCTTTCAATATGGTATTCTCTTTCTGGCATACCACGCATTCCCACGGCAAGTCATTGGCCTGCACGCTTGGTTTGATGCACCCGGGATGGAAAGCACGAGGGCAAAAATCGCAACACAGCAAGTTGCCATGCTTCTCGCAGAAGTGGCAGTAATCGACGTTGCCATCCTCCAGAGCTTCGTTGGCCTCAGCGGTGGCCGCAGATTGCGCAGCCGATGACGCGGCTCTATTGCTTGATGTCAAATGCGCCATGCTCTGAGCCACCTCATCTGGATTGTCGCAAACAAAAGGCCCCGTGGCTGCAAATACCGTGGAGTAATCAGATACTGTTCCGACTTCAACTTCGCGCATTCCGGAGACTTCGCGTGGGAAATCATAACTCGGAAGTTTGGGAACCCAATCTCTGAACCTCCCACGGGATGCAGTCGATCGTTTCGGCTTTGTCGACTTGTCAGGATCCGGCGTGGATGCGGCAGCAGCGGCGGTCGCTGCGGCGCTGCTTCCTCGCTTCTTTTTCAACCTTGCGACGAGCTCGTCCATCGTCACGTCTGCAACATCCAGACAATCCTCGTTGCAGACTCTCCGAAGTTCGTTGGCGAGCGAATCCAATCTCCGTTCGCACTTGCCACAAGGGCAGGTGAGGGAACAAACGGGACAGTACGGTGCCTTCCAAACCCCATCTTCGCCCCTCGAGATTCCGTGAGCTATCTGTACACAAAATCAGGCGGATAGGACGGCAATTGCCGCATGGAAAAAAAGCGTAGAGTAGAATAGAGTACGTACACATCATGGATGATTGTGAGGGCATTGCACTGGAAGCGTAGCATGGCGATGATGACCATGGCGATGAACATGATACTGCCCTGCGAGATCCGTGCAGTTCGCTGATCGGAGACGCATTTTAGCGTCGACAGATCGGCCACGTTGCTGCAAATTGCAATGGTTGCGACTTACTTCGAGGTGATCATCGCAAAAGGCATGCGAGTCGACCCCGCAGCCAAAAGCATAGGCCTTGGGCACCTGCTTTTGACAGCCATGGCACGAATGATTTTCCAGGGCCACCAGCGCAACGCCATCATCGTCGCATTGCTGCAAGTTTGCAATTTCATGGTACGAAACCGTCTGTGCCTTTCGCTGCACTTCGGATATGTACTTCGGATCGATGGTCCCATGCGATATCGTGTTCATTCGTGATGATGACATTCGGTGGCAACTGTTGCTGTTGTTTGTGCTGGACATGGATTGCCGTGACCCACCCCGCAGCGCATGCTGCCGTTCTTGCATCTCTTTGCGAGATAGCTGCTTGCCTCCACTTTCTGGGTTGAAGAGATTGTCGTACAGCCGTTTGAAGGATGGCGCAGCGGCAACCCGGCGGACATTCCCATGCGGATCCCGGATAGGATACGGAAGAGTGTACGCTGCGTGTTGCAGAATGTGGCTCTCTAGCTGCTGTTCAATGGATGTCGCCAAGTCCATCGTTTGTCCGAACGTCAACCCGTACTCAGTCGCGACGTCTTGAGCAAAAAGCATGGGCGATTGAGTCGACGGAGATGAAAGATCCCAGACAACCGTCTCACGAAAGTATGCCTCATCTTGCGGACTATCGTCGCTGTTCTCGTCATGGAGAGGGAATGCCACAACGATGTTGGCTTTCAGCTTTGGCTCTTCTTCGACGTGGTTGGTGTCTGAGGGTTCTAAATCGCAAAGCAACGCTCCTGAAACTCTGTCTCTTGGTTCCGACCCCTCCCTACCCCGATGGTACGCAAAGGCATCCAATCCTTTCTTTTCGCACATGGACGTAACGCACACGTGGATCGCTTCTGGGTCGTTCGGATTCGCCCCGTCCTCATTTTGTGCATCGTCCGATTTGTCTTTGTCTTCATCCTTGCCCTTGCTCGACTTTTCGACGGGCTCTTTCGCTATCCGGACGAAGCATGAATCCAGCACAACATCATCAATCTTGGATTCTCCTTTTTCCTCGTCGCCGGTGTTCGTCGCTGGAATTTGTTGCTTTGGTCTTTGCTCAGGTCCGCTGGTGTCCATCATTTTGATGTCTTCAGTCATTTCTCCATCAGCCTTTGTTGCAGGCGTTTCAATCGCCGCGTCGCCACCATCGCCAGCGATGTTTGAGCCAGTTGTGGTCTCGGTCTCGGTCTGCGTTTTCGTTGCATTTATTGCTTTTGTGGCTGCCTCAGCCTTCGCAGTATCCTTCTTCGTCGTGTCGGATGCACTCGTCTGTTTGGCGTCGCCACCGTCGGTTTGCAACAGCGACGCTTCTGTGTTTTGTACATCGTCTGCGCCTTCACCTGCCTGGGACGACATGCGTTGCCGCTTTGCATTTGGGACGCCATCACTGCGACCGTTGCCCGCACCAACACCAGGTATGCCCTCTGGCTCTCTTTGTCGGAATGCTACCTGTTGCGCCTTGCGTCGTGCTCTCTGCAGATGTCCGCATCGGAGGGAACAAAACGACGTGAAACAAAACACCGTATTGGACGTTAGCAATCACGCAGACGACGGCATTGATGGTGCGTGTTCGACAGCCCCTGACAAGAGCATCATACGGATTAATACTGGGACGTATTATGTCAGAGAATACAACAACTCTGGCATATGAAATTTTAGTGGCAATCCCAACCTTCAATTTCCAAACATCACCCGAACAAAGCAAAAAACGCACCAAGTGAGGACTCTGGACATCGGCAACTCCCCCTGTTGCCGTCCATCCCCATCGCGACGGATCCAGCAGGGCCGCGTTCAGGGAAGCGTGCGGATTTGTCTTGGACAGCGAGTCTATCATCCTTAAGCTTGTGGTCATCGACACAAATCAGGGATGGCCTTGCTCGACTGGTCGTTGTTTGCATCTGCAAACTCGTATGTTTGTGTTTGTACTCGTCTTCACGAAACCAGAGAGAGTGGCGGAGAACGTCAACATCAACATCGACAGTGGTGGACAGCGCTCGACGGCAGGTTACAGCTTCGCTGTGGTCGTGAGATGGTGGTGATGAATTTGTCGTTCTTGTTTCTGGTGTGGAAACTTGGATGGGTCGACTGAGAGGACTGCAATGCCGCCAACGAGACTTCTTCTTCTCCCTTCTGTTTCAATCGTGTCTACGACCACGTCTACACTCGCGCTTGCCCTATCTCTCTCCGGAGAGAGGCTTCCATGCTGACTTGATCCCAAGAGAAGACAGGAGCGATTGCGACGGAGTGCTTGAATCCGTTTCATCCGGGCGCAGAACTGCAGATGATGATGTACTGGCACTCGCAAGAGGGCCCCTTCCATCACCTCTGGCCATACTATCGGTGCTTCTGACTGGTAGTCGTATCTCGCCGAACTGGTTGCTGACTTTGCCATGGCTGCTGTGATTTCCATCTCACGAAGTCTCGTCTTCTCCACCTTTTGGAGGGTTCGTTCTCTTGAGCCTACCCAAAGGACATGCAGACATGTGCCAGAAACGATGTTGAAATGGGTACTTCGATATGTCGATCGAATACTTCGATGATACAGCGTGCCGTCATAGGAGCGTTGGATTAGACTCGCTATTGCAAAATGATCGAGCTATCATCCTTTCCTCATCCCACAGAGCAACAGAGTTGGTTAGTCTCGATGCAGTATCATGCTGTTGCACACTGCTGTGAGCGCATTATCGGGTGTAGGCGTCTACGACCAGTGTGAATAAATCGAGTTTGTTCTCGATCAGCTTGACTACTGCAGATGTCTTCGCGCCAATTTCAGCGAACTTCGTTCCATGTTGCGTGGATCAACAACTTTTTGGGATCCGCCAAAAACAACAGGAACGACCACAACAGCCTAACAACGACACAAATACCAAGGCCAACCAAGAAGCAACACCAACACAACACCAAGAAGCAACACCCACACAACACCAAGGAGGAAATATTATAAATCGATCGCCATCTCTGGTGCCATCACCATCATCACCATCACCACCATCATCACTATCACCAGGAACAACCATGCACATCAAGCAGATCACGATATCGAACTTCCGATCGTTCAAGCGACAACTGGAGCTACAGGAACCTTTCTCTCCAACGACCAACATCGTGATCGGATCCAATGGCCATGGCAAATCGAACCTCTTCGCCGCAGTCCAGTTCGTTTTGCTCAGTCCACGATTCTACACCTTGGGTGCTGTAAGTCCCTCTCTCTGTCTCTGTCTCTAGAGAAAGCATAGTACATCGTTCCTTCGCTGCTTTGGCTGCATTGCATGGATTGGACCACGATGGTGCCACGAAGATGGAACGGGATATAAAACGCCCGCATCTGTGGTTCCACTCACTGTATACTCCCGCACGCCTCTAACACATGCACCATACATCATGCAACACCCGTACATTGCACTACTCTGCCACATTTTGATGCCTTGGACGGACAATCACAGAGAGAACGCAGAGCGCTGCTGCACGAAGGAACCGGATCGGCAGCCGTCAACGCCTTCGTGGAGATCGTCTTTGACAACTCCGACAACCGATTTGCGTTGGAGCATTCCGATGAAGTCGTGCTGCGACGCACCATCGGAAGCAAGAAGGATGAATTCTTCCTGCAACGCAAGCGCGCCACGAAGCAAGAGATCGCCAGCCTGCTGGAGGGAGCCGGCTTCTCCAAGTCCAACCCCTACTTCATGGTGGAGCAAGGTAAGATCCAGGACCTCTGCACGATGACCGATGCGGAACGACTCAATCTCCTCCAGCAGGTGGCGGGAACCACGGTGTACGACGAGAAGAAGAAGGAATCGCAAATCAAGATGAAGGAGAACGAGCAATCTATCGAGAAGATGGATGAGATCCTGTCCGATATCGACAAGCGCCTTCAGGAGCTTCAAGGAGAGACGGAGGAACTCCGGACCTACCAGCAGCTTGATCGCCAACGCAAGTCGCTGGAGTACACCCTGTACGAGAAGGAGCTGCGCAAGGCCCGGCACGCGTTGCTGCAGTTGGAGACGCAGCGGGAGGAACATGCCGGGCAGTACCAGGCTATGCACGAGGACCATCGCCGCACGCAGGACCAAATCCAGGATGCCGAGAGCACGCTGCGGACGCAGGCGCAGCACCTCCGCCGCAATCGGTTGCAGCTTGGGCGCCTGGAGCAGGACAAGAAGGATGCAGTGAAGCATCGTGAACAGTGCAAATGGGACATGGAGGAGTACAGGGAGCGCGCCAAGGTCGGGGCGGAGGAGCTGGTCAAGTCCAAGGCCCAGCTCAAGGAGCTGAACGGTCAGATCGCAAAAGCGGAAGCCGATCAGGAGGAGCTGCTGCCAAGGTTCCGCGACGAGCGCAGCAAGCTGGACGGTTTGTTGCGTGAGATCGAGCAAGTGCAGCATCAGATGGATGCGATGTACGCCAAGCAAGGTCGCGTGAAGCAGTATTCCACCATCGAGGAACGCGATGCTGTCCTGCGACAGCAGATGTCGGAGATCGAAGATCTCAAGGCCAACACCACACAGATGGTGGATGAACAACGGACGGCGTTGGCCAACGTCCGTCGTGCTATCCAGTCACAGCCTGCACAAGTCCAGATGCGCCAGGCTCAGATCAAGGACAGGCAGGATCAGCTGCACTCGCTGGGGAAGCAACTCAACGACAAGAAGAAAGAGCATGGCGGGCTCTTCGAACGACGCAAGACGCTGTGGCATGATTTGGAGAACGTGAAGGAGCAGATGAGCGACGCCAAGGAACAGCTCAACAGCGCACGCGGCGATTTCTGGAAGACGATGCCCCGCAACACCGCGATGGGCATCAGCAACCTCGATCAGCTGGTGCGACGCGAAGGGCTGACTGTCGGCGTGCAGTACTTCGGCATGCTCATGGACAACTTCGAGCTGAAGGACGACGAGTACCGCACGGCGGTAGAGGTGGCCGCGCAGAATGCGCTGTTCCACGTCATCGTGGATACGGACGAGACCGCCGCTCGGTTGATGAGACGCCTCGAGGAGCACAAGCTGGGTCGCGTCACCTTCCTTCCTCTCAACCGTCTCCACACGGACACGCGCGGCACGACGCAGTACCCGCCTGAAGAGAACTGCCGCATCCTGCACGCCTGCATCACCTTCGACAACCGAGTGGAGCGGGCCATGCGGCACGTGTTTGACAAGAAGCTCCTGGCACGGACTTCCGAGGTTGCATCCGAATGGTCATCACGGTACCGCATGGATGCCATCACGATCGAGGGTGATCTGTGCAGTCGCAAGGGTGCGTTGACGGGCGGATACGTCGATGCGAACAAGAGCCGGTTGCGTGCTCACGATCGTCTGCGTCAGGAACGCAACGCGCATGATGGGTTGTTGCGACGCTTCCACAGCTTGAAGCAGGACAGCGAGAAGGTGGACCACGACGTGGCGAGGACGGCGGCAGAGGTGTCTCAGGTCGAACGTGAGCAGCTGAAGCTAGAACGAGAACTGGCATCCATGCAGTCCTTGTTGGATCGTGCCCAAAGCCAGATGAATGAGAACGAGCGGGAGGCGGAGCGGCTGGAAACGGAGATCATTCCTCCGCTGGAACGTGACATGGCATCGTTTGAGGGTGACTTGGAACGTCTGCGCAAGGAGATTGGCACGGAGCTGGTCCGTGCACTGTCGGATGAGGAACGTACCACCCTGCAACGTCTGAAGCAGGAATTCGCGGCCAAGACAAAGGCTGCGGAAAGTCAGAGCGGCGTCGTGGATGACATCACAGCCCGACGCCAGCAGCTCAGCAGTTTGCTGCAGGACAACCTGCTGAAAGCACGTCGCGAGCTCACAGAAACGCGTGTGGAGTCCGGAAACGGCCCAGGCGACCGCATCGAACGCATCGCATCCGACGCAGCGCAAGAGCAGCTGGAGTTTGATCTGCAGCTTCGAGAGGGACGGTACGATGATGCGGTGAAGCACGCGGATGAGTTGGAGAGCCAAATGAAGCAGATCCGTCAAACGGGCAGAGATATCCAGGCCAATCTCGATGCAACTCACCAGACGGTGGAGGATCTGAAGACCGCGGAGATGGATGTGGCGAAGAGAATCGAGGAGAAGTCGACGGAAGCCGAGGATCTGCTGAACAAGGTGTGTGATTTGGATATGCATGTGTGCATGTGCTTGTGCATGTGCGTGAGATTGTTCTTTGAGGTTGAATGGGAGTGATCACATTGCGCCTGCCATCACGGCCATCAGGCATGCTGGAGCATTCACCTGTGCATTTCCTTCCCTCACCATCTTCGTTCCGTTCTGTTCCTTTTCTTGCCGATCTGTCACATTCCAATCTGCTCTACTCTGCGCTACTCTACTCTACTCTGTTCTACCCTACTTGATTGCATTCCGGTGTATCGCTCTGCGCAGAAATCCATGAACGTCTCCAAGCGTGACACGTACGTGCGCAAGATCCAGGAGCTGGGGTCTCTGCCACCAACCAGCGAGCTGAAGGAGCACAAGAAGCAGTCCATTCCCAACCTCACCAAGGCCATCGAAGGTGTCAACAAGAACCTCAAGAAGTACTCACACGTCAACAAGAAGGCATTCGACCAGTACGTCAACTTCAATGATAAGCGCAGCGAGCTGCTGAGACGCAAGCGCGAGCTGGATGAAGGTGCCACGAAGGTGGAGGAGCTGATCAGCAGCCTTGACGACAAGAAGGATGCGGCGATCAACCGTATCTTCCGCAAGGTGAGCAAGAACTTCAGACAGGTCTTCAAGGAACTCGTGCCGTTGGGTGGTGGCAAGCTCATCATCAAGGCTGCCGCTATGGATGACGACGACGACGACAACGACGATGACGACAACGATGAGGATGAGGATGAGACCGACAAGGAAGCCCAGTCTGATGTGTCTGACGAGGGTGCCGTCGCAAAACCACCAGCAGGCTCTCGAAATATCCCTGCAGACTCGTACAGAGGCATCGGCATCAAGGTGTGGTTCAGCGACTCGGGAGAGAACTTCATGATGTCACAATTGAGCGGCGGGCAGAAGGCGTTGGTGGCATTGGCTCTCATCTTTGCCATCCAGCGATGCGATCCTGCCCCTTTCTACATCTTCGACGAGCTTGATCAGGCATTGGATTCCACGTACCGACAGGCCGTCGCCAACCTCATCCACCGTCAGAGCGTGGACGAGGACAATCCAGCCCAGTTCATCATGAGCACGTTCCGTCCCGAGCTCGTCGCCGTGTCAGACAACTTTTACCGCATCGCTTTCCGCAACCGTGAGAGCAGAGTGGAGTCCACGAACAAACCAGCCGCGTTGAAGTTCATCGCTGACGAGGAGAAGAAGCTGAGCAGTGGCGGTTCGGCTGCCGCGGAAGCCGTTGGGAGAGGTAGCGCAAGAGACTCTCGCAAGCGCAAGTCGGTTGCTGTGGAGTGAATACAGCAACACTGTTAGCTCATAGGAGCGCAAGTCGAGCATGATGAGTGATGCAGCAACTGCGGAAGCACAATCGGCCACCGCATAACCGGCTGCTCGGCTCATGCTGCGTATGGTAGTATCATTGGGAGCGTTGCCGGGGTGTCATCCGCAAATCCAGGATGTTCAAACGGAGTGGCAACTACAAGGACGTGCGCGCAGCAAGATTCGTCACAGCATGGATTGCTCTGCTCTATGCCCCAAAGAGAGTGATGGGATCTCTCAGTCATCGTTTCTCAAGCGTATTATGTAATAACATAATTCTATCATAATATATAATGTGATGTATACATTGCCAAGTATTGCGCGACTCTCCAGAGTACTCCCTATGCACGACCTATTGAGTACTCCACTTGCGTGTCTCAAGTTTGTCACATTTTTGACATCAGGGTGAAACACTCCGACGGTGACCACAAGTAGAGTACACGTACTCGAGAGTGGATAATGATACGGCACTCCATGGTACTTCGACACAAACCTCTTCATCCAGTTTCTGATGGCACGGGAACGAGTGGGTGCCTCAGGCGCCATCACTCTTGTTCATGCTCATGCTCTTGCTATTCCTCTTGGCGGATCTGCGCAAGGCCTTTTCGATTCGCTGCCGCTCCTTGCGATCTCGGACCTTGCGTTCCTTGAACTTCTTCGCGAGATCATCAAATCCAATATCCATCAGGTGCATCTTTGCCAATCGTGCAGCCTTCGTGACAGGTCCGAGCATCTTGATGGCAGCGTCGTCAGGGATCTCCGTGCACTTCTCCAACGGACGACCCGTGATACGCTCTGCGGCATGCACGAGGTTGACGTCCGTCTCCGCAACCAAGCTGATGGCCCTGCCGCGCCGACCGGCTCGGGCTGTGCGTCCGACACGGTGCACGTAAGAGACAGTGTTCCTTGGGAGCTCGGAATTGATGACAAGATCAACGCACGGGATGTCCAGTCCACGAGATGCCACGTCCGTCGCGACGAGCACTCGGGCTTGCTGGGATTTGAACTTCCCCAGCGCTGCCAACCTGCGGTTCTGCGACAGAAGAGAATGCAACGCCACATTCTCCACCCCAACTTGAGACAGTATGCCCGATACCAACGCAGCTCGCTCGCACGTGGACACGAAGATGATCGCAGACCTTGATTTGCTTGGTCCTTGATCACCATCGCCATCGCTATCGCCGTTGTCGTCGTTGTCATTGCCACGATTATTGCTGGTTCTCGATCGTTTGCCAGACCACGCATTCTTTCCATTCGATGCCTTGGCACGTCCACCGTGAGACATCAATGCACGGATCGTGGCAAGAAGGTACGCATCACGGACACGTGATGGCATGAACAAGTACTCCTGTTTGAGTCCAGCTGGGATCCTGGGAGTCGTCGCTGCCTCCATCGCGGTCTTGTCGTTGTTGTCCTTGTTGGTCTTGCTGTCTGTCTCGCTACCACCGTCACTGCTATTCTGCAGTTGACCTGCCTCCATCCCCTTTCCCTGCAAGGCCGATGGATCCGGATCCGAATCCGTGACCAGGAACTTGTGCAACGGCAATCGACCTTGGCCTGTGCCCGCGATGGATTCCAGCATTTCCAGACTGCCCGTCATGGTGGCACTGAACAGCAAGGTTTGACACACGGTTCGCTTCTTGCGGTTGCAATGCAGGATGGGCAAGCAGAAGGCGACCGTTTTGCCGCTGCCTGTCGCAGCCAAGGCCAAGACGTGCGCCGCCGTTTGAGAGATGAGAAAGGGAACGATCGCCTGCTGCACTGGAGTGGGTCGTTGGAACCCCAACGAACGGCATGTCTTCACCAACATCTCATCAAGACCGAGATCATCGAAGGTGGACCATGAAGGCAGGTCGGCGTTGGTGTGAACGTGAACGTGAACACCAGCAGACACATCATCATCGTGGATGGTGGAAGTCTCGTCACCATTCGCTTCCCATTTGTTGCCTTTCAGTGACGTTGACGTCGACGAGGACTTGTCCTTGGCCTTCTTCCTTCGGTTTGTCGAGGATAGCTTTGGTGCAGACACAATGTCGTCATCCTCATCTCTGCTTGCTACTTCCGACGCTCTTTCGGGCTTTCATTTCTGCCGCTTGCGCGATGACTTCGGGGGCAGCTCAGACATGTTGTGCTGGAGGTGCCGTTGGGGATGCTGATGGCGATGGTTTTGCCGGTCTTGGTTGATGGGGCCTGTTCGTTTGTTCATGCGTTGGGACCGATGGAGTGAAAGCTGTGGGCCTTGACAAGAAGTCGTCATTGCTCCGGAGCGTTTGCGATTGGTCGTGGCCGATCACAGAGATCACAAGAAGCGGACGTCCTGCGCGTGGGTCGTACTCGTGGAGTCCTGATGGGCCTGCTGTACTTGGAGGTGTGGACGAACGGTACGACGCCACCTTGGTTGTCTTGGTTGGGATTGAAGTTGTGCGTGGACCCGGTTGCCTTTTAGGGTACGTTTTAGTTATTGCTTCTCCCTCCTTGTTGCACTCTGGTGGCTTGCGGGTCTTTCCATTGGCAGATGGAGAGGTGGTCCCACTTCCAACAACATGCCCTTGGTGCCCGAGCGAAATGTCTTCCGCTGCCTTGGTCGGCTCCAGCGATGTGGGTACAAATGGCGTCGACAATGGTGGTAATGATGTGACACCGCTTCGCCAGCACTCTGTGGAGTCTTAGTGCGGTTGTTCCACGGTACCACTGCTGCGAAGTGTGATGATGTTGTCGCTGGTCACTGAATTCTGTAGAAGTGATTTTCTGACGCGTCGGCCAAAATATCACAACAACGAACTGAGTGGTAGCGACCGCGTTGGGATTCGGCCACGTCAAAATGTGTTGCTCGTGTTGTCGCGCAGGTGTGGGAAACATGCGGTGTGCGTGATTGATGCAAACGATCATGCCACGCCCAGCGAAACAAAGTTAGTGCGTGGAAGCCGTTGTGTGGGAGGACTCTCTATAGACAAACAATACGACAGTGGATGTTGAAGACGATCGTTAACGCGAAAATCAACACGACAAAAACTGTCAATCACGAACACTGTGGGTTCGCCTTCAACAAACCAAGATTGGACCCTTGGCGTGGACTTCTCGCGTCTTTCTCAAGAATACTCCCCATCGCACCATGTCGTGGTGACATTGTGCAACAGACGACATCTCCCGTTCGTGTTGGTGGCACGAGCGGCGACGACGATTGCAGCAGAGAGGAACAGCACCATGCACACCTCATGCCCTGGGATGTGAGCTGCGTTTCCTTGGCAAACATTGTGTGGACACCACAGAGAGATGTGTCTCACCAAAGGCAAGGGAGGGGCAACCACGAGTGATCTTGCACCCGCGACTATCCTCGTCCTCGCAAACATCAGCATCCTCGCATCACATCTCATAAGCATCGTCATACAAGTACCAATACGCTTGTGCTCACACTCACAGTTCATCTCTCTGGAGAGAGAGAAAGAGAGACAAAATCACAGGCATAGCCAAGCCCTGATTCACACTCAGACTCTGTAGAGATCAACATCGACGCTCATAATATCACTCCCGCGCCATCTTTTGCCGAGCAACACGCACTCTTCAACATTCGCCACATGAGCAGAACTGTGATCTGAGCACATTCTCCACCAATGCTAATCCCAGCACCAACACCAGTACCGTGCATACCAATTCGTACGTATACATCCACATCCACATCCATATCCACATCCACGTACGTACCTGCAAGTCGACAATGAAGCGATCATGCTTTAGCGAGATCTTGTGCAACCCGCGCAAGAAAGCTTCTGCGGATGGGCAAATTCCTCACTTGCCTGATGGACCAACCTCCCTCTTCAGCGTGCACCCGGAAACGGTTCGAAGCTTTGGAATGCACCAGATCGGCGATGAGAGGGCGGTGAAACAGGCTGCCGATGCGTTCAAAAGTGAAGGAAGCTCGGAGACTTTCAGCGCCAGCTGTCCGGAGGATATCGTCAACCACGAGCTGCGCAATCTCTCGCCCAACGAAAGGGAGCAGGTCTACGAGAGCATCCATGGCGTCACGCGGGTGATAGAGGAGTCGGCCAATTTCGTGGAAGATCGCCTCGAGGAGCTCGATCGCAAGCTCAAATCCAAATCCAAGATCAACACGGCCTACAGCCGGGCACTCTTCCTCAACAAGAAGTACGTCAAGGCTCGCGATTTCGAGCTCATGTTCTTGCGCAGCACGGAGTACGACGCCGGGAAGGCTGCCGACAAGATCATGCTGCACTTCGAAAAGAAGTGGCAATGGTTCGGTCATGAAAAGCTCACGAATGACATCCGTTGGGATGATCTGGACGACGATGCGAAGGAATCCACCAGGCATATCAGCGCTCTCTTTCCCAACATGACAGACTCCGTTGGACGGCCGATCATGTTCGGTCCTTACGCTTTGTGCTTGCCCGATCCACATGCGGCATGCCACGTCCAAGCAAGCTGGCACAAGATGTTCTCGTGCGCCAAACGCAGCGAGACCGCACAGAAGAAAGGCTTCGTCACGGTCATGTTCTCGCACGGAGCATCGGCGCACGACACCTTGGAAGCCTTCCGAATGCATGAAAACCAGGCGTGGCTTCAACATTGCATGCCATTCCGCAACGCCGCAGTTCATATCTGCCTCTCCACCGAGATACTGCGCCCATTAATCGTGGTTTGCTTTCGTTTGGCGTCTCCGCAGGATCGTCAACGCATGAAGATGCATTACGGGTCGATGCTCGAGACGCACTACGACTTGAACACGTTCGGCATCCCCACTTCTATCATGCCGATGGACACCGAAGGCATCTGGCGGCTCGATTTGGTCGATCAACACCTTCGCGAGTTGATACGATACGAGAAAGACAGCGCTCGTGTGGAGGAGATCTCCAGAGACGGGAAGATTCATGAGATCCGCGAAGTAGATGTCCTGGTCGGGAAGGGGCCGCAATTCCAGTGGTTCCCAGGCAATGTCGACCTCACCAACCTCATCAAGGAATGCAAGTCTCAGCACCAGGCAGCGAGTCGGTTGGAGAAGAAGCATGTCGTCGCAGGGGTGCTGCAGCAGATCAAGGCAAGGGGTGCGCGATTTCTGGAACGCTACGGGGACACAGGTTGGTGGGTTGAGGTGGACGAACACCGGTGCACGGAGAAGATCGCCATGGGATTCCGCAATTTGACGAAACGGGCAAAGGAGAAGCAGCAGCCAATGCCTCAAATTCGGTAGTGGTGGGATGCGGATGCGGGCTGTTCTGTTGTGCGTACTAGACAACAAGGGTGGATCTGAGGGCGGCGACTATAAGTGCACAGCATAGCACGAGCAGGAAGGTACGAGTAAAGCAGTGCTTCATCGGCGCTGTTTGGTCCTCTGCGAACATGCATACCGGTAAGGGAATATTACAGTACGCATATCATGCATAATACAACATCATACACATTGGACAAGTTTGGCACAGGCAGTCTTCACGACTTTTGAGATGAATGATGAATTGGAGTTACAATTGTCCGGGCAGACCTTCTCGTGGCCGGCTTCACTCTCGACGTACCCGTACGTACACACGCTCTCCTGTCAGAAACATTAACAACAACAACACACAGAGAAGAAACACGCAGGGTGGTTGACGGGAACTGGGAGAGAAATCGTATGTACGACTACGTACGTAAGTAGTCGTACTCGTTCCTCGCCAGGCAGAGTCCGATACCACGATGGGGACTGCGGCCAGGTACTAATACAAATGAGAACAACTGCAGAAGCAGAAGCAAACGCGATGGGGTCGGAGCGCCAAGGAACGACAAGAGCGAGGCACAATGCGAGCATGTCGCTCACAGAGAGATTTAGTTCGCCGGATACGAGTCACCATCACGGGCAAAGCAGGATTGGTGATGTCTGGGTTTGCCTTCATTTATGTGGCCTGTGCAGTCCAGCTTATTTTGCTCCAGAGTAACCAATAGTATGCATTCTTGTTTGTCAAAAAGTCTGCGCTGGCCAGTTGCTCCACCAGCCGGCATTCGACTTGAATTACTTTACTCTAGTAGAGTCCATCGTCCTTGATCCACTGGGCGGCCTGCTTAGCGTAGTAAGTGAGGATGATGTCGGCACCGGCACGCTTGAAGCACATGAGGGTCTCCATGACGACGTCCTTCTCGTCCAGCCATCCCCTCTCGCAAGCAGCCTTGATCATGGCGTACTCGCCAGAGACATGGTAGGCAGCGATTGGCAACGCGGAGGCATCCTTCAGTCGGCGGATGATATCGAGGTATGGCATACCTGGCTTGACCATCATCATGTCAGCACCTTCGGCTTCGTCCAAGGTGGCCTCGATCAATGCTTCGCGGCCGTTGGCTGGGTCCTGCTGGTAGGTCTTCTTGTCGCCGAATCCTGGGTGGCTGTCAAGGGCGTCACGGAATGGCCCGTAGTACGCGGAGGCGTACTTGGCGGTGTAGGAGAGGATGGAGACATCGGTGAAACCTTCCGAATCCAGAGCATCGCGGATTGCCTTAACGCGTCCGTCCTGTACGCGTTCGTCGTGTCGGCCGGTGATTGATTTGATTAATTACATTTATGATCACGAAATAGTTTCATCGTGTCATTGTTGTGATTCGTGTCGGTTGCAGGGGAGCCGTCACGATGAAATGTTTAATGTTGGTTTGGCAGATAGATGGTGAGTGACATACCGGCTATGTATCGATTGAGCAGAACGCAGAGCATAAACGGAGCATCGTACTCGTACAGAGTTCGCGCACGCAATCTCCATCGACGTCCAGGCATCCTGGCCATACATAGAGATTCACAAATGTACCGGTTCATCCACCAGCGAGGACAACGCCAGCAACGATATCCCGACAGCAAACGAAAAACAGAAGTAATGGAATTGCGTACCATCATGTCACTTGGAGCAACGACGTCGGAACCGGCACGTGCCTGGCACACGGCCTGCTTGCACAGCTGGGTGATGGTGACATCGTTGAGGATCTTGCCGTCCTCGACAACACCGTCGTGTCCCTGGTCGGAGTATGGGTCCAGAGCGACATCGGTGCACAGCACTGCGTCTGGGTACTGCTCCTTGATCATGCGCAGGGCACGTGGCACAATGCCCGCTGGGTTGTAGGCTTCGACACCCAAGTTGGTCTTGAGCTCATCTGGGACCTTGGGGAAAAGGACGAAAGTCTTGACACCAAGGGCCATGGATTCGCCAATCTCCTTCATCATGGAATCGAGGGTGTGACGCTCGCATCCTGGCATGGACTCGATGGCTTGATTGTGGTCTTCTTCGTGGATGAAGAGTGGGTAGATGAAGTCGGCTGGTGTCACGATGTTCTCGCGCACCATAGCACGCACGGCTGGGGACTTGCGGTTGCGGCGTGGGCGCGCACGCTGTTTGAGATATTATTTATCGAATGTTGAATCATTCCGACGGAGTAGTTAATTGCGTTGGATCGTCATTCGTTGTCATTCATTGTTGATGCGTTGCAGCACGTGTACGTGCCCCACAGCGAAGTTGAGAGTGACGAGCGAAGCACGGAGTGAATGCGATGGCAAAATAAAAAAAACGGTGAGCACGAAGAGTGTCAGTGTGAGCATCGGCACTGGTACTGGTATTGCTGGATTTCTTGTTTTCATCCTCATTTGTTTGATTTCGTGTCATGAGCAGCTTTGCCACGAACTCGTTTTCGATGTTGCGGGCACACGCCCACCCGTTCCATGCGCGTTCGTCTGCGTTGGCCTGCGGTGAGTCCAACCCAATGCAAACGCAGACAAGAGCACACATGCGCGGAATGAATCAGAAGATCACCCCCCGATTTGTTTTCATTGCTCATGTTGCTCTCGTTGTTGCTCTCGTTATTGCTCTCGTTGCATTGTTTCAAATGAACGGACGTTGTCGGGCTAGCTCCCGTGTCATGTCATGCCGTGCAATGGCATGCTGTGATGTGCCGTACCTGCTGGTTCCACACTTCGTTGTTGTTGTTGCGGGTCAATGCTGGGCTGTTGCCGGTGGTTGGGTCGAAGGTCGCTGGTTCGCTGTCGATGCCCATCAGGGACTTGTCCACTGGCTCGGCATTATCAGTGGAGGTGGATGGAGCCACGGCGGAGAACCCGGCGGCGAATCCAACCAAGGAGCTGAACAGGAGGGCGGAGCAGAACTTCATGTTGGAGGAAGAGCGTGGGATAGACACAACGATAGTGTGGATGTATTTTATGTTGAGTCGAGCTTTGGAGATGAGCGAGGACGAAGCGTTGCGAAACCGATGGGAAGCTGTTGAGCTGTATCGAAGCTGGAGATGGTCATCTTTCGTCGCAGTGGAGATGGATGTCTTCCTTTTTTCGTGTCGGTGTGTTGCGCTTTCGTCTCTGGATCTTCGTTCGTCACATCGTTCCAGCTGGAATACTTCAACTTGGTCCGTGATTGATTCATACAAGACTCGCTGTATCGTGTTTGGTAGTGCGTTGGCGGGACTAGAAGAATGTCATGGAAGCCAACAAACGCGTGAAACGAAGGTTTCGGGTAGTATTACGAGCTAGAGAGATCGAAGGAAATTGCTGTTGGGCCCCATGAATGCGAGGATGGATACTGGTAGGAATATGACCAGCAGGCAGGCATTCCCACTGGGAAGTCGAGGCCAGACGATGATCTGCGATGATTCTATTGCATTATGGTGCATTGTTCTGCGTTGTGAAGACCCTTTTTTCGAACCCCATTCCGTTCCATTCAACCCCATTCCATTATATTCAATTCTTGTTGAGCAAAGATTCGGCCTTTTCAATGTCCTCCCCCAATTGCTTCGTCAACGACTTTCTTTCCTCAAGCTGATGCTCCAGTAGCTGGATGAGGAGTTCGCGGCTTTGGTGTTCTCGCAGCTTGTTGCATTCTTGAAGCATCAGGAAGATCTTGTGTGACAGTTCATCTCGTTTCTCTCTGTTCCGGCAGGACAACGATCATGACATTGCCAATTGATGGTTTGCCAATGAGTGGTGTGAATGCGTACGTGAGCGAGGTGCTTGATGCATGCACGAAAAGACAAAGAGCAGAGATTTCTTCTTCTCATCTTTTCGATGTTCGCGTCATCGCCAGCAGCACTCCTTTGATCAACGTCCGACGCGATTCACGAACATCCCCGAATTGCGCTCGCGATTCATAATAGGAGTACTTACTTGTTACCCGCAGGTCGGTGCACCAGCTCTTGCACCAGCGCAATGAATCCTTCCACAACTTGCTGGTTTAGTCTGCAGATGTCAACAATGGAGAATACAAGCAATGTAGTGTTGAGTGAGCAAGATTGGTGAGAAGCCAGGGTCCAGTTCGCGGTGTATATAGTAGCAGAGCAGAGCAGAGCAGAGCAGTGAAGTCAGTTCAAGACGAGGTTTGGCGTTTGTGTAGAGTACTGTACTCTGTTGTGTTTGATGTTCGCGACACGCAGTGAATGCAACACTGACTTGCGGCATCGGCAACGACGGTAGCTAAGTAGCACAACATGCCGTGATGCGCCCGTGTCTGAGTCTATCGCGTTGGCGCGCATCACATACTCATCTTTAGAGAGTTGCACCTACCTCTTGATCTCATTTCCGACGATTCTAGGATTCTCGCAGGGGTCCAGCGGTTGAACGATCATCGGATCCTTTATCGTCAAAGGACAGAGCCATTGTTGCAATTGTCGGTTGTTGTGTTGCGGAAGAGAGGAGAGGAACAATGGAGCGAGCGAGTGAGTGAGAAGGACTGTCAAGTATTCTAACATGCAGATGAAACCACACTATCACACTCGGTCAGCGGCCGACAAGCTGCCAGCTGATGAACTTTGAATAGGCAAGGTGTGGCATCGAACACTGGCGTGATGGTCGTACCTCCACAATTTCCCCAAAAACGGCGACAACGTCTCCATCAGCCTCTTCCTCTTCTTCATTGGCCGGCACGCCACCCAGGATGGCATCTGTTTTGTCAGCATCATCCGCAAGACGTATTCGCTCGGCTTCGGCTCTGGCACGGGCGGCGGCAGCAGCAGCCCGCAAGGTCCCCCTTTCCAAGGCTTCCTTTGGGATTGGTGGCGGCGTCAACGAGGCCGCAAGGTGGTGGTAGCTGGGCGGTGGCGGGAATTCGCTGACCAGCAAGGTGGCCTCGCCGGGTGCACCGTCGTCGTCCATTCCGTTGCCACCCGATGGGGCTGGTCCGGCCGGGCCTGCGTTCTGCATTGTGCAATCCTATTCGCACTCGTGTTCTGTCGAAAGAGTGAGCGTCGGGTGAAATGAAACAAGATAGCGAGTGTTGGCAATTGTAGTCGTAGTCGTATGTAGAGTAATGTATGGCGAGAACGGGGTTGGATTCTGCGAGTATTGTACTTCTGATCGATCGATTGATTGATCACCGATTTGATGTGATGTGATGATCAATGGTGACAGCAAAGCATGGATCTTTTAGAAACCAAGCTCCGTTCATTGTGTTGTGCCTTGTGTGGCAGCCTCCTCTTCCTTGGGTTTGTTTTGTGGTTTGTGGTGCTTGTAGCTCTTTTCAAATTTACCATTTTGCACCAACGCTCTATTTTCGTGGTTCCAACAAAGATATAATGCCCAAATACGGCCAATTGTTTTAGCGTATCGGTATGTTGAAGAAACTCCAAACGACGAAAATGGCGCCCACACAAACGCACGAGGGAAAAAAAGGTGATGGGGGTTCGTGTTTGTTTCCCCATCCGCTCCGCTTGGCAATCAACAGGGAAAGATAATGTCTGCCATCACCATCATGCCGACCATGATGGTAACGATGTCGACACCCACAACGATAATGCAACCACCATCATCATCATCATCAGCAGCAGCAGCAGCAGCAGCCGTAGCGATAGGAACGGGATCATCCTGTTTCCACCAGGCACAGACGAAGAGCCCACGCAGACCATTGCGTCCAATGCCACGGCCTCTTTTTGTGGTGCTTCTTGCATTGAGTTGCCTGGTGACATCATCGCAATCTTTGCACACTCCTCTGTCTTCGACTACGCCCATTCGGACAACGAGGGAGGTCCGAAGCGTCGGGCACATCAGTGCCAATGAAATCTCGTACAACTGCACCACGCAAGCTTTGCGCGTGTACTACGAGCAGCACTCTCACTTGGCGATGCCCCGGAGGTTCATCGTCCCAGACGACAGTGGTGAGTGTCCATAGCGAACTTCGCATGACGCTTGTCACAGCGCTACCATCGTGACTGTTATTGAAGAACTAGATCGGATCAATGGATCTACTCTGCACATTCTACCTGCTCCTCATGGAACGGTAGCCGCTGGCTTTTTATGTTGTGTGCTCAAGTAAGCACGACCGCCACAGACACCTGCATCGATTGCGATGGACAATTGGCGACCATTCTCGACCACTGCTGTCTCTATCACCATCATCGTGTTCTAACCTTTGGTGGAAGTGCGCAATCTACGCATACGCATACCCATTCGTACACATTATTCCATCGCGCATCGCGTATCACACCAAATGACACTTTAGACTACCCGCCGGAATGGCACGGACTCGATCTCGCCAACACAGTGTACGACATGAGATGGTGGCAACGTCACGTCCAAGAACGTCCTGAGCGAGTGGCTGAATTAACACAGCTCGATTTCGTGTGGCAACGCTTGCAACCGGAATGGAACTTGATCTTAGAAGCATTGATTTGCTACCAAGAGATTCATGGCGACGTCATGGTGCCCGCTAACTTCGTGGTGCCAACACTGACGCAATGGCCCAAGGCGACCTGGGGGATGACGCTGGGGAATTCCGTGTTGCGGATACGCAATCGCGGTGACTTTGTGCGCAACAAGTGCACGTGGAAGTCACGTCGAGATCAGCTAGATGCTCTGGGTTTCGTGTGGGATGTGAAAGAATACAAATTCGAACTGTTCTACTCGGCCTTGAAGCATTATGCCATGTTGCAACGCACGCAGAGTCGGAGGAGGCACGATGACGGCCAGAACACTGGCAGATCGGAAAACAGTGGCCGTGGCGGCGGAGTTATGCAACAGATCCCCACTCGACGTCCCAACCTCTTCAACTCGCCGACGTCCGCATTGCGGATTCCATCGACGTACATTGTGCCGTCCAACACCTCGGCATGGCCACGCGAGCTGTGGGGATATCCGTTGGGTGAAAAATCGATGTCGGTGCGTCAGAAGCAGTTGTACGTGAAGGATCATCCAGAACGGATGCAGATGCTGCAAGAGATTGGGTTTCATCGCAATGGCAACGCCAACTTGGGCTGGCTCAAGGTGGTGCACGCTTGTGCGGTGTACTCCCAAATGAACGGCCGCGTGCTGGATGTGCCGTACAAATTCGTCGTGCCGTATCCACCGTCGCATCATGAAGTGGGACGGAGTGCGTCATCAGAATCGATGCCAGGACGATCCGTGCGGAATGACAGAGGCAGCGATGACGCGTGGCCGTGGCCCGGTAAGTGACGGCGATGCTGCTTCATCAAGCGTCTCATCCTCGGGTGTCGCCGTCTCTCATTGCTCCACTGCATGATATGCTGCAGCCGACATTGGCCATGTCTGCTTCGTTGAGTGTGCGTCACCTATCTCGCGCTGTCTGACATCTGACGAGAAGCTCATGGCACCATCTAATGATTCTCTCGCTCTCTCTCTTTTTCGTGGATCAATCCATGCAATCAATAAATGCAATCAATGAACACTCATAGAGTACCTGTGGGGCTTTCCACTGGGTCAAAGGATCAGGGATATCCGTTCCAAGGGTGCCTACTTGAGAGGCAAAGACGCCGAGAAACGTCGCCAGCAGCTGGATGCGCTGGGCTTCATCTGGCAGTCGCCACGACGGCGACGGCAAGAGTCCCAACAACAAAAAGAAGTGGCTATGAAGCAACAATTGTCTAGATTTCGAAGGTGACAGTAAGTCCATGGGCAGCGATGCTTTTGCGATACTGTCGTCTCTCTAGGGAGAGAGAGAGAGCCACGAGCCCACGCTTTCGCATGTACAACGCACTGCAGCGACTCTTGATTCTCCAATTCGATCAGAGGCTGATCACGAAAAGCTGAGAGTCACTTTAGACTCCTTCTGCGTACAAGTATTATGCAAGTACATTCATGAAATCAAACTATAGCGTTCTGTGAATCATGGTATGGTACGTGCATGGTGGAGCGTCGCGAAGAACGAGGAAGACTGTGAATAGTATGCTTGGAGCGGAACCTGGTGTCATGATATGTTCTGACATGTTCTCTAACTTTGTACCATAGCTATCGTCTCAAAAGTCTGCACGTCGTTAGATTGTTCTCCACCAGTCACACGAAACACAGACCGAAATGACAAAAGAACAAACAACGACAACGCCCACCACAACATCCACACCAAAGAACACAACCACACACTTCGCAGTGCTGCAAGCACAGCGCTGCTCTCGCACAAATCATCCGACGCTCGCGCTCTCCGTCTCTTTCCGGACGCCGCTCCCACCAACGACCCCAACCGATCCCTCGTCGCATTGCATTGAACTACATGCCATTGAACTGAATCAAGTCGAATTCAATTGAAGCACCACACATACTCCTACATAATCTTATAATATATATTTACTCGCATTTTGTCGAGAAGAACGAGAAACCATGGCGAAATCCATCCGTTCCAAGTGCAAGCGAAAGGCCAGATCCGAATTCCGGAGCACCATCGGCACTGTGAGTTCACATGCTGTCGGTGGCATACGTTGTGACCACGGATGATCGAGCACTGATCCTTCGCATGTGCTTGGCGTGCCATGTGCTTGGCGCGGCATGTGTTGCGGCTGTTTAACTCTCAATCTGCACCGCATCAACTTCTGACAGAATCTGCCTCCCATTCTTCTTCACGTCTTCGCATTTCCATGCTCCATGTTCCACCATCGCATGTCATCTTGCGTGCTGCATGGTACTCTGCTCTGTGGTGTTCCACCACGACATGCACAACACATGTTCATCAAACGCAGAAAGCACACAACGAGACTGCCGCAAGGATTCAGAAAAAACTGCAGGAAAACATTGGGAAGCAATCCATGGAGTCCTTGGAACGCATATCGTCTGTATTCGAAAAGTCGCAAGCCACGCAGGACATGGTCGTCACTGCCACTTCCACCAGCGCTGTTGCCATTGATGCCAACGAAACAATGTCGCCAAAGGGTGAAAACAAAGTCCCTGTCAAGCGTTCGCGGCGCGCGAAGAAAAAGTTGGGGAAGAAGACTTCCACTGATGGCGCGGTGACGACGGCTCCGAACAAGCGACGACCCAAGTTCTTTTGCCAATTTTAAGCAATGAATACACTCTGCGCTATGAGATGAGTTAGAAAAGGATGATGCACTATGAGCGTGATGAGATTGACGGGGGAGGGTTCGGAGGCATTGTGATGGCATGAAGAATGAGCGTGGATTGAACCTATCTGACACTCGATCATTGGATAAGCAATGATTGCACACGAACACCGCATCACACCACAACGATCTATCAACGGCGTTGCGACACCATGTGCTTGACTCAGTTATTCACATTCAAGTAGTTCCGATACGTGTTCCTGTTCCGTTGCATGGCGTCTGTCGGAGGCTGCGTGACGGCCAAAAGTGGGAATTGATTTCGGAACTGCCGCATAGGATGTTTGGCCCCTCGCAACACCTGCTGAGGTGTGGCCATGGGATCTGCGCCATCTCTACGGAACAAGAATGGCCGTGCTTCATCATCCAGGACTCGCCTTGACATCGTTTGATGGAAGGACATGTTGTATGGCGTTGGAATTCTCGTGTAATCCAGCTCGTCGTATGGAAGGTATAATGCATCGATCAGTTCATCGCACGCTTGATGTTCCTTTTTGGCATGCTCATTGTCATCGTCGTCGGTCTCGCTGTTATTGGGGCCGCAGCCCTCTTCGTGCTTTACTTGCGACGGCACGTCACGGTCTGCATACTCCGCCATCTGATTTGGCAATGCCGAGAGGTCTCGAACGTCACCCTTGAAAGGAAGCTGGATGAACATGAGATGGATCGGCTCTGCGCCGTTCTCGAGAGGGAAGACACCAACCAGGACAGGATGATGGTCCTTCGTTTTCACCATCGTCCCAATGCCCACCTTGCCCATGCGCTTCAGTGCACGTGCGAGGGCGGAAATGGCAGCGCAGGCATGGCGAGAGTCTCCTCCAGTGATGATGTATGGCGGGGAGATCAGCACCTCTCGCGGCACCTTGGCGGCGTCCATATACCCCAGCATCTTGAGCACCTTCGGAGAGCGTCTTGTGAGGCCCTGCAAATCCGCTGCCCCGATGGCAACCAGATCCGATCCGTAACGGTGTGCCTGCGCAAGCTGGTCTTGCGTGACCTCTTGCCCTTCGTTCTCCTGGTCCCAGTGCGTGTAGATCCGTTCAAAGTTCTCGACATCATTGTAGGACTCGATTGGAGGGTCTGCTGTGGCGTTGCCCTGTGCTGGCGTCTGGCTTTGTCCCCAGGTTTGACTCATGGCAGATCCCGTTCGTTGCGTGTCGTCATTGCCGACGGAGTCGCCCACGTCGCCATCTGCGTCAGTCGTGATCGTCACCTTCTTGACGATCTTGGGTGGATTTGGCTTGGTGATGAGCAGGGAGTACCTGGCCGTGTCCAGAATGAGATCAGGCGTGATTTGGAATGCGAATGTGAATCGAGTGGACTTGACCTTGCGCTTTCCAAAGGTGTTCTGGATTTCAGTTTCCAAATCCTTGATGGCGTAGACCCGGCCACCTGTTTTCTCCGCCAGACCGACCATGAAAGACTTGCTTCCCTTCATGAGGGAGTCAATCGAGGCATCATCATCGTCGTCGTCGTCGTCATCATCATCGACGTCGTCTTCCTGTTCCACATCTTCATTCGTCTCATCATCATCCATTTCAATGGCGCTGTCGTCTCCCTTTCCTTCTCCCATATCCGTGTCGCTGCTATCATTTTCACCATCGGTTTTCTTGGCCACTGCTTCCTCCTTTGTGTCTTCAGCATCAGTTTCGCTGTCGCTGTTGCCGTCGCCATCAAGTAATGCAGCGAGCTGACTGAACGATGGCTTGTTCTTGCTCTTGCTGTTGACCTTGGCCTTGGCGTCGTCTTTAGGATCCTTTCCTTTCTTGATCTCACTCTTGCTCTTACTGGTGCCATCTTTGTTCGCCTTGTTCGTCTTCTTCGCCTTCTTTATTGATGACGACGATGGCGTTGGCTTTGCTTCGCGCTTGACCTTGAGCGGTTTGAAGAGCTTGCTGTCCAAGCCGACGATATCGATGGGGCACTCCATCGCCAAGAGGCTATCGATCACCAGCGGCAGCTGGTTGGCAGCGGTCATGTCGATTTCCGTGTTGCAATCCGTGAACACCATGATGCGCCGTTTGAACTTCTTTCCTGCTGTTCGAGCGTACAAGGAATCCGCGGCAAGAACGACGGCATCGCCAATGTCGCCACCGCGAGCCGATTTGGAGGCGTGGATGTCATCGGTGTTGTACAGCATCTGCAGATCCGGCCTTGCAATGCCGTACTCGTTGACGATCAGTTCTGTAATATTGGGGAATGGCACATCGCTGCCATCGTCGTACTCTTCGTGGTTGTCGTCATCGTTGGAGGAGGGCGGGCACTTGTGATGTCTTGTCCGGCGCGTCTTGGCAACGGCCACGCCAACCTCGTGAGTTTTGGAACGCAGCATCAAGTCCACAATCATTCGATGGATCAGATCCTTGGCTTTGTCCAACCTGGATCCATCGTCAACGTCACCGTTGCCATCCATGGCACCATCAGAGCCGCCGAATCGCCATGGTCGTTTCATGGAACGACTGGCGTCCACGCAGAACACAATCGCTTCCTTGTTCGCCATGATGGTCCTTCCTCCTTTGCTGATGGATGATTGTGGCAACAGAGGAGGCTATGTGTGTGCTGTGTTCATGTGGTGTGGTGCGCTTCCTGTTCCTCCTCGTCTTCTCCCTGTATCTCCTTGCTTACCTACTATTCTGTTGTGTCGGTTTCGTATCAGATCGTCCTTGTGTTGTGTGCCATCTTCGTTGATGATGTCTGGTGATTGTTTGGGAGATCTTGGCACATTGGTGGCAAGTTCTCGAAAACCCGAACGATGCCCAAACTCGGACATGTTACTCGTACGAGTCCAATACACGCGCCGGGCGACTCCTGATTAATATTATATTAGTGCGCTAATGTTACACCATTATTACTAACGTCTGAAATGTGTCGTAGATGTTCTGTGAACATTCATTTATATTCAAGTATTAAGTTGATCAACAAACAATCGTTACATTTTGGATGTGTGATGTGTTGGAGATCTGTCGCCAGAAACCAAAAAGAACACAAACAAAACAACGCTGTCAACGCTGTCAACGCTGTCAACGCTGTCAACACTGTGGGAGTGAAAGTCACGAGAGCGACCGATTGCCATCATCCAGGCGCTGTCCCGATGAGACGAAAGCAAGGAGAACAAGGTACCGCAAAGGAACAGCCTCTTCTGCATCTTGCGGTTTCGCTCTCGGTGCCTTCTGGCTTGTTGCATCAGAGAAAGCGACAAGCAACCGATCATCGATCACCGCTCACGGTGAAACCGCTTTTTCGGATGTTCCTCGTTTCGCGCCCCTTCGATCGTGAAGCAACATCAAAACAGACGAGAACAGGACGAACACCTTTCGTCCTATCTGCATCACCGACAGGCACCATCATCATCATCATCATCGTCACCTCAATCCAATCTGTTTGGAGGAAACCTAGTTGGCCTCTTCTTCCGTGACCAACTGCAACAAGGCAACCCAAAAGAGTCAAAACAAGAACGGTGTGCGATATCCTGCTCGTACATTGATTGACAGGAGCGAACGTCGACACGATGCCATCCATGCCAATGGGCCGATTTGGCTTCCGACGCATGGATGATGACGTAGCAAGCTCCGACGGCGGCGGCATTGGCTTTTCAACCAGTCTTCAGCACCAAGGAACGGTGGAAGATCCGATTGATACGTCCATCTTCCCGCTCATGCCCTTCGAAGATCCAGACGTCACTACGCCACATATGAACGAACGACGCGGTGGCAGGGATTGGGTGCGATTTGACATGGCACCGACAACTACGGAGGACAGTGACGACCAGTCCTACGCGAGGCACTTTACCACAAGCTATAGCCAGAGCTACACCCAGAGCCAGAGCCGCAGTCACGATCAGACGGAAAGCTCATCCGCCATGAATCTCAATCTCAATCTCAATGACAACCCATACAACGATAGTTCCAATCGTAGCCAAGGCCTCTTTAACAACAAGAGGAAACAGGCGAGGGCCTCTTTCGGTCGACCAGTCATGGTGAAGCAGAAGCAACGCAAGCAGTCCCTCTCATCGTCCAAGCCGATACCTGATAGCCACACGACATTCGATTGGTCGCCATTCGAAGAGGACAACATGAGCAAGATTCAAAGAGAACCACAGCCCTCATGCAAAGAAACGACAGCAATAGGTATGAGCACCACTGAATCGCAGCTGCAAAGCCGACAGCAAGAGCCAGAGCATGAACTGGAGCAAGAACAACAATCCGACGTTTTTCCACATTTGTCGGGTTCCGACAAGAAGAAAACGAAGACGAAAACGAAGATGAAGGGATACTCGAGGCATGTGCCATCCGCATCGGTGTCGGGTAGGTCTGTCCTCATGAAACTCAAACCCCCGGCACGCGATACAGCTTCGTACGGTCTGGACATCGCACAAACGAAATCAGGAGGAACGCAGACCACTGCTACGAGCAGTCAGAGTCGTAGTAGCAGCATCAACCCGCCCAAGCGGAGTCACCGTGGACAGCACCCCAGCAACAACAAAAATGAACGTCATGCCAAGCTCCAATCGTCCTCCGCACGGTCACCAAGAAGCGAGCTCGAAGCAACCACCATGAGCACCGATTCTGTCTCATCCAATGAATGGTTCGGTGACCAAGCATCCTGCGATTTGTCATCGCTTGGCGCATCAGAACTTCGGCTGGCGGGACTTCCACAGCAGCAACAGCGGCAACAGCACCAGCAGCACCAGCAGCACCAGCAGCAGCACCAACAGCACCAACACAAGAAAGATCAGTCCCAACGGTACCTCCGCTCACAAACCGACCAACGAGAACGGCCAGATGCCCAGAATCATCCCCAAGGTCATAGACAACATCACGACGCAAGGCAGCAGCAACAACAACAGCAACAGCATGCAGCGCCGGCACAACTCCCCATTGTGGATTCGATTCCTCACATTCCCAATCATGAAAGCACGAAACGTCTTGACGACAAGCGCAATGACGACAATGTATGGAGCAATTCGATTCCCGTCATCAATCTTCCGAATCCACTGGCACAGTGGGACGTCGCAAAGAACGATCAAAGTTCCGACGCAAATAGGTTGCAACAGAAGCAGAAGACACAAGTGCAACATCCAAACAGTCCAGTCTCCCTCGATGAGACACAACGGCAACGACAGAGGGATCGCGAAACCAATCATCCATCTGTTGTTGACCAACAGCTAGAGCAAGAGCAAGCGCAAGCGCAAGGTAAGGACGAGATCGACATGATGAAGTCCATGTCATTCCCGGAACGGCCGGCTGCGATAAACTACTTTCGTGACAAGCAGGATCTAGAGAACGAGGAAGAATCCTTGCACGACAGCGTCTTCCTTGCATTTGGCGAAGATCAGAAACAATCGAAGATGCAAGAAGCAAGAGCAGCATCCAGACAGAACAAGTCATCAACAATGGAGCACAACAACGTAGGGCGACCACCTGCCAACGACAAGACAGGGACGAGACGATCCCAGCATCAACAGGGCAACGATGACAGGGCAGACCCGACGACCAGTCCTGCAGTTATCAACAGCGATGGGGACAAAGAGGATCGGAGAAAAGACAGCACCATGCTCCTTCACACACACCCTGCGTCGAGCACGCCCACGAAAAAGGATCCGATTTCTACAACCATTCACGACGGCAACACCGATGGCAACACTAAGGACAGCAAAGCCGACGCCCTGGCATCCGACGATCGCAAAGCTCAAGTTCTTCAGAAGTTCATGAAGATGGCAGCGCCAACCGTCCGTCAAGGGGGATTGACGGCGGAGGAGCGACAATCCATCGAAAAAGTTGCGAAATCCATGGGCATCGAGATCCCAGAGGAAGCTTTGCAATCTGCATCCGGAATCCACGAAGACGATACTATCACGATCGATGATTCGGAGCAGAGCGTCCAGGAAGCTGAAATCCGTAATACCAATGCGCTTCATCTTGGATCATCCAACAATGCGGCGGGTGGAAGTTCTGCACCATCCAAACTGACTGTCAGCAACGTGATACTAGCGACCAAGAAAACCAACACCATCGAACTGCCAGAGATTGGGAATCCATTTGAATATCTGGAATCCAACATTGAAAAGAAGAAGCAAGAAGCCGATTTGGATGATGGATCCAACGAAGTGGTGACGAAGAGAACAGTATCTGATCTTGGCAACATCTTGGACGATGAATGCACCGACCTGGGTGATGTGCCCGTGGATGGTGAAATCATTGCAGACGTCGTGGATGCTTCCGAGGACGATGACGTCCTCGCATGTGCGACTGACCATGACGTCGACGATTCGGAGACGGCTGATCCAAGTGTGAACTATGGCAAACATCCTCGAATCAACCGTGCAGCTGGAGCTATCAAGGTGGCTCGTCATTTCCAAGATGATTCGGATGACGATGATGGAAATCACAACGATCACAATGGCAGCAGCTGTGACGAGGCTGACAGCGACGATCTTCGACCATTGGGTGCATCGCGAGATGAAATCAATTACCTGAACACCTTTCTTCGCATTGCCGGTCCAGACATTCTCAAGGGTGGCGGTGTCGGTGGCCTTACGGGAAGGTTCACCGAAGAACAGCGAGAGCGCATTTCTGCCTCGGCGATCGAGTCAGGTGTGCCAGCCTCGAAGGTCCGCAGACTATTGGATGAGTTCGGGGGCATCACTAAGACGACGCCGTCTGACGAAATCAGCATCACGGCAGGCAAGCCTGCCACGAGGACACGATTCCGCAAACTGTTCCTGTACGGATCTGCATCGCATGACGATGCGTCTCACTGCACCGGCCGAACAGGACATACGGATGAAACTGGGTTCACCAATGACACAGGCACGACAGGATCGTATACGGTGTCGACGGAAAGCTCGGGCACCACGTACTACGTCTCGGAAAGCCCTTCGAAATGCGCCGTCCCTCAAGAAGATGTGATGTGCACGTTGAAGTCTCTGTGGTCCGATGTCACGTACTCGATGAATGAAGCCGTGTTGGGGATCGGATCCGCCATGAGCGGAGACTCGGCCAGTATTCACACGGACGACGCATCGTATCAAACCGGAACGAGGAGCGCGCGAACGGGAAACTCGACATTCTTTCGCAGATAGCTCTGAAGAGTTGAGTGCACAGATGGAATTCATCATACAGCAAGTGTATTGGTACCTCTACGAGTCGTAGGATAGGGGAGAATCTTGGGCAAGCAACTACATAGAGCGCCACGATGAAGCTACCTGCCACCCTGAGTTGTGTTGCTGTCGACCAAATGCTCTTGTAGTTGATGAAATCGCAAGTCAATGCGGTGCGAGGTTCTTGGATGATGGTGGATGGGATCCGTGATTGAAGCAGCCTCGATGGTTGACTGAAGGTTTGCGGCTCTCTCTCTCTCTCTCTCGTTGGAGAGAGAGAACATGACAAATATCAACTTGACTGTATGATTGTTTTTTTTTCACAAATTATTATTGTCGTTGGTCGGCGCCTTGTCTGCCCATTCGTCTTGACTATGGTGTACCACCGGTACTCTACCATCTCCGTTCTGCTAAACACTTGGTCATGTCACGACGATATAGTTCGCGAACGGCATGACTCCTCCCGTGCTTTCCGGCAATCGCCGGGCTTCTGACGAGGCGTCAACACCATCCTTCAGATACCTCAACTGTAACGTGATGCGATCAGGGGTCTGTGAGGAGTCTGAACCATCCACGTTGACGACAGATCCAGATGGACGCGAATCGATGAGGGTAGGATTGATGATGACGGCGACGCTGTCTTGCACACCAGCATTGTTGCTGGTAACGTCGATGGCTTTGTTCTTTGCGATGCGACTGTATCTGGCTGGAATGCCGTTCAAGAATTTGACATGATCTGCACCGACCAATCCGATGAGGAGCCCGTTGGGATTGTCGCTGACCCACGTGTGAGCACGTGACGCCATGGCTTCGTCCCACAGAATACGGCCCGATAGAAAATTGCGAAACGACAACGGCTCGTCCATTTTCTCTCCAGTCATCGTGTATTGGAGCAACCCCAGCTTTTCATGAATATCATAGGATGGTGCGATGACATAGTTCACGTACGTGGAGAATTGGCGTGATTGTGCGAAGGATGCGAATCCTTGCCGGTCTGTGATGTACATGCTCATCCGCTCTCGCGGCAGTCCAGGGTAGCCCTTCTTCTCGACCAAGGAAAGATCTTCGGAATTGACATTCAACGCCAACAGAGGCATTCCAAATTCCCTTGCTGTTTCAAAGATGGGTTGGTATCCCTCAAACGACCACGTCCACCGACGATCCCATTCGACTTGGGCACGCAGTTCCTTGATGTTGATTCGTTTGGCGATGTAAGCATCGAGGACTGGCTGGAACTGTGCCTGTACCTGCTCCAAGCCGATGGCGACGGGTGCTTGGTTTCTAGATCGTCGTCGTTCTTGATAAATGGATCGAATGAATTGATTTTGGAAGGCGTGGTCCTTCTCAGAGTTGTGGTGCTCGCCCAACCAGATGGATCCCGAGTTGGACGAGAGCGAGCGCACGAAGTTCAAGTTCTGACGAGGGTAGGAAGAAACAAGACGAGTCGCCACAAAAGATGAATTGGGATCAGTAACACGCATACCATCATGTCATGAAGGAACGCAAGAAACAGTGCAAGGTTAGAGTCAGCGTGTCAGCCTTTTGGTTGAGAATGGAACAAAAGGGCTTGCGAAAGAGGGAGATCTCCATTTGACATGAGGATGTCCATCGATTGACTGACGAAATGAACTGAGAAAGCTGCAACCCTGGCATAAGATTCCACATGCCGTTCATATTGCACTTACATCCATCCTCTCCAGCTTGGGATCAAGATTGGGGCTGGCATCCGGCTGAACGTTGTACAAGCTCGTGGACGATGGCAAAATAGATGAAGTATCCTCAGCAAGCGAGGATGATGCTTTGTTCATCAATCCAGCCCCAAATGTCGCTGTCGCCACGATACCCTTGTTCAGAAATGATCTCCTCGTCGCAGCAGCGTCCTGAGGTTCATTTCCATTGAAAGCCGACGGCAGCTGCAGCGCCTTGGATGCTCCAGTTTGTATCCACACCAGCAGCGCAACCAATGACAGCCTCGCACACTCTGTGAACTTCATGATTGCTTGGTGGCTCTGGTTGTTTGCGATACCGTTCGAAACTCTTCTCTTCTCTCCTCTATGCTTCGCTCTGCTCCAATTATTGCTTTGCTTCGCAGAAGCTCTGATGATGAATTGTGCTGGCGTGCCCTGTGGGCGCCGCCGTGCGACAGGAGTGCCAAGACTGCGTCAACAAGAAACAGCGAGTGAGAGTGTGTGGTGTTGTTGGATCTTTCGTCAGCGCTCATCGGACACCTTTCCTCCTTTCTTTTGTTTCGTGTGAGTCAGCGGGCGCAAAATCAGATGATGGTTCTTGTTCTGTTCCGATTTCTGGAGTTGTCTTTCTCCAACTGAATCACGAATGTCGATTTCTCCATCAAATCCTGTGAAAACGAATCTCAGAAAAAGACAGAGAGGGGGTGGCCTGCATCGCTTCCCTCCACCGCCAAGTCGCCGATACGCTCGTGTCGGCAACCACACAGTGTGACAATTCTCACAGAGAAATATATCCTTGCGCATCAGCGGCACACCAGCGCAACAGACGATCATGGGTGCTCACAGTCATCGACTTAATCATACTCAACTCTATTGTCCAGTTATGGTATGGTGTGGTGCTTAGAGTAGTTCATGGCTGATTTGATTTCAGTTCCATCATCATACCCACTGTTTGAATATGTATCCTTTCATCTATAATATTTGTAGAGAGTATACACGATTATACTTTGGAGGACTCTGCTCTGCATCTTCTGTGCTTGGGTTTCAGGTGTTTCGTGACGGTTTGTGCGTTGTGCGTGCTGTTTGTGTCACTCTTCTGATGCCGAAATGCAAACTGATCGGTTGAAGGTGTGATCCTTTTAGTAGGAGTGAGATGCGTGCGTTTTCGTGTTGGTGTCGATGTGTTTTGCCTCCTCGCTGTTCGTGTCGCTGCTGTCTCCATCCTTGTTGGTTGGCGATGGGTCACGGTTTCCACTTGAACACTTCTCCTTCAGCGCGTCATACATCTTGGAGGGATTCTTGGGACCGAAGCAGATCACGAGCGTGTTGAACACGATGAAGGCACCGATGGTTGCTTGGATGACGGCGATGAGCAAGATGAGGCCGAACTTCTGGAAGAACGTGATGACCGTGAAGTTCATTACTGCTGCCGATGCGACCGTGGTGAAGCCTGCTGCCAAGATGGATGGTCCCATGTGAAGTATTGCGAACTTGGTGCGCTCCTCGCGGTGCACATCACCCTCCATCGTGGTGTAGGCATGTGCGAAGTGAAGGACGAAGTCACAAGAGATTCCGATCAGGATGGCGAAGCAGATGGACTCAAGGAAGCCCAGTGTCCAGCCGAGGGAGACCAGCGAAGCGGTGACGGAGCTGAGAACGTAAGCCACGGTCGTTGTCGAGAAGAGAGTTAGGAGCAAGGAGCGGGATGTGGCCAGCAACATGATCGTGGCAGCAGCAAGCGCAATACCAACAGATCCGTATGCTGTCTTGAGCATTTGTCTGTTGGAGTGTTCGTGGGTGTATGTATACGAAAATGTATGTATATGTAAGTGGATAGATGTACATACATGTTTTGCATGAGTGAGTGGGTGAGTTGATGAGCGACGAAGTTGTTGGAAGTCATTGAATTGCGCCAAACCAAGCATATGTGGAGCGCAATAGAATGACGAACTGACGATCGCGGACTTACCCGTTGGTGTCATACCACCAGAAATCGGCAGACGAGAAGAATGCTTTGTTGGTCCCTTCTGATGCGTGTTCCTTGTTCTGCTCCTTCATCCAGTCGTCGATGAGGTTCCACTCGTCATCGAGCGTGTCGTAGTCATCATCGTAGCGCACGCGAGAATTGAATGGAATCAAGAAGATCGTGACACGGCCATTTCTCGACATAACATTCAAGTCCTCAACTTCTCTGGCCCATGCGGTCATGCATCCATGGAAGCTGTCGGATGGCATCGGGAGCTTGTCAGCTCCAGCGCAATTGTCTTGGTAGATCTGACTTGGTGAGGCCGCAGATGACTCGTCAACGAGCCACTGGTTCAACCCAGAAAACGAGCAGGTGTAGTTGGATCCGATGGGGTCAGCGAAGTCTTGGGCGAAGGTGTTGCTGCAGATATCGAGGAGGTGCTGTTGGCTCTCTTGGGTGCCAGGATCGAACGTCTTGTCAAGGACGACTCGCGTCCATTCGTCCGGGTCGTCTGAGGTTGTAGTACCATATATATGAGTGCGGATCAGTTTGAGCGAAAGTCGATGTTGGATCAAAGTGATTCGGAATGAACGGAAGGCGTGAGTTGAAAGAGCATCGAATGGATATCGAATGGATATCAAATGGGTATCGAATGGATAGAGAAACGCTGGCCAGGATCTCTTCGCACGAAGTCACGAGGTTCACTTACTGTGGTTGCCGGTGTCTGCGGGCTTGACGCCCCAAATGATGTAAGCGACGCTGCCTTCTGCCCTATCGAGCTGATCGTATAGAAGCTCCTGTCGCCAGGAGTACGCCTGCTCAAACTCGACGTCATCTCCCAGAACGCGGACATCCGAAGAGGTTGGGAGGTCCAGCTGTGCTGCGAAGATGGCGGTCACCACAAGCGCAATCATGGAGAGCGCGAAGATCGGCCACTTTCCACGCTTCAGGATGTGGAACAGCCCCAGCAGGGCTCGTCGAATGAGGGATGAATCTTCATGTTCATGTTCGCCATGGTCAACAGCATCGTTGTTGGAATCGTGAAGGCTGTCGCCGTTGCGCTCTGCCTTGTCCTCACGTTGCGAGGAGGTCTCTGGGTCCGCTTCGTTGTCGTTGTCCCCACCGTTCTTGCGGCAGCACAGGTTGCAGCAATGATTGGAGTGAATGCAGCAATGGACCTGATCGCCCTTCTCTTGGATAGCGATGTCATACATGCAGAGGGCTGGGAAAACCAGCAGCACGTTGAGGAAGTAATCGAGGAGGACGAGGAGACCGCAGAAGATCGCGAACATCTTGACTGGCGCGACGGGGCAGATGGCGGTGGCGAAGAAGGCGACTGCGGTGGTGACCGTGGTGAGGAACATCGCAGACGCAGCATCTGGTAGCGCCATAGCCGCAATGTCTTCGGTGGATACGTTGGGGTGATCCAGGCGGGCATTCTTCCACTTGTCCATGGCAACGAAGACCTGTGTGCGTGTGCGTGCGTGTGTTCCATTTATACGCGTTGAGAGTATTGTTGCGTGGCATGCAAATATGGCACGACGGCATGGCGGTATGGCGATGGTGTGGGTAGATCCAATGGCGGTAGAGCGGTGACATGGAATGAACAGAACAGCATATGCGATTGGTTAGATACAAGATTGTGTGAGCTCTCAGTGCATATGCAATTTCTTGGCTCCTTCATCGTGCGTCCATGACACGAGTATGAGGCCATGTAGTACTTACGTCGTCAGCACCAAGTCCGAAGATGACGAACATGCCGAGGAAATTCAAGAATGGGAAGAACTCCAGCCCAAGGATCAGGCTGTAGACGAAGAAGGACAGTGGGAAGCTGAACATGATCTGCACCAGGCCAATCAATGTGATGAAGGGACTGCGGGTGTGGACCATGATGGCGATGGCGACGATCACAGCCGATGCCATGGCCAAGGCCATATCGGATGTCAGCGCGCCATCAGCGTAAAGGTCGACAAAATCCTCCTTCTGGGTGTCGTACACCCCACTCACGCCGCCACTGCCGTCGGCGTACTTGTCCACATCGTCGAACATGTCCTCGAGGGTATCATCGTCGCTGTAGGTGGCAAAGATGGAGGAGGTGTAAGACACCACGCCAGTCTCGTCGTAGTCGAAGTTCACCATGGCGGAGGAGAAATGGTCAGGGCAAGATGCGGGGATGGTCTTGGTTTCTGGGTCGTAGTCGGTATCGAAGTCGGTGACGCAGGTGATCCATTCTTGCTTCGTCTTGGCCTCGTATGGCCCCCATGCATCTCGAAGGGCTGCGCAGGACATGGAGAGACCGTCGTCGGAGGTCAGGGCGAGTCGGGCGTAGAGCACGATGGACAAGGGTGGGAGACATCCTTCATCGCATCCAAAGCAGTGGCCTTTCTCCTCCAAAATGCTCTGGGTGTCCTCCTCAGCAACGCAAAGTTCGTAGATGATATCTGCATCAAGGGCTGACTTGGAGCTCTTGACCTCCCAGATGGGCCAGAGGCGGGATGAGTTGGTCATCGATTCCGAATTGTACCATCCGAAGTCGCAGCCTGGCATGAGATGGCTTTTCTCCTCGAGGCGACGGCGAAGGTCGCTTGTCATGGTGAAGGGCATCGTGCGAGTGCGGTGGTAGCCATGTCCGAGAGCGTTGCTACCAACGCTGGTGGAAGCCTGAGAGAGGAAGGATGAAATGGGAATTGAGCCAAAGGATGATGCCAGTCGACGGTTGCTGCTATCTCCGGTGTTTGTCTTCCTCTTGTTGTCGTTACTGTCATCGCTTTCAGCATCATATCCTGGTTGGATGTTGTTGATGAGATCGGTCCATGCCGCCTCTCCTCCGTCGTAGATGTACTCTCGGTTCATCTCGACGAGCAGCACTTGCGCACTGCGATCAGCGATGGAGGTTCCACGCGATTGCCATCCACCGGTCTCAGCGCCGACGCTGAACTTGCCGGCGACCATGCCGATGACGGAGAGCACCAGCGAAGCGGCGAGACCCCAAAGAAGGTAGCTTCGCGGCCTGCTGGCGACTCGTCGTGCCACACGTTGCCAGATCTTCTCGTTGCTGTTGTCGTTGTCGTCGTTGTCGTCGTTCTTGTTGTTGTTGTCACCATCCTCTCCGTAAGCCGTTTCTTCGTTGGAAACGACAGGCGGATCAGCCTGGACTTCGACACCGTGGATCATGACGGTGGGTCTTCTTGGTTGTTTCTTGGAGTTGGGTTTGGGTTGGGTTTGGGTTCAACTTTGGAGTCTGAATGTTTTTGTGAGATCTGGATGTGAGGATCCTCTCTTCAGACATACCACCACGAGTCTGGGTGTGAGCCTGAGTGTGAGTCTGAGCGCGAGTATGCGTTCTCGTCGGTACTGATGCAAGTACCTGCGCTGAGTGCTTGGTGTGCATGATGATCCGGCTTGGTGCAGCTTGTGCTCTACCATGCGCGACGCAGGTTCGTGCACATTTCCTCAGACAGATCCTCTTCACCCGGGAGCAAGACTCCATGACCGGCAAACAGATCTTCCATCTGCCTCCAACACAACCCACAGCGCACGGTGGAGGGGCCCAGATGGTCTCTCTCCCTCTCTCTCTCTCTCTCTCCTCAAAGATCAAAGAAGAATAATCATGACAGATGTATGGATTTGCAACGATCCGGCTACACAGGGGTCAGGTAGCGAATGCGCCATGTCTTCGCGGTTGCCATCTTCGTCGTCACCATCTCGTCCCAAACAGCATGCTGGTCCGGACACAACGCAACAGAACACAACGAGAACGCCAGTGGGAACAAGAAAGCAGAGAATGAACTCTGATGGATGTTCCTTGTGCTATCGCTCAAAACTTGATCACCAAAGTGGAGGCGCAGATGAACATCAAAGTGCAGGCGCAGATGGGTACCAAAGTACAGGCGCAGACGGCACTAAAGTACAGGCGCAGATCAACAAGGATGATTCCGACGAGCGCGACTTGCTTCGCATTTTGCATCGAAAGCGAACTGTTGACAAAATCGACCACAACATCAACATTGACATCGTCATCGACATGATCGTCGACATTCTCGCCTGTTCCGATTCCAACTCCGGCAACCGGTTCTCATCGCTATCTAATGCACGTTGGTGGATATGAAAGTGTGCGGGACTCACAAGCAGTTCGCCATGTCGTTTGCGCCGATTGTGCGTCACATAGATCGTACGTCCTCCTACGAAGATTTTCGCGTCTCACAACGCACGGCATGGGGTCATGCGCCTTGAGGTGCAGACACTTTTTGCCTCTGCCCACCACGTTGGTCATCTCACTGGGTATACGCCACGTTCGAGAATGGTTGGCGCTCCATCAGCATTCCAACGCCTGGCACAGAACCGACAGGTATCGTCTCGGAGATCTGCAGATCTTGGAGGCGGCAAACTCCGAGCGACGTGGAGGCAAATCCCTGTGAAATTCGTGGGTACAGGAGTGTGCGGGGGGAGCCGTAGTACAAGATTTAGTTGCTGGTATTCGTGTGAAAGTGACAACGTGTGTGACCATCACGAGAGCGCATTCAGACTTGTACTTGCACTTGTACTCGTATTTGTACTTGTACTCGCGTCTGCTTCATACCAACACAACTCAACAGCAACGCCCGCATGATTGACGCCGGTGGAGTCCCTGTTGAGCCACAGCGTGATGTATGAAGGACGACCATGAGATTCTTCGATCAGGTTCTGACGATACATGACTAAAATAGAGACATGTCGTGTGACATGCAACGCGACGTCGTTGATAGATAATCTTCTCTGACTATAATTCACCGCAACCCCCTAATCGATCAGCAACAATTTGCGAAAATGTCGCAAGCGTGTCAACAACACGCCACGAACATAGTGAACCTTTCACAACCAGCACCACAAAGAAAAACACCCAGGGGTGGGGAGGTTATATCGTTAGCCAACGGTGATGAAGGCAGGCAGTCAGCCACATGATGACGTATTCGATGGGCGGAATGGCGAAGATCGCAAACGACGAAAGTGGAGCAAGTTGGGATGATTTGGTCTCATGCCACTGCCATACAAACAGACACGAGCCGCATGACAGATTGCACAGCGTGTCTCTGATGCAGCGCAACACCCCTGCGCGCCCGCATTGGTATAGCACTGGGATGTGTGGGTGGAGCTGTCCTGAGGTGTCGAACTTGGATCGGACCTTTCCCTGGATGCAGATTCATGTTCTGTTCTGTGGAATCCTGTCCTGAGAAGCGGAACACAGTCTTTGTCATGACATGACGCGAACAACGATACCCAGTCTCCGCTGCCTTCAATTGGGTTGATTTGCCGACCCTGGTTGCTCTGCGTATCACCGCCATGCTGCTGCGCGTCCCCAGATTTTGACAGGACGGAAGCACAGAGCTCGACTTCCCTTTCGTCTGTTTTGATCCTGGCACGTTGCCTTTCTCTCCGTCTGTTCTTCGTTTTGTGGTAGTTTTGCTTCTCGTGTTGGTCACCTTTGAAGTGTCCGCGCCAAATTGGCACGACACAACAATACAAACAGGAAAAGCATGAGCTGTGCAACGGACTCGTGTTTGCTGCGACATGCGCAACCAGGCAACAACTATGTGACGAAGAACCATCGTGTCATTTGTGTTTGTCATTCGAAGTCATGAACTTCGAGGCGGGTCACGAAGACCACACGAGACAAAAGCCTCTAAACTCGAACGGTGGGGTAGCTTGGAGATACGTATTAGTATTGTCTCACACAATGCAAGGACACGGACAAAACCGACGACACCACGACCACAAAAGCTCCGATGTCCCTTCTCCTGGCAAACTGGCAGAACAGCAACTTTGCTCACATCGGTGATACAAAGCCCAACGAAATCCATTCGGTTGGCACCAGGGAGAGGACAACAGACCTGCGGGAGGACCCACAACCACACCAGTCGGCAACTGCTCCTGTCTGGAAGAGGCAGCGCGGAGGGAAAGAGACAGTGTCGCCATCATTTCACCATCCCGCCGATTACCAACGATTGGTTCAGATACACCAACATCAACAACTCTGCCGCCAGCAGATATTTGCTGTTGCATTTTATTATCCTATTCTATGCAAAACGAATTGGGTGTGTAGTTCCATACGCTGGACAGCGTTCATCTTTGCCATCACTGGTTCAAACATCAAGATGACGCGATCTGTCTCGTCACCGCCGTCTCTAGCATCATCCGAAAAAAGCGCAACCGCGTGTCCACCATGCCGCTCCGCACAGAGGCTCCGTCTCTCAATAGCCTTCGCTGCGATTATCTTGGCATCATCAAGCATCGCACCGGCCAACGCAGGCTGCACCATCTGCCCAAACCCTGACGATGCCATCACAAAACCAGATTTTCCAATCGGCCTAAAGACGCCGTTCCCCCTCGCAACATGCGGCGACCTGCAGAACGTGGTCGGCTACATTGACGAAAGCACGGACGATTGCCGTGGCGTCCGCACGCTGGGTGGACTCTGCGGCTGTCCCAAGATTCAAGGTGCCTGCTCTCTGTGTCCGTCGCCATCATCGTTGGTGAATGCCGATCATGTGTTACAGACGATCCCCAGCTTCCTGCAAGATGCACCCAGCGAACTGAAGCGAACGTGTGGATTGGTGGACTCGTCGCTGCAGCAATTCGAACAAACTTCTGACGAGTGCAAGTCAATCGCCCAGAGTGTTCCAGACTGTGCATGCAGCGGCGGTGGCGGCGGCGGTGGAATCGATCCGGGCGCCACGGCCGCACCAACACCGACCGCCATGCCAACGGGCGGCGGCAACAACACCGTCGTCGATGGTGATGATAGCGCTGACACGGACACAAGCAGTGATACGATCAGCACCGAGAAGTGCTTGCTGTGCTCTGGCATCGGCAAGGTGAGATTCCCGGACAAGGTCATTGAATTGGAAGGCATCGAAATACCAGCAGAGACTTGTGGCGAGCTGGAGACGTTGACCGCACTCTTGGACGTCGAAGCTGAGGAATGTGGGCTCAGCCAGCTGCTATCCGGTTACTGCGGGTGTCCCATGAGACAAAACTCGTGCTCGTTGTGCCCAGGTGGGCAGAGCGTGCCATATCCAGACAAGATCCTGGAATGGATCACAAATGACGTCGTTGAAGCTTACAGCAGCGCGGGTTCGAGACAAGACTCATCCTTGGCCTACTCCAATGAACAAGTATCCTGTGCGCTGTTTGACTCATTCTTGCAGTTCGGAGTTGACCAGGATTCCACCGTCTGCTTCGCCAATCAGCTGCGTCGGGATGCATGCGGATGCGAGCCCAACCCAAGACTGACGGCATTAGCCGCATCTCAAATCTTCTCTGGGGTGCTATCATTCTTTGTAAGTATCGCCCTCGCGCAGTCGCATTGTTTGAACCGAGAGACAGGGAGAGTCTCACTCGCGTGCTAACAAATGCGCAGTTGTTGCTGTGGTAGAAGGAGTGTGTATTTGTAGCGCTCATCAGTTCGTGCTGACATCGGCTCTGTCATAATTCACCCTATCAATACTCTCACGATATCTCTACTTCTATCGTCTCAATATGCAACTGCGATGTTCACACGGGACCGTGACCATGACCGCGACCGCCATCACATTTTTCACCATCAACTCCAAACAGGGATCGTCGTTTATCATCTTCGATATTCTGCGGGATCCCAAGAAGAGAGTGAAGACTTATGGCCAGCTCATGCTTGGCATCAGTATCTTTGATTGGATCGGTTCCATCAATTACATATTCAGCAACTTCTTCATGCCGGAAGAACAAGATCTCTTCAATTCCAGTGGCACGGAGGCGACCTGCAAAGTGAATGGCGCAATGCTGCAGTTATCATTCGCATCGCTTTGGTACAATTTCGCGTTGGCTGTCCACTTTTGGCTCATCGTCACGAAATCATGGAGCGAGGATCAGCTTCGATTGTACCGAAGATGCTGCCATGCTGTCATTATACCTTTGGGCTTGGGGCTGGCACTTGCTGGCATCCCGTTCTACCAACCCTTACTGAATCTCTGCTACACGGTCGGTCCGCCGCAAGAAAAGACCTGGTTGCCGGCCACGTTCTTGTACTTCGTGCCATCCACTATTTGCATCCTCGGTGCGACTGTGGCCACCTCAGCCACGTTTCTGTCGGTGTACAAACTCGACAGGGCTTCGCAGCGATGGAGGCTCCAAAGCCAATCCAACTCGATGACGAATCAGGTGTTCTGGCAATCCCTTTGGTACCTGATGGCATTTTATGTCCCCTTCCCGCTTCTGTTCAGCTCCTTCTTCGTGGACATAACAGTGAAAACCTACCCACTGTTTGTCGTCGTCGCCTTATGCTCGCCGCTGCAAGGATTCCTCAACTGCCTCATCCACTTCCGACGGTCGTTGGCATTCACCCAATGCTGCACCTTCTCCTGGTGTCGGTCCAGAGTGCAGCAGATCATGTCCAGGACATCCCCGGATCAGACGAAGCAGCAGTCGGGCTCAGCGCCCTGCGCCATGGATAGCAAGTCCAAGGCACCCCCAAGATACGAAAGTCACGGCACGGCCCAAACATCACAAACGGGCGAGGCTTACGATCAAAGCAGCTTGCGTCCGCGAGGCAGTCGTATTTCCTCGTTGGCAATGACATCGCCAAAGGCAGAACCAAAGGAGGCAGTCGCCCCGGCGACGGCAGGCACAATGCTTGCGCACTGCAACTTCGCTGGGCGGGTCTTGGAGTCCAACGCATCGTCGGTGTCCAGCACAGCCCAAATAGAAGATCCAGAAGCCGCAGCAACCATCGCGCAAGCGGTACCGGTGGAAACGTTGGAAGAACCTACGCCTGTTGTAGTTTCGCATACAGTACAAGCACCGTGCGTATCACCAGAGGGGGATGACGCATCAACCGAGCAAAATTTCACGAACGCAACATGAGCGGCCGATGAGCGAAACTTCGTTGAGATGAAACTGAAAGTGGATTGGGATAAGCTCTGGGGGTTGGGGGGTTGGGGGGTTGGGAACTTCATGGATCAGCAGGAAGTTTGGTATGAAACAACAATGATGGCTGATGACCGATCGACGGATCAACCAAACTCGTCAGATCAGATCAGAACATCATGTAATCGTCGGATACTTTGGGGGTCGGTTCCTACGATGTACCATACGTACCCATAGTCAGACTCCTGCTTGCATATTGTTATGGGTAATAAGATATTATATGCAGGGAAAGCATTTGGATAACTCTCTAGCTCGTACTATTCTTCTCAATACGGGCGCACCACCGCTTCGTGGCTGGTTGTGGAGAGGCAGGATACCTCGGGTCACGAGTACGTCAGTTCTGCCCAACTCCCGTTCGTCCGTGTATCGAGAATGGTGATGTGTCCGAAAAATTGCGTTGGTGTGAATTCCTCCAGAACAAAAAAAGAAAAAGGAAAAGGACACACAAAGAGCACAAGAAGGATCGTCACAAACGGTCTCTCTCTCTCTCTCTCTCTCTCTCTCTGAGGAGGTACAGGTCCCAAAGTAAGGGGCAGGACAATCGACAGGGCCCAACTCATGCTCATACAGCAAGTGCACGGTTACGAACGAGGAGGTCAGATCGAGCAGAGCAAACACAACCCAACAGTAGCGGTGGTTCATGATTGACGAGCCCACTCACGACAACGTCATCGACACTCGTACGCCTCGCTGGTCGTGTATTCGCCCCCAGAAGCTAGCGATATCGCATCGCATCGCATCACGCAGAGATGCCGATTGTCGCTCCCACTGCCACGATCGATCCATGCATGCATGCCGCCAAAGAGGGTGATGTCAAGGCATTGGAGGAATGGAAGGCACAGAATCCACAAACTGACGTCAACACCATCGTCAATAGATTTGGCGGGACTTCACTTCATGAGACATGCTGCAAAGGTCACTTGAACTGTCTGAAGTATTTGGTGGAGGCGTGCAACGCCGAAATCAACTTTAAGAACAGGCATGGCTACTCCCCACTCCATCGGGCATGCGAAAAAGGCCATCTTGATTGTGTGAAGTACCTGGTGGAGGCATGCAACGCTGTCACCACTCTTGGGAACAATGATGGCGACACTCCACTTCACTGGGCATGCTACACCGGGAAAACCAATTGCGTGAAGTACCTGGCGGAGTCTTGCGGCGTTGACATCAACGTTCAAAACAAGTTTGGCTACACTCCCCTTCATTGGGCATGCAGGAGTGGTTCTTTCGATTGCGTCAAGTACCTAGTGGGATCATGCAACGCGAAACTCAACAGCCCAGGCGAGTGCTTCAGCACTCCCCTCCATTGGGCATGCGACAGCGGCCACTTGGATTGTGCACAGTACCTGGTGGGGTCGTGCGGCGCCGACATCACAACACAGGATACAAACGGCAACACCCCTCTTCATGAGGCATGTTGGCGCGGTCATTCGGAGTGCGTGAAGTACTTGGATTCATGTAACGCTGATACCGATATTCCAAACAATGATGGCAACACTCCGCTTCATTGCGCATGCTGGGGCGGTGATTTGGACTGTGTGAAGCACCTCGTTGAGTCCTGCAACGCAGACATCGCCGCTCGAAACAAGAAGGATCGCGCGCCTCTTGACATTGCCAAATCAGAGGAGCACACCACGATCATCGAGTTCTTCACAAACTGCTGTGGCAGCCGACACCTCTCACAAGACCAGCAACAATGCAAACCACGGAATCACAAGCGTGCTCACGAGGACATTTCGCGAGCATAGTATTCTATAATGTAATACTGTACTCTGTGCAATATTATGACAGTGCGGTGAAAGTACCCATGAATAGTATTATATTATATAGTATTAGTGGACTGTTCATGTGTCACAAGTATTGTAGAATACGTCTCCGAATAGGGGAGAGTACGTGTAGACTCTCCGACAAGGATTTGGAGTCTCAATTTTTTATCGTGTTTGGGTGGTGGGAATCGACTCCAAAAAACTACACAAACTGACGAGAGTGGTGGGAGTGACGGGAGATTTCGCCAGCAAGTGCAACAACTCTCCGAACATCATCGTGGCGAGCATCACTCCCAACTAAACCCCACATGTGGACAACAATGAGTATAGTACTTGTGCCCACGATTCCATGCTCGTACTGGTGAGGCTCACACGGAGGCTCATACTCGTACTCGTCCTCTGTCGCGCAGTGGGGTGATACGAACAGGAGCTCGAGGTGTCATAAATCTTCAATTCCTCACAGATATTATACAACGCCGAACCAGCCAAAGCAGCACAGGTCTCGATCATCAAGAAGAACAGTAGGAGTCATGTCTTCCAAAACACCTTCCTTGCATCATGCCTGCAGATGGGGCAAACTGGGTCAGGTACGCTCCATAATCACACACTCAACAGGCGCAGTCGATGCCAAGGCAACGGATCGCTCTGGCGACACGCCAATCCATCTCGCCTGTCGTGGTGGACATGATGCCATTGTGAGATATCTGATGACAGCGGGGGCAGACCAAGTCAGCACGGATGTGACGATCCAAAACAACTCTGGACAAACCATTTTGCACGATGCGTGCGAGTCCAACAACGAGGCGATGGTGGCGTTCTTGATGAAGCTGGATCAGGTCAGTGCCAACGCCGTTGTCAACATCGGCAATCAATACGGCAATACACCGCTCCACGATGTCTGCCGACGTGGGCAGAAGGAAATCGTTGAGCTCCTTATCGAAGCCAATCTCTCCATCATTGATGTGGACATGAAGAATCAGCAGGGGCGGACACCGTTCTACTTCGCGTGTGCATGTCGCCAAATGGATGTGATGAAGTATCTGTCGGAATCGGATCACATCACGATCAATCCCAACACGCGCGACTTCCATGGAAAGACGCCTTTTCACGAGGCATGCAAACGTGGCAGCATGGAGGTGATTGACTACTTTCTCTGTGCCGATCATGTCGACGTTGATGTCAACGAGAGAGACGACGGCGGGAAAACTGCATTCTATCTCGCCTGTCATCAAAAACATGAAGCTGTGATCAGGCATCTCATAGGATCGGACGAAGCTCCCGTCGACGTCAACCTCGCAGACAACGATGGGAAGACGCCATTCCAGGCTCTCTGCAGATATGCGGAGGTTGACATTGTCAAATCTGTCCTTGAATTGACCAGCGATGCCATTGACGCCAATGCACAAGACAACAATGGCAACACGCCGCTCCATGAAGCATGCTTGTTTTGGAACAAGCATATGATCAAGTATTTGGCGGATTCCAGCCAGGCAAATGCCAGCATGGAGGTGAAGAACAACGAGGGGAAAACACCGATGCACATCATTTGCGAAAAGGGGCAGATAGAAATGATCATGCACTTCATCCAATGCGATCGTATCAATGTCATTGTCAACGTCCAGGACAAGGATGGAAACACACCTATCCACCTTGTTTGTATGATCAACATGCCAGAAGTGATCGCAGACTTGATGGAAAAGGCCGGGGCGCACGTGGACATGAGCCTCCGGAATAACGAAGGCGACACGATCTTCCACATCGCGTGCAAGAAGGGCTACTTGCTGGAGATCAATGAGTTGGCCCAGCTCACTCATCTCTACGATTACATCCAGAAGAAGATCGTGCCAACCACAAACTTGACTGAGCCAATGCACGTGCACGACGGGAGCGTCGTTGACCGCTTGATGAACATGGCGGCGTCTATCGCAAACATCCAAAACAATGATGGCGACACTCCCATCCACTATGCGTGTCGCTTTTGCGATGTCCAGGCCTTACGCCGTGTCGCTGAATTGGCGACACTCGACGCGACCTTGCAAAATAAAGATGGCGACACCATCTTGCACAAAGCTTGTTCTGGGCACAGGCTGAAGATACTCAAGTTCCTCATCGAATCCGGACATGCCAAGGTTGATATCCACATCACGAACAACAGCGGCGCGACGCTTCAAAGCTGCGCGAAACAGAACAGATGTTACGACATCGTTTCCTATTTGAATTGGCTTGCCAAAATTGACGCTCGTGCTAGTGCCGGTGAGGAGGATTGATCGCGACGAGCCATTCACACGCCAGGCATCATGCACGTTCAATACCATTTTCCATGACTCTAACATAGAGATCAATGTACCACTCCTACAGATGTACTCGTACAATAGAAGCTGATGCTGATGCATGTTGCCACACAACAGAGTATCCGTGCACGTGCATCAGCAGCCCGTTGCTTGCTGGACTTCTATCTCCGCACGGTACCATGCTGCACGCTACCTTCTAGATTGGAGGAGACTGCCCGATTCAAATGCACGTATTTAGTAACTTTATTTTGCCGCAAATCCCGCAGCCAAAGAATTCAAAAACCAAGGCGCGCAGAAAACAAACGGCAAAAATAAAAATCGCGCCAATCGACGAAGATTGTCATACCAATGCCCCATCACCACGCATGGCCACACATCACCTCAGACTGCCTCAGATTACCGCCAACTTCGACGACCCTGCCAGAACACACAAACTGAAGGAGTTTCGCGAAGGTCGTCAGCAGGAGCAACAATCTCACCGTCCGGCCAATCCATCGATTTGTGGCAAGCGACTGTGACCATGGCAGGCATAGGCAACAATAGCGAAAAGCGAACAGTTGGGACCAGCGAAGTTGCCGACGTTCTGGAGGAAAGGTTGATTGATGCCGAGTACAAGATATGGAAGAAGAACACGCCTTACTTGTGAGTATACGAGGAAGTGCATGCTGTGGCCGTGCAGATGTGTACGTGTGAGCGCGCGCGGCAGTGGCAGTGGCGCAAGCACTGAACAAGATGAGGGATCAATGGTGGCGGCAGAAGCGGTGGCGGAAATAGCCTTGTTGACGAGTGACGTCTTTGCGACGAGTTTGGATCGAAGTTTGGATGCGGTTGGCGTGCTCATCATTGTGCGAGCACGGAGTTATACCGATGGAATGACAATACGCGCAGCTCACACGGAATCTTGTTCACTCGCCATTCCTTCTAATACACATCCGCAACTGAATGTGCGCCTGTCGGCATTTTGCAATCGGCACCGCAGGTACGATGTTGTGATGACCCACGCACTGGAATGGCCAAGCCTGACTTGCCAGTGGCTGCCGCTGGTGCACAGCAACACGAGCGCGGATGTGGCCAAGCATTCGTTGTTGCTCGGGACGCACACGACAGGAGAGCAAAACTACTTGCTTCTGGCATCTTGCAACTTGCCGAAGCACGACACCGTCATTGACAACCGCACGGCAGTTGGGGGAGGACCAGCAGCAGCATCAGGTGCAGCATCTGAAAATAGCGGCGCTGGGAATCAGGCAGTGGGATCGAGCGATCAACAGGTGATACCGGCCGCCAACTACGACGAAGACAAGAGAGAGATGGGCGGATTTGGCCATGGATCGCAGGATCTTGGGAAGATCCAGATCAGGCTGAGGGTCAAGCATGAAGGTGAGGTGAATCGGGCCAGGCACATGCCACAGAATCAATTCATCGTCGCGACGCGGGGGCCGGAGAAGGACCTGTACGTCTTCGATCTTTCGAAGCATCCGTCGGTCCCTCCAAAGGATTCCAGCTTTTGTCCCGAAGTCATCTGCCAGGGCCACACAAGCGAAGGGTACGGCATGGCGTGGTCCCCGCTCAAGGAGGGCTATTTGCTCAGCGGGGGGTTCGACAAAACTGTTTGTCTCTGGGATGTTCAGCAAGGTTTGGGGAAGGACGCCAAGTCTGGCAACAGAATCGATCCAATCCAGACGTTCAAAAAGCACGATGCGGTGGTGGAAGACGTGGACTGGCACTGCAAGGATAGCAACATGATCGCGAGCGTGTCGGATGACAGATCGATTTGTATTTGGGATACCCGAGAATCCGCCAAGCCGATGCACTGCGTCAGCAACGCGCATGAAGGCGACATCAACTGCGTCACGTTCAATCCAACCAACGAGCATACCTTTGCAACTGGTTCCGGGGACAAGACAGTCGCACTGTGGGATCTGCGCAACCTCAAAAGGTGAGAAATGCATGCTTGATGGATGGATGGCGTGCTTGGAGTACGAGGTTGTTGATGCCATACCAAACGGACGCATTGTCTGCCAACTGCCTATCTCGATGCTTGTGTCTCTCTTTGGGAACGTCACGATCACAACGGATGATGAACTGTAACCATATGATAAGTATGCGTGCAGCTCGTCAATTTTCCTCACCAATCTGTCCTCACGCCTGCGCTTGCGCTTCTGCTTTTGTTTCGTTTACTTTTCTTCTGATCACTGATGTTTTGGTAGACCTTCTCACATCTTGAATGGCCACACGGACGAGGTCTATGTCGTCGACTGGTCACCATTCAACGAATCGGTCCTTGGATCATGCAGTGCTGATCGCAGGGTTGCCATCTGGGATCTATCGAGAATTGGCGCGGAGCAATCGGCGGAGGATGCCGAGGATGGCCCGCCGGAATTGCTCTTCCTGCATGGAGGACACACGAGCAAGGTGTCGGATTTTGGTTGGAATCAGAATGAGAATTGGATGATGGCCAGCGTCTCCGAGGACAACGTTCTTCAGGTATGGAGCATGGCGGAAGAAATTTATCTCGGTGATGATGATGACGAAGGTGATGAGGAGAAGGGAGAGGGCAATAACACTGCCAATACTGCAAAGGGAAGCGAACAGCAGAGCAACAACGTTGGCAAGGCGAAGGCAACGTAGAATAGGAACGTAGGTAACGTAATCGCGCGGCTGGCACTGGCACGCTGGCATCGTTGAACTGGTACATTGTTCTGGACTCCATAGAGGTGTCGGATCGCGTGATATCGTGCCGCATAGTATCGTAGAGTACCTTGAGTCCCGTCATGTTGCGTTGCATCCGACATGGCCTTGCCGTTGCTTTGCCATCGTGCATATTATTATCTTATCAAGCATGCACTCTACTCTTCACGAAGATGCATCGGGTTTCTTGAGATCCCCACACGAATGCAAACGCACGGACAGCACGAGTATGAGTACTCCAATGCTCTGGGCTCGTGCGTCACTGTTCTGGATCAGCACGACCTGACGCGTCTCTATCGATCGGCGTGACCTCTTCGGCTTCGAGCAAATTCATGCTGTCCTCGAGATACTGCCGAACGACTGAGTCGAAGGAGTCTCCATCTTCAGCGCTTCTATCCATTCTATCTTCCAAGTAGGCTTCCAGCTGTGGGGCTGTCGGGGTTGGCAAAACTGTCGTTTCGAAACCCAGCTTCGTCGCAAAGTCCTTCATCTTGCTGGCTTCTGCGTCCTTTAGTATGGAGACCACCCTGCCACCTCCGCGGCTTGCGCCCAGCTGCCCGACGCGTCCGACTCTGCCAGCGAGATGAATGTACTCCCGCGGATCATCCGCAGGAAGGTACATTGTGTATACGTGCGTTAGCCCTTCGAAATCCAGCCCACGAACAGAAGTTGGCGTGGCAAGGAGCACCGACAGCTCCGAGTTCTTGAATTGCTCCATGATGGTCAATGGGTTGAAACCGATAGTTGGCAACAGCACTCCGACGTTGTGCCGTCCCCAGAGCGCATCGCGCAGTGGGGAGATGGCGGCTTGCGCCATGTCTTCGTTCGGGAAGAAGATGACGACTCTTGGCTGGGGCACGCTTGCATTTGCGCCTGTGTCTGCATCGTCTGTTTGCGTTGCGTTCTGCGTGTATCGATCGAGCTCTTCACGCAGGAGCCGCACCAGGACGAGCAGCCCTGCATTCTCTTCGGCAACCACCATCTCATGGATCAGCGATTTGTCCAAGCATGAGTCCAAATCCGTTGCGAGAGAGAGTTCTCCGTTGAGGGCATCAGCCTTCGGAGATGTCGGTTCGTCGACGGTGTCGGTGCTGATCAATTCGGTGCACCGCGTGGCCGTCGCTATCAGTGTATTTTGCTTGGGGAGGATGCTCGCATCCGCCGCCATGTTGCCGTCGGCTTGCGTGACGCTGGCACCGGCGAAGAGCGTGAGTCTGTTGAATTCACGTTCCTGTGCAAAGAATTGATCAAAGATGGAAGGGGATTGCTGGAGCTGTTTGAGCACTAGATCTGCCTCGTCAACAGCAACGACACGGATCTTGGATGGCACGATGTCACCATCCGTCACCAGCTTTCCCAAGTACGATGGCGTCGTGATGGCAACATCGGTCTGCAGCTTGAGCCCGAACTCCGCCTCCTCGTCATCCAACACGCAGCCAATGCGGACCCCCTTCGGCCCCTTGAAACGGAACGAATTGGCCTTGCCCCGGATCTCGTCTGCGCTTTTCTTCACGTTACCTCCGATGAGTTCGTAAAGGAGCATCGCGATTTGGACACCGAGCTCCCTGGTCGGGACGAGGATGAGCGCCACCGGGTGTCTGACGTCCTTCCCTGACTTGCCCAGGCTGACGAGGGACGCCCCTGTTGCTATGATGTTGTTCCGGACCTGCCGGCGCGATGTGGTGCGGACGACCGGAGACGTGACGACGGCGATCCGATCCAGCAGATCGCCCGTCGTATCCCCCACGCTCTCCTCCGACGAGACTCGCAACCTCTGCCGCATGAAGAGAGTTTCGCTGAGCGTCGACAGCAACGGCGTGAGGTACGCCAAGGTCTTCCCGGACCCTGTGGCGCCACTGACGATGACGCCGACATCTTTGGTGCTCGCGTTCATCTTGTCCTCGATCGATGACGTCTCGGGCGACACGAATGCATCATCCTGCTTCTCCAGCAATCGGTTGACGGCCTCCATTGTGCATATTTGGATCGTCGTTGGGAATTCGTAGTCCAGACTGTCCAATCGATCCACGAGCCACGGCGAGGCTCCCAGACCTTTCCATGACATCCGCCGTCTCCAGGCCTGCTTTTGTTCCGCGCTCGTCGATTCGTCGGCGCCGAACAGACGTCTCAGCAGCTCATCCGAGAACGTCCCAGCCCGTTCGAAGTCCTGCGCCTTGGCAGCCGATCTGAACGCAGTCTGCAGCTCGTTGAGCCCCAGCGCTGCCACCGATGCCACGCTGCCGCCTTGAGCATTCGAGTCGTGATTATTGTTGGAGCTCGATTGGAAGAGCAGATGGCGGTCGTGGAGGTGCTGTTGCCTCGCTGCTTGCCTCCATGCCGATGGCTGCTTCCCTCCCACCTGTGGTGTCAGCACGAATGATGATGATGGCGGTGAGACGACCAGCAACAGCAGCAGGATCGACGTAATTGCCAGGGGCAGCGCCAATGGCTGCGACTGCGACCGTGCATGAGACGCTTTCATCTTTGGCTTGTCAACACTCGTCCGATGCAGGATAGGTAGTACTCGTAGAATAGGTATCCTAGGTATGATGTAATACTTGTGATGCCGATGGGTGGCCGAGCGTAGATGTGGATGTCACAAAGTGCAGGAGCTCGAATAAAGCATGCGACGCGTTTGTTTGACTGCGGAGTAGTGAAACAGTGTAGTGAAACAGTGTAGTGAAGTGATGTGAAGTGAAGTGCAGTGCAAGTCGCCTCGGTTGCCTGTTGCGCATTTGCGGGTATTCAGCGTGTCTGATTGTGCAAGCTGCTGACGAGTATGGTGTGGTCTTCTCCGGTTGGAACGTCAACAAACGAGGAGGAAGATGGATGGGTGGATGGATGGATGTGTGTGTGTTTGGCAGGAGTTTGATGTGTCAGATGAGTCGGCGGGTGGTATCCCGAACTTCCATCTGGATCTTTTTTCCGTGTCCGCAACAAAGAGGATGAACTGTTCGCTCGTGGCCAAGTCGTGAACGGACAACCAAGGAACGCAATCGATGTTCGAATGGTATTGGGTTTGTCTTCGTCGGACAAAGTGACGATGACCCACACAACAAGGAGGGTAGGTCATCCATTCGCCGCCACACGAGGTGAAGGTGAAAAAGGGGCTATGCTGTCATTGCTCTCCCGTGCCAAACTGGTGCTGTTGTCGCTGGATGGGCAAAATGTCCTTTCTGCTCTACGCGGAACCCCGTAGGGAATCCAAGAGGGGGATAACGTCTGGCATTGTCCGCGACATCATCCTGGCACGACAACGCGAAACTGTGCGCGGGCAACACCAGTTTTGCTCAACGAATCATCGTGGCACAGTCATCCACATCGTATCATCACGCAGCAACAGAATTCACCGTTCCCAACACTTGAGAAGGCGCAAGACGAACACAGAACACACGCACGGGCGCAGCAGCGGCAGTAGGACATTGACAGCAAACAGCAAACAGCAAACAGCAGCAAAAATACGAGGTGGCGACAGCAAGAACGCCAGCAGCCGCCTTCGCAAACACAACATCCGCAGCGCATCTTTTGCTTCAGCAACACACCTCTCCCTCTCTCATTGCTCACACTCTTCCTCTCCCCCCTGATCAGCATCAGCACCGGCGAAGAGCACAAGCACAACCAAACCCAACACACAACACACAACTAAAGCAGCATAGCATAGCATACCATTAAAATGTCCGAGAAAGGTCCAAGACGCGGCTCTTCCCTCTTCACCGGTGGCATGGGCGGACCACCACCAACCGGCGGACGCCCGCCGCAGCAGCACATGCAGGGCCAGATAGGCGGAGCGATGGGCGGAGGACCCCCACAGGGCGGAGGCGACAAGCGCAGACAATCCGTCGTCATGCAGCCAATGGGACCAGGCGGCGGCTTGGGCTTTGGGATTGATTTTGACTCGGACTACGAAGATTCGGACGATGAGGGTCCAAGCAACCCCCCTGCGCCTGCCAACAACGGCTCCGGAACTGGCGTGGGAGGACCCAACCACCGCCCCATGGTCGGTGGCTTCGCCGCGGCAGCCTACGAGGCCGCAAGAAACGACTTCTGGGCGAAGCAGGCGAAGGCGAAGGGCGGCAAGCCTGGACCAGGCGGGAAGGGTCCAGGGGCTCCGGGAAGATCCTAAGCGCAGCGTGACGCCCGCCTGCTCACCTGTCGCGACGCCTGCACAACGCAATGCTCTACGACGTGGTATGGTGTGATGCGATGCGACGCCACCATGCGCCATTAACTATTAACCATTAGACAACGAAGGGAGACAGGGATGAGCGGTCGACCAACGAAGAACCCACGGACCACTAAGCTGGCTTGCTAACGGACTGACTGACTGAGTTACTGTCTTACTGACTGCACCACCACGGCTGAGCTTATCAACCATCGTCCGCTCCTCCCTCCAAGTCAACCTCTGGAAACAGTTCTGCAGCACCACTACCGCCATCACTACCGCACCGCACCACGTTCCATCACATCTGGTCTCGCATCACAACCCTTGGGCGAAGTCATCGGGGATTAGGTTTTGCCCATCCACCGCAGCCACGTTTGCTTTTACGTCAAGCCCCACGCGGCATGAAACGACGCGAGCACTCGCAGGGAGAGATGCATGTGCATGGGCCATCCACCGCAGAGTCGTGGCATGGAGCGTGCGCTTGGCCCGGCTGTATGCGGAGACGACACGAACGTTGCTTTGCGTCAAGGGGAACGCAGACGAATTCATTGTGGAGGATCATCAAGTAAACAGAAAGTAGCCATATACTTATACCATACTAATGATGCATCCTATCTGTACAGTATTCTGTTCTATTCTACTTTGCTGTCATTGCAATAGAAGCGCCATACACTGAATGGATACCCGATGTCCGAGTTTATTGAACATCGCGAATCAATTCGGCGCATGGTACTCTCTCAGAACATTGCGTGCATGTATGGCACGCAACCCTGTAGGTAGAGTATTCTCATCTCCTACGCAGGAATCTACGACCTATCCCATGCAATGGCTGAGGGACGCAAGGTACTAGACGACTTTCATAGTAAATGCTCTCCCCTGGAGTAGTGCTGGTATCAACAGGCCGAGTGCAAGCACCAATAGGTACCTGCATCATGGCATATGCGCCGATGCCGAATCCGCCCTCCAACAATGCGCGCAGTGGCCAGTCCAGTGCAACCACGGGCTTGTCCAGCCCCTAAGAAGCAAATGGGCAGGAGGAAGCACGATGGTAGGTTAGCATGGTAGCATCATGCAGAGCCTCGCCTACCGAAACATATTGCTGGAGTCTGCAGTCCGCCTCGGACTTGGATGGTGAAGAATCCAGAGATACATCCGGATTCAAGCGGATGGCTTGGGCCCTCCCATACAGGACGTCGCCGCAGCAGCGCGCGCCGAGCCATTCCCTCACCAGTGGCTGCTCATCTGCCAACTCTGTGTCATTCCACTCTACGCGCTTAGTCTCCACTGGGGAGGATTGATGTGCGCTCTAGCATGCTATGGTACATCACATCAAATTGCAATGCAGCTCAGTGCATTGCTTTGCTTTTGGGCTATTGAATGGAGCATATGGGACGCTCTCATCTTGCATGAAAACCTCGACCACAACATCTGCAAGGAGCAAGCTTGAGGGGTCAAGCAAGCTCACTCTCTGAGGTGAATGGACAAAGGGGATAAATTGCTACAGTTCAGCGCTACACTGCAGAGTCCTCTCCATCTCAATCAGTATTGGCTATTGCCTTGGGCTTGCGTTCTGCTATTTCTACCATATCAACACACACACACAAGTCATCCCAGCACATGCGCGCTAGCACATGTACCCCGCCACGCACGGCCACGCACAGTGGAACGCAGATCGGATCGCTGATATGGGTCATATAACGCATATTAGCATATTCTAATATGTACGAGTAGTAATGCATGCCAGCGTCCTCTACTCCATCCCAATACTTGCAGTCTAGATATTTGCGAATAGAACCGCCTTCGGAAATGTCACATTTTTCGATTTTGGCGAAAACGCTATCCCGTCAGAGCCGACATATTAAAACGCTTATAAAATGTCTGGACGCCACCCGATATCGTCTCAGCCGCCACGTGGTGCAAGAAGCTGTCACGACACTCGAACCGAACACGTCATCAAACAGTATCGGAATGGATACTAAACGCAAGATATCAAATATAGTATCCAGAGAACATGACATGATTGGTGGTACCATGACGTGCTCCTTGGAACGCTTGACACAGCGCGCACCTGGCGTACCACGAACACAAAGTGCTGCGAGATGTTGTGCGTGGCAAGTCTTGGCACGTTCCTTGGCTTGACGGGAATGAGAACGTGCATGGGAGAACCTTTTTGTGGTCCCGGACTCATTTCAGTGGCTGCGGCCAGCCCTCGAATCTCCTCTCGTCCAGGCGTTTCGCAGGAAAGATACTTTGTGGTCGCTTGTCATTCGTCGGATCCAAAACCACACACCACGCACCAAGCACCGAACAAGACACACGCAAACCATCCGTCATGGCGTTCTCATGACCGACGCCTGTTGCCACCACCATCGCTACCGCCACTTCCACGAGAAACGACAAAACTCAGCATTGGTGAACAGAGGAAAAGAATCTCCAACACCACCATCAACACCCACCCCACGCCTTTCTCGTTCAGGTCATAAAACCAAGATCCAACAGGAATCGAATACAGAACAGAAACAACAAGTCCATCAACATGTCTACTGGAGATTACAAGGGTACGTCCTTTTGCAAGGCCAGAAGGCAAGCCTTCTCGCCTCCCATCAGACATCCTGGTGGCCATGATGACCATGCTGACCATGAAGTTCCCTGCGACCTGTGTTGGGGGCATGCTATCTAGGATCCATGGGAATGAATCTGCAGCAGCCCGCATCAAGGATGCCCATGTGCGAGATCCCGCCATGGGGCAGGATGAGACATCGTGGCAACTGCAGCGGCCATTGTTGGTTCTTTCTCAGACCAGCAATGCCGCTGCCATCGGCACCACCAGCAACAGAGACATCACACCATGCCGCATTGCTTTTCCCCCGCATCACACTCTGACCTCTACATCTCTCCCCACTCTCTCCGAATGGCCTTCCCGAACACCACACCATCTGCGATCTTCTCGTCCATGCCAACTGAATTCGACCATGTTGCACATTCACAACCACAGTCGCTGATATTTCCCTTGCCGACTACGGTCGCAAGGATATCGAGCTCGCTGAGGTCGAGATGCCTGGACTCATGGCATGCCGCTCCGAGTACGGTCCCAGCAGCCCATTCAAGGATGCCCGCATCTCTGGATCCCTCCACATGACCATCCAGACCGCCGTCCTCATCGAGACCCTTAAGAACCTCGGAGGTGACATCAGATGGTGCTCGTGCAACATCTTCTCCACCCAGGACCACGCCGCCGCCGCCATCGCCCGCGACGAGTCTGCCGCTGTCTTCGCCTGGAAGGGAGAGTCCCTCGAGGAGTACTGGGAGTGCACCCTCAACGCCCTCACCTGGTCTGAGGATGATGGCAAGGGTCACGGACCAGACCTCATCGTTGACGATGGTGGTGACATGACCCTCCTCATCCACGAGGGTAAGAAGGCCGAGGACCTCTTCCTCAAGGACGGAACCCTCCCAGACCCAACCACCACCGACAACGCCGAGTTCAAGATCGTCCTCACCATCATCAAGAGACTCCTTGAGGGCGGAGAGACCGACAAGTGGAACAAGATCGCCTCGCGTTGCTTCGGAGTTTCCGAGGAGACCACCACGGGTGTCCACCGTCTGTACACCATGGAGAAGAACGGATCCCTCCTCTTCACCGCCATTAACGTCAACGACTCTGTCACCAAGAGCAAGTTCGACAACCTTTACGGATGCAAGCACTCCCTCCCAGACGGTATCATGCGTGCCACCGATGTCATGCTCGCCGGAAAGAAGGCCGTCATCTGCGGATACGGAGATGTCGGTAAGGGATGCGCCCACGCCATGCGCGCCAACGGATGCGTCGTCTACATCACCGAGATCGACCCAATCTGCGCCCTGCAGGCCTGCATGGAGGGATACACCGTCACCACCCTCGACGAGGTCCTCCCAACCGCCGATATCTTCATCACCTCCACCGGTAACAAGGATATCCTCATGACCGAGCACATGTCCAAGATGAAGAACAACGCCATCGTCGGAAACATCGGTCACTTCGATAACGAGATCGACATGGAGGGCCTCATGAAGGCCACCAAGCGCATCAACATCAAGCCACAGTGCGACAAGTTCGTCTTCGAGAGCGGAAACGGCGTCATCGTGCTCGCCGAGGGACGTCTCCTCAACTTGGGATGCGCCACCGGCCACCCATCCTTCGTCATGTCCTGCTCCTTCACCAACCAGGTCCTCGCCCAGCTCGAGCTCTGGAACGAGCGCACCACCGGAAAGTACGAGAGCGGAAAGGTCTACGTCCTTCCAAAGACCCTCGATGAGAAGGTCGCCTCCCTTCACTTGCCAGCCCTTGGTGCCAACCTCACCAAGCTCAGCAAGGAGCAGTCCGACTACATCGGAGTCCCAATCGGGGGTCCATTCAAGCCAGACACTTACCGTTACTAAATACCCGGCAAACATAGATCGTTTGATACGGTGCGGTTGTTGATACAAATATAGTACAAATTACTCCCAACGCCACAAACACTTTTCTCGCTCAGTGCATCTCCTGGCATGCTTCATCGACCCTCTCCGTTGCTCAAAGTCTGGCATGCAGCAGAGCACCCGCGCCAGGAATGTGCCTGCCTCCAGAACTCGGATCTGAATTCATGCCCACCACACCAAGTTGCGTGCTGGCACAAGCAATCAAGCAGCGGTGTCATAGTATCGACGACAGTGTCAACCATCAACCGGAACGTCGCGCGGCACCGCAAGTCGCTCCAGAGAGTTGCGTCGCGATGCTCGATGCACCCAAGTTGTTGCCATCAATCAGCGTCCTTGGCGACAGTTACTGACGGTGTACACAGAGTACGGGTATTGGGATGGTACGTACGTACGTACGTACGTGCGTATCCGTGAATATACTGCTATCCGTAGTGCATTACTGTCGTCCGTGCAGATGTAATCCTCGACGCTTGCACTTTGCATCATACTCCATAATATAATACTCCATAGCAACATATAATATGATAACATACTCTATTGCTTCTTGCGTCTGCTCCACAACTCGCGACTACTGACTACGGGGGTGACATGGGCATTGTGCCGGCCGCATTTGCCTGCCCCAAGTCAAGACCGGCCGCCTTCCAGATCTTCACCATGGCCGACGACGTGTATTGCGTGCACAGAGGGTCTGTCTCGTGGTACGCCATCCGGTATTGCATGTAGGCGTACCCCTTATCGCCCGAACCGAATCCAAGCTCCTCCACGAGGCTGGGCGAACCACCCAAGTACACCTGATTGACGACGATCTCCTGAATGGCCTGGTGCTTCATGCCCATCTCGGTCTCGGCATTGCCACCTGCCACACGTGCATACCGTAGAATGCAACAATGCAAAAACAGCAACAACAACGCGATGCGTCCCAGCCAGTCAGCCAACCGACGCCGACATCATCGGTCCCACGTCAGGATGAGCACAAGAGGAAGGATGGATTGAGTGGATCGAAGCGTATGGTACGGGCAAGAGCGGTGATGTGAGATATTGTGCAAGCATAGCAGGTGTATCAAGACCAAGAACAGAAACAGAACAGAGACATTATATAATAGAGCACAAGCAGCGACAGCGCCTACCGCTGTATCGATCCTCGAGTCATTCCTGCGGACCAAGGGAGGAGCTCACCACCCAGCCATCGCAGACACAGTATGTCCACAGGATGCGAACAACACAGGCTTTGATCTCACCCTGCTCCAATCTCCCGCACGCATCTGCGACCGCGTTCAGAACCTCCGGTTCGATGAGCTTGGTGGAAACCTTGTGCATGGTGTTGCGAGCATCCACGATCGACAGCTCGTTGCTCTCGCCTTCGGCCGCGATGACGTCCTCCAACTCGAACGCCCGCGTCAGCATGCTCCTCCAAACGTAGCGGCCTTGGGCTCGGAACTTCTCCTGCACGTCGGACGGGCAACCTCCCACAAACTTCGCGAGATGGCGCGTGTACTCCATGATGCCCTGATCGTTTGTGGGATAACCCAGCGAGCCGATGACATGCAGCTGCGTGCCGAGGTAGATCTCCATCATCTGCTGCCATTTGACCGTGATCGGCAGGGCCTTGTTGGCCGCCAGATGCTCGAGCCGTTGCTTGCCCACTCCGTGCTTGAGGATGAGCTGGTTGGCGTCCTGGATGCCCTGCGCCATCTCCATGCTCATGCCCTTTGGCGCCACCGGCGTGAATTCCTGAGCCGTGCTCGTCGAGAGGGGGCGCTGGAGGTTGGAGAAGGCATCATTCACCTGGCTTGCAGATCTCCAAGCGAGCGGCCTTCGGACGGTTTTGACGCTTCTGGACAGCACCTGGCGCACGCTTCGTGATAATTGCAACATCGTGTTCGTTCCTTGACTCAACCTGATCTCCAAGACAGTGATCTCCAAGACAGTGATCTCCAAGACAGTGATCTCCAAGACAGTGATCTCCAAGACAGTGATCTCCAAGAGTGGTGTGAAATGCTCTGTGCATCAGTATCCAATTGCCATCATGTGGAGGAAAGAGAGATCCGCAAACAGCAAATCAAAGGGACATGTTGGTGGGAGAAATCGGGTATGCGGCAACTACAACTAAACTGCAATATCTGCTCCAGGAGTTGCGGCAGAATACGCTGTTCAGCATCCCCGCACCACCAATCATGTTTTGCCCACCAACAACGCGAACACCACTTGTTTTGCACCCAATCATCCGTTCCACCGACTGACATGTGGAAGGAACAAGGCTTCAACAGACGTTTCATGAACAAGCGTTTTCTCGTGTGGAGGGGAGAGGGTCGCGACCGTGCAATCCCCAGCACTATCACCATCATCATCAACAGCAACAACAGCATCAAGAGAGTGCAGCAGCAAAGAATGTTTCCCGTTGCCATTCAAACCATCGACTAAGGCATACCCCTCCACTTCAAATGATCCGACCAAAGACTCTCGCGGGAGCTGCCGTGCTCCTGCTGCTGCCGATGGTATCCATCATCATCAGCTGTCACAGAACAACGGCCTTCCAGCCTTCGACACGGGCATCTGCGAGATCTTCGTACGCCAGTCTCCATCCTCTTGTTGGCGGCGACGTTGCCAGCGACAAATCGTACAGAGGTCCTGCTGGCCTCATCTCGCGCGCAGCCAGGAACAGGAGACGCTACGACGACGATGAAGATGACGACGACGACGATTCCTACGACGACCGCAATGATGGCTACGACAAGTACGGCAGATCCGAAAACGACCCTGCCCCCATCCGCCGATCACAAAGACGGCGAGATGATCCGCCCCCTGGCCGACTCCAACGCCGCAACCCGCGCCAGGGTGAAAAAAGGGACGATACGGAATCGGACTACTTCGATGTGCCATCCTCGTTTGGCGAGAGCCAAGGCTGGCGTCTCCCCGCATCAGTCTCGCAGGCTGTCTTGGCCGGCGTCTTCGTGCTGGGCATCGGGCTCGGAGTCACCATCGATTCGGCCATCAACACGAACCCGCGCGATTTGGCATCGCGGGATGCCATCGACCAGGCCGCTCCCAACTCGTCCTTGTGTGCCAACTATGGCGCCTCCGCCATGGCCTTCGACCAGCGGGTCTTCGTCTCCTTCAACCCCTTCAATGTCTACGTCGCGCAGGCAGACGTCAAGCCCGCCTGCGTCTTGCGACCTTCCAACGTCGTGCCCATCCTCAAGCAGAGGAACTTGATCAACGACGACGAGGTCAGGTCATGCAAGGCGAACATGAACACGTGGGCCTTTGTGGGAAATCTCGGAGATGCGCCGCAGCTGTCGTGTGTGTACAAGAGCGCGGATGCGCAGAACGAATTCCTGTCCAATCCGAAGTACGGCATCGGAGAGGACTATCTGGATGATGATCGGGCCAAGGTGGAATCCTTCAAGAAGAACGTGAAGGGGGACCTGACGCAAGGGCAGAAGGATGCAATGCAACGGCAGCGCATGGCTGCCTCGTCGACAGAATGAGTCGTGCGGAGCAGAGGCTCGCCCTTCTGCACAGAGTACTCGTAATAGTAATGGTAAGCATTGGGCACTAGTGGCGTGCTCAATATCTTTTCGATACTAGCCACCAAACGCTACAAGTAAGCAAAGTTCTCCATCACATGCATATCCTTCTGAGATCACAAGTAGAGCAATGAATTGCTGCTCAGCGGCAGAGTACGCAACAAATGCCGTTCAAGAGAGATAGGGAGACACAGAATGCCGATCTATTCCTTCATTCTGTTCGTTACACGTACAGACGCCGGAGACTCAATGCCGCACTCCACCATGCCAACGAGCGTACAAGTATGGGACTTCGCCTCCCAGCTCAACGCAACGTGGATAGAAATCGTTGTTGATTCTGTCCTTTCTCGTATTCCAGTAAGTGCACGGAGTGTAGAGTGATCCTTTCAATCCGCTGTGCCAATACGGAGCGCTTTGCGTCTACTTATTCGTCACCTTCAGCGAGGCACCGTTGACGCAGAAGCGAGGGAGCCTACCATCCTGACGGCTGCTTCTTGGATCCGAGGCCGGGCTTCCATTCAACACCTTCTTTGAGACATCATTTGATCTGCGATGGCATACCATCCGTGGGAGTCGAGCATAATGCGTGTACATTGAGCAAAGGAAACCGATTTGCTCATAGAATTGCATGGTGGTTGTGTGAGCAGTGTGTGTGTGTGTGGCATACAAGAAGAACCGCGTCGACAGCATGGGTTACAAACATGGTACAGAAGCATCATTTTGGAAATAGCCAGGAATCAGGAATCGTGCCTGTAGGTGCGGAAACGATGGACATGGGGCCTGCAATTTCCAATCCACGAAGAGATGTGATGACGGACTTGTCGCGATCCGTCCAAGTGCCATCCAGGTGCTGTCCAGGTGCCGCCCACACCAAGCTGTCTCCCAAAATCCAACCCTCAAGTTCACCACTACGCGCCGGAAGAGAGCGACTTCACTCACCGTGGTCCATCCAGGAAGACGTGCCCCAAGTGCGAGTTGCATCGCTGGCAACGGCACTCAAGGCGACCATCGAATTCTCGCTTGTAGCTGATGGAACCTTCATCGAGGGATCTCCAGAAGGAAGGCCACCCGCTGCCGGAATCATACTTGCCATCCGCATCGAACAGCTTGTTGCCGCAGTACGCGCAGTCGAACGTCGCGTCGTACTTTCCGTAGTTCAAAGGCGACGTGAAGCGCAGCTCTGTGAGGCCGAGGCGCAGAACGGCCAGCCGCAGGGGATTCCATGTGAGCCTCTCCACGGCTTCCTTCTCATCTGTGCTGCTGTTGGCGTTTTTGCCGCCATTCTCGGCACCGTTGCCGTCATTCATGTTTGCGAAGTGCTTCGTTCCTTGCGCTCGTTGTTGCACCTTGGCGCGGTGTCCAGTAGCAAACGAGGTGCAGGGGTGTTCCGAGAGCAGCAGCGCCCAGAGCATGCAGCAACCGTACAAGAGACCAAGGTTCTTCATGAGAGGCTGTGTATAGTTGAGTGCTGTCGGGGTTGGCAGTTCCTGCTTGCGCTGTGTGTGTGATTTTGTGCACATTCGAATCCTTTTCCGGAAAATCGTCCGGAACAGTGCTTCGGGCATTCTCTGACGCTGAACAAACTCGTGCGTCAGACTCTTTCTGAACTGTTCGTATTCTCCTGGTGGTGGTGTTCTACGATCTATTGGAGTGGAGTGGGATAGTAGTATTATATGATCTTCGCTACACTCTCTTGTGGATTCATTGGCCATCAGGCATCAGTAATGCTGGATATGTTATGGTAGAGTACGTACTTCAAAGTATTATACTCTGTTATTTGCAAGATTAGCGCGGTGCAAATTGAGTGCTTATCGTATCCGTACTTTTTATCACATCTGTACCAGCGGGCGCGTAGGTATGCTCTCCCATGTTACGCACCCGTGTGAGTGCAGTCTGCTGACGAATTGCTGAGATGTCGCGTACCTTGTATAATAGAATAGTATTATGCTCAAGTGGAATGTTGCTTCTGCTCTGCAGAGCGTACTCCACTCTGCTGCTCTACCAGTCCGTTCGTCCTCATCACTGTGGCAGTTGTGTGATCGTCACCGGATGTTGACGCCAGGTGTATGTACAGTAGCTCGTACTTCAGCGTACGTATGTCCAAGTGCGAAGCACGGCTGCACCAACCTGTCGCAAAGTCCGCCCGCCAGTTCATCCGCCAACACATGTAGCATTCCAATGACGCATACACGCTGCTGGCTCTCTCACTCTCTGTGCGTTTAGATCATGGAAACGAGCCACACGTCTGCTGTCTTCTCCAACACCGTCGTTTCATTGAAGGAGAACGCGAGGCGTATCTTGTTTGCCCCATCCCTGCTGAGCATCCTGCGAATGCAATTGACGGAGAATACCCTGAAGTCGTGGATGGCGGACATACGCTTGACATCGCTCGACCACATGTCCTGCAGGATATCCAAGCAGTTGGTGTCGTCGTGAAGTCGCTTGCGCTTGGAGAGCGCCGACTGTTGATCGGAGCAGAGGTCTGGATGCAGTGCCGACCGGTACGAATGGAACTCAGTTGCCAGCTGGTTGCAGGACGCCAGGAGCTCCAAGATCTTCAAGGAGAGTTCCTTGCCAGCCTTCGGCGAAGTCGACATGCAGAAGCTCATCACCACGGCGACGCTCACGAAACCGCTTTGCTCAAGACCGTGTTCTTCGGCGTAGGACAGGATGCGATCGCATATGCTCGTCCTCAGCTGCACGGCCGGCACCGGCGGGTTGTCAAGAACTGTCGTCCCCCGTGCTGAGCTTCGCACTGCGGCCTTCCCCGACAGCTGCGACTGGTTCGATTCTCCAGCGGTGCTTTCGTCGCCATCTGTCACAACTACGGTGACATCGTTGGTGACTTCGTCGTCGTATGTGAGAAGACCTCGTGATGAGACGTCGGTGTACTGCGACGAAGCGCCGTATGGAGGGGTCACCACTCCGCCTCCGCCTCGGCGAGATCTCAGCGCCCCCTTGCCCCGGAGCGCCTTTCGGGCGCACTCCTCCAGCTTCATCGCCACTTCGGAGACGACCATGGATTGCTGCAGCATTTCCGTCTTGTCGTTCTTTTGGGGCAGGGGCTCCTCATCGAAGTCCTTCAGAGGGTGCTGCTGGACCTGGCGCTGCTGATGAAGACCAAGGTTGCGGAGTGTCTCGGACGGTTCCACCACGTTGTTCATCATGGATGTGTCGATGGACACAGCGCTGGACACCGTGGGCAGCTTGCTCGGCGAAACTTCGGGGTAGTCCTCCTTCAGCCGACGCTTCTTCGGTGGCTTCGCCGAAGGAGTGAGTGAGTGCTCAACGGCAGGCTGACGAATCGGCTGCACATGCTTGCTCGTCTCGACCTCCCTCCTGTCAACTTTACTGCCTGGTTCCTCGGTTGGAGTCTGCCCAAGCTTGCGCACCGACAGTCTCGAAAAGCGCTGCTTCCTGCCATCGATGCCTGGGCAGGTTCTCCGTCTCACCATGTGCAAGTCGCCTGGACGGTCGCGGTGGAACAGCTCATGCTTGTAGATCCACACGTTGCGCTCCCTGTTAATCTTTCGGAAGGAGTAGAAGTTCAGCTGTGGCGGCAGTTGTTCAATGGCGGATGTGCATTCAAAGAAGTGGGCATGCGTGCGTGCGTTTGTGATTGAGTTGGGTCTGTGAATGATTCATGATGGATTTGTTCTTGCTTCTTCTCCCCTCGAACTTCTCCGATGTCTGAATGTTTACATCCAACAGGACGGAACGAACAACACGTCGCAACTTACCTGTCTCACCAACGATTGGAACCTGTTGTGCCGGAAGTACTGCGGAAGGGTCTCCGATTCCAGCCTCCCCAGGTCGGAGCCGATGATGAAGGCTTCGCCATCGTTCGTCCACTGTCGGGGATGGGAGGAAACCAAGATAGGAGGAGAGGATGGTCATGATGACGAAAGTCGCGGCAGAAGCACAGAAGGAAGACGAAAATGCACGTGAGCGGGAAGTTTTTGGGGAGGTTGGGGATTCTGTTGTGTTGGATCTGTCGACTGGATTGATCCAGTACGCATGACTGCTATGCACGAATGCCTCATAACCAGTTGTTTTTGGCCTCAGATTGTTTGTTGAGCTGTTCTCTTTCCGAAAGATTCGTCGTTTTTTCTTTGCGAGAGAGAGGTTTGTGGAACAACACGGATGCGAATCGCGTTTTTCGATTTTGTGCTTTCGCGCTTTTTTATGGAACGCGCGCTCTGCACCAACGAAAACGAAGGCAATGGCGGGCACGTCCGTTCCATGGAGACGGCAACAGGGACGTCGCACCAGGGATTTCCGCCCTCTTCAGCTCCCGCAACATGCACCCTGGTACGCCTCGTGGAGATCGAATGCTGCAGGAGGACCGCCCGGTGGCCAATGGCAGTGGCAATCAGAGGGCAGATTCGTGACGACAGGGCTGTTCTTTGTGCGAACAGGAGAACCCACCGATCGGCATTTCGTGACCAGCTTTGAGGGAAGAAATTGGAACGGAAGGACACTTTGCTAAGATTTCGCTTCCTCGCTCGAGCGCTCACGAGGCATCGGCGGTGGACTTGGTCCATCATCCGATGCGCAGAGCCTCTCGGCGACCACCGTTAGTGGTTTGTGTTCTTCGGAACAGTTTCGTGCAGTTCGATGTTCCAATTTCTTCGCCTTCGGTGGTTGCCATGTTCGAAAGGTATTGCCTGCGCCAGCGCCATTGCCGCCGTCGTGTCGATCCGTGTTCATTCCCTTCACCATGCTGCGGTTCCTCGCTCGTTCCTCCAATCTCTCTCGCACATACGTCGTGGGTTGGCTTACCGAAATGATGTCGTCTGGGGCTCCGTTGACCATCTGGTAGAGCTTGAGGATGAACCCGGATGGCACCGAGCTTATCTCATTTGCTGCTACGAGGCAGTCATCGTCTCTTCTTGTTTCTGTCATCGATAATCGAGACCGTCGTCTTCTTGTTTCCCTCTTCCTTTTTTGTTGTCGATGTTGATGCTGTTGCTGCTACTGTGGTTGTTCCTGCTGTTCTCGCTGTTGTTGTTAGTATTGGACGTCTTGGGCATTGTTGTTTCTGTTGTGTGTTCCCTTTTTGGGTGTCGGCGTTGGTGTTTTGTTCTTCCAAAAACCGAGGCTCCTGCGAGAAACGCTTCGTATTACGCCATGTCATCTGGTGCACTCGCAGCTCGTGGAACCTGCAAGGCTCCAGGCACTCGTGTCCGAACGAGCCACTCAAACTCGTACCGCGATACTCCTGTTCGTCTCCACGATCGTGCGATACGATCGTGCGATGTGGGCTGCGCACGGCGCGGTCTGTTGTTAGCAACGCGCACATGACTTGGTCATGGTGACCAACCCCACGCCAACTGCCGACAACCAACCACAAACCAGAACGCAGCAACATCCCGACAGCAGACACACGCACTCTCTGCGAGCCACACATGATCATCGCGCCCTGTGTTGCGCATGGCTCCACGCATGTTCGAAATGCGATGTCCCAGTGGACATCTGATGGAGAACAATTAATTATAGCGGCCGTTACACATTTATGCAGACAGCGAATCGCAGTTGAGCATAACCAGTCTCCGAAACACACTTTTTCGATTCTTGTGTATGACGTGGGCGTCGTGGGTGGACGTGCCGAGAGATGCTTCCCTCATTTTGCGCGCTCTTTGTGTCGTCCACACGATGCTGTCGTCATCTGTTGGATCGAAGAGCAGAGGAGCTGCGGTAGAGATTATATTTAAGACAGTAGTACCCCTTCATGAAGGGAACGCTTTTGTGGGTGCAGAGGAACGAGAATGGATCGTGGTGTTCGTGCGGGGAGCAGATCGTAGGCTACGCAGAGTCAATCCGTTGTAAGCATAGTACTCCGGAGAGACATCCTCATGGTAAGAGAAAGATTGAGAGTGTCAGCAATATATAAAAGAACATTGTGGAGCAATTTGTTCTGCTTTTCCTACTCTACTCTACTCCACTCCACTCCACTCTACATCGTTTGTATCGCTTTGGATCTTGCAAATGTCCTTGCTGTGGCTTCTTCAAATTCATACAGATACACACAAGATACATACAATGGATGCTACTCGTATTACTCTCGTTTATTCCCGTTGTTGTTGTTGCTGCTTCTGCTGTTGGTGATCCGAGTTCTTTGCGCCATTTCGCTGTTTGGCATTCTTTGAATTGGAAGCGTCGGTGTTGGCTTTGTTTGCGTTTCCCTTACCATTTCGGTTGCGGTTTCTATTCCGACCACGCCCTCCACCATTTCCATTCCCACTTGTGTTGTTGTTGATGTTGCCGCGTCTGGCGCCATTCTTTTTCCAGCTTTGGGCAGCATGGGGACCCTTGCCATCAGCCCCAAGCATGGGTGGCGAGCCTTCCTCTTCGATGACGTCCTGTGCGAGCCCCCACAGGATGATGGAGATGCGGCCCTTTTCTGTTCTCTCCTCCTCCGGCAGAGCATTGATGCCGTGCTTCCATCGAATGTTAACATCACGGCCAAATGTGAAGACCCCGTTGTTGGTTTGAGGGAAGTAGAGACGGCATGGGTTGGCCGACTTGGAGGTATCCGTAGCATTCAGGAAGGCCAATTCTCTCGTCGTCCCAAACGACACACCGACGGTAATATTTTGGTTCTTGGCTCGGTCAGGGTTGAACGCGCTGAACATTGGCAAGGGGCAGATACGTCGTTGAATGTGGTACGAGTAAGAAGTCGTTAGCGATGCTGAAGCGCGACGGTGACACACGTACATACTCATATTGGTACAGAACACGCCAAGATTGATTGGGAAATGCGCAAACGCAAGAGCGAAGGCTTTCGCCACCATCGAAAGAATTGCTCCATCGTCACACAATGCCAGTGTGCATGCACGAAATAGTGGCATCCATACACGCCAATGCCAACACACGCAACAATAGAATAGTACTCACGCTGAATCATGATGGAAAGGCTTCCAGTCATGCCCATTCTTGTACCAGTTGAATCGGGTGCCGACGGAGGTTTTGCGGATGTTGAAGTATGCGCACAGCTTGTCAATAACTTCGTTGAATGTCTTGGAGCCCTTGGGATTCTTGGCAATGAGATGAGCACCCTCATGCCAAGAGATCCAGTCGCTGCCGTGAACGTTGTCCTTTTGCAGCTGCGTCATTTCCTCGACGAGCTTGTAGTACACGGACCAATCCTCCTCATCGCCGAAGAGCTGCGGGACGATGACGACGTCGTCATGCTTGAGAGGAGCGTTGAAACCCTTCGCGGTCGGAAGACTGACCCTGACGCGGATGTCGGGTCTCACAAGGGTGGATGCTGGATCGAAGCTCTCCGTGTTTCGGCCCGCCTTCTTCCTCGGTTTGGCAACCTTGGCAGAAGCATTCTCACGTGGATCCTTCAAGGATTCCAACGGGAGCTTGCTGTCGACGGGAAGCGACGGGACAGTCGCAGCGTCATCGGCACCAGGCGGTGTGGCCGATGAGGTCGAGGGATTTCTCTTCGCGCCTGACATGGCTGAGTCTTCTTTGTCATTGGATGGTCTCATCGTGTCGATGGTGTGGAGACGTGCCGTTGTGCCGTTGTGCGGATTTCACAGTATTTTACGGGAAGGAATGGACGAGTATGTTCCAGAACAGGATCCTTCGATTATGTACGACTATGGTACAAGTATGAGAACGGGTACTTGTGGATAACAGTCCTGTCTGGGGCTTTGTTGTGCGTCATCGCCGTCGCACTGATGGCTGTCCATCGCGTGTTTCTCCTTCCCATGTTGGTCGAACGCAACATGTTGTTGTTTGGTTTCGTTGGTTCAGCTTTCGCGCCAAAAAAGTGTTTCGATTTGACTTGGTCGACTCAAGAGGTCAACACGCTGGGAGCTCGCGCGACAAAACGGTCACAACTCGAAACCAATCAGTCACAAAGGAAGAAAGGGTTGCGCCGAAGACGCATCACAAGAAGGGACGCAATTTGTGACTCCAAGATCATCGAGGATACCGAAGAGACACTCAACAACACCGAAAGAAAGCAGCTACGATCAACAGAATCAACGGAATCAACGGTTGAGTGGTAGTACCATACCACAACGCCCATGTCCACCCCCATCTTCCTCTTTGCCTTCCTATTTCGAAACAAACGGCAAAGCGCATACTCATACTATCACCACCAACAGAAGCGTCGACAACTGTAGCCACAACTGCAGCGCCTGTGCGAAGATCAACAGGAAGACCCTGGAGAGCGACAGCAACACAGACAGGCAGACACACAGACACGTACACAGATAGACAGGTAGACAGGTAGACACCATTGTTTTGATGGTCAGGCATCGCAAGGGCGCAGAGACGGATCACGTTGGGGGGACGCGACAAGGCACCACTCCGCACAAGGACGGCCATCTGCACAACGACGGCAGTGCGACAACGGCATCAATCGCAGCGTCTTCCACGCCACCGTGAGTTCCGTCACAGCATGTGTCAGTTGCAGGCACTGTGTACGAGTATTGCAGTGCCAATGCCTCCAAATCGAACCATTTCTCGCTCGTCATCGTGATCTTCATCACCATCGTTGTCATCACCACGGTTTTGTTCCCACTTCTCTCACCTCTTAGTTGCTCATGTTCTCACCGCCTTACGTCACGACCACACACCGATCCTCGAGCAGAGACTTTCGGTCCATGAGGATGGCCTCGCCAACCAACAAGAAACGGACTTCGTCGGCGGATGTTCCATTGGGAAACGAGCTCCCGTCTTCCGGCGAGAATGCCGTGACAGCTGCACCCAAATCCGACAATCCTGATTTCATGGCAACCGCTGTCAAATTCTTTTTTTGCTTTTGCGGTTTGCAGGCATCCTACTTGACATGGGGGTACATGCAGGAGCTCATCATGACAACACAGTTCGAACCCACGAAACGTGTCGTCAGCGGGAAGTTTCCGTCAGCAGCATTCTGCGTCTTCAGCAACAGATTCCTTGCTGTCATCGTGGCGATCATTGCGGTTCGCATCAAGCACGGTGCTGTCTTTGCCAATAACAAGGCACCCTTGCTTGCCTTCACCCCGTGCGCCCTCAGCAACACGATGAGCAGCTGGAGTCAGTATGCCTCCCTCCAGTACGTGTCATTCCCCATGCAAACCGTCTTCAAAAGCTCAAAGATCATCCCGGTCATGATGATGGGCAGATTCCTCCAGGGGACTGAGTACCCGCCAGAACAGTACGGCGAGGCCTTGCTGATCACGTTCGGGGTGGCCATCTTCTCGTTGGCCAGCAAGACGTCGGACAAGGAAAACGAGACGCAACTTCTCGGTCTCGTGTTCCTCCTCATGTACATATGCTTCGATTCATTCACATCTCAGTGGCAGAACAAGGTCTACGTCAAGTACGGGCGTCCAAATGTCGACCCGTACCAGATGATGCTCGGTGTCAACATCTCCGCCATCTGCATGACCACGGCTGGCCTCATCGTCTCTGGGGACTTCCCGATCGTATGGGAATTCCTTCAAGCCAACCCTCTGGCTCTGCGGTACAACATCATCACCGCCATCACGTCGGCGTCGGGGCAGCTCTGCATCTTCTACACCATCAAGGAATTCGGTCCAATCGTCTTCACCATCATCATGACCACTCGTCAGATGATTTCGATATGCATCTCGGCTGTCGTGTTCGGCCACACGATCTCCTCGAATGCCTTGACAGGAGCGGCATTGGTGTTCAGCGTTTTGTTTTACCAAATACGCCGCAAGTACCTTGCTCGCAAAAAATAAACAAGCACCATCGCTCGCTGGAGCGGCTCTTAGAACAAATCAGTTTCCATCACCACAGGGGCGTTTGGTCATTGATCAGCAATGCATGCGAGAGAATAGCGTGCGGCCCGCTGAGCTTGATGCAAGCGTTGGTTCCAACGAGAGTGCTGATTGGACCGCAGTGAACAAATCGTTCTCTGCCAGGCCAATCAGCTTCAACGTTAGCGTTGGCATCTAGCGTTGGCATCATCCTCATCAACACCATCATCGTTAGGGAGCAGAGCAGCAGCAACAGCAGCAACCATATCGTCTATCTGAAGAGGAGTACAGCGAGGATTATGGCAGCCGTAGATTCTGTTCCAATCTCCGCTTCCACGAAGACGATACTGCCACAGCGAATCCACGCACTCAAGAACGAGAGCAAAACTCACTGGAGTAGAATTAATTCGTTACCATGCCCGTGCATATTTCCACCATGGGGAGTTGAGAGATCCTCAAGCACTCTATTCGTTGAGTACCATCGCTACTATGAGTAGTTTATGGTGCGTATGCTGTGTTCATACTTGTATGGTACATCGATACGGTCCAGGCGCTTTCGCCGCCTTCCGAAACCGCCAACAGCGCGATACCGATGTTTGATACTGCGACCACCAGATTCCTCGTTGTGTCGATCTTCTACTCGAATGATGAGTCTACCTTCTGTCGTAGCTGCACCAGCGTACTTGTGCTTCGAGACTACGAGCAATACACATAGAGTATGGTAGGACAAGTAGTCGCGTGGTGAGCGGCATGGTACCACAGAACGCATGTTGGCATCCTCGCACAATGCATGTCGGTATTGAAATCAGAACCATAATCGAAGCCTGTAGGCATCTCCCCAGTTCAGATAGTAGCGCACCAGGAGCTCCTCCCGGATGAAGCCAAACGATTCTTGGTACAGCCGCAGGGCAGCGGCATTCGACTTTTCCGTTTCCAACGTCGCGGACGTGCAGCCTAACTGCTTCATACGCTGCAGCACCTGCCGCACCAGTTCCTTTCCAATTCCATGTCTCCGATGCGACGCTTTCACTGCCAGCATTCCGATGTAACCCGTCTTCATCTTTTGCTGATCTTCTCCTCCGCAGCCGCCTCCTCCTCCTCCTCCTCCATCCTCCATGTCGATCTTGCCAACCACACAGCCGATGGGAGTGTCGCTGCCCTCCGGAATTGCGAGGATGCACAGCTCTGGGAAACGATGCAGGAAATATCTGTACGTGAAGACTGCGGCAGGGAGGATGCATCATCGGCGTGTTGTGGTGTGGTGATTGGCGAGTACAGTGTTCACACCAAAGAGATGAAGCAGTCGTGAGTATTTGTGGTATACGAGTATGTGGTCCAGAACACAAGGAAGAAGTAACGAGAAAACGGCACTCCACACCAGAATCCTTCCTCGCTCCATTCAACTCAACTCAACTTAACAATTGCGGCAGAAGCAGCACTCGCAACGGCAACAGGGACGAGGGAAGAGGTTGCTTCACCTTTCATGCACTGCTTCTCGTTCTTGCGTTCGTCTGCTTTCTCTTCGCTTTGTTGGGCTCGACAGCAACTCCTCTCTCCCTCGCTGGACTTACTCGAGTACGGCTCGGACAAATCCTCCGTCACCATGCTCATGGCATTCTCCAATTGCGATTCATCCTCGTAGTCAATATATTTCACATTCGCCATGGCGCTAATGATGATGACGATGATGACGACGATGGCATCTGCATGCGGAGACAAGGTCATGCAATGTGTTGTGTGAACATGGCATGAGTGGACCCTTGATGTCCTGGACGGATCTTGTCGTGCGATTCACGTCGCGGCACCGCCCGCGAGCAAATTTCCGCTCTTTGGTTTGTCTTCTGAATTACGACTAATATATGAATGCCGCTACTCCCAGACTTGTTTCATGAGACTAGTCTACAGCCTGTAGTCGCCAGGTTACTCTATGTACGAGTCTGCAGACAATCACTCGTCCTCTCTCTGGAGTACTGGCATGCATGATGTGATTGCCCGTATCTGTATCCGTACGTACAAGCATGTTGAGCTGCTGCGTGCTGCCGAGAATGCACTGGAGAAAGTAGCAGCACATGGAGGTATGAGGATGAGTAGCTTTCGCTAATACGAGTAGTGTGATGGTAAAACAATGAAATGCGCTCACCTGCGTCATCCGACACTAGTTACTCGACCGGGTTCCATTTGCCAACGATTCCCAACTGGTGCGAACAGCTGTACCATTTGCCAGCTGATTTGTCGTACAGCCTCCAGTTGGGAACCTTCAGAAAGCCTTCGCGGAGTGGGATGAAGCGAAGCTGTGCATCGACTGCGTGCTGGCCGTTCACCTCCCCGAGAATAAGCGCAGCATCCATCGCGAGCATGTCGTTGTCTCTGTTGAGCTTCACCGTGCCATCGTCGGCCGGGGACACCCCCCAGAGACCGAAGGTGTACCCTCCAATATCCGATACCAGCGCCGTATTCACCTCCTCGTGCTTGCCTGTGCTCTTGCGTTTCATATCTTCCTTCGCGACTAACAGCATCAACGTTCTGGATTCGACGTTGAGGTTGAAGATTCGCAGCCGTACAGTCGCCGGCTCGCCAAGAAAGCATTCTGACTGATCGATGTTCATGGTGATTTTGAACGCGTCTGCTGGTTCCACCGCAACCAGGTCTGTCCGCCAACGAATTTCCGACGCGGCCACGATTTTGTTGTTGCTTGGGACGAAGACTTCGTCCATGGAATCCGTGTCGCGATCCAGTGTCGCCGTGACGGAAAGTGGAGATACCAGCTCTCTCATTCTCATCTTTTCGGAACCGGAAACGGCGATGACTGTGGAATACACATCGTTGGTGCGCAGCGTCAATGGTAGATCAAGTTCTGTCATTTTCACAAAGTGCCATTGGAGGCATTTGGTCATGTTGACTGTCGATGTTGGTCAAGCGAAGGTCGAGAGCCGATTGGCGCAGAGGAGAGTCATCCAATTTTCAATGCGAATGAGCACATGCAAGTGTCAGGCACATTCATTGATTCTTGCATTCAATCATCCATCCATCCATCCATCCATCCATCCATCCATCCATCCATCGATTCATCGACGTTCCTATTCAGAGTTTTCAGCGTTGCGCGGGTTGGTCACAAACACGTTTCCTCAGACTTACCTGACGAGAATTGCGAGTCGGATCCTGAATCCTTGTTCTCACTATTGCGGATTGCTCTTCCAACAGAATGGCCAGCATGGATGGCGATGTTCGAAATCGCCACAGCTTCGTCATGGGAGTTGGAATGTCGGATCACGAGTGACACGAGCGTCTCGCCATTCGATTGTCCGCGCATGCTGGACGCGTCGACGTAAAATGCGGGCACAAGAGTAGTTGTCACCGTGATCGGTGGCAACTTGTACTCCTGCCGGAGCCTTCGGCGGTTCCATTGGCCTTGGAAATGGCCGGGCAATGCTCCCAATTCGAGGCTTTGAAGGTTGATGGCATTGGAGGTATGGCTGTCTCCGTGGTCGTGGAGATCGCGTGACAGCGGCTTGACTACTCCAAGGAATTCAATGTCGGCGCTAACATCTGACTTTGCGCTGTTCCACGATGGTGGTGCTTTGGCGTTCGATTCGGATGCTTCGACAGCATTCGATTCGCTGACATCGGTACTTGCCAATGCTCTCACCACGACATCAGCTTTGATTACAAACTTCTTGTCATACTTCTTGAATGCAGCCAGCTGGACAGACTCCACCGAGAACGTGTCGATAGCATCCGTTTCTGACGTAGTCTTCTTCAATTCCAGCGCGAAGTAATGGGTCCGCTCATCCTCGGTCGCTCCGTTGAGCGCATTGGCATCAGTTTCGAACTGGCCCGAGGCTTTTCCGATCTTCACATGGTCCAGAAAGCCCTCCATGTCCACAGCACTCTCAAATACCATCTCGAGGGGCACCGAGAAGCTTGATCTTCCCGACGAATCCAGGAAGAAAGAGGTGATGGAGTACGTGCCATCGTCGTTGTCGCCATCATCCTGAGCGTCATTTGTCCTGACCTGTGTCCGGACTTGCCCGTGCTGTACAGCCGGCTTGAACTGGCATCTGTCAATGATCTTGGACAGCGACATGCTTCACCTTGGTGTTGGGTGTTCCGTATTGGAGTGAGTGATACTCGTAGCAGTGGCATGCACAGTTCGCAGTTGCGCCGGAGTACGAGTCGGTTCACGGCGTCCTGTGAAGCTCTGCTTTCTGCCAACCAGGCTTGTGTTGTCTGCGTGTGGTAGACTTCAGCGCGGCTCCTGAGTGTGCCAGGTGGTTCGTGTCCATGAGTGCGGTGTCACATCGGTTGTTGTTGCGAGGGGAAGGATTCAGTCGTCTTTGGTGTTGTTTGTTCCGCTTTCTGCGCATTGCGCGTTGTGCGCACGGCGTCGTGTTGTTGTGTTGGTTGTGGCCAGTCAGATCACGAGATAGAGTGAACCAATCAAAGTCGTTCAATATTCCCGACTCAAATTCGAGTGTTGTGTTTTACACTCCAATTGTCTTGCTTCAAATGGGACACCCTCGAGGACCACTTGGACATGAGGAAGAAACATGATTGCCGATATTTCGATTTCGTTGTTTGCTTCACGTTATACATGTGCACTCCGCTGTGCTGCTGCGAAAAGGCACGGATCATGGTAGATCTTGATCATGTACACACAATGCACCATGCGATCATCCAGTTGAGAATCCTCGTAGATCGTGTTCTTCTCAACACATTCTTCTCCCCGGATGGATCCAAATCTTTTCATCGGTCACATCCAAACAGAGAAGACGGCCAAAGGAAGTCATGTACATCCAGGAATGATGCGCAAAGCGCTCGATCGTTTCGCCCACGAGAGCAGGGGCATAGGTACTTCTCCCTGTCTTGTCAAGAGATGTCTGAGACCGTAGTAACCGGTGATTTATTGTCACGATGCTTAGAGTAGGTACGAACATGTCTCGAGTACTCGCACGCGTGTACGAGTATGTGGCGACGATGATTGGCTGTGTTTCTTCTTCGTCATTCGTGAAGTGAGCACGATGAAGGATCACCCCAATCGAAGAAGAATAAGCAGTCTGAGTGTCTATTGCACGAGTACGACTACGAGACAAGGATCCTGCGTTGGTGGAACAGTCGTACTCCTTTTTACGAGGAAACACCTGGCACCGCCTTCCACTGTTTGCCACTCGTATCATTCTTGCTCTTGCTCTTGCTCTTGAGATACGGACACATGCATTGCAGAAGAGAGTGAGTAGCGTGGTTCACCATTCATGGTTGTATACGTTGGCCACGAGTATGAGCATGATAAACGACGATTTGCAGACGTGTTTCATCGGAGAGATCCTTTTCGTTCTGCTTCGGACTCCGTGATGGTATCGAGCTGCGTCGTGAGTCTCCTCTTCTCCTTTCATGTTATGTGCAGTATCGGCGCCCGAACTGTGTATGGAGTGGAACACCAAGAACGTGTTCTGTTGGGTGGCCCTTGGAGACGGTATGCGTTTTTCGTGGTCCTGGAGAGGAGAAGACGGTGGTCAGATTTATTGTGATTGTTCCCGTTTTTGTTGTTCACAATGACACTGCACGCAATTGAACCACGCCACCGTATGCTCGGAGAACCCTCAAGGACCACCGAAGATCGCTGCCTCTCAGCAACCAACGTGGAGGAGAGGCATGGTGTCTATCAAGGGCGTGTTGTGCAGAGCCATCGTCCTCTTCCCATGTACCGGAACATACTTCTCCGCATGAAAGCATCCATACTCACTTCGGATGATGTTGGATCCCTTTTCGTATCTCATAAAAACAACTGTCTCACAATAACAACAGCAACAGCAACAGCAACAGCAGCGACAACTTATTGTACAACACCTAACTCCAAGCAAAACAAACCCAAGGCCATCCCGAAACACACCACCAACTGATCGAAAACCGAAACAGAACGAAGTCAACGGTACGTTCATTTGTGTGCATCATGGCCATAACAACACCATGGCACAAGGCGGCAGGTGCCCACGCGCCGTTGTGACTGGCATGAAGAGTCGTTTCTGGGTCCAGCTTGCCAGGCACCTACACACTCTCGGAATCGTCCTCTGCTCTACCTGCGAGCTGTTCTCGTGGTGGTTCGTCGATGTCGCATTGTGGCAAAGGCATGCCATGCCACTCCACTTCACCACCACGCTCGGCAACAGCAGCCTTCGTTCTCGTTCTCCCTCATTCTCACATCCTCGTTCATCACATTGTCCACTTGTTCGACCATCCAAACCTACGACGCTTCTCTCAACAAACAAATTGCTGGACGGATTGCATCTTGGAGGTTGCGGTATTGTTGGGATATCGCACCGTATTTCGGACATTATGCCGTATTGTCCGATTTTGAATACACATTGATCGTACTTTAGTTAACAGTTGTGCGCATATCGGACATTGTGAAATAGCATGTTATCCAACGTTGGTCCTACATCATGTTCGTTTGTCCGTTCAATGAAAATCAGTTTTAGCCCAGATTCCTGGTTTCGAACTGCTGACCAAAGTAGGATGTGTTTCATGATTTCCACCACAACATCAACAGCACCATCATCATCCGATGTGTTGATTGATAGGAGTTCTTTGTGTGGCCAACTGTACTATGTCTGACGGAACGCACATTGCCACCGCACCAATGATTGCGTAGAATGATGCTGTGCCACAATCCATCGAGCAAGCAAATCGAGCGAAACGCAAAACGTCATGCAATCGGACCGTGGTTTTGCCGGACAAAAAATGTCTTGACACAACACAGAGGAAATGTCAAGTCAAACCGTACCCGCACAATGCTTGTCTCATTCTTGAGTGAACCACACAACAGCCATTGCATCAGTGGTTGGGGGAATGTCACTGTGACCGCCACGGTGCCATCACCTGCGGAAGCGGAGTTGCCCACGTAAACAGGCAACAACGACACCTGCGGGTGGAACATCTTGTGCGACTGAGGACTGCAAAGCACACAACAGTGGTTGCGAAGGAACCAGCCCGCTGTCGTGTTCATCGCTGTGTCTCGTGAGATGACTGCGCTTCACCAGAATACTATTAATCGTGTCTAGAGTACAGCATTGTTGGAGAGAGGAGTGTTGCTCATGGTCGTTCGCAGTCGTACCGCAAAAGTAGTTGCCTGGTGATACACCTGTCTGGTAATCGATGTTGCTTGTGATGTTGTGGATGATAGATCTTGCGCGCATCCCCCTTTCTGGTATCGGTATGATAGCGCCCAGTTCGTTGACACGTGCGCAGTTCAGGTCTTCCTGAGCAACCCCCGTTCTGCGCCGAAATGACATGCGCAAACAGGGGTCGCCCACCACTGCAGACCTATGACTATTGACAGAAAACAATGCAAACTACCTGGTCGTAAAGATAAAGTACTTTTTCTTCTGTTGGTGCCCCCATGACTGCCGTCGAATGTCAAACCGCAAGAGAATGCCAGTTTCTGCTCAAACTTGTGTGTGGCGAATCCTCCGCTGCGGAGATGGCGAGATGTGAATGATTAATTGTTGTGCTTGCTTGGTGTGGAACAGAACGGACATGTCTCACGCAAGAACAACTCGTTTGCTACCGCGAGGATGATGAACATCGCTGCTTCGTTGATGTTGTGTATGTAGGCATGTTTCCGCACTAGACAGACACATGTGCGCTGTTGTGGCAAACAGTCACGTCGCTATGAGGTCCAGTCGACGTCGTACGACGTTGGTCGGACCAGCATGCACAGCAAGCTGATCAACATCCGACGTCAGTATGCAATCAGCTGACAAACATCATACATTGGTATGATGTATGTCTGACATGTGAATGACGTAATTGACATTTTCGGTAGGAGTAAGGCTAATCACACCAATTTAGACACCCCCTGTAGAGATAACTATAATATTAATGGGAACAAAAGTGCCATTACGTGATAGGGGAGGCCTCCTTTGGTCATTCTATGTGTATAGTTGCGAACTAATCATTCTAAGTGATCGCAGAGGGGGGTGGCAAGTTGCGCCTTCGAAACATGGAAAAACCCTGCCGCCGCAATGTCATACTTTACGGTAACATTGGTCTTACATTGGTCAAACATTGATCGGACATCAGATGACGTAGGTGGGTTGTTGAGATGACATGATCCGACGGAGGTACGACTTTGGTCGGATGTTGCAACGACATCGTCTTCCCCACGCAGTGTGTTGGAAAGGCGCGGCACACTGACATTCCACGCGTCCAAGAAACACGAAGCAGCAGACAGCCATTCTCCAACAACGCGTGCATGAACTTGACACTGGCTCGATGGTAACGGACAGAAGTGGTGGTCGCTGTGCGAACTTCTGTCGGCGAAGAATGACCGTCTTTCTGTACATTGACGTACTAAGTTGGAATTTTGTTCGCAGATGTACGACTACGAGGCATTTGTCATGGTCACAACAGGTGCTTGTGACAACAGTTATTTCCATTGCGTGTATCTCCGCTACCATCAATGCCCACACATAATGACCATCAGCAAGGAACGAATTCTGTGACGGACATGTTTGTTCGGCACTACAACGTGGTGCGCTTGTTTTGCCTGTTACGTGTGATGTGGTGTGTGTTAGCAACAAGACCTGTTCAGACGCCCTTTCTCATGTGGTCGTGTAATCATGCAATCTCACATCGGCAATGTTGAAGCCACAGGGAATCTACGAACATGTAGTGTGCCTGTGAATCGGTGACTTCCGCGAACTGTTGCGACCACAGCCAGCTATTATACGTGACAAAAGGGGTATCAGGATAGAGTGGAATCCGTCGTGCTTCGTGTATCTTGTGGTTTTGAATACAATGCATCACCAGGCGATCGCATGCAGCAAGGGTATTGCATGTCTGTCACAACACCCCTTCTCCATTGTATGTAGTATGGAGAGTCTGGTATCTCGTCCGCGCGGCAACAAAGAGAAAACGTGCAGAGAATATCCGTGACAAACATCCGAAATGGCTCACTTGTCAAATGTCAGAGAGCGAATGCAGCACAAGTTGTTCCATATTTATAGTAGATTCAATACCATGATCAATGCTGACCGATCCGGGTGGTGCCTTACATGTCCAGCATTCGAAGATAGAACTCTGATTGCAAACATCTTCAATGCTATCAATATCATGAATCGAATAGGTATCTCGATTACTTGTTTCCGACGAATAGCCAACCTTAACGCAGGCATCTCACAATGACTGGCGTGCTTGTTATTCCATTCAACGATGTCAATTGTTGGAAGAAGTGTGAATGTAGCAACGAGAAGGAGGCCATTGATGCTCTTTGCCATCAAGTATACTCTACAATAAGCAGTTCAGGTGATTTTATGGTGGACGAACATACGATGGAATTATGCTTTTGACATGGAGCAGTGCAACCGAGTGCGTGCCTAAGTACGATGTGCACTATTGTGCCAATCAAACTCAGGACTGCGTTTTCAGAAGTCTAACTTTGTGTCTACTTTGGGTAGACATTGGTCGTCTGTCGTGCATACGTCGGATTTTTGTGCGCACCGAAGTCTGCGGTGCGATTTCCAACAATACCGCAACCTCCTTGACTCCTGTCTGATCTGGCTGCGGTCAATGATGTGGTTCGTTTCCACCTATTCTTCGCATGGTGCAACACGTCTGCGATCCATCTGCATCTGCGTGCGCATTAATTCGTTCCATGCAGACAACGACACACACACAAACAAACAAACAAACAAACAAACGATAGCAACCATGTTCAAGATCAAGGCATCTATTATCGGCGCTCTCGTCTTTGCCAACATGGCAATGGCGCTGGCTTTGGATCCAGCTGAAGATTCCGTGGTCGCTCCGCGAAGAGAGTTGAAAGCGAATGCGCAGTCGCCAACGTCGATGCCAACGTCGATGCCAACGTCGATGCCAACGTCGATACCAACACCGTACCCGTCTGAGACCCCTGTTCTACCTTCCATGGTCGTCGGCTGCCTCGAAACGCCAGGGGATGTCACCAGCAACTTCGACATGAGAAGCCCTGCGTCCGAAGTTTTTTGCGACGAGGCCGTTGGGACATGCGCCGACTTTTTGGCGACCATCGAGGCACTCCCAAACAATAAGGACAGGCTCGTCAAGAGCATCTTCGCATGCAACGCAAAAAACAAGGCAAATACGCAAGTCAACTCCCAAAGACTCTTCGACCGTGTGAAGAATGATGGCAACGCTATCGCCGCCATCTTGAATGCTGTCGACGGCAGCGGGATCATCATGACCGGACGAGGCGACGCACTCACTGCAGCATGCAGTGCCGAAGGATACCCTTGCTGTCCAGCCGGAGGTTGCTCATCCAACGGTGGATCGTTCACCATCACCACGGATTCCTGCGCAGCAATTGGCTCTTGCACCGACATCGCTCCCAAAGCCATGATCTTCAATAGCTGTACTGGGGAGAACTCCTGCAACAACTTTGGACAGTTCGACCCATATCGCCCGCACAGCACCTCTGTCATCGGTAACAAGATTATTGGACCAAATGCATGCACCGCTACTTCCAGCTGCCAGAATCTCGGAAAGAACATCTACGGTGCTATCCAAGTTCAGCCTGGAGCATGCAGCGGGTTGGGCAGCTGCATGGATCTCGGACGTCGTTCCAACCAGGGAAAGCGTGTGCTCTCGCCCGTCATCGCCGACATCATCATCGGAGACAACGCATGCCAAGGACAAAATGCATGCAAGAATGCCCACAGAGGTGATTCCAAGAATCTTGGAAGCCTTTTTATTGGGGACAGTGCATGCATGTCGACAAGTAGCTGCGATGGTGTCGCTAACAGTGACGCTGCCGTTGATGACCTTGTCATTGCTCCAGGTACTTGCATTTCGACGAGCAGCTGCCAAAACTGTGTCGACACAGACATGTGTCCAGGATCCACCGCGTCTACCTATACCATCGATAATCCAACCACGGACTGCTCAACGCCAAACCCAGCTGCCTGCTCTTGAAGTGTTCACAGTTAAGGCGTGTGCAGGGAGAGACTTCCAGCAATGGCTCAAATGGAACACCATCTCGAATGCTCAGTCATTGAGAGGGTAGTGTTCTGATGGTTGATCATCCTGCTTGAGTTTGACAGTAACCCCCGATCATTCTCATCGCACACTCGCTATTGATGAATGGATTGATAACCGAAACGAGTGGATGGTACGGATGGTACATGGAGGTGCTGCTTCCGCGTCTACCACCATCACCACCACTTGCCTCAGAAGGTCTCTATTCTTCGACCAGAACATTGCAAGCACCTTGCAACGTACAACACATACAGAAATAACATTAAAACTCTAAAATATTTGACTATAGCAGAGTATGCGACACTAGTTTTGCGTGTACCCTTTCGTTGTTGACCTTCAACATTTGTGCGATAAAGTGTTTGTGTCTGTCTATTGGAATGCGAAGTAGAGGGCGAAGTAGAGAGCAAAACATGAAGACTCATGAATACGCACGAGCTACTCTCGAGGTGGATCCTTCCGTCCCAACTTACTCTGAAAATGAGAGAATCATGCCAAGAGAGAAGGAAGGCAAGGCAGCAATGAATGTGAGTGAGCGAGGGCCAGAGAACGAGAATCACCATGCGGAGTGTGCGGAGCTTGCCTGAAGCACCGAGCCCGAGCTCGATTGGTTGACGTGTTGACGTGACTGGATCACTCCATCTGTACAACCATCATGTTCGTACTCTGGGATGGTAGGATTGGAATCGATTCTCCCAAGTCCTCACTAATCCCATTGCTCATCTATTCACTGATTTACGACCACCATGCTTCTCGCAACGAATTGATCGCTGTGTATTCAATATATATATAACACACGGATTATAACTGTTAAGTCATGCGCCGAGGGCGCTTTTATTCCGCCTCGTTGATTCAACGTGTATGCACGCAGCGGGAACGGATTGACACTAGGTGTCGGTGTGTGGAGGCGTCTGCTCTGAGGTCGGGTCAGCATCAGGCTGGGTTCGAGGGGCGAGTGGCTGGTGCTCGGTGGCGACGTCGCTGGTTTTTCATCCAGTTGGTGAGTACGGTCGGGATGTCCGGTGCCGCGAGGCCGAGTCCTTGTTGCATCGCTTGGACCCACGGGACTAGGGCGGCGATTTGGGCTGTTGCTGGTGGGTTGGACCATAGCGGTCGCAGCACTGCTGGGATCGCGTCGGTGGGTGTTGTACGGAGGCGGTGAAGCTGTTGTTGAAGGAGAGCCGTCATGCCTTGCGACGTCTGCTCCGCCTTGGTTTCGTTGCGGTCATGCCACTGTTGCAGGACGGTATGCCACATGAGGTTTGTGATGCTCACTTGCCAGTCTCGGAGCAGCTTGGGAGCACGTCGTCTCCGGTGAGGAGCCATTGGAGGGGCCTGGTCTCGCCACGAGGGGGACCAGCCGCCCCAGATTAGAGCTACCCAACCGATGTTGGCCTGTCTCACCTGGATGTTCTGAGTGGGCGACGTCCTTATGCCTGAGGGAGGAATGCCTCCAGATGTGATGCGCTTGATTGCCGTGCAAACTAGCTGGGCGACTTCGGGTGGGGTGGTGGGCGGTCTCACGATTGACCGCACTTTGAGGATGGCTTTGGCCCAAATGGACTGGCTCGCAGCGCTGGGACACATGAGGATGTGTGTGTTGTCTTCCGGCCTGCCGCACCTGGGGCATTCTGCGGATTGCTCCTGCTGGCGTCGCTGCATGTTCTTGCCACTGGCGCCGGTGCCCGTCATGAGCTTGAGCAACGTTCGCCGCTTGCCTCCGCTCCATCTCCGGGAGACCGAGCGCATGGGCTCCCAATCTACGTTCGTCGGGCTGGAGGCTCCCCATCTTTCGCACCACTTCTTTTTGATGCCGCCATCGTCGATGAGAGACGAGACTGTCCAGTAGTCGAGATCGGTGAGGGGACCGGCAGCGGTGCTTAGGGTCCATCCTTCCGTAGGCACCACCATTGCTGGGGCTCGGGAGCTGCTTGCATAGAACCGATCCCAGTGGTACCCTGCATAGCCGTCGGCGAGGACGTTCAGCGACTCCCAGGCGGTGATGGGTTCACCGGAGTCGTCTGCGTGCCCCTTGACCTCCTGGGGAGTGAATCGGACTCTGGTCTGGCGAAGGTTGCGGACCACCTCGGACCACAGGTCGAAGTCCTTCTTTCGTGGCTCCGGCCACCTGTCAGGGTCTATCGCCTGCAGTGCCCTGTTGTTGTCGCAGGCGACGGTGGCGCTACCTTGGATGTCGGACCACTCTGCTACCGAGGTGATGAGCCAAATGGATATGAGGACCCCCGCAAGCTCCGCTCTGTTGGAGTCGGTTGGGTGAGAGCCCTCGGGAACGGCGGCTGTCGCCACGATCTGGTGCGCATCGTCCTGCAGGCCGCTCTGGATGATAGCCGCGGCAGATCCTTTGTGGTCTTTGGCCGAGGCATCGCTGCATGCCACACAGGTGCCGGCTGCGATGGACCGAACTATTGCATGGACATCGCCTCGGATGTGTATATCGGGGAGCATTGCCTCCGCTGCGGGGCCTTTCCGATGCAGCCATTCTCGTATGGTGGCGGGCGTTGGCGATCTGTCGATTCTCCCGCTGGATGTGATGGCCATGCCGGATCTGCGAAGAGCGCGGTCAACCACGAGGGCCGGGCGAGGGTCCGTGGCCGCTGCTGGGGCCGGTCGGTCGAAGGGGGAGATGGTGCCATCCGGTAGTTGGGTGTCACGCCCTGCCGGCGCGCCTTGCCATGGCCCGAGTTGGGTCCGTAGGTGCCATCCTGGCTGGTCTGGGGCCGCCACTGTTGATAGGACCGCTTCCCACGCCTCCCACGCCGACTTGGTGACCTTGCCAACGCTGGGCCAGGTGATGCCTCTCGATGGCAGCCTTTCGCGTTGTAGGATCGTCGGTCGTATCTGACTTCCGTCGGCCGTGGAGATGTCTGACAGCCAGAGCACTCGCAGGTGTAGTCGAGCAACGTTGGCGAGCGCCAGAGTCTGTCGATGGAGGCCGGAAGTGATGGCGAGGTTCATGATGGGGCTGTCTCCGGTCCGGGGGATTTTGGATGGGTGGGATTGGTCTGTCATCTGGATGCCGAGCTTGGACGCCGATTTGAATGTGTTTTGCCACCACCCGGAGCAGGTCCAGTTTCCCCACGCTTTCTCATGCTGTTGAAGTAGCCCCGGCAATCCCGTCCACAGCTCGAGATGATGCAGTGAGGTGCGTAGTAGTCGTCCTGTTTCTGTGGGGCGTTCAAAGTGCTTGAGAACCATTTCCAAGTGAGACGTCACCTGGGCTGTGTACAGGTGCAGTACTCCCATTCCCATGGCGTCTTTGTGGCCGAACACGTACTGGCGTGCAATGGTGCGGGCGATTCCCATGGCCGGCAGTGCGGTCGTGAGTGCTGTGCTCATCACTTTGTTCCATTGGTCTGTGGACATTGTGGTTGCCGGAGACGAGTATTGCAGCGATGGCCAAAGTACGGATTTGATAGCCACCTCTGTGTCTTGTCGGGTGATGCGAGACGCTCGGATGCGTGCCGCCCAGGTGAGGGATTTCTGGAGCAGATATTGCGTGTGTTCGGACTGGCGTCCGTCTCTCCGGGACACCATGCCAAGGTATTTGGAGGCCGACCTGGGGCCGGTGAGGGCTAGTTGGGTGCGTTCTCCGGTCGGAGTGTTCATGCAGACGTTCGTGGTGGGCATCTTGTTGTCGTAGACCCACTTCGTGCGCTGCCACTTGAACCGTATGAGCTGCCAGAAGCTCTTGGATGGCTCCAGTGCCCCGCCAGTGGCGGTAAGGAGGCCGTCCCAGTGGTCCACGGCTGCCTGGAAGGATTGCGCTTGCTCGTTGGGTGTTGTGGGGGGCAGGCTTTGCATGATGTTGGTGTCGTCGACGTACGCGGTGCCCATGATGGTATGGCCATCGCGAGTGATGGGGTCGGGGAGGTTGAGGCCGTACCCTCTGGCTCTCATGCTATCAATAATGGCGGAGCTGATGAGCAGCCACCCTGTCGGTGCGGATCCGAGCCCTTGGACCAGTCCTTGAAGGTAGTTGTGGCGCTGCTTGCCGGAGTAGGACGAAACTGATGTTCCGGCTGACGTGCGGATGCGGTGGGTCATCGACTGGAGGGTGCGAAGAGTGCTCGTGATGGGTGCTGTAGGCACTCCCTGCCGTTGAAGGGCTAGGCTGAAGATGGGGTGGGCAATGCGGTCGTAGCACCCTTTTGCGTCGTTGGAGCATATGGCATAGTGTGCGCCTGTGATCCTTGCGATGTCGTCGATGAGGACTGTGTTGAGTAGCACTTCTTGGGCTGTGTGCGCCTTGCGGCTGCCGAACTGCTCCGTTGCCAGGGTGAGATTGGATTCTGCATGCGACCTGGCTTGTTTGCCAAGGAGTCGGTTGTTCATGTTGAAGTCGCCTTCCATGAGCCCGATGGTCCTCGTTTTGGTCACTGCCAAGTTGCCTGGCTTTTTCCGGAGCTGTATGTCGATGCACTGCTGCCATCGTTTGAGGCTGTATCCTGTGCGGTACGGGATCGCTCTCATTATGGAGTCGATGGTTGCCAGGGCGGGGATGGTTGCGTTGACCTTCCAGCACCCGAAGTGTATTCCGGAAGGACCCGATGACGTGCTTTCCTTGATGCGTGCCCATCCTCGCGAATGGTCTTCCTGGCTGATATGTAGAAGGTCGGGGGGCCACGGTGTGGCTCTTTGGGGCCGCCGGAGTGAGTGAAGGGTGTCGCTGGTGTTGTTGCGTATCTGCGACGGGATGATGCCGTTGAGTATGGCGGTGGCGGCTGGGCTGGATCCGAATCGCCCCAGGCTGCGCTTAAGTGGTCGCTGGCAGACTTCCGCTTGCCACGCCTGGCTGTACTTGTCAATGTTGGTCTTGCAGCACGCTCGGGCCACTTCTTCGCCTGCGGTTAGCAGATTGTTCTCACCCCCTGGGCCGTCATCTATGACCATGGACACTTGGGCATTGGAGTCATCCGCCTGCAGGGACCACCGGATTCTTCGGTATGTTGCCTTGGTCTCCTCTCGCTGTAGCAGCTGGGCTCGGTATTTGGCTGTGTCGCCTCCGGTGTTGGCCACCTCGTCTTCGTCGTCGGCCAAGAATGACCTCCGGTGTTCAGTGGCGTGTTTCTTCTCTTGTTGATATGCCTTCCACGCCGCGTTGCGGTGCCGGTGCATCTCTGCCGTTGTCATGTGCTTCGTGCGTTGCTGGATGTGGGCCTTCTTCTTCGCCTTGTCGATTGTGCGCCCTTTGATGTTGTGGCCTTGTCTCCTCTTGATGCTGAGAGTCCAGAACTGATGTTCCCACCTCAGCTTGGACACTATCGGTGAGAAGGGCACCTTCCCAGCTTTGATCTTGCGGCACTTGCGTTCTGCTTGGAGTATGGCCTGAGTTCTGTCGTTGTCGATTTTCTCGAGTGTCTGAATCTGCAGCGGTGTCATCTGGTCATTGCTGACTGCTTGGTTCAGAGATTGCGCCCGTTCCAGAAGATGTAGCGAGTTAGCTTGGCTTTCGTATACCTGCACGTATCTTCTGACCGTGGTGGGTTGGCTGAGTTGGAGTCGTCTCCCTCGGAACGGTGGGGTTGGCTGCTTGGTGTGCCCGAATAGGTGGTTCGTGCTGATGTCGAACCACACCATGCGGTGGTCCCAGCTGCCGTACGGTGTCAGCCCCATTTGATTGGGTTGGACGTCGTTCGTGGCCCAGATTCCGTCGATGGGGGTCCGTCGTCTGTTTCTGATCATGGTGGCATACGGGTGTCGTATGTTGTTGGTGTGGTGTTCTTGGAGGCCTTCGGCGAGCAGCATGTTGGTGATCTTGGACCGTCGCACGTCCATGTTGACGTCACCTCCGATGATCACTGTCTCGCCTGCTTGTTGCCATCGTGCTATTTGTGCTTGCAGGTCGGCGATGAGCAGATCGATGGGGTCCAGTGTCGATTGGCGCTGGGCGGCTTTGACAGCTTGTTGGTTGTAGACGGTTCCAGAGGTTTGGGTGGACTTGGTGGGGACGTAAACTGAGGCGATTCGGACTTTGATGCCCTGTCGTCCCTGGAGTAGTACGCTTGCCCATCTGCCGCACTTTCCGGGGTCGTTGCTGCTGGAGAGGACTCGGCCTGCGATGTTTCCGTGGGAAAGTACGGCGGTGCCGCCCCATTGTCGTGGGCTGTCGCTGTCTGTGTGACAGTGTGCTGTGGCAATCTTCGCCATGCGTAGCTGTCTGTCAGCTCTGCGGGCAAGCGTGGAGTCCGACGGGGTCTTGCTCCAGTTGATGCCCACTTCCGTCATCATCAGTATGTCAATGTGGTGTTGGCGTATGGTTTGCCATAGGTCGTCGTTTTTGGGGTCCGTAGGGTCGGTTGGTAGGCTTCCTACGTTCAGGGTGGCGATCCTGATTTGGGTGTTGGCCTTTTGGTTGGTGGTTTGGCCGAGGTGTTGTTGTTGGAGATTCGATTCATCCGAACTCGAATTCCCTGGCGTGTTGGGTCCGTCGGTGTCCGGGCTGGACTGTGCCCGTCTGTGGCTGCCTATCATGGTGACTGGCCTCCATTGGGCTGCGGAGGGTCGCCGTCGGGTTTGCCAAGTTCTCGCCGGAGTGCTTGCACCTGTGCCAGTAGTTGTGCTTCCCTTGTCTGGGGCTGGTTGTATCTTGTGTTGGCGCCGGTACGCAGGATTCCTTCGGTGGTGTGGGAGGTTGTGTTGGGGGTGTTCGGTGCGTTGGATCCGCTGTCTGTTTGGTCTCCTGTGGTCAGATTGGGGGCAGCTGTGTACGCTGAGTCGATGGACCTGTTGGCGGTGCCGATCGTCGAGTTGGGATTGAACAGGCTTCGATTGTCAAGAGCCGCTGGCCTGTGAGTGGTGGGCATCATATCGGGGATATTGGTGATGATCACACTGGCGGGGAACTCTTCATCGGCGATGTCTTCCAGGTTGTGCGTGTCAGGGGACGTGTAGTCGTTGGTCGCTGGGTCGTACACAATGTTGAGGCTGGCAATCCACACCTCCGGACTGAACCACTTTTCGGCTTTGGGGCCTACTTTGTGTCGGGCGATTGCAGGCAGGAGGCTCATGAAATGCTTTGCTGGTTCCAGGTATTCGGGGAATGAGTGCGCCACGACTTGGTCGTCGGTGCCTCGGGCTCTGTCCACACTGTGGAAGATCCGTTTGCCGTCGTTGGTTGTCTCTCGGAGTATGAGTTTACGGAGAGTGATGGAGCGGTTGTCCTTGCCTTTGACTTTCTTGTCCAGGTGCAGTACTCCATCGGAGTCCGAGTACTCAATCACTGCAAGTATGGCCTGGTGTTTTGCCATGAGGCCGTCTCGGAACTCGCTCTTCTTTCGGGACATTTGCTCAAACTTCTTGTCGGGCAAGAACCGGAAGTTGGTGGCTCCCGGTCTCTCCGCTCGTGTGTTAAAGAGGTTTGCGACTTCTTCGACCGCAGCGTAAGCTTGTGATCTTTCGACTTCCAGCTTCACCGCTCTCCAAGGTTGGACTGTCCAGTGTCGCTTGCCTTCTCTGTACTTTTCTCTGGTTTCGTCGCTGACCTGGATGATGTTCTTCATCTTTCCGCCCACTCTGATGTCGCTGTTTGTTCGTCGGAAGCTCCTGTTTATGATTTCCACTGTGCTGTCCACGTCTGTGAATCCTCCAGAGTATAGTAGGAAGCCGATCTCTTTCACCTCTTCTGCGTCTTGGAGCTGGGCTTTGTACAATCCCTCATGCTCGTTGTAGTAGTATGGGTTGAGCTCCGCGTTGCGGTCTGCCGTGATGTCGAAGGGATCATCTCTGGTGGTGATGCGGACCTTCGCGTACGTGATTCCTGTTGCCCCGGATGGCGCTCGCAATCCTTGAAAGAAGGTTCTGAGGTCCTCCATTCTCTCTGGAATTTGTCCTGAGTGGGCGATGTGGGGACCTGTGTTGGCCGACTCTCTCCATGGGAGGATCACCGCTGTAGGATCGATTCGTCGGACCTGCCGGAACCATCGCTTGATGCGCTCTCGCACTGCGGCTGTGGTGTCGTCTTCGGTTCTGTCGACGTTGAGTTTGATTGTGAATCTGGTGGTGTGCTCGTGTCGCGGTGGTGCTATCTTTGCCTGGGATGTGTTGGATTCCTCATCTGAGCTGACGGAGTTGTCGTCTGTGGACGGCTTGCGGTTGGCAGGGTTCCGAGGGCCACTTCTGTGTCTGGTCACGCCTGAGTCAGTTGACGAATCGTTGCTGCTTGTCGTCCCTGAAGATTGCGAGTTGTTCGTGCTGTTCTGGCTGACTCGTGGCATGTCGGTTGTCTGTTTCGGAGATTTGAATCTGGTGCGTTTGGACGGCTGGCGGCTGGTGTACGACTCGCTGTCTGTGCTGATGGATCCCGTGGTTGTGTCGATTGGCATGGCTGCAAATGCTTGGCTTGTGGACATCCTGGCTGTGCTCGCTTCCGCGCCTTCCGTCTGGAGTGTGAGGCCTTCCATTGTGTCGATGTGGATGTCGTTGTCTGCGAGAGGTGCTGCTCCCAGATCGTAGTTGGAGCCCATGAGTCGATTCGCGGCCTTCCATACTTTGACTGCTCTTGCCGTTCGTACCGTGCCGTCGTCGTTGAGATGTACTTTGAATACCTCGTGGGGATCGGTGGATGCAACGTTGATGACGAATTGCAGGAGCCTCATTCTTGTGGGGTCTCTGTTGGGCAGCGTGATGGGCCCGAATGATGTGACCCTTCCGTCTGCGAGATCTCTGAAGAAGTGCTCCCACTGTTTGATGGTCGGGTTTTCGCGGTCGGCCGTCGCCTCATCCTTGTTATACCAGATTGCTCTGGCTCTCCATGCTGCTTTTGCTGATCTGTCGATGGATCCGTCTCCTGTTGCTCGTGCGAATGGCGTGATGTCGATGCCGGTCTTGTTGGCCGCGGTCTTGAACGTGCTGGATCTTGGCTTGTAGGTGATGGACACGTCGTCGGGGTCGTTCTCCTCGGTTCCTCCATCGTAAGGGATGGCTCTTTTTGCTTGTCGTCGGGCGCGATGATGGTTGCCTGTATCGTCCTCTCTTGGGTTCGCAGGTTTGTCAGGTTCCTTGGTGGGAGGTGGCAAGGTTGGGCCATCTTCTGCCTTCGTCTCTTCGCGGTTGCTCGTGTTGGGTTCGTCGTTCGAAGTCATTTTGCTTTGCTGTTGTTTGTGTTGTGTTAGGGTATTAATTAGTTTTTATTTTTCTTTGGTTTGGTTTGTCGGAGTTCCGAAACTATGATCGCTGTGTATTCAACATGAGGAACCCTCCCCCCGCCGCCAAAATCGTTTGTGATGGTGCCATCGGCACATGCTCCGACTTCATGGCTGCCACCCTGGGTGCCTTCCAAGAGGGCGTTGGGGTCATTCTGGCTGGACGAGGTGTTAGGCCCACAACAGCATGCATTGCTGAGAGATATGCTTGCTGCCCACCTGGAGGCTGCTCATCCAGCAGTGATTCGTTCATGATCACTCCAGATGCCTACACAGCAAGCGGTTCATTCACTAACATCGTTTCGAACGCCATGGTCTTCGGCGGTTGCACATTGGAAAATTCTTGCAGCAGCTTTGGGCAGCTCCATTTGGATCGCCCGGGTGCTGGCACTATCCTTGGTAGTAAGATCATCGGGCGGAATTCATGCATCCGCGTTTCCGGCTACCTGAACCTCGAAAAGAACATCTGCAGCATTATCCGTGCTGAGAACAAAGCATGCAACGGGATCAGGAGCTGCATAGATCTTGGAAGCCATTGCAACCAGAGTGTGTCTTCGCCTGTCATCGTCGACATCATCATTGGAGAAGGAGTATGTCAAGGATTCCGCTCCTGCGAGGACGCCCACAAAGGCAATTCCAAGATTCGTGAAAGTCTCTTCATTGGAACTGATGCGTGTGTATCTCAGGATGCCTGCGATGGCGTGGCCAACAGCGATATCTCCGCGAACGATCTTGTCATTCCAGGAGGTAGATGTGTGACTATCTTTTCATATGAGGTTTGTGTCGCTACGGACATGCGCTCTGGAAACACCGCGTTGACCTGCACCATCGGCTGCCCCCTCTTGGACTGTCCAGCACCAAATCCACTCGCTTGCTTTGAGATCATCGCTGCTATCATGGATAGTGTAGAAGGATGTGGTAAACAGTGGCTCAATTAGGGCACAATCCCCTATCCTGAGTCGTTGAGAGGACGGTGCTCGAGTGATTGGTTGTTCCAGCCAAACCTTGGCGGTCGCCCTGATCATTCTACCAAATATCTGCATTTTGATGAGCAAGGCCATCCACCAACGCTGCCCAGCCAAGTCACCATCATCCCACAACCAACCCTAGCGCAAGCGCAAGCGCAATCCCAAAGATCCAGAGGAACGTACCATACATACAATTACATACACAAACACAGCCACACCAGCAACGGAGTAGACGGTCCCCCGACTGGATTTGTGAATATAGTACTGGACCCCAGCAGAGACCATCTCCACGAGGAACCTGTGCGGTGTGCTTGCTATATTCATTCATCGATGCGGATATCCTGCCTTTTTCATTGCATGCCCTGGTACTCGCATGGTACAACAGCCGTCGCAACAGCGGCAGCAGGGGTCGCATACTGGTGTTCTGTTTTGCATGAAACCTCTACGGAGACACATGGTCGAAGTCTAGCTTGTCTCAACTTTGTCCAAACACCGAAGAATAGCCTGACTGTACCCAGTGTCTATCGAACTATGATTGGCGATTGGAAACGATGGAGTATCCACCATTCGTTGGACAGCCACATCGTAATGCCTTCGATCACCCTGGATGTTGATGGCAAGGACCGCCTTCAAGCAACTGCAAATGTCTTCCAGGGACTGTTCGACGACCTTGCTGGATGCGCTTGGCATCGTGACTTTCGCGGAAGGTTGGTGCTCGGTTGCGATGCGGAACCGATTTGATGGCTGTACACGCAGGAGATACGGATGGAATTGTATGCGCGTGTGAGTTGAAGGAAAGATATGGCACCTTGTCTACATTGGTACCCGTCCTACCCGAGATTCATACAAAAGACACAAACCTGCAGATCCAGATGAGCAGAATCATGGGCGAAACATAGCTTGTTGCAAAACCTACCTTTGATGCGACGATGATATCGATAAGCGGCTCCCATGGTGGACAGCAATCAGAGGTATCGGCGTTGATCTGCCACGATTCTTCGTCTTTTGCATGTACTACTGTGGTTTGCGCCGCCGCCACCGCCGTTGTTTCTATCGTCGCTGTTGGTGTGCGATGTGTTTCTGTTGCTGGTTCCAAACCTGGGACTTCCATGTTTGCAAAAACTGAATCATCCAGCCCGCCAAAGAAATCGTCTTCGTCGTCCAGCGTTTCTGCGCGATCTCCTACATCTACATGCGAGTCTGATTTGGCGCCTGTCGACAATGCTGTTGGTGTTGGAGAAGTCTTTACATTCCTTTCGAAACTGACACCGTCACAAAGTACGCAAGAAGAAAAGTCTGCCATACATTCGATTGCGATTGTGAACGCACTGATTTCCATCCTGCAATGCGACTGCTTGCCGGGTTGCGCTGCGATCAATCTCTCTTGGAGCATCCGACATATCTCAGCACAAAGAGATGTTCGAATCCTTGTTGCCAAGGATCGCAGCGTTTGGGGAATGCCATCGTTCCCTTCGCGCATCGTCAACGCAAAGGCTGTTGCCTTGCGGAAGACGAATGCGAGCAGTGGGCAGATTACCCCAATTGCCTTGCTGGATCCTGCATCTGCAATCACCGCCAACCGAAGACAATCGACCATCTTCGAAATAGTAAAGTCGATACAGTCCTGGTTTTCATTCTCAATCTCGATCCTGCGCGATGCCTGCAGTTGGCAGTGCTGTATCGCAGCAGTGGCAAGAACAGCCATCAGTTTCGATGCAACAGCTACCTCGTCTATTGAGCATGGATACTTGGCCGTACCCGTGACAATACTCAGCGTCCTCATCACATCCGTTCGGGAACGAAATTGATCCGACGTGGCCAATTGCCATACATGTCGGCATAACTCGAATGTGACGGGAGCACTCTCTGCTGGCGCATCGTGCGATTGTGCCGCAAGACTTTCAATCACCAGCAGCATCGCAGCAAAGTGCCGCAGGCTGACGACGCCAGGCTTAGGTTGATTTGTCCTACCCGCGCCAACATGCTCGAACGCCTGCTCGAATGTCAGTTCGGGTGCCGTGGGACCCTGATCGTACGAAGCTGTGGTTGTGGCAATACGCTCAACGAAAGACCCGCGCAACGACTTGAGAGCTTTGGAGAGCCTCGACCGGCGCGCTTTCTTCTGTGGCACGCGCGAGATCCACAGGGCACAGAGCAACCCACAGAGGGCGAGCGTGCGCGATTTTGGAAACATCAGCAGCACGATTCTGTCGAAACGTGCCGACGCCGTTGCCAAGGACTCCTGCTCTTTGAGCGACTTCGATGATGGTCCAAGCAGCACCTTCTCCAGCCGCTTCAAGACAGCTATTTCCTTTCGGAAATCAGGCGGTCTGATGGATCTGAACTTGTGGATGAGCCGATTGATGGTCTTGCAGCTTGGCAATTGGCAGTGTTGCAGAGCGGTCAAGGTGAGTGCACTCGGGATGTTTGATGCTATTGACGCGGTTGCTGTATTCGGCGTTGACTCAGTGCAAGACATCAAACTGTCAACCTGCAAAAAGACTGCCGCTTTGATCGTTTCCACCAGCAGCGTATCAACAGGAGGAACGCTCCCCAATGCACCACCTGCCAAGAGCTTCGCAAAATACAGCAGGTGACCTTGAACTGTTGCCAGTTGTTTCTGTCCAGGTGGCAACGTCTTATCGTCTCTCGTCGAGTTCGTGCATGCCGCGTAAATTCGAGCGATCAACTGCCATCTGGTGGTCGATTTGAGATCTGGAAATCGGTTGGGAACGTTCGTGCAGGCCAGGATCGCCCAGATGGCATCAACTTCACATTGTGGGAGGTTTCTTCCCAACGATGACAGCCGGATTGTCTTGTCTGGTGGTGGTGTGTTGGAAAGACCGAACAGCACGCATCTCCAGGTTGTTGGGTCTATCGATGATACGAAGATGGATGCATTTCCCGTGTCTTCGCAGCTCTTCCACCATCGCTGCGGCTGCAAGGTTGTGAGGATGGCTCGAGAAACGTACTCTGTTAGCGGAATATACGTCGCTAGCGCGTCGCGCAATGGAAGTATGGACTTGAGCACGGTGTGCGGATCTCGCCGTTGAGAACACCACGCTGTGGGGTGTGACAGCGCGTAAAGCGAGTCGACAAGCTGCAGCACCGAGAGTGATAAGAATCGTTGCTTGTCGTTTGCCACGGTAGCTTTCACGATTGCATTTTGGTCAATGTCTGCTGCAGTGCAGGCCATGACAGCGTGGATGCACACAGCGAGCAATTTGACGAGGACAGGTAATATGGCATCATTGCTCGCGATGAGTTCCGTGATGCACTTGCAGCCGTGCTTTCGCATTAGCGCAATTCCAGCTTCAGCAACGCATGCTTGTTTCTCGGCGGGATATCGGTTCCGCCGAGAAGAGATTTCCTTGAGCAACGAGTGAGTCCGGCGGTTGCTTCCAAAGGTGCTGCGCAGCTCGTTGCAGATCACTGGCAGGGCTCCGAGTGTTCGCGAAGCTGGGCCCTGACCTTGATCCTCATCACCTTGTTGGTTGACCCCGACCGGGGATCCTTCGTCCATTGCGATAATGAATGCATCCTCAGCTGTGAGTATCGGTTGGGGCATGCCATCTGCAGAATCGCTGTCCGCAGCATGCCCGATTGGTGGGGATGGATCATGAATTCTTGATGGCCGATGGCTACGCAGCCGTTGCTTCCGTCGTCGTTGTCGTTGGTGGTGGTGATGGTGCGACACATCACGACTGGAGTGTCCATGAGATCGATGGCGATGACGATGACGATGATGCGTGCTCCGTGGTGGGTTGTGTTCCGGATGCTCTTCGCCAAGGCCGTTCGCTCGCAGGAACTCTTCCATTCTTTCTGTTGCAGAGCGTTGGATGCGCCCAGGCCGAATGAGCCAGTCTCCAGACGCATCTCCTTTCTTAGAATTGGAAGCTATCGATCGCAACGGACGTGATGGCATCAGTGAATGCAACACTTCAGAGGACTGCTCTGAATGCTTGCTTTGCATCCTTCGTGATCGAATGGGCCTTTCACGATCGTCAGTCAATTTGGCGGTTGCGCTGTTAGTCTCTGCGCGTCTTGGCGAAAGCAAGCTTGCTAGTGTGACATCAAACTCGGTTGTCTTGCGCTTTCGAGTTTGTCTTTGGGAAGACGGGATTTTGTTGTCGTGAGCTTCATCTGCGGCAGGATGTCGATGTCTGGTTCGTCCGTGAGCCTGACGACCCAATCTACTTGTGCGCACTGGAGCAGTCGGCCTGCGTTGCCGCCCAACATACTCGTGCTGTGCCATCTTTCGTGTTTCATAGCCGCTTGGCCTTTTCGTTGACGCGTACATGTGCCGATGGAATGGCTTGTTGCGTTTACGTGCGCGTGTAGGATTCGGAGGATCATCCACGAACCCTTCGTCACCTGATGTGCCGAGAGACATGTTGAACGATACGGACCATCCATGTTCGCTTGTGCCGTCTGCGTTGCTACTTCGAAAGCCGTCATGCTTCTCGCCGTTTCCCTCCGTTTCTCCGTGTCCTCCATCTTCCTCCTCTACGCGACTGTGGAAATCTCCGAGGTATGTGTCCACTGGGCGAAATAGTCTGACTCTCAAATCCTTCAGATCTGACATGAGACCATCCACAGATCTTTCCAGCGAATCCGTTCTCAGCTCCCGTGCCTCGATATACATGCTTGACCTGCATCGCTTGCGCTGCTTATCGGTCAGGTACGCTTTGTTCCTCTTGTACAGAGTGCGACTCGTGAGCTTTCTCAGCGCGGCCAGGCACTGATCCAGTCCCGATCGGATCAGGCTTTGAATCAACGAACTTTCGAGGCGATCAATTTCTGCCATGATACCTTCCGGTGATTGATTCTCATCACAATTCCTCGTGGAACTCTCATTATGGTTAGAGTTCTTGTTGGCATCAACACCAGCGTCGGTATCGTCATCATATTTCTCCATCGCAGAATGATCTGCGCCGTTCTCTCCCGCCTGCCGCCTTGTGCTTGTATTCTCCTCCACCCTGCGTTGCAATCCTGTCACTTTCGACTTTGCCTTTGGAATCTTTGACGCCTCTAGCTCGGTTGCCATCCTCTCAAAGAAGTCTGGTAATTCACCATAGTCGATCGACCTCGTCAGGTCTTCGACGTCCGTTGGCAGCATATTTGCGATGATTGCGCCTTCCGGCTGGATGAAACCCTCAAGGTCTCCTTCCCGTGTGCGCGAATGTGAATGTGAATGTGATCGTGAACGTGAGTGCGAATGATGTTCCAAGGTTGGTGACTGTGGTGGTGATGAATGCACCTGCGTTTGGCTTTTCTCCGTTTGGGATATCTCGAGTCCTCCCGTCTGTACTTCGAGATCCTCGTGGCTGGCCTGGGAAGCAGCGAGAAGACTGTCGACGGCATCAGTGTCTTGGTCAGCGTTGTTGCCACCGTCATCACCTCTGCCGCCAATGTTGATGCGGGCGCTAGCACCAGTGCTAATGCTATCACCACCGCTGTTGCCGCTGACGTCACTGTCGCTGTCACTTTCACTGTCGAAGATGAAAATTCGCGGCTTCTTCGCTACATCACGATCACTTCGAGCTGACGAGCCCGAATCCGATTCTGATGCCAGCCTTGGAGACGCAGGCGACGGATGATGGCGACTTGTTGCGTCATTCTGCTGTCTCGTCCTCGCAGCAGGTCCCTCTTGATTCGACGCAAGCATCAACAAAGAATCTGTTGTGGTTCTGTGTCTTGATCTGCGCCTGGTCGGTCGCCGAAGTTTTGGCCGTTGTGCTACCGTCGATTGCAGGACAGGCGACGATGACATCATGATCTCGGTTTCTTGCTTCCAATCACATGATCCGCAGTCGGTTCGCAGTGAACCGCAGAGCTTGCATCGCCCCAGGAGCAGCGATCGATCACGTAAGCTCGTCGCCCTTCGAGAGGATCCGATCACTTCGCCGGATTCGAACTGCGGCGCCAGAACTACGTACTGCACTGGAACCATCAGCTCCTTTCCATTCCCTACGATATAGCGGACATCCACATGAGTTATGCTGGGCATAATTGCGGGGGTGGCACCAGCATCGGCAGTCCCATCGCAATGGCAATGCAGGACACGCGCCACGCCGCCTGGCTTGTTCATGCCTGGCCACGTGCGGCTCGCCACCTCCACCATTCTGCCCACGGCGAGATGTTCCGAGGCGCGTGGAACATCGATGCTCTCTTCATTGCGCACATCTTCATCCTCATGTTCTTGGGTTACGGGATGCATGGCTTGATCCTGTTTTGGATGTGATCACTCGTCGTGTCAGATTGCTCCATTGTCGTGGGTGGAGTGTGGAGTGTGTTTGGACAACACAGAAAAAGACCACGATGTTTGAGTTGTCCTTGGAAGCTACGATAAACTTGACATTTATTTCATAAAATGCATCCGTCAAACGTGGGAAATCAGTCGTGAGTGGACGTATTTCGATGTTTCGATCGACGAAGATGTGTCTTGACAACACCACACACCAACACCAAACAACAACACAGACACCCTTCCCTGTCCAAACTCATGTCTCGCACTCATACTATTCACGCTCGTCCTCATACCTCTTGTATGGTATTATATCATACTATAGTAGAATAATACGAATCTCCGTACACACTCGTGGTGCGGGACATAGAATACATCGAACATCACAAGACGAGGACTCGTGCAAAATGGATCAATACAAAGTGGTGAAGGCGCTGGGACAGGGTACATGGGGTATCGTCCACATGGCAGAACAGAAGACGACGGGTCGCATCGTTGCCATCAAGAAGATCAAGAGCGTCAACAAGGACGAGGGGGTCAATTTCACAGCCGTTCGCGAGATCAAGCTCCTGCGCCAGTTCAAGCACGAGAACATTATCGAGCTTGTGGATTGCTTCTCGACGCCTGACATGGCGGTCTGCCTCGTCTACGAATGTGCGCACACGGATCTGGAAAAGATCCTGAACAACAAATCGATCCCCATCTCCTTGGCGGATACCAAGCAACATCTGTGGAGTCTGCTGCGCGCGATATCGGCGTGTCATGACCATTGGATACTACACCGCGATTTGAAGCCTGACAATATGCTCTTTCTGAAGGACGGGACGATGAAGTTGGCAGATTTCGGTCTGGCGCGGATGTACGGCACACCGAAGCAGCGGCTGAGCCCGGAAGCTGTCACGCTGTGGTACAAGCCACCCGAGCTGCTACTGGGTGCATACGAATACTCGGCGGCTGCGGATATGTGGTCCGTCGGCTGCATCTTCGCAGAACTGCTGTTGCGACGGCCTTTCCTGCAGGGCAAGAACAGCGACATATCACAGCTCGACACCATCTTCACCGTGTTCGGCACACCCAATGAGACCAATTGGCCAGACCACAAGGCGCTTCCATTGTGCAGCAGGGGGTTGATCTGGGATGATACGCCAGGCATCCCATTCGACGAAATCTTCACAGCCGCGCCACGCGACGCGCTTTCCCTGCTCCGGTCCATCCTTGTGCTTGATCCGAACATGAGATTCACTGCCTCGCAGTGCCTGGATCACCCTTACTTCGCGAATGAACCTCCGGCAACACCGAAAGGCAAGTTGGTGCTGGATTCTGCATCGTAAAGTGAATCATGATGTGCCACTACAGTCGTCCGCCATGTCCGACTGTACTTTGGAGTGTGGCACGCTTGGATTCCATCGAACAGACAATGCACAGGATCAGGACACATGACACTGAATTGATGTGCCGTTCGATCCGCAATCGCAGAGTGTGTGAATGAACAACCGTGCGGATCTTGCTGGATGACGACGATAGCCAGTAAAAGTACATTTAACATATCATATATATAGGATTGGTGTGCGAATGCGGACAGTTTGTCGAATTGGCTCCGATTGGCTGGTTGTCCCATCTCCGACGATGCAATCACTCGAGGAAAGGGCAGTATTCTCGGCAGTACGATGGCAGCTCTCTCTCCAGCTCGTTGCGGTCGACGGATTGGTTGTCATCCAGCCCTATGGCAACGGAGGAACCATCCGGACAGTTGAGCTTCAGGTGGAGGGTGGGATCTTGGTTGATCTCCGCCGTTACACGCCCGCAGTCGTCACAGTACCACCACTTGTTAGTCTGTGTCTCCCACGGTGGGAATGGCACACATGACAACCACGCGCAGTTCGGGCACGGGGTTTTCTCGCCGTCTCCCTCCAGCAAGATAATGGCAGCGACGATGATCCCAATGATACTGACAATGAGGCCAAGGAATCGGAAGATGACGTGCTTGGTTCGCGAGATGCAACTCTCATCCATTCCAAAAAAGTCGCCGGAGAGTCGTTCCATGGTGCTCAGACCGCAGAGCAATCCGATCACCATTCCTCCAAGATCTGTGGTTGCAAAATCGAACGGATGTATTGTGAGTAGGTGGGAGTGTCGTCATGATGGCCCGAAGCGCAAGGTGAGATTTGCAATGGTGAGATGATGCTCAGATGGCATGGTGACGCAAAATGGAGCACATCGCATGGTGTGCAACGCCATCAACACCACCACGGTCGAAATGTTTGACTTACGTGTGAAGTTGTCAACGTATGGCGTGAGGCCAATGACGCTGTTGAGGGCAATGTCGAATAGAAGAAAGACGACCACCATCGCGTGACGGTGCTTGGTTCCATTCTCCGTGACGAAGTCGTTGAAGAGCAGCTTCCAGTTCATGATGATGTCCGAAAGGCAGGCGCCGATCAAGCCAAAGATCCCTCCGCTGGCACCGACTGTGATGTATTCGGGAAGGAAGATTGCGCTCAAAATGGTTCCTCCGATCGCAGGAATGAGAAACAAGATCGCAGCGGCGACAATGCCGTGGCTGGATTCAATGGCCTTGCCCACGAACCAAAGTGCCATCATGTTGATGAGGTAGTGCACCAGCCCGGCGTGGAGCACAGCTGCTGACACCAACCTCCACGCCTCATTTTCACTGACGATCAGCGATGAATCCTTCGCACCCATCCGAATCAAGGTGTTCCTGCTAGGTCCAATCATGGGGTTGACATCGATGGGTTCAACTGTCCAGCCATTCATGGCGATGGACGCTACTAGCGCCACCGTACAGCAGAAAAGCAAGAAGTACGTGAAGAAGGGTCGGTTGGAACCCTTGTTCTTGCTCGCGTCGAAATCCGCCCACGACAGGTATCTGCAAGCATACAAGCATGCAACCGTTGATCGAGATTGCGTATGGTGAGGACGCACGGAAGACATTGCATTGAAATAGTTTGCAACGGGTGGTGTGATCGAGAAGTGCGGTTAAGAAACGTGATGAGTGTTTTTGCGGAAACTTGTGCGCTCATGCGCTTGTGCGTTTCTGCAACAGCACAGAACAACAGGAGAGGACAAAACAGGACAAAGCCTAGCACAACGACGACGACATCGAAACTGCGATGCGGACACCAGTAAATAACTTACGGTTCACCGTTGGCGCGGCGCCAGGCGGCATCTTCCGCCCACTCCACGTCAACACGGATGGATGAGAGATGGTCGTACAGGCCGAGAATTCCCCACGGGCGTTCGTCGCCGTACTTCTTCCGGCGCTTCTCTTGAGCGAATTGAAAGTCGCGGATTCTGCGCGCCAAATCCGGTGCCATGAAATCTTGGCCTCGCCAGTCAGCGCTGAGCTTTCCCGCGAGTAACCGCAGCTGCACGATATCCTCCTCGCGCTGTTCCATGTTCGGGTGGATGTCGCGTGGGGCGAGAAAGGTTGGTCCTGATTTGATACCGGAGTTGTGGTTATCGTCGTAGTCATGCCCGTCCATGCCCATGTCCTCGTCATCCGCATCATCATCGTACTGATCGTCTCCGGAATACACCGACATGTCATCGCCATGGTCACGGAAGGAGCCAGAGCGTCGTCCTTGTGATCCTGCTGCCTCCCATGGATCGACCGCAAAGGTCGGCGTGGATCTTGATGCTCGGAACGGCGATGCCTGTCGTGCGCTCACTGGGGTGAGGTCGTATCGCTGATCGAAGCTTCGGGCGCGATCGTCCATGCCCATCGATGCGTCGATTCTCGGCGGTCGGTGCCCGGACCTTCTGCCGTTGCCAGCCTGCCTCTTGCGTCTGGAGTCAGCCATTGTGCGGATTGTTCCTCAAGCTTTGATCGTTCAGCAGCTGAACCTGGTGATGTTGTCAGTGGTGTTGATATTGTCGGTGATGCTGGTGTTGTCGTTGGTGTTGGTATTGCTGATGTTGATGTTGGCTTTACTGTGGATGTTATTGTTGATGTCAAGGTTCATGCTGGTTCTGATTATAATGAGAATGTCCGTGTCGATGATGGCTGCGTTGTGACGGCCTGCTGTTGTGCGCGGAGCGTTGATGTGCAGAGAAGACTCTGTGACCGTTACAGTGGCAGTTGCTGGACCTCGATGTCTGTTTTTTTGTTCGGTGGTCGATCCTGTGAGTTCGGGAAACCTTTCTCGTTATTTGAATTAAATGTTCTATCTTAAGCCATTTATACGATATAAAATCGGAGCATATGCACGACTCGAACTTTTGACGACCTGACGTTTGTGCGTGTTGACCCTCGTGACGAAAAAGATGCGGAGACGAATCCTTGACGTTTGACCGAACGCGGAGTCAACGGCACAACGTGCACCAAACAACAACTACTCGCAGCATCATACTCATGGATGACGCTGCCATGCATACTCAGATCATGATAGTCCATCCATTTCCCGCCAGAGAGAGTTGATGTCGTGGGTTCAAGCGCAAATGTGGTATGAAAGGTCGTATTGGAACAAATCAAACCAGGAATGGATCTGCATAAAGTTGTCTACCCTCTTAGAGTGTGTTTGAAGTGTAGTGGAGTCCTTAAAGTTAACTTCTTAAAGTAAAGTCGAGCTTTCATTTTTCACTCCATCCGTTCGTATTCTTGCGTAGTCATGATCAATCTCCATGGAGTGCACGAGTATCTCATTTGATGTGTGACAGTGTCGTGTGTATTTGACTACCTTGTTTTTCTCGCCTCTCCACGATTGAGAGGCGCTTCAACCCTCTGGCAACGGAATGTTGACTTACTCGTCGAAGTATCCGTTCTCCTGGGTCACAGTGTGGGTGTCCAGGAAGAGGAGCTCCTTGTAGGTTGCGAGCGTCCACATATTGGCCGGAACAATGGCCTCGGCGGCATCGCAGACTTCGCGGATGTCGATCATGGTCTCGAGACGGAGGACGCGTGCGAGACGGGCCTTCTCGAGGGAGCTTTCGGCGGCGTGGATCTCGGCAACGGCGGCCTCGATGGTCTTGACGGCAGCCTCGAGCTCAGCGAGTGGACCGACGCTGGCCTTCTTGACGGATGGGACGATGTGTTGGTTGATCATGTCGACGAGCGCATATGCTTCCATCTCGACGGTTCCTGTGTAATGGTCGTGGAGGACGTCCTGGCGGGCAGAGCATTCATCGGCTGTGAGGACACCCATCTTGTCGAAGAGGGCGATGTTCTTGTCGGATGTGAGGGTGGCAATGGCCTCAACACCGGAGTCGATGCGCCACACGCCGCTGTCGGTCAGCATTTGCTGGTTGGCCTCGTCGTAGTTGTCGCCGTTGAAGATGACCTTGAAGTGCTTCTTCAGGGCCTCGCGGGCGATGTCGGCTGCGCTCTCACCGGCATCGATGCGGTCGGCGAATTCGCCGAACTTCTCGGCGGCGATGGTGTTGAGGACGGTGTTGACCATGGAGACGTTCTGGGCGGATCCGACGGCACGGAACTCGAAGCGTGCACCTCCGTATGGGAATGGGGATGTGCGGTTTCTGTCCTCGGCTGGGACCTCGAATGGGAGGACCTCGGCTGTGCCAAGGTCAAGAGTCTTGCGGCCTGGCACGTACTTGGCGTCGGATCCGTTCATGAAGTCCTCGAGGTACTTGGTCATGTCATCTCCGAGGTACATGGAGATGATGGCTGGTGGGGCCTCGCAGGCTCCGAGACGGAAGTCATTTCCTGGGGAGGCGATGGCCATGCGCATGAGGTCACCGTGCTCGTCGACGGCGGCCACGAGGGCAGCCATGATGACTGGGAATGCGTGATCGTTGTTGGAGGCCTCGAAGCAGTCCTCTGGGTCCAGGACCTGGACGCCGTCGCGTGTGGCGATGGACCAGTTGTTGTGCTTTCCGGATCCGTTGACCTCGTTGAATGGCTTCTCCTGGAGGAGGGCAGCGAGGCCGTGCTTTGGTGCGATCTCCTCGATGATCTGCATGACCATCACGTTCTGGTCGATCTGCGTGGTGTTGGTTCCGTAAAGTGGGGCGAACTCGAACTGGTTTGGAGCGACCTCACGGTGACGGGTCTTGAGTGGGATTCCGAGGCTCCATGCCTCGTCCTGGATCTCCTGCATGCAGGCAAGGGCGGCAGTTGAGCTGGAGAGTGGGGCCATGTAATGGTCGCACATCTCCTGTCCGCGTGGTGCGTTCTTTCCGATGACGGTTCTTCCGGCCATCTGGAGATCTGGGCGGCGGTAGTACTCCTCGCGTGGGATGAGGAAGATCTCCTGCTCCAGACCGATGTTGGTCTGAACTCCGCTGGATGCGTCGATTCCGAGCTGCGTGAAGAGGCGGGTTCCGCTCTTGTCGATGGCGGCGTTGGCGCGGAGGAGCGGTGTCTTCTCATCCAGAGCGGCTCCGTAGTACGAAACGAGGGCGGATGGGATGAAGATGGTGTCTCCTCTGCAGAAGATTGGGGAGGAGGTGTCGACGGCGAGGTATCCTCCGGCCCGGTGGGTTCCGCGGAGCCCTCCATTTGGGAAGGAAGAACCATCGGTCTCACCCTTGATGAGGGTCTTTCCCTTGAAGTCCTGGACGATCTCGTTGTCGGAGTTGAACTTGAGCATCATGTTCTGGACCTGTCCGCTCAGTCCATGTCGGACGCCGCTGGCGGCCATTGGGTGGAACCAGTGGCAGTACACGTTGGCGCCCTGGTCGATGGCCCTGTGGTGGATCGTTTTGGGTCATTGTTCGGTGCGTTCATTGTGTGCCGTGCGTTCAGTGCGTTCACGTTTCAAGTGTTCGTTGGCCATTGCGCATTGTCCATTATGCATTGTCCATTATGCGTTGTGCATCGTATCCGGATTCGTTTGGGAAGTCGTGTCGCAGCGAGAGAGGCGATCAACCATGGAATGGAACGGGGATGCAATTGCACAATGACACAGGTACGATTGCAATTGCAATTGGAGTGCATCGGTGTTGCGTGAGTGATGGGTGAGAATGATGAATGAGGCATTGGTGTGAGAATGCAAATGACCATGGTCGCAGAGAATAGTCACTGCGGTTGGTCGTGATGGGATTCGGCGGTGGCCAACCATTGCGCGGGCGACCTTGTGCACTTGCATCGTCATCTTGTCCGCAAAAATCTCGCTGCATCCTTCGCGTTGCATCTATCATGCCATCGCGATGCGCAGGAAGCACCGCAAACTCGTAGTTGCATTCGTATCCGCGTCCGCATTTGCATCCAAAGATCTCACTCGTCTCGGCCAATGAGATGGAGAACAATGTCATCGATGCGATCGGAGTGTTCTATCAACATTCGCCCAGCTGATCATCACAATTCTATTCATCTCTGCTCAGGCGCACACGGTTGCTTACCAGTCGAAGACGGCGTTGGCGACGACGTCGGCATCGGTGTTGACCCAGTTCGGATCCTTGAGGACGGCTCCGCTGGCTCCGTGCTTCTTCAGGTATTCGTCGGCGACCTTTCCGGTGAAGACGGCCTTGCCAAAGTCCTGGTAAGCCTCGAGGCTGGCGAAGGCGCGGACGCTGGACTTGATGCCACGCGCAACTTCTCTGCGGGCAAGGGATCGAACGGCGGAAGTGGAGAACATGGTGTTGCTGACGATGGCGTGTGTGTCGGACTGGGAGGTTGTTTGTGACAACTACAATTTTTGTGTCCCTTCACAGCACCTTGAAGGGAGGTCGAGAGCAACGTGGGCGACGTGGACAAGGAAAGCAAGAGAGAAAGACACTTCTGCGATCAAGTCGGCTTCTTGTTTCCTGTTGGTACGTTGCATCGCAGCCTCCTGGTCGTGCGCTGGAACCTTCGTCTGCGTGTCCTCTTGGCTGAGTTCTGACCGTCTGCGTTGTGTTTTCGTTGGCAAAAGATCTTCGTGGTGTGCGTTCCTTTCTTGTTTGGCTGGATGGTTGTCGACTTGCTTCCTTGGATCTTTGTGGAACTAAATGCATGTCACTGGCATGCTCCCCAGCGTGTATACTTATGGCCAAGTACATTTATACATGGAAAGTACGCACAGTTTCTGGGGATTTGACATCTGTCACCGCATTTCTGACTGAATTTGCATTCGGCCACAACAAACGCAGAGCATTCTACATTTGTGAAGCTAGCGATGAATGAACACTTGATCGCTTCCTCAACCCACACTGAAAAAAAAAACAGGTCCATTTCGTGGCAGGTGGACACTGCGGACAGGGCGCCCCATTTTGGACAACCACGACACTCTTTCCAGACCATGTACATGTATTGGATGCACATGCACCTTCTATGTTTGCGGTGAGTATTGTTGAGATGCATTCCTCCCAAGACTACGAACATGAACAACGATTTCTCCATCACCATCCCAACACGTTCGGGCATTAGCGTGTAATAGCAATACACTGGCGCGTGCGTGTGTGCGCCCGCCGCACGGAGCAATAACACTCCCTTCCATATGACCATCGATGCTGCTCGTGCGTTACATCTACGAGCTATATCGTACTATACCCGTACTTGTACATACTGGTAGGAATGGTGTGCACTTCACTCATCAGTGTCATCCTTCGGATTCTGTGCCTGCAATTTGTCGATAACCAGTGAGAGGCGAGAGCTCACAGGGGACCACGGATCGAGCGCCAGGCTATGTTCGAATTGAGCCTTGGCGTGCGACAGATGGTTACTCTCCATGTGCGCCAATCCCAGACCGTTGATGGCCTGGTAGTGGCCAGGCAGAAGGGCGATGCTCTTCTTGGCACATACCATGGATGCGACCAGGTTGCCTCGCATGAAGTCGCACATGGAGAGTTTGTTCCAAGCTTCGGAGTAGGCTGGGTCGATCTGAACGATTTCCTCAAACAGTGTGGAAGCGTGCTGGATCCTGTTGGCCAGCAGGTGTTCCATTCCAAGTTCGAGCTTGTATCGCAGATCGGCATCGGCATTGGCCTTCCATATTTCCTTCATCAAATCGGAGACGTCTGCTGCATGCTTCATTTCATCGGCATTCTTCAATAGCCAAGATAGGGAGTCGCTGAACGCTGGATTGGAAGCGTCGCTGGATGCAACCTCGTCTGTTGGTGATGGCGACGGCAGTGCACTGTTTTGGCAGCTCACGAGCAGTTTCTCGATCCGCTCCTGTGAATAGACGTGTGGCATTGCAATATGAATCAGACGAATGTTGAGATATCGATGTGGCAGCACGAAATCATGATATGGCATCGTATCAATCAAGAATTATGTTTCACATCAGTCAGTGCGATCATGGTTGGTGGAGACAAAACAGCGGCTGTCGGCAGGGCATAGTACGAGTGTGGTATGGTGCACTGGCAATGGGTCTTGGCGAGCACCGTAAGATGACGCGGCACACATGGATGAGTGTAGAGGCATCTCGAATTGGCCGATCTTCCGTGGAAATTGTGTTTTCTGCAGCAAAGCACGGCGTGAATTTGCAACTCCATCAAGTCCGCACTGCATCAAATCCGCATTGCTTACCAGTATCTGGGACAGTATTCTCTCTGTAGTCTCTTCGCTTTCTCCTCCGACAGCATATTTGAACTGAAGATTGATACAGAAAGAAAACGCGAGGTGTGAGTGCGTGCAGCTATCTATTGAATGAACTCAAAATGAAAAATGGCTTGCCACTGCAAGCATGCAACGCCATCGCGATAAGTTTTGGGGAATGCAGCGCACGAGCAGAGTATCGGGGCGCGATTCGAGTGAAACCAACTCACCTTCGTGTCCGCCGGGGGTTTATACACACCAGATGCCGATGTCCAACCGTGCGGCAAATCGAGATCCAGGCTGGCCTCATCGGACGATGGAGGTATGCGATCCTCCAAATTCATGTCGCTGACGTATCGAATATCACGGCTCCCACCGAAGGCTTTGATGCAGTCATTCTGATCCGGAACGATCTGGTAGAACGGGTGATCCTCCGGATGATCAAGATGCCTCAGTCCATCCCAGCCAGTAACATCAATCGTCGGTCTCCGGTCTCGGGCGATGATGACGCCGCGGAATCCATACTGCGTGTGTTTGACGACGTCGCCGACCTCAAACCGGAACGCGGTTGCATTGTCAACAGATCGTCGCCGTTGCCACATGAGATCTCCGACTTCAACAATCACGTTGTGGAGCTGCTTGATGCTCGAGAAGGCGAACTGTGTTGTGAGGGTCACTGATGACGATGCCGATTCGTTCTGGTCAAAATTGCCTGCCAATTCATTTATTCTGTCCAGGATGGTTGCCACGATGGGAAGATTTCGTTCATTCGGTGCAGACGTCTCATCCAAGATTACCCTTGACCATTGTTGGGCTTCCGATCGAATCCTATCAACGATGATTTGGCAATTCTCCAGCTGTGTTGCCTGGGAGGCATTGCCGTCATCAATTGTCGGTGCAGGGGTATCCATGGGATATTCATACTGTATCCTTTCATTTCCAGCGAAGCAGCCGCTGCTGTTATCGTAGCGATTGAAGTATTCGGTTGCCAACAGGTTCCGAATCCGCCCGAGTCTGAAGTGCAGTACGTGTGGAAGTCAATGTAGTAGCGGAGAGAGAGAGAGAGAAGGATGGAAGCAGGGAAGAGGATTCATCCATGGTGGTGCTTGGTGTGAGGTCGAATACTCTAGACTGCAGAGTGTGGGTGCATGATTGCAGTATGAGTTGTAAACAAAGATCCATCTGCTCGTCAGCGCGCGTGTCCATGGACGTATTGTCCTACGTATGGTGGAGCACACAGCCAAACATCCGCATCTTGCAACAAATATCGCACTCGATTTAAATCAGGCATTTGAAAATCAGAGAGATATCCACCATATGATCCAGCGTTTGCCGCAGCGCAGCATTTGACGTACCGTTCATCGCCCACGAGGGCGAGTTCATTTTGTAGGGATGCTGTGGATGTGGAAGGATTTCCGCTGTGGTACTGTGACGATCGAAGGTACGCATCGCCGGTGTCCAACAACAGCGCGTACTTCACATTTCCACCACCATCGGTGTCAACGGTGTATGACTTGTTGGTCAAGCTGGTGGGCGATTGGTCTTCGTTGATTGCGGCACCAGTTTCCTGATCTCTGCCATCGTCGCCATTCGATTCAGCTTCCTCCTCCCCCGACTTCTTCCATCCCACTACCACGGCTCTCCACCCTTCCGTTCTGTGCTTGACAATCTGACCAACTTTGAATGCCACGTTGTCCCGATCCATGTTCCGCTCGCGCCGTTGCTCAATTTTGGAAAGATCCATCGTCAATCCGTTGAGCGACTTCAACACATCAAATCCATTCGACAGTTGCTCGCGCACTGCCTCCGGATTGCGTTCGCCCGCATTGACGCGAAAGACGACCTGAAAGAGCTTCCGAGCATCGTCCGCATTGCGGATGTTCCAATCGAGGTGGTCGTCATGAATGGATACTTGGGAAGATGGATCGAGAAGACCGCGCGAGACGCAACGGCTGGCCCAGTCCGTCGCGTGCTCATCGGCACCGCGCTCGTCGACAATCGCACGTTCCAGCACGCGCAAACCATCGGCGTTGATTTGCATCGATCGCAAGTGAATGGGCGGCACGACCTGCGTGAGCGGAATGGCAGGCGAAGTGGCATCGCACCATCTCAGCAGACTGCGGTAGATCGTGAGAGGAAGCCTGCGTTTGCCGGGCGTGCTGGACTTGTCGCCGGAGGTTGCTGACATGGGCCGTCCGCGGCAGCGCTTGATTGCCAGATCGGCTGAGCGAGCACAACGACGAGTGATCCGGATCATGGCTGGGACGTGGTGTTTGTTCAGTGCAGTTCCTCTATTGCAATGGGGGTGGAAAGGGATGGTGCTTTGGTGTAGATGGTGGTGTTGGTGTTGGCGGAATTGGTGCGCTCTCTTCATGCCTGCACAAGTTCTTCTCTGTTGGATCTTCGATCTTCGAGTTTCTTTGGTTTCAAGGCGTTTCGGTGGATTGGCAAGATACATCTAATCTAATGTTTATTGTACAATAGGGATCTGAAAACAGTTGAAATACACTAATTTAGTACTCATAATTTGGAATGAATTCGATGGGTGGAATTTGCAAAGTCATGGAATGGGGAACGACCACAACCACCCAGAAACTGAAACAAGCCACAAAACAACTCAATCGGCAACACACAAACAAGGAACATTTGATGGAGACAGGGTTGTTGTCGGATTGCCCCCCTCACTGCTCCATCGCAAACGAACCAAGGCAACTGCAAGAGAATCACTCAGGATGGATAGCTGGATCTCCTCGCTTGCCAAGCAAAGTGCTGCCGACAGTCAGGTGGCTAGCAAGTCCGAACGAATACAGAAACGGAAGGCCAAACGTGCCCGTCGGGAAGAACGGGCACAGCGCAAGCAATCGCAAAATACATCCCAACACCAGCAGCAACATGAACATGACGATGAACATGACGATGATGGTGATGGCGGGGCTGCAGATGATGGGACGTCACACAGGAATGGCAATGCATCATCCCAGAATTCATCGATGCACCACCGAGTCCCAAACCAGCTCAACCAGCATCGGCTGGACGTCCTGGCCACCACGTTGCGCAACATGAAACGAGCGCATCGCAATGGACCGAAATTCTGCGCAAGCAAGGCCAAACGCAAACGGAAGGCCAAAGGATGGACGAAAGAACTCGTCCAGCCGCCCAAGAAGTCGTACGGCGGGATCGGACTGGCGCGCAAATCCCTGTTCTTGGGATTCGACAATGCCGCCTTCTTCCCGCTGCTGGAGGAGGAATTCCTGGAGCACATTCCAGGATTCTACGGCAGGCAAAAGACCAAGGCGATGAAGAAGCAGCTGGATTCGCACATGCTGTGGAGGAAGTTGCAAAAGGAGAAGGAAGATGGTGGATCGGCCGTGAGCAAGCGGCTGGCGCGATTGTCGCCAGATGAGCGGGTGGAGGAAATGATTCGGCTCGGAATGCTGTGATTCAACATGAATACGAGTACTCGTATTCGGGTGGTGCTTCCATAGCTCGTAGAGTAGCAGTAATCGAGTAAAGTTCAGAATGAACCACTGCTTGAAAATACTCAATGCGCTTGCACTACATTACACGTGCTAGCTGGTATGCCATACGCCCTTATCGCACAATCTGCTCCTGTGTCACACGATGGGTACGTGGATGACGAGTGGATTTAATAGCGCGCATTACTCCGCACTCATGGCCTCCTCCACCGCCTTCACCAGCGATCCGCTCAGAACGATCAAGGAATGGATTTGGATGCGATCCTCCTTCGAGATCTCCGCCACAGCCGCGAGGCTCAGCAACCTCAGGGCAAAGACGTGAGTGTCCTGCACTGGAACATTCAGCTTGCCGACCACCAACGGCTCCGAGCTTTCCGCTCGCTCCCGGATTTGCTCGCATACGTTGGCATCCAGCATGCTCATCACATTTTGCACTTCGGTGGGTTGCCGCACGTGCAGGATGTCATGCAGCCGGCGGCAGACGATGTCCACTCCGTTCTCGCAGAAATGATGGACGCTGATGGTGTCAGCACACTTCGTCAGCAGTTCGTCCACGGAACGATCCTTGCCGAACTCGTACATGGCAAGCAGGAACAGCGTCCTCACATTCACCATGTCGAACTCCCAAAGGTCTGCAAGCGTTTCAATTTCATTGAGTTCGAGCACGTCCAGCGCGGGGCCCTTGTACCGCTTGGCGTACGCCACTGTTGCGTCCTGCATGAACGCATGACGCTTGTCATCTGCATCTTCCAACGGCGTCATGTTCTTGAAGATGGCCTGGCTTCCGAACAGGTCGTAAAAGGCTGGTACGCAATCGACCAGCATCGATGTGTCGGAAGATACCAGCACGGCACAGATCAACGAGCGGTGCGCATCGACTGCGGTCGAATCCAGCTTGCGAGATTTCCGGACCAGGCGCTCCAACACGTGATCCTCCTGGATGGGCGGCCAAACGCTCGCACGCTTTTCGGGTGCATCTGCTTGCTCCTTGCCTTCTTCCGCGTATGGCGACGATGCGTTGCTGTTCTCCCTGTTCGGAGAACTGGGAGGGCTGCCGCCGCCACCGCCACTGCTGTGAGTGTTGTTTTCATTGTTGTTCATGCTGCTGCCGCCATCGTCGTCTGTGATGATGGGCAATGATTTGAAATCATCGGGTTCTTCGCCGTACTCCCATTCAACGCCAGAGAGGGCGTCGAGAAAACGATTCGCCTCCTTCCCAAATCTGATCAGCCATTCTCGACGCTCGATCAGCGGTGCGACGGCAGCCGAGCTGATCTCTTGCACATCGTCAAACCCGAAGAGGAGTGCGCGGAGGACCGGTCGGAAGCGATTCTGCCAAAGCTCCAGCCGGATGGCACATGCGAGAACCTTGAAGTTGTGATTCATTGGGATGCTGCCAAGTGCAGCCACCGCAGCTTCCAACGTGTCAAGATTGTTGGGGCTGCGACCCCATTCTGATGCCAGCTGCAGTGCCCTGTGTGCTGCCACCCACTCCTGCCTGTTGTAGGTCTTCAGGTACAGCAACAGGGGGCAAAGACGCTCAGCGTCATCAAAGTCAACCAAGTACTCAGCGCGTTCCGCCTCACTGATCGATGCAGCGACGCAAGACTTCTGAATTGCTTTCCATCTGGCAGGGTCGTCGCCATACCTGCTGCAGGGGTTGAAGGCATGGCTGCTGATCCTGCAGGCCCTCTCGAGCGACAAAATCTCATCCTGGTTGTGGCTGATGTCGAGCTCATCCATAGCGAGCCATTCCAGCACCGAAAAGTTGCCAGGCCGCTCCGCGCTGTACACTGTCAATGGTTCCACGCCAAGCCGTTTGCCCTTTAGCCGCAGTGTGATCAGCAGGCACATGCGAAGCTTGCGCAGCAACATTTCCCATGATTCCACTGTGCGAATTCATCCGGTGGAACGGCACCACAAAGAGGCAAAAAAGAAAAACAGCAAATTGAAAGGACAGACACACGTCAGTGCGACTGCAGTACGATCACCCACGTTGCCTATACCAGCACTACACATGCATGGCGATGGTAATGGCGATGGCATATACGACGACTTACCGAACTCGTCGCTTGATATTTTCCCGTAGGTCTCTTCTTCTTTCTTTTTTGTGACCTTCAGCACGGAATCGCGGCATAGCGTGGCCAAGTAGAACGCTCGCACAAGATCTTCCGACTTCCTGCAAAAGGTAAACAAAGCATGCATCAAGATTCCTGAATCGTTGTAGGACTTGTTTGCGATCTGCTTCTCCACCATGACCTGAAGCCACCGGGACATGGGTGACTCTGTGATGAAGAGGGCGTGTTCTGTGGCCTCTTGCACCGAGAGCGATAAGAACCACTCACCGAAGCACTGCGGTGGTGAAGACCCAGGGTCAACCAAAACAAAATCAGGGAAAATGAGAGTCCGTAATGCGCGGAGATGATGGAAAGAGGAGATGTGTCAGAAAGGGATGTTTGGCGGGATCACACTGAAAAATGACAACCCCAACATCAACACGAAAGTCAACGCGGGCATAATCACAATCACAATCACAAACGAGCATTCCGGCGATAGTAACGGCGACGGCGACGCACCTTCTGAAGATAGTCCAATTCAGCCGTGAGGCCAAGTGCCGCGAACATGTCATCGACGACGCCAAACGAAAACACATCCCCCAACAACGGCCGAAAGATGTGGATCAGCACGTCTTTGCGTGTCTTGGAACTATCGCTGAAGAAGATCTTGTACCCCGGTTGCGGACCCGGGCATTGGTCTGTCTGGCTGTTCCTTGGTGCCACGCAGGCATTGGCGAACACAAAGAACTTGGTGACTTGCATGAGAACAGCTTCTTGTGTTTGGTCTTTGCTGTCTGTCTCTTTGTGGATTTTGTCATACGTCGAAGTCCATCCGACGGCTTCGACCGCCCAGTCCGACTGTGGTGCAATGTCTTTTGCTTTGACCGGAGCGGGCGGATCAAGCTCGAATTTGTGAAGCAAATCGAATGATTTGATGATCTGTCAATCGTGGCCACGCGTGTAGTGTGTTGTCGATGCGTTGATGGTTTATTGGTGGTGAGTGGTGAAAAGTGTTGCCAAGCGAAGCGTCGAGATCAACGGAGTCAGAGCATGGGATTGGAGGATAGCGCCGGCAAATTGAAGCGGTGATTTCCACCACACAGATATATGCACATCACACAAGCCCTGCATCGTAGCCATACTTGTGCTAATGCATGCAGACCGACAATCATACCATACACGTCATTTCAAAGATATAGGTACTCACTTGCGAAAAGTACGTCAGCTTGAATGCAAGGATCATGACGAATGGATTCGTAATCGCTTCGCCGTTGGCCTTGCGCACAGCATCATCCAGCTTTTGGCGACAATGCGAAAGTGCCAGTCGTTGGAAGGTGGAGCCTTCGACTCCCATTCGTTCCTCCAGCACGGGAGCGACGGCGATCAGATCGAGCGCGATGGAAAGATCCTTGACCGAGTCAATGTTTTGGAATGCCTTGTAGACGTCGATGGACTGGCAGACGATGTTTGTGTTGCCGAGGAGCTGCTGGAGACGTTGGAGGCGCACGGCATCGTCGTGAGAGTGTTCAGGCTGTCGTTTCTGCACCTCGTAGCTCGCTCTCGTTGTGACGCCTTCGCGTGGCGTGTTGGATTCCTCAAAGACGATCTTCTCGAGCTGGTTCATCGATGAGAATGCAATGTTGGAATGCGCGAGGTAGCACGCAGAGACGTATCCCACCGGCGACGTCTCGCGGCAGGGGACCAGCTGCGCATCTCGTCCGACTTGGATGCTGTGGACCTTGGATCCGTGCCGAGTCCTCCAAACCTCGACAACGCGCCGTTGCTTGGAATGCATGACAAGGTACGTCAGTTTGGGGGCTCGCCATGGCTCTCCGACAATGTTCTGCGGAATCTCGATCCACTCGCACACCGTCTCGCGGTACCCCTTCCACATGCGAATGACTTGCTTCGTTGCCAGATCGACGAGCGAGACTCGTCCCAGCGTATCGGTGAATGCGGCCAACTTACCGTCGGGATCAACTGTGCAGGACGTGATCCTCCGGGGATAGTCGTGCGTTTCATATCCGCAGTACAGAAAGGTCGGTCGTGTATTCATCGAAGGGAAGGGAATGCGCGGATCCCAGTGGCACTCCTGCAGCGCCCCCTCGGGAGCTGCGTCCACCACCTCGATTTGGCTAGCACGCTTCGGTTTGACCACTGTTGCTGTCGCTGCGCTGACGAGGCCGCCGACGACGCCGCCCAGCAAGGACACCGCACCGCCGAACATGCTCCCAATCACGTTCGCTTCCGGTGCTGCGACGCTGTCGAGCGGATCGCTGATGATCTGCCCGTGGCATTGATCTTCTGACGTGAAGTATGCGATGGTCGGGAATGTATCCAGCATGTAGTCGGGGCTGAACGCGATGGCCTCGTACGTGGGGTCTTCCGTGTTGGCCTTGGATTCATCTTCCTCGATCGAGCCATCCCCCATGATCGCATCCATGATGTCACCGGACAAGGGTGCAAGCGGTGATGGATACGCGACAGACATCGGAATGACAGTCACCGAGCTGGCCTCGAGATCTGGTGCGCACAGCTGCAGCTTGAGGATGGCATCTTCGCCTTGTGACAAACGCTGCTCCAACGACGTCGGGTCCGACTGCTTGCTTGCATCGTCGTGCATCTGCACCACCGATGGGAAGAAGCCTGCGTGATGCAATCGCATCGTCTGACCATCGGAAAATGACATCCAAATGAAGGTGGTGGGACGCTTGTCTCCTGGCGATGCTACGCTCTGCAGAGTGATGGCCGTGACACCTCCCTTCGGACCGAATGGCACCACCTTGGCCGCACCGGCCGGACGTCCCAATCCGCCTTGCACTGGCGCCCGCGATGTTTTGCTCGCCTTGCTGGCAGGTGCCGGAGTGTAGTCCTGGTTCTGCCGGGTCGTGAGCTTGGAATGCGGGAGTGGCTCGAAGTACGGCAGCATCTCGTCGCCCAGGGTGTTGTCCCTCCGCACGAGATGCATCGTCCGCACGTTGACGGAGAACTCGACGGACAGCACCCTGCCCGCGCTGGTGCCGAAAATCATGCAAACACGAGCAGACACAGCAACGGGGACCACGCCTCCCGTCATCAACGACACGACGTGATCGTCGTCCTCCTCCATGGACGTGCTGCGATCGGGCACGATGAGCGTGTCCTCTGCGGAAAGGTAGTCGCTTTCCAGCGGAACCGCCCTTGCGCAGACGATCTGTTCGTCGCCTGACAGACTGAGAACCTCCACTGGGGCTCCCACCGAGGAGAAGTCTGCGGATTCCTTGAGCAACTGAGCGGAGGCGCAGCGCTGCGTGTACACCAGCGTGGCGAACACCACCTTGGTGTTGGAGTTGGGAAAGCCGGATGGACGATTGGGCATGGGGCACATGATGATCCTGGGCGGCGGAGGGTGTCCAAGGTGCTGCATCGATCCCAACCTCGACTCCATCATCTGGATGTGCGACAGCAGCGCCGCGGCCTCGATGAAGTGCTTGTCATCTCCCTCCATCTTGTCCACAGTGTTGCGATGAGTAAGAGTACGAGCAGAATACCAGCAGCGTACTGCTATGCTACGCTCGATGAACGCTCAATCAAAGTCTGTTGTCTTCTCGCTCGAACAGACGGACGGACAAACAGCCGTTCGATCGATGCTATGTGTTGCGTGGGCTTCACCTTGCTCCCTCTTCAGAAACAATGGAATGGTGTTGAGTGTGATTGTGAGTATACGCACAACGGAAGTGGCCTGTGCTTGCAATCACAGTGCCGATGCTTTGAGGTTTTGGGTTTGAGCTGTTGCTGTCATCGCGACTGGCAGCAGAACATCAACCAAGCGAACGAACAGTTTCCGTCATGTGACAACGCTGCATCCGAAGCGAACAAAGCCCAAATGGAGTTGCGGCAATTTGAATAAAACTCAAATATTATGAGTGCTCAGTCGTGGCGATATGTCTGGAACAGGACCCGTAGACAAGAAACTTGTTTAGATATGGGAAGCGTCGAGGTTCGGCCACCCTCGAGTTAGGTAGTCGTGTACATGGCATATAGTTGCCGAGCATCATTCAATGAGCAGAGATATTACACATAAGCCCAGCACAGCACAATCAACAATACAGGACTATACTGTGCTACATACGAGTATTCCGACGCTTTCCACAAGCAGCTGCTTTGCACGCTTAGTATTGGTATGTCTCCAATGAGGCATGGCTGCTGGTATCGTCGTTGCAGGAGGTGAACCGACTGGTGAAAGAGGATAGTTGCTGAGTCACGCTCTCCCACATCTGACAGGATGCTGTGGGAGGTGTTTCGGCCGTGGCTGGAGAATCGGGTGCGCGGTCCTTGTCTGCGTCTGTTGCTCTGAGACGTTCGTTGTTCTGCCTGGCCTGGCGGATGAGCTGATCCACCATGATCTCGGACAGGCCGAGCTTGGCGGCGGCTGATCGCACGGCTGCCTCAGAGTTGCTGCTCAGCTCCTTGCCATCAAAGTTGGTTGCCGCGACTTCGATGAAGCGGTTCAGAAGGTCCAGCTCCTCTTGCGTCGTGCCCTCCGGCGTATCCTCGAAGAAGGTGTCCGGGACGCTCAGCGGTGAAGGATCTCGGCCTGCCCATGGGTCTGCGCTGGGGCCGGGGATGATGGCATGCGTCCTCTCTTCGCTGTACGCTGAGAGAGTCTCGGCCGGTTCGATCCCTGTGCGTTCCCTGCGGCTTGATGCACCGTACTCCGACCCGTCGTACTGCGGAGGATCGATGCTGCTCACATTCTGAACATGCGCTCCGATCGGCGACGATTCCGAACCTGGAGGATCTTCCTCCGATGCACAGTAGTGCGGGTCTATCGCGGATTGAAATCCGCGGCGGGTTTCGGATTGCAGTGGCTCCATGCCTTGAGGTGACTGCTCATCCGCACCTCTCATCTTCGACTGTTGCAACACCACATCGACGACGTTCATTGGAATTCCGTTCAATCTAGCGGTCTCGCGCAATTCATCTTCGTCAATTGGAGAATCAAGCTGTTGCGTTTGCCGAAGATTGGTGGCTGCTTCTACACCGACGCCCTCGGATGCTGCTGGGATCGTCGTGTTGGCCTCGTTCGTGTCCCTCGTTCCCTTCGTCCAACCATCCCATCCGTCATCGACATCATCTTTGATGTAGTCGTCGACGCCACTGCGGTCTTCGTTGATGCTGCTGGTTGTCGTGTTGATCTTAAGGATGTTTTCAAATGATCGTTTCTCTCTCAGAGTCTCGGGATCATCTTCCGCAGCCGATCTGGCAGCACTAACATCTCTGAACTCGGCTTGTGCAGTTGGAACTTCTTCTTCCTGGGGCTGGCGATGGTGCTGGTGCTGGACATGTTTATCGTTGTCGCCATTGTCATTGTCATTGCCATTGCCATCGCCATCGTCAACTTGCATGAGATCGACGCAGGCATCTGAATCGAAAGCGTCCGCATTGGTAGGTATCGCAGGCATTGCATTGGCCATGTCCATGCCAGTACGATGACAAGCCGCGCCCTTTTCGCTGCTGGCATCGACGATCGAGTTCAGTTTTGAGTGTAGCTTCTGCACTTGATGGGCGCAATTTGCCTGGTGCACCTCACATTCCTCAGCGTATTTGCTGATGCCTGACTCGCACTGATGCACTGGTGGCACAACGTGTTCGTGAGAAGCTGCTGAGAATTGATAGTGGGGATGCGGATGACGCCACTCATCTGCAGGAGTGTGAGCGTCGTGGGCAGTCTCCTTTCTCGGACGTTCATGCTTGTGCTGTGGCAGTGGTTGATCGAAGCCATCGTAGTTTCGACGCTGACGATGATCTGGGTTCGTACCGTTAGTTTGCACTTGGCCTGGATTGTTGTCGGAAGTGGCGTGATACCGTTCTCTGTAGGATTCGTAATAGCCTTTCGGATGATGATTGTCATCGAACTTGGTACTGTTGGCGGCGGCATTGTAGGGGTTGTCGAACACCTCAGCAGATTGAGGCTTTTCGAAGTCTCCGAAATCAGATGATGCGAAGTGTTGAGTCGGCGTCGGCATCTTCGCCATGTTTGATGTTAAGCCTTGACCATTCTGAGTCGGAGGCAGTGGGTGTTGGTGTGCTTGTGCATTGTGCATGATGCAAGTTGGATGCAAGCCATTGTTGAAGGGCTCCCACTGGCCGTCGGATGCAGTGAAGAATTCCGCATCTTGGGCTTCAAATCTTTCTGCGCGTCTTGGATCCCGGTCTTTCGTCTTTGCCGTCCCAGTTGACGCGCGCCCTTTCACCTTGTCCAATTGCTGGTGCGCCTGATAGAAGCGACGTTCGACTGTGCCCTGTTCGAGTGGGTTCAATGCCATCGACACGCTGCTGCCGGTGCTTGTTGAAGGTGCGCGACTTTGGTCGTCAGGCTTGTGACATTTCAGCTCTTGGGATCCAGACGATCCAATCCAATGATCGGCGTGTGAATTCAAGGATATTGACTCACACACCGTGGAAGGGTCAGTGGTGTTTGTTTCGGATGATTGTGACATGGGATACTGCTGATCTCGCTGTTCTCTTTGTTGGCGGTATTGCTCTTCATCCTGCTCCTGCTTCTGCTGCTCCCGTTGTCGCGCGTCTTTGCGAGTCCGATCGAGCGTACTGTAGTGTTTCGAATATTCGCGATAATCTAAGACGCGTTTCTGCTGCAGCCTGGGCGGTGGCTTTGTCGGCTGCCATTCATCGAGATCAACTGCAACATCCATGGCTGGGGAATTGTAGTCTTCAGCATTTCGTGCAGTCTCCAACGATCGTTCCGACGATGATGGTAGCAGCGGTGGTGGAGATGGATGTTGGGCTGGATCTTGGTCTTGGCTGTGACCGTGGTCTTGATGTTGTCGACGGTGCTTTGATTGAGAGTTGTGCGCATGTTCGCGGTGTTGTGGTGCCCGTTGCATTTGCCGATGCTGCCAGCCGTCTTGTGATTCCCAGTCCTCATCTTGGTGTGGATGCGGTCGCTCTTTCTGAGCTGGCCTTCGTTGTTCTTGTTCTTGTTCTTGTTGGTGCTGGTGCTGCCAATCGTCATGGGGATGTTCTTGTTGATGCTGTCGATGTTGAGGTTGTGAATGTTGGTGTTCACGTTCCCAATGGTGCTGTACATGATGTTCGCGTGACTGTTGTGCTGGTCGTTGGCGTCCATCGTAGTCTTGAGGTTGTGGAGACTGGCGGTGCTGTGCCTGGCAATTTTCATCGTTCTGGTGTTGTGGTTGTAGTTGAGCTTGATCTTGCTGTCGTATTGGTTGTTGTTGATTGAACTGCTGCTGCTCCGGATGGTCGCGGTAGTCATGAAATTCTTCGCTGTACTGCCTTCCCTGGTCACTCTGATCTTCATGAAGTTGTTGGGGCTGCTGGGACTGTTGATTTTGCTTGCGTTCCATTGGCGACGGTTGGAATTGCTGCCAAGCCTCATCACTCTGATGGTGCCCTGGTTGCTTCAACTCAAGTTGATGATGATGCTGCTGCTGTGCTGGTGGCGGTGGAAATTGGTGCTGTCCATCGCGATACTGACTGAAGTTATCATGTTGCTCTGGCTTCTGGCGTTGCGATTGCTGGTGTTGTCCATGCACGAGGCGCACTTGAGGTTGCGGTTGCTGATATCGTTGCGCTTGCTCCTGCTTCTGATCATGCTCCTGTCTTTGTTGCTTGGACTGGTGGTGCTTTTCATGATGTATGCGATGTCCCTGCAGTTCGCTCTGTTGGTGCCCGGCCATTCTTTGTGGCTCCTGGTGGTTCGCAATCCCACCAGGTCGCTCTTGATGGTTGCGTTCAGCATTGTGCAATTCAGTCATTTCGTCGAAGGTAGTATTCCCGCTCCGTGCCATCGCAATCTCATCAAAATCGGCATCACTCAATCGCCTTGTAGTGGTGCCAGCGTTTGCGCTCGACTGGACATCACGAAAGTGTTGCTCGAATTGCGGAGGCATCGAAACATCAACATCATCCTGCGGTTCGACAAGTGAATCTTGTTGACGACGTTGCGGACGATATGTCTGCTCACTTGTGCTGGGGGCTTCCGGATTGTCTTGCTCATGAGAACGAAGGAATTCGGGTGAGCCGCTGTCGGGACGGTGTGGCGACATGGGAGGGAACAGATCTACTGCACCATGAGGCGGCGATGGCATCCTTGGTTCTCGACCTTGTTTGCGTGACGAGGTTGGGACATGGTCATTGAATAGGTCAGATGCCCGACCTCTTCTTGCTCGCATTGGTGCATCATGCTCACGCGGAGCCTCAGCAAGGTTGTGTCCGAAAGGTCTTGGTGGGGCTTGATATTGATGTTGGCCAACTCGCTTCTGCGGCGGCGGAACATCCTCGCCCATTGGTGATTGAAAGTGCTCTGTCGATGATTGATGATGCATGAGGCCAACAGATTCTCTCGCAGCCGTAGGCTCCATGTTTTCGTCTTGGAACGAGGAGGCGTCGTTTCGTTCGTCCAACTCGACGAAGCCCTCGACTTCTAGCTTTGGGTTCAGATCATGCTTGCTTCTTTGTGGCTTGGTCATGTTCGTTGACGGCCAAATGGGCTTGGGAGGCTGCGGTGCATACGGCGTGGTCGCATTACTCTCATTCGACGTCGCAGAAGTCGCTGCTCGCAGGGGCAGCACAGTGTGACCCATCTTGTTCTTGATTGTGTGTGAGTGGAGATAATGGCCTATGCTGCCATTCCCTCTTTCAAAGTCTTTATGATTCTCATTGTTCGTGTCAGTATTGGCAACATCATTTCGAACTCCAAATTCGTTGTGCGGTGCATGGCCAGACACGACCGCCGAGTTGTTCGGCGCGAAGGAGTGCCCAAATGGTGCCACTTCATCATTGGAACGCTCGAAGGGCGAAAACCCTTCACCTTGTTCAGTCCGTTTCACCGAAGTATCATGCAACGCTTTGGACAAGGACGAGGACGAGTCCGTCTGTCTGTTCGCAAGTTGTTGCGGTGATGTCTGTTGCTGCTGGTACTGCTGATATTGCCGATGGTGCGATTGCTGCTCCTGCTGATCCTGATGCTGATGCGGAGAACGAATAGGTTTGGGAGGCCCTGAATCACGCTTCATGTGGCGCATGCGTGTTGTATGTGTCGGAGTCCCAACCAGGGGGTGTTTTGATACGGACACTTGCGAAGGCATCGGCGATGAAGCAGAGAGATTGTTTCGCTGATTTGCCTCTTTCTCGGCTTCTGTGGCTGGGGATGATTCATGCTGCGGCTCATCCACGGTCTTCCGTTGACGAGTTGCTGCTGGTGCCAACACTGATGATGATGTTGATCCCGAAACTGAAATTGAAGCTGAATCTGCTGATGATCCTGAAGCGACTGTTTCGACCTTGATCTTGGCCGGACTCCTCCTGTCAAAGTCGTTGGGCATTCCGTCGAAGTACTCCTGCCATCCTTCAAGATCCAGATCATGCCTCGCGGCTGCTTGCTCAGAACCAGGCGGTGCTGCATGTTCGTGGATTTGCTCAACCTGCATATCCTCATCCGAGGCATCGTGTTCAGTTCCATGGTTGGGAGTGCCGGTGCCATTCGTTGCCCCGCGCCGCATTCTTTGGCGATTTCTGTGGCTGGATTGCTTGGCATGTCCAGCTTGTTCGAATGGCCTTTTGCGTTGTTGATACAGCGCAGAGTCGTCTGCGTAGGAATCGATCAAAATCCGAGGGTCCATGTGTGGTTCTTGATCATCGTAACTATCTTCCGGTTCCTCGTCGAGCGCTTGCTGCCAGTATGCTTGTTGATTTTGGACTCTATCTTTCCTCGCATTCCCGCGTATGGTATGCGTGTTCTGCGTGCTCTGCGTGTTCTGATGTGAGTTGATAGTCGTCTGCACACGAGCGCGAGATGGCAGTTTACTTGGATCGACTGTCTGTAAATCTTGAGGTTGCGAACGCGGTGCTGGGAAGCGTTTTGGTTCCATCACGATGGTCCGCTTCTGGCCTTGTGCTGGGTCCGAAGTCGGTCGGGGTGAGGTGGTCTCAGATGTTGGTTGCCCAGAGGCTGAACGACGTGAGTGCTGAATCTTCGACCAGTTCGGCTTCCTTTCGAATGCAGTCCAATTCTCCTGAAAATCGCTCCCCACCACCTGAGACGTGCGCTCGCCATCATGCTTTCCGGATGTGGCATCGCCACTTGCCCCTGACTTTTCCTCCTCCTGTACTCGTAGTGCAGATGCATTTCGACGAGCATTGATCAGATTTGGTTTTGAAGTTGCGATAGATCTCGACGATTGATCAGCAGCAAGATGCAAGTGTGCTCCTGCGTGTCCCTGGAAGTGCTCGTCGTCAGCTATGTGGTGGGCATCGCTATCGTGGTTGTGCACGGTAGGTTCGAATGCACTGTGGTCATGGTTCGCAGGGCCGCGCTTGTCGTGAAATGGGCGAACACGGTTGTGGTCCTGCTCTAGCGATTGGTTCCGAATGCTGCGTTCAGCACTGATGTTGTGGTCTCCTTCAACTGTAGCAGCAACAATTGGTTCGTCACGCTGATGATGTGTTGGAAGCATAGCGGTTGAGTGGGCGCGGTGCGTATGAACGACCTGGGCTGACCCTTTTGTGCGCAGACTGGCATTCTGGCGTTTCGTGCTCATTGTATCTGACGGCACTGAATTCGTGTTATAACCACCGCGCTGAGCGGACAGTTTGCAGGGTGGGTTTGCATTTGCATTGAGCTGGGGCTTCGAATTTGCGGAATACGGTGGAGATGAATCATCGCTTGGGAAGGGAGAAGCATGATCTGCATTGTCGTACTCGTGCAGATGTTGGGCAGTTCCATCTTCAGCAACATCCGCGAATCGTTGATTGGTGGAGATCACGTGGCCAGCCATGCCGTGGGTCGCTGTCGCATAACTGCCTGTCTTCGTCCGATCTGCACCTGCGTTGTCATTGACCTGTTCAAAGGTTTGCATCGCGTCCTTTATCTTTGATGTGATTTTGGGAACAGGACGTGCCAGGGTGGTCATGGAGAGCCTCCCATTTGTGATGCCCTGATTCTCCTTGTCCGAGTTGTTGATGCGAAGTGACTTGTCTGCCAAAGAGTCCTCGACGCTCCTTCGGCCAGCGCTTGCGTGCTCTGTGCCGACTTGCGCCATTGATCGAATCTCAGCGTGGTGCACAGGCAGTGCGTCATCATGCTTCTGGAAGGAATCGCTGCGACGGTGCAACGGTGGCTTTTGCATGGATTCGTCATGGACGGAAATGGAAGCAACCGTGATGGTTTTTATACTCACGTTCCTCCTTTGCTGTCGCAGTGGACTGGCCTTGTTTTGCCGCCTCCTCGAGTTCTGGTCCAGCGCTTGATGTAGAGGCATGCTTGATTGCTCCAACGTGCACTCACTGTCGGTCTCGCTGTCATCATCCTCATCGTCGTCGTCGTCGTCGTCGCTGTCTTGCATGTTGCTGAGAGCCTCGCTCCAATAATCCTCCTCGTTTGGCTGTCCTGCGATACTGTCACTGTCAACATCCATAGTTTCCTGTACTGAGGCAATACTCGCAGAGTGCTGGGAGTCATCCTGAGGAGGTGTGGATCCCACCGACTGGTCTGGGACTGCGATTGTTTCCTTGCTGTTCTGGTGGGATTTGACGGGTTGCTTTCGTCGTTGCAGCTTCGCTTTGTGTTTGGCATTGAATGCTGCGAATGCTGCTCTGCCAACGCGCGGATTACTCGATGGGTGCAGTGGCTTCGTGGGTTTGTTTTCAGCCTGCACTTGATCCGCTTCAGGGCCATCGTCATGAGGGCACTCCTTCGGCTGCGATTCCGTTGGCAAGGCTGAATCATGTGTCACATCCACGATGCTTGCATCAGGATCAGTTCGAGATACCCATGATTTCCCTTCGCTCGTTGATTGCAATGGGTAGGAAATCGGCTGCGATTGTTGCGGTGGGACAACTGAGCGCTGAGTATTTGCATGCGCAGTCTCAGACGCTCGGGCACTGTCTCGGCTGTTAGGTGGCACGTTTTCATCATTCACCGAGGTCACGCCGATGGAATCTCCAGGTTCACCCCCACGACGTGCTGCCGATGCTGGTGTTGGTGTTGGTGTTGGTGCCGGTCCCGCCGTAGGTGCCACTGACCGTAGCGGTGGTTGAGTCGATGCAGATGCTGGTGCTGCGTCCGTCGCGATCTTTCGTGGCTCTGCTTTTCGTGCGCTCGACGTATTCGGCGTTGAGGTAGTTGTTGTTGTGGCTTTCGGGAGTGGCTTCGACGATGACTTCGACGATGGCCGCGGCAACGGCTTTGACATTGGCTTCGGAAGCGGTTTCGTCCCCTGTGTAGCATCGCCAGCTGCCTTCGTTTCCTGAGCTTCCGCTGTTTCAGATTGGATAGTTTTACCGAACACAGCTAACCCTCGCTGCACAGCAGACATCTTCTTGGGTCCAGTCTTTGGCTTCGGACCATCAGCAGCCTGCCGTTTCGTTGCCATTGTCGTTTCCTTCGCTTCTGGTACTTCGGTGACGCGTCCCATGTTCGCATGGTGTGACGGGGACTGATGGACACTCGTAGCATGAGTGTTTCCTTTTGGCTTCAACCTCACGTTCGATTTCGATTTTGACTTCGATTCAGCTTTCGAGCCGGCATCTTGTTGATCCTTCAACGGGCGCAACGGTTGAGGCTGGGATTGCGGTTGGGATTGAGGTTGGGATTGAGGTTGAGATTGTGGTTGGGATTGAGGCTGGGATTGAGATCGAGGTTGAGATTGTGGTTGCGATTGAGGTTGCGGCGACGGTTGTCGCGCATTTCCGGCCCCGTAGGTGTACACAGACATGGAGTCTCTTGAGCAGTGTCTCGAATGTCCGCCGCGACCGTTCGTCTTCAATTCGTCGAATCTCGATTCCTGAATCAACCTATCCTCGTACGCTTGCGACAGCTCCACCAGATCTTGTTCGGGATACTTGTGCACCGGCTTGAAATCGTTGTGGCTGTTCGCCTCGATCCTTGCCGCAATGACATCGCTTTCGGGAATCGAAACCTGCTGCCGCTCGCGTGTGTAATCTCGGAGCATGCGGATGACAGAATCATCCATCTGTATAAGGCTGCCATTGCGATCATATCTCGCTTCCACCACTTCCCCGTTCAGTCTGTTCGTCAGCGACGACTTGTCGAGCACGTCGCTTAGATTCATATCATTCTCTTCCAAGAACTGCTGCACGACACGAAGCATGAGTATTCTCCACAACGAATCCATCAAGTTGAAATTCTGATCCTCCGAAGATTGCACGTCCATCCCATTGTTCGACAGGATGCTGGATAGGTACGATTCCTCTCTCATCTTCCGCGTGAAGGCATCATCGGTGTTCACGAAGTACTTGATGACTGCACTGGAATCGGCAGTTTGTTCCAATAGCGCATCCACAACCGACATTGACAACCCCGCATGCGACGCTGCCGATCGCAGCCTTGCTTCCTCGGGCGCAGTGAGTTCGGTGTTGCCATGGTAGATCTTGCCAGCCTGGTAGATGAAATGATTCAGCGATTCAATTGCGGTGGATGAACTGGGCGAGAGCGGGTTATGTGGGTTCGTTCCAAACGAGCTGCGCCCCCGACCGCTGGAACGCCTCGATTTATTCGGTTTGGAGCTGATGAGGAATCCAGCCAGCGTATTGACGGACGTCGTCTCCGAAGCCTCGTCGTGCACATCGCTCTTCCTCTTTCGCATATTCTCAGAATTCTCCGTGCTATTTGAACTGGCGTGTTCAGTTCGCGTTGCTTTCGGCGCAGCAGGTGATGGCAACACTGGAGGAGGGCGTTTACGTGAAGGCGTCTTTGGTGTCGTCTTTGCTGTCTTTGCTGTCTTTGCTGTCTTTGCTGTCTTTGCAACCACCGTTGCCTTCACTCGAGCTGTCAGGATTGGCTTAGCTGTGGCGGTAGCTTTGGTTGCGACTTTGGCTTCCGTCAGAGGTGAAGGCGCTGCCCGTATAGCTGGCTTTGATGGCGTTTGCTTTCGTATTGTCGTTTTCGCTTTTGCTGGCGTCGGCGCTGTCGACGGAGCCCATGATTTGACAGGCGTCTTCGGTTGCCAACCATGATTCGGGGCGATGATGGGCCTCATGCCCCCGAATTGGCTGTTGCAACCACTGTCGATGTAACTGCGCTATCGTGCGTGTTGGATGACAGTCTTGCAAGCAGAAGACAGTTGACGACAAGAATGAGGCCGATGAGAACAATCGCTAGAGTAGCAGAGTGCGGTGTGGAATGGCGCCAGGTTCTTTGATGCAACTGTTGACGCTGATGCTGATGCTGATGCTGGTGTTGGTGTTGGTATTGCCTTTGGGTGATAGCAGCGGCGTTGATGATGTTGCTCCTGTTGGTGAGAGACGAATGGAACCTGCGAGTTCGAGTTGGCATTTCATTGGCATGGGAATTGCGACGGCCTCAATCCCCAGGACGTGAACGATGGTGTCAGGATGACGGCACCGCAGGAGGAAGTTCTTGGCGTGTGACTTCGTCCATCATAGGTACGGACAGCATCATGTTCGATTCACAGCTTCGAAACCACATGTCCCAATGGCCAACAGACCGACATGAGACGCTCCCTTCGTGAGGAGGGTTGGTTTTGCTTTGTAAATTGCGGATAGCACAAACGGCTCAATTCTTGTTTTGAAAATGAGGCTCGATCAACAAAAGAACAAGTTAACGGAAATGTCCATTCAAATAATGTCGCAACCGAACACAAGTGACATGTTTCGCGCCTGTCGAGCTAGAACATGTCACACAAAAACATGAACGTGCTCACGCCACTGAATCATGGCAACTGGCTGATCTGAGATCGTGTTCTTTGCAAAAACTGATGCCGAAAGACGAGTGATGCTGATATTGATGCTGATGCTGATAACTAAGCTGGTTGCTACTACTACTATCCATGGTGATACTGACAGTGTTAATATGGTGATGTTGCTGGAAGCCCAGCCATGTCTGTGAAGACAAGGGCAAGGCGACGATGAACTGATAACATACATGATGCGACATGTTGCGACATGATGCGACGTCATGTGACGCGACGCAGGTTGGAAGGATCTCATGTCCTGTACGGGAAGGTGCCTTGCGGGAAGTACTTCTTGCGCCAGCGGCTCCTCCTCAAGGAACTGGTGAAGTTGGGATGCACGCGGCTGATCCGTTCGCCGATCTTCTGCTTGACGTTGATGATCACGCCGCACTCCGGAGCCTCCTCCCAGGATTCATCATCGTCATCGTCGTCGTCGTTGTAATCGCGTTCGCCGTCGAGGACGGAGGAATCAGCATGTTCAAACGTGGAATTGTACTCTCGCGTGGAGGATGCTGCCGACTTGTCGAAGACGGTGTCGTCGCCGGCGCGGGTCGCAGTTCCGTACGTGCGATCATCGTTGGTGTACCAAGTATCTTCATCGCACCGCGTGTGCTCATGCGTGTGCGTGTACGTGGCGGTGTCTTCGTATGTTCGAGAAGCGCTGTCACGGGATTGCACGCTGCGGATCGCATCGCGTTCACCTGGAGACTTCCAGGTTGTGTACCACTCCTCGGTCCAGTCACCCGGATGGGGGATGTTCTCGATGGGCATCTCCATTGACTTCGGCTTGCACACGGGCTGCTTGACGCGGTCGTTGCCTCGCATCCAGCGGTTGGAACCGTACCAGTTGCGGGAGAAGGAGATGCTCTTTTCGTGGAGGAAGCGCTGCTTCACGTTCCTACTCTCCCAAGGCAGATAATCCATGTCCTCCTCGTCGTCATCGGCGTCATCGTGGAGGGCGGCGGAGGTGTCGTAGATGGAGTACACGTCGATGTTGAAGTACCCGGCGTGCTGCTTGGTGCGTTCCTTGTAGGACAGCTGCCATGGTCTCGTCACCGGAAGCAGGCCTCGGTTGAAGCTGAAGCGCGAGATGTGTCCGGCCGCAGCTACGCCGTCGATGGGCTTTGGGTTTCTGGAGGCATGGGTGTGGCCCTGGACCCATCGCTTGTGCTTCTCCCATGCCGTGCCGTACACAGACATGGAATTCTTGCGTGCCCAGATGCGGGGCTCCTCCCTGTGCTTGTGATCGTAGGCGTACGATGCCGATTCGATCAGAGCGCGGTCCTTCCAATCCGCACCCCGCCTGTTCGGGCTGGATGGGGGCGAGAATCCTCCTCTCCGTCCACCACCGCCTCTTGGTGACGAAACATGGCGTTGCCCTCCGATCGTGGATGAGCCGAGACGACGTGAGGGGGATGAGACCGGATTCGTAAGATGATGTCCCTTGTGGTTGTCAGAGTTGAGAAGCACCTCGACATTCTCGCTGTTGTCGCTGTTGCCATTGACGTCGTCATCGCCGTTGTCGCTGCTTGCGGTTTTCTCAGTATCTTCCACGGATGAGGACTTGACGGTGGCTTTTGGCATGGCGTTGTCATCGCGTTCATCGTCCGAGTCGCTGAGCTGGATGAGACGCTGTTGACGTGAGGTGTTGTCGCCGTTGGCCTCGAGCCACCATTCCTCCTCGTACTGAGGTTCGTTCTTCAGTTCGACAAATCCCATTTGCGCATCCACTTCGATGTCCTCGTGCGTGGCGCTGGTCGTGACCGACCCCGCATCTCCGCAGTACGTGCTACTACCGTGATTGTTGACGTTGCGAGTCGTGTGGCTGTTGTTGTAGCTGTTGCTGTTGCTGTGTGTGGCAGATGCGCCGCTGGCGGTTGCGTGACCATGGGTGTTGCTGCTGGCGTCAAGACCATGTTGGAAGTGACCTCCGGCCTTCAGGGCTTCGTAACGATTCAAGAACCCAGCGATGGCTTCATCCTCGTCGATATTTTCGATTTGGCTGAGGTTGGATGTCGCCAGGTCCATGCTATCCTTCGTCGACGGCGCCTCAACGATTTGTGGCTGTTCGTCGTCAGCAAACTCCAGGAAGCGGTCCACGATGGTGAGCGAGACGTCGGCGCGCTGCGCAGCCTGTCGGATTTGTGCAGCTTCGATGATGGTGGGTTTCTCGCCGTTCATCACGCCCGCAATCAGCTTTTGGAATCTCCGGATCTTCTTCTTGTCCTCCTTCGTGCCATTTTCGGGTGCCTTCAATTGGGAGAAGTAGATAGCGAGCCTCTTGAGAGATGTGAGGTTCTCTGGCTTCGCAAGATTCGCTGTGGCCGGCGGATCCAGATGCGTGCCACCGTCGGCGCCCTTGGCGGCGTCTACGATGGATCGAGGTGCGCTGGTTGCAGGAGCCTTGCTCTCTCTGCCGTTTTGCTCACCCGCTGATGCGTTCGCGTCGTTTTTGGCTTTGTCACCACCCTCAACTTCCAAAGATGAGAATTGTGAGAAGAAGACGTCGCTTTCTTCCTGTCCAGCGGACTTTGTTGGGGATTCTGTGAACATGGTAGCTTCATCGTGCTGCCGTTGCCCGTCGCGGTGGCTTTGTCGGCTCTGAGATGGTGCAATGTTCTGATCAATGCTGAACGATGCCGCAACAGCACCGGCACCGGCAACGGCGGCGGCGACAATGGCCTGCGATCGTGGCGATATAACCATGCGCTTGTCTTCTTCGTCACCCTCGTCCATGCTCTTCGATTCTCCGAGGAATGCCTCGATGAGCTGACCGTCGATGTCGAATCCTTCATCGTCAGTGGCATCGTCCTTATTGCACCGCGGGTTGCAAAATTGGGTCGACAGCTGCGCTGCTGCAGAATGACCGTTGTTATTCTGGGTGTTGCTGATCTTGCCGCTGGCGGTGGTATGACCAGACAAATCGCAACCCCGACTGCGCAGGTGATCCGAGGCCGAAGTTGTGGAGGACTTGGCACTCAGCAGAGATGGCTTGGCTCGGAATCCTTGCACTGTCTCGTCCGCGGAGGCCATGCGGTTGACACCATCTTGGTCGTTGTAGCGACGCTGGTTGCGCTCGTCGACGTCGCTTGCCGTTTCGTTGAATTCATCATCATCCTCCTCCTGCTCGCTGCTGTTTGCAAACCCCATGCCTTGTTGATCGTCATCGTCATCGGCGTCTTCATCAGCATAAGAATCCGTATCAGCACCATTAGCATCGGCGTCAGTATCAGTATCAGCATCAGTGTCGTCATCTTGGTAGGATGGATCGACGGACAACCGACGCCGGTCATCCTCCCGTGGCGACAAGCCTTGTGGGTCCACCTGCTGACCATGCTGAGCCGGATCGTGCCAGCCAGAAAGCAAGTCCATCGGCATGTTTGCGGATGGATTGTTCTGCTGTTCGTCGTACTTGGGCGAGACAAGGCGCTGACCGCCAGGCTCGTTCATTTCGTTGCCCAGAACCTCGACGCACTCTTCCTCTTCGTCGAGCATGATCTCGGTGTGGAAAGCCGAGCCCACGTTCTTTGGCTGGCGTTGCTTGTTGGGCGAAGGTGGGAGATTCTTGCGAAGCAGCTCCTGTGCTGCATCGTCCACTGGACCCGCGTCGTCGTCGTCCTTTTGGTCTTGGTCATTCGTGACGCTTTCCACGACAGAATCAAGCTGCAGCAACGGCGGAGCTTCGTCCTTGTAGGAAGTCGTCATGTTGCCATCACCGAGAACGCTGCTGTCGAATCCACGAGCATCGCCGCTTCCATCTGTCGCTTGCTGGTTGCTTTCGTCCTTCTTTTCCTCCTCCTCCTCCTCCTCCTCCTCCTCTGAAGCGTCGCTGACAGTGGAAGGCACGGCCGCGGCCGAGATGAAGGTATCGAGTTCGCTGGCGGTTGACTGGAGTTGGTCGGCGTACGAGTTGGTGGGAGCACGGGCGTAGCTGCTCGATGGTTGAGCAATCAGTTCCTCGCTGCAGGCGGACGATGGCATGGAATGCACCTGTTCGTTGTCCAGCAACTCATCCAGGAAGTTGCGATCATCGTCATCGTCGTCGTCGGCGGTATCATAATCTCCCGATGGTTCCATGCTCAAGGTGAGCTGTTGGTCCTCCACGTCCAGCTCCTCCGATTGATCTTGTGCGCTGCCGGAGACATTCGCTTCGTCATCTCGAACATCACCGGTGACCATGGGCGTAGCTGCTGCGGCAGCCCCGACGACAGCAACAGCCACACCTGCAGCCACAGCTGCTTCGGCGAGGTGAGCGTCGATAGGTTCTTGTTCATCACCCTCGTTGACGTCTTCCTCCTGCGTGCTGGTTTGCATGGAAAGGATTTGATAGCGATCGTCGTCGACCGCATCGTCATGAACATCGTGGACGCTGTGGACGCTGACGTATTTGTCGTTGTGTGCATCACCCTCGTGTGCGGTGCTGTCACCACGTCCATTGTCCTCCGTGATGACATTGAGCTTGTGATCCACCGGCGCTTGACCTTCGCCGTAATCGGAATAAGATTCATGGATGACGATGATGGAATCAACAGCGTCGATGGACTCCTCTTCGCCGAAACTTGGGAAGGCGGTGGTGCACACGCTGGGTGCAGTACTAATACCGTTGCTCGGTGCGCGGCTGGACTTGACCTGATTAGCAGCGTTCACCTCAGGCACAGGGGGTGGTCGGATGATTCTGGCTGGATTTCGTGGTGTGAGGTCCATCGGGGCTTGTTCTTCCGGAAATGAAGCTTCATCTTCTGTATCGATGTCTGGTTCCGGTTCGCTGTCTTCGCTGGTGCTGTTGTTGTCATCGGTGTTGTCTTCCGCAGCATCACTATGAGCATCAGTACCAGCACTCGTGACTTCGGGGTCCTCCGTAGTGCGTTGGGTTATGATTGCATCATCCATGTCGTCGAACGGTGGGCAATCACCATCAGAAGCGCTGTTGCTTGATGCAACCACAGCAGCTCCGGTCACTGCTCCAACTGCTGCCGGTGCTGCGGCTTGAGCTGCTGCTGCAATGATGGGTGCGTCTCCACCTGCTTCATCCTTGACGTTGACATCTTGATCGTCCTGCGAGTCCGCCCTGACAAGGTCTTGAGACGACGCAGATTCCGTAATGATTGCGGAGGTGGGTGTCGGAGGATCGTTCTTCTGCGTCGTTGTTTCACGCACATGATGCGTGCCAGGAGGATCGTGAGTGACCTCGTCCTGTTGGTTGGTCTGCTGCAGCTTTTCGTAGATTGGAATGACGTCGTCCTCGCTGAAAGTTGGCTGCGGTGTGCCATGCGGCGTCGTCGGTGCGTCTTTGGCAACCCGTTTCTGTTCCAACCTGTCGAGGAAATTGAGCACGCCTGCCTCGGTCTCGTCTGGAATGTCGGATGGGATCGAATCCTCGTCGTCGTCGTCATCCTCGTCATCATGTTTGGCCGGCGAGCTGCCCGCGGTGACGGCATCAATGTAAGCTGCGATGCCGGCAAGAGTGGAGGGATCCACATCGACATCGCTGTTGCTTCCTTCAATGTCATCTTCATCACTGCTGTCGAAGGATGGTCCGCGCATGCGCATGATGGGATCTTCCTCTGACAGTGTGCTGGTCAGCGCAGCGGCTGCGGCAGGAGCGCTCTGTGTGAAGCTGGGTGCACCGGGAATCACGTAGTCCTCTGGTGCTGGTTCGGTCGCCACCACCTCGCCGTCGTCGTCGGAGTTTCCGTCCTGTTCTCTCATCAATGTGATCATATCGTCTTCGTCATTGATGCCGTTGTCGTTGCCGTTGCTGTTGGCGTCGCTAGTGGCATTGCCATTGCCAATGCCAATGTGAGATCCCTCGACATCATCCCTTGGATCTTGCATGGAGGGTTGGTTGGGCAGACCATTACCACCACCAGCATCGCCCTCTGCCTTGGGTGACGACGTTTCCTTCGTCGCTGCTGCTGCTGCCGCCGCGGTCGCCGTCACAGCTGCAATTGCCGCTGTCGCAACGGATTGCGATGGACCTGGGCTGTTCCACTTGGGTGTACCCAGAACGTTGCCATTCCCGCTTTGATTCTCATCGGTGGATGATTTGCGCGTTGTCTTCTTGAAGTTCCGCAGCTGATCCAGGCCCTTGATGCGGGAGAAGCGCTTCGGTGTCACGTTGGTCGGCGTGCCCTGCTGGGCTCGCACCATCGCGATGGCCGCAGAGACGCGTTCGCGCGAGGGCAGGGCGCTGCTCTTGCGGCCGGCCACCAGCGTGGACAGTCCCTCCTGGTTGGCATGATGCGGCGATGCGCTGCCGCTGCCGCTGGTTGGCGTCGCCATGGTCACCAACCCTCTTTCGTATCGTATCGGGTTACGCTTGACGTTGGTGATTGGATGTGCTGCAGAATGGAGTCAGGTGGCAAACGCAAGATGGAGAGGAGTCCTCTTTTGATGATGTTGATCTTGTTTTTGTTCTCGTATCACAGCTATCACAAACATCGCAACTATCGCAATCATCCCATCAGCATCGTCGTTGCCGTCATCCGTGACATCTGGGAAAGCGAAGAACAACACCCATCGATTTGGCGAGACGAACCTAAAAAAAAATGGCGATACGGACTTCGCGTGTCGCATTGCGCACCGCTTTTAATGTATTTATTCATGTCCGTATTATTTACATATTGTCGCATGTTGGACTGCTCACTTTTTTAACACGAGTCAGAATCGATCACGACGCGCGCAGTTTGGAATGTTCTCTTGCGTCGTTCTTGTTGTGATGGTGTGTGCGAGCGCGATTCCAATCTTGTGAAGATTTGATGAGAACTTTGAGATCCTTGTCCAACAACGATCCTTCCTCGTCGCACTCGTAACAAGTTCAACCCCGCAAATCCAATGAGACAATCAACTGTGACGACTTGAGGAAGCGGCAATCGTGTGAATAGGCTCAATGTTGTTCAGGCATGTGATGCTAGATTCATCTCCTATATCCATGAGGACAGATTCTGTCTGGGGAGACCAAAAATGGCCATTTTGGGCTCAGGAGACAAAGTTACCCGGAGGTTCGCCAAAATCCGGTCTGAGGAGACAATTTTCAGTTCCACGTGATAAATCTCCACGATAGGATTTTGCGGTCGAATACTTCGACTAAAAGAAACTCTGCCAGCTCTTCGTTCTGACATCTTCTCCTCCAAGATTTTCTTCATCGTCATTGTTTCTTCGCTTTCCTCCAGATGGCAACAACCCTCCCTCTCCAACCTCCTTGCCTGCTGTGGTTCATTTCATCCCATCATCAACCTCGCACCTCCTTGCTTATCATTCACAGCATCCCCCATACTGCCTTCTTCTTCCAGCTTGCCTTCTTCAATACGTCACCTTCATCATGGCATCTTCTCTTCCACCTGATGCTCCCAATGCCAATGACAACTTGCCCACAGCTTCCACTCCACTTGCAACAACCGGCCATGGCAATGTCTCTCCATCCCAGCAGCTTCATCCCTTTGGACAAGTTTTGGATGATGGAATGGGTGATGCAGGCAAACACACCCATGAAGAAGAAGGAGATGGCATCTGTGTCAACAGTGATGACAAGGGTGCGGTGCCTACAGTGGTGCCTCCAGATCCTGTTGGCAATTTTGGAGTCCAACCGTGCTCGCTTCCTGGCTACAGCCATCGCATTGTCCTCCCTCCAAAGAAGGGGAGTAGGGAGATCTCTGTGGAGTGGAAGGTGCTCTCGGCCTACAAGCATGCAACAAATGTGACTGTTGGAGAAGCCCAGAAGCTCGCTCTCCTCCATGCAAAGGAAGAGATTCGTTCACTGCGAACAGCTGTCTTGCAGCGCTTCCCCAAGAGTCCTCCTGGGTCTCCACCATACGTGCCAACACCCCATGACTTGATCCACGATGTGCTGGGCCCCACATCTCCCATTTTCATCCGTGCATTTGGCCCAAGCGGGCTGGGTTTCTCATATGCTGAGTACATGGAGTTCCTCTATGCCATCACATCACAGATGGTGGAAGGCGGCACCGTTCGTTGGCTCTACGATGGCGGCAACGCTGCCACGTTTCCCAGCTTTCCCACCAGACAGCACTACATCAATCTCTGGGACCGTATTCGACGCAATGGAAACCCTGTCTCTCGGAATGGTCATCGCTTTGTTTGGACCGAATTGGAAAGTGCTTTTAACTTGACGCTTGAGATTCTTTGTCTTCGGCATCGTTGCCCGAATCGGATCGTCACATTGGATGATGACAAGGTCCATTGCAGCAGCTGTGCGGAGAGCAGCTATCTGTTTGGCATGAGACATACTCATGTAAATCGTAATGGGTAAGTGACGAACAGCATTGTGTGTTTTGTTGCAGAGGGGTGGCATCTCCATTTCATATTTCAATTCCTCACCCCAGGTCTCCGTCTCGTTTCCGTCTTCTGCGTTCCTTCAGATTAACCCTGAACACTCTTGTCCAGTCTGCTTCTGGACTTGTTGTGGGGTTGGCTGCTTGCCAAGATGGGTTGGATGACAACACCTATCGGTTGTTCACCCAACTAAAAGGACCAGATGGTTCTTTTTGAAATCTAACCCTCACGACAGATCAAGGATACAACTGCCGCAGCACCACCATCTTCCTCACTACCAGGGGTGCCAATCTGGAGGGTACACACATGCGAGCTGGATACCTACCATTCACCTTTGGCCCATCCATTGGCAAGGGTGCACTCCAGATGAATATTGGGAGGAAGGGGCCAAGGATGGTGCATAGCGCTGTCACCAACAGCATTGGCAAACGACAATTGACATGCTATGGATACCGACTCAACGAACAAACTGTACTTGCACTCTCCACAAGATCGAGTGGCTTCGAGTGGGACCTCACCCTCAGCAATGCCAGTGACCAACAAAAGTACCAAGACATGGTGGAGGACAAGCATGGGAACAATCAAAGATCCCCACACTACCCACACTTCTTCCAAACATGCACTGTCAATCCAACACGCTCGTCGGCAGTCAGAGCTGCCATATCCCAAACTCCCCTTGGCGCAACCGGCATTGTGGCTGCCGCATCCAAGAATGTGAAACAGCGTTGGGCAGACATGGTGTGGGATCTACCTGTGGATGGACTCACCTGTGGCCAGGGTGACCATCTGTGGTTCGTCCACCGCCGCTTCGCGTTCACGAGCACCTCCACCTACAGCATGATACAGAAGGTGCTTGAAAGCGGAGAGTGGTGCAATGCTGACAACGCCACCATATTCAATCAACCTGCATGGGAGTGCATTGGCCGCTACTTGGGATATGACGTGCTTGGTTGGAAGGCGAAGTACCTTCAAGCATTGCGAGCAGAAAAGGCGAGATTGCGCGCACTTGATTTATACTCCAAACTCACATCTCCCACCTTCAATTCCTGTCATGTTGAAACTGCACTTCTCTCCTCTCTCCGCGACGATCCCCCTGAAGAGGACACCTTCTCAGACAAAGACTTCATCGAACTCATGGTTATGTTTTACCGCAGCAAGGCCCAGCGAAGCAAAGCCACACGATGCAAAATGCTCCGCACCATCCTTGCTGATGACGACAAGGTTCGACGGCGATTCGTGGCTGTCAGCGACGCCTCCCTCAAGAAAGACCTCAAAGATCGTCTCCCCAACACCAATGTGACAAAAATGCCACGAGAGAAGGTTGTGGAGAGATTGGTTGCCCTGGCGATGAAGGAGATCGAGCAGGAGCCTGACCATCCATCCAGTTTCCAGGCAGGAATCACCACTTCACAGTGGATGCACAAGCTTGACCACAACCTCACGTCTCTCATGTTACAATTGTGGTTCATGAAGTTGGTTTGGGGCAAGGCTGGAAAGCTCGAAACGCTGGGCCACAAAAACAAAGCTCCCCTCATGAAGCAGGCCCTCCACTGTGTTGGAGTGGGCGGCAAGGGAAGGCAAGTGAAGGCGATGTACCAAGTGGGGGTGGTGCAAAACACCGATGCACCAGCTCCACAGAGACGGCAGACGCGCTCGGAGACAACTCCACAACGACCGCGGACGCGCGCAGCAGCTCAACAAGGAAAGTACAGCCATGGGAATGGGTCGAGATGTAACATATAGCAAAGTAATAACACACAAATGTCCATCAAATACGGGGTGGTGTATCGTTCCTGTGAAGAGGCGTGGTCACAAATCATTGTGATGCAAGAGGAAGAACGCTGCGGAACGATCATGTCCTGTGAAGAGCGTGGAGGACGTGGATAAGCATGCAATGAACGTATGTATACGAAGAACTGTGATGAGATGCAAGTGGCTCAATGCATCCAGGAGAAGCATTGAGCCATAGTAAGCAGGAGGGCATGCCAGGACATTGAGAAATCGGAAAAAACGATATGAGGGGGGGAAAAAGTGAGCGCGAACAAATAGTTTTAGTCGAGGTGGTCGAAGAAAATGCCATCGCGATAAAACGTCGCGTTGCTTGATTTTGGTCTGAGGAGACCAATTTTGGCACCCCTCGAATCCGCTTGGTCTCCTGAGACAATTTTGGACTTTTATCGTGGACGAATTTCCTCATGGATATCACATACACATACTCATACTCTCATAGTACTGTAGCAGACAAACGACAGGAGTCTCCAGAGATTGCTCCAAGCTCGCAGCTAGTGAACTATTATAACTAATATGATGATCCTTTACTATAATAAATGAATACTGGGGAACATACCTACTCAGCGCATACGTACTTGTGAACGACTTGTCTTGTGCTGTGTAGGTTTGAGGTTTCAGAGGCCACTGTGAAGAAGAACCTTGTGAGTCTGTTGTTGTTGCTGATGTTGCGATGGTTGGATGATGATTGCAGAGGTCGCTCGCGTGTTCGACGGAGTTCGAGGAGATCGATTGACTTCCTGTCAAGAAATCCAATGATCCATGGAACGTGTGGCGTCCATTCCATCGCAGTTCATTCCATTCATGTCGGACTTTCTACCACCGGGCCTGTGTGTGAGTGTGTGTGTTTGCGTGCGTGCGTGCGTGCATGCCAGGGCATGTTTCATACACGTCCACGGCGTCTTCTGCTGCGGCCTCGTCCGCCTCTGTGCGATTCGTATCCATCGTCTGTGGCGCTGTCGTACGTGGTGGAGTCGCCGATCGTCTGGCTGCAGTAGCTGCGATCCTCCTTGGTTTGATACGTCTCGTCGTCGGAGTAGGGATCATCCGTGTGCGCGTAGGTGCAGTTCATGACCTGTTCCAGCAGGGATGTCGTCGTCGTCGCGGCAGTTCTCGCATTCATCGCCCGCAGACCCCTGCCTTTCCCGCCCTTGCCGCTGGTCGATGTGCAGGCTGCGAGGACATCGATAAGCGTGCTCTGGGCATCATTGTCCTCCACCTTCTTTTCGTCTGTGATCACGGTGCCAACGACGATGGACTCATCCTTCATGCCTCGTCTGGGAGACTTCTTCTCTTCTTCAATGAACATCTGCGGCGGTTGGTAGTTCAAGGCGGAACCGACGGTCTTACCAAGTTGTGTGAATGTGGAGGATTCATACAGCGTCCTGACGACCTTCAGGAATCGAACGAAACTGAAGTCATCGTTGTGCGTCATCTGTTTGGTATGTATGGTTGTGAATGTTGTTGTTGGTGGCGTTGGAATTGAAGGAATGAATGGCCGAATGAATGGATAACGTTAGAAAATATGACATTGCGCAATTCTTGCAAATTGCATCGTGCACAAGCAAAACGCACGCAGTACGGTGGTGCATGCACGTGAACAGAAATGATGACACAAAAACGAATGACGCACCTTGGCAGGAAGATCGGATCTGTCGTGGCGGGTGGACCACGCGTATGGCAAGTCGAGCACCATGCCCGTGTCGCAGCAATCGATGAGGATGGTGACAGTGACACCGTATCGCATGGGTGCGAGGAGGGTCTTGAAGATGAGGGTGTCACGGATGAGACCGCTGGTGGCGTAGTCATTTGGGGCGATGACCTCGTCGTAGCTCTCGGCCTCGGCGTCGATGGGGGAATCGAGGATGCGTCCGCCGTGTCCAGAGAATTGGACGAAGACCGCGTCACCTGGCTGGCTCTCCTCTGACAGTTTCTTGAATGCCTCCGTGATATTCCAGTGCGTGGGGTGCTTGTGGGACTCATCGTCGATCAGGATGGTCATCAGATCGCTGTCCTCCTTGAATCCATGCACATTGACGATATAGTCCTGTCGTTGTTGTTGTTTGTGTTGGCGGGTGGGCGTGTGGGTGCGTGGTTGATGCATGAGATGTTGTTAGGATGGATCGAGACGGATGGAGGCACACGCCACAGTCCATATAAATTGAAATTCAAAATTGACATCAACGGCATCAACAACACACGCAATGACGCCCATGCCAAATAGCGCACAAGTATGCAAGTAGACCACATTGCACATACCTTCATGGAACGAACGTCATCGTGGCTGGCCTTGAGATCCGCACCGGGGATGTTGATGTAATTGCAGCCAATGAGGAGGGCCCTCTTCTTGCCTGTGGTCTTGTTGAATGTTTCTGGAACGAGCGAGAATGGCTTGTGGAGGTCCATCTTGCGCGTCGTCGTGACGGTGGGCGCCTGGGCGTATTCGATGTCCCGGATCTCCGCCTTCATTTTTCTGAGGAGATCGGCCCATGACATGGTGGAGGGATTGTTGTGATCGTTGAAGTCTAACGAGGCGTAGGTGCTCTGTCGGTTGAGGTCGATCTGTCCGCTGAGGTCGTTGATTTCGGATTCGTCCTCGTCGTCATCGAAGAGGGCGTCGGAGGTGACCATCTCGCGTGCGACGTCGGTTGCCACGTTGGCGGCGTCGTACAGCACCTTGAGCATGGCGTTGCTGCAGGCTCCACCGTACGATCGGCCTGTAGTTGGTCGCATGAGCGGTGATGGGAAGGAGAATGAGTGAGAAGTGGAAGGGACGGCTGTATTGTATGAGCGAATGAATGTATTCTGACATGGCAGATGGTGGGTTTTGGGAGAAGTCCAAAAAGACACAATAGACAACACATCGCACATTCCCACAATATAATGCACATTGTGCATTACACAACACGTTGAACATTCCCACAATATTCTCCCACACAATACATCACATCATATCACATCGATGTGCACGCACCAGGTTCCTGGGCACCGTCGGAAGCATTGTACTCATCGCTGGTGGGCAGATCCCACACTCTGCCGTACTTGGTGAAGTTGCCCCCGATGACACGCACATCGGCCGGCACGAAGGCAGCGCTCTTGCGTGCGTACTCGTCGGACGTGAGCGTGGAGACGATCTTCTCGATCTCCGGGTCGTCGCGACGCGTGAGGGGCAGGTTGTCTGAGTTGTTGGCCACAACCTGGAGGTAGGCCATGAGGTCGGCCATGGCGAGGTTGACGTGGACCTGGTCGTCGTTGATCTGCCGTGCGGAGGCCATGGTTGATGTTGAGCTGGGGGGCTTGGCGTCGTTGGTGCTGCGGCTGCGGGCCAGCTGGCGATCGACGCGGCTTTGAGCGGAGTGGAACGCCGGGTTGGCCTTGGGAGTGGCGAGGTCCGAATCGTGGCTTCTCAGTGGGCTGTCCAGTGATTTGACCATGTTGATGTTGTTGATGTTGTCGATGTTGACGTTGGTGGGACGCGGCTCTTCTTTGTATTGGTCCGGTGTGAGGATGCGCAGCTTGTCGGCGCTTTTGCTGCTGCTCCTGCTGCTGCTTCTCCTGTTGGCTCTGCTGTTGGTGCTGTCTCTGCTCCTGCTTCTGCTTCTGCCTCTGTTGTTGCTTCTGTTGCGGTTGCTGATGCGGTTGCTGATGCGGTTGCTGGTTCGGTTGTCGTTGTCTTGTGAATCCTTGGAAGGCAATGTTCCCATGATTGTGGGGACGGGTACCACTGACTTTTCGAGCTGCTGTGGTGGCGCTGTGGTGCTCGTTGTTGTCGTTGCTACCGTTGCTGTTGATGCTGTGGATGCTGACGACAGAGTATCAGGTGGGACGGGTGGAGTGGAACAGACCAACACCCTTCGGGCAGTTCAGCAAGGACGGTTCGTCTCCCGGCAATGCGGTCTGTGGTGACCGATGAGAAGGAACGGAGAGTCGGAATCACTCGCCAATTTAGTCGTCTCTCTTTCGTCGAACCTCTCGTTGGCTTGTGTGTTGCTTGCGTTGCCTGCGCTGACCTGTGCGTTCCTTGTGTGTGCTGCTTCTGTAAATCAGGCTTGGCCTGCCGGTGCAATTATTGGAGATCTATGTACGCGTGCTGCTTGTCAGACTCATCCGCGTCTTTCCTCCAATTCTTGCTGATGCTTGCTAATTCTTGCTGATGCTTGCTTTGTTGTCTCTCACTTTCCGTTCTGCCCTTCGTGTGGATGACAAATGATGATGAATGCAGAGGCAGGACAGCCGATGCAGATCAATGCTGATGAATGAGGGAAAGAGTCTCGGAAGCCCCTCCAATGATGAAACCTCACAAGTTCCTCTTGCTTTGGTTTCTTTCGCTCTTGGTTGTCTTGCTCTCGCTCTTCTTCAATTCAATGAAGAAACTGACGCGCTTTCTCAACACAGCCACAGTGTTCGTTCAGTGTGCTTTGGTTTGGCTTCGATGTGGCTTCGCTGTTGTTGTAATGATCAATGGGCAAGCCGAAGATCAAGCTCAATGAGGACGTCAGGCTCAATGCCAACAGGGTATAAGTAGTCCTCGCACAGTCCAACGAGATTTACCCCACGCTTCTCTCTGCTCTGCTTCTCTCCGTACTCGTTGCGTCGTGCAGAGTTTGCCACCATACACCACGACAACTCGCGCCACTGCGCCCAACTCCACGCACATTGGCGCGCGCAACTCCTGATGTGTGTTGTTCCGTCGTGTGGGAAAGCACCGCCAACAACAGCGACGCCATTTCTCTGTGTGTTCACGCCAAGAACGGCTGGCGACCTTCGATGCGGTTTTTTTTGGTTCTTTACGGTCAATTCGTACCATTCAACACATACAGACATGAATAATGTATTTATGCAAATGTCCAATGAAAACCTGCTCTTTCGCACAGCCTCGTTTCGCTCATCGCTGTTTGGCGTTGCGTCACGGTCGGGCGGACAGACCAACGTTCTTTCATATCCTTCCTCTTCCTTTTCGTTCTGCACACGCGTTCGGCGCGAGATCCAATCTGTCGTGTCGTCTTGACACATGGAACAAGGCTACGGGTATAGCGGTGCTGTCTCCAATAGCCTCCGAAGGCTTCTTTGGAAGCAGAGTGCAACAACTCCAATCAACGGTGCTCGTCTCACCGCTCCATCTGCTTCGGTCGTCTCGTAAAAGGGATCGGCAAGTTGATGCCAATGGCAATCCGATCCTCTGCGGACTGACGTGACGCACAATTTACGGCTGTTCCATGTGTCTGTTGGACAAATTTGGTGTCGGAGCGAGAAAATTTCGCGATGGCTCGATTTATCCCAACCATTGATAGGCCAAAGTTTGGGGCTGCTGCGCAACAAACGAAGGTAACCCGGTTAGCTCAGTCGGCAGAGCGCTCGGCTTTTAACCGTGTGGTCGTGGGTTCGATCCCCACATCGGGTGTGTTTTGTTTTGGTCGGAGACCGTTGCGAAAGGCTGCATCCATTGTTTTGCTCCTCCGATGATGCTCATGCAACGGTTCGTATGTCAGTAAGCCTGTATGGCATACGACTAGGTCGTCCCATGTAATCATCGCCATCACTTGGCGGATCTCTACGCTCGCTATCTTACTTGATGTGTTTGCATGTGAAGAACGCAAGTTGTCTCTCTGCACTCGAGACCTGCTTCTCGCCGCGCATTTCATCGTATCGCATCGCCATTCGATCTACGGCTGTCCAACTGGACTACGGGTACTCTGGTTCATGGATTCCGAAGATGCTGTGCTAACCGCTTGAGGCGATTCCATCACCATCGTTTCTGTGCCGGCCTCCACATTGCTGTTGCTGCTGCTGCTGCCAGCCTCGTCGAGATCACCAAGGAGCGGCAGTGGCCTGCCCTCCTGTTTGCCTCCACCATTCGGCCAAAAGCATGCGTAGCCCAGCTGCGCCATTCCAGCAGGTCGCGACATTCTGTTTTCCGCATTCATCGTTGACGATGCTGTCGTCGCCAAATGATCGCCGCTCACAGCGCCATCACCGTTGCCACCGTCGTCCATATGAGACCACCTCCCGCCGTGCAGATCCTGCTCATGCTTGCTCACATTCTCATTGATCTTGTGAAACAGCTTGAACGGTTCGATCGGTGCCAGCGCATTCACGGCCGTTTTCAATGCCCATCGCGGCACGTTTCCGCCGGGATTGGCATGCGCCACCAACGATATCTGCGTCTTGGTCGGATCCGTCGGATGCCGGGCGATGAGATTGATGCCGCGCAGCGCGTATGCTCTGCAGGCCTTGTCATCGCCTTCCTTGTCGCTTCCGGGAAGATCCGGGTGGTCGCAGGCTTGATTGACGATGACCTGCGTGCCATCCTTCATCCAACGGTGATGACAGTACGTGACGAAATCCCGCGGTTTCAAGAACAGAATCTGCGGCGATTGACTCCAGCACACCTTGGAATCGGGCGAAATGTCCTCCACGTCTTTGAATTTTTCGACCAGATCGTTGTATTCCGGGTACGCCGCCTCTTGCGACAGATACGAGCAAACATCCTCCAGCGGCGCGTCTATCGTCGAGAAGCATTTGATGCAGGGATACTCCGTGTTGTCGTTGCTATCCGCAAACTCCTCTCTCGAATCTTTCATCCACTGCGAGACGATGGGAAATGGCAAATAGAGCGGAGGAGAGTCAAGTAGAGGAAACAAGAAGGCGAATAGACAAAATGAGAAAATACCAACCTTACAAGTACCACAACAGTGTACTCGTTGTAGATAGGAGCAGCAAGCATCGAATGAAGCTTGGAGGATGCAAATCCATCCATCCATGTATCCTTCCAGCCATTCATCCATCGCATTATGGGTACATCCACCCATCCATCAATCACACGCACATCCACCTTGCCCAACCATTTCGACACCAAAATGCCACACGTATTGGTAATAGAATATGATACGCGTGCTTCGTTCGCTGTCGATCGTGACATGCAAGCACTGGAGGAGTACCATGGAATACCGAACCCATTTTTCGACATCAATCTCATCTCACCTTCATGTAGGCTCTCGTACGACCCGATTTATTGAACGCCCCTCGCATCATCTTGTTGCACGAAACCTCCTCCCAACCATCCGTCTCGGCCAATACCTTGGCACCCCACGCCTCGATTTTGGTTCGGACCAGTTCAAACTCTCTCTTCTGCTGCGCGGTGTAGGCTTGCTTCGGAGTCGTCGTCGCCATTTCATTGGAATCGGTCAGCAGCTTGCTACTTTGTGGAACCGTGTTCTGTTTCAGATAATCCATGTCACGTTGCAATTGCTCCATCTCCGTTCGCAAGCTCCTCAATTCTTGCAGCGCTTCGGTCATGGAGTCCGAGATGGAAGGCCGTCGTCGCCGGAATGGACGGGATGGTGCAGCATTGTTGGATTGCGTAGGAGCCGTGGGGGACAGGTACTCTTCTGGTATGCCGTAGTACGCGCCATTTCCATTCAGAAATCCCAATCCCATGGCCATTCCTTTCATTGGACCGATCATCGTGTTCGTCTCTTTCTCTTCGGCTGTACTTGAAGTTGTGCTGGTACTTGTCCTTCGTCTTTGGCAGCTGATGCCCTCTTCGTGCTCTTGTCTTCGTGGCGCCTTGCTTGCTTGGTTCCTGCTTGGTTTCAATGAGTGTGACGGTGCTTTGCTGTTCGACGGCTTCGAGAGGGTGGTGGTCCTCCAAATTTGCTTTGCTCAAGTGCGACCTAATGTGAGTCGTTGTTGTCTCAATGGCTCGGATGGTACGAATACAGTCATCACCGTCATCGACATCGACATCGACGTCGGCCTCCGTGAACATCAGTGACGATGTTCCCGCTGAAGCCGATCGTGTGGGGAAATCGTGTGGTGTGCGATTTTGTTGTCGAATTGTGGCCAAAAGCGGTTCGTTTTTGTGAGTGAAAGGTGGAAGCAGTTCTTGCAGTCAACTGGGTCGGACGGCAGAGAAAGTGAGCCTTCGGGATTTTACGGTTATTCAGACGTTAAATATCCTTGAAGAAGAAAAACAAGAACGGCGAAATTGAAAATAGAACGGAATTCTATGAATGGTATTAGAGAATAAGCATAGACTGCTCGAGGACGTGAGTGCAGGGACATCCGCATTGTGGTGTGGCAGGAGCTGATTGTCGTCTCTCCTCTGGTCAATCCCAACCAAGATCTGCATCTCATTCTCCAAACGCGGAGAGAGAGCAGCCTTCAATGGAGATGTTGGTGGCGACGGATACAACACTAACTGGCAGAAGATGAACCGCTCAGCATTGCCTTCAATGCTTTGCAAGAAGGATGGACAGAGTACCAATAGAGTAGGATAATCAATGGTCGGTATTTGTTGAGTGCAGTATCGAGTGACGGTGGAATCGAATGGGTCAGTCTGCTGGAAATAGAGATTACCGCCCATGTGCGTATTGCGTATTGTGTGTTCTTGTGCTGGTGCTGGCTGTGTATCTGTGCTATTGTTGATGTTGGCATTGGCTTCGCCTTCCTCGAGTTGAATCTTGACGCTTTACAGGGTGCTGCCGACCAACTTGTACGTCTTCTTGAAATCCTCGGTGTCGATGATCAAGAAGCCTTCCACTGCGCCTGGGGTCTGCGGCTTGAACCGGACGATGAAGTTGACTGGTTGCTTGCTGAGCGATCCCTCCTTTGGTTCGACGGTCCACTCTGCTCCGGTCTCTGGAGTGAAAGCTGCGCGGAAGTCAGCAAAGCCCATGTACTCGTTCTGACACGTGGAAGAGTACGGAGAAGAGAAATGAAAATCAAGACGTAATGTAAACACCAATAGCAAAGATCATGGTGAAGGTGAAGATGAAGGCGAACGCGAAGAGAAAGGTGAACAACGTGTACGAGCATGGGTAGGATGGACCGATGAACGGATGGACCGAGGTGAGCAGATCATGCAGTACGAATACATGATTCGATGACAATGAATTTTCAAGAAGCAAAATCCATCTCGTGTGTGTTCGTGTTTCATGTCTGCGGTGGCGTTTTTCATTCTCATTCAACAACATCCGTTCACAAATTCAATTGACTCAGTGTGATGCTTACCACAACAGAGAACTCGTGGTAGGCCATGGGACCTCCGATTCGCTGCCGCAATTCGATGACTCCATCAACTTGGCCTGGGACGACGGCTCCGAACTCGCTTTCCATGTCGAAGTCCTGTGCCATGACGGTGCGGCAAGAGACAAGAGGATCAGAAGGACACATGCCGAATGGCAAACAAGAAACAAAGTCAAAGAATCGAACCGGAAGGATGCAACGGTGAGCACGATGGTTCGAATGGAGCAGCGCGAATGCATGATTAATGCCGCAATGTACATCACACATCGCTGTCGCAATGGCAGCAATCACACCAAACAGAGTAGTCATGCTTCAATTCTCTCCGCCACCTTTTCTTCACAGACAGTCGCGCACCATCACAAACACAGTCACATGTTGTCGTACCTGGTTACGTTCGATTCCGAACGACTTGAGGTTTCTCCAGTTCTCATCCGCGGACGTAACCTGATCGAACTCCTCCGACATGTACCGCTGCTGCTTGCGGTTGGCCAGCACCTCTTGCTGGTTGTGCCAGTTCTCCAGCTGCTGCGCGCGCTGCGTATCCACACCCGTGCCGATGAGGCTGTCGGCATATCCCGTGGAACGACCCCATGAATTCTTGGCGGACATGGTCTTGCTCTTGGCCATCTCCGTCATGTCAAACTTCTCGAGCTTCTTGTTGCCATCGCCGGCAACGCCCATCTGTCCGTCTCCGCCGTCGAATTCATCGAACTCCACGTATCCCTGCCAGTTACCTGGACCGGCGCGATCGACCTGGTCCTGCGACATGTTGTTCGCCTCGCGTGAATCGCCTTCGATGTCGGGGTTGTCATCCGGCGCGCCAAGTTCCTTGGAGAGGTCATCGAGGTATCCCTTCAGCTGGGTGGCGCCGCGCGGGTGATGGGCCTGAGGTGCGAAGGCTGTCGCGCTGCCGGCGAATGCGCATGCGAGCATGGTTGTTGCGATGTGGAGCTTCATGGTGGATGTTGGAAACGGTGTGTGGGAGGGTAGAGTTGTCAGTAGAGCGAGTTGCTGCTGATGCTGATGCTGATGTTGTTGCAATCGTTTCGGAGCTGAGTCTGCAACTTTGATTGCCTCAGTGATTATGTCAGCTTCTGCGGAAGCGAGATTGTGCGTGTCCTGTTGTGATCCGAACAGCCCTGCACTTGCACGAGGATACCTGCGGAGAGCGTTGACTGGGGGTGTTCGTTTTGGTGATGGCTGGCACTCCTGTTGGTGTCACGGAGCCAAGGCGAAAAGAAGGCAAGAAGATCTTCTCTCTCTCTCTCCGCATGTTCCTCCCTTGCCTGCTGTCGCGGCTGTTCTTTCTGTCGGATACACGGATCCGCGAAGAGAACGGAAAGAATCCGAACTTGTTCGATCATGATGAATCATGGCTGTCGAGTCTTGACGTGACTCCACCATCAAACACGATCGATCGAGTCGGCGCACCTTCGATCTTGTGAACAGAGACGCAAGTAGCGATTAGCCAGAGACAACTCCACACCCACAGCAACCGTGCACATGAACTATGCGATGTAAATCTTGAGTACTCTATGGCTCCTGAATTGCATACATAGTCGTACCATAGTACTGGAAGAAGATATTGATCTGGTCTACACACACCTCCTCCAGAACGCCACGAGTTGCCGCGCTCAAAGTGGCCACGATCTACCATACGCGCTCTACGCAAATTGCTTCGACGCGAACTTGCCCTCATCGAAGTAGGCTGCCGCCACCTTCCTCCCATCAAAGGTGCGACCGGCAAGGTTTTGGATGGCCTTGGCAGCATCATCGGGGCTTTCGTATTCCAAAAAGATCTTCGTGGCACCTGGCTCGTTGGCCTTGGGAATGACGATGGATTTCAAGGTTCCGAACTGCCCGCACTCCGCTCTCGTGTCTTCCATGATCTCATTGTACTCGTTTTCGTCCTCCAGATCTTCACTTGTCAGCATGTTGTGGAGTTCGACGACGCGCGTCGTGACTGAGGATGAAGCAGCGGCTCCGACCTGGAGCTCTCCCGACATGTACTTTGCCAGAATGTCCTCCCAGTTGCCGTGCGTATCGGGCGTTCCGCTCCACTTGGATGGCCTTCCGATGCGCAGATAGGCTCCCATGCACGGGATGTTGTTGAGATTGAGTGCGTTGGCCGCCTCCTGAGGCGATCGCAGTTCGATGAACGCAAATTTGCCGGAAACTCGGCATGCGGCGATGGGGTTACCGGGCTTGGTATTGAGACCGACCTGTTCCATGGCGTTGCCCAGGAAATCAGTGAGAAATGCCTCAGTCATTGCGGGGGTGGTGTTGCCAACGAAGAGCTCGCGGTTGATCTTGTCCCTGTCTCCGCCACCGGTGCCGCCGCCACCACCACCACCACCACCAATGTCGTTGTTGTTAATGACGGGGACGCTCTGACCCGTGAGCTGCTGCCATGTCTGCGATGGAACGTGCGGACCAGCGTACTTGGATGGTCTGCTGACCTTGAGAATCGCACCCAGGAACGGAATGCCATTGAGGTTGAGCGCCTTGTTAGCCAGCTCGGCGGCCGACAGCTCGATGAAGGCGAACTTCGTGTTGACGCGGCAATTGAGGATGGGAGTTTCCGTTGGACCGCACAGGTTGGCGCGTCGCATGGCGCCGTTGAGAAACTGCAGCAGGAGCATCTCGCTGGTTCCCTGGGGCGTGTTTCCGACGAACAGCTCTCTGTTGATCTTTTGCTGCGCCGCGTGCTGTGCTCCCATGATGACTCCACTCAGGGCCTGCGCAGGTGTTTATTTATTAGTTGTTGCGTTGAGAGAGAAGTATGTGAAGGGTTAGTATTGTTGATTCTGTGTCATGGGAGTGCGGCGATACTTGCGCTGAAGTAGCGTGGAGTATTGCAATCAGCATGACTCCGTCGGAAAGAATTGTTGGAGAAATTGGAGGAGTGATGCTGGCCCGCATTCCTCCATCAACGATCAATCCATTCCCAGACATCACGAGCAGGGGCGGGCTCGATTTGCGGTGTATTCCATGCTCCTTCGCCGATGTTCCTTGTCGAATTCTCTTCCCATTCTTGTCATCTCGTCCGCCCATCCATGGGCAGAGCGAATCTGTCGACGTTCAAAGCCACCCATCGTGACAGAAACGACGGTGAGGACCGCACTCCACTTGGTACCGCACACAGACAAAACAATTGTTGTTGGTGAAATGAATGGGATGGATGAAGAGATGCACATTCGTTGGAATGCGTGGCATCATTCTCTGCAATTCTTTGCGAAGCGGCAGACGATCACCGATGATGCAAATGACAACCGGCAACCGCAGCAGCATCGGCACTTGATCCAACGCCAGAATCCAGTCCAATGCAATCCACCACTTCATGGCCAGGCAGAGCTCAACGCTTGTCGAATCAAGGCAACGCAAACGAAAGAGCAGCCAGTGAACATGCCAGATGGATGCATCAATTTGCGAACTCACCCCTGAGGCGCTGCCGAGGCCTGGAAAGCTTGGAACTGGCACTCTGCCACCTGGATTTGGATTATAGTAGCCAGGGCTGGCAACCTGCATGCCTGCGTTTGGGACCATGTCCCGTTCTCTTTCACGATGCTGCGCCATATTGTCTCTCTTGGATTGGAAATGTCTTGTGATGGGGTGGTCAGGTTGCGATTGCAGAAGAGGTGTCAGATGATGACTTTGTGGACTGATTGCTTTCATTCTTTGTTTCTCTGTTGGTTGCCTCATGATCTCTTCCTTTTGCTTCGTTCAGACTGTTGTTGTTCTTTGTTGTGTGTTGTTGTTGTCGTTGTTGTTGTTGGTGATTCCCACAACCACCCATTTTCACGATTTTCGTGATTTGTTTCTTGCTGCTATTAATCGGATAAGTCATACGAAACCAGATGTGCTGACCCATCAGACTACCTACGTTATTAAATGGAATTCAATACGTCTTGCCGGTGGAAGGCTATCCAGTCCGCTGATACGTGCGAAGGACTGTCTTTGTGTCTGTCACATTGATTTTTGTCGTTTTTACCGTTAACGATCAAACATGCAAATGCGCAAACCGCAAACGATCAAGACGAAGAGCAACGACACCAACAAGAACAATGACGACAGCGACACCGACATCAAACACAAACGAAGGAACGTGGAGGAAGATGATGACATGACAGTCGCCAAACAGGAGATGTGCTCACCACTGACAACCAAACCTCCAACACAACAACCACAACACCTCTCTTCGGACCAAATTACCATACGAGTACAAGTACTGGTGTCATCACTATCATCATCAATCGTCGACAGGAAATCACTCTGCGAGTAATTCTCTCCCCCACTCTACCCTCCTCAACACAGCCGCATACACACACACAGCAGCAGCACCAAAAATGATGGATTCGGTGTCCCAGGAAATGCAGCTACTTGCTGTTGTCGCTGTAAGTCATCCTATCTCGTTCCTATCAAAAGTGTTGTTCATGGTGGTGATGTTGGTGCTTTCCATCTCAGGGATGGGGTGATGTGCAAGAACGAGAACGAGGATTCAAATCGTTTCATCCTGCTATCTTCAACTTGTTCGTCTCGCCTGGTTTGAACGCCTCCTCCATTTCCACACTCACTCACTCACTCAATCACTCAATCACTCAATCAATCAATCATTCAATCAATCAATCATTCAATCAATCATTCATGCTGTGCCATCACATGCCATCGCAGATCGGCCTGCTGGGATTCTTGGCCGTGCTGGCATTGTCCAAAGTATCGGCCCGCCCGATATCACAAGATGGAAAGAAAGTGACGATTCAAGAACCGAGCAGTCCCAGAATGCCATCGACGCCGATCGAGAAGAAAGTTGGAAGCGTCATGACACCGGTGGGTCGACGGTCGGCAAGGTTGGCAAAGAATCGACGAAAGGAAGATTGAGCGTGGCGTGATGTGATGCAACGCGAGACAAGAGACGCACGCAGATGATACGCATGCAGCGGTGGGGGTCTATGATGACTGTATATGTAATACTATATGCACTATGGTGGCATGGTACGTGTGCATGCTCGCACGTATTGATGCTTCTTTGGATGTTGGTGGAATCGTCGATTGATGTTGACGATCGATAAAACGAAAGAAGACGAATGATTGAATGAACAAATACGTTCAGACATGCAATCTTTCGGAGGATGGTACCATAAACACTCTGCTTCAATGTTGCGCATGGGTGGGGGTTATCAGGGCAATTGGTGGAGCAGACATTCGATGCATACATCATTGCATCCATCGATCAATCTGTAACCATTTTGCTGAGAGGACGATGTCACACAAGACATGCATGAAAGAACGCAAGACGACACATAATCTCAGCATGAATCGAACGAGACTACAGCGCACGTACTTCTACTTTTGAATTGCTACAATTAGACGTCGTCCAGCGCAGCAACCATTCATTCTCTTTTCCTATACATTGTCTCGCTTGTGTCATGTTGTGTTGAATACTATTTTATGATTCTGGGATAGTCGTGTTTACAGTACTTTAGGATGTGTGCTCGACATCCAACGGCGCAGGGTGTTTCACCACAACATGCCATACCAGCCAATCTACAGATCGACCACACGCGCCAGCTTTTGGATTCTGTTGAGCAACATATCACCCTTCTGTATCATGTCTCTGTATTGCGCGTTCTTGAGATCGGGTCTGTTCGTGAGGACGGTGCCGCCGAACTTGTCGATCTTCGCGGTCAGACGACCTGCCGCGATGAACTGGCTCGCATGATGGTCGATGAAATCCGGCGACACGCCGAATGCATCCGCCATCGCCTGCAGCGTGACGCTCTGATACGAATCGAGGAACTGCTTGTAGGCGAGGATGTGCAATTCCCGCATCCAGTACGGTGCATGGAACTGGAGGTACGGATCCGCGTGGAGCAGCGGTTCGACTTCTACCATGGCGTGCAAATATCCCTTGTAGTCGCACTCGTAGATGGTTTTCACCAATTTGATCTGTCGTGTTCAAACAAAATTAGAGGAAGGTATGTAAGGTGTGAGAGAATGGAGTCGCGATGTGTGGATTATGTGTGCGTGTGTTGGCGAGTCATTGTAGTTGTCAATGTGCCAATGCGAAGAGTGAAAGCAAAGATCGGTTCTCGATAGTACATGACGTACACAAGCAGCAAACAACAAGCAACAACCCAAACAAGCAAAGGCACTTACAATGATGGGGATCTCTGTGGCAACCGAAAGAATCTCCGGCCCGTCCAGAATCTTCTCTTTGAGTTGCGGACGTGGCAAGTGAAGGAGGTTGGAGAGCATGGCGTAGACGATGAATTCTTCGTAGGAGCACATCTCGTTGCAGGAGAATGTGGCGATGCAATCAATGAGCAAGGACGAGGCTCCCTTGATGTCACGCGCCAGCAGCTTGGACAGCGCTCTGTAGACCTTGAGGCGATTCCGTCTGTCCCAGTCACCGCCCCCGCCTTCGGTTGCCAGCTTTTGCGCCTGCATGGATGTGGGCGCGGTGGGAGAAAGTGAGGAAGTAGTGTAAGGAGGTGAGCAAGAACGGGAAGATGAAGAAATGAGGTGAGATGTGTATGAACCATATGAGCGCATTGGTATCTGCAATTGCAACGCAGCGGACTCCATTCCCTCGCAACGCTGCACCAGTCGAGGACGCGAGTGGACACGAACATTGATGTGGCAGCATCATCAACAATATCAATCGCAATATCAGTAGCAGTCGCAATCACAATACACACCTGCTCGATGAAGTTGTCGCTCTTGATCGTGTCCCCGTAGAACGCCGCAACTCGCGATGATTCCATGAGAGCGTCGATCTTCTTGCCGCTGGAGATCTTGGGCAGCTCCAGCAGGTCCTTGTAGGCCTCCAACGCCTTTTCCTTCGGCAAGGACTTGGCAGCAAAGCGAGCAATCTCGACGCGCGCATCCATGACTTCCATATCTCCCGCATTCTCCTTGGCTTCTTCGACCTTGTCGTAGAGGGTCTTGAGATGCTTCTCATGGTCCTGCTCCATCTGCGTGAGCTGCTCCGCCGACAGCAAATCCGCGGCAGCACCCAGCAAGCCCTTGTGGAGTTGGAACAGCGATGGATTCTCCAGCTCCTTCGCGATGGTCTCGGCCACGGTCTTTTGCAGGTCCGCGACATCGACGATCTGGGCCTTGACGGTGAGCTGGTGGATCTTGCGGTGCAGGTCCATGTCGGGGTAAGGCGAAGCGCCCTCCTGCGACGCAGATGGCTGTCCTCCGCCCTTCTTGGCAGGCGCCTTCTTGGCGGTGGCGCCGCTGTCCTCCGTCTTCGGGGGTTCGGTCTTGTCGTCTGCGTTCGCCATTGTGTCGTTGCGTTTCCTTTCTTCTGCTAGAGTATCTGTTTCCGTCTGCTGTCGTCTGTATTGCGGATGGGTGTGGTCTCAATCGGATGAACTCTTTGGTTGTCGTTGATGATGATGATGATGCCAAGGGGCAAAGGTGTGGGTGCCTTCACGGTGACTTCTGCGGTTGCCGACTTCTGCCTTTGCTTCTGCTCTGTCCAGGTTTCTTTCGACGGCTACTCTGCCTCGTTGTTGTGTGTGGAGCAACGGCAGAACGAGAACGAAGCCAAAGGACGCCGTCGGAAGATTTTGATTTCGATCTTGTGTGTGTCTGCGATCGGGTTGGTCATTCTCGACACTGATTGACTCTAGTCGATCAAGTCGAGAATAGATCACGCGCGCCAAATCTCGCACATCCACCAAAGACGATGGTCTTGGCCAAAAACGGGCGACACAAACACAAGCACACAACACACAAGAGAAGAGATCAAACGCAAACGCAAACCAAAGCAAAGGATCAGGGCGTTGTCAGGCACTGAATCACGCTAATACAGAGCCCACCACAGAGCTCATCCGCACACAAGTCCATCGCACGCACCGGACAACAAGCACCAAACGAGCAACACCAACGGAAGTTCAGCTCATCGCATCGTCTCTTTGCTTTCTCTCTTCCGCAGGCCCCGCTGTCTCTCATCTTCCAAACGTTGCAGCTCTCCGATTGAGCCAAATCTTTGGAGTGTTGGTGCATCGGTTTCTTGGTCACCGACTGAACGGCAACAGAAACACATACACTTGGACAAGGAAGCACAATGTCGATCTCCATTGATGTGGACCGCTTCTTCGGACGCTTGGCGAAGCTGCACTCCAGCTTCAAGAGCAACAAGTGAGTGTTCCACTTGACTCTACTCTTCTCTGCTTTACATGCGGCAATGTGCCCCAATGTGCGACAATGTGCGACAATGTGATGTGTTGTGTTGTGTTGCTGCCAAAAGTGCACGAAAATACCGCCGACAGGGCATTCAATGGATTCAATGGTGACCACATGACTCCGACCATCGCCAACTTTCTATTGCAACTCAATCAATCATTCTGCGCTCTTCGCGCGTCCACCATAACTCGTATCCACGCCTGCACAACCACAACAACAATAAACACAACAGAGCATTCTGGAGTGGCGCCAAGAGCCTGCTCATCCACAGAGGCGCGTTGAATGATGACGAACCGTACTTGCGCAGCGTCGTGTTTCAGCAGTGGGTCTTTGGCTACGAGCTGCCGGACACCGTCATGCTGCTCAAGGAGGACGGCCACGTTTGGTTCCTGGCGACCAAGAAGAAGATCGAGTTCCTGCGACCCGCCGAGGGCAGCCACGGGGACTTCGAGGTGCATCTGCTGCTGCGCAACAAGGAGGACGGCAACGCGGAGAACTACCAGACGCTCCTGACGCAAGCCGGCGTGGGAGAAGGCGACGAGCCAGCGAAGGTGGGCGTCATCGCCAAGGAGAGGGCCGCGAACAAGACCATCGGGGGCATTCTGGGACCGTGGGAGGCCAAGCTGGATGAAGGCGCCGAGTCCAAGTCGCTCGAAGTCGTGGACATCGCACCTGGTCTCGCGGTCGTCATGGCGCCCAAGGAGTCGTCGGAATGGGACCTCATGAAGAAGTCATCCGTCCTCAGCAACAAGGTCATGAAGCACGGCTGCGTCAAACGGTTGGAGGAGATCATCGAGGAGGAGGCCACCATCACGCACGAGAAGCTCGCCACGGAGATCGAGGCGATCCTCGAAGATCCCTCCAAAATCAAGCTCAATGTCCCGACCGACGACGTTCAAAGCTGCTACTTCCCCATCGTCCAATCCGGAGGTGTCTACGACCTGCGCGTCTCGGCGCAATCGTCGCAGGAAAATCTCAAGCACGATGTCATCACCGTCTCGCTCGGCGCGCGCTACAAGAACTACTGCACCAACATCGGCCGCACCTTCCTCGTCGATCCGCCGCAGAAGGTCTCGGCCATGTACGAGGCGCTCGTGGAGATGCAGGAGGCGTGCTTGGCCGTCATGCAGCCCGGACGCCCACTGAAGGTCGTCTACAAGGCGGCAGTCAAGTACCTGCGCAACAGCGGCAACGAAGACTTGGTGCCGAAGTTGCCAAAAACGCTCGGTTTCGCGCAGGGTCTGGACTTTCGGGACTCAACCTTGACGCTGAGTGCCAAGAACGGCGTGACCTTCAAGAAGGGCATGGTCTTTTGCCTTTCCGTTGGCTTTGCCAATCTGGAGTTGTCGTCCGGTGACAGGAGCAAGACTCCGGAGAAGAGTGCCGTAAGTTTGGATATCTGTCTGTATGCGTGTGTCCGTGTAGGCTGCTCCATGTTTTTACTTGATGGTGGGATGTTGGGTACCGCGACGAAGAACGCAGCGGAATACTGATGATGCTCGCTAGGTGTTGTATTGTGTGTAACTAATACATACCGGTCTTGTTCCCACCAACCATCCCATCCTCACATTCCATGTTTGTACGCTGCTTCCTCCATTTGCTGCTCATCCAATTCTCCGTCTCCTTCCGTATACGTATCCGTATTCACGCTACATATGTGCAGGTGAAGAAGATCTCCAAGTACGGTATGCTGATTTGTGACATGGTGAGCATTTCGGACAAATCGCCGGAATTACTCACCAAGATGGGCAAAGGGTTGACAGACATCGCGTACAACATCAACGACGACGACGAGGATGATGACGAGGATGCAGATGGCGATGACGACGACGATGAGGACGCTCAGCTCGCACGCAAGCTCTCCAGGGAACCGGCTTCAACAGGCGTGAGGCAGTCGGCGAGACTCGCAAGGGACAGCACAGCCAATGAGGCTGCCGCGGAGGGCGTGGCCGAACGTGAAAGACAGCAAATCAAGCTGCTGCGAAGACGAAACGAGGAGCGCCTTCGTGAGATCGCCAGAGAGAACCTGAAGAAGAGGGGCAAGGGACAGTCAGAGGAACAGGCAGAGGAGCTCACGACTTATAAGAGCACCAGGGAGTATCCGCCCAACGTGCAGCCCAACCAAGTCAAGGTGGACATGGCAAGCCAGTGCGTCATCCTGCCAATATGCGGCAACCCGGTGCCGTTCCACATCAGCACCATCAAGAACGTCGTCTTGCCCGATCCCGACAACGCCACGTTGCTGCGCATCAATTTCTACACCGCTGGCATGGCGGTCGGTAAGGACGCGCCAGCCAACATGGCCAAATTGGTTCAAAAGTACGCACCGTACGCATCTTTCATCCGCGAGATGACGTTCCGCAGTCTAGATGGTCACAACCTGGTCCAGGCCTTCCGACAGATCTCCGAATTGCGGAAGCGCGCCCGAACAAAGGAACTGCGAGAAATGGAGGAGGCCAACCTGGTCGTCCAGGAGAAGCTCGTGAGGACGAAGAACGAGCGTGTCCCGCGTTTGTCCGATCTCACCATGAGACCAGTGTTCGCGGGTCGCAAGACGCAGGGCAACCTCGAGTCGCACACCAACGGAATGCGCTTCATCTCCACCTCCCGAGAAGTTGTGGACATCATGTACGGCAACATCAAGTACGCCATCTTTCAACCGTGCATCAACGAGATCATGGTGCTGCTGCACTTTCACTTGAAGAACCCCATCATGGTGGGCAAGAAGAAGCAGCGCGACATCCAGTTCTTCACCGAAGTCGTCGACGCATCGCAGGCCGTTGACAACGGCCGAAGGAGCATGTACGATCCCGACGAGATGGACGACGAGCAACGCGAAAGGCAGCTGCGCAAGCGACTGAACCAGGCGTTCAGCGACTTCCGCAAGAAGGTGGAGGCTGTGGCGAGGAAGAACAATTACAACCTCGAGTTTGACATTCCGTACCGTGAGCTCGGCTTCACCGGAAATCCGCACAAGGAGATGGTGACCATCCTGCCTTCCCTCAACTGTCTCGTCAATCTCACAGAAACGCCATTCTTCGTCGTGGATTTGGAGGGCGTGGATCACGTGCACTTCGAGCGTGTGACGTACATGAGTAAGGCCTTCGATATGATCATCATCAACAAGGACTTCGCCAAGCAACCATGGAGAATCGACATGATCCCCAACGCCGACAAGGACGGCATTCAGGATTGGCTGACGGGCATGGACATCACGTACACCGAAGGTCCGATGAACTTGAACTGGAAGTCGATCATGGGCACAGTCAAGGACGATGATCGCTTCTACATGACGACAGAGGAAGACGAGGTGACCGAGAAGGATGCCGGGTGGGAGTTTCTTCGCATGTACGGACGAGACGAGGATGGCGATGACGACGATGATGAAGACGACTCCGAATTCGGCGAGCAGAGCGAAGATGAAGATGACGGCGAGGACGAGTCCGATGAAGAGGAAGCCTTCGATTCGGAGGAGGATGAATCAGACTTCGACGCCGACGAAGAGCTGGAGGAGCAGGGCATGGACTGGGACGAGATGGAGAAGGAGGCCGCAATGGAGGACAAGCGCAAGCGCAGGAGAGACGACATCGACGAAGATCCTGCTCCCAGACGACGCGGTAGCTCGAACCGGCGAGACAGCTCCAACCGAGGTGGCAGCTCCAACCGGCGCGGCAGCGCAAACCGAGGTGGCAACAGCAACAAGCGATCACGTCGTTAAGGGATTTGGGAACGCGGAAGAGATTTCGCATCATACTGTATTTCTAGTACTACATGCTCCACTGCACTGACTGTTGCACTCTATCGTATGCTGTGCACGTGCACGTTCTGTTTGTCTGCCATCGCAAGGTGCAGTGCGGTCGGAGAGCTGCAGAGTAGAATAGTATTGTTGGCATGATTGAGTCTCTTGCATTTTCCCCTTTGCTCTCTTCTACCTGTGCATGCGTGTGTGAGCATGCGTGTGTGAGCATGCGAGTGGCAGGTACGGAGAAGCGCTATGCACCAGAGCCACTCATTGCACACACAACCACCCACAAGTTCCTCCACATACTCGGAGGCGGAGAGACTGACGCTGCCAAACGTGTTGTTAGAGCTCCGACGCGGTGGATTCGTCCGCGGATGACGATTCCAAATCCATTGCCAGCTTCACGAGGCCACGCAACGCCAGATTGACGTGAAGCTCGACACCTCGATGCATGACAGACTCGTCCAACGCGAAGTTGGGATGGTGGAGGCCGTAGTTGGTCGGCGGATCCATGCCGCTGCCTTGGCCCAGCAGGAAGAAGGTCGACGGGATGGACTCGGCGACGAATGAGAAATCCTCCGCGCCCATCGTGGGTTCGATATCCGTGAGCTGACCATCTTCGGCCACCAAGGCGCCGACGGATTTGGAGAAGTCGTCGAACAGTTGCGGGTCGTTGATGGTGGGCGGGTAGAAATCGGGCGAGTACGTGATGGTGACGTTGCAACCATGCACCGCGGCCTGGGTGTGCACGACGTGATGCACCTTGTCGCGCAGGGACAGCAAGGTCTCGGTGCTGAGAGCGCGGATGGTGCCGCGCAGCAAGGCGGTGGCCGGGATGACGTTGAAGGCCGATCCGGCCTGGAAGGCCGTGATGGAGCACACCCCGCTCTCCAACGGACTCAGCGTTCTCGACACCAACGTCTGCAGGTTCATGACCATGGACGACGCCGCGACGACCGGATCGACGGTCAAATGGGGCATGGCGGCGTGGCCGCCCACACCCGTCACTACGATCTCGAATCGTTCGCACGCCGCGAGGATCGGTCCCGGCCGCGATGCGATGACGCCCGATGGAATCGTCGGCCACACGTGCAAACCGAATCCCAGCTGCGGACGCGGCGGCGTCTCGAGCACGCCCTCCTCGCGCATGCGCTTGGCACCGGCCCCGCCTTCTTCGGCGGGTTGGAACATGATGCGGATCGTTCCGTTGATGGTGGATTCCATCTCCTTCAGCAACACGGCCGCGCCCAGCAGCATCGTGGTGTGTCCGTCGTGTCCGCAGGCGTGCATCTCGCCCTTGTTGGCGGACTTGAAGGAGTCGATGTGCTGCGTCTTTTCCAAGATGGGCAGCGCGTCCATGTCGGCACGCAGCAAGACGCAGGGCGGCTGGCCCGTTCCGATGTCGGCGACGACGCCGTACCCGCCCTTGCCAGGGATGATGTCGGGGACCGTGTTGACGGCCCAGCCCGTGGTGTGGGCGATGCCCTGCTGCGTCAACACCTCCTGCACGAACAATGAGGTGTGCTCTTCATTGTACATGACTTCCGGGTGCTTGTGCAAGGACCTGCGCGTTGCGACGAGGAACTCGTTGAGCTGCTGTGCTCGCTCGCGGATCGTTGTCCTCAATGCGTCGTCCTCGTCCTTGTGGGTCTCAAAGAAGGTCCGGATGATGCTGTTGTCGATCTCTCCACCTGCGGCGTTCTTGTCGCCATTGGCGGTGGCCGGTTGGATCTGGATCTTCGATCCATTGCTGGGGGCATCCTTCGCTTTGCCACCATCATTGCCACCTTCGTCATCCTCGGAGCTGTGCTTGCCTCGCGTTCGAAATGGAAGCGCCGCAACAGGATTGTGGAGACAGCAGCCGCACCATAGCGCCACGATGAAGACGAGGTGGCGGATGCGCAACAACGGGAACGACGACGGCGACGATGATCTTTGTGCCATGGTGATTGTGCTCACGGTATTGCTGATCTCAGTCGGGACGTAGTATAATATTATTATAATGGAATATGATATGTAGCGAGTGTGAGAATGTCAGAGTGCCGATGTGATACTTCTGTGTTCTTGCGAGAGTTACGACTACGATCAACGCAGTGGATGTGATGGGTGAGATGGATACGATGGATGCCAGTGCGGATACGATTTCGTGAGAAAAGTGCAAGATACGATCTTCTTGTTCTGTTTTAGTGGAGAGTCTGCCCTTCGACGGATCCTGGGCGAATCAGTTCGTTTTGCGTTGTTGTTTGTGGGATGAAGACCCGATTCAACCCTGAGCAATGGGTAGAGGTCTTGATTGCATTTTGTGGCCACAATTGGTCAACCATGAAGAAAGCGATGCTGAGTACGCGTGTGGACGCTTTGACCAAGAGACGCCAATGTTGTCTCCTTGTTCGTAGGAGCGTGAGCTTCACGAGGTCAATCACCAGTCGTACACTGCCATGGAGAGCGATGCCGCTTCCGAAGGTGATCTGTCAGTCAACTTTATGAGGTGACGTCATGGAGCACCATAGTCGTGATACGATCAACCATAACGCAGACAACTGGTGCAAGATCAACCATCATTGCGTTGATGTTCAGTTTGGCAGAAATCAAACAGAAATAAGGTAAAACGAGACTACAAAAAATACAAAGATATGGATGAAAATTCCCAAGTCCTGCCTTTTCAAACACTGTCATCAATTTGCTCGTCAAGATCATTCAACACAATTTTATGTCCTTTTTCGCTAATTTTCATATGAAAATGTCGATCTGAATAGCATATATTGCGTCTGCCTGTCACCCATAATAGTACATCCAAAATATGACAACTGCTGATGAAGAACTCCAAGATAAGACCTGGCCCTTCGCCATCTGTTTTGCCACCAACCTACCGATGCTCTACTCTGGAGCTTTCTCACCAAAACATGATGCATGTGCAAATGATGCGATACTCGTACGTCAGGATCCATTGAGAAAGAGGCACCTCGCTGTGCTTGGTGTCGCATCCGATCCCATTGTCAGAGAACGTCGTCTCGTTGGACTTTTCGCTCCCCTCCGAAATGCAGTGTATGCAATCTTAGAATACCATAGTAGTACAAATTGAGCCGTTGCGTAAACATGCCACACCTGCGTGTGTATGGCTTACGAGGACGCGCATGCAAAGCTCGTACTGTGTCGGTGCCCATGACCATGGCCCTGTTTTGTTTTTATGCCCACGTTCAAGAGGATGATACTTTCGTGTTCAATCGCCGCCACCCGTTCCCGAACGATCTGCTTGGATTCCGTCTCTGCTCGGAAACTGGAACATAGTTTCAGGGACACAGGCATGCGGCGATGCCAACACGTGCAAACATGTGCGGATGCAACTGCGCGAGCATGCACGTGCACAGACAGGATCATCAATAGTCGTTGGGGATGGAAATGTGTGTGTGGGGAGATCACGACGGAGTCACGGGCAGCAAGGTCCCGATTGACAAAGTATTAAGCGCGTAAAAAGCTTGTGTTCCGTTGAACCAAATAACCGAAATGTGTGCGTCATGATACTTCGGAGAAACGTCTTTGTCTCAGCATGACATCCATGAAGGAGAGCTTCGTGATCGGTTGGAAGATCACATAACAACTGCGACGCGGCAGTCATGAAGGCAATATCCCAAACACAGATCAAAGGAACCGAATCCAACAACACACATGCTCACACATTTCTGCTCCAATAACCAAGCAAACGAGAGCCTCTCTTTTATCACTTGCTTCACGATTTGCGTCATGATGATGTTTCCGCCGCGACACAATCCTCCAATCTTCGGTCTGTTTGGTGGATCAGTTCGGTTGTGTTCCGTCTCTGTCTCTGTCCGGAGAGTGCTGTTCGTGGTGCGGCCACCCAGAGAGCACATCTTGGACACGAAAGTGCGTACGGCCGAAGAGTCACTCGCCACGAACGGCGATCCTCGTCGTTCCCGATGCAACTTTGGATGTTATTGCACAGGGGGGCGGAATCGCGTATGTGTCATCCATCCGTCTCTCCCTCTTTGCAGTGTGTTTGCGGCTGTCAACACTGCCGCGCCACCACGCCGCCGTTGCCACCAATGCCGATGACAGCGCTCGGAGAACTCCAGGGTGCACCAACGCCCACGTACATGAGTTCAAACAGAAAATGAGCATCAACGTTGGACTCAAAGAGCGACCATGGATGCGAGCTGTCGCATTCAACATCAACCATCCAAATTTGTCTTCGCATCCCATGGCCCATGCCATGCAGCGCAAGAGTGCTCACTCCTATTTGGTATCTGGACCACAGAAAGAAGTCGGAAAGCACGAAGGTCAACACATGACGCAATTCTGCTCCATCGACATCACATAAAATCGAAGCATCTCAAGTTCAGCCACAAAGTCAACCATCCTCACCAACGACAACTTCATCACCACTGCTGCAGCCACAGCCACGACTTCAACACCAACATGAGGATCCTTCGACGACGCAACAACGAACCCGTGCAAATGGCCAAGCTCGGCCCAATGCCGGCACCCGCATCCGACGCAACAACCGCATCACCACCACCACCATCATCGTCATCGTCATCGTCACCATCATCGTCACCATCATCGTCATCATCCCATTCCGATCCCATCTGCCCCAAGATGACGGAGTCCACCCAATACCTCCTGCAGACCTGCCTGCGAGATGATTGGTTCGCGCTCAAACGCATCTGCAGGGCCCTGATCAAGCAGTGCACGAGCGAGATGCGCGCCACCATCCATGATCAGATCCTCTGCGCCGATCCATGGGGCAACAGCCCGCTGCATGTCGCGTGCCAGAACAAGCCACCGGTGGACGCCATCTACGCCCTTCTCGACCTGGCCCTCCACACCGACACCATCCACGTCCTCACGGAGCGCAACCACAGAGGACAGACGCCCTTGCATGTCGCATGCTCCAGCGATGCCTCACCCGAGCTCCTGAAGCTGTTGCTGCATCCCAGATACAAAGGCGAGCAGGCGATCTTCGTTCCGGACCGCGATTGCGTCACCGTCTTCCAAGTTCTGGTGCAGGAATACCACCTGGCCATGCACCTTCCCAGTGTGCGAGGGCAAAATCCGGCTGTTGAAGATTTCAACACAACGACCGTGCCCAGCCGCAAGCAGCGGCGCCACTACCGCATCCACGGATTCACCACCAACAACGACGAGAACACCGATCTTCACAACGGTGATGGCGATGATCATGCGGATGACACCTCCTTCACCACGAGCTTGAGCTCGAGCTCGAGCATCAGCAATAACTTCAGCGACCATGGCGGCGACGATGATGCGAGTAGCACTGGCATAGCCCACGATGAACAGGACGCCAGCATCGTGAACATGCCGCACAACGACGTCGTCCAAAATGATGATCATGCGAACGCGAATGAGCATCCAAAACACGCGTGCATCATGCTGTGGAATTGCATCGACACCCTCCTCGATGCGGCATGGCAGAGCATCACCAAACTCGATTGCATCATCCAAAGCCATAACGACGAGTGGTACCTCATGGGCCAGAGCGAACGACCGACTTCGCTGCATGCGGCCGCCGTGTGCGCCGCCGTGATCCCGACGCAGCTCACGGATGCGATGCTGAGAATGTACGCCGACAACATCGACGATCGCGGATGCGGCGTCACACAACAAGAGCTGCTCACGATGACACCGCTCGATGTGCTGACGCTCACAGCCCCGGCCTTCCACGACTTTTCCAATCTGTACAAAGGACGCAGCAAGAGAGACACCAGCGTCCCGCCGAGAAGCCGACGAGCCATTCACGCGGCGTGCATCAGCACGATGAAGAAGAATCACGCGCACTTCGTCTCCCAGCTCCTGCGCAGCAGCGCAACTGCCACAACATCGCCCATCCGAGATGCCGAATGCATCCAATCGTTGCAGTTCTTCGAGGCCCTCGCATCCGGTCATACATGGGAGGAAACCTTGCGGGAGATGTTCCAAAGCGCCGACAACGCATGCGACATCCTGTTGCAGCGAGAATCCGTGAGTCAATTATGTGCCTTCCAGCTCGCCGCAATTCCGCCACCACCCTGCAATGGTTCGTCACCACGCGCCGGCATGCGCAAAGGTCAGAAGCCGTCGGTCCGATTGATGGAATGCTTCCAGGAAGGCACCGAGCTGGATCAGGTGGATACCATCTACAACCTCCTTCTGGAATGTCCGCACGCTGTGTCGATGGCGTAAGAGTGGAATCGTGTCGGTCGAGTAGAGTCAATGCAAATGCTCTCATTTTTTAACATTGACGAGACTGTAAATAAATGAGTTGCACCAGACCAGACTATTTTACGAGTGCAGAAGAATGAACGTGACTGATGGAAACTGATTGGAGTCTATTGGATGATGGTAGATTAGTTGTAGTTGCAGTAGTGGTGGCAAAGGAGCGTCCCTCGAAACGGAACTTGGGCGCTGATGAAAAAACCGGGGCAGACGCAATTTCGTCGCCGTCATTGGCCAAGGATGCCAGTGTATTACTAGACATCATATTGTATTCCATGATATAACATGATACAATGCCCGTATTTGAACACGTGTGTAGTTCAGCGCTGTGATGAGATGAATGAAAATGGCAGAGACCGGCACAGGCAGCCTGCACTTCTTCATGCACCCTTCGCCCACGTTCGACGTGGTATTCTGGGTGCGGTGTCCATGGTGGTGGCGTTGTTGTTGCTGGTGCTGCCAGCTCGCGTCGTGACGAACTTGGCAGCTGATGATGTTGCAGCCGCACCGTCCGTACCATGCGACGGCAGGGTATCACGCCGCCCCATGGCTTCGACCGTCTTGGCATCCCACACGCCCATCTTGTAGGCCTCCATACGGCACGTGCGGTTCTTGGCAATGTAGGCCTTGGCGATGCGCTGCGCCATGCCAGACATGGCCATGCCGACATCGTGCTCATACCGCATCTGATCCTGCACGCGAAAGACGGCGTCAAAGGCATCGAGCATGAACCTCGTGCGCTTCTGCCCCTGCTTCTTGTACTCGAGTCCGCGGTAGCAGACGTCGTCCTTCTCCAGCCGCCCTTCGCGCAGCATCTGCACGGTGGCCGTGATGTCGCTGCGTATCTGGTCGTAGTCGTGACGCGTGTACCACAATGAGGCGATCTGGTCGTGCGGCATGTTGCGCACGTGCGGGATGGGATGCGTCTCGACGTTGTCGAGGCGGAAGCTGACGCACGGCACCGCGAAGGAATGGCCCGAGCCGTTGAAGTCGCTGCACGAGTCGTCGAGGGAGCCTGAGCTCCAGCGGTCGTTGGAGCGGCGCAGACAGGACAGCAGAACGCGGCGGCTGCTGCTGCTCGTGCTGTTGTTGTTGATCGTGGTGGCGTCGGACAGGCTCGTGCCGGTCGAGGAGAGGGAGGCCGTGGCGCTGTGGTTGCTGTTGCTGTTGTCCGTGGAGGGGAAGGGTCGGTGGCAGGAGAGGATGGTGGGGTGCTGCATCTGGTCGTCGGCCAGGGAGTGCTCCGAGACGCAGAACTCCATGGAGTCTTCCTCCAGGGACAGCCGGCGAAGCCGCTGTTGCTGATTCTTGACGGTCAGCGTGGACATGCGGGTGTTGAGCGAGACGACACGCGGGCTGACCAGCTTGTGGCTGTGTCTGTCGAGGGCGTCCTGCGCTGGTTGTCTGGCGGAGGACGCAGGTTCGGTGGATGGCCCGTCGCCGCACCGCCTCCTCATCTCCACGAGGTTGCGACGTCTCTCGTTGGTGGCCTTGTCAGCGGACCCGGTCGATCGGATGCTGCCGCAGTCGCTGTCGTTGCTGCTGCGTCGGTGGCTGCGACTGCCTGCCTTCTTGCTCACGCGGGGGTGGTGGCTGCCATTAATCGTACTGCGGCTGCTGCCGTCTGCGAAGTGCTTGGCTTGGCCTTGCTGCGCCGACGATGGCGAATCGGTGCTCATGGATCGGATCATGATGGAGCCGTTGTCAGGGGTGGCCTTCTGGATGTGTTGTGGGGAATGGAAGGCTATGTTTGTCATCGTTGGTTGATGCTGTTGTATTGCTACTCTACGATCCTCTGCTATCCTCTGCTACCCTCTACTATCCTCTACTGTTCTATTGATGTTCGCAATTGAATGGATGGAACTGATGAGGCACTGATGGGTGGGTTGTTGCCGTGGTTCCTTGGTTGATGCTGGTTGATGCTGGTGGATGCTGCTCGACGCCTGCTCGGAATTGGATTGTGTGGTATCGGTGGATTGTGGACTCAATCGCGCCGCTTTGGTTCTCGCAATGGTTCTCGTACTTCTAGGCTTGCTTGGGCTTGGCCTTGCTCTGTGATCTGTTGGCTACTGGCGTTGTGGGCTGTTGGCTTTTGGTTGATCTCTGGTCCAAGTTCACAGAGGGAAGATGCGACGCGCTGCGATGTTATGACCCATGGCGACGCTGCGTTTTCGGTTCGACACCAACATTGCGAGACGCAGACAACGTGGAGCACCTAACAACCAACAACACGCCCAACGCCAGGAACAACAAACTCCATGGGGAAGTTTAGTACGGTTTGGCACCGCAACAGTTGGCATCGCATCAATTCAGCAACACGAAACGCAGGGAGAGCACACGCGAGGCAAACCTCCCAGCATTTCCGCGAGGCAGATACTGACGCAAACAAGAAAGAAGCCCAACAACAGGGATGCGCGACAACAAAGACCGACAGACCGGAAGGAGGTGTTTCCGGAACTCTCCCTTTGGAATACCACTTTCGCAGGGCGACATATCGGGCGTTGTCGTAGTCGTTGTTGTTGGTGCCGTCGCGATGGAGAGAGAAAAGGAAGGAAAAGCAACACCAACCGCCCAAACATGCAACTCGAAAGGGTTTCCACACAGTGTATCTGATGCGGACGGAGATGCTTCCCGCTTGATGGTGCCGAGCCTATCTGCGTGCGCTTTGTTTGAAGATTCCACTTTCTTTTGCCATTTTGTCCGTATTCTCCGTATTCTCCGACAGGCCTCCACATCTTGGAATGGATTACACCACAAGGGTGGCTGGGGCACTTTGTCCGATCATCATTTATGCAGAAGACGCAGAATCTCACAATTCAGCAATGCCCAGACGTTTGCTTCACAATGCTCCTTTGTTAAGGAAAATGTACACATTTAACAAAGACGAAGACCAAGTCGGGCTTCTTCTTCACCAGCGGCTCACAACATCGTGCAGGTCTGGGCACACAAACGCGATGGCTACTCGTGGTTTGTCCGAACAGCACAATGTTTGTCCCGTGTTTGATCACGATGTGCGACTCGCAACCCGTTGACGATTTCGCCCTCGCAGTTCGTCAAAAGCGCGCATTTCTGCTCATATTTTCTGAACTGTGAGACTCGTCGCAACAACTATGCGAGCCGCGCACTTAACGGTGTCATACGCATGTCGATCCTCCTTTGCCTGTGATGTTCATGTTGTGGACAGATCGACTCCACTTTACCTCAGCCCAACGCAAACGTCTAATCGCCACCTTGTCTGACGGTGCCGGCTTGCCATCTCGCCGCGGTAACGCGAGGTGGCGAAGAAGCGGAGCACCTCTCGTCGGCGCATCAGGATGGCATAGGTAGTACGGCAGAAGCAAGTATAGTAATGGTTTGAACAGAACGGCGTGAGATCAGACAGAACAGAGCAAAGTAGAGTTAGGGCGCTCTCTCCCTCACTCTCACATTCTCTCTCCGAATATATTAGTAGCGCAGCGAATGTACCTGACCATAGATGTGCAACGCCCTAAGTTCATGTCAGAAAGAGGCACAAATCTGACAGAGATCGAATCTCTTGGCACTACGTTGGATATATGCAGATTCTTTCAGAAGATTAGAGCGGGCCTGCCTGCGGTTGATCACAAACTCCCGCTCTGCTCTGCTCTGGTCCACTGGACTCGACTTTGCTCTGCATTGTCCACATCCGCCGCAAGGGCCCAATGCCATCTTTCTCATGAGTTTCTGCATTGTTTGTTATCCTTACTCAAATCAACTAAACTCAACTCAACCAAACTCCGTTCTGGAGTTCTCTGCTTCTCGCCATCCTTCACTGATCTACTCGTACATCCAACCCAAGAATTGTGCTCTTTGCAACTTCTGAGTGCTCGTAGTCGTAGGATACGGCTGCCACTATTGCCCATCGCGAGGTTGCAACTTCTCGCGGTGTAAAGCTGAAATTGGATACTCGTTGGCATGTCAACTGGCTCTGATTCTAACTGAATCCAACCAATTCCAGCCGTTTCTCTTGATAACAGGACTTCTCTCAGATTGTTCCTGCTGTTTGTGCCCGCACATTGCTACAAGTACGCGTATTGATATGCTGTACATCCTCAAGGGGCGTTCTTGTGCTTGCACGATCATTGTTCCCCAACTTGTCGCAACCCTCTTGAGATCCCTTGTTGCTTTTGCCGCTGTTGTCCCCCTTCGTTTCTCTCTTTCTGCTTCTGCTCGTGTTTCTTGCATTTCGTTGTGCTACAATGTTGTTGCCACGAGGCCCCCCTTCTCACGTGTAGAGTACACACCATGGTCAACACGATCACGAGTTCGAGTGCAAGTACAAGCACTACCACAAGCACTACCACAAGCACTACCACAAGGTACAATTCCTACGTATCATCGAAGAGTAGTCTACGATTATCATCCCCCCTGGTTTGCCCCATCGCGTTGAGACACGCACACATGTACATCCACACAATGACGCGTGCTAGCTTTCCCCTCACATCTCTCCTCTCACGAGCCATCTTCTTTTCGAGGTCACGCCAAAATCTCACCATCCGCTCAGCTGCTCGCCATGCATCGATGATGACCTCAGTTCATCGGGATGTCCCGGCACCGCTTCCGTCCAGTCTCGACGACTTCTGCGTCCGTGACAAGAGGAGACAGAAAGCTCCTTGTTGTTTGCTTTGTTCTTGCGTCTGGCGCGAAGATTCGTCGCACCCTCCTGCGAACCTGTGAGCGTTTGGGAGAGTCCCACCAATGATGACTTGGAGCGACCACCTCCTGACAACATCGGCGTGCTCTTCTGTCGTACCAGCAAGTCGAATCGATTCGGAAGCGCCTCGTTGGGATTAAAATCATCACGAAAAAACGCCGGCAAGTCGTCACTCGCATTATTTTTGCCTTTGGGTGGCGGTCCGGATAGGTTCAACATCTTGCGAAGTTCGCTCGGATCCATTGGCTTGCCGAGCTGCAGAGGACGGCGGCGATAGTTATCGTCGGATTCTTTGTCGGCATCTTCCCGAATCGAAGACGGCGTCGATGCCTCGGGGGCCTTCTTCAGCGCCCTTCTCTTGCCAGGGACAAACGTCACGGGTTTCTTCACAAACGACATCAGAGACTCTTCATCGTCGTAGTCATCGTTGAAGTTCTTGATGGAGTGATCGTCTTGGAATCGTCTCAGCTTGGCGAAGCTTGAACTGAGGGACGACTCCCCTCCTCCGGATGACATCAGATCCCTCGACTTTCCGTTTTGGGTCCTCGACATTCGTTGGTCTGTTCTGGTAAACACATCGACGGAACCAACTTCGAGCTCTTCATTGTCGCTTTCGTCATTGTGGAACGAATCCATGGACTCGCAGTCGCTGCCGCTGTCGCTGTCACCTGCGCCATATGCAAAGGCCGAGCGGCGGCCACTGGATGCCATCCCATGAGGCTTGGTCCTGTCGATCTTCCGCACAGTTCTCTTGGAGTTGGCGTCCGCATGCGAAAGGGGTTTGACGTTCGAGGCAAGTTGATCTTGCCGAGCAACGGATGCCTTTGCCTTTCGCGCTTCCGACTCTCTTGCCTGCCTGCTTTTGTGATCACGATCGTCATCACCATCGTCATCACTACCCATCGCGCTGCCATCGTCCGCAAATGCCATCTCTGCAGCATGCTGGCTCAAGTTCAAGTCGTCATCAATGACGCGTTCCATAAGCCACTTGGCCTTCACGATGCTATTTTCGCGGCTGAATGACTTGGATCGTTCCAGCTTGGGTCTCCCACCCCTATCTGCAGCTGCTGGTGCCGCCGTCACCCTGGCTTGGTTGGAATCATGTGAGAAGATGCCCCCTGTGGGTGGGCAATGCAGAGAACGATTTCCCCACTCGTTGGCGCTGCTCTTCTTGTCACGATTGTCCAACTCGTTGTCATCCATCATGAATGCCGCCAAGATGTCCTCCTCTGACACACGCGTTTGTCGCTTCTTCCTCCCACCCGTGAACGATTGGCTTCTTCTGAGAGCCGGTCGGGCAGGCACGTTGACCTTCTGGGTGGCTGGGTCCAGCAGCTGTCCCAGGTTCTGGGAGCTCTTTGATCGCAGAAAGTGCATGGCATGCCTTGGTGGCTCACGTCTGCTCATCTCTGCGGCCTTCGAACGGACCTTCATGGTCGTACCAGCGACCATGCTTCTCGTGTTGCAGTTGCTGGTGTTGTTGTTGCTGTTATTGTTGCTTTGGAGATGGCTGTTGCTTGCCGCTGTGGCGGCGCTGCTGTTCATGACAGACGCGCACAAACTCTTGGACTGCTCAAGCAACAGTCCTCGTGATGGCTTTGTGTCAGTTTCGTTTCGCATCGGTCTTGGAAAGTGTTGCGGATGCTGCTCCTCCTCGGCGGGAGATAACCGAGATGGCAGAGCATGCTTCAAGTCAAGGCTGGTGTTGGACTTGGCAACTTCCTGTTGTTCTTCAATTGAGACATCGTAGTTGGTCTCTTCAGCGGTATGCACGCCTCTGTTGTATTTGTTGTTGACGGTGGTAGACGAGTTCTTGGCATCACCGTTGATTGTGTTCGCGCCATCTTCACCAGGACGATGCGCGGCATCGCCAGGTTCTCCCTTCGTGGCCTTTGAGACAACAGCACGGATCCTTCGGATTTTCCGGCCGGTGCCTCGTTTGGATTGCTTCTCGATCGCCTTGGATGTTTCCTTCGAGTCTCGAGGGAGCGGGAGAACTGCCTTGTCTACATCTGCATCCCCGAGCACGTCTTGACTCTCTTGTGTTGACGGTTGTCGAGCTTCTGGGATTGGATCCGACTCACCATCTGCTGCAGCACTGGCAGTGTCCTTATCCGCCGTCGCGGGTGCATTATCATTTGCCTGATCGCTGTTGCTGTTGCTGTCGCTGTCGTCCGCGTTAACGTCTACGGTCTTGAACTTCTTCGGTTTGCTGGAGGACCGGCTCTTCTTGGATGTCTTGGATGGATGTCGCTTCATCCGCCGATGATGGCTGCTACTTTTCGATAGCTCGTCTGATTGCTGCTTCTTGTCCTTGGAGTTTCCAGCTGCGGACTTGATGGATTCTTTGCTTGTTGCGTCCTTCAGCTTCAACTCACCATATTCAGGCTCAATTTGACCAAGCTGGTCTTGCGTATTGAATTCATCTGGCGACGACGATGGATTGGCGTTGCCGTTGCCGTGAGCGCCAGCCTCCTTCGTTTTGCTCTGGTTTGGCTCCTCCGATGTTTTCGAATCGCCATGTCCAGTATCCATTTCGCCAGCTTTCGGTTGCGCATCATCGGCAGCACTCTCTACCTTTTCCTTATTCGCAGAGCGCTTCTTCTTGACGCCTTTCTTGCGTGAATGCTGTGAACAAGACAATGCTGACTTCTTGTCGTCATCGTCCTTCGTCTTTTTCGTCTTTGATCTCGTTCGCCTCTTCGAATGCGTTGTTGCCTGATCCAACTCCTCCTGTTCACCGTGGCCAGTTTCAGTTTGGCCCGTCTCTCTATCCGTGTTCGATTTACTGAGGGAAGGCGACGCAGATGGTGCCTGTGGGGCTGACATCAGCGATGCTGCTGTCTCTAGCGATGGTGATGCCGACGATGAATTGCCTTTGACGTTGCCAGATGTGCCATCAGCGTCCCCAACGACCGCCCCCATACCATCAGTAGAACTCTTTGCTTTTTCCTTCTGTGTTGAACGTTTCTTCTTGGTGCCTTTCTTGCGTGTGTGCTGCGAAGACGACAGCGCCGACTTCTTGTCTGCACCCTTGGACTTGCCGGTTTTGAGCTTGGTAGCTTCTTTGGTGGACGCGTCCTTCAGATCCGCCTCGCCGTACTCAGTGTCTGCTTCACCAATTTGATGACGTGCATTATTGGGTGCAGTGTGTGAAGGTGATGATGCTGATACCTGTGGCGCAGACGACGATGCAACTGCTTCTGCTGATGGCAACGATGGCGATGGGTTGGCTTTGACATTGCTGGATCCATTATCCGCCTCTTCACCATGAGTTGAAATCTCTTCTTTGTCCTTGCTTGCTGGACGTCTCTTCTTGGCGGCAGCTTTCTTGCTTGTGTGCTGCGAAGAGGAGAGTGCTGACTTCTTGTCGTCATCCTTGGGCTTTCTTAGCTTTGATCTCGCCCGCCTCTTCGAATGCGACGTATCCTTGTCCAGCTCCTGCTGCTCACCGCGTGCTTTGGTGTGCGATCCGGATATTCCGTCTGGTTTGCCGACCTGAGAATCGATCATGTGAGGAATTTCGATGCGTGAGGTCTCCGTGTCCAACTGATCAACTGGTACATGAGCGTCGCGTGAAGGTTCACCCTCTGTCCCAATCGGTCGCATCACCTCCTCAGTTGCACCTTTCTCGGACACAACCGATGATGCGACGGATGTGAGTGACGTCGATCTGTTGCTGGCTTCCACGTCATCAGACGGGATCTTGGCACGGCTGGCCTTCTTGGATGCAAGGGATGCCCTCCTCCTTGGTTTCGTGGAGGTGGTATTGGCGGCGTTCGCTGATTTCACCGCTTTGGCTTTCTTTGGCATCTTGGTCGCCGGTCCGATTGCCACGTCTTCTTTCAACTCCCTCTCAGCCAGAATAGCAAGGTCCATGTCATCGGGGAGAGATATGGATGACTTGGTTGCTGTAAGCTTCGTTCTTTCCTTGCGCGTTGGTCGCTTGGAAATGCTCTTGCTTCGTTTCGCCGCTTTCGGTTCTTCTGCGGCGTCTGCCCGTCCTCTGCTGCCAACGTCTCCCGTCGCGTCTTTCAATCCTGACTTTGACTTTGATCGCGTTTTCCCCTTGGCTTTGACCTTGGTGTCATCCGCTGCACTGTCTGCGGGGGCCTTCGCTGGTTGCGCCGCCTTGTCGGCAGATCTGCCTCGTTTCGGGACGGTGCGGCGTTTCCTGATGCTGCGTTCCCCCACGACAGAACCGGATTTTGAATTCGATCTCGATTTCGCCTTGCGCGTCACACTCTTGTCCCTATCCTTGTCTCGCCCTCTCCTTGAGGCACCTGCGTCTGCGTCGGCGTCATCGCTTGGCTCATCGGCCGCAACAGCACCGGTCTTGCGTTGATTGCCACGTCTTGACGAATTCTCATCGTTGATGCCATCGTTATCACCAACAGCACCATCGTTGTCAGTTTTGCCGTTGTCGTTGTAACCACCGTAGAAGACCTCTCCGATAGAACCAGAACTATCCAACGTGGAGATGGTGCTGTCTCCCAATGAATCCTTAGACCTTCGCCGCTTGGGTCGAGCACCTTTTGCCATTTTAGCAGCATCGGACCTCATAGCAAGCTTGTTGGCCTTCGCAGGCTTCGTATTGTCGACTTTGCTCTCCTTCGTCTTGGGTGGGATGACAACCTTGCCCGTGGCGGCTTCCATGTTCGCTGTCGCGTCTCCTTGCTGTGTGCTGCGAGCAGCAGTAGCGCTGATGACACTGGCATCAACAGGAGCAGCAGCCCCGCCGCGCGATGGCTTCTTCTTTTTCTTCACCGTGGACTTGACCAGTGCTGACTTCGCTGTCGCCTTCATCTTTGGTTTGGTCTTCGCTTTGCTGGTGGTCTCTTTGCGTGGCTTCTTCTTCACTCCGATGCTGGTTGTTTCGGAGCTGATGGGCGCCGCCATGGTCGAAGCAGCTGCGGATGCAGATCGCATGATGGCTGTTCTTTCGTTGCATACGCGCCTTGCCAAGCCAGATGATGCGCGATATGCATGCGATGTTTAATATGATATGACTATGGTGGGTATCGGATTGGCACGATCTTTGTCTCCTTTGCGCGATGCGTTTGTACCCCTTGTTGTTGTTGTTTCCGTCTTCGTTTTGATTGTTGTTGATGTTGATGTCGTTGTTGATGTTGTTGTTGATGTTGTCGTTGGTGCTGTTTGGACTTTGGACTTCTTTTGCTTTGGCGATGCTCTCCTTGTGCCACCTTGTTTGTTGTGATTGCGATACACTGTGTTGACTTGAAACGGTGTTTACGTTGTCCTTGTCCGTGTTTGTGCTGCTCAACGTGACCCAACATCTTACCTATCCTCCCTTGTGTTTGGCGCGTACGTTCCAAGTTGACACCCTGTAACGTTGGTTGCGGGCGCAAAACGCTCAGTGTTCTTGTGGACGTCAATGTCAATCGCAATGACTGATCTTCCGCTAGATACAAGCCCGTGTGACCTTTCTTCAGCTTCGAACTTCACGTTGTGGCGAATTATTTATGGAAGTGCGACATTGTAGGTGTCGCTGTTGGGTCACACGACGGTCACATGAACGAACAAAAAGGTGTTCTGCTCACATGGACGAACCAGCGCCACCTCCGGACACAAAATCGTGTATCGTCCCAATCGTTCGTCTCGTGTCGTCTCTTGCGATCGCTCTTCGGGCCACGCAATCTGCGAAAAGAACAAGCGGCAATCTGTGAGTTCGATCCGACGAATGGGTACGACTAAATGGAAGGATGGGTGAACGAACAAACGAATGAGTGAGCTTCCGCAAGGCATGAATAGCATAATGCCATGCAATCAGGAATCCGAACGCATTATAATACTCGTACGGACTTCCATGATGATCCGTTCTCCTGCATGTGGTCGCAGGTTCGGCTATCGAAGGCCTTCGCGAGTCATGCGTACTCGCACTCGCAGTCTTGAGATTATGGTCTTCTATTACTTCGCCCTACGTACTACGTCCTTGCCCAAATGGAGAGGTTGCGTGCGCTGCTCTTTCATGAGCTGCAATGCTGGGACTGATACCATGCTCGTAAGCGGTATGCGTGGAGTTGGTACACCCAGCTACTGTTTCGTCTTCGTCTGCTTGGATTTCTTGTCCATAACGGACTGCGGGACCTTGCCCTCGATGGAGCCTTCGTTCATCCACACCTCGGACTTCATGTCGCTGGATCCGGTCTCCCATCGCACAACTTCCACTTCGCGATTTCTCTTCTTGGCGGACGAAGCATCTTGTGTTGCTGCGTTCGCCGCTTCCTTTGCTTTGGCGGCCTCACGTCGTGCCGATCGCCTTGCTTTGTCGCTGAGGCTGTCATCATCGACGATGGCAAAGCTCTCGCTCATCGACCGTTGGTACACCTCACGCGATCCTTGCATGTCGCCCGCCCGTTGCAGCATGAGCTCGTACGATCTCCACACCGTCGCCTTTTCTGCCGTACCCGGAGCAAATTGTTTCATGAATCGTTCGTAGACCATGGTGGCCTCCTTCAGATTGCCAAGTTCCTCCTCCATCTGCGCCCACGCCGTGACGGCCGCCACGTTGCGATTGTCAGCATCCAATGCTCGGCTCAAACATCGGCGGGCCGCGGCGTCATCGCCTTCCTGCACTTCCAGAACGCCCCATGCTTGCCAAAGTCGTGCGCAGCCGTATCCGCCGGAACGACCACCCGACGCCTGCGCGCAGTTCCAGATCCCTTGCTGGAAGATGTCACGTGCCCGGCGGGGGTCGCCATGTCGGGTCTCCAACACACCCCAAGCTTGCCATGCCGGTGAATGGCGTTTGTTGATCTTCGTTGCTTTTCGGAATCTGCAGTATCAGCCGCAACCGCGCAAATATAGTATAATGTGACCAAGACACGTATGACAACATGCAGGGAGGAAGCAAGAGAAATAGAAACAAAATAGTGATCGGCAGCGCCACGACAGCATCATGTGAGAATTCAGAATTTGGATTGATTGGATGAGACAGGATAGCCAGTCCAACATTCACGTTGCGCAAGCATCAGCAAAGGCAGCAGTAGCAACTCCAAACCAGACCGACATGCACTCCGTGTTACTCACAACTTCCGCGCCGAATCCACGTCACCCAGCGCCTCCGATACGTACACGCCGTAGGCTTGCAACACACCGGCATCCCGCTTGTTTGCCTGCAGGGCCCGTTCGAAAAGGTCGATAGCCTTGCGGCTATTTTCACGTTTCGTCTCCATGATGGCATAGGCCTGCAGCACGCGGGAATTGCGCGGATCGAATTTGAGCACGGCGTCGTAGCAATCCTGCGCCGCCTCGTACTGCCCGACGGCGGTTTCCATGACACCCAGCTGCAACCACGCGGCGGAGCACTTGGGATCGATTTCCAAAGCTGCCTGGTACAATTCGCGTGCGCGGCACACGTCGTTGACCTTCTTGTACTCCATGGAGGCCCATGCCGTGAAGACGTGGGATGATTGGGGTTTGTTGGCCAGCGTCAATTCACGCGATGCGGTTTCGTAACACAGACGTCCCGCCGCGGCGCTCTGACGGAATTTGCGTGTCCGCAGCTGCGCCAGCGCGACCCATCCGGCAGCATGCGATGGGCGCGATTTGATGGCTTCCAAATACAAGGCCTCAGCGCGTCCGAGGTTGCCGCATTTCTCTTCGAGCACACCCAGGGATTGCAGGAGGAATGGGTTCGCGCCACGATCGCGTTCGCCGTTGTGGTCAAAGGAGACGGAATTGGCCACTCCACGGCGCAACCATTCCCGTGCCAGCTGCGTGTCCCTGCGCCGTTCGGCAGACCGCGAGAGACCCAGGTAGGCACGTCCATCCTGCGGGTCAACGGAGATGGCCATCTCGTACAGCTCCTGCGCCTCTTCGACACGATCTCTGCGCAGTTCCTTCTTTGCGTAATAATTGAGACGCGCGGCGTTGACTGGAAGGGCTTTACTGAGGCGCACACCTTCCCGGAACTTCACCGCGCCGTCGCCCATGAGTGAGGTGTCGTAAGCGCCGTTGCTGCGGCGATATCCGTACACGCGGTCTTCGACCAGCCGCGTGAGTTCGAAATCGACCTTGCCGGATGAATTGGCGTCTGCGCTTGGGATATCGGTGAGCACCGGGTTAGTGGCGTTGATAGTGCTGTTGCTGTTGCTGTCGGCGGATGTAGCCGTCGTGTCATCCCCATTTGTCGTTGTGGCGGGTGCAATTTCATCCACGAAGGCCACAACATTGGCCAGACCAGCATCCGCCGTGTTTGTGTTTGAATTCTTTTTCGTCGCGTCACTTGCCTGGTTTGCTGCCTGATCGCGACCGTCCTCCACGGTCTGCTGTCGCTGGCGCACCTTGCTGATCGTGGCATCCCGTCGTTTCATTTCGTACAAATCAAAATCAATGGATTCCTGATCCAGCACGGGTTCCGGAAAGAGGCCTTCGAAACTCCACAAATTGGTGCTGCCCTCCGCAACGACCTGATCGTACTGGGCCTGCCGTTCTTCTTTCAGTCGGCGCGTTGCCATTTCAGTTTCTGGAATGGTCTTCTTACGACGATACTTCTTCCGCTTTGTTCTAGGTCGCGGCTTTGGTATTTCTCCCGTGGCTGCGATGGGCCGTTTGGATTTGTTGTTGGCTGGCGTCTGTTCCGAGTTTTGCCATCTGTCTTCATTGTCGGAGAAGGACGACGACATCGACATGAGCAGCGAGTTGTAGCGTTGTGTGGCAGTGGCGTGATACGTGCGTGCGGCTGTATTTTGCATGGCTCTATTCGATGAGGGTACAGCAAAGGCATCGGCGCATGGTATCCTTGCCGTTGTGGTGGTTGCCATCATGGCGATCAACGCAAGCGCGCACACTCGCATCGGCATCAACACCGTATGTGCGGAGTGTCTTTGCGCGTGCTTCGGTGAGTTCCTTGCTGATGGTGCTAATTGTACGAGTATTGATGACGATCGCACAGGCGATTGTGCAAGCTGAAGCAGAAGTGGGGATGATGGTGATGATGATGGCCCCGACAGCGATGATGTAGCTGTCTCGGGCTTGCTTTTGTCTTCTGCCTGTGTGGCAGACGTAGAGGGACCGCACGATGCTGTTCTATTCGATCCCATCATCATGCTCACGCCTGCTATTTGAATGGTTGGTTGAAGATATCCAACGGATTTGCTGCACTCCGATGCAATCAGCTTCGTTGAATCCCTTGCCAACAACGATGACGATGATACCGCCAACGGAGGCACTCCCACAATCACTGCCACTGCCACTGCCACAATCGCCCGCCTGATGGACTGATGGGACGATCGATGAGACGATCGATGGATGTTCTATGTTGGAAGTTGACACGTTCCTATGACGGTTTGCTCTCTTTTGCCCTGCAGTGATCGAGCAGTTGGGTGTTCTGGGGTCACGATTTCTTGTCGTTTTTCGTTGTTGTCTCCAGGTGTTGAAGTTGTCGTGGGTACGTTGTTGGGGTTGTTGCGATGGTTGGTGGTGCGTTGTGTGTGCGCAGTGTGCTCAGCGCTGATGATGTCGCCGTCGCTGTGTTTGCGTGCCCGCTGCTCACCTTTCTTCGCCCGATCTTGCTCCAAGTGAAGTTCCATCGCGAGCTTCAACTTCAACACAAATCAAGCTCGAATTGGCATCCGAAATGGAATCTTCCATTCTCACATGTATCCATGATTGAACTCGTGTCAAGTGACACCTCATCAGACCGTTTATTCGGATTGATCGAGCACAGGTGTTGAGAAAAAGCAGCTGTTTGGCAAGAATTCACGTCTTTCGCGAACACAATGACGCAACCTCTTCTCCGAAAGGACTTTGTGAAACAACAAAGTCGTATTTGATGAAGGAAATTAGCCTCGTAATTGAACTACCATATTTGGAACAGAGCTATGCTTCGTTTCAAACACGAAACAACGACAGTCGCGGAAGAACAAAGAACAAACGCAAGAATCTGCCAACAAACAAGCTGACACGATCTTCCCCGCATGATCTTCGAGCGCGGGGAAGAGGGAGGTGGGGAACAAGTGGAGGAGACAGGCGTCTGATCCCAAACCTGCGGGAGGGACCTTCCATCCATCGATTGGTTGCACGCTTCAGAGTTGACGCTACTTTCCACAAAACGCATCCTCGTACCATACATACTATTCTATTATACAATAAAGAAGCATAGTTGCCACAACAAGGTTTTTGACGATCACATCCATCATCTGCAGCGAGAGGCGTAGAGACGCACAGAAACCAGAAAGAATTGGAGAGACACCAGCAACTCCAACACTCTACTAATAGAGAGCGCACTTTGAGTACCACCATCATGGACGATTTTCCAGAACCAGACATGGACCCGGGCTTCATCGAAGGTGCTCATACAGCCTTTGTCCAATACCTCCGGGATTCGCCCGACATGCGCAAGACTGTGCGATCCTCCTTCCAGCAATCCCTCTATGCCGGCGGCGGCGCCATGATGGGTGGCATGATCGGCGGTCCCGTCGGTGGTCTGGTGGGCGGCATCGCGGGCAGCATCACGGGATACATGAAGGCTGACGATTACGACGGCATGGTCCTCTCGTTGTCCAGCCTCGACGCATCCGACAAGGAAAGGCTCCTCAAGAACGTCGCCGGCATCTTGATGAAGGCAGGCATGGTGGCGCAAGGATTCTCCTCCGTGGCCAACTTCCAGACGGCGGTGCTGGAGTACTGCGCGCAGCCGGACGTTCGAAAACAAATTTGGAATGCCTGCACGAATGTGTTGGCGCAAGCGCGGAACTAGAAACCATTGGGCAGCATGTGTAATGCCATGCGATCATTGCAGCGAAGTGTTCGTGGAGCACCAATTTTGCTCGTACGTATTTTGGAATACGCATGGATCTGCGCACGCACTGCTTCCGAATTCGTTGGGGCATTGCATGCAATGCAATCGAATGCGCGGTCATGCCATGAGTGATAGCAGATACTCGACGCAAGACACAGTCCCCGTTTGTCGCCCGCGAGCAGGCTGTACCGAAAGCCATCGTGGAGAGGAGGGAAGGAGGAATACGCCTTGGCTTTCCAAGTCGTCTCAGGCCGCTTTGTGAGTACGGCTGGCAATCCTGATGAGATTGATCAAGCTCCCATTTCGGCGCGGGCTGCAGCGCAGAAAAACATGCGCTCCACTTGCAACGGATCTTCTGGAGGCTCATAAGTGCGCGGGCAATTCCTTCAAGCGCACTGACGTCGTTATTCGCCATTGATGCTTCGATGTAGGGCAGATCAAATCGACGGCAAGTCGCAATCCCCATATTCAGTGCTGTCCCTGGCATCCGACGAGTTGGCTCGGAAGGTCTCTATTCCTCCACCAGAACATGGCAAACATGCGAGCCGTACGAACGATATTACATGTAATACCATGAGATGAGATAATAGTTCATCTTTTCGGTGATTGACCCACAGGTGCGACAGGTCATTTCTCTTGATGTTCTGGGAAGAATGGTTCTGTGCAATTGAGCGTCTGGATCCGTCTCATTCGGGCGCAGAACTGCAGATGATGATGTACTGGCACTCGCAAGAGGGCCCCTTCCATCACCTCTGGCCATACTATCGGTGCTTCTGACTGGTAGTCGTATCTCACCGAACTGGTTGGCGACGTTGCCATGGCTGCTGTGATTGCTATCTCATGAAGTCTTGTCTCCTCCGCCTTTTGGAGGGTTCGTTCTCTTGAGCCTACCCAAAGGACATGCAGACATGTGCCAGAAACGATGTTGAAATGGGTGCTTCGATGTGTCGATCGAATACTTCGATGATACAGCGTACCGTCATAGGAGTGTTGGATTGGACTCGCTATTGCAAGATGATCGAGCTATCATCCTTTCCTCATCCCACAGAGCAACACAGTTGGTTAGTCTCGATGCAGTATCATGCTGTTGTACACTGCTGAGAGCGCATCATCGGGTGTAGGCGTCTACGACCAGTGTGAATAAATCGAGTTTGTTCTCGATCAGCTTGACTACCGCAGATGTCTTCGCGCCAATTTCAGCGAACTTCGTTCCATGTTGCGTGGATCAACAACTTTTTGGGATCCGCCAAAAACAACAGGAACGACCACAACAGCCCAACAACAACACAAATACCAAGCCAACCAAGAAGCAACACCAAGAAGCAACACCAACACAACACCAAGGAGGAAATATTATAAATCGATCGCCATCTCTGGTGCCATCACCATCATCATCATCACTATCACCAGGAACAACCATGCACATCAAGCAGATCACGATATCGAACTTCCGGTCGTTCAAGCGACAACTGGAGCTGCAGGAACCTTTCTCTCCAACGACCAACATCGTGATCGGATCCAATGGCCATGGCAAATCGAACCTCTTCGCCGCAGTCCAGTTCGTTTTGCTCAGTCCGCGATTCTACACCTTGGGTGCTGTAAGTCCCTCTCTCTATCCCTCTCTCTGTCTCTAGAGAAAGCATAGTGCTTCGTTCCTTCGTTGCTTTTGCTGCATTGCATGGATTGGACCGCGATGGTGCCACGAAGATGGAACGGGATATAAAACGCCCGCATCTGTGGTTCCACTCGCTGTACACTCCCGCACGCCTCTAACACATGCACCATACACCATACAACACCCGTACATTGCACTACTCTGCCACATTTTGATGCCTTGGACGGACAATCACAGAGAGAACGCAGAGCGCTGCTGCACGAAGGAACCGGATCGGCAGCCGTCAACGCCTTCGTGGAGATCGTCTTTGACAACTCCGACAACCGATTTGCGTTGGAGCATTCCGATGAGGTCGTGCTGCGACGCACCATCGGAAGCAAGAAGGATGAATTCTTCCTGCAACGCAAGCGCGCCACGAAGCAAGAGATCGCCAGCCTGCTGGAGGGAGCCGGCTTCTCCAAGTCCAACCCCTACTTCATGGTAGAGCAAGGTAAGATCCAGGACCTCTGCACGATGACCGATGCGGAACGACTCAATCTCCTCCAGCAGGTGGCGGGAACCACGGTGTACGACGAGAAGAAGAAGGAATCGCAAATCAAGATGAAGGAGAACGAGCAATCTATCGAGAAGATGGATGAGATCCTGTCCGATATCGACAAGCGCCTTCAGGAGCTTCAAGGAGAGACGGAGGAACTCCGGACCTACCAGCAGCTTGATCGCCAACGCAAGTCGCTGGAGTACACCCTGTACGAGAAGGAGCTGCGCAAGGCCCGGCACGCGTTGCTGCAGTTGGAGACGCAGCGGGAGGAACATGCCGGGCAGTACCAGGCTATGCACGAGGACCATCGCCGCACGCAGGACCAAATCCAGGATGCCGAGAGCACGCTGCGGACGCAGGCGCAGAACCTCCGCCGCAACCGATTGCAGCTGGGGCGCCTGGAGCAGGACAAGAAGGATGCAGTGAAGCATCGTGAGCAGTGCAAATGGGACATGGAGGAGTACAGGGAGCGCGCGAAGGTCGGGGCGGAGGAGCTGGTCAAGTCCAAGGCCCAGCTCAAAGAGCTGAACGGTCAGATCGCAAAAGCGGAAGCCGATCAGGAGGAGCTGCTGCCGAGGTTCCGCGACGAGCGCAGCAAGCTGGACGGTTTGTTGCGTGAGATCGAGCAAGTGCAGCATCAGATGGATGCGATGTACGCCAAGCAAGGTCGCGTGAAGCAGTATTCCACCATCGAGGAACGCGATGCTGTCCTGCGACAGCAGATGTCGGAGATCGAAGGTCTCAAGGCCAACACCGCACAGATGGTGGATGAACAACGGACGGCGTTGGCCAACGTCCGTCGTGCTATCCAGTCACAGCCTGCACAAGTCCAGATGCGCCAGGCTCAGATCAAGGACAGGCAGGATCAGCTGCACTCGCTGGGGAAGCAACTCAACGACAAGAAGAAAGAGCATGGCGGGCTCTTCGAACGACGCAAGACGCTGTGGCATGATTTGGAGAACGTGAAGGAGCAGATGAGCGACGCCAAGGAACAGCTCAACAGCGCACGCGGCGATTTCTGGAAGACGATGCCCCGCAACACCGCGATGGGCATCAGCAACCTCGATCAGCTGGTGCGACGCGAAGGGCTGACTGTCGGCGTGCAGTACTTCGGCATGCTCATGGACAACTTCGAGCTGAAGGACGACGAGTACCGCACGGCGGTAGAGGTGGCCGCGCAGAATGCGCTGTTCCACGTCATCGTGGATACGGACGAGACCGCCGCTCGGTTGATGAGACGCCTCGAGGAGCACAAGCTGGGTCGCGTCACCTTCCTTCCTCTCAACCGTCTCCACACGGACACGCGCGGCACGACGCAGTACCCGCCTGAAGAGAACTGCCGCATTCTGCACGCCTGCATCACCTTCGACAACCGAGTGGAGCGGGCCATGCGGCACGTGTTTGACAAGAAGCTCCTGGCACGGACTTCCGAGGTTGCATCCGAATGGTCATCACGGTACCGCATGGATGCCATCACGATCGAGGGTGATCTGTGCAGTCGCAAGGGTGCGTTGACGGGCGGATACGTCGATGCGAACAAGAGCCGGTTGCGTGCTCACGATCGTCTGCGTCAGGAACGCAACGCGCATGATGGGTTGCTGCGACGCTTCCACAGCTTGAAGCAGGACAGCGAGAAGGTGGACCACGACGTGGCGAGGACGGCGGCAGAGGTGTCTCAGGTCGAACGTGAGCAGCTGAAGCTAGAACGAGAACTGGCATCCATGCAGTCCTTGTTGGATCGTGCCCAAAGCCAGATGAATGAGAACGAGCGGGAGGCGGAGCGGCTGGAAACGGAGATCATTCCTCCGCTGGAACGTGACATGGTATCGTTTGAGGGTGACTTGGAACGTCTGCGCAAGGAGATTGGCACGGAGCTGGTCCGTGCACTGTCGGATGAGGAACGTACCACCCTGCAACGTCTGAAGCAGGAATTCGCGGCCAAGACAAAGGCTGCGGAAAGTCAGCGTGGTGTCGTGGATGACATCACAGCCCGACGCCAGCAGCTCAGCAGTTTGCTGCAGGACAACCTGCTGAAAGCACGTCGCGAGCTCACAGAAACGCGTGTGGAGTCCGGAAACGGCCCAGGCGACCGCATCGAACGCATCGCATCCGACGCAGCGCAAGAGCAGCTGGAATTTGATCTGCAGCTTCGAGAGGGACGGTACGACGATGCGGTGAAGCACGCGGATGAGTTGGAGAGCCAAATGAAGCAGATCCGTCAAACGGGCAGAGATATCCAGGCCAATCTTGATGCAACTCACCAGACGGTGGAGGATCTGAAGACCGCGGAGATGGATGTGGCGAAGAGAATCGAGGAGAAGTCGACGGAAGCCGAGGATCTGCTGAACAAGGTGTGTGATTTGGATATGCATGTGTGCATGTGCTTGTGCATGTGCGTGAGATTGTACTTTGAGGTTGAATGGGAGTGATCACACTGCGCCTGCCATCACGGTCATCAGGCATGCTGGAGCATTCACCTGTGCATTTCCTTCCCTCACCATCTTCGTTCCGTTCTGTTCTTTTTCTTGCTGATCTGTCACATTCCAATCTGCTCTACTCTGCGCTACTCTACTCTACTCTGATCTACCCTACTTGATTGCATTCTGGTGTATCGCTCTGCGCAGAAATCCATGAACGTCTCCAAGCGTGACACGTACGTGCGCAAGATCCAGGAGCTGGGGTCTCTGCCACCAACCAGCGAGCTGAAGGAGCACAAGAAGCAGTCCATTCCCAACCTCACCAAGGCCATCGAAGGTGTCAACAAGAACCTCAAGAAGTACTCACACGTCAACAAGAAGGCATTCGACCAGTACGTCAACTTCAATGATAAGCGCAGCGAGCTGCTGAGACGCAAGCGCGAGCTGGATGAAGGTGCCACGAAGGTGGAGGAGCTGATCAGCAGCCTTGACGACAAGAAGGATGCGGCGATCAACCGTATCTTCCGCAAGGTGAGCAAGAACTTCAGACAGGTCTTCAAGGAACTCGTGCCGTTGGGTGGTGGCAAGCTCATCATCAAGGCTGCCGCTATGGATGACGACGACGACGACGACAACGATGAGGATGACGATGACGATGAGGATGAGACCGACAAGGAAGCCCAGTCTGATGTGTCTGAGGAGGGTGCCGTCGCAAAACCACCAGCAGGCTCTCGAAATATCCCTGCAGACTCGTACAGAGGCATCGGCATCAAGGTGTGGTTCAGCGACTCGGGAGAGAACTTCATGATGTCACAATTGAGCGGCGGGCAGAAGGCGTTGGTGGCATTGGCTCTCATCTTTGCCATCCAGCGATGCGATCCTGCCCCTTTCTACATCTTCGACGAGCTTGATCAGGCATTGGATTCCACGTACCGACAGGCCGTCGCCAACCTCATCCACCGTCAGAGCGTAGACGAGGACAATCCAGCCCAGTTCATCATGAGCACGTTCCGTCCCGAGCTCGTCGCCGTGTCAGACAACTTTTACCGCATCGCTTTCCGCAACCGTGAGAGCAGAGTGGAGTCCACGAACAAACCAGCCGCGTTGAAGTTCATCGCTGACGAGGAGAAGAAGCTGAGCAGTGGCGGTTCGGCTGCCGCGGAAGCCGTTGGGAGAGGTAGCGCAAGAGACTCTCGCAAGCGCAAGTCGGTTGCTGTGGAGTGAATACAGCAACACTGTTAGCTCATAGGAGCGCAAGTCGAGCATGATGAGTGATGCAGCAACTGCGGAAGCACAATCGGCCACCGCAGAACCGGCTGCTCGGCTCATGCTGCGTATGGTAGTATCATTGGGAGCGTTGCCGGGGTGTCATCCGCAAATCCAGGATGTTCAAACGGAATGGCAACTACAAGGACGTACACGCAGCAAGATTCGTCACAGCATGGATTGCTCTGCTCTATGCCCCAAAGAGAGTGATGGGATCTCTCAGTCATCGTTTCTCAAGCGTATTATATAGTAACATAATTCTATCATAATATATAATGTGATGTAATACATTGCCAAGTATTGCGCGACTCTCCAGAGTACTCCCTATGCACGACCTATTGAGTACTCCACTTGCGTGTCTCAAGTTTGTCACATTTTTGACATCAGGGTGAAACACTCCGACGGTGACCACAAGTAGAGTACACGTACTCGAGTGTGGATGATGATACGGCACTCCATGGTACTTCGACACAAACCTCTTCATCCAGTTTCTGATGGCACGGAAACGAGTGGGTGCCTCAGGCGCCATCACTCTTGTTCATGCTCTTGCTATTCCTCTTGGCGGATCTGCGCAAGGCCTTTTCGATTCGCTGCCGCTCCTTGCGATCTCGGACCTTGCGTTCCTTGAACTTCTTCACGAGATCATCAAATCCAATATCCATCAGGTGCATCTTTGCCAATCGTGCAGCCTTCGTGACAGGTCCGAGCATCTTGATGGCAGCGTCGTCAGGGATCTCCGTGCACTTCTCCAACGGACGACCCGTGATACGCTCTGCGGCATGCACGAGGTTGACGTCCGTCTCCGCAACCAAGCTGATGGCCCTGCCGCGCCGACCGGCTCGGGCTGTGCGTCCGACACGGTGCACGTAAGAGACAGTGTTCCTTGGGAGCTCGGAATTGATGACAAGATCAACGCACGGGATGTCCAGTCCACGAGATGCCACGTCCGTCGCGACGAGCACTCGGGCTTGCTGGGATTTGAACTTCCCCAGCGCTGCCAACCTGCGGTTCTGCGACAGAAGAGAATGCAACGCCACATTCTCCACCCCAACTTGAGACAGTATGCCCGATACCAACGCAGCTCGCTCGCACGTGGACACGAAGATGATCGCAGACCTTGATTTGCTTGGTCCTTGATCACCATCGCCATCGCTATCGCCGTTGTCGTCGTTGTCATTGCCACGATTATTGCTGGTTCTCGATCGTTTGCCAGACCACGCATTCTTTCCATTCGATGCCTTGGCACGTCCACCGTGAGACATCAATGCACGGATCGTGGCAAGAAGGTACGCATCGCGGACACGTGATGGCATGAACAGGTACTCCTGTTTGAGTCCAGCTGGGATCCTGGGAGTCGTCGCTGCCTCCATCGCGGTCTTGTCGTTGTTGTCCTTGTTGGTCTTGCTGTCTGTCTCGCTACCACCGTCACTGCTATTCTGCAGTTGACCTGCCTCCATCCCCTTTCCCTGCAAGGCCGATGGATCCGGATCCGAATCCGTGACCAGGAACTTGTGCAACGGCAATCGACCTTGGCCTGTGCCCGCGATGGATTCCAGCATTTCCAGACTGCCCGTCATGGTGGCACTGAACAGCAAGGTTTGACACACGGTTCGCTTCTTGCGGTTGCAATGCAGCACGAGCTCTGCCACATCCCGCTCGAATCCAGAGTTAGGCGTCAGCAAACGGTCGGCCTCGTCCAGCACGAGAAACCGAATGTGCTTCAACCTCGGCGGACTTGGACCACGCAGCAGCTCGGCCAGACGTCCTGGAGTCGCGACAATGAAGTGCGGCTTCTTGTCCAGCTCGCAGGCCTGCTGGACGGGATCCAGTCCGCCAACCACCAACGCCGACCGAACCTGAAACGCGCTGCCGAGGGCCAGCACCTGCTGATGGATCTGCTTGGCCAGCTCCCGGGTCGGGCTGATGATGGCGGCGTAGATTCCGTACGGATCCTTGGCCAGATGATGCAGGATGGGCAAGCAGAAGGCGGCCGTTTTGCCGCTGCCTGTCGCAGCCAAGGCCAAGACGTGCGCCGCCGTTTGAGAGATGAGAAAGGGAACGATCGCCTGCTGCACTGGAGTGGGTCGTTGGAACCCCAACGAACGGCATGTCTTCACCAACATCTCATCAAGACCGAGATCATCGAAGGTGGACCATGAAGGCAGGTCGGCGTTGGTGTGAACGTGAACGTGAACACCAGAAGACACATCATCATCGTGGATGGTGGAAGTCTCGTCACCATTCGCTTCCCATTTGTTGCCTTTCAGTGACGTTGACGTCGACGTAGATGTACGCGTAGATGTGAATACAGACGCGGGTGACGATGACGATGACGAGGAGTTGTCCTTGGCCTTCTTCCTTCGGTTTGTTGAGGATAGCTTTGGTGCAGACACAATGTCGTCATCCTCATCTCTGCTTGTTGCTTCCGACGCTCGTTCGAGCCTTCGTTTCTGCCGCTTGCGCGATGACTTCGAGAACAGCTCAGACATGATGTGCTGGAGGTGCCGTTGGGGATGCTGATGGCGATGGCACCGCTGGTGCAGACGCTGTGACCGGAAGGCTCGTTGTGGTTGCTCCTGAGTGTCTGTGAATGGTACCAGGCAGACGAGAGGGCGGAGACGCTAATGAGCCCGCTGTGTTTGGACGTGTGGATGAACGTTATTGCTTGTGGGCATGCTACGTCCACAAGGTCCGCACTGCGTAGCGAAAAGGACGAATGGCCTGGATGCAGCCCTGTTTTTGTGGTTTGTGATTTGTTCGTCGCGATGCATCCAGTCAGGCCCCAAATCAGACAAATCAATCATGGCCACCCATTTTCGATTCGCCAAACAACATGGACAAAGGCAGACATTATTGGTTCATATCCATGGGGGGCAGTTCAAAATGCAATAATTTTCTTTATTCCATAGCGCTAAAGTCATAAATCACTTGTTTCCGCCTAGTTCTTATCCTCGACGGAATAATATATAATTTTTGGTTCTTTTTTGGATAATTGGTGCTTTTCCGCAGAATTTGGTCGGTGTCCTCTCGCTCTTCGCTGTTGCTCCTTTTGTGCACTTTACACTGTGTCCGTGTTCGCTGTGCGTATCAACGTCGCCATGTCGAGGAGTAGATTACGCCTCCTTGCTGCTTCTCACATGAACCACTTGCATTGCACGATTTTGCAGAACACAAGGAACACTGTTTTTGTCTCTGTGATTCGTTAGCTGATGAGAGCATTCGTGTGCTGTTCTGTTTGAGTTAGTTGTCACGGATCATTTTCTTCTTCCTCGAGCATTGTTGAAGCAACTTTTATCAATGACAAATATTCAGCCTTATCTGTACTAGCTATTCATTGGGTTGAAACAGCATGAATCATTGACACAGAAGCGTGCCCATCTAAGCAAGCCCTCCAATTCGTTGAAACAGCTTTTATCAATGACAAATATTCAGCATTATCCCCTTCAAATCGTAGAAACAGCTTTTATCAATGACAATTTTCAGCCTTATCCGTACTAGCCATTCATTGGGTTGAAACAGCATGAATCATTGACACAGAATCGTGCTCATCTATGCAAGCACTCCATTTGGTTGAAACAGTGTTTATCACACAGACACAGATTCGATCTTGTAACGCCATCTATATGGTTGGAACGGTGCCTATCACACAGAAATAGGTGCAGTTCTGCCCTTATGCACCAACGATACGGCAAAAACGGCGGCTATGGCACAGATTCAGATGCGTTTCTGACCCTTATGCGCTATCCTTAAGGCCAAAATGAGGCTCATCCCAATAGATGCAGATTCATTTCTTCCCTTTGTGCACTTTCCATAAAGCCCGAATGAGTCATATCCCAAAAAACAAATTGTGCACTTTCCATAAAGCCCAAATGAGTCATATACCAAAAAACAAATTGTGCACTTTCCATAAAGCCCAAATGAGTCTTATTCCAAAAAACAAATTGTGTACTATCCATAGAGCCCAAATGAGTCCTATCCCAAAAAACAAATTGTGCACTATCCATAGAGCCCAAATGAGCCCTATCCCAAAAAACAAATTGTGCACTATCCATAAAGCCCAAATGAGTCTTATCCCAAAAAACAAATTGTGCACTATCAATAAAGCCCAAATGAGTCTTATTCCAACAAAGGGCTATATTAGTCCTCATATTAATCGTTAAAAAGGACTGAAGTAGCGCTTTTTAGTCACCCATAGAGGCGTTTTCGACACTATGGGGTGCTCATAAGACCAAATGGATTCTTATGACCACTTCGACTTTATTTGAAGCATTATGAGAGTCGAATGTGACCAAATTGGCCTATGTATAAGGCCAAAACATGGCACATCACAAAGGCATCATTTGGAGTGCTTCGTGACATCAATCCAAACAACAAGAAAAGCGCTTATAGAGCTTTCATAAGCGCAATTCTGACCCCTAAAAGCGATGCATAAGGCCGAAATCGCCCTCTTGAAGGCGGCATAGATGCGTTTTTTATTCTTTGCAGTGCCCCATAACGTCAATTATTGCATCACTTGAAGCAAGAAAAGGTGCATTATGCCCAGAGCACCAAATTGGGTCTTCCACACAAGCACAATAAGCGTTATGCCCAGAGCACCAAATTGGGTCTTCAACACAAGCGCAATAAGCGTTATGCCCAGAGCACCAAATTGGGTCTTCAGCACAAGCACGATAAGCATTATGCCCAGAGCACCAAATTGGGTCTTTAACACAAGCACAATAAGCGTTATGCCCAGAGCACCAAATTGGGTCTTCAACACAAGCGCGATAATGCAGTGTGCATGAAGGATCGATACTGTGCGTATAGAATGTGGGTTTATAAGCAAACAATGACCCTTACTCATTGCGTTCAAGTGAAGCTTACACATTATTGTGTCATGATGTCATTGGTTAAGTAAGCTTCTCTGTCTGTCCATGTCATGCACTTTGACATGTTTAGCATTTAACATCGTATTAATTGCATTTTCCAGTTCATGTGAATTAATAATTATCTTTGTGTATTGCCATTCCGCGATTGATGTGTCATGATTGCAATTTATTGCTTATGCCTCCCTTTGTTATCACCCATTGCTGTGGTATGTACCTGAATTCAGTACACCCTTGCTTGGTGTTGACGTTTTTAATCGTATCAAGGAATGCAAAGACATTTCCGACCCGTTCAAATCGCATCTTGAGAACTCTTTTTTGCATCGGAACGGACAAGGGTTTCTGTCGCCGAAAGCGTGCAAGACATCAGCGCATGCCATGGCCGCCATGGCCATCACAGCGAGACGATCGCGCGATGATGGCGTTTTCGCGGCAAAGTACGACACTTTCCACGTGCCTTGGCAAGCACAACGCGGCACGACATCATCTGCGCCGCAGACGCACGAACAGGCAACAGGGTGTAAAAGTCAAAAATGGAGCCGCGAATCTGGGTTTTGCATAAATCAGGATGATTGTGCAAACAACTGACAGGAAGAATGCTCAAAGATGGCAAATTTTCAGTTTGGTTTTTGACTTTTGAACTGCTGATTATGGAAGAAACTGTTGTTGCCTTATCATGGGAAATGCAAAATTACCGTCTTTCCCCCCCCCCCATGGAGAATTTTCGTCGCGATAATGGGAACAATAGAGGCCTATCGCATTTCACATTCACACCCCTGTGTTCATGTCACATGTGGCACTCACGTTCGGATTTCACATTGGTACTCGTGACTCGTTCGTGACCAACACGGAAAGACGACCAACATGACTGGATCGGCTTCTCTTCTGTAGAATAGAGCTCTAGTTTAGACTGCTCTGATAAGAATGCTCCTTGCATGTTATCGCATCACTTGTTGAGACCAAAGGTTGATAGGATCATTAATGGGTGTGCTCTGAGTTGCACGCAACGCACATCCCTCTTTCTCCTCTTAGGAGCTTCGTGTTGTGAGAGGTTCGTTGCCATCTCTTCTGTCTCAACTTTGCCACCAACAGAGGTCCGGCAACAGATGCGCAAGCACTTTTTCCCTGCTAATTCACGGCTTGTTCAAGGCTCTGTTGCCAATGTCGATGGCAGAGACCTCTTGATCACCGTATCATGGAGATGGATCAGCAGTTTGTTGTCCAATAGAAGCTCTATACGCAGTCTACACAGAACTATTGCGATTGCATGTTGGGTTGGTTGGAGACCAACAACGACTTCCGATATGGCAGTAAGGATCTCCAAAGGATGCAAAATGCGCGTTGGTAGAAGTCTCTGGTCGTATCTGACGACACTAGTCCTCAGAGCATCAGGAACACGCCGCGGATGTTGTATCGGGTGAAATAGGATATGAGCAAAGATTCCTCAGCTGGATCATGAAGGGGTCCTTTGATACTTGCGCGCAGATATCATATGTGAAGCTTACAGGCATATTCGACATCGTAATCGCTCTCTATCGCTCCATGCACCTCTCATTCGGAATGCTAGTTTCATCATCACTAGCATCTCAAAAAAATATCGTTGTCACGACAAGGACGACTCAACATTGCTGCCAATGAAGAGAAATGATTGGCCATTGGTTTCGTTCCAACACGTGGAAGGTTGGATTGCCGGGACTGCAATGTGAAACTCAATTGTGTTTTTGGCTCCTAAAACGCAATCGAGTTTCACTTTCCGAGGGGGAAGTTCGCATGTTGCCCCTCTAAAAATGTCATTATCAGGTTATTTTGTACCGTGGGACTCCCAATGTGAAATGCGATAGGCCTCTAATTTGCGTCAGGACGCAAATTTTGGCCCTTTTCTGGAATGGTTGCGTCCTGACGCAAATTCTGATTTTGTGTGGAGATTTAACACGACGAGAAAATGGTCCCGACTTGTTGGACTCACGGCCACAAAACTCCCTCCTTCTTGTGCGGACTTCCTTCGTGTTATTTTCTTGGCTTCCGTCTCGTGTTATTTTCGCGAGGTGTTCAGTGTGTTCTCTACATCAAGCACATACTCCAGAGGATGCTGTTGTTTGCAGTGATCATGAGGATGCCAACTATAGTTTGTTGGTACCAACTAGTAGTAGCACTACTATGACAGCATAAACATGGTGTTTTCTTTGGCTGTCCGGTGTCTTATGTCTACTCGATCACTTGTATTTCTTCGCGTCTCGATAGGACCTACAGTCCTTTCTGTTCATACTCCATGCCGTATGATACAGCTCCAGGCAGCTTCACATGACATCAGGGTCTCATTCATTCCTTGCAAGGTGAGATGTATGTCTTGGTTTGTGTCTGCATCTGTGTTGCTTCCTCCTTCCATTGGGTCCCAACCTCATGAGATGTTCCCATCGAATCAAGATCGCCATCCAGGTGCTTATCTTTCAAGCAAAGGTTGCTTGCTTCATTGAGAAACATGAATGTGTTAGTACTCATGTGAATAAGATAACAACTGAGCAAGTCATGCAGTGTCGCCATCCAGCAGCGGTCGCAGAGAGGGAGAAGGCAAATGCAGAGTGGGGAGATGACATGCTGCAGGCAGGAGGAGATCCAGAGATGGCTCAAGAGATGCTCTGCCAGATGAGAAGTTGGAGCAACATAGACAACATGGAGCCAAGAGCACCAACGCAAATCCAAGAAGCAGTCAGTGCCCACCAGGCGATCGGATGGGGTATGATGGTACGTGGGTGTTGGACAAGGCAGTGGAGGGCGATACAGGAGTCCGTGATGATGGAGGAAGAGCTCCCAATGAAACCGACGAACTGGAGGGGCATATCTGTTTGAGGGCTGTAGGAGGTTTGATGGAAGGCGTGGGAAGCACGCAACTGTGTGCTGCACAACCAGGACGAACGCAAGCGCGCGGCAGCCCAGGAAAAAGAAGTATGAGCCAGGGTGAACAAGCAATGGGCAATCGGAGGTGGAGGTATCCTGGCCACAGACCAAGCTCTCATGACGAACGTAGTGAGAGTGGAGGTGGTGAGGTGACCAGTGGATGCTCAGAGCCGGTGGGTGAAGCATGTGCAAGCAGTGTGGATAACTGCCCAGACGGTCAGGCAGAAACAACGTGCGACGATGCAAGAGAGAAGAGGAGTAAGCCAAGGACTCACACACGCGGTTAGAGGGCAACAACAAGAAACGGGTCTGTGCAAATGATGGTTATACAGGGCGTTGGAGGAAGGGCGAACAAGCAACGGCGCGGAGCACGGATCAGTGCATGATATTAGTGAAAGAGCATAGCAGGCGCAAGCCGGATGCCCAGTGTGGTATGTTTGATGGCCCATGGTGCTGACAAACTGTGGTAGGATAGGTAGTGAGAGACACAGGGAAGTCGTTTCAGCGCAATCGGCCTTAGGCTCATTGTAGGTGGCCGACACTAAAGTCTCCAAGGTAACTTTGTACGCGGAGGACATTCAGTGAGTTATTATTGTTCTTATTAATGTGAATAAGAAGATGTACATGTGTGACAGCAGGATGGCAATCGGATTCACCCAGATTCTGGCCACACGCATGACCACTGCGAATGCAGATGCCTTCCCACGCATCAGTTTCTGTCGACAAAAGGGAGATCACTTGACAATGGTGCGGATGCATATACCGGCAAACATGATATGCTTCTCTTGTATGTATGCCTCATGTGGTCTTGGAACTGAACTCCGCAAAGGAAGAACATCCATGTCTTCGTTGGTGCAAACTCTTGGGTGAGATCCTGTTTTGCGGTGGGGATGCTCTGAGTGTTGGAAGTCCAAATCTGGTAAGCACAAGTGTGAGGACAAATGAAGGATCATCCCTTTTGATTTGAAGCGATACGGAATGAACGAGAGCCTTGTACTTGCGTGACAAACAAGTGGTTGATGATCAATATACGGAGGCGAATCGTCGTGCAGAAGGCATAACCTATGTACCCCAACCAGCACAACAGATAACACAGAACTGATGGGTGACTGGAGGCATGCTTTGAACACAGAAGTAGCAAACATAGGCAGGAAAGCTTGCAAGGAGAATGGTAGGTTCACAACAGCAAGGAGGACGACGGAGCCTGATAAGAACACATCTAACTCCTTTCCTCCTCTACGCAAGCAGGAGAGTATGCAAGAGGCAACGAATGCAATTTATAACACATAGCATCACTAGTGTATGCATTGCAACATTGAGAGAGTTGTTTCGATACTATTGTTGCTGGATGTGGAGCGCAGATAAGATTTGCATCCATCAGTACAAAACAACACGGTAAAACACACAGTACTTGTTCAAAAGCACAGGCGACAAATGACGACATTGAATGATTTTTTCGGCGAGTATTCGAGTGGGTCAGAACATTTTTCGCTCCGTGTTAATTCTCCGCGTTGAGTTTATTTTTTGCACCCTGACGCAACAAATTGAGAATCTCCGGGTGACTTGCGTCAGGATGCAAAAAATGGGCGTTTTTGCACCCTGACGCAAAAAAATTTCTCCATGGATATCCATGGAGAAACAGGACACTCTTGAGTACCACTTGGACATGAGGAAGAATAATAATTGCCGATATTTCCATTCCGTTGTTCGCTTGACGTATGCATGTGCGCTCCGCTGCGCGACGAAAAGGCACGGATCAGGTAGATCTTGACCATGTACACACAATGCACCATGCGATCATCCAGTTGAGAATCCTCGTAGATCGTATTGAACTCAACACATTCTTCTCCCCGGATGGATCCAAATCTTTTCGCGAACAGAGAAGACGGCCAAAAGGAAGATAAGCGCATCCAACAACGTCGCACACAATGTTCGATCATTGCGCCCACAAGAGCCAGGGGCATAGGTACTTCCCCCTGTCTTGTTAAGAGATGTCTGGGATCGCAGTAACCGGTGGTTTATTGTCACCCATGCTTAGAGTAGGTACGAACATGCCTCGAGTACTCGCGCGTGTGTCCGAGTATGTGGCGACGGTGATTGGCTGTGCTTCTTCTTCGTCATTCGTGAAGTGAGCACGATGAAGGATCACCCCAATCGAAGAAAGAACAATAAGCAGTCTCAGAGTGTCTATTACACAAGTACGGCTACGAGACAAGGATCCTGCGTTGGTGGAACAGTCGTACTCCTTTTTACGAGGAAACACCTGGCACCACCTTCCACTCTTTGCCACTCGTATCGTTCTTGCTCTTGCTCTTGCTCTTGAGATACAAACAAAGACATTGCGGAAGAGAGTGAGTGGTGTGGTTCACCATGCATGGTTGTATACCTTGACTACGAGTATGAGCATGATAAACGACGATTTGCAGACGTGTTTCATGGGAGAGATCCTTTTCGCTCTGCTTCAGACTCCGTGATGGTATCGAGCTGCGTCGTGAGCCTCCTCTTCTCCTTTCATGTTATGTACAGTATCGGTGCCCGAACTGTGTATGGAGTGGAACACCAAGAACGTGTTCTGTTGGGTGACCCTTGGGAAGCGCGGTAAAGACACCACATGTGTCGATTTGTACTTTATTCACGCTTGAAGCGTGTTGTGCCGTGCTTTGTTCGTTCGGATCATCGACTCATGCGACTACTAGAGCACGCCTTTCCCGTGTCGGCGTGATGTTGCGCTTATTGATGTGCGTGCCCTGGGCGATGTCCAACACTGTGTGAACGTGCCAATGACGTCCGCTTTGCTCTCCTTCCATCCCCTCGTGTCTGCTCCAAGACATCCCCATTCCCATACACGCGACGTCACATTGCCTCCTTTCCGCCATGACAGCCCTTCGGCTCAATCGCCCCTTGCTTTTCAAGAGGGTCCTTGCTTCGCATTCGTTGTTCGTGCTGGTGCGTGTCTTCGTGCCGGAACAACTCTCGAACGCGTGGGGGTGTTTTTTTTTTTTCGCGCCACAATTCATTGCTGCGCAGCACTCCAACAAACATGCATCGTCTCATCATACTCTTGCCCAGTGTACTTCGGTTCTTCACTCGTCACTCTCCACACCCGTGACGAAAGTGAGCATGTTCGTTCGCAGGGGGGTAGGCAGCATCATGTCCTCCCTTTCCTGTCCTGATAGGCACGCGTCGTTGCGTGATGAACCCTGCTCGTGTCGCTCCCCTGCTCGTGTCGCTCTCATCGTCGGCTGTTGCTGTCAACATCCTCCCACCCCTCCGCTCAACGTGCGTGTGATTGCACAGTCCAGATGCTTCCCTGGTGTTTTCGTTCGTTTCATTAGGACACACTCGGATTGTTTTGCGCAAGCAACAGTGTCTGGTTGCCTAGTCCATCCTCTTGTGATCCAGGAAGGATGTCACCCCACGTGGACGAAGCTCCTTCGTCGTTTTTTCCACAACAGCTTTCCAGTGGGTCCGAGATGCATCGTTGGCAAATAGTGTTCCCCACAGTAAAGCAGAGCACTTACACGATGAACCAGTCAGCGCGATGCTGTGCTTGCCTTTTTCAAACCAGGACACCAAACACGAACTCACTACTACAGACAAGGGAGGACATCAACAATTAACATTTTATGCTTGTTAAATTCTGGCTATTTGTTACTGCTACTTGGGACGGCCTAATTAGTAGTGTTTGTGTGTTGTGCATCTGCTTGGGCGATGGCACGTTCGCGTGCTTCTTGCATGGCGACAACAACGTCAAACGAGGGGAAGCCGTTGCTCAGTTCAATTTGGGTGAGGATGGCAACCGCGTTGAATGCAAGGCGATGCTTGTCCACGTGGTGCCGCCACTTCAGGTGCATGCATTGCCAGTGCTTGATTCGCCTGTTGACCGTTTCGTGGCGGCACCGCATGATCCCATCTGCACGAAATGTTGGGGGAAAGACACACGGGTCCCCACGGTATCCGGCATCTGCAACGACGACTTCGTGCTGCACTAATTTCGGTTTTAGTCCCAGACGGAAGATCGAAAGATCGTTCAACAGGCCACACGGGAAAGGCCCATTCGCCCAAACAATCTCGCCAGTAGAGATCGCAACAGCCAACTCATAGCGCACACCAGCAGCGCGAAACTTGAACGAGTACCACTTCTGGCTAAACGGTTTCGGTTCGGTGATTCGCATGTCGGTCCCGTCAACAGTGACAAGAGCTTTTGCATCGTGACTTGCGCCAACGAAACGACGGTTCCAGACAATCTGTCAATTGGAGCGGTACCACGAGGAAGAAAAAATTAGAAGCTTGTGTGAGTGAATGGAGTGAAAATAATTTTGTGTCGCAGTTCGGTTTTGAGATTTATTTAGTACTTACGATTCGATCTTTAACGGTTTCAACGGCTGCCATCATAAGCCACATCCATTTGCGAAGTGTTTTTGCCGAACACTTGCACACAGCGGCTAACGCAGTCTCAGACACGTACAGACGAAGAAACGCGCACGTCCAAAGGAGATGTTTTGGTTCGGCCGCGCGTGGCAGAGCTCGAGCGTCTGCGAGCTCGTTCCACAAGATGTGCACGATGTCAGGATGCGTCCCAAACACAGACGCGAACTGTCGCAATGACTCCATGGAAAGATTGTTTGTAAGCATGCCTCTTGGGCGAGACCCAATCAGCCCGAAACCAACAGTCGCGAACGTTCCATGAGGGAGTAACATGTTTGTATTGTTGCGAATTGTGAGCTCTTGCGCCTCCTTGAATTATCAAAATGAAGCGAAAACCAACAATGTCAACGTTGTAACCGTTGAAATAGTAGACATAGTGCGCAAATAAACTGCAACTTGGTAAGGAGGAACCAGCGTTTCTCCGCGAACTCTGCGTGTCTCCTGGTAGACCAGTTGTTGTCGCCCTGTCGCTGTTGGGGAGCTGATCACGCGCTGTGTTCACCAGGGCGTGCAAGTCGCAGAGAAGGCAAGACAAGCGTTTCGTTGTCCCGCAACGTCACTGTCAATTGCGCTTCGTCGCGCCCAAGGGCACCAAACAAGCCACAACCCAACGGAAAGCAAGGACACATTCTTGTATCCGTTGCCGAATAAAACATCATCATCTTGTGTGTATCCACGACTTCTTGGAGGAGGGCGCGTGCGCGGTTCTGTTCGTCCTCCACTGTAACCAAGGAGCACTAAGCGCAGAGACATGTTGTTTGAAGCGGTTGGTCATCCTGCGCGATGGCTCATCCCTGACTGCGCGGTGCTGTCCTCCTATTTACGGATCCCAGCAAACAGTTGTGCGCGGTATGATGAATGATTGACCTTCATTCATGAGTATACAATTATGGACAGCAGGCTTCACCTTGAGATCCAACACATGTCGTGTCTAGGTCTTGTGCAAGTCGCGCTCCCGTCGAGCTCGTGTCCATGTCGGTTGCTCGTCGACTCCCCTCGTTTGCTCGTCGACTCCCCTCGTTTGCTCGTCGGACGCGCCTCGTTTGCTCGTCGACTCCCCCTCGTTTGCTCGTCGATTCCCCAAGTTTGCTCGTCGATTCCCCTCAAGTGTGGACTATTTCTGTACTTTCGACACGTCCCATACGACAAAATCATTTACAGCAACATGTCGCAGTATCGTAGATGACAAGGTTGCGATGCAAAACTCTCATGTCAATTGTGTTTCCGAACGCAGCTTTCAATCAACATCAACCACTTAAGCTGAACAACACAAGCTGCATGTCTCATCTGTCTTATCAATTTTTCATTTCTGCATCATACTGCAGGTAAAAAGACAACTATACCCGATGCATTAGCTTGATCAACTATCACCCCCATGTCGCAGTGCCAAATCCGCGGTATTTTGGGCTGATTTAGTGTCCTTTGCTCGTCGATTCCCCAAGTTTGCTCGTCGATTCCCCTCGTTTGCTCGTCGACTCCCCTCGTTTGCTCGTCGGACGCGCCTCGTTTGCTCGTCGACTCCCCCTCGTTTGCTCGTCGATTCCCCAAGTTTGCTCGTCTACGCTGATCCTGTCTCATGCGTGTCGCACATACATGTCGTGTCGTTGTCTATCCAAACACATTCCACTTAGAGGCACATGGTGACAAGCACGCGAACCTCACATCATTGTCTCAACGGATCGAAGCACATGGTGAAGAGCCAAAGCGTCAAAGTGGTAGTGACACGTGCATGCTCCGAGCGAGTGCGGCGCACGCAAAGAGAACCATGTGTATCCCAAAATTTCGACTCATAGGAGCCGTCCCAAACCGTACGTTGTGCGTTGGGTCTAGCCTAGTATTGTATATACACTCATCTTCGAAGGTGTATATTTATGTAACGTACACTTAGACATGTACATATTGTTATAAAATATATATTCCTTTTATAAGATATAATCATTCCTTCTCGAACGCGGGATCGACTAGGCTTGTAGCATGCGTTGGACGCTAGTGGAGGGGAGTAGCTCCACATGGGATGATCACGCTGCAACACGGTGATGGATAGTGCGGATGCTGTGCATGACAAGCTTGTTGATCACCACATGATGAAAACGAACACAGGAGGAAGCCTCGGAATGCAGCAACACTCTTCGTTTCATAAAACGCATCCAGATAGCATTCGCATAACTGTCTCAAACGCTCCCCCACCATTCGCCAGTAAGTAACAGTCAAACATGCCGAGGAAGGCCGGTGTCGCGAAGCTGGATGACGGCGATGGAGCCGAATGGAACGAGCGACTGTATTCGCAGATCCGTGACCTGCGGGCGAAGATCGAGAGCGGGGCGATCCCCATGACAACACCGGCAAGAGTCGTTTGGGAGGAAAACTCGGAGTTGCGGTTCTTGTCCAAGCGCAATTTTCCACGCAACCTTCGGAACCTCCGGAACTCTGTGAAGAGGAATCGCGCGAAGAAGGCCACCAACGACGGTACGTGTCTGGGTGGTATCGCCATGCAGAATGTCAACCCATGAAGCAGGAGTTCTCATCACCCGTCACTCACCTTTCTCAGTGCGCATGGACACGAAATTCTCCCCCAACGTTTCCGATCTTGTTGCCAACGCCACTGAATTCAAACAACGATTCGACGAAACCATCACGAAAGTCGCAAAGCAAAAGCCGGAAGAAGCGAAGGAAACGATGAGCGCTTTCTCTCGTATGGCTTATGGCCGGGAACCATCCAACGAAATCCCGATGGCGACAACTGTCTTGCCGCCCGCCCCGCCGATCGCGGCGCACATCCCCACCCATCCGTCCCCAGCCCTCAGACCCGTGTACAATGCAGTGTGTCGAGATGTACATGTGAGTATATATCAAGATGTACGTGTATATGTGCATCGTTCACCCGCTATTCTCTCATACGCACTTGGACGGTATAACTATACTCGTGTCGATAGTATGCTGTGATTCGTCAGAATTACAGGGGAAATGGAACACACAAAAAGGGGCAAGATTTCTGGAGGAAATTTGCAAATAACGATTTCTGGAAGAATCAGAAAATCGTCCGTCCATGCATCAATGGTACCAAGAGAATCTCGAGGTACTTCCCAACTAAACCTCAGATGACGATATCATCTGACAGACTACTGCATCACCAATGGAACGTGACATCTGGAGAGCAGAAGGACGCCTACTGACGTCGACAGGATGTCAACATGTCACCACGTCGACAGCTGTCTCCAAGTCAGAGCAGGAGGCGAAGATACGATGACCCATGAAGATCATGGATACTGAAGGTGAACTTCAAATGGTAAGTACTCATGGAGTAGAAGCCAGTACTGAATGAACAGAGTGTCGAATGCGGAGTACGCATCGAACACGAAGCATCGTGTAGCACGAGCACACGATGTTGAGAGAGAGAGAGAGAATACAGAGAGGAGCGAGAGAGGATCTCGCGTACCGACTCATAGTCGGAGACCGAATCTACGAAACAGATTGAAGCGCCGAGAGCATCGGGCAAGAGAACGGGCGTACACCGAGAGCATCGGAGTAGCCAAGTAATGAAATAGCAAACAGACGACTATCAACCAACACCATCTTCCACGATCGTAGGTTACCGTGCGCGGAACTTGCCAACACGTTTATAAACGATAGATCAGGGCGAGCCCGCGAATCGTATCGTGCGAGGAAGACGAACATCATTCAAGAGCAGCAGGCTGAATGAGCGAGGAAGAGGAATTGAAAGACATCCCTCTGTCCAATCCGACTATCAAGAGAGAAGAAGGTGCGAGTGAGACTCCACCACGAGAAGAGAAGGAAGCAGCCGCGGCTACTGTCCTATCAAGCGCAGACGCAAGCGCGATCGACGAGACCGAAGAAGAACGGTCTGCAAGACTACATCGTAAGGAGAAGAGGATTCTCAAGGCGATCAAGCAAGAGGAGACTGGTGTGACGAAGAGCATTCGCACAGCCAAACAGGGTGGGAAAAGTGAGACACCACCAGGAGGAGAATTTGTGACGAAAACAATCTCCGCGCAACAACAGGCGAAAATCGAAGAATCGACAACACAGAAACAGACGGAAATCAAGGGCGCGAGCGCACCAACGACGAAACAACGAATCAACATGGCGACATCAGCCAACGTGAACAAGCGACGCATCAAGGCGCCGATGTTCAGCGGTGAACAGGAAGACTACAGCGCATGGGAGTCCCAAGCGAAGGCATACGCTCGTGCACAGAAGACGAGAGACGTGATGTTGGGCAAGACCAAGGTGCCAACAGTGAGCGAGATCGCGGCAGCCGCCGATGAAGACAAGGAAGCGATGGAGGAGATCTACGAGCTGGGATGCGATTGCTTCAGCGATCTGATCCTCATGATGGATGCAGAGAAAGGAAAGGGCAAGCAAGCCATCCAGTACATCAACCAATGCATCTCCGTCGACTACCCCGAAGGAGACGCACACGGAGCGTGGAACGTTCTCGCGGAGAAGTTCCGACCATCCGACGCAGTAACGAAGATCAAACTCAAGCGCCAATTCAACAACGAAAAGATGAAGAGAGACACGGACCCCGACATCTACATCACGCAACTCGAGAGTCTACGATCGCGTCTCCACGATGTCAAGTACGAGATCACAGACGAGGAAATGATCATGCAGATCCTCAGCACGGTGAGCGTGGAATACAAAACCCACGTCGTGAACTTCCAACACCAACTCACGTTCAATCCGGAACTGGTTACCATCAACGCGATCAGAGGAGTACTCCGTACTGCATACGCCACCCACAGAGGAGGCAAGGCATACGTCGACGACTTCCAAGACAGCAACACGAAGAGCAACGACACCGGCTTCACAAGCACCGGTAACTTCAAGGGTACTTGCCACAACTGTGGCGTGTATGGCCATAGATCCGCCGATTGCCCAGAACGCAAGAAACCGAACAACAAGAAAAACAACAACAACAACAACAAGATGAACGGAAAGCGCAACAAGGGAAGCGGCTTCAAGGGCAAGTGCAACTACTGCGGCATCTTCGGACATCGTGAGGCGGAGTGCCGAAAGAAGAAGTTCAACGAGAAGAAGAACAACGAACAAGCCAACGCGGCTACGGAAGGACACGACAAGAGCGGGCACGAGATGGTACTCTCTGCAAAGGACATGCCGCTCTGCATGTTGGTGTCCGACGACTACATCGAAGACTCCTTCTTCGATAACTTTGAATACGTCGGGAGTGACGACGAAGTGCAGGATGATGAGATCATCCCGGAGTGGCTCAGTGAGGAGCCAATCATCCACGAGGTGGATCCAAGACGCGAAGTGAGCTACGAATGCTGCTTCAACGCGCACGACCTGATCGGTTCATACGGCGACGAAGCTGAGATGGACGAGGCCAACGATAGCGACATCGAAGAGGCCATGAGCGATGACGACGACGACGACGCCGACGAGGACGGCGCAGATGAAGACGACGAGGCGAACCGTGACGAGTTGCCTCCTCCTCAAGCTGGGAGATACGAGAGAACGGGAACCTTCATCAATCAAGGCGAAACGCGCCGCGCCGCGGCGCCGCCTCCTCCAGCGGCGGGGAACAACAGATCGGGCATCTTCGACGAGGATGACAGCGACGAATCTGAGGACGGCAATCATCCAGACGACAGCTTCAATCCAAACGAGCGTGTCGTCTATCCATCGAATATCGACTTCCCGGATATTGAGAATCCCAATAGCGTCGACTACCTCCTCCGTCACAGCACCATCCCGAATGCAACAGCAACAGCATTGATAATCCAAAAGCAGCTCATCTTTGACGCCGTGATGGAAGCGGGAATGCGAGTATTCCCAGGAACGACACGAGGAGCACTCATGCCAATATGGGTGAACATGATGGGATCCATCCTATCCGAGCACTTCGACTCAATCGAAGAGATCCTCGCCAATGCAATCATCGTCAACCGCATACTGGAAGGGAACGACTCGGAAACGATCCCAGATACGGATCTGCATTACATCCTTGGAGGATGCATGCGCGTGCTCTTGCGAGAGCGATCACGCGTCTACCCATACGATCCAGCCACAGGATCTCATCGGAACACTACGATTCCATCGGACTACGCGCAACTACCCGACGACATGGATGACGGAGACCATCATCATCCATACAACGAAGATGGAGTCCACGAAGACAACGACGACGGCAGCTTCGACGACGAGATAGCTGCGGCAGCTGTGGAGCAACTCCACGAACTGAGCACCAAGTACAAGGACAAGGTCAACAAAGACACCTGGCTCGCCGATAGCGGAGCTTCGTGTCACATCGTCAACTCGGACGCCGCTCTCTTCAACGTGCAGCACATCAAGTCCTTCGTCCAAGTGGGAGACAGCACGAAGCTGGATTCTCCCAAGATGGGATCCATTCGCTTGAAAGTCAAACAGCGAGACAACACTGGCCACGTCATCCGGCTCGATGATGTGAAGTACACACCCAAGATGGCGGTGAACCTTTTCTCCACGAACAAGGCTCTATACAACGGTTACCAGCTTGGTAACAACGGCATTCTGATGGACATCATCAACGGATCCGGAACGAAGATCGTGTTCGATCGAGTCTTCCCCACATCCAACGGATTCATCACGGGAGTGCAGATGCATCCCATCATGCCAACAGACGACGACAAGGCTTGCACAGCCATCGTCAAGAATCCATCCAAGGAGATCAGCGCGGTGAACTTGCACCGAATGCTCGGCCACGCGCCACTCGAGACCATGAAGCGGACGGCCGCTCAATACGGATGGAAAATCATCGGCGAGATGCCGGTGTGTCGTGACTGCGCGGTCGCGAACGCAAGAGTGAAGAATATTCCGAAGGCAACTATTCCAAGAGCTACTCGCCGCGGCGAACGGTTCTTCATTGACATTAGTTACACTAAACACATAAGCTTCGGAGATAAACGCTACTGGACCCTGATCGTGGACGACTGCACGGATCACTGCTGGAGTTTCTTTCTCAAGAACAAGAGTGATCAACCAGGATACATCAAACGATTCATCCAGACGATCAAGTCACAGACTGGTGACCAACAGATCATCTTCCGAGGTGACAACAGCGGAGAGAACAAATCCACGGAGGATATTCTCATCGATGCAGGACTCAACGTGAAATTCGAATACACGGCATCGAACACGCCGCAACAGAACGGAAGAGTGGAACGCAAGTTCGCGTACCTCTACACCAAGATTCGCTCCATGCTCAACGGAGCACAGCTCGACGAAGAGTATAGGCATGGCCTGTGGGCAGCAGCTGCTAGCACTGCCACTGCTATCGCCAATATCACCGTAGCGAAGAACCAGAAGGAGTCACCACATCGACAATTCTTCGGCAACGATCCACCATATGCGAACGCGCTCCGCACATTTGGAGAGGTGGGTGTTGTGAAGACTACCTACGGCGGGATTACCGCCAAACTCAAGAACAGAGGAGAAGAGATGGTGTTCATCGGATATGCACACCAACATGCATCAGGGGTCTACAACATGTACAGACCATCGACCAAGTCACTCATCTGTTCACGCGACATCAAGTGGCTCAACCAATCATACGGACAGTTCCGTGGTTGGGCACCAGCACCGAACATATCCAACGAAACAGGAACAACGGACGCAGACGGCTTCACAACCATCGGACGAAAGGGAGCAACGCCAAGGACGGCAACGCGTCAAACATCGGAAGCGAAGAGAGTATCTTTCGCTGACAGCAACAGGTACTACATTCTATCAGACAGTGATGACGAGGATAATGAGGACGACGGAGTAGTGACTCAACTAATCCAGAATGACGAGGAAGATCGGAGCGAATCCAATCATGAGGATGACGAAATCCTACCCTCCGGCGACGAAGCCGATGACGAGACAGGTGTCACTCCTCCGAACACACCAGCAAGGTCTACACATGACACACCATCTAGATCTCCACCAAGCAAACCAAACAAGCGTGACATAGCTAGAAAGGAGAGGATCCGACGTCACGAAGCACGAGGCAGGAAGGGAGAAGCTAATCCCAAGCCAACCACAGGGAAGAGTATTCCCAGAGCTCTGCGCGAGCTCGAAGACTTCAACGAACGAGGTCGAAAGGAAGAAGGCTATGAGAGCGATCCATCATCCAGTGAGGCGAGTGACGAACTCAGCGACGAGATGATCGACGATTCCAACAACGAAACTACAGATGACGAAGAAATCGAAAACGAAGATGAAGAGATCGAGATCACTCACTATAGCACAACAGGACTATACGGAATGAATGCAATCATCACCGAGAAACCAGCGATCGACATCGGATTGTCGATGCAAGACGAGAACAAGGAACCAGAGAAGCACATCGAACCTACAACATTCGATGGAGCCTTCAATCACCCAGATCCTATCCATCGAAAGGGATATCGAGCAGCCATCAAGAAAGAGTTCGACTCCATGGATACACGCAAGGTATACAGTAAGATCAAACGAGACGCCATTCCACGCGGCCGCAGATGCTGCAAGTGCAAATGGGTCTTCAAGCTGAAACGTGATGGCACACATCGAGCGCGGCTCGTTGCATGTGGCTATTCACAAGTCGCAGGAGTAGACTTCCAAGAGCATTACTCACCCGTCATCCATGACGTGACCTATCGGGTCATGATGGTGATCATGCTAATCAAGAAGATGGACTGCGCACTCGTCGATGTCGTAACGGCATTCCTACATGGAGACCTCGACGAGGAGATCTACATGAACTGTCCCAATGGGATGGATCATCAACCAGACGAAGCCCTGACCCTACACAAGCCAATCTACGGACTTGTGCAGAGCGCCAGGCAATGGTTCAAGATGTTGGTATCGACCCTCAAGAATATCAACTTCGAACAGAGCGCAGCAGACCCGTGCCTGTTCTACAGGAAGACGAACGAAGGAAGCATGATCGTGGCCATCTACGTGGACGATTGCTTCTGTTGCGGAGACTCCAAGGCACTGGAGACATTCCTGAAGGACATCCAAGGCAGCAAGTTCAAGGTGACAATCGAGCGCGGACTCGGAGACTACCTCAGCTGCAACATCGAATTGAACCATGACAAGACTAGAGCGACATTGCGTCAACCACATCTCATCCGACACCTCATCGAGGAATTCGGAGCCAAAGTTGAGAAGATGCAACGTTATGGGACACCGGGAACCCCGGGTCAAATCATCGTACGACCATCCGAAGATAACGGACTGCAGAAGGTCGGACCGGAAGAACATGCCGAATACCGCCGAGGCGTCGGTATGCTACTCTTCCTCATCAAGCACTCGCGACCAGATATCGCGAACCCTGTGAGGGAACTCTCCAAGGTATTGATCGGGCCCACCAAGGCTGCAATGAAGGAGATGTATCGGATCATCAAGTATGTGATCGATACAAAGGACTATGGATTGAAGATCCATCCAGCGCGTCCAGATGACGACGGCTGGGACATGGAGCTCTTCTGCGATAGCGAATATGCAGGAGACAAGAATACAAGAATCAGCGTAGGGGGATTCATCCTATACCTGTGCAAGGTACCAATCCTTTGGCGATCCAAGGCACAGAAGGCCGTCACACTCAGCTCATCCGAAGCAGAATACGTTGCCCTTTCCGAAGCGGCAAAGGAGATCTTCTTCGTCATGCAGCTACTCGAAAGTGTGGGCGTCCCAGTGAAGACACCGATCAAGGTCCGCGTGGACAACATCGGGGCGATCTTCATCGCCAAGAACCCATCAACATCCCAACGATCGCGGCACATCGACGTGCGCCATCACTACGTGAGGAACATGGTAATCAACAAAACCATCGAAATCATTTTCGTCAAATCCGAGCAGAACACAAGCGACGGATTCACCAAGAACATCAAGGCCGACTTGCAACGTGAACATGAGAAGTCGTACCTTGACACATCGAGAACATTCGAATGACCGAATGCACACAGGAAGGGTGTCGAGATGTACATGTGAGTATATATCAAGATGTACGTGTATATGTGCATCGTTCACCCGCTATTCTCTCATACGCACTTGGACGGTATAACTATACTCGTGTCGATAGTATGCTGTGATTCGTCAGAATTACAGGGGAAATGGAACACACAAAAAGGGGCAAGATTTCTGGAGGAAATTTGCAAATAACGATTTCTGGAAGAATCAGAAAATCGTCCGTCCATGCATCAATGGTACCAAGAGAATCTCGAGGTACTTCCCAACTAAACCTCAGATGACGATATCATCTGACAGACTACTGCATCACCAATGGAACGTGACATCTGGAGAGCAGAAGGACGCCTACTGACGTCGACAGGATGTCAACATGTCACCACGTCGACAGCTGTCTCCAAGTCAGAGCAGGAGGCGAAGATACGATGACCCATGAAGATCATGGATACTGAAGGTGAACTTCAAATGGTAAGTACTCATGGAGTAGAAGCCAGTACTGAATGAACAGAGTGTCGAATGCGGAGTACGCATCGAACACGAAGCATCGTGTAGCACGAGCACACGATGTTGAGAGAGAGAGAGAGAATACAGAGAGGAGCGAGAGAGGATCTCGCGTACCGACTCATAGTCGGAGACCGAATCTACGAAACAGATTGAAGCGCCGAGAGCATCGGGCAAGAGAACGGGCGTACACCGAGAGCATCGGAGTAGCCAAGTAATGAAATAGCAAACAGACGACTATCAACCAACACCATCTTCCACGATCGTAGGTTACCGTGCGCGGAACTTGCCAACAGCAGTGAACAGGATGACTGCTGCTCCTCCTGAGCCCTCATCTGTTCCTGTTCTTCCGCCACCCGTGCCTTCTCCCCATGCTGCTGCTCTTCCCGCCTCTGCTGCAGGTCGCATGCTCGTGAACAACGCCGCCACTGGGACACCCTTGCAAGAGGGTCCCAGTCGTGGGCACGCGATTTCAGCTTGGATGAACAGAAACAGTGACATTTTCTTGCCTGCTGTACGTCATGCCTACTGCCCAGAAGGACTTGGTGAGGTCTTCGAAATCACTTTCGAACTCCCAGGAGGGACATGCTACGGTGACGTAGACGTGGCAATCAAGGAGCGCGGGCGAGTGCTGGAGGTCAGGATCCGTCAGAACCAAGAACTTGGGTCATCCAGGGCTATTGACAAGGAGCTGGTTGACCTCCTAAATGAGTCGCGTCCCTCCCTTGCTCATGTCCGGTCTTTTCGCGGGCAACGCGAGCGGAGCGAGTCGTACGCGCTTGCCGTCCGCAACATGTGCCGCGGATGCTCGCAGCCTGTTCGCGTACACAAGGAGCTCCTCCCCATCCAAGTGAGCGACAGATTTGAGATGACCCCCGACAATGCCATGCACGGGATCGACTTTCTGAACCCATCATTGAACATCAACGACCGCGAAAGCGATGTGCGCACTGATGCGCCTCTGCTCATTGTTCGCTTGGTGCCGGTGTACAGCACAAATCCTGTGACACACACAGCAAAAAACTTGGCACGCTACAGACGCAAACAAACAATGAACCATAACGTCGGAGTCGCGAAGAGCGACGATGGCTTTTCTTCATCTGACGAGGACGAGTTGTTGTTGATCCCCTCTTCTGCTCGTGTGCCATTGGCTCGTGCGCCAACTGCTCGTGCACCACCTGCTCGTGCTCGCCGAGGAACCCGTTTCGGAAGGTCTGGAAACGTAAGCAAGTCCCTGCGAAAACAAGATCGTTTGTTGTTCATGACTCGATCATTTTGACTCACACATCTGTTTTCTTTTCCACCGCACAGTTCCCTCGCAAAAAATCCACTCATGTGGCTGTGGACATGACGAAGACGGCTGCTCGTGCTTCGCGCCGTTCTGTTTCTCGCGGACGCGCTCGTCGCGCTCCAGAACGCCCTGTTCCTTCCATCCCGACTTCTTTCCAGATTCCCGCACCTGTTCCCTCAGCTGTTCCCTCCAGCGCCCGCCAACCGCGAATCGCAAAAACCAAACGCCGCAGACGTGCTCCAGAATTGATTGACCTGATCGCCGCTAGCGACAGCGACAGCGAAAGCGAGGACGAATACGACTACGAAGAAGAGGAGAACTTCGACGAAGACGAAGACGAAGACGAAAGCACACAGACCGAGTAGATGACCCCCAAAACACACACAAACAACAATAACACATTTAGCGAATACATGGATTAGCCGTGATCAAACAATGCTGATGGGATGACTATGGTAGTACGTTGTAGACAATCGACGTGTCCGACACGGACTACTTGGACTACTGATGGAGTCCCATAGGAAAACGACGCCTATAACGTATTTACCGCGCTTCCCTTGGAGACGGTATGCGTTTTTCGTGGTCCTGGAGAGGAGAAGACGGTGGTCAGATTTATTGTGTGATGATCGGGAGACGATACGAGTAGTGTGTGTGTGTGTGTGTGTGTGATGTGAAGTTATTATGACTCGTCTCTGTTGTCTCTGCTGAGGCTGTGAACAGGGGTTCATTTGCTGCTCCGTCTGGCCTTCGACCGTATACCAACATATTGCGATTGTTCCCGTTTTTGTTGTTCACAATGACACTGCACGCAATTGAACCACGCCACCGTATGCTCGGAGAACCCTCAAGGACCACCGAAGATCGCTGCCTCTCAGCAACCAACATGGAGGAGAGGCATGGTGTCTATCAAGGGCGTGTTGCGCAGAGCCATCGTCCTCTTCCCATGTACCGGAACATACTTCTCCGCATGAAAGTATCCATACTCACTTCGGATGATGTTGGATCCCTTTTCGTATCTCATAAAAACAACTGTCTCACAATAACAACAGCAACAGCAACAGCAACAGCAGCGACAACTTATTGTACAACACCTAACTCCAAGCAAAACAAACCCAAGGCCATCCCGAAACACACCACCAACTGATCGAAAACCGAAACAGAACGAAGTCAACGGTACGTTCATTTGTGTGCATCATGGCCATAACAACACCATGGCACAAGGCGGCAGGTGCCCACGCGCCGTTGTGACTGGCATGAAGAGTCGTTTCTGGGCCCAGCTTGCCAGGCACCTACACACTCTTGGGATCGTCCTGTGCTCTACCTGCGAACTGTTCTCATGGGTGGTTCGTCGATGTCACAATGTGGCAAAGGCATGCCATGCCACTCCACTTCACCACCACGCTCGGCAACAGCAGCCTTCGTTCTCGTTCTCCCTCATTCTCACATCCTCGTTCATCACATTGTCCACTTGTTCGACCATCCAAAACCACGACGCTTCTCTCAACAAACAAATTGCTGGACGGATTGCATCTTGACTCCTGTTTGATCTGGCTGCGGTCAATGATGTGGTTCGTTTCCACCTATTCTTCGCATGGTGCAACACGTCGGCGATCCATCTGCATCTGCGTGCGCATTAATTCGTTCCATGCAGACAACGACACAAACAAACAAACAAACAAACGATAGCAACCATGTTCAAGATCAAGGCATCTATTATCGGCGCTCTCGTCTTTGCCAATATGGCAATGGCGCTGGCTTGGGATCCAACTGAAGATTCGGTGTTCGCTTCGCGAAGATCGTTGAAAGCGTCTGTACCGCCGCCGACTGAGACCCCTGTTCTACCTTCTATGGTCGTCGGCTGCCTCGAAACGCCAGGAGATGTCGACAGCAACTTCGACATGAGAAGCCCTGCGTCCGAAGTTTTTTGCGACGAGGTTGTTGGGACATGCGCTGACTTTTTGGTGACCATCGAGGCACTCCCAAACAATAAGGGCAGGCTCGTCAAGAGCATCTTCGCATGCAACGCAAAAAACAAGGCAAACACGCAAGTCAACTCCCAAAAACTCTTCGACCGTGTGAAGAATGATGACGACGCTATCGCCGCCATCTTGACTGCTGTCGAAGGCAGCGGGATCATCATGACCGGACGAGGCGACGCACTCAGCACAGCATGCAGTGCTGAAGGATACTCTTGCTGTCCATCCGGAGGTTGCTCATCCAACAGTGGATCGTTCACCATCACCACGGATTCCTGCACAGCAATTGGCTCTTGCACCGACATCGCTCCCAAAGCCATGGTCTTCAATAGCTGTACTGGGGAGAACTCCTGCAACAACTTTGGACAGTTCGACCCATATCGCCCACACAGCACCTCTGTCATCGGTAACAAGATTATTGGACCAAATGCATGCACCGCTACTTCTAGCTGCCAGAATCTCGGAAAGAACATCTACGGTGCTATCCGAGTTCAGGCTGGAGCATGCAGCGGGTTGGGCAGCTGCATGGATCTCGGACGTCGTTCCAACCAGGGAAAGCGTGTGCTCTCGCCCGTCATCGCCGACATCATCATCGGAGACAACGCATGCCAAGGACAAAATGCATGCAAGAATGCCCACAGAGGTGATTCCAAGAATCTTGGAAGCCTTTTTATTGGGGACAGTGCGTGTGCGTCGACAAGTAGCTGCGATGGTGTCGCTAACAGTGACGCTGCCGTTGATGACCTTGTCATTGCTCCAGGTACTTGCATTTCGACGAGCAGCTGCCAAAACTGTGTCGACACAGACATGTGTCCAGGATCCACCGCGTCTACCTATACCATCGATAATCCAACCACGGACTGCTCAACGCCAAACCCAGCTGCCTGCTCTTGAGGTGTTCACAGTGAAGGCATGTGCAGGGAGAGACGTCCAGAAATGGCTCAAATGGAACACCATCTCGAATGCTCAGTCATTGAGAGGGTAGTGTTCTGATGGTTGATCATCCTGCTTGAGTTTGACGGTAGCCCCTGATCATTCTCATCGCACACTCGCTATTGATGAATGGATTGATAACCGAAACGAGTGGATGGTACGGATGGTACATGGAGGTGCTGCTTCCGCGCCTATCACCATCACCGCCACCTGCATCGGAAGGTCTCTATTCTTCAACCAGAACATTGCAAGCACCTTGCAACGTACACCACATACAAATAACATTAAAACTCTAAAATATTTGACTATCCCTTCATGACCTAGGGGATTACTTCGATCCAATATAAATTTCATTCTCACCCCATTCCGTTTTTGACCGCAACTTTTACATGTACCCCTCCACTTTTCTTGTACCAACGGAATCCTTGGGAGTTGGCGCTTCTTCTGATCTTCCTGAATCAGGGGTCTTCTTACTGCGGTTGGGTCGCCATCGTCCTCCGAAGTACTCGTGAATCGTTTTTTCGGCGACGGGACTGATGGGAAAACTCATCAGCGAGGCCATCATCGCTGATTTTCGCGACACATCAATGATTTTTTCGGTGCTCACATCTCTCACATCTCTCAACTCGATCGCCGTTTTTGCATGCATCACTTGGCATGCGTGTTCATACAGCTCCATGGATGCCTCCCAGCACATTGCTTCGCTGATGATCTCCGTGGCCCATCGCTCATGGATCATTCTTCGTTGTGCGCAATCTCTTTGATTGTTTCTTCTCACCGTCGAAGAGATCATCGCGATTGGTGATCACAAAATTGCAATCGCAATTCCAACCATTCCACATCATCGATCGCCCATCACAACACAAGCACAGCCAATCTCATGCACCCGCGGCCATGCCTGCATCATCTCCGGCTTCTCCCACATCCAAGCGTGCCAAAGCATCCAAGCCTTCTTCCAATGGCGCGGCAAGCTACAATTGTGCCAAACCCTTCGTGGTATTCCTCAACAGCAATTGGAGAAAATCCCTTCATGCTACCAATGGAGTGACGGGAGACTGTTCCGCAGGAGCACCAATCGCAAGCAGCAAGAGAGTATGCAATGGCAACAGTGCCTGCATCAGTGTGGCTGGTACCACCACTGCAAGCATAATTGAAAGCAACAGGCGCAGCAGTCGCATTATCGAGCGCCTCAAACGCAAACTTGCATTGAGGTGCGGAAGAAAAAACGAGAGGAGTGGCCCAATTGCAACCAACAACAGCAACAATGGCACGGCCAGCAATGACGGCGCGGCCAGCAACAATGGCACGGCCAGCAGCAATGGCATGGCCAGCAACCATGGCACAGCCAGCAACAATGGCACAGCCAGCAGCAAGGGCACGGCCAGCAACAATGGAGCAACTGCTGTGAATGGCACAGCCATTCCTGTGCATGGAGCCGACAACAATGTTGCCTATGCACCACTCCCCATCAGTTCCCACAAGCCACTCTTCCGGTCAGTTGGAGGTTTCAACCCATCAGTTGATACCATCCTGGAGGTTTACTTCTCACGGCAACTCATCAAGTCCATGCAAGTCCACACCAACAACCATATCTTCAACAGTGGATCCACGGCCAGCTTTGTTTCAGTGAAGGAGATCTACCTCTTCCTTGCAATCTACTACTACATGGGAGTCTTCAAGGCACCAGCCAAGCGGGATTATTGGTGCGCCCCGTCCATTGGTGTACCATCCCACCTGCTCACAAAGTACATGACACGAGCAAGATATGAAGTTGTGTGGAACCACATTCACTTCTCAGCTGTGAGGAATGCAGTTGCTTCTGATACAACCAATGCCACTGACTCGGAAGATGAGGATATCAGTGACAGCAAAGACGATCTCGTCCAGAGCCGATATGAATCTCTCATGAGTGTAACGGCCAGCAGCTGCTCTCCGTCAAGTTGGTCTGCAACTTTGAGCAGCTCCACATGCACAGGCAGCAACCAAACCCTGCACACACAGCCCCCCACTCCTCCTACACCAATTGTTGACACCAACAAAAGCTGGTATCACAAGATCCAACCACTGCTTGACCACGTCAACCAGGTGTCAAAGAGTATCTGCATCAAGCCAGGCTTTGCCTGTGCAATTGATGAGATGATGGTGAGATTCAAGGGCAGGTCCAGGCAGACCACTTGGATGAAGCAGAAACCCATCAAAGAGGGGTACAAATTCTATGCTCTGTGCTGCTCGAAGACTGGATTTGGATATCATGTACTGCCTGCAGGACGTCTGGACACAACAACAAAAATCAACAACACTGTGGAGGAGCTCATGAAGACATTGGACCCAACGAATCACCATGTCGTTGCAATGGACAACCTCTTCACAACCAAGACAGTCATGGCGAAGTCAAGAGAGATGGGCATTGGAGTTGTTGGCACGGCGAGGAGGAGGAATGGATTCCCCAGCACAGAGGTGAAGGAGGTCGAGGACATGCGCTTCAACTCACTCTATGTCTGGATTGAGAACAATCAGTACGTGGTGGCCAGGTGGATTGACAACAATGTGGTGTTGACGGTCAGTACGGTGCACCATGGGAACGAGTCGGTACTTTCCAATCGCCACAAGCCAAGAAAGAACAAGGTGAATGCAGGGCACTTGGAGATGGTCTGGGGGAGCAAGTACTCTGCACACATCCGAATTCCGAAGATGATTGATGACTACAATCATTGGATGCTTGGAGTTGACAAATGCGACCAACTCATCGCATACTATCGCCCTGACTTGAGGGCTCGGAGAGTATGGATGCCCCTCATGTTCCACTTGTTCGACATCATGCGCGTCAATACTTGGATTGCATTCAATCACCTGGCAAGAGAGCAAGATTGATTGGGGAGCAAGGCATTCATGATCGAGATGATTGAGGCTCTGGTCCGCAAAGGGAATGAAGCAGATTTGATGGCAACAAGGGCAAGCCACCAGAGAGTCCCACACACCATTCGAACAAGGAATCGGATGAGCCCCTGCTCTCCAAAGCTGCCCAGATCGAGGCTGGAGGGGAGATTCGAAGATCACAAGGAGATCATCAGCAGGGACGGAAGCCAGAAGACTTGCAGATACTGTTCTTATCTTAAAGCAAAAGCAAAGCTCGAAGGGAGGCCAGCACATGAACCAAGCAGAGTCAGAAGGATGTGCAGTGTGTGTGGAATCCATGTCTGTAAGCTGCACTGGAATGTATTTCATGGGAAGGATGATGAGAGTACAATCAACTCTGACGAAAGTGAACTGACCATTACAGTCTAAAATCCAGTTTAGACACAGGTACAGAACTAGTTTTCATACGTAGGACATGGTAGGAAAAAGCCGTAGAAATTTAACACGGAGGCTTTATAATGGATCTGACAGATCCTTTATGGCTGGTCCATTAAGGGATAGCAGAGTATGCGACACTAGTTTTGCGTGTACCCTTTTGTTGTCGACCTTCAACATTTGTGCGATAAAGTGTTTGTGTCTGTCTATTGGAATGCGAAGTAGAGGGCGAAGTAGAGAGCAAAGCAGGAAGACTCATGAATACGCACGAGCTACTCTTGAGGTGGATCCTTCCGTCCCAACTTACTCTGAAAATGAGAGAATCATGCCAAGAGAGAAGGAAGGCAAGGCAAGGCAGCAATGAATGTGAGTGAGCGAGGGCCAGAGAACGAGAATCACCATGTGGAGTGTGCGGAGCTTGCCTGAAGCACCGAGCCCGAGCTCGATTGGTTGACGTGACTGGACCACTCCATTCGTACTACCACCATGTTCGTATTCTAGGATGGTAGGATTGGAATCGATTCTCCCAAGTCCTCACTAATCCCATTGCTCATCTATTCTAATAAAACGATAATGAAAACGAGGTGAACTTACTGAACGCCGAAGGGTGATCAATCCGTGGTAGTGCAGTAGGTTGGTGAGTTTGATTGCAAGAGTGTGTCTTAGTCTTTAGAGCTGTACGAATCCAAATGAGACTTTCAATTGGATTGTGAGCATGTGATGTGCAGCATCCATTATAGTTGGATCTGCAACATCTCTATTAGTAGTAGTATAGTGGAGCGTTGAGTCTCCGTACGTGCAATCATCGCGGTGTCGATGTTGCCATTTCCAAGAGGAGACATCAATTTCGTGACGGTCGGAGAGAGAGTTTGTTGTTCACTCTCTTCCGATCAATTTGGGGAACAAGGTTCATCCAACGGTTTGACCCGATTGTCCGTTCAGGACAGGTCATGTCACGCCCATAAGTGGCGTGGGATGGCCCGATCGCCCAAACCCAAATTCAGCGGACACGCGACATCGTCTTAAGTAGAGCACGATTCGAGGGTGGGACCCCATCCCACCGACATCGAGTCACGCTTCAATCCCGCTCAAACTCTGAGCAGTCGGTCATTTGATTAACTAGACTAAATCTTAACACGACTAATAGGAATACTAGTTTGAGCTAATACTCCCCAAAGTGTGTCTCGATGTAGGTAGCAGTTCAGGTGACGCGATCCGGAGAGGGGCTGTTACCCTTCCAGAAGAGCAGAGGCTTGACGAGGGGCCAGAAGGATGCCCATGGCAGGAACTTGGTCATGATGTCGGCCACATTTTGTGAGCCGTGTATTTTGACGAAGTAGAGGACCCCGGCTGCGATGGCGGAGCGGACTCTGTGGTAGGCGAGAGCATTGTGCCGCTTGGACAACATGCTCATGGGCACAGTAGATGAGGTGATGACACTTTGGTTATCACCAAACATCCAGCTGGGACCGTCGATGGGAATGCCCATTTCGCGGAGAGCGAGGCGGAGAGAGATGATCTGTTCGGTGGCCTGTCGTGCAGCAACGAACTCGGACCCGTAGGTCGCAGTCTCGACAGTGGCTTGGCGCTTGCTGAACCACTCGATGGGAGTTTGGTTAACAAGGTGAAGGATGCCAGTTGCCGATCTGCCGGTGACCTTGCAGTGGAGGAGGTTTGCATCCACAAAGGTGGTGGTGCGGACGATCGCGCCTTTTGGAGTGGGCACGTCTGGGTCAGTTTCCTCCTGTGTGTGCCCGTACACGGAATAGAGCCAGTCGTGTTTGGGAACAACAAAACTCTCTTCGTGGTTTGGGACGCCCGTGCGGAACCGGATGGCGGCATCGGGATGCTTGCGCAGGTACCCGTAGACGCGTTGTGCGCGCTCGAGGTGACCTTTGCGAGGGGCGGCACGGAAGCGTGCGAGGGTCATGACGGCGACAGAGATGTCGAACCGTCCGAGTGTGATGCACCATTGTAGCGCGCCGATCAGCGACATGAACTTGCGTTTGTCGATCTCGGAGAGCTCTGGCGACTTGTCGAGTTCCGGGCTGTCGGAATGGTCGAGTGGGCAGCTGGCCTTCGTGGGGGCACAGCCGAACATGCGCTCGTAGTTGCCGAGCATGCGCTTGATGTACGATTGCGGGCTCATTTTCATGGTGCCATCGCTATCGCGACCGAAGTCTGCGCCGAGGTGGTAGGAGACGGGTCCGACGCCCTTCAGCTTGTATCCGTAGACCGAAGTGAGGGTGTCGAAGAAGGCTTGCGGGTCCTTCATGGTGGCCATGAGGTCGTCCACGTAGACGCAGACGTATTCCCAGTGGTCACCACCGTCGCGCATCCACACATCAGGGTCTGATCTGCATTGGAAGAATTGCAGGTCCCTGAGTGTGTCTGCGAGCGCTTCGTGGAAGCGTGCGCCGGAAGTGCGGAGGCCGTAGAGTGCCTTCACGATTTGCATCGTGTGACCGGCCTTGTCTCCGAACTCGTCTCCAGCGACGAAGCAGATGCGTTCCTTGGTGTAGGCTTCCAAGTACGCGTTGCCGATGTCGCCGACCATGGTCTGCAGTCCATTCATCTCCCCAGCGAGAAGTGCGAGGCGGAGAGAACGGAGACTGACGACTCCAGCGTAAGCTGTGTCTTTGCATGGTGCGGTCAAGTGTCCGCCAGCGACGCATCTGGCCTTGTGGCGCAGATCGTGCTTCACGGCGTATACCCATTGCAGTCGGATCTTCTGGAACCCATCGGGTACCTTGGCGTGGTATCCGAGGGTCTTGAAAGTTTCGTAGCTCGTGAGCTGGTCCATCTCCTTGCGCTCGGCATCAGCCCACAGCGTGTTACCATTCTTGGCATCAAGCATCAGCGCTTCCTTGTGGTTGCGCGGTACCTGAACGCCGAATTGGAATACGGGTGTGTTGCTGCGGTTCGCCTTGTTGGTGGCGATTGCACGAGCGATCGAGGTTTGGCGAATACCGATTTGTCGGAAACGCTTCCACCCAGGAACACCAAGCAAATCGTGTTTCCGCGCATAAGTAGCGCAAGAGACCGGGTCGTCCTTCGCAATGACAGATAACGGTTCGGACGTTTTGGAACCGTCATCCCAAAGTACAGTGACATTGTACTTTGATCCCTTGTAGGATGGGGATGTCTGAGCGAGGGGACCTTCGTGGTCCACGATGTCTTGGAAAGACCATGTGCTCCCTGCCTGCGGGTTGTTCGTCGCACCATCCGTGGTTTGTTGCTCGAAGACGTCGGAAAGTTCGACATACGAAATCAGTTCATGAAGCTCCCCATCGTTAAGTGATAGGAGCATCTTGATACGCTGATGGTTCTCAGCGTCTGAATCGTTGATCTTTTGGATCACTTCAGCGCGGACGTTTTGTCCATTGTGGTGGAACAAAATGGTTTTGCCCAAAAGTTCTTCGGGTGTGAACTTTGGAACGGAAACGACGTCCTGTCCACTTGTGCGTGATTCTGTCTCTTGATGTGAGAACAAAACAGCATCCGATAATGCGTGAACGATGGGTTCAACATCGGAGGGAATGGTGTTGTCTGTGTAGTCACCGTCATCGCTGTCTGATACAGTAGTCGCAGAATCGGCATCCTCCCCCACGAGTGGAAAAGGATAGTCGGCTCTCAAGTTGCGAGTAGAGGCATCATCGGCGGCGCGGATAGCAGACCGAGGCAGGAGTTGTTGTGTCGCATCGTCGAGCACCCAGAATGTGAGGTCGTCGCCCTTGTGGAGGCACGGACCAGCCCAGTGGCCGCGGCGCTCCTTGGACTCACTCGGGAAGCCAGGACGTTCCATACGGTAGTAGACCGGTTGCCACCAGTAGTACGCAAGGTACTTGCTGACATCCGGACGCTGCCCGAAGGCAGCCTGTGACGGGGTCACATTACCACACGTGCGCTGCGCGATGTGATTGAACAAGTCAATGACATACAACGTGCAGATGAGCCAGAACCGCGACGGAGTACCCGTGCGATCCATGACGCCGTTCACAGTACGTTTGATGTCCTGTATGCGGCGCTCGGCTCCGTTCTGGTGTTGGTGCTCGGGTTCACTCTGGTGATCCTTGATTGCGTATTGACGCAGGATGTCTTGCACTTTGAATCCCACCTCTGATTTCGCGTTGTCCGACATTAGCAAATCGGGCGCTCCATGTCGACGAATGAAGTCGAGCAAGGAGTCCGCGACCTGCCGCTCGGACGCCATCGGGAATCCCGATGTGTACCGAGAGTCGAGCGCAACGAACACCTGGATCATGGTGCAGCCACCATGGCCAGGGACACCGTCATCATGAGCGGGTGTATCAGAGAAGAAAGTGTCCATCGCGACCGTCTCGTGAAGACGATCAACGTTGGCCGCCGGAAAACGAGTGCGAAAATGCTTACGCATCGCGAATCGCTCCGAAGTGCGGTACCACTGAGAAGTGCAACCGAGAGTGTCCTTGATCCGACGAGCAGGGATCCAGCCGAAGTGCGGACGCAGTGCCTCATAGTCGATGGGCGAGCTGCGAACGCGAACGGAACCGGAGCTGCCAGCGGACCCGGAATGCGGTACAGTGCCGCGCGCCTCATCCGTCGATGCCGCATATACATGCAGGCGATCGAGGTCGGCGAGCGCGGTACCATCATCATCATCGTCCGCGAGAGCGCGGACATCATCAAGACCAAACTCCTGATCGAGAATGGAAGGGTCCCAGACATCATCGGACGTGAAGTCCACATGAGGGTACCGATCCATCTCAGCAGGGGTTGGCGGGCGCATATCCATGTAGGACAGGCCAGCACGAATGGACAGCGGGATGACGTGCCCCTCAGGTGTGACGACAGTTTGTCGACCACCAGGGAGACCACGCGGGCGTTCATTCACATCCATACCGAACGCAGAGAGCTGGTTGGTGGAGTGGATGGACTTGCCCTTCCCGTACAGAGCGTACTGATGGAACTTGGCGATGATCGGGCCGCTGCTCGTGTGAAGCAGGGCCGCGACCGTACCAATGTCCAGACTCGCAATGGTGGAATCACCAATGCCGCTCACGTCCGCCGTGGTGCCCGTCTTGCACAGAACTAGCACGTCGTCGCCAGCGAGGCCGCCATTGGCGCCACTGTCGACGAGCGCACCCGTCTTCGTCTCCACCGAGGTCTCGAAGTTGTATCGGACCACGGTAGAATTCACCCGTCGCCACGCCCCGCCATCCGAATCGACGAAATCAGCGGTCGATTGACCAGACTGACGAGCCTGCGCGAGCATGCGGTTGATAGCAGATCCCGGAGGACCGCCCTTCGAATCCGCATTGCCGCCAGCGTCGGAGGAAGTGGGAGCGTTGGTCGCCGGAGTGGACGAAGAGTTACCCGAGGACTTGGCTTTATTAGCGGCACGTGAGGTGTCGCCCTTGCCAGCACTACGGGAGGGGTTGTTGTGCATGTAGTCCTTCTTCTGGGCCCAAGACATGGTGGCCCATTCCTCATTCGGAATGCGACCGCGCTTGTCGTTGGTATAAGTCTTGCCGTTGCCTTTGGTAGGAGACTTGCCCGAAGAACCACCCTTTCCTTTCCCTGTCGCAGCGTTGTTGACGTTACGCTTTTGCGTCTGACGAGGGTGGGAAGAATCGAGGCGTTGCGCATGGATCCGAACCGAGTTGAGATGGTGATCGAATCCAGCCGCCTTGATCTCGAAACCGGAGGGCATGGCTGCGAGCATCTCGTCGCGGACGTAGGAAGTGCTCGTGAGAGCATTGAGGAGATCCTTGTCCGGAGCAATCGAGTTGTGCAACCACGTCTTCTTCGTGTTGTCCGGCAGAGCGTCATCTTCCATATCTTCGATATCGGAGATGATTCCCTGCCAGGTGTCCACGAAGTTCTCGCGGTTCTTCTTCCAGCTGTTATCCAAGGTGAAGGAGGCGATGCGAGCACGAAGTGCCATTGCCGCGCTCTCACCGTTGACACCATTGGTGTAGATCTCAACGAGACTCTGATACACAGCTCGACCGTCCTTGCTCGCTTGATGCTTGCGAAGGAGTTGGTCGCCACGCGAAGTCTTGACATGGAGGCTCAGAACAGAGTACAAGTACCTGTTCTGCATGTTGTAGAACAACATGTCCGATGGACCTGGCTCCCACGAAGGATCGATGTGATACTCAAGTCCATGAGTATACGCGATCGCTTCGAATTGGCGCCGGAACGAAAGGAAACGCTTGTCATCCTTCAGGGTGGGGAATGCGAGGGCCTCACGCTTAACACCGCGGCTGAACTCCTTGGTGAACGACTCTGGGAGAGCGCTCGCCGGAGCGAATGCAACACTTGGCACAGGAGCAGCAGCGGTTGGAGTGTCCGCTGTTGCCACGCGTGCCGAAGGGTTGGTCACCGGAGTAGCAAATCTGGCCCGATCAGGCGGGGACACAGATTCGATATCCTCATCATCGTCCACAGTACGGCGAGTGCGGGTACTGGGAGGAATGATGCCGACACCTCCTCGGGGATGGTAGCTGGCCGGGGTCCGAGGACCCGCGGCCCCGATGACAGATGGGTGTGAGATGTCATACATGTCGACACTCATCCATTCATTGGGAGTCAATCGTGGTTGGAGATTGATCCAGCGTACCAAAGCGAGGATCTTGTTGACAACAAGCACATTCATGGGACGGAATGTGTTGTCGTCGTCGTCGGTCACCTCGATTGCCAAGAGGGCAGGCTTATCGAGATGAATCAGATCCATTGCGGTGGCGATGCCGGCCTCGTTGAGAGCGCGACGTTGCCAAGAATGGGCCTGAATGCCGATGACAGACAAGACGTGGTTGAGTATGGTGTACTCGTTGATGTCGATGACGTTGGTGTTGGTAGCCATGGTGAAAGCGTTCGGAGATGGGTGATGGGTGATAGTTGATGTGATTGATGTGATGGAAATTGTTTGTTTTGTGTTTGTTTTGTTGTAGTTGGCGGAGTGTTTGTTTGTCTTGATATTTCTTGTTTCTCGCGTAGATCGCCGTGGGCGATGTTGTTGTACGATTCAAGAGAAGAGCAGGAAAGCACACTTGATCAATCGTCTGTGACGAGTTGTTTTCGATTCAAGAGAGGATTGGCGTGTGAAGCAGTTTGGAAAGAGAGAGTGTACACACTTGGACTGTGATGTCTGGAGTGTGGTGAGCGCGCGAGGGCCGGAGCCGAGTGGAGCTGAACGGTGGAATCCGAACAGAAGAGTGTGTCTGCACAGAGGACTGGGCAGAGAGTGTCACGTCGTCACGTGAGGTAGCTGAGGATGCTGGAAGCAGATGAAGAGGATATTCACTCGATCAACACAGGTGTGGAGCGAGTGCGACTGTTAATCTAATAAAACGATAATGAAAACGAGGTGAACTTACTGAACGCCGAAGGGTGATCAATCCGTGGTAGTGCAGTAGGTTGGTGAGTTTGATTGCAAGAGTGTGTCTTAGTCTTTAGAGCTGTACGAATCCAAATGAGACTTTCAATTGGATTGTGAGCATGTGATGTGCAGCATCCATTATAGTTGGATCTGCAACATCTCTATTAGTAGTAGTATAGTGGAGCGTTGAGTCTCCGTACGTGCAATCATCGCGGTGTCGATGTTGCCATTTCCAAGAGGAGACATCAATTTCGTGACGGTCGGAGAGAGAGTTTGTTGTTCACTCTCTTCCGATCAATTTGGGGAACAAGGTTCATCCAACGGTTTGACCCGATTGTCCGTTCAGGACAGGTCATGTCACGCCCATAAGTGGCGTGGGATGGCCCGATCGCCCAAACCCAAATTCAGCGGACACGCGACATCGTCTTAAGTAGAGCACGATTCGAGGGTGGGACCCCATCCCACCGACATCGAGTCACGCTTCAATCCCGCTCAAACTCTGAGCAGTCGGTCATTTGATTAACTAGACTAAATCTTAACACGACTAATAGGAATACTAGTTTGAGCTAATATATTCGCTGATTTACGACCATCATGCTTCTCGCAACGAATTGATCGCTGTGTATTCAACATGAGGAACCCTCCCCCCGCCGCCAAAATCGTTTGTGATGGTGCCATTGGCACATGCTCCGACTTCATGGCTGCCACCCTGGGGGCCCTCCAAGAGGGTGTTGTGATCATTCTGACTGGACAGGGTGATAGGCCCACAACAGCATGCAATACTGAGGGATATGCTTGCTACCCACCTGGAGGCTGCTCATCCGGCAGTGATTCGTTCACGATCACTCCAGATGCCTGCACAGCAAGCAGTTCATGCACCAACATCGTTTTGAACACCATGGTCTTTGGCGGTTGCACATTGGAGAACTCTTGCAGAAGCTTTGGGCAGCTCCATTTGGATCGCCCGGGTGCCAGCACTATCCTTGGTAGTAAGATCATCAGGCGGAATTCATGCCTCCGCGTTTCCGGCTACCTGAACCTCGAAAAGAACATCTGCGGCATTATCTGTGCTGAGAACAAAGCATGCAACGGGATCAGGAGCTGCATAGATCTCAGAAGCCGTCGCAACCAGAGTGTGATAGAACACAGATGAAAGTGGGTACTTACCTCAAAATTGGGAGTGATCAAGTCTGTCAATGAAGTAGAGTGAAGCTGTGTGATAGTGTTATTGTGCTCTGAGTGGTTAATTGATGTTAGATGGTATGTAAGCTGGCCCAATTCAGAACTGTTGGGGTCTGAATTGTGAACAGATGAAGATGAAATGATAAAAAATGATGCTGAGGCAACATGTGTTGCAACACACAGCAGAGCATGAAGTGCAGAGCATGAAGTGCAGAGCATGAAGAGGTTGTCAAGTTTGCAAGGCTGAGGAGGTTCATGGTGCCTCCAATACTGATATTGCTTCTTGGAACAACAATGATGCATGCAGCAAATCCGATCATTGCAGAAATGCGATCTTGCCAAATTTGATGGGATTGATGAGCTTGTATCTGAGCCAAGATGCTCAGATACATTCACTCAATAAGACAGTAGACATGCCCTGTGAAGGTGGATTCGCTGGGGATTCAGACATACATGTTCATGTACACATAAGGAGGATGACAGGCAGGGCCTGACGTCCATGTATTAGCTCGCTACCATCCTCAGACACCAAGACAGGTATCTGAGGGCCGTCGGTAGTTGCGGGAAATGAGGTCAACAGAGAAAGAGAAAACGGTTCATGACCAAAAGTCTCATGTGTGACCTGACGAAGTCTACCGAGAACAAGATTAGACATAGGCTAAGGTGAATATAGACTTTTGATCTGATACATGTAACCGGTGCGGTGTTTGGTTCATGTATTCATCAAGGTGGATCCTGGCAAGCATCTACGAGTGTGCGAAAGGTGACATGAGATTCTCGGCTATTTTATGCTCATACAATACGTTGTTGGCGACATTGTATGCACCATGATCGCACCAGCTACTACACACCGAGAACAGCCCATTCACATCATGAGCTGCATCATTCGCCGTGTTCTACGCCGTCGGCCATGGGCGTAGCCTGACGGGAACAATACGAGTATGACTGGTTCAACATGGTCAAAGGGCTGTGGTCCTTGTGGGACGTCACTGGCTTGAGACGAAGATGGGCATCACATTTGCGGAAGACTCCGCCCCGTTATCAGGAGCCAGTGCGACAACATGGTAAGGAACAATGCAGAAAGAGCATTCTGATCGTACTGATTCTACAGAAAGCTGTGACTATTGCGCAATCGTGCCGTGCATGATCTTGCCGCAGCGAATAAATACGAGTTCTCTATCCCGCGGTGGATCGCGAATCAATCTGTCCATGCCTCTGCTGGTGGCAAAGTCACGATTACTGAACGAGAGTAGAGGTGAAGGACGCAATGCTGAATGGGCCATTTGCAGCAGCAAAGCCTACTCCGTCTTCTTGCCGGAAGCTTCGGCCGCCAACTTTGCATCCTTCTTCATTCCGCGCTTGCGTGTTGCAAGGTGCATATCCATGATGATCTTGCTGACGACGAAATCTGGCAGGATCGACAACACCCATCCTTGGATGCTATGAAGGTAGATAGGCGAAACTACAGCATCGGCGTATCCGACCCACTTGATGGCATTCTCGACGTACTGCTTTGGCGTTGGGACCATCAGGCTTGGTCGCATCTTCGCGAGCTTTGTGGCGACGTAGAATGGGATCTGGCACTGGCATGTGATGTTGTTTGACGTGCTGTATTCGGCGTTGATGGCACGGGAGAATTTTTCGATGAAGCTCTTGGAGGCGGAGTACTCGGCCAGAAGCGGGAGGGTGTACATGGCGGAACCCGACGAGAGATTGATGATGGCACCACCCTGCTTCTTGCGGCTGATCATTCCATCCAGGACCATGCGGGTCATCCAGATGGTGCTGTCGATGTTCATGGTCATGAGGTTCTGGACTTCTTCATCGTTGAGCTCGTGGAAGAACTTAGGGTAGCGGTAGCTCACTCCAACGTTGTTGATGAGGACACCGACCTCAAGGTCCTTGACGGCGGCCGCAACCTTGGCTTGCGCCGCCTTGTCGAATTTGGAGTAATCGCAGACGGTGTACTCGACTGTGACGCCGTCGTACTTCTTCTCATCAATCTCCTTCTTAACATCCTGCAACTTCGACTCAGTTCGGCTGATGAGCATGATGCTCATTCCTTTCTTTGCGAGGGCCATGGCGTACGCCTTGCCGATTCCATCTGAGTGGCGGAAACATGAGTGGGGATTGATGGATAGATGAGTGAGTGGGAAACCACTGCCCGGCAGCACCACACAGCAGAACACGCCTGGACCCAAGCGCATCCATATCGCAACCAGCACACAGCGGACCGTCGTCATGGTGCAGAGGATCAGCGGGATGCACTTCTGAAGCAGAGTAATCGGCAGGGGGCATCAATACGGGTACATCTGGAATGATTGATCTTCTGCTTCCGTCTTCCTCTCAACTCACCAGTGGCTCCAGTGATTACCGCCCATTTCCCGAATTTCTTCAAATCGCGGGCTGGGCGCAGAAAGGTCTTGAAGAAGTGAATGACGGCCTTGCTGGCGAAGTACGTGCCGATAGCGCTGAGAACGCCGAACTTCCAATCGATATCCGACATGATGGTATAGGCGATAATGCAGCCTGTTCCTTAGTTGTTTCGTATGAGTAGCTCGTACTTGTTGTGAATGATTGTGGCAGTGTCTGCAGCAGCAGCTTTGTTTGTCGCGGTGATGTCTCCGATGCCGCTGGTGGTGATGCGTTGTTGTTGTTGTCTCTTCGTGTTCTCACTCTCAGCCGATGCGAACTGGTTTGGATTTCGACACCAAGACCGGATTTGCTCGTGTTTTGTGTTGTTCTTGTTCTTGTGGTGGCAAGCACTGACGTACGCAGGCAGTCGAGTTGATCACTCCAGCAATCGCGCTTTTGGAGTCGCAGATCTCACGAACCACCCAACAGATCGAGTCTAGAGAGAGATGGGAAGATGAGTGGATGGATAGGGACAAAAAGTCGCCGAGCAGAGCGCCCATTACAGTTATCAACCTTTGACCACCAACACATGGGCAAGAGGTTCTCAAAGCGACCCTTGCGGAGCATGTTCTCAACACGGCCGTAAAGGCACAGAGGGTTCCTTCCACAGATACGGGTACATAGAGTGCTACTGCCGATGGCTCCACGATTCATGCTTCTATTTCGGAACAAGTGGTGATAGGAGGAGCACCAGTCACAGCGGATCAGCATCAACCATCCAACAAGAGAAGTAGGATGGACGCTTTCGGTTGTTGATGCGCCAAGACATGCCCAACCTCGCGCCGAGAGGCCGCCCCAAGTTTTGTCGGAGGATTTTCATCCGCTCAGACTTGATTTGCCATCGTACTATCATGTCCGGGAATACCATTCGCTGTGTCGTTTCAGTTGTCACGGACACTGTGATCATACGTACGCACGTCTTGCCGTCCATGCGTTGTGTTTTCGTCTTGCGAAACTTCATCTTTCTGTTCTCGAGGCCAACGCTCTTTTTGCCATGTGTGGCGGAACACAACTTGGGGACATGAACCTCGACGTTCTTTCCTTCCTTGACGCCCACCACCAACACAATTCTGAATTGACGACAAAGAACTGAATTACACTCGACGTTTACTCCAATCAATTTTATTGTTTTACAATACTGCGGGTGGTATTCCATACTCGTAATACAACCAAGCTGCATCTCTCATAGAACACCACCAACCAACCAAACACCCATCCATCCATCCGTCCGTGCATCCATCATGACACGCCTCCTTTGCCTCGCCATCGCAGTGACTTCGGGTCTCCCGTCCACATCTGCGTTCAGCACGGTGCCAACTGCGCGTCGCATTCCCACACAGTTGTTCTCGGAAACGCAGACACCAGCCGTGCGCCGACGTCCCACTTCCAAGGAGGACATTTTAAAACAGGCCAACGCGGAGGAACCTCAGGAGACCATCAAGATCTTCGACGATTCCCTGTACGAGGACATGCTGGAGCTCCTCCTGACCTTGGAACGTCGCGTCAAGGACGGCCCGCTGTCGATGGCAGACGCAGAGGATGTCGCCGCACGAGGACAGCGCGTGCTGCAAGAAATGAAGCAATTCGAGGCCAGGCGCGTCAACGGCGAGGTCGAATCGCCCAAGGCGTACGTCACACCCAGCGACGTCGTGATCGAGGCGCCGTCCGAGACATCGGAATCGAGCATCGTCGATACCTCCAACGATGAAGGTCCTGCCTACGATGGCACAGGCGGAATGGGCTTGGCCAAGGGCACAGTGAATACCTACGTCATCCCGGGTATGGATGAAATGTCGCCAGAGGAATATCAAAAGGCACTGCAGGAGTCCATCAGTAATCGTCAGAAGGATCGTATGCGTTCAGGATCCTACGGAAATCGTCCCTCCTGGGACTATCTCAAAAACCTGGGTTAAATATCAATGACCTTGCGCGAAGCGCAGAGATGATGGATGAAGCTTTTGGTTCAGTTCAATGCAGCAGCTTCATGACAATCCAAGCATACGTACGAGCCAGCATTGAATTTGTATCGCCCCCAAGTGCGAGTAGAGCATAGCTGCAGGTACTTTACCGTCCTGTGGACGCGAACAACTATATTAGCAATAGCTACGAAAATATGATTTCTTGTCCTGCCTCCTTGTCCGTACACGTACCACACGAGTACGAGGAGAGATTTTGCAAGTCTTCTCCCACTCTCCTTGCTGCGATTGGAACAAGATCATCGTTCCGCAGTGTCAGATAATGGCACTTTTTCACGTTGTCCTAAATAGCAGTCTTCCTCGTGCTTTGTGGTGAGGTATCTGTGTGGTACGAATTGCATTAGTGCCGACGTGTAGAGTAGAAAATTCCACCAGTGAATCTTACAGCCGGATGTTGTCCATTTTGAGACGCATTATCTTGTCCGCTGAGAGCTGCACGTCGTATCGTTGCGTCGATGTATTCCATGACTTGATCGTTCCCCACTTTCCATTCAGCTCTGGCTTCGCTTGGATGCCCATGATCATTCCCACCGTGCCTCTGTCCAAAATCACATTAGCAGGCCGCAGGCTGATAGCCAGGCCCTTGTCGTTGATGAACACGTTGAACCGTTCTTTGCCTTCGTCATACGCCAGCACCGTTGCCCGGAGTCCATTCAAATCCGGGCGACTTTCCACTCCATAAACCTTGACGTGCACGTGCTGCAGCAAATTGGCCGGCTTCACCTTCATCGTCTCATTTGTGTCCTCCAATACGACGACGTATCGCCCGCTGTTGGGGTCGAAGCTCTCAACCTCGCCACGATCACCGTTGAGCTCTGGCTTGCTGATCAGCCCTCGCAACGACACGATGGTGCCGCGCGGGATGGTATCAAAACGCTTCACGCGGGGTCTCGATCTGGCATATCCCGGATGCATTCCACCACCCATGCCGCCACCACTCATGCCACCGAACAGCGATGCCATAGGATCTCCTCCGCTCATTCGTGACCTGCCACCAAATCCACCACCGAACGGATCGCCGCCACCGCCAAATATGTGCGAAAAGATGCGATCGGCGTCAGCCTGGCTCATGTTGTGACCACCGCCACCGAATCCACCTCCGGGAAAGCCACCATGAAAGCCGCCGTGTCCATGGCCGTTTCCATGATCGCCCATTTGATCGGATTGGTTCGCTGCATCCTTGCCGTACTGGTCGTATATCTGTCTCTTTTTGCTGTCCGACAGCGTCGCGTAGGCTTCGCTCACTTTTTGAAAATTCTTGGTTGCTGTCTCATTGCCTTGGTTTTTGTCAGGATGCCACTGTCGCCGTAGTATGCAACGTGATGAAGTGATGAAATGGATGGATCATTGATCCGATGAAGTGACAAAATCGACGAGCAGGTAAGTGAGTGAGTGCATTGGTGACATGTACTAATACGAGTGCCCTGGATTTTGACGCCCTTTGTTGCGAAGTTCTATCCGCTGTGTCGCGCACCCGTCGATCGAAGTCAATTTCGCGATGGCCAATGATTACGAGTACAAATCCATTTCAATGCTGCAGGACGTACCTTGACAGCCAGCTTCTTATAGGCCCTCTTCAACGCGGCTTCGTCTGCATTTCTTGGAACGCCCAGAACCTGATAGAAATCGTCTGAATTCAAATTTGGAGCCATTGTGTGTCTGTTCTTTGTGGCTGCCACTGATGTTGCTGATGCTGTCGTTGTTCTACTCAATGATATCTCTCCTTCTGTCCAACTTCTTGTTTGGTCTTCGTTTGCTTTTGCTGGTCTGGAGTCGTCGTCTTGCGTGAGGAACTTGAATGTGTGGCTACTTCGGTTCGTCGATTTGTGATCAATAACAATGACGGAATGGGCAGATTGTCCTCTTGATTTCCGACTTCGCTGCGCTTGTTCCTGTGTATTATTCTATAATACTGATAAGCACGAGTATGTGGTTGCTCCTTGTGATTTGCTGGTGGTTGGCAATTTTGTGATCGTGTGTCTTTGGATGGTCTTTCCACTCTCTCTCTCACTCACTCTCTCTTCTTGTTCGGTCGGACGTGTTGTGGCGGACGTTGTGTCCTGGCTCTTCGCAGCGTTGCTTTCTTCGTTTGGTTTGGTTTGTTGGTTGTGTTGGTGCTTCGCCGACCCGCACAACCCCACCCATTCATCCATCGTTTTCGTCTTTGTTCTGTCGTCGTGTTGGCCACCACGAAGCCGTCTGTCAGTCGTACTTCTTCCATCCAGATTTATTCTTGGAATTGGCCACGTTTGGTTCGCAGAGTTCGATCGAATCTTTCAAACCCAGTACTATGTGTACGTGTTTTACGAACGAGCGATAACGGTCAATAACCGTAGAGTCGTCCAGATCGTGAATATGATGATCCCGAGATGGGCATGGACTTGTGTACAGTAGCAAACACCATACGATTGCCCAGGTTGTCACGACGAGCATCTATACTCGTAGCATGACAGTATTCCAGCGAATAGAAAGCCGGCAGCGTGTCAATGTTCATACCAGTATGCACTGCGTTGCTGGTATATTGTCTTGAAATGGCGACATCATCTGTTCGTACGTGATTGCGTTGCCAGACCTGCGCGCAATGCCTAGATTGCACGACCAGGCATCGTGCCGATGGCACAAGGATCCCAAGCTCTGCACAACGTCCACGCATCTGTCGTGTTCGTTACCATGCTACTCATAGATTCCATCCTGCTGGTTTGTCTCTGCTCGCTGGCATCGTGCATGTATTTCGCATTCGTCTCCATCAATGCCTGGTGATCACAGTGGTCATCGTCGTTGCCAGCATCGTCGTTGCCAGCATCATCATTGCCAGAATCACCGTTGCCATTATCGCTGCCCCTCGCCAGCATTGCTTCCAACGCATCCAACGACATCGCAGTGTCATCTGAAGCCGGCGATTTCGGCGTCCTTGGTTCGCCTTTGCTCGTGCTTGACGTTGTCGGCGTGCCCGTCACCACATCCATCACCACACCACCATCCGCGCCAGACCCCGGCAATCCATTGTGCCGAATGCGATGGATACCCAAAATCTCACCTACAAGTGCAAGGATCTTCTTGCTCGTTCTTCTGTCTTTCTTCGGCTCGATTCTTTCCACATGATCCACCAGCATATCGCACAGACTGTTCAGGGGAATTTGCAGCTGTCGCAACTCGTCCCACGATGCTGACTTGAGTCTCTCCGTGCTGATGGTACTGGCATTGCCGTTACTTCGTGAATCGTCGGATTTCTTGCCGGTCGCAAACTTCAGCTTCGTTGACGATCGAATGCTTTGGATGCAGCGCTGTGACATCAAATACTGGAACCATGCCAACAAGAAGTACAGCTTGCGCTGTCGTCCCAGATCGATATGGTCCTCTCTGAAATCAATTATAGCCGGGGTGGCGACAGATGATGCGATTGGTGATGACGTTGATGATGAGGGTGAACGTTCAAAGGCAATGACACAGTCCACGATATTGATGAGAAGGGCATGCAGAAAGCCCGGCCATTGTCGGCAGACAACGACGATCAGCGGGTTGTAACGTTCAATCACCTTCACGATACCGACCTCTGAAGCTGGGAACGCAGTCACAGAACCAGGAACCAGATGGCCTCTGCCAATCGGGGCACCGCTTCCGATACCACCCCAGACCAGGAATTTCAAAAGGCTATCGTATGCCTCGTCCATCGGCGTGGAACGCAGGAAAGATCGAATGTGGTCCATCGGGGATGGCCCGGAGAGCTTTCGCCGCTTGCTGTTGGCTTCTGTCTTCTTGCGTTGTTTGTTGTTTTTGGCCGCTTTGCTTTTCTTCTTGTTTTTCTTGGATGGGTTTGCCGAGAGAGCGGAGAATCGATTCGATGCAGTCCCTATGTTGTGCCCCCACAGCGTGCCGAACAAGGGGTCAGTCCAATCGTCGTCAGCTGAAGATGAGAAACCGTCACTCTCGTTGCTGGCATCTTCGTCGTCATCTGATGTGGAGAATATGCCTCTATTCATCGCTTGTGGCCGACCTTTTCTTTTTCCGCTTGGTCCATTCTTGGTCGGTCGATTCTGTTGTTGCTGCTGTTGCCGTTTCTTCGAGTGTGTGCCTTCGCTGCTGACAGTCCTCTCTGCATTACCAGCTGTCATGGCCGCCTTGTACTTTAACAGATATGCCGTCCCAGTTGATTGTGATGGTTGCGCATTTTTCGCCGTAATCTTGGCATTGCCGTTTGCAGCAACGGCAACTGCAGCCGAATCGCCGTTGCTGCAACTTTTCCCTGCCTCCAGGCAAGCGGGCAACCAGTACTGATCGTACAGGAATTCTAGCATTGTGGTTGCCGCCATTCGCAGAACAGGCAAAGTCGGCAACGTATTGTGTGATGCCTCGTGTCGCACATCCACCAGCCAGACTGGAATGCCAATTTGCCCACACAACGCGCTCACAGGTGCCGCAGTTGATCGTTGCTGCTGCATGGCGTCTGCGAACCCGTTGATGCACCTCGTGATGGCAGAGCTGTACGCCAGACGCAGTTCTGTTGAGGTGCTCATCACGCCGCCTCCACCGTGATTGAAATCTCGATACTGAACCTGGGCCAGCGACGCCGTCGACTCGATGGCATGCGGCAACCGTTCTCCACTGGACCGAACCTTCCAGACCGACACCATCTCAAGTGCCTGCTCCGGCGTTGGAACTACTTGTCCGTCATCGTCATCCCTGCTGTCGCTGTTGTGTGGCGCACATGAAAATCGCAAGCCTCGTCCGACGCTGCGCTGTTCATCTTTGCTGATCCAGCTGCTGATCGCTGCTTGCTTGCGAATCGACATCTCTTTGCGTATGATGTACGAATGATGGGAGGCCCGCGTTCGATGTCGGGAAGGCAGGATTTGGATACGTCAAGCAATGATGAGCGCGGATGGATGCGACGAGTTGTTTGTTATGTGCAGATGTGGCTGTTCTCATCGAGGAGGAGAGCGCAATAACTGCTGGTCGCCACGATGGCAGCACTCCTTCGTCGCTCTGTTGCAATCCAACAATGATCGTCTTCGTCTTCGTATGGTATGGTATGGTATGGTATGGTATGGTATGGTATGGTATGGTATGGTATGGTATGGTATGGTATGGTATGGTATGGTATGGCATGAGTGTGGGCATGGAGTGTCATTGCGGGAGAAACGAGATACGAGAGCGAACAGAGACACGCTGATTAGTGTTGGATGACAGGCCAAGACGGTCAAGAATCCCATTCACAACGGTTGGACAGAGTCGACTCAGGATCTAAGGTATCTTTTCGTTCCACTGTCCATTACCGAAACAGATCACGAGAAGAGCGAAATGGAGACATTCGACTCTGCCGTACTAGTATTGGTGCTCTGCACCCTCACTTGTGCTTGTGGTTCATTTGACATTCATAATGTTTTAGAATACATTGTATTCTACAATTAAGACACAAACGGGAGCACGTTGTATGATCGGAGCTGACCCCAAAGTGGCTGATGACCGTATGGTGTTATATTCTATTCTGATCTGATGAGTTTGGTTGATCTATGGATCGGTGATCAGCCATCGCCACAAGATGATGACAATGTGAGTCGTTGTTTTGCACCAATCCTGCGATCAGCAGAATTCCCCACCCCCAGGTACCCCAATCCGCTTTCGGTTTTCATCTTACCGAAGTTTTGTTCATTTGCCATCCCTTCTGCTTCTCGAAATTCCGACGACTCTACGAGTCTGCAAACACATCGTGCCCTGGCGCTGATGTGCTCGGCATTTGTTCTGCTTGCGAAACAACGGTGGGTGAATGCTCTTGCAATGTTTCCACCGGTGTCGCTTGCGCGATTGTTGCTGCGGCTTCTGGATCTTCTATTTGGGCTGTGCTGGACACCGACGATGCGTAGGATTCGAAAACCCGCCCAGCGAAGTTACAGTGCGCAAGTCTGGTGCCTGTTGCAGCCGGAGCAGCAGTAACCGAGGCAACAGCAGGAGGAATACATGCCTCTTGTGTTTCTGCTTGCGAAGATGGAACCGCTGATGATGAGATATCACTGCATTGCAGATCGAAGCTACGTTGGTAGCAAGAGTCGCCCATTTTTGATGTTTGGGCTGTGCCATGACTTCCGTATCTGAGAGATGCGTTGGGCACGCCATCAATAGCGTTGCACGTTGAGCCCAATTGCTGCTTCGTCTGATTTGAGGATGTCTGGGATACGATCTGCTGCACTCTTGACTGGCACCATGAGCAAGTGAAGCATTGGCCCGATGACAACGATCGTCGGAAATGGATGAGGAAGTTGAGGAATCCTTGCAGCGGCGAGCATAGAGTGACGATGACAAACAGTGGGTAGGTTGCTTCTGTCATGTCCACGAAGAAGGAGCTGAACAGAAGCGGGAAGGGGACATAAAATGCCATCAGGTACCAAAGGGATTGCCAGAACACCTGATTCGTCATCGAGTTGGATTGGCTTTGGAGCCTCCATCGCTGCGAAGCCCTGTCGAGTTTGTACACCGACAGAAACGTGGCTGAGGTGGCCACAGTCGCACCGAGGATGCAAATAGTGCATGGCACGAAGTACAAAAACGTGGCCGGCAACCAGGTCTTTTCTTGCGGAGGACCGAGTACGTAGCAGATGTTGAATAGAGGTTGATAGAACGGGATGCCACCAAGCGCCAGCCCCAAACTCAAAGGTATGATGACGGCGTGACAGCAACGTCGGTACAATCGAAGCCGATCCTCGCTCCATGATTTCGTGACGATGAGCCAAAAGTGGACTGCCAACGCGAAATTGTACCAAAGCGATGCATATGATAGCTGCAGCATTGCGCCATTCACTTTGCAGGTCGCCTCCGTGCCGCTGGAATTGAAGAGATCCTGTTCCTCTGGCATGAAGAAGCTGCTGAATACGTAATTGATGGAACCGATCCAATCAAAGATACTGATGCCAAGCATGAGCTGGCCATAAGTCTTCACTCTCTTCTTGGGATCCCGCAGAATGTCGAAGATGATAAACGACGATCCCTGTTTGGAGTTGATGGTGAAAAGTGTGATGGCGGTCGCGGTCATGGTCACGGTCCCGTGTGAACATCGCAGTTGCATATTGAGACGATAGAAGTAGAGATATCGTGAGAGTATTGATAGGGTGAATCATGACAGCGCCGATGTCAGCACGAACTGATGAGCGTTACAAATGCACACTCCTTCTACCACAGCAACAACTGCGCATTTGTTAGCACGCGAGTGAGACTCTCCCTGTCTCTCGGTTCAAACAATGCGACTGCGCAAGAGTGATACTTACAAAGAATGATAGCACTCCGGAGAGGATTTGAGATGCGGCTAATGCCGTCAGTCTTGGGTTGGGCTCGCATCCACATGCATCCCGACGCAGCTGATTGGCGAAGCAGACGGTGGAATCCTGGTCAACTCCGGACTGCAAGAATGAGTCAAACAGCGCACAGGATACTTGCTCATTGGAGTAGGCCAAGGATGAGTCTTGTCTCGAACCCGCGCTGCTGTAGGCTTCAACGACGTCATTTGTGATCCATTCCAGGATCTTGTCTGGATATGGCACGCTCTGCCCACCTGGGCACAACGAGCACGAGTTTTGTCTCATGGGACACCCGCAGTAACCGGATAGCAGCTGGCTGAGCCCACATTCCTCAGTTTCGACGTCCAAGAGTGCGGTCAACGTCTCCAGCTCGCCACAAGTCTCTGCTGGTATTTCGATGCCTTCCAATTCAATGACCTTGTCCGGGAATCTCACCTTGCCGATGCCAGAGCACAGCAAGCACTTCTCGGTGCTGATCGTATCACTGCTTGTGTCCGTGTCAGCGCTATCATCACCATCGACGACGGTGTTGTTGCCGCCGCCCGTTGGCATGCCGGTCGGTGTTGGTGCGGCCGTGGCGCCCGGATCGATTCCACCGCCACCGCCACCGCCGCTGCATGCACAGTCTGGAACACTCTGGGCGATTGACTTGCACTCGTCAGAAGTTTGTTCGAATTGCTGCAGCGACGAGTCCACCAATCCACACGTTCGCTTCAGTTCGCTGGGTGCATCTTGCAGGAAGCTGGGGATCGTCTGTAACACATGATCGGCATTCACCAATGATGATGGCGACGGACACAGAGAGCAGGCACCTTGGATCTTGGGACAGCCGCAGAGTCCACCCAGCGTGCGGACGCCACGGCAATCGTCAGTGCTTTCGTCAATGTAGCCGACCACGGCCTGCAGGTCGCCGCATGTTGCGAGAGAGAATGGCGTCTTCAGGTCGATTGGGAAATCTGGTTTCGTGATGGCATCGTCAGGGTTTGGGCAGATGGTGCAGCCTGCGTTGGCCGGTGCGATGCTTGATGATGCCAAGATAATCGCAGCGAAGGCTATTGAGAGACGGAGCCTCTGTGCGGAGCGGCATGGTGGACACGCGGTTGCGCTTTTTTCGGATGATGATAGAGACGGCGGTGACGAGACGGATCGCGTCATCGTGATGTTTGAATCAGTGATGGCAAAGATGAACGCTGTTCAGCGTATGGAACTACACACCCAATTCGGTTTGCATAGAATAGGATAATAAAATGCAACAGCAAATATCTGCTGGCGGCAGAGTTGTTGATGTTGGTGTATCTGAACCAATCGTTGGTAATCGGCGGGATGGTGAGATGATGGCGACACTGTCTCTTTCCCTCCGCGCTGCCTCTTCCAGACAGGAGCAGTTGCCGACTGGTGTGGTTGTGGGTCCTCCCGCAGGTCTGTTGTCCTCTCCCTGGTGCCAGCGGAATGAATCGCGTTGGATTTTTGTGTCATCAATGTGTGTAAGTCCCGAGAGTTTGTTTGTCTCTATCGTTGAGGTCCACCGCAGGTGGTGGTTGTGATTGTTTTGTTGTTTCTGCTCGCTTCCTCTTTTCATCCGATCGCTCTCTCTCTCTCTCTCTCCCTGCGTTCGTTTTCTGTGAGTTCGTGGTCTTGTTTGGCTATCCTCGTGGCACGAGCCGCTCCCAACAGAAGCAGGTGGCCAATGGCATGACTCATAATGTTCTCCAGAGTTTACTTGGACTTCTCCCTGTGATGCAGCTGGGACTATTTGCAAACAGCCACAGGAAGGTGAAGGTGAAGGTGCGAAGTGGTTGGAACAAATTGGCACAACTAGTCATAGTACACGACCGATCACTATGCAGTCCCCTCCATGCACATGTCCAGACCCAACGCATTTGCGTCCCCTCCAGTCGGCGATAGATAACCGGTGAACTTCCAAAACTGTTGTGCGTGAACAACAAGTGAAGGTCTTACTGGCCAAACGAAGCGAGACGCTCGCGGAGTGGAATGGCTGCAGCCACCACCAGGAACACCCAACATTTTGTCCGATTTCCACTTTTCTAGATCGTGACCTAATTTACCGGGACTTAATACACTGCGTTGAGACAGAAAAGTGAATCGCCTGAAATCCTGAAAATCGTAGATAGGGTTACGCTATTGCTCTTCAATTGTCGTTGGTCCAGGCACGACAGAGACCGGACAAAAGCGGAGAAACTAGGTCAGACCGGACAAACCGGACAAAATGACCGGACAGACCGGACAGACCGGACAAAATGACCGGACAAACCGGACAGACCGGACAAAACAAACGAATCAACCGGACAGACCGGACAAAATGACCGGACAGACCGGACAAAACAAACGAATCAACCGGACAGACCGGACAATACTCAAGAATTTATCGAACTATTTAACGGACGGTTAATCGAATATAACGGACATTTGGATCGTGAAGAAACAGACAAAACTACTTCGCACGGAGTGACGCAAGCCAACCCAAACCACAAGAACAGATCAGCGAAACAAGACAACAAGCCAGCTTCGCACTGAAGTATGGCATCATGCCAATGCAAATGCCCGGTTCTATTGCAATATGTGTGTTGTTCTTATTAATGTTTTGTGGTATGACATCAAATCTCGAAGAGTTCTGCTCCATCATCCTGATGGTATTGCACAATGACACAACTGGCTTCAAACACATGCTTCTGCTTTTCTGTGCCATGCAAAAAGTGATCTCCAGAACGCTGAAGAACTCCAGTCTCTCATTGAAGGTCTCATGATGCAACTGTGCTCTGCTCTTGAAGTTTTCAAGTTCTGGCCCATCGAGCTCATTTGGTGTTCACATCATATTCTTTTCCATACAACTCGTCCTGTGCGCACGATCAGCAATGATGACTTTTTTGCCTGTGATCTGATGCAACAATCCTTCACAACAAATAGTCAAGTCATGTTTACCTCCTTGGTGGAGCCTGTGGATCCAAACACACTTTAAGTGGTACACAGTGATTGCAATCTTGTATTTGAGAGCACCGTGGTTGAACTTCTTCAAGCCCCATGCCAGATCTGTGTTGAGTGTTGAGTGTTTCTGCTCCCATGCATGAAAATCTGTGCTATCAACTGTGACAATGAAAGCTGTTCCCTCTGGATCATTCAATGAGCTTGGCCAAACAATCATATCAGCTTTCATTGCTGCAATCATTTTGATCCAGCACCATAGATGATTCCATATTGCATACTATCAACATATCCCATATGCTGCAGCAAGGATGTTGGCATTCTTTGGATAGGCCCATAGAAAGCATAGAACTGCAAGGAACATTCAGAAGCCTCTTCCAGCGTTGTCATATTGTGATATTTTTGCTGCGGAAGTAGTGGTTGTGTGCATGTCATCCCAAATACCTGAAATAGTTTCCGGCCAAGATGCATAGTGAGATCGGAACATGGTATTTCTTTGATCCATTGTCATGTCAAGAAACAAAGGGCAAAGACCAGTTCAGCAATAACACCTTGTTCCAGGACACCCAATGGTTAAGCAACAAGCATTTGTACAGAGGGTATGTATGGCTTCTGTTCATGTGATGTGGTGGCAATGCTGCTGGCTTTGTTGTCATTGGTATTCTCTCCATTAGGTGTGAAATTGCCAATATGTTTGGTGCATTATGGTTGATCTTCCCTACTTGAGGATTTGTCAACATCATTGCTGTGTTCTTGGTTGTGAGATTGATGCTGTTGCAATGTGCAAGTGTTGAGTCAAGAGAAAAGAAGTTTCAACATAGAAAGTCTGTGTCAGAAATATTCATTCTTGAGGGCATTTTCCACAGGACTCCAATCATTGTCATCCAATGCAAGGAAGACATCAGAGTATGTGAAGTGCAAGTCCTGTCATAGCCAAAGTGCTGTGGAATTTTGCAGCACATGTGGGATAGATGGATCATGGTTGTGGATCACCATAGTGAGAGAAGTCCAAGACATTGATGATGCTGTTCCTGTGGCTGCTTACCTCAAGGCAGGCACTGTCATCATGACAAGAAAGGGCAAGAACGAATGAAGTTTGATTTGTGAGCTTTCTCTCTCTCTGCATTCTGTTGTCCTCACTTTGGTTGTATCACTGTCTTGTCATTGTGTTCTATGTTTGCTGCAGGTACTTGGCAACTCGGTCTGTTCTTTGTCTATTCTTGGCACAACACATCAAGCAGTCCAATTGAAGAATGCTTCTTGCTGCTCCTGCATCCGTGGATGGACAAGCTTGCATTTTCGCAACAGTTCGTTCTTCTCAAATGTTTGGGACAAGCTCTCTCGTTTTATCTCTCAGGAACTCAGACAGCCAGGCATCATGCCAAGCTCGAAGAATCGCACAGAAGCCAAATCCTGAGTGAAATCATCATTGTTCCACAGAATCAACAAGAAAGGAGTGGTCAAGACATAGCACAAACACCACAGCATACTCCAAACATCCCCACAATGTCAAGAAGAGAGGGTTGTATCAAGTGAAAGGCTAGCAAAGCAAAATTCATCATTCTACAGGACTTGCTAGATGGTGTCTTGCCAATGACTGAAGAAGAGTTATCTGCTGCAGAAGTGTGGGACACATGCTGTTTCCACATGGCTGAATTTGTTGATGTTGTGCTCAGCCAGTTTGAAGCTCACCTTCGCGATCATTGGAAACAGTTGGGCAAGAAAGAGTTGCACCCCATGGTGGAATTGGCCTCATTGGAACATGATAGATGCATACACCCAAGAGAAGCAATGAATTCTTGTGGAGGCTTGGTGCTCAACATGTCCACTGCAAGTATGCTCCTCCAACAAGACACCCAAGAAGTTGAACAAACAGAGGTGACACCATCAGAGTTGCAGCAAACCTGACCAGTATATATGTGCAATTTGGAAAGCGCAAATTCAAAGAACACATCTACCAGGAAGTGCAACAAATCAAGCTTATTTTCTGTCTTGAAACCAAGCACGGCAACCCTTAATTGAGCAGAGCGTATTGAACTTGAGCAGAGTGTCTCAGAATGGAGTACGAAACAGTAAGAACCAGCATCACTCTTCACAGCTTTTGCTATCTACTTTCCACATACTAATCGCATCAACCAAAAATACTTGCCGGAGGTAGTCCTCCACACTCAACCCAGACACTCGCAATGTTGCTCCCATTTGATCCATCGCACGTCGCTGCGCCGACCTTCAGTGCTGGTTTGGGTACACTGTTAACGGACAGTGTCCGCTAAGTTCGTTAATTTTGTCCGGTCTATCCATTCTGTCCGGTCGTTTTGTCCGGTCTGTCCGGTCATTTTGTCCGGTTTGTCCGGTCGTTTTGTCCGGTCTGTCCGGTTTGTCCGGCCGTTTTGTCCGGTCTGTCCGGTCTGTCCGGTCGTTTTGTCCGGTCTGTCCGTTTTGTCCGGTCATTTTGTCCGGTCTGTCCGGTCTGACCTAGTTTCTCCGGTTTTGTCCGGTCTCTCTTGATGCGCGTGAACGAACCACAATCGAAGTAAAATAGCGTAACCCTAAGTATGCTTTTTGGGATTTCGGCTGATTCACTTTTCTGTCTCAACGCCGTGTATGAAGTCCCGTTAAGGTAAGTCACGAGCTAGAAAAGTGAAAATCGGACAAAATGTTGGGTGTTCCAGGGCCCACCTTTCGTTCCGAGAACAGATTTGATTCAAGTTGGTGGCGCGCACATCCAACCGAGCCAAGAACATTCACCAACTACCTCGTACGAGTACGTACCATACGCGCACAACGTGTAATACATACATTTGGGTACGTCGAGCGCTTTCGATGAAAGTGCTCCACCATACTCTCCTGGTGCGGCAGCAAGTCGACAGAACAATCTCAAAGGTCGGAGGTGTTTCCTTGTTGACGGCAGTCTCTCCTCCGCTTGCGGAATAGGTCATCATGTACTCTCACTCATTGTATGTCATCGTCAGCAAACCGCTCTGCTCGTGCTCTACTCTCTAGATACCTCTACCTATTCCCCTCGCCTCTGGACTCGCAACTGTGTTAACTTTGCAGGTTCCATTTCCATCAGGGTCGAAGTGAGTCGAGACTTCGTCCGATCCGTCATTGAAACGTCACGTTTGCCATGCCGCAGTTGCAGATGGCGATGTGTACATGCCTTAGCCAAGCAAGCAAAGGCGCGGTGTTGCGACAGGAGTGTACTTCGAGTAGTGTACCAAATGTAGAGTTGAATACAGTGGAGTGGAGGAGAGTCAGGTCTGGCAATGTGTCCGGTGAATGTATAATAAAATAGAATATTCCACTCCACAGTCCACATCCCATGTTCTCAAGGCTACAATTCGACATGCTTGGGGGAGGCTTGAGATTGCTGTGTTGAAGTTTCGGTGGAAGTTGTAGCTTGATCTTCGCTGCCGCTCTCACTTGCCATTGGAACCTCCTTGGCGTTGTAAACTGGAGACGACAGCGCGTGTTGGGACAAGAAGCTGTGGAGCTTCCGCTTTGTGAATTCTGCGCCGTCGTAGCGGACAAAAGCATCGTTGTTGTTGACAAGATCCACAAGTTCGCCCGGTGGGATCACAATCAACAGCGGCAGCCCATCTTTGGACGATTGTGAGATGCCGAACTGTTTCATGATCTCTTGGTTGTTCTTCGTTGGTGGCACTTCCGCAATTAGGATGCGACGACGGAACTCGGTTGAAAGAAACTTCGTCATGGGCGCCGTCCGTGGGTGAACAGGATGGCCAGTGGCAAACCGAACTTCTTCGCCTTGGCAATGGCCTTGTCCAGGTCGGACTGACCAAATGTGATGCGCTGGCTGTAGTTCGTCATCTCATTCTCGATGAACTGCTTCATGTCTTTCGCCTTGCGCTCGAAGTTGTAGTCCACGACGGTCTTGTCCGAGTTGCTCTCGGGCTTGCGCTGCTTCTTCTTGGGCTTGAAGAGACGAATAGTGGGCGTTCCCTGGATTTCCCCCAACAAACGCGGTGAAGGACGGCTGCGGTCCCCCTCCGTGTCCCAATAGGCGATCTTGACGATCCCCTTGGCAGCCTTTGCCAGCTGTTCCCACTCAGGAGTGAGACGTTGGCAGTATCCTCATCCTTGTCGACAGATGTTCACAAACACCGCATGGGGTGACTCGACCACCTACTTTCTCCAGTTTTCATGCATCAATGCGACCATGTTGGATGAGAACGGATTTCCAGCGCTGACAGATGTGACAGCAAGCAGGGCCCCGAGGGTCCAGGCTGTTGCTTTGCGCGCCCACAACAGAGCTGGTCGGTTACTGTGGGCCACCATGGTGGATTTTCAGTGTCTTTTGCTGCTCTATCCGAATGTGCAGTTTGCGTTTTATGCTGATGCTGTTTTGCAAGGTGCGAGTACAATTGTACGCCTTCGCGAATCGTCGAAAAGGGGCTCGTTGCAAAGTGCTTGTGACGACTTCGCGAATTGTCGCAGATCTTTGCTTTTTGTTGCTGATGGATTTGGGGGTTGCGGTGAATTATAGTCAGAAAAGGTTATCTCTCAACGACGTCGCGTTGCATGTCACACGACATGTCTCTAATTCTAGTCATGTATAGCATCAGAACCTGATCGCAGAATCTCATGGTCGTCCTTCATACATCACACTGTGGCTCAACAGGGACTCCATCACCGTCAATCATGCGGGTGTCGCTGTTGAGTTGTGTTGGTATGAAGCAGACGCGAGTACAAGTACAAATACGAGTACAAGTGCAAGTGCAAGTACAAGTCTGAATGCGATCTCTTGGTGGTCACACACGTTGTCACTTTCACACGAATACCAGCAACTAAATCTTGTACTACGGCTCCCCCCGCACACTCTTGTACCCACGAATTTCACAGGGATTTGCCTCCACGTCGCTCGGAGTTTGCCGCCTCCAAGATCTGCAGATCTCCGAGACGATACCTGTCGGTTCTGTGCCAGGCGTTGGAATGCTGATGGAGCGCCAACCAATCTCGAACGTCGCGTATATCCAATGAGATGGCCAACGTGGTGGGCAGAGACAAAAAGTGTCTGCACCTCAAGGCGCATGACCCCATCCCGTGTGTTGTGAGACGCGAAAATCTTCGTAGGAGGACGTACGATCTATGTGACGCACAATCGGGGTAAACGACATGGCGAACTGCTTGTGAGTCCCGCACACTTTCATGTCCACCAACGTGCATTAGATAGCGATGAGAACCGGTTGCCGGAGTTGAAATCGGAAGAGGCGAGAATGTCGACGATGATGTTGATGTTGATGTCGTGGTTAATTTTTGTCAACAGTTCGCTTTCGATGTAAAATGCGAAGCAAGTCGTGCTCGTCGGAATCATCCTTGTTGATCTGCGCCTGTACTTTAGTGCCGTCTGCGCCTGTACTTTGGTACCCATCTGCGCCTACACTTTGATGTTCATCTGCGCCTCCACTTTGGTGATCAAGTTTTGAGCGATAGCACAAGGAACATCCATCAGAGCTCATTCTCTGCTTTCTTGTTCCCACTGGCGTTCTCGTTGTGTCCTGTTGCGTTGTGTCCGGACCAGCATGCTGTTAGGGACGAGATGGTGACGACGAAGATGGCAACCGCGAAGACATGGCGCATTCGCTACCTTGACCCCTGTGCAGCCGGATCGTTGCATATCCATACATCTGTCATGATTATTCTTCTTTGATCCTTGAGGAGAGAGAGAGAGGGAGAGAGACCATCTGGGCCCCTCCACCGTGCGCTGTGGGTGGCGTAGGAGGCAGATGGAAGATCTGTTTGCCGGTCATGGAGTCTTGCTCCTGGGTGAAGAGGATCTGTCTGAGGAAATGTGCACGAACCTGCGTCGCGCATAGTGGAGCACAAGCTGCACCAAGCCGGATCATCATGCACACCAAGCACTCAGCGCAGGTACTTGCATCAGTACCGACAAGAACGCATACTCACGCTCAGGCTCACACTCAGACTCGTGGTGGTATGTCTGAAGAGAGGATCCTCACATCCAGATCTCACAAAAACATTCAGGCTCCAAAGTTGAACCCAAACCCAACCCAAACCCAACTCCAAGAAACAACCAAGAAGACCCACCGTCATGATCCACGGTGTCGAAGTCCAGGCTGATCCGCCTGTCGTTTCCAACGAAGAAACGGCTTACGGAGAGGATGGTGACAACAACAACAACAAGAACGACGACAACGACAACGACGACAACAACAACGAGAAGATCTGGCAACGTGTGGCACGACGAGTCGCCAGCAGGCCACGAAGCTACCTTCTTTGGGGCCTCGCCGCTTCGCTGGTGCTCTCCGTCATCGGCATGGTCGCCGGCAAGTTCAGCGTCGGCGCTGAGACCGGTGGATGGCAATCACGTGGAACCTCCATCGCCGATCGCAGTGCGCAAGTGCTGCTCGTCGAGATGAACCGAGAGTACATCTACGACGGAGGAGAGGCGGCATGGACCGATCTCATCAACAACATCCAACCAGGATATGATGCTGAAAGCGATGACAGCAACGACAACAAGAGGAAGACAAACACCGGAGATAGCAGCAACCGTCGACTGGCCTCATCCTTTGGCTCAACTCCGATTTCATCCCTCCTCTCTCAGGCTTCCACCAGCGTTGGTAGCAACGCTCTCGGACATGGAAACCACCGCACTCGCACGATGCCCTTCACCATGACAAGCGACCTTCGCCGTCGCCTCGAGGAGAAAAGCCATCTCATGCCAGGCTGCGACTTCGGATGGTACAATTCGGAATCGATGACCAACTCATCCCGCCTCTGGCCCATCTGGGAGGTCAAGAGCTCCAAGTCAGCCCTTGATGCAGATATCATCTACGAACTTTGCGTTGCTGAGGAGGACACCCAGAGCATTTTGGAGGAGAAAGGCCACTGCTTTGGATGCGATGAAGGATGTCTCCCACCCTTGTCCATCGTGCTCTACGCTCGACTCGCCCTGACCTCCGACGACGGTCTCTCCATGTCCTGCGCAGCCCTTCGAGATGCATGGGGGCCATACGAGGCCAAGACGAAGCAAGAATGGATCACCTGCGTCACCGACTTCGATACCGACTACGACCCAGAAACCAAGACCATCCCCGCATCTTGCCCTGACCATTTCTCCTCCGCCATGGTGAACTTCGACTACGACGAGACTGGCGTGGTGTCTTACACATCCTCCATCTTTGCCACCTATAGCGACGATGATACCCTCGAGGACATGTTCGACGATGTGGACAAGTACGCCGACGGCAGTGGCGGCGTGAGTGGGGTGTACGACACCCAGAAGGAGGATTTTGTCGACCTTTACGCTGATGGCGCGCTGACATCCGATATGGCCTTGGCCATGGCATCGGCTGTGATCGTCGCCATCGCCATCATGGTCCACACCCGCAGCCCCTTCATCACATTGATTGGCCTGGTGCAGATCATGTTCAGCTTCCCACTGTCCTTCTTCGTCTACAGCCTGATCCTTGGGCTGGAGTTCTTCCCATTCTTGAATTTCCTCGGCATGTTCGTCATCTTCGGACTTGGTGCTGACGACGTAAGTACTACATGGCCTCATACTCGTGTCATGGACGCACGATGAAGGAACCAAGAGATTGCATATCCGCTGAAAGCTCACGCAATCTTGTATCTAACCAATCGCATATGCTGTTCTGTTCATTCCATGTCACCGCTCTACCGCCATTGAATCTATCCACACCATCACCATACCGCCATGCCGTCGTGCCATATTTGCATGCCACGCAACAATACTCTCAACGCGTATAAATGGAACACACGCACGCACACGCATGCACACGCATGCACACGCACGCACACAGGTCTTCGTTGCCATGGACAAGTGGAAGAATTCCCGCCTGGATCACCCCAACGTATCCACCGAAGACATTGCGGCTATGGCGCTGCCAGATGCTGCGTCTGCGATGTTCCTCACCACGGTCACCACCGCAGTCGCCTTCTTCGCCACCGCCATCTGCCCCGTCGCGCCAGTCAAGATGTTCGCGATCTTCTGCGGTCTCCTCGTCCTCCTCGATTACTTCCTCAACGTGCTACTGGTTTTCCCAGCCCTCTGCATGTATGACATCGCTATCCAAGAGAAGGGCGATCAGGTCCATTGCTGCATTCACTCCAATCATTGCTGCAACCTGTGCTGCCGCAAGAACGGTGGGGACAACGACAACGAAGCGGACTCAGAGACCTCCTCGCAACGTGAGGACAAGGCAGAGCGCAACGGCGACAACCTTCACGATTCCAACAACGATGCTGTTGACCATGGCGAACATGAACATGAAGATTCATCCCTCATTCGACGAGCCCTGCTGGGGCTGTTCCACATCCTGAAGCGTGGAAAGTGGCCAATCTTCGCGCTCTCCATGATTGCGCTTGTGGTGACCGCCATCTTCGCAGCACAGCTGGACCTCCCAACCTCTTCGGATGTCCGCGTTCTGGGAGATGACGTCGAGTTTGAGCAGGCGTACTCCTGGCGACAGGAGCTTCTATACGATCAGCTCGATAGGGCAGAAGGCAGCGTCGCTTACATCATTTGGGGCGTCAAGCCCGCAGACACCGGCAACCACAGTAAGTGAACCTCGTGACTTCGTGCGAAGAGATCCTGGCCAGCGTTTCTGTATCCATTCGATACCCATTTGATATCCATTCGATATCCATTCGATGCTCTTTCGACTCACACCTTCCGCTCATTCCGAATCACTTTGATCCAACATCGACTTTCGCTCAAACTGATCCGCATTCATATATATATATGGTACTACAACCTCAGACGACCCGGACGAATGGACGCGAGTCGTCCTTGACAAGACGTTCGATCCTGGCACCCAAGAGAGCCAACAGCACCTCCTCGATATCTGCAGCAACACCTTCGCCCAAGACTTCGCTGACCCCATCGGATCCAACTACACCTGCTCGTTTTCTGGGTTGAACCAGTGGCTCGTTGACGAGTCATCTGCGGCCTCACCAAGTCAGATCTACCAAGACAATTGCGCTGGAGCTGACAAGCTCCCGATGCCATCCGACAGCTTCCATGGATGCATGACCGCATGGGCCAGGGAAGTGGAGGACTTGAATGTTATGTCGAGAAATGGCCGTGTCACGATCTTCTTGATTCCATTCAATTCTCGCGTGCGCTACGATGATGACTACGACACGCTCGATGACGAGTGGAACCTCATCGACGACTGGATGAAGGAGCAGAACAAGGAACACGCATCAGAAGGGACCAACAAAGCATTCTTCTCGTCTGCCGATTTCTGGTGGTATGACACCAACGGGTAAGTCCGCGATCGTCAGTTCGTCATTCTATTGCGCTCCACATATGCTTGGTTTGGCGCAATTCAATGACTTCCAACAACTTCGTCGCTCATCCACTCACTCACTCACACATGCAAAACATGTATGTACACCTATCCACTTACATATACATACATTTTCGTATACATACACCCACGAACACTCCAACAGACAAATGCTCAAGACAGCATACGGATCTGTTGGTATTGCGCTTGCTGCTGCCACGATCATGTTGCTGGCCACATCCCGCTCCTTGCTCCTAACTCTCTTCTCGACAACGACCGTGGCTTACGTTCTCAGCTCCGTCACCGCTTCGCTGGTCTCCCTCGGCTGGACACTGGGCTTCCTTGAGTCCATCTGCTTCGCCATCCTAATCGGAATCTCTTGCGACTTCGTCCTTCACTTCGCACATGCCTACACCACGATGGAGGGTGATGTGCATCGCGAGGAGCGCACCAAGTTCGCAATACTTCACATGGGACCATCCATCTTGGCAGCAGGCTTCACCACGATCGCATCGGCAGCAGTAATGAACTTCACGGTCATCACGTTCTTCCAGAAGTTCGGCCTCATCTTGCTCATCGCCGTCATCCAAGCAACCATCGGTGCCTTCATCGTGTTCAACACGCTCGTGATCTGCTTCGGTCCCAAGAATCCCTCCAAGATGTATGACGCGCTGAAGGAGAAGTGTTCAAGTGGAAACCGTGACCCATCGCCAACCAACAAGGATGGAGACAGCAGCGACACCAACAGCGAGGAGGCAAAACACATCGACACCAACACGAAAACGCACGCATCTCACTCCTACTAAAAGGATCACACCTTCAACCCATCAGTTTGCAATTCGGCATCAGAAGAGTGACAGAAGAGCCACGGATATGACTGACACAAACAGCACGCACAACGCACAAACCGTCACGAAACACCTGAAACCCAAGCACAGAAGATGCAGAGCAGAGTCCTCCAAAGTATAATCGTGTATACTCTCTACAAATATTATAGATGAAAGGATACATATTCAAACAGTGGGCATGATGGAACTGAAATCAAATCAGCCAAGAGCTACTCTAAGCACCACACCATACCATAACTGGACAATAGAGTTGAGTATGATTAAGTCGATGACTGCGAGCACTCATGATCGTCTGTTGCGCTGGTGTGCCGCTGATGCGCAAGGACATATTTCTCTGTGAGAATTGTCACACTGTGTGGTTGCCGACGCGAGCGTATCGGCGACTCGGCGGTGGAGGGAAGTGGGGTCGACCGCGATAGAGCGATTTGAATGTCTATCTACTCGACGATCTGTTACTCTGGAACGTCTCATCGATAAATTGAAAGGAGAAGATGATGAATATGTTCGCGGATCTGTAACCTCATTTCCGGATGATTCGTTACTTCAACACGTATTGTGGTCTGCGAACTAATGAGAAAAAAGGCCGAACCACTGACAGAAAACAACATCAACACAAACTGGTTTGTTAAGCACCGCAAAGGTAACTTAGGTGAAGTCATATCTAAAAAACTACGCCAACCCACCTGCCTAGAGACATGCTCTTGTGGAAGACTCTTTGCCTTCAATGATGTGATTCCTACGGAACATCCAATCACAGGTGATGTGGTCTGCAACGAAACTTTATGAACAGCACGAAGCTGATTAAATAGCAGCATAGAGAATGCAACAACAAAACAATGCACCAACATTTAGCATGCAGACGGACAGTACAATACTTGTGTGTTCCAGTATATTCCCATGTGTGACAAACTTTCAGAAAAAATGGTAGACAGCAAAACGAGACGTCGAAACGAAACGATGGCAAAAAATTGCTCCATAGTTTGAAACTAGCTGCGTGGCTTTCCACCAAATTGAAAACGGTACAAGATTACTGCCAACTATGAATCAGGTGCCTGTCAATAGAGACATTGGTAGGCGAATGGAAGTTAATTACAATTTCATCATACAATGCTAGTGCAGCTAAACACACAACGTAACGATGCATACGACCATCATCTCACCAAGGAATAAGGAATTCCATATCGTCGAAGCAATCAATTTGATGACTCTGCTACACATAAGTCGTAGTGTTGGTTAGTCAGACTTGCAAGTGCGAACGTGAATATATTTCATAGGCTTGCCTGTCTACAGGTGTGATTCCCGGATTTGACCTGCTCAGGCTAGTTTTATGTTGTCATATCAACGACAGCTCAAGCCAATCGGTATCATCCTTCGATTCCGTCATCGTGGATTGCCAAGGGAAGCAGGCAATCGAGCCTTCTTTGCAATTCACGTTCAACTCATCGGTAATCAACATTAGGCTTGTGGAGTGATCCTGTCAGGACCTGAAGTCAACAAGGAAACTCAGTTCTCACCTCGCGACTCTTTCAGCTCGTCACAAACGTGCAAGTTTGACTGCTCTCCAACCATGCGAGGGTGTTGGGGTTTGAATGTTCCAAGACTACTTGAACGAAGTCAAGAGCAGCATTTCATACGCCGAATGAAAATAGGTTGCATTGTTGAAAACTCCACCTTCAATCGTTTGCTCGTCACGCCCATCAGAAAATGTGTGAATTCGTGAACTTCAGGATTGCAATCGCAGTCAAAAGGCGACAGTGTGCGGACATAAAATTCAAGCCATCCGAGGTACATAGACTGACAGATGAGTCAGTATGCAATCCGGCTGTTTCAGTATGCCTGGAACACATTGAACTTTCTGGCAATGAGCCAAAGTCCAGTTGCAAAAAGAAGGAAAGAGACGATTTGACCATGATGTTTGCACTCGCTTTTCATATGAAACGCGTAGTCAGCGTGCGCATTGTGTGGATCCTTACAACTGCCACCAAGCTTGCAACTACGATTGCTGTGAAGACTACGTACACCCTGAACAACGGTGTTTTCCAAGTTGTCCTGCGATCATATCAATTCATTGCTAGGTCTTCTGTCGTCGACATATTTTGGCGTTCTTGTTGCCTTAGACCGTCATTGGACCACTGCATGCAGTTTCGTCTCAGTATTTTGTCATCAAACTTGAGAATTAAGGAAAGAGTGAATTGTAAGGTTCTTGCAAGCAGCGTTTAAAAACAAGAATGAGATTCTGGCGCTCCGTTGTAATTTGTGTCTGTCATTGCTGTTGTTTCTTTCCAGCTAAAGGAAACCAGTGTTCGTTCAAGAGTGACGATCTTGAAAAGATACTCTCGGCTCATTTTCTTCTGGTAAACTCGATAATTCAGATACCTAAAATCAGATACATCCATATCGACTGTGCTAAAGGATACAAAGGAAATATGTGAGGCAAACTAACAATGGAGATATCTTTGCTTATCCTTCACGGCGGTTTGGACGTTCATCTTCGTCTGACACAGTGTGAAGAGATAGGCATGTCTGACAGCACTGGACAAGGTGCATCGAGCAGACGGCATGGGCCATCGTTTCAGGCTTGGGAACTGGGAACAGTATTTTGCTTTATTGTTTTCAATCATATCTGGAACGTTACAACGTTTGTGAAAGTTTCAAAATTTCTTAATGACAAGGACCTTCATTTTTCTTCCCCATTGTGCTCCAATGCGAATTCTCATTCTTCGCAAGTCGGCAGATCACCGACAGCGATCATCCTTCTTCCGTGTCTCAGCCTTTCTTATGCTGTCATGTACATCTTCGACCCCTCTGTCTCTGGCCATGCCAATATCGTGTGGACTAGTATCGTCGCTTTCTGGCTAGTTTGTGTTCTTGAACAATCAATGGAACACGTCTTTCATGAAGGTGATGGAAAACACACCACACATCCAAGTTGACGAGAAGGTCCACAAATGGTATTGCTTGGATCTCGAAGCTATCCACAACTTGACAAGTCGTCGATTTCTGTGCGAAAGTGATGTGTTTCGCTCACTTCTGGCGTGGTGATGCAGCACTCATCCAGTATTGATACCGTTGAAAAAGGTTCCGAGTTCTCGATCGCTTCTTTTCTACGATGATGATCAATTCCCTCGTTGGCAACATCGTGCTGTGGCCGTTTGTCAAAACGTTCTTGTCGTCTGAGTCCATTCCCACATATTGATCGAGATCCAATCGAGTCCACAAGCTCTATTGAAAGAATTGGGGCTGGTTCGATGTGGTGATGCAATTCACGTAGCCAATGTATACAAAACGTCATCTCCAACCAATGTAGCGTCTAGCAATTCCGATATGGTTGTGCAATGAATCCTGTTCAATGGTAGTGTGCATTGGATTCAGATTGTGCGTGCATCTTGAAATTGTTGGTGTCAGTAGCCAAAACAGAAGGATAGTACTGTTGTCATCTCGAAAGACGCAATGTGTTCCCAAAAGAAAGAAAGGCTAGGAGGCTTCCAAATCGTCATAACTGCGTGATATCTATATAAAACCTCATGTCAACAGGCGTTGGTGAGCGCAGAATCTCGAATTGGATATTCCGACTGCTAAATAGTCGGAAGATCCGTGATGCGACTTCTGCATTGACAGAATCAGCGGTGTCGTGTTCCTGTTCCCCTGACTCAGAAATTGCGGTTATACAAACATACTCAGTCAAACAACATTCCCCTGTTGATCTTTCCCATTCTGATTGTATTTCCTGTATGTTTCTCTGCGAGGAAGAATAGCTCAATATGTTACTTGTGTATGCGACAAGCGAAAGGTTGGATGTCTGTCTTCTGCCAATTCCTTGCTTGTCAAAGAATCGTCGTTTCGACGCAACCAATTTTCATGTTGAGAAGCAGGCCTCGTCCATGGTGAGAAAAAAGGGGTACAGAGACGAAGCGAAACAGGAGACAGGTCAGGTGTACGACGGGTATAGAGGTTTCGTGTATGCGCCAGTATTCATGAAAGCCTGTTCTGTTTCAGAGGCAATAGCTTTTGTTGTGATTTCGTCATTGACGCAATATGCCACTGCATTAGACAAGACATGGCTTTGAATGTTACCCTGGTGTTTGCCGCCGTTGCCTGCCTCCTGATAATTTGCAGCATGCCAACATCATCCATTGTCAGTGTCAAGTAGAATGCCGGTGTGATTTCGTCATTGGCATAATTTGCCATTGTATTTCCTTGCGAACGATGGGTTGATGCGGGGTACCTACCAAATGTTCATTCTTCGTGAATATGTGCGTACTCTACGATTGTGCATGACCACGACGTTCTGACAGAAACAACGTGAAATTTCATGTTGACATCCAGTTTTCCTCATGCGTTTGGTGCGTGTTTGTGGGATCATGCTGTGCCCAACCATATGCTCGTTGGCTGACAAACTTGTTTGGCATTTGGGCGTGTTTTGCACAGGAGAGACGCTGTCGATGCAGCGATTTTAAAGCAAAGTAATCTCGAAGAGCTTGATGTGTTTTCGCCACCACAATTCTGTGTCAAGCTAACTCATTGAGCGACAGTTGCTACGATTGGAGCGTGAGTTTCACCGCATGGACTAGGAAACGGATTCTCGAACTGTTGTTGTTGTAGTTCTACGTGTATGCGATTAGTGTACAAGTAGTATACTAGATTCTCGGAGGCCTGCCACATGACACGACACGGCATGTTGCATCCACACTCGTAGTAAGCACAAGTATGTTTACATATGTACCAATACGCAGCATGTAGAGGACGATCCATATGTTTTCGTCGTCCGATTCTGTGAGTAGTAGTGAGTGATCTCACTCTTTTCACGGTCGCATTCAAGTGCTTACTCAAGATGAAGACGTCTGCGACAGCAGACCATGATTCTTTGCGCGGATGAGACATCGGCGTAAGCCTTCAGCCACCTTCCTGTTCAAAGCACGGCATTTCCCTGCCTTCGTGAGCACAGCTCCCGACTCATCCAGTGTCATCGAACATGACTCCACAGCACAGACCGCAGCGATGAGTTTGGTTGCTTGACGATGCTGCATTCCTTGCGGCTTTGTCGAAGACTGATCGATCGACGATGCGCCTGCCCCAAGAGAAAGCGCGGTCGACCTCACCGGTGCTGACACGAATGGCTTCGTTTTCAATCCTATTTGACCTTCACCACCCTTGCCGAAGGCATACACGTCGCGTCGGTTGGTTGAGAGCACCAAGGTATGATCGCCGCCCAACGAGACATCTCTGACCAGGTGAAGGGGAGGGGCGGGCTGGGTGCGAGTCGTGTTGCCTTGTTTTGGCGATCGGCGGTCTACATCTTCCTTCATCAACTGCAGCAAATGCGCGGCCGGCCGGAACGCTTCTTGCCACAGCTTCCCATCAATCCAAGTGTATCCTGACGATCCGCCCTTGGGGGAACCAAGGCCCAGCTGCTGCCACCGATCGCAACCTGCCATCCAGAGCATGCCGTTCGAGTCCAGTAGCGCCGAATGTCCCGAGTCGCTGAATCCCCCAACGAAGGCTTTGACAAACGGCGGTGTCCGATGTGACGCGTTTGCATTAGGCTTCGACGAGAAAGGTGTCTGGTTGTGACCGAATAACTGTATGTGAACATGATTTGGCTTCCGCATCTCTGCCTTTGACGATGTGGGTCGGCCCAGCTGACCCAATGCGTTGGTCCTTCCCCAGCTGTATGCCAACCCATTGCTGATTCCAATCGAATGTCTCAGTCCGTTCGAGACATGGTCGAACTCGATCCCCGACACAACCTCATGTCGGTGCTTGCTTTTCCCATCTCCCCTCGGTTTCTCTGTGTTCTGCGCTCGGCTGCTCCTGCTGCTGCTGCTGCTTCTTTGCAATGGCGAAGGATCGTCAAGTGGCTCATTGGCGGGATCCAGGGAAACGGTTCCCGGTGATTGACTGTCAGATCCCGCCCCGATGGACGTCGTCACGTGGATGGCTCGGTTCATGGCGTTGACACGAGGCATGGTAGTTCCTTCAAGCGCTGGCTACGACGGCGGCAACGGCACGATACTCGTACGAGGACGAGTGGGAGTGGAAAGAGTGCCTCTGCCCTGCTCCGCTTGATGATGTTCCGTTCTGCAAGTTTTCTACTTCCAGTACTATACTGTGTGCTCCGACATTCTGCGATCCATCTTCGCCACTTCTGTGGTGGATGATACTCTCTGGAGAGAGCCCTGGAAAGAGAGACAGAGAGAGAGAGAGCATTCCATGTTCTCTGTTCGTGTTGCTCGGCAAAATGTGAATGGTTCATCGAGACAGCCGCCAGAGTGCTGAAAGTTGGTCATTGGTTGGCTGGTGGTGTCGGGTGTTCTGCGTTGGTTTGATGTCGTGTCATGTTTCCATTCGTGTTCGTGAATGATATTACCCACGACTAGAAAAGGGGGGTGAGGTTCTGCGAAGTCTGGCCGTCGCATCGGAATGTCCGAATGTCACAGAAGAGCCAACACAAAAGAGAACAAGTAATTATCCGTTGCTCTTCGCGTTCTCGCTCAAGTTTCTTCAAGATTACTGTTTCATACATGTATTCGTGGCTGAATATATGGGAATATTGAAAGGCGAATCCGTTGGTCGGATGGTGCGCAAAACCACAACGGATTTGTCGTTGTCACATTTTGGCCGATGTCAAACATCGAAACAAACGACATGTCAGGTCCGGCGAAGATGCCATGTTGGCCAACTCTTTTCGTCGCTCCATCATCCAGCTCCACAAGGCGTTGTCGTGTCTGTTGTTGCTGTCATTTTGATATAGGACAAAGAATGATCGAGCTGATGGCAACAGCATCGTCGACAACAAACGTAGCAACAGCATCAAGGGCATCGCGTGACATATTCATATCAACACAGACGCGCATTCTTCCCAATCTCAACTCAAGCAAATCGTTGGACGCATTTCCTATTTGCTGGACCACATTTGGGCCCCAAACGATACACCAACGTACCTCCGACCGAACAGGACAGGACGGACAACATCATCTCCTGATCTTTGTTTGGAGGGCTGCATTCGGTTCCATCCGCCCTTCTGGATACGATGCAGTCACTTCGGGAGCGCATCAAGCTCTTTGACAACCCGCACGCGCCAGCGAACAGCTTCCGGCTGAGTGGCGGCGCAAGCAAGGCGGAAGATGACGACATATCCTCCATCGCGTCATCCGCTGCATCGTCATCTCTGATGCGAGCAAAGAAGCACGCGAACTGGGTGCAGCAGCACAGGATGAGGAAAGGGAGATCTGGCAAGCCGCAATCACCAGCTGGTACAATGCCAAAGATTCCGTTCAGTCCAATATCTGACAGCGGAAATGTGTTCTCACAGAATGAAACTGATTCGAGCAGGTTGGAATGGCCCGCGGCAGAAGCAGCCAACCTCACTGCAAAGGCGTTAGAATTGCGGGGCAAGGCTGGCTACGACAGTCGAAATCCCAAGGATGAGAACGACTCGCCAACGTCGGATGAAAATGGCAAACATGGCGATGATTGTCGCGAGGATGACGAACAGCTGGAGAACGCAACAATGCCAACTCCCATGTCTCTCAGCCATTTGGATCTAAGCGGCGGAACCAAGCTGAAGGAATCCTTGGACGCGGCCTCAACCATCATGGAAGAAGAGAGGAGCAGCGTGGGATCGTCATCTTCGTCCTCATCGGCACGATCCTCGCTGAGCACCCAAGACCTGACGAAGATTGCAAGGACAGCGATCAAGCTGGCTCAAGAAACTGACAAACACAGGATCCACGATCATCGCCCACACGGCATCCCACACCCTGCGAAGAAACGAAGCATTGACGAGTACATGCAAATCTCAAAGGTGAAGTCTGGCACTGGGAAAGCGATGGATGGAGACGAAGCGAGTTCAGTATACTCTCACGGTTCGACGGGTAAAGTATCGCGTGCAGGGAAGCTGGCGCAGGCGCTGAAACGAGTCAGCTCTTACGAGCGATCCCGCGCTCGGAGCATGTCCCCGGCTCCCAACAAAACAAGCGACCCTCAACATGTACACGCAGGGGATACCACGATGCGTGGCGAAGGCACGTCAACTGATGCTGTTGCCCAGAAGCCACGGGCTGTTCGTATCGGTCTTGGTCTTGGGGCAGCGGCGTTGATACCAAGAGCTGGCCGGACCGCCATCACATCACCGAGATCTTTACACAATATGGATTCAAATAGCGCCGCAGTAGATCGATTGTCAGCCAAGCCGAGCAACAGTACCACGAACCTGACAATTCAAACCGAGGAGGGTCCGATATCGTCCATGGAGCAACCTCAAACAACATCAAGCGCAAGCAGAGCGGACATGGCAAAACGCTTGTCTTCGCGAGCATCTCGCGTTGTTGCGTTGAAGAAGTCGTCCTTGCGAGCAAAGGTGGAGCATGAGACTAAGCCGGATGATGTTCCAGAAAATGTGAACGCCTACGTCAAGACCCGCGACTCCATCGATGATGTGTCCGTCATGTCAAGCTTCTCCACGACATCACGAAGATCACAGCACAAAGCCTTCGTGATGCGCGCCTCACCAAGGCAGCCACGCCACAGACCATTTTCAGAGGACCTTCTCTCGAGCTTCCGGACTTTCAAGTCCCGAAGGCCAGTGATTGAGGAACGAAGCACCCGTGCCGCATCTGCACTTCCAGTCAAAGGTATGTGAACCCCACTTGACCGAATAGCGAAGGAACGGGTCCTCGCTCTTACCCTGGTTCATCCTTCCTGTGCGTATACTCACAACTTCCATCATTCCGCGCTTGTTTTTCATTTTCGCTTCTTTGTTTGCCTCGCCTTGCCTTGCCGTCTTGTGGTACTACATGTGTGTGTATGTTCACCGCGACATTTGCTCCACTTCATGTTTACTCCACCCCATCTCACATTCGAATATTCACTGCACACGTGCCCCCAAAATCGCGCACACAGAGCCTCTCCGTCAACAAGGAAGGAATCCAACCAAGCACAGTCAGGCTCCACAGGGAGACCTTGTCGACGAATCGGTTTCCAACCCCGAGACTTCCGATTTGGACGACTGTACGCAGAATGAGTGCACCGAAAGCGTGGGCGAAGCGCCGTCACCAGAACCCGATGATCAAGCCATCGCCAATGCATCGGAACCTTCTGACACTTTGGGCGATGCGGCTCCCGAGAACGGAGAAGTGGAACTCTTGGCAGACGAAGCCGGTACCATTGCCGTTGCCGTTGCGGTGGCTCCTCCCGAGAATGCCGGTGGAGCCGACGCGGACACCGACGACTTCGAGGACCAGGTCGGCGGTAGTACCACTGGCAGTGGCAGCGGCAGTGGCAGCCAAGTGTACGACGCTGGGATTGACATTGGAATGGAAAGCGGTTCGCATCTTGACCTCGATCTCGATTTGGATTGTGCTCCGGAGGATTCTCTCTGTGACGACGGTCAGCAATTGAAGGCGCCGACCGAGCATGCGACACTTCAGGGAGAAGAGAGCTCAAAGGAGGCACCAGCATCGGCTTCGGATCCCGAGGGAGCAAGCGTCCACGAGCTGGTGAGCCGTATCTCATCCACCAAGAATTCAGATGGCGCGGTTCTCCGTTCAACCCCGCGCGACGCACCGGCTTCTCATCAGGATCAGGATATGGCTGGCGCAGCTCAGGAAACAGGGAGCAAGCCGTCACTGGCCGAGGTTCCAACTGAGACTGTCATCGAAGTGGTGAGCGAAGCTACCCCGACAGCCGTGGCCGCAAAACAGCTTCAATCTACGCCCAACGCGCATGACGAGGAGCTTGCCACCGCCAACGCAGAGGCCCAGGACCGCAATGAGATGGAATCGGTCAGAGCATCATCGGTGTGCAGCCGAGACATCCCGAGTCCCCCCGGAGGTGTGCTTCGCAAACAAGGTGATGGAGCATACGTCGTGCAGGACGTTCACGAGGCAGAAAATGGCCACGAGCCTGCCGTCAGCGCTAGAGCCGAGGATGCTGGGACACGCCTCCAGGTAGAAGCCGAGACTCCTCTCCAAGGATCTGCCGCGGACAACGGTGCTGCTCCTCCAGGTGCGGAAACCATCGGTGATACTGGGCACTCCATTTCCGAAACGCCATCATCGCCGAGCCTTTCCATCGGCAGCCTCATTCCCAATGACCTTGACGAGCTTGTCCTCAGAGCCCAAGAGGCGAAGTCTGTGAACAAGTCAAAACAGCATTTGGCAGGCAAATCCGAAGACGCAATTGATCAGGTCAAAGGCAACAACCGCATCCGCGCCGCATCAAAGGAAAGACGCAATGCTCTCCCGCCAAAATATGCCGAGAGCACTGTCACGAATAGGCAGCGATCGCGAGCGAAAAATCACCTCGTTGCTTCGGAATCGATTGACGACAGTCTTCTGCGAGTTGACACACAGCAGGATGAAGGTGGTGATGGATCGCAACTACAGACCTGCACTCCCAACACGACGAAGGAGAGAGGTTCGAGCGTTACGACGACGGATGACGGTTCTGCGCACAAACTCCGCAACGAAGAGTCGCAAAGCATCAGTGGCAGTGCTGCTGCGAGCGGCGGCGCAAGCGTCAGTGCCAGCATCGGCGCAAGGACGACAATCAGCGGAACTTCCAGCAAGAGAGATGCGAGGCAGTGGATGAAGAAAGCATTCCAGGTTCCGAAGGCGATCAAGAAAGTCTTCCGTCGAAGTCCATCCCAAAGCGCCAGTGTCGCAGGCAGCTCGAGCGCAAGCACAGCCACGAGTGCGAATTCGAGCGTGGGCCCGCAGCAAGACCCCTCGCCTGCCGTTTCGAGCCGAAATGGTCGTGTTTGCTTGACTGATCGACCTTCCGCGAGGAAGGTGCGCAAAGAGCGAAGATTCTCGTGGGGGACCCCGAAGTCAAACGTTAAACAAACTTCGGCTGCATTCGAACGCAGCTCGACACAGTCCTCTCAGATATCCACCGCCAGCCCCAATCCAAGTGGGATCACCGACATCCTTGCAGGAATTCCACCTATCCCGCCGAACTCGAACAGACTGAAATTCTTTGGCACTGGCAGTCGCGACGACGCTGCTGCTGCTGCAGCTGGCGGCATCGCAACAGACGGAAGGACCCCCTCAGACGATCCGGATGACATCTTCGAAGGATTGGACGAAGCGATGGGATCCGAGAGAGGAGCGCGAAAACTTTCGCTCCGCCGAGCCAACGCAGGGGCCGGTTCACCGTCTAGCAAACCTGCGAGACGGACCGTCGCCCCCATCAAATCAAGAACGCGAGAATCACCCAAACTGACAGAAGAATCGCTAAACGCCCTGTCGCTGTCCACCAACGACCGCTCCGGAACCATTGTGCACCATGACGCTATCAAGACCGTCGGTTCTGAAATCACAACGTCGATTTTCGCAAGCGCCGTCCCCACAAATCCGTCCACGGCCGCGAAAGAGCACGACGAAGAGGGTGCAGCACGAAGCCCCGCCAAGCGTCAAGCAGCCACGCGCCTCCCGACCCCCACTCGTCTCGGCGTTCAAAAGTCAGGCGATCGCACAGCTCAAGCAGCTGACAATGGGAAAGACGAACAGGCGACCAGTCGTGCGCCCACCAAGGCTGTGAGGAAGACTGCTGATGTGTCCCAATCAGCGACGAAGAGCATCTTCATTCCGCTCTGGAAGCAGAACACGGAGCATGGTGGCAAGGACGATGCAGGACCGGAGTCGTCCACAACGGCTGCCGGTGCCCGTGAAGCGAAGGCAAACATCGGGGCTGGGGTTGCAAATTCGTTTTCGTCGCAAGAGGAAGCAAGCGAAGAGATGAAGAAGAAATCCGCGGAGGAAGGAGGTAGGCCACGGCTGAGATTGAAACTCAAAACGCCGGCGGATGAAGTTGAAGAGGACGAGGACTTCATCGATCCCGGCGTGGAAGTTGATATCAACGGCAAGGCGCGAGGAGCGCAGGATCCACCTGCCGATGAGACCTCCATCTTGGGAGGCCGCGCCTCGAGCGATTCCACTAGCACACAAGATACGTTGGAGGCGGAAACCACACGGGCAAAAAATAGCAAGAAGCTCGAGGACGGAGATGCGCCGAACGACAAGAAGATCCTTGACAAAGGCAACGTCAAAGGCAACGTCAAAGGCAACGTCAAAGGCAACGTCAAAGGCAACGGCAAAGGTAAACGCAAGGAGAAGGAGAAGGATAGGAGGGATGCCAAGAACAAAGCAAGCCACGGAAAGAGCACTGCTGCTGCTTCCATCACGAGCGCGAGTACGAGCATGAACACGACCACGACTTCGAAATCCGGATCTGACAAGACTCCCACGGAGACCAGCAACGATCAAAAACTTCCAGCAAGTTCCATGTTCCTCAATCTCAGCTGCGGAATTGGTGACTCTCTCTTCCAAGGCGTCACCAACGGGATTTGCCAGTTCCCAGAGGATGACGTGCACTTCGACTTCACTAACGAAGACGACGTTGTTGCCAGCTACCAATCCGATAACAGCTCGTGCATGAGTGGAAGGTCCGAAGTGAGCGTGACAAGCACGATGTCACATGACATGGATGCCACAGGCGCAGACCACCATCGTTCCCATGACGACAACGACAAGGATGGGCGCAACGACGGCCACCATGACCACCGCGGCAAGCGCGACAACCGCGACGACCACGGCCACGATGTGGATGAAGCTTGGAACAGCTGGGACGACGACAAGGACGGCGATGAGCGTCGAATAATCAACTGGGACGCTCACGAAGACTCGCAGTCGGTGGAGACAAGCCGGAAGCGAGACGAGCAGATCAAGCGTCGCGAGGAGGCGCGCGGCAAGCTCCTCAACTTCGCAACCAACGCCATTTCTTCCCAAGTCAACCGCCTGCTGATGGTGCACTCGCCTGACTTCTCCGACAATTCCTCCACGTCGTCCTTCGAGTCGCAGACTTACGTGACTACTACGAGTGGGCATCTGACGAGGGGGATGACAAGCTATTCAGACATGGAGACGGCGACGTTCGTCTCAGAGAGGACGGACGATCACAAGCGACGGAAGTACGGGAGCCCTACGATCCCACTTCGCCTTTCGTCGAAGCAGCAGGTGCTGATTGAGAAGTTCACGAAGAGTCTCGCGACGGATGGCATGGAGGTGCTGAAACTCAACACCAGGAACCAATGGCAGTTGCGATACTTCACCACCTCCATCGAACTCACCACCATCTCGGCGTACGGGTCGAGCAGCAACACCGGTCGCAGGGAGACGACTTGCCCGCACTGCCTGTTGTGGTTGAAGAAGTTCAACCCCAAGGCTGGTGGGTACTCCATGGCGAAGAACATGGACAAGGCCGGGCATGGCGGCATGTTCATCGTTGATCTCAAGGACGTCAGCATCGACGACAAACCCAAGCTGGCGAGCCCGGTCCCCAAGAAGCTCTTCGACAGGTACCGCAAGGGTGTCCAGATCACGCTCGAGTACGCTTTCGCTGACAAGCCACGATCCATCTCCTTCCAGTGCAAGGACAACGACGAGGCGCTGCTCATCTGTGGATGGCTCCGCATCATGAGAGACGTCATGAAGCGTGAGAATGCGTTGAAGAATGCCGCTTAGGCTCGACCAGGCCAGTTGGAAGCGAAGACGTGTGAGGAAGTGCGATGGTGTGCGGCGGTGTGTGATTGCAAGGCGAGGGAGGCGATCCAGCGATTCAGTCATCCAACGATCGAGAGACAGACAGTTGCACGCACGCAGCACGCATGCTCGTCGGCTGGGACGGTGATAGAGACGGAGAGGGAGAGAGTGACAAGCAGCGACCCATACATACCACCATGAGGATCGCGCAGCCCTCCTCCCATCTCCAGACATCTGCACCCATCACTCTCGATCGCTACTGGTGTACGACCTATCCATTGTAGGATATAATATTGTTGTAAATGCAAGTTCAATGTCAATAGGATTTTACTTGTACTGCGATTGATATGGAGCCCACCATTGTAGAACGCAATAGTACGTATGTGGCATGTAGGGAGGTAGAATATAATAGATTGGGAGGGTGGAAGCCACATGTCCAACAAGCATCGTGAAGGCTCCTCCACAAAATGATGAACAGGCCCCACTCTTCCAATGATCAACTGTTGTGCTCCTTCCTCAGGTTCATGCCAGGCGTACAGGCATACGTAAAGTATTCAGAGTAGAGTAGAGTAGACTTAGATCAGGGCAGAGCAGAGTAGACTCTTGTGTTGTGTTGTATTGCAGTTAGAGTCCACTTGGAGTCGCCGACCACTTGCACTCGTGCTCGATGTGGGAATATCCTGAACGCTGTTCTGCTCATGTGTACAAGTACTCATGGAACATCTCGATCCAACCTCTGCCATACATTATACACGTGCGAATATGTTGCATACTTCCATGTCTCTCTCTGTGTGTCAAGAGAGAGAGAGAGTCCAACCCGCTCCAAATTGTGAGGGCGGGCTTGCGTTTTGTTGGATTGTGGACAATGGTACCTGATCAATGCAGTATTCACCGCGGAGGCAGGATACCATCATCGTAACAAGCCTCGTTTTGATTCTAGGGGTTTGGATACTACACAAAAGATGCTGACCGATTCCTGAATCGTTCATTGGGCAAATGTGGACAAAAAATGGAACGAAATGGCCACGCACGCGCGCAAGCGCGCGTGAGCTCGGGTCGACCTTCTGTCCTGTTGCATGTCTTGTGCCATGTCACAACGCGAAATCGCGTGACTCATGGTCGTTGTCGCCTGTTGTTCCTGCGACGTCGCAGCCGCCGTTGCGGTGGGGCAGCCTGGCAGGCCAGCCAGCCAGGGCAAACAACGGTTCCTGTGTGGTTCTGTTGTTGCGGTTGGTGGCTGATGCCGCTCGTGCGTGTGGCACATCCCAGGTACGCGCACGACCGATGGTACGTGAACGACGGCGGAGAGGCTGCGCAAAGTCATTGTGGTGCATGACAGTTCCCTTGTTCGAGTGGTTTTGGTGCGGCTTCCGAAGGACGGAAACGAGACCCGACGCAGCGAAACGCAAGAGCCAGGAATCCGACGTAGAGTAGCGCAACGCCCTCAACCAACAAGGCATCAAATTCGACAATGGGTCTGTGCTCAAGCAAGGAAACAGCGGTGGAGGAGACGGCAGCTGCCTCGGGCAAGGCTCCGTCCCTCGACGAGAGACACGACCATCGTTCCGTTCTGCCGGAGCACCAGCAGCAGCAACAGCAAGGACAACAACAGACGCCGCCGCAAAATTCGTCTCATCAGCAGCGCCCTCCGACTGTCGATGAAAGGGTAGCGACACCCAAAGCAGCAGGCACCAAGGAAGACGAGGAGATGTACGGGTACCAAGAAACCGAGGTAAGATTCCCTCTCGTGATGCTTCTATGGCACGAGCTCTGTTGGACTGGACTGCGAGGTTTTTGGTCGTCACGACAGAGTTCTGTTGCCGAATCAAAATGACTCTTGTTGCTGTGTCTTTGTCGTGTCCAGGACCGCCAGGGCGCTTTTTGTCTGTTTGGCTTCCCTCCCTGTTTTTGGTGATGTTCTTGTGTTCGGCGCCTGTAAAGTGGTGGTTGAGTGTTCGTGTGTACGTACCTCTCTGGTAGTGATCCAACGCGCACCCAACGCACATGCAACAACTGGCAAGAAGCAGCAGCAACAGCAGGAGCAGTGCGGATCAAAGAACGAGGATACGCAGGCGTGGATTTCTCCCCTTGGTGTGGTTGGGACAACCAACGCTGTTGCGTCGTAACAGCAACAACAATAATAAACACGACGACAATAACCATCGCCATCGCCAGCAGGAACCCATCGTCCAACCTCCAGGATCAGCAACAACAGCAACAACAGCAACAACGCCATCCCTGACATCCGGCTGCGCTGCACCAAGACAACGGCACCATGAAGGGGTTTCCGCTATTCAAGAAGAAGTCGTCCAAGCACAAAAAGGAGCAGCAGCAGCAGCAACAACAGCAGCAGCAGCAGCAGCTCCCTCCAGAGCCAATGGCAAGTTGAGCAGGATCCGCCGTGCGTTCACTGGCGTTCTAACCACACAGGGCCCCCTGCGCTTTTGTCACGAACACCCAGGCATGCGGTGCGGAGAACGAAAGCGAGCAGCAGATTGCACAGCCATCCCAATGATCGGACCAACACCAAAAAACCTTGTCGCTGTATCTGCCGCCTTCGTTTTTGCCCACCAACTGCGGGGCTTTGCGAAAATCATAGCGAAGGCGCCCACACACCGCAGAACACATGCTGAGAGGCAGACAAAACCCAGTCCATCAAAGTGACAAACCAACCCTGGTTTTGGTTCGATCAACTCTGCTGCGCCGCATCAGGAATGGATCCCGAGCGCAACCAATCGCGACACTAACACCTAACCCGCGCGTGGACACATCTGAGCTCGCCTGCGTTTGCATCCCCCCTTAGACCTGCGCATTACCACCTCGTCATTCACCCTCTGCCTTCACCGACTCACTAACCTCTTCCATCTCCGCACCTCACACTGCACCGTTCTCCCTCGCCTTCTTCCGTTGCATGATGGGTCATTATGCCCTTCCACCTCCCAACTCGGAATGCGCGACGTATCATACACCACACACATGCGTCTGTCCATCTAATACACGGATCGATTGTTACCATCCGCTATCGCCTCTGTCCGTCCGATCACGCTTCTGCTGCCGCTGATACTGATACTGCTGTCCTTCCTCTTCGCCCTCTTTCGTGTCCTGACCATGACAGCAACGAGATGCCAGCAATCACACCAACGGAACCCAGGACATGCAGATGGAGGGCAGCACCCAGGCCGTCGAACGCGAAAAGAACATCAACGTCCACGCCAGGGTCAGACAGCAGCGTGGCCAGAACATCTTCGCGCAGAAAATCGACCTCACAGAGGACTACGAGACCCCGAGGTATCCAAAAAGTGATACTGCCATCCAATTCATCGACTCCAGTCTTGCTGACAACTTCATTTTCGCCAGTCTGTCTGGCAAAGAGCGCCGTCTGCTCATCGATGCGATGGTGATGGAGACGGTCCCCGCGGGGACTGTCATTATCAAGCAGGGAGAAGTCGGAGACTTTTTCTACGTCGTGGATGAAGGCCATGTCAGCTTTGCTGTCGACGGCAACCACGTCGGTGCGTGCGGCCGCGGAGGTTCATTCGGTGAACTCGCGTTGCTGTACAACTGTCCCCGTGCCGCGACGTGCCTCGCCAACACGACCTGCCGTCTGTGGAAGGTCGATCAGCGCACCTTCCGTTACATGCTCGCCAACAACACGGCCAGCCAGCAGAAGGATGTCCACGACGTCCTCCGCAAGGTCCAATTCCTCTCCAACCTGGACGAATCCACACTCTTGCGAGTCTCGGACGCGCTCCAGTCCGTCACCTTCCCCGAAGGCGAGCGCATCATCAACAAGGGAGATGTGGGTGAGGTGTTTTACATCCTCCGAGAAGGAAAGGTCAAGGTGCACGACATCGGGTTCGGCGACAGTCGCTACATCGACCAGGAGCTCGGTCCGGGCGACTGGTTCGGCGAGAGAGCGCTGCTGACCGGCGACGCGCGATCTGCGCACGTCACAGCTCTGACCAACTGCACCACGTTGTGCTTGACTCGCGAAACCTTCGAGAAGGTGCTCGGGCCATTGCAAGGTTTGATCGACCATGCGATGAAGAAGAGAACGTTGGAAGGAGTCCCCATCTTCGCCAACTCCCAATTTCAGCCCTACGAGATGTCCCGTCTCACGGACCTCATGGTGGAGCGCTCCTTCCCAGCCGGAACGGTTCTCGCCGAGGAGGGCAAGCCTCACGAGCAGAACCTCTACATCATCCGCGAGGGTCGCGTCGTCATCGCCAACTCCAACGGCGTCATCAACACCCTCATGGACGCAGACTACTTTGGTGAGAACTGGCTCAAGACCGACCCCGGATCGCCAAGCAAGCAAACCATCACTGTTCAGGCTGATACCGAGTGCGGTGTCCTCTCACGCAGGGATATTGAGAGCGTCATCGGTGACATCCGCAGGTTGGGACAACCGCTGCAGCTCATGGGCCACACCCTCAACAAGTCCATTCGCTACAAGGATCTCGTCAAATTCCGCATCCTCGGAGTGGGAACATTCGGAAAAGTGTGGCTCGTCAGCCACAAGCGAACGGGAACACCGTACGCGCTCAAGCAGCTGAGCAAGCGCGAGATCATCGGTCACCACCAGGTGGAGGGAGTCATCCGAGAGAAGAACATCATGGCCTCCATCGACCACCCCTTCGTCGTCAACCTCGTCGCCACTTTCCAGGACGACCGTCACCTTTACATGCTGATCGAGCTGGTGCAAGGAGGAGAGCTGTTCTCTGTCATCCACACGGAGACGAGAGACGGAATTCCAAACGGAAACTCCAGATTCTACGCCGCTTGCATCCTGGAATCGCTGAGCCATTTGCACCACAGAAGTATCTGCTATCGTGACCTCAAGCCAGAAAACATCCTCATCGATGGCAAGGGCTACTGCGTGCTGGTCGACCTCGGATTCGCCAAGGTTGTCGTGGACAAAACCTACACCTTGTGCGGGACCCCCGAGTACCTCGCGCCCGAGATCATCCTGTCCAAGGGTCATGACAAGGGAGTGGACTACTGGGCGTTCGGCGTCCTAATCTACGAAATGCTCGTCGGTCGTTCGCCCTTCTACTCCTACGGGACGGACCAAGTGAGCCTCTTCAAGCGCATCGTGCAGGTGAAGTACTCCTTCCCTCCCAACGGCATGGTGACCGAACCAGCCACCGACCTCATCCAACGGCTCATCGTCAGGAGACAGGCCAACCGACTCGGATGCCTCGCCAGGGGAGACATGGACATCCGTGACCACTACTGGTTCAACGTCATCGACGTCGACAAGCTGCTCTTGAAGCAAATCCCAGCACCTTGGGTTCCGCGCATCAAAGATCCGTTGGACGCATCTCACTTCGACTCATACAGGCATGTCGAGAATGAGCCGCCTTCAAACAAGCCGCATCTGACGTCGCAGCAACAGACACTCTTCAAGGATTTCTAAACGCACGGCGACGCATGACTCTTGACTCGTCACGTCATAACAGAGACAGAAGGATGTCGAAACCCACAACGACACTAGAGTAAAAACTAGCAGTTGCGGCGGCAGGGGCCATACGCGCAATTCTCTTCAACTTCAAAAGCGGTCGTCTTTTTTCGCCATCTTATCTAAGGGCACTGGAACTAAAATCGTACAAGTTAATCGCAACGCCCATTACCGCCCCCCAGCCATCCATCTGGAGGTTTCGGTGTGCTCTGCTTCTCTTCACATGGCAGAGTTGTTGACTGTATGGCGCTCTGTGCGGTACATAGCGTATGTAAGGACAAAGCCAGCCGCAGCTATTGCAGCTGTTTGCCCTGCGAGCACTCGCCACACCAAACCAAACTAATAACAATGACCATACCATACTTGCATCGGCGCCAATGTCCGCGTTTGTGTCTGCATGGCACCATACGAGCGAGTACAAGCGTCGTTACGTACACATGCTTGACTGCCACTCGTACTAGTATGGTAGACACTAATTACATTGAGTACCCGCACCGTGCTCTCGTGCTACTTTCTACTCGTTAGGCCGTCGTCATATGGAACCCCCGCGTTCCTGTTGCGTGACGCTGATGCTGAGGTCGCTGAACATGGGTGACACGTCATCAACGACCTTGAACAGCCGTGGTATGTTGTACGGCTTGCTTTCCATCACATCCAACCCTGCCTCCTTGAATTTCATTAGTTCGCTGCGTTCAAAGTCATCCACGTATGCTGCCGTCAAGGCGCAGATCGGTTGCCTTGCACCTGGACGGACCGCGTCCTCCCACTCCCGCAGCTGCTTCGTAGCTTCGAAGCCATTCATGACGGGCATGTCGATGTCCATGAAGGCGATGTCGTAGATGGATTGCTTGAGCTTCTCAACCCCCTCGGCACCATTCGCTGCCGTGTCCACAATGAAGTTGGCTCTTTCAAACGCCCGAGAGACGAGCTTCCGCGACGACAGACTGTCATCGACGATCAGCACCTTCCGCTTCTTCAGACCGCCCTGTCGCCAACCGTCCAGTCCGCTGTTCATGCAGTGGTACCTCAGCTGCCGCAATATGGTCAGTGAATTCTCCGCGTACTCCGTGAGGATGAATTCCTGCCTCTCGGAATCCTCCTCCTGTTCGAAGGAAATGTGGGCCCGCGCCTTGTACTCCTCGAGGATCTCCTCGAACTTGGGAAACATGGATATCCTGGGCTTCAGAACGGTCGCTCTGCGGCGTTCGCCTTGCGAAGTCGTGCTCGGTTCTGACCCGCTGTGCTGCAGGCTGCGCGCGCTGTCGCGTGAGGTCGTGGACATCGATCCCCTGGATTGGTTCCTGTCGGAGATGCTGCCCGCGTCCTTCCTGACCTGTGCTTGCGTCTGACTCGGTTGCGCCGATCGGCTGGGACCAGAAGCAAGAGGGGAGGAAGCTGTTCCTGCTCCTGTTCCTGTTCGCGTCCCGCCCATGCCCCAGGCCTCTGAATTGGACATGGTGTCGGTAGTCGAGGAACCGAAGAATGTTGGAGACGCGGCAGGAGCGACAGGGTTGCCGCTCAACCACCGCTGAAACAAGGCCCATGCCGATTCTGGATTGGGGGTAGCCAGTCCATCAAGATCCATGCCGATCGATCCGACGTACTCGTCGAACATGTCCGTTTCGTCACGGATCTTGTCGGCGACCTCACTCTCGAGCGCAGCGAGCAGGTCGCCACGTAGCTTCAGGTTGATGTATCCGTCGCTGCCGCGATCTTCAGAACCGCCGTCCGAGTCGTAGAAATACTTGCGCAAAGAAACCAGCTCATCTTCGTCGAATGGGATCTGTCGCAACCACCCCAGCAACCGGCGGTAAGCATCCTGCGATGGCATGCCGCGGTCATCGATCTCGTAGCCGGCCAGCTTCGCTGCTCGGTTCGATTCCATCCACTGCAGGATCGTCCGCATTTGTTCGTCCTTTCGCTGCCGGAAGCACTCGTCGTTGCTCAGGTTCTGGGCGACCACCTTGAGAGCTCCCAGTGCGACCATGGGTGGCCCCACCTCGAAGCCGTTTAGTTTCTTCATCGGAACCCAGCGGTTGGAAATGATGCCTGCCACTATGTGACATTGCGCAGCCTGGCTGAGGCAGCAGTTGTCCAAGGACAGCTCCTCAAGGCGTGGATGCTGAGCGAGGGTGAATGCGAGAGCCACAGCACCTGATATTTTCATGCTGTTCCCCGATAGGCCCAGGAAGGTGATGGACTCGCACGCCACAAGACTCCTCATTAAACTGTTCACGCCTCGGCTGCCGATCTGATTGAAGCCGAGGTTGAGGCGCGACAACGCCTTCATGCTTTGCAAGGATGCGGCCACAAGTTGGCAGCCTTGATCTCCGATTGAATTCTTGTCAATGGATAGGCTCACGAGGTTGTGCTGAAGGAGCTGCTTCATCATCGTCTCGATGCCACCGGCACCGATCATGTTGTTGGATAGACGAAGCTCGACGAGATGGATCGAGCTGCGCTTCGATATGGATGTTGTCAGCTTTGTGAGACCCTCGTTGCCAAGGTTATTGTTCGACAGGTCCACTCTGTCCAGGTACGGCATCACGCGCTTCTTGCGAGACGGTGCAGCGCTCTCCAGAAACTTCACGAACATGGCTGCGCCCTTGGGACCGAGGTGATTGGACGCCAGGCTGAGCTCACGGAGTGGACTGTCGGGACCGATGCCATTCAAAAGTGGTTCGATTGTGCTCACGTCGACAAGCGCAGATGACAGGTGCAGGACTATCAGACCGCTGACTTTGCTGTAATACTTCTGCTCTGCCGGATCGCGGGCGGAGATCGCTTTCGGTGTCGCCTCGAGTAGATTGGCCAGGTCGTCAGGGTTGGCCTGAAGACGAACGTGGCTGTCCGAATTTCCGCAATGCCGCTCGGGGGAAAGGGCTTGTCCCAGGGCCGACCCTGCTGTGAGTGTGATGTGGTTGCCCGACAGTATTATCCCACGAAGAGGCGCGATAAGTCGCCATTTGCGCTCTGACAGGTACCGTGATAGAGACAGGCAACCGGCTTCCTCCAGGCCGCAAAAGCTCAAGTCGATCGTCCTGAGAGGTGAGCTGTGCATGCATAGCACCCTTCCGAACAGCTCGATCCCCTCGTTGCCAAGGTAGGTGTAGGACAAGTTGACGACTGAAATGGGCGGGATCGGCATGGACACGGGGGAAGGCAGCGGTGTGTGTTGGTTAACGTGGCTGGTTTGGCCCACGTCCGTGTTGGTCTGGTCGGGTTGATTTCTGCCCTCTAGCGACACGAAGGAGTCAAGGACCTGGCCAAGGCTCTGCTCCGATCTTAGTGCGTGGTACACCAAGTGCGCCAGCTCCTCGGCTCGGATTTGGCCTGACAAGACGAACGATATCATTTTGGCCTCTGTTGCAGACAGTCGGGTCATGCCCAGGTCAAGCCGCACGCCCTCCCGAACCTCTTCGATGACTGAGAAAGGATCGAACACTTCCTTCTTCCGACCGCCAATCCGTTCCATGATCTCCCTCTCAAGCCTTGAGACCGAGTTCGACGGATTCTCGGCGTCCCTCATTATCTGGTGCACCGCGTTGTTGATGATCTGCCCGTCGTCGTAGTCCGCGGAGTTTTGCAACATGGCCTGATACGCAGCAGCGTTGTCACCGAGCGTGGCTGCTTGGGTCTCGTTTTGGAGGTTCGCACCTCCTGTCTCAGCAGAAACCGGAGCCTTCGTCGAAGGGATGGACGCCACTTGCGCAGCCTCCACAGCCTGCACCAATATGGAGGTTATTCTTGTTATGCGGTTGACATGATAGGCAACGCTCTCATCTTCAACGCATCGTTCCAAAAGGATGATCCCAGGCATCGGTTTGTTCATGTACGACACGGCTCTCGTCTTAAGCCACACCCAATCCCCCTCGACCGTTCGTCGGCGCAAGTATACCTCCGCGTCGGCGATCCTCTTGTCCCAGAAGTGTGTTTTGACAGCAAGCAGCCCAGGCAGATCCTCCTCGTACACCGCATCATAGCTGAGCGATGATCGACGTTGCATTCGTGGCCCATGATCGTCAAGTTGAAGCGAGAAGCGCAGGATGTATTGTGGGTCAGTGTTAAGGCGGTGATAGTGGTTGGACTCGCATCCACGACTATTTCAGGGGGCCAGAGCGATGGTACGTTCCCAAACACGACGAAGAAGATCGTGCATATACTCTGCTCGAAGTGACAAGAACATGGCACACCGGGGATATGGATGGATCATCGTTGGCCACGTCACCAGAACAACATAGCACCAGACAGTTTCATCGTCGGTCCAAAAACAAAAACAAGAAGCATCGCAAAGCAAAGCAGGGTAGGACGGGGCAGAGCAAGATAGCATGACGCGGCTGAAGGTTTGCCCGGTTGGTACATGTCCATACTTACGCGGAGGTCATCAACAGAGCATCGGGAGGGAAGCCCGTCACTGTCTTTGTCGCTTCCAGGATCATTCCTGTTTGTTGATGCGCGCGTGTGCATTGTTTAATACGTTGAGGATGGTATATGCAGTATATACATGGAAACGTATTTTTTTGTGGACACCAGAGCGGACCAAAGAAAAGCGGGAGGGTGGAGGATAGCAGAATGAATGTGTGAGCATATTAGTACCCGTAGTGCGCAAGACATCGGAGCAAATTGGCTTGCCACCCCCACACCGATTCGACAGTTTCGGTTCTGAGGTTGGGCAAGAGGAAGGTCAAGACCAAGCCCAGCACTACTGCTTGTGTCGTCCAGAGCATCTTCATCCTCGACATGGCAGTGAATCTCGTGCTTCGTACGAGTATTGTGGCGATGCCCTCGCATCCGTCTCGCAATGCGATGCGTCGCGACTGGCGCAACGATTGTCGTTATTGATACAACAGAAGAAGCAACAAAAGGAGTATCTGCAGCAAAACAACATCACGCCAGGTGACCTACCATTCTGTGCAATTGTAAGGTGGTGCTCCTCCGGCCGAATTCTCTCCTGTTCTTGCTCTGTGACAGCCTGCAGCAGCCGTCGGAGACTCTCGGTGTCGTTAGGGTCGATCCCTAACTTGCTCATCTCGTAGAGCAAGCTGTTCGGATCTTGGAAACCACCGGCCGTGAGCAGCGCGTTGAACAGCGCCATGTGTTCATCCTCGTCAATCCTCATGGCGGAGTTGGAATCCTCGAAGTCGTTTCCGCTTTCCAAATGACTCGACTCCATCGAGGCTGCCTCTTGCACGGCCGCCTCGGCCGCGAGTCTCGCAGCTTCCATCATCGTGGACGTGGGTATCTGTTGCCGTCAGATGACGAAGAGATCAAAGACGCTTCTGCTGCTGCTGCTGCTTTGTGTATGCGCGCGTGCGTGTGTGTAGAGTGCGCCACTCCAATGCTGGTAGAAACAGGGGCTTGCTGCGAAGATTGTCACTTTGCGACGCTGTTCAGTGCAGCGGAACGCAGCGCGGTGCAATGAGATGCAATGCGATCTATTACACCCTAATGCGTTGCGATGGAATGTGTTGTGTTGCGTTGGGACGATGCCGGGCTGAACGTCTGACCTGCTCGTTGTTTGGAAGAACGCTCTCGGGAAAGCGATGTGCGTCTTCCTTTTTTGGATTGTCCGCCTTCGGTGGGATCGACGCGAAGGAAATCGCTCAGGATGATCCGAATATCCGTCAGGTGTGCTGGTCCTGCTCGTATAGTACGACTATGGTGTTGGTCGTAAACAAGTCCGTTCGTGCTCGTCCTGGGATGGGTGAGTAGCACGGTGCTGTAGGTTTTGGTCGATGTCGGGTGGCCCACCTCGGAGCTCTGGGAGGGTCAAGCGAAGGAAGCGGCCCTTGTTGTTCACGAAAGGTGATCATTTCCTCCCTGCGCCCGTCCACAAGAAGAGGATCGGAGTGTTTCGCGCAGTGTTACGCGGTGCTGCGCAAGATCACCGAAAACCAAAAAAGGACCAACACCCACGCCGCGCACGACAAAGGCACAACATCTCGCGCAAATACGCGTTGTTTCTGTTTGTTGGTGACAAAAAACCCGCGAGACAAACACTGGGGAAGGGTGTCGCTCCCAATTCACTCCCGAACGGCCCAACCGGCACAAGTGCCTGCGCCGAAGGCAACAAAGGTCATTTCGGGACTCGATCCAGTCATTGTGTTCTGAGGTTCTGTTATGAAGTCGCATGAGTCGATCCTCCGAATCGAGCCAATTCGGGGAACAGAAAGACTGCTTGAAATGTCGACGAGTCTACGAGTACGAATCAAGTGGAGTACGCGCATTGGTTGAGAGACTGGCACAAGAGCGCTCATGCTCGCACATGGGACGAGCACGAGTAGCCGTAAGAGCATGCATGCTCGTGGAGAGCAGAGTCTTATCATGCACGTGTAATATAATGTTCTCCTCTACGAGCACTCTCCGATGTCGAAAGATCAGCACTATTAATGCTGCGTGGCCTGTCGAGTACTTGCAAACGCAGCCGAGCCGAAGCGAAGTATTGGCATGAGCAGATACGTACGGATGGTCGAGCACAAACTACTGTTGAGATTGCCGCTCAAAACCAACGTGCCCCAGTAACGTCGCTGCGAGGAATCCGCTGGGCGGTCACAATGGATGTCGATTTTGAAACGTTTGATTCTGCCGGACCTAATGCTACAATGCGCGTAGGTGTACCATGGAATTGCACTCGTACGCAACGATACTACTGATTCTTTCTCGTCTCAAACTCGATCGTGTCTTCGAACTCATCATCCAGCAGACCTCGACGCTCGGCAACAGCATCCCCAGGGCTGCGAGTTGCATTGGCACCAGCTGGCACGTTGCGTGCATTCAGTCTCTGCTCGAACTGAGAGGCAAATAGGGCCAGCCGTTTTCGCGCATTGTCGCCAAGCTCTGCGCGTCGCGGGGAAATCGGGCAGAGAGGGAACGAGGTTGTGGGTATAGGCAAATGTGGCGGTCACAGGGATGACGTACCAGTAGGAATGGAGTTGGCGGAAATGGGGATGTGTACCGTAAGAGCATGCGATCTAACAAGTCCCCGCGATTCCTATGATGAAGAGACAATGCGCCGAAGCAATCCATAAACCTGGCAAGGAGGAGCTTGTCACTCATTCATTCATCCATCCACTCATTCAAACGTGCATGCGTGTTCGTATGGTATGATATCTGGCTCCTCGAGCTGGCTAGCACACGGTCCCTGCCAGCATTGCCATGTGACACGGTACGTTCTGGGGTGTGCCATTTCTGCCTTGATTTCGCTGGTGCTGGTGCTAGTGATATTGCATTTGCCGTTGAGGTTGCACTTGCCGTTGCGGTTGCACTTGCAGCACCCAGCTGTAAGGATACGAGTACGAGTATGAATGCGAGCACAAGTACAAGTACTCACCTGATATTTTTCCGAAAATCTTCGGCCTCTCTTCAGCATTTGATGTAACCGTGGCATTGGAAGTCGCCGACCTTCTGGCGGCGGGGAAGGACGTTCTTGACCCAGCTGCGCCACGTCCTGCACGGCTGGAAGACCTCGCTGATGCGTTCCTCCCTCTCGCCAGATGAGCGAAATCAGGATTCCTGGCAAGCTCCTCAGAGAATAGTTCGTCCTGCAGCATCCGCGCGAGGGTTTCATCGTCGATTTTTCCTGCGGCAGCAGCAGCATTAGATGCGGTTGTGTCCGCGGCATACTTGTAGCCCGGCACGCGAAGAAAGCCAGGGGGCAGCGTTGTCGGCTTTCCCTTTCTCGGCTTGCCTTCCAGGGCCTTGGAACCTTGCGAACGCCCCTTGTTTTCCCGTTGATTGAGCTGTCGAGCGAGTTCGGCATCGATGGATACCTGAGGGTTTTCGGCGCCGCTCTTGAGTTGGTCGATCAGGATCTTGGGATTCCTGCTACCGTGGTTGAGGATGCGCTCGCATGTGTTCTCCATGTGACCTTTCTCGTGCCGTAGAACCGCGTCGAGTGTTTCCTTCGTCCATGGATCGCCGAACATGGCCTCCAGCGTGGCCAGCGCCTCCTCGTACGTGATCGACATCTCTGCTGTGCTTTCTGCTGTTCTTGCTACTGTGCTTGCTACTGTGCTTGCTGCAATGTTATGCTCTCTGACTGCCTCGACCTGCTTGGTGGTGTACAATGTCCTTCACTCGTGTATAGAAAATGGTAGAGTAGGATGCTTTCTCCGAGTACAAGCAGTATTACTTCATGTGCTGTCTCTTCGACGAGGGAGTCGGCTGTGTGTTTGGATTCGATGGTCTCTCTATCCGTGGACGGACCGACCAGAGTATTCCTCTGGTATCAGTGGCAGCAGCACTCCGGCAGTGTGCTCTCGGTGGTGATGTTCGTACGAGCTGCTCGGAGTTTGGTGTGATGCAAGCGCAGCACGGAGTGATTGCAATGGTTGCTCGTCAATACGAAGAGGATGGGCCAACAGAGCAGTGACAACACGTGACGACCGAGCGTGTTTGCGGTTTATGACCCGCCTGAGCGAAAATAGTACACCTTTCTCGGGAAGTCCTCTCAGATTTCCCTATAAATTTAATATGATGTTCCTCTCTATGAGAAAGTGACGGATTGACTTTCCTAGAATTGCTACACTTTATATTTTATAAGTTATGAGGGCTTGAGTTGAGAAATTCCCCACAGTAGCCCGTGCTTTAGGTTTTTAGCTTTCGATCGGACATGGATGCGACTCGTCATTGTCTTCAAGTTGGACGTCGGCGAGCGGCGAAAATGTTCTTTTTTCCTCTCTCAGACGGACTCACAGCAAGGCGCTCGAAGCTGAACTCAGACGTGTCTACAGTCGTGCGAACGGGCATACATTTCGGCTGTTTTTGGCCCCAATTGATTGCACGCAGTTTCTCGCGGCGGACGCGGAACAGGTGTGGAGGAGAAAAACTGCATCAGGATGCGATGGTACGTACGTGCACCGCGCTGTACGTACGACATTAGGATGGGATGAAGGTGCAGAGCTATCAGCATATTCCACCAGGTATAGTGGGATGTTACTTTTGCCTTTGCTGATGCTGGTAGTACTTCGTGAGCGCGGGAACTGTGATCACTGCCGGGTTCGTCGCACCATGATCTCGCGCGTTCCACGTGTGGTCTCTCATTTCATACAAGGGTCACGAGACTCTGTGACAAGATAGGTGCAGGAGGATAAGGTTCTTGTTCTGCGAAATAAAGTCAGCTGGCGACTACGGCACATTCCTGATGTACGCTGCTGTGCTCTTCTCGAGTTGGTGAGTTTCCGTTCGTTGCGCCTCTCCTGGAGGATTTGATGTTCGTTGTTGTTGTGGAAGTTTGTGAGCTCATTTTGCTCTTTCCTGGATCATGTTTCATTCCTTTTCCTGGTTTTGTTCCATGTCGCACCCAAAGAATCGCTCTGTTCTACCTCTGATTTCGGTGGACATACAGACGTAGTATATGGATTTTTGTTAGAAACCTGTGTGGAACAGAACCTGTTGGTACACGGTCGGATGACAGACGGAGCAGCAGCAAATCCCATGTTCACAGCCTCTGCAGAGACAATCAGAGTATCCATAATAATCTCACATCATCACACACACACAACACATCCGTATCGTCTCCCGATCATCACAGAACCAATTCAGACACTGCGCTCGCGCATTCCGGAGTGCTTTGTGTGTGCCAACACACATTCCCCAGAAGAATCGGTTCTGGTGCGCCGCAAAACTGCGGAGTGGCTCTGCGAGAACAGAATGATGTACCGCACTGAACACAAGAAGGGGAGTACAGCAGTATATCATATCATATAATGCATCTGTTTTTTTATCCTACCTGCCCACATTTGTATTATTTGCACATCGGAGGCTGATCACGTTCGATCTTGTGATGGATCGGCTGACTTCCGCAGAATCAACATTCCACCGTCAATTCCAACCGTCAACGATGGTGTTGCATCCACAAGGTGCGCTTGGTGGTCAGCGGCGCAGGCAGACTTGGAGTGCGAGGATTGTCAGCATTGTTACCCTCATAAGATAGGTATGACGATCAGTTCCATGGTGCGTTATCGTCTCCAGAGTTGTTGTGGATCAAAGACAAGGAACAACAACGTGCTGACCGTTTGGACACCATTTTGTGGATTGGGTTTAGGGTTATTGTATTGGTTTGATAGCAGCGTCGCATACGACAGCGATTCTTCTTGGTGCTGTGGAAACACAGCTCCAATTTTGCTCTAGGCGAAGACATCGATGCTGACATGTGTGTGTGATTTTTTTTTGCGCCTATGGATTTGGTAACATCACTTGCTCTCGCTGATCGTCGTCATTCTCCGTTGTCTGCTGGGGCCGTTCGTGGCAGTCTGGATAGTCACAGAGCAAGCAACAGCCGGCGCCAACCATGAATGGCACTGGCGGTTGATGATTGGTGAACGCTGTTCCACAGGCGGATGCGATTTGTTGTCTCCCCCAGCGGTTGTTGGATGAGCGATAGGCGAGAAGCTGGTGGTGATCATCTGTACGGAAAGCGTCGGGGCAGATGGATGGGATGTTCTGAGCAATGAAACAATAGTGCCATACTAACGGATGAGGTAGTGTGGATGAGGCTGAGAGGTTGTTCCGATTTCCTCGCAAGCACAAACATTTTCGAATTGATGGCGCGTGCTCGTCCTCTCGTCACGATTGACTTGTGTTCGTGTGAGAGCAAAATGTGAGCCACTGCTCTGCGCTGAGAACTGGTGTCCATTTGCAAGAGAACTGCGCATCCCGATTCACAAGCCAAGCGACAAATCGCGCACACTCCAGAATACATTCGTGACTTGCCGATACGACATGACACGACATGCCATGCTACTGATACCAGCACCATACGTATTGGATAGATCGACGAATGGATGGATGGAGCGAGCTGTGATCATCCCAAGGATACCGTATCGACACACTTGGCGACGAACCATAGTCGCCGTATTGGTACCATCGCAGGACATGGTGCAGATGGGCGGAGCAAACGCCGGTACGTGCAGCCACAAATTGCTACACGCAACTGTGAAAGCAGCCTGGCGCAAGTCACCGATTAGCTCATGGGCAGAAGTCAGCACATTTGCTCTTGGAGTCAGTCCAGTTGTACCAGACAATGTTACCAGCATCATGGAGATTGCGTTGTACTTGGAGCAGAGCATTTGGGATCGATCATTCAAGAATCTCATTCCATTCGGCATGCCGCTTGGTGTCGGCGGCGATGGTTTCCTCGTAGCATTCTGTGGCAATGCTGCAGGTGCCCACCTTGTGCCTACTCTAGCAATCCACTGATTAGATTCTTATCATTGAACGATAGGTATGTTCATACACTAGACAGCGTACGACAGCACCATCATACCCACTCTGGCTTGCGCAGGAGTGTGAGAGCCACAACCTGGAGTTGTGCCGTGCCAACTCCTTGTTTGTCTTGGGTCCTTTGTGTCCAATTTCTGGTTCCCCGAATTTCTCCCAAATCAATCTACTGAATTTTTCAATAGTGGTATACGATGTTGTTGTGTGCGTAGCACAATTGCAAACATTACTGCATTCATCCTTTGCACGATCCTCTCCGTTGGATGAACTCCATACCTTGATTTCAACGCTGCCGACATACCCACCCACCAATACGATGCATGCGATTCACCCTGTGCTTTTTTAGTTCGGCGCGTTGTGTTGCCGGATTCTCGTTTTCTCTCGTGTTATTTCTCACGATAAAGTTGCAATATCTTCCCCTTTCCGCTGCGTTCACGGACTCCATCGGTTTCGACAGCCACATGCTCGGACTGGCGTCGTCTTCTTCGTCTTGTCGTCTACTTTGTAGTCGTTCAATTTTATTTCGCAATTCCGCCTGGTGCTATTCCTATGCCAACAAAAGCATACCTATGTAGGGACCCCGTGATATTCTTCGCACTAACATTTTTGCACCCTCGCCTGAACGTTTCCATCACGCATTCTATCGGTTTCGACGTCTGGAGGGACGAACCACTCTCATCTCCTCCGCCTCATTGTTTACTTTTTAGTCGTCCAATTTTTGTTTCGCAATTCCGTCTGGTGCTATTTCTACCCAACCAAATCCATACCCATGCAAATTCCTCTCCGTCGACATGCACCTTCTGGAGGGCATCGTCAGTGTCATGCACGATTGGCGCGATTGAGGTGAGTCTATGCCATTACAGTTGCATCAACCATTCGTATTGCGCAATAATGCATGGTGTCCGGCTGATGGGAAAGGGGAAGTTGTGCCTGAGCGATCTACACGCTCCGAATTGATGTTGCTCGCAATCCTCTTGCGAGGGCTCCGGGCTCCAGCAGACTGTGTGTTGACTTTCAATTGCTCGCGGATCCGTGTGGTGTTGGCCTTTTCGAATTCCACCAATGGAAGGAGATGCATATGGAATTGATACAGATGGTTACGCAGGTTTGCGGATGGCCCGGATGCTGGAGATGGTGCGGGGCATGATTTCCTACCGCTTGGCATCACGAGGCCAACGACTCAACCAACAGAATTGACGATCAGCGACGGCAGTGGACAAATTGCAGCGGCTCCTGAAATATGTGGAACCACGGACGCGCTCCTGCACCATTGTGAGCGCTGCGCTTTTGTGGTTCCATCATGGTTCGAAGATCGACTTGGCGTCTTCTACTTGTCTCATACTCGACAATACACTGCATGCCTTGGTCGATGCCCGATCCAGTTTTGTTGTCTTGATCGAAAATGTGGGTGTGGTGTGGGAGTTGTTGTTGTGAATTTGGCGCACCTCGGTCAAATCTGATTGGATGGGAATCGTCAATGGTTCAGTGTAAATGTCGTTTGTTGCTCACGAGGATGAATGACATTTAGCAAATGAACAACGAAGAACCAAAGTATGTCCGAAAATCAAGAAAACAACACGATGGGATCACAAATGACAGATTCATGGACCAGCCACCAATCTCCGACGCACCAATCAAAAGCAACAGGCAGAACAGAATGTCCGCCCCCAGCGAACTCACATCACACATCACACATCACACACCACACCACACACCACACACCACACACCACACACCACACACCACACACCACACACCACACACCACACACCACACACCACACACCACACACCACACACCACACACCACACACCACACACCACACACCACACACCACACACCACACACCACACACCACACACCACACACCACACACCACACACCACACACCACGCACCACACACCACACACCCAACGACTGTACTCTTGCCCATTCACTGCGGATACTTCAATCGTCGCATCTGAGACGATCGGCGCCGACAGCCAACACAACTCCAAATGGCAGCCAACGAAGAACAGATCGATTGTATTCTACCGTTTTGCGTTTGGCCACCAGGGAAGCAATCATGATACACACGCGATCGTCTCTCACGATGCCAATGCAAATGATGAGAAATCGAGGTGACAATCGATGAGAATAAAAAGTATTATGAAATTCAATAGAGAATGAATGGATAGACGGATTAATGTAGCACTCGTCGCTCTCTCTCTCTCTCTCTCTCTTGCACTTGCTCTCTCGTTGTGTTGGCGCCGCGTCACACTCACTCTTTCGCCAGAATAAAAATCGCAGATGGTTCCACATACATTCTCCAATCACAATCACGTATGCACCAATGAGCGACCGTTGAACTGTTGCTGCCGATCTTGACACAAACACATCCCTCATGCTGTTGTGAACGAATATGCATGTGTCATTTTGGTTTGTTGTGTATTGTTGTCGCTGTCTGCTGTGCTCTCGTATCTGCAATGTCAGCACAACACTCAGTGCTCCCCAACATCGAGATCATTCAGAATCATCTGTGCCTTCCCCCCACCCACATCGTCCGTCAGCCACCATCGCTATCGCATCATGACCCGTCCACGCGAGGATTCGAGCAGCGACCCCAATCCATCCCAATCAAAGGTGCAACGTCAAACAGCAACTGCTGGCACATCCATCTATCCCCAACCACCTCATGGGCACTACGCAACGTACCAATACTCTGCACCTGTTGGACCAAACCACAATGGCAGCGTTCACAGTCCTCCTCTCCCCATGGTTGCGAATCATCATGTCCCTCCCAACATACAACCTCCTTCCTTTTGCATCCCCAGCTACATCGGTACAGGCGTGGGTGGTCTACCATACTCTACATTCCACCCCAACAACAGCATGGAAACTCCAACATCTGACTACATGGGTCCCAACTGCTTTGGTATCATGCCTTGCAAGCAATGTCTGACCCTGTTCTGCAGTCACTGCAGTAGGCCACCATTTTGCCCAAACTGTGCATCATCCATCAGCGGAGGTGCACGTCACACAGGTGTGAATGCCTTTGTACCACAGGCCAATTCGTTCTCCATTGGGACTTGTGGTGATGCTGCTGCGCCCACACGTCCCAAGCGCAAATCATCAGCAACCAGATGCAGGGCGCCACATCGACAGGAAAGAGATGATGTGCTCGCGCGACGAGATGTCGCTGTGTCTATGGAAGAGTGCGAGTCGGATTGTGCGAGTACAACCAGTGAGGATGACACGGATGCTGCGTTCGTTCCAGCCAACGAGGGCAAGGTGAATCGAAGAAAAATGCTGCAAGCCATTTTTGAAGCAGCTGGCATTAGCATCAAACCCCTCTCACGGTTCCATGTAGATGGATTTGAACGTCTCCCACGAAAGACAGCGACTGGTCGTTGGAGTCTCATCAACCGAGTCTGGGATGGAGTTTGTGGTGGGTCAACCCAGCACATGTTTCCTGGCAGAGAACCCCCCGAACAGCTTTCAGAAGCCATGACCTTCGTGCGACATCGCAAACAGCTCCCTCCTGTGTTGCTGGAGCAGACTCTCTGTCATTTAGCCTTCTGGGGGAATCAAGACCTATCGCTGACTGCTCGTGCGGTTTTGGCAATGACCTGTGACTCCAGGCGCTGCACCCGAATCCTGGCCGCGCACTACAGTAGCTTGTCGAAAGGAGACAAGGCAAAGATCAAGCTTGGACGCCGATCCATGTCTCGTACAGGACACAGGCGACTGTCACATGTTGGTGGCATGATCCTCTCTGGCGGCAAGTTTCCACACGCAGACTACAAGTACCGTGTCAAGGAATCTAGTCTCCAGGGTGTAGTCTCGTTTCTCACTTCCATGTTCCAGTACCGGCCAGGCATCACAAGGAGCGTCAAGTTGGCTGGTGTTCTGTTCCCAGACCTGCCTATCTTCATTCGCGGATCAATATCAGAAGAGCAGCTCTTTGCCAAGTACAAGAACACAACAGATGACCCAGTTGGTATGCCTGCCTTCAGGAGTATCCTGACATTGCTCACGCGACGTGGCAAGTGTCAAACTGGCCTGTCCTCCTTCTACACAGACACTCTGACTGTATTCATGCACTTCCAAAGCATGATTAAGAGAGTCATGGAACTGCTTCGGACTCAGAACAAGGAACATCAAGACAAAGAGCTCGTGTCTGAACTTCTCAACGAGGCACAGGCCATCATCACGGACAGTGATTCTGTTCTTTCATTTGCAAAATGGGAATACGCAAACAAACACATCCAGGTGAAGTCAACCGCGGATAATCTACATTCCGCGGAGTTCGCTCTGACAAATGGCTCCCTCCCGTTTGTGAACCAAGCATGCAAGCAATGTGCAGATGTCATGACGTTCTTCCCGATTCGTGTTCGCAACTTCATGAAAACTGCCACCAACAGCATCACCGGCAACACGTTCGAATTGGATCGCATGGCTGCAGCAATTAACCTGTGTGATGACGCGCTGCGCCAGTACATGGCCCACCAAGTGAGACGAAAGGTACAAGCGCAGAAGATCACGGAGGAAAAGGAGCGCCTCAAGGATCATCCAGATCGCATCATTGCCATGCTTGATCACAAGCAACGCATCCTCCCAACGGAGAATCAGGAAGCTCAGAAAGCGTTCTTCGGAAAAAAATGGAATGTCTCTCCTAGGTGTCATGACAATCCAATACAAGAACGGTAAGTTCGAGTACCAATTCATTGACATGGTGATGAAGGGGCGGAACAAGCAGGATCATGTCCAAGTTGCTGGTGCCATCAAGATTCTACATTCTACTGTGCTTCCAAAGCTTCACAAGGGGGTCAAAGAGGTCGTATTCCAAAGTGATAATGCCAGTTGTTTTGCGAGTCCGGCACTGATGAGGTACATGCATGGACTAAACCAGGGAGAGGTTGAAGTTGAATACACAATGCCAGAGAAGAAGAAGAAGCGGAAGACAACAGCCAAGAACAAGGGCAAGCACAAGGACAAGGCTAAGTATCCACCTCCCCCCAAAATCAACACAGAACAGTCATCTTATCATGACGCGAAGGCTGCATCATCCACGAAGGCAAAAGCACAGCAAGACACCGGAACCCGCCCTCCCAAACCACGACTCCAAATCATCCAATGGCTGTACACTGAGGCACAAGCTGGTAAGAGTGCTTTGGACGGACACTTCGGTTTTGTCTCACGTCAACTCAGGTTGTATGTGGACAGTGCCAGGGACGCAAAGATTGCCACCGAAGGCGATATTTTCACAGTGCTGAAAGCTGCCAACATCAAGGGGACAACAACGCTTCTGTTGGATCTGAGCAGATTGGGACATGCCATCATCTGTGGTGTGGACGGAAAGGAAAAAGCATTCGCGACCAACCGAGTTTCCGTTCGCGCCACCCATCAAATTGATCTGATTGATGACAAAATCCAGGTCACAGCATCATCGGGCTTGACGCATCCAGAGACTATCACGCAGGGCAAGATCGACAAGTTCGACATTCTCCATCTCGATGTCACTTGCAATGATGAGGACATCACCGAGGTCTCACCAGCATTCGTGATGGATCCACAGAATATCCGCGGCTCACAACCGACTGAGCGACGACACGCAACAACAACAAACAAGAGCACCACCAAGACGGAAGTGCTCAAACGCGTTCTCACTTCGCGTGTTCTGGAACCAGCAACAGCAGCAGCAGAAACGGCAAATTGTGAACGAAATGCCACAGTGGACTTCCCTCAATCCATCAGGCAGGGATGGGCGATCTGCCATCCAGACAAAGCCACCTCACGAAAGAAGGATCCATCAGCACCTCCGGCAACCAAGGTACCGTCCATGTCGAAACAAGTGGCGCAGATTGTGTGCGATGCTGCGATTGCTTGCAGGAACCCGGACACGAGGAGGAGCGCTCATGTGCTTCACGAAGAGCTGATGGCCGGGCCTTTCTTGCTTGATTGGGAGCAGAGGATCAAGGTGGACATCACGTACCTGAAATGCTTCCTGGCAGCTCCTGACGGTCGAGCGGAGAGATACCTCGAGAACAATGGCTACTTGGATGACGAGGAGTGCGAAGAGTGCCTGAACGAGATGCATGAACTGCGGATCATGGCATCCAAGGAGAACACTCAAAGCGAAGAAGCGCACGAAGAGCAGGTTCTGGATGATCGCCCATACGACGGGCAGGACGCTGATGTGATTGATGGCAACCTGCTACCTTCCGATGATTGATCCTGACGACCGCCGCAAGTATGCCAACATTAGTATATTGCATTCTATTCTACGATACTATACTCTGTGTCACATTGATACTATCAAGTTGCAGCATGGCGATATCAACTGCAGTAACTGCGTGTCCACAGGGATTACGAGAGGAAGCTGTTGTTGGTATGTATAGAGTGGCTCTGATGTTATCGGTTGCTATGATCTTGACATGCACAATGGAACCACCATCGCCGTGCATCTACTCAATTCGCACATGTGCTTGCTATGTATGGCATGATACACGATTAGAACACTGCGTGCATCAATCCAAATCCAGTCCAATACTCGTCAGCTGACTTTTTGGCATCCTTCGACAACTTCTTGAACATGAAATCGTACGCCAGCGCAGTCATGAAGGCGTCCTGCTTCGGCGTTGCAGGCAGACCGTTCCTGCCCTCCGCATTCTCATCGTAGCATGTCAGCCATCGCTTTCCCTGAACCAGGCTCCACAGCTTCTTCATCATCTTTCACACAGGCGCTGGGTGTATCCGATCATCGTTCGTGCGGCAGTGAATAGGATTGGTAGAAAATTTGGATCCTATTTGATGTTGTGGTACAGCGAGGTCTGCCCCATGAACACCTCCAATCGGACGCGTCCGGATCCAAATTCGTCGCGCATATAGCTGCATCGTCCGAATGCAGATCTTTGACTGCTTGACGACACGGATCGAGACTGCCCAACGCACCGCGCTGAACAGTCCAGGAGCATCACAAAATCATTCGCACCAACAATCCTCCGCCGGATCCGCCGCGGATGGCCAATGTTTTGGCTTTTCATTTTTTCGACCAAATCAAATCCTCAGCAACTGCGATGAAGTCTTCGTGTGGTTTGGTGCGCTTTTCGTGCACCGCGCCCTCCAGCAAGACGATATTGCCGCAATTCAGACACATGGTTGGAGTGGAGTCCATCATTCGGGATGAGAGTGTGTGCGAGCAGTACCACAGAATGGGCGCAGTTCGTATCATATCATGCCATGCCAACCAATCGGACATTGATTCAATTGTGAGTATGACATGAAGTGAAGTGGGGACACAAATGGAATGGAATGAAAGAGTCAATGACAAGTGCTCCCACAAGCTTGGAAAGTCATACTCCTTCAATGCGCCTGTTTTGTGCACGCTTTCCATTCCTGATTTTTTGGTCTGCTCTGCGCCGCGCACATGCCAGGTGCAAATGCGCGAGTGAACAACACAACCATACACAGCAGCAACAACATCGACAATAATTGGCACTCACCTGATGCCAGCTGGGACCAAATTCTTCATCACCAAGCACGTTGGTTTCCGCGCAGACGCCGCCACATTCCAACCATGCCAGACCTGTTGCAGGTTGTAATGCGGACCGACACGACCTCAAAGGCATCATAGGCGTAGAGCAAGGTGGGTCCGCTTGTTCGTGGGGACGCCTCTTCGACATGATGATGTGCAGAGCATCAGTGCCGTCCTTGCTTTCTGCGATGCGTTGCATGACGTCCAAACCTTTCGAATCGAAATGACTTGGTAGCAATTGCAGCTTGCTGCCAAGGTGGACCTCTGGATCAACATGCTTCATGATCTCCATGTCTTCGCCATCAAACACGGACGCATCGCCGAGCCACAGCATGGTGGGCCTGTGTAGCTGGCAGTGTGGCCCAGAATCGATGGCCTTGTTGGGATCCGCGGATCGGACGCTGGCGCAGGCGATTGGGGCCCCTCTCGACTCCAGCAAACACAGCTGTTGGTCCCTTCTGATTGGTAGAATCCAGTTTCGATCTGGCATGATCAATGTGAAGGAGGATGAGATCGTTCTTCGTGATTGTGTGGTTTTTGCGGGGGAGGTTGTTGGAAGGTTCGAAGAGGGTTTGGTATATCCGATGCTGATCCAATTGACGAATTTGTGGCGTTGACGTAGATATGGATCTGGCCATGAATGTCTTGGCCCCCTCAGATGACCAGTCGGATCGCAATGCGACCCTGAGAACGTGCCAACGAAATCGGTATCCGAATCTTTTGGCGCAAGCCAGGGTTTGAAATCCGGCGGATCTCCGGTCTCGATTCGGGTTTGATGTCTGGGCGGCAGCATGTGCTCGTACTTGACCTTCCATATCCAGAATTCGGTGGTCTGGTGGGTGATGGCTCTCGTGCGGATTTCGTAAATGCCCCTGCCGCGCACCCTCTGATCGTCAACGTAGGCGGAGACCGCGATGTCGGATTTTCACCTTTGAAGACCACAGGCGCTGGTGCCATATCCGTGCCTCTCACCCACTCGCGGATCGTCCTGGAACATCCCGCCTTTGTGAGAGACGAAGGATCAGAATCCGCTGCGGCCAGGAGGATGTCCCTCATTTTGCAGCAGGATCTGGTCTTGTCTTGGGGACATTGAGAAGCTTGCAGGATCTGGTCTTGGGCTTGGTGGGACCGCCGAGCGTGTTGAGGCACATCTCGTTGGCCTTGGAGTCGAAGCTCATGGAGGATTTGTTATCCTCATCCTCCAATGAGATGGAGGGATCGTCTGCCATGTTCATTTCTCTTTGCGTTGTGGTGGGTGGTGGTGTGTTGTGGTGTGATGCGTTGTGATGCGTTGGAATTGTCACGGTCGCACAAGCAGGAATGAGTGACCGTAACGGTACAACCCACCAACTGAACACGAGCGGCGATCGGTCAATTGATCGAAGCAATGAGAGATGGCAGTTGGGCGCGGGATGAAGCACTTCAGAAGATGAACGTGTTTGTGCATGATGCTCTTGATTGAAAAAAGATGATGGCGAGCGAGTATGGTACGTGCAGTTGCCAAGGGATGCCGATGGAAATGGAAATGGCAACGGATGATGCGAAGCCACGCGACGCGATGTTTCCCACCAGTCAACACGTGGCCCCTTTCATCTCTTGTGTTGACTTGTTTCTTGTCTTTGTTTCTCTGAGTCTGTCTCTTTGGATGGCTCGTGCGTTGAGATTCTGAACGAAGCCTTCATGCCAAGGCGCCTGGTTTTACTCAGCAGATATGGCGTCTGTCCGGATACCGCAGTCACAATCGACAATATTGATTACTTTTCATTGGCGCCAAAGAGTTCAAAGAACGTTCTGGAAGATACCTCCGACGAAACAAACTGTAAAAATCGTGAAATCGAATCAAAAACGCTGGAACGGCGGCCGTTGAAATGGATCGAAACAGTGCAGGAAGCAAAAAAGTGGGAGAAAAGCAAGAGTTCGCGACAAGGGCAACACCAGAGCGACGGAGGAGGTAACTGTGTGCAGATGACGTTGTTCAGGCATAGTCATCAGGTTGCTCAGGGTTAGAGTTAGGGCTGGGGTTCTGGCTTGGGTTTGGGTTAGGGAGGAGGGAAGCAGTTGTTCAGGGCTAGAGTTAGGGTTGGGGTTCCGGTTGGAGTTTCGGCAACTTGGAAGAGACGAGGGAGGCAACTGCGTGTGGCTGACATTACTCAGACAGAGCCATGAAGTTACTCAATGTTAGGGTTAGGGCTGGGGTTAGGGCTAGGGGTCCAGAGGGCCAAGACCTGGGTTAGGGTTAGGGTCAGAGATGTGTGGGTTGGGGTTGCCACTGCGTACAGGACTGTGGCGAGGGTGCAGTCCATTTCCATCTTGGGACCAGCAATTCGCACCATCTATTTCAGCGCTGCACAACTTGCATCGTATGCGTCTCGTGCATTGCAGCCTGTCCATCCCCCTTGCTACCACGCTGACATAACAGACAGGAGGAAGAGGAACAAGGACCATGCCTACCATCCTGGTTGACGGCCCATGGCACATCGCACTGCATCACGATACTGACAACATCACTCGCCGCGCAACAAGAGTTTTGTGTTCACGCCAACGATTCTGTGCGAGCACAAGGTAGAGTCACTCTCCGGAAATTCAAGAATCGCGAGCAAGGCCCAAACGATGGAAGAAAAAGGAACGTTTTGGGACGAATGACCACTGCGACTAAATTGAAACGTCAATGAGCTCTGTGGCGTCTGTGCGTTATTCACCTAATACGTAGATTTGACATGACTTTCAACCCTCTATAACTTTAAAATGATTGGACGGAACAATTCTAGTTCTTGCCATATGATGTATTTGATGTAGGAGAAGAGATATACGCAGTTTTTTTCAACACAGAAACGACGTTCCCGAGAAAGGTGTACTATTTTCGCTCAGGCGGGTCTTATGTGGTCCGAGGATGGTGCGAGCGTGGATGCGAGTGTGGATGTGAGTGAGACGAATGCCTTAAGAGCCACAATCGAAGGGATGCCGTGTTGTGTTTTTGTGGGACTCTACGATCTGTTCGTGCGCGGAATCTGTCCGGAGCTTGTTTCCATTCGCCGCTGTGGTGGAGGGCGAGCGGCTCCTGGTCCACTTCCTTCGTTGTTGTTCACTGTCGAACGATCATCCCACAAGGAAGCAATCCGTGCCACAAACAACACAAATGCTGCGAAGGGCCTATTCAAGTCCGTCCAACCAACACGGCGAATCTGTCACGAAAATCCTCCTCTTTGTGCTGTCCCTCGCACAAATGCGAGAGAGAAGGCACGACACGACGCAAGGAGACGAAACCCCAACATCACCGCCGACATCATCGTCGACACCATCTCCAACATCTTCCATCGACGACACCACAAAGAGATCGTGAAAGACCAACAACGTGAAGACATTCATGCGAATAGGAGTAGGAGCAAGCAACATCATGATGAACTTCGGAAGCACCTTGCTTTGGGCATGCTTGCTTTCATCTATCCTCGGGTGAGTCGCATACGCGTACAAGTAGATACTCGCACCATTTGGAACACACCAATCAATGGGTTCCGCTCTAGGGATCGATGATATGCAAGGACTCAAATGTGTCACGATGGTGATGGTGGCGATAACACCACAGTCCGCAAGTCCTGGTCACAAAAGTTGGTCACAGAAGCTGGTCAAGTAGTCGAATGACCACCGATCTCTGCAGGCGCTGCTTCGTTGGCTCTGTCTCTTTCTCGTCCGACCACATGACGTCTTGGCTAACCTGCTGGTGCAACCCTGCCGTCACCAATCGTTGGCAACCCTCCGCACGTGCACCATACTAATACACACACATACCTGCATGACGATATGCTCAATGGACTTTCACTTGGATTCCAATGCCGCCCATCACGATTGGCGCCTGGTGCCGTAACATCTGTACGGTGCTGTGGCCATTTTCTGCATATTCTCCATCACACTCGGTGACGACTGAAACTGCAATGGTGCAACGCAGATCCAGCCTGGTTGGCGGAGCAGAGGCGAGAGGACGCCAGACAACAACTATTGAGGGGCGCCTCGAGAATTTGGACAAGACGCCGTTCAACATCACCACGAAGATCACTCTGAATGATCACGAGCGAACGACCTATTCCAGATCGGATGGAACCTTCGTCATATACGGCGTCGACCCTGGCATCCACCAGCTTGACGTCCACTCCACGAGCCACCATTTCCCTCAGGTCAAGCTTCAAATCCTGGAGGGATCCAGCGACAATCCCAAGTGCCTACAATACGCGTACCCTGGCGCCATGAAGCAAGCCACCAAGTATCCGCTCGTTCTCAACCCGATCGCGACGTACTCCTACTTCGAGGTCCGGAGAGGATTTTCGCTGTTCAGCCTCCTCAAGAACCCCATGGTCCTCATGATGGTCTTTTCAGGAGGGATGATGTTCATGATGCCGAAGATGATGGAGGGGTTGGAACCTGAGGAAAAGGCACGAATGAAAGCGCAGATGGAGGCCCAGCAGGACCCTTCCAAGATGATATCGCAGATGTGGGGCGACCTCACCGGGCCGGTCGATGCCCCCAAAACGACCACCCGCCGAGAAGTACGCAGCTGAAGTCAACAGTGCGTGTAGAATGCAGCATTTCATTGTTTGTTGTTTACACACAGGTACATACGCGCACATACACGCACGAATGCAATGTGCTAATACGAGTACCAATGTATCGTCCTTCGCAATCCTAGCACTCGTCATTGAGCAGTAGTACTGAAGCAAAATAGATCTGCGGTGTCTGCCGGAGTACTACTCAGGCTCCACGCAACAGCCAATTGAGATAGAGCACCTGATTCTATCGTGGAGTTCTCATCGAGTACTCTACGCCGTTTTATGTTTGCATGGTAGAGCCGCCGGTACACATACATACTCATACCCTCTGTTTATTACGCGGATTCTACGATACGCATGGGCATGATCACACAGAGCCCTCGCCGTCATCAGAGATGAATGCAATCCGCTCCACAGCATCAACGTCAAGGAGGGCAAGTTCGAGACCTTGCTGGACCCTCGCCGGGCCTCTGAAGAAGACTTCGGCGGTGCCCTCCGCATCCACGCTGCGAAGCTCGACTTTGCCACCCATCGCCATCACCGCCGGCTTCAATCTGTCGATCTCCTTGTTCACAAGACTGTCGATCGAACCATCCGAGCCTGCTTCGTCTTCAGTCTCCACCTGCAGCACCTCGCCAAGATTCGAGAAATTTTCGCGCAGGACACGTTCTATTCCCATCTGCATAGTCACGGTGGACGACGGACAGGAGCCGCAGGCACCCTCCAAGATGAGGTATACGTTCCCTGTCGTGGGATCCACTCGATCGACGGAGACGTTGCCGCCATCGGCGATCAGGTACGGCCGGACTTCATCAAGCGTAGAATCAACATTCTCCTTGTTCAATTCCATGTCCTGCCCTGTGTTTTGCGCTTGTTTGGTGTCTTCAGCGAAGGGTGACACTGTCTGGCCGTCCTCAGTTGTCGAAACCGACGCACTCGCACTCGTATCGGTGCCCTTGCTTTCCAAGCCACTGCCTGCACCTCCTTTGACATCGGCGACCTCAGACTCCTCTTCTTCGTCATCGTTGCGAACGATGTTGGTCGAAGATCTTGGTGGAAAATCGTCAAAGTCATCTTCGTCGAAGTCGTCGTCATCATCGTCGTCCTCATCAAAAAGCAGGGCTGCTTCCATAGCGCTACGCACAGCGAATGGCCCAACAGCATCCTTCACCTTCACTTTCCATTCATCGGAAACGGTCTGCATGGCGTCGCTGTTCGCGGATGAGAATGACAGGATCCTCGCGTGCGCCATGACGTCCGCGCCGCTGACCTTGATGTGCGCGTTGATCGAGCTCACCAAGTCGAACGAGGTGCCAACGAATTCGCAGGACTCCCAGCCATCCTGGCTACTCAGATATGTGTCATTGAGGAGACGTCGGAAGGATCGGACGAGGCGCAATGCGACGTTGAAGTCGAACAGCGGGCAACCGCGGATGAAACAGTGGGGTGAGGGAGATTCCAAGCATGGGCAGGTCGGAAATGCTGACAACGACCATTGTACGAGTTGAAAGGGAGGCAAAGGGCTCCACTCTACGTGGACTCTACTCCCCTTCACCACCGTCTAACATAAAATTCGAGGCATTCACGATTTGAAGGCATTCTCACACACGCACCCTCGTTTGTAGTCTTTGTTGTAGATAGCGTAAACGCCGGCCACTTGCTGATCTCCAAGCCCAGCTAGCACGATGCGCATGGGCAGCACTCTCTTCCCATTGAGCGCGGCAAGTCCGGGGCTGTCGTTCGCTTTCTGCTCAGTATCTGGTGTCTGCTTGACCTCATCACCCGACTGCATCTGCAACAACCCTGTTCGTGCGACACCATCTACAGCATGCCCCAGTCGCCATGTTGCTGATGGTGCTGATGGTGTTGACGGGATCACCCGCGACACAGGTCTGGCGATGCTGGTGAAACCTTGTGCCCTCGAAAGCAGGACCAAGAGAGCTCCAAGGGAGAGTGCGGAAGGTCCGGCGTAGCTGGAGGAACAATTCGTCATCTTCATGCTTCTAATGGATATCGTCACGCTCTTGGGAGGTTAGCCAGGATTCTGTTGTTTAGTTTATTGGTGTGGATGGATGTTGATGTTGCTGTTGCTACTGATGCTCGTATGACGACAGCCGGGGTCAGATGAATGAGTTGGTCGGTGGCGTAGCCCACAACAGATCGCTGTCTTTTCTCTCCCTCTTCTCACGAAAGAGGCTGCGGAGGGATGGCGCTGTTCCTCCCTCCAACAGAGCGCGCGTTGAGTGATGAAGGTGACGAGTTGGTATTCCGTGTCTTTCGCACGTTGTCAGGAGGATTGTCTGTCCTTCAACCGGTTTTGACGCCGTTTGATGTTGAGGACAAAGCTGTATCAGACGATGATGTAACTGTAGTAAACTCGGAAGTAAGCTGTGAAGATTGTTTCTGATTGCTTGTTTTATGTGTTAAGCTTACTATTGATAGGACGATAGAGTAAAAAGGTGGGGTTCGTGCTGTCGTACTTCAGCCGTTCTTTGTTGCGCAGCAGCATGCCGTGGTGATCCTGCACACATACAGCTTTCCAGTATCATCACCCGTAGAGCAGTAGCTGATCCATTTACATGGATATGCTTCAAGACAGATGCATGTTCGGCAGGGTGACGAGGTGGACAGATGGCAGGGGTGCATGAGCTGGAGGGCGAGCAACGCAAGGATTGCAGTTCAACTACACATCGTGTGTGTGGTAGCCTTTCATCACAGTATCGGTCTTGGGTACCGAATACCGTGTACGCGGAATGGACAGTCAAGTCCCGAGTAAGTCCCGGAGCTAGTCTGTCCCAACTTGACGTCATCATTTTGGACCAGCATCTTCTCCCAGTAGTACGTGACTGAATGCTTCCAATCACCAATCATCGAAGTTCGCGAGGAAGGAACAACAAAGGCGAAGGCTGAGTCATGGAAGGGCAAAGCCAATGCATTGGAAATGCAACCTGCATGGAACAGAGTGAGAGTGCGCACAAGATGAACGTCCCAGGACCGCGGAGGGACACGTCGCTGCATTGGGTCGACTGGAGCATTCGCATTGCATCGTATCAAACCTGCGACGCGGGAGGGATTGATCGAGGAGAGCAGCGCCCTGCTGTCCTTAGAGAGCAGCCACATTCATACTCGTAGTCACACCCATTCTTCGAGTAGCACACACGAGCCCAAAAACGTGCTTCGTCTTGGTTGAGTTTGGCAAAGGGTCGCTATTACAACTACCAGCACGAACAGAGCAGCATTCTGCATCTCCCAACACGGCAATCATGCGTCAACGTTGCGTGAGTCTCTCGACATGGATGCTGGGATTCCTTGCCGCCATCCAATCCGTGCAGGCAACTGTGCACACCGCTAGCGGGAGCACCGACCAAAGACAATCAAATGCAAGCGTTGATGCAAGCTCCCATGTTCACGAAAGCGACTCCACCATGTGGACTGGGTGGCTGGCTGATGCAAGTACGATGCTGGATCCATCGGGATGGAGCCTTGCGGAGAAGCTGCTGTTCTGCGCCGTGATCATCATCGCGATGGAGATCCTTCAGTTTATCACCGCGCATCTTGGGGCATGGCTGCGATTGGATACCATACCCGTTCGAGGCAAACACCTGGACGAGTTCAGCTCCACCGACCATGTCTTCGTCACGATCAGCAAGATCCAAACTGGCCCTTTCGTGTACTTCCTACTGTCGTACTGGATGAGCGAACAGAACATCCTGTGGAGCTTGCAAGATGCCACGTTGGCCAACGTAATTCTCCCGGTCCCGCTCATGTTCATCGTGTTCGACTTCTTCTACACGATCATGCACTGGGCCCTCCACATCAAGGCCGTGTACGGATTCATTCACAAGCACCACCACCATCAGAAAGCACCGAGCCGCGCTGTCGTCGACGCAGTCAACGTCCATCCTGTGGAGTTCATCCTCGGCGAATATAACCATCTATGGACGATGTACCTCATCGCTACGTGCCTGGAAATGCCGATCCACATTCTTGGCGCCTTGATCTTCGTGGCTTCCGGTGGTATCCTCGCAGGCTTGAACCACACGAGGTACGATGTCGAGATCAAGTTCTTTGGCATCAATCTATACGATTCCAAGGCGCACGACGTGCATCACCGAATCCCGCAGAGCAACTACGGACAGTACACGGTGTTCTGGGACTGGGTGTTTGGAACCTTCCGTCCCTACAACGGCAAGGATCGGGTCAACCCTGCCTCCCAGCTTGATCCGGCCACGGGCAAAACGAAAAAGAACGAATAGAATTGATGCGGTGTGATTTGGAATGCCAAATATGGAATGGAGTGTTGTGATGTGCTTGTGCCGCACGATAGTACGAGTACTCCACTGCTACTCTACATACCATACATGCGAGTACGTTGAGTACTCAAAGTGAACTGAGGGCTGTCTGTGCGATTTTCAATCAGTATACGCCGCGATGAGAAAAAATGAAACAAATGTAGTTGTACATACTACCATAGTAGTGCACGGATACTATGATCCATTCCTTGAGAGAGAGAGAGAGAGAGAGAGAGACTACTCCTACTCTGACAAGATGTTGCGTGCTGGAAGTCGTTTTTCCAAACGAAGACGTCAAGAATGGACGGTTCCGATAGTTAATGTTTGGCGCTGGCAGCCGCACGCTGACGAGTACTGCAAGTATGTAGCAGGAGAGCAGAGCACTTGTGTTTGTACTTCGCGAGCTACGGCATCGATTGAATAGTATTCATAGCTTTGCGCGCGGCGGCAAGTCGCCATACACCGACAGATGAGATTTGTCTTCAATCTCGATCGTTGGCAGGGCAACGAAGCTGCCCCCACCATCCACGTTGATCACGCTTCCTGTGACGTAGCTCGCCCCATCCGAAAGCAGCCAAACCACTGCAGAGCTGACCTCCTCGGGACTCCCGAGTCTTCGGGCAGGCAGCGTGTGAACGATCTTGTCCAAGAAGAAGTCCCCGGCCGGGCCGTAGTTCTTGAAGCCTGACTCCGTGAAGATGATGCCCGGTCGGACACAGTTGATGCGGATGTTCGATTCGATCCATTCCTGCGACAATGAGATCGTCATGTTCTCAACCCCCGCCCTCGCTGATGCCGAATGCATCATTCCGGGCATGCCGTTTCGGTTCCCGATCGTCACGTTGACGATGGAGCCACCGTTGTCGCCCATCCACTGCCGGTACGCCTCACGGCACATGAGGAAGGTCCCCGTGAGGTTGGTGTCAACCACAGCCGAGAATCCCTTGTGGCTGATGTCGGCGCTGTCGGCAATGAACTGTCCTCCCGCATTGTTGATCAGGATGTCCAACTTCGCAAACTGCTCTACGCAGAATTCGATGCAAGCCTCCACTTCCTCCTCCTTCCGTATGTTCGTGGATGGCCCCGCCACGACCTTCCCACGCACATGGGCCAACGCATTGATTTCCTCCGCGGCTTCCACGCACTGCCCGCGCTTCCTGCTTGCAATGATGACTGTGGCACCCAGGGTGGCAAGTTCCAACGCGATCGATCGCCCGATGCCCGTTCCTCCGCCTGACACCAATGCTACTTTGCCGTCAAATAGATCATCGCGGAAGCAGCTCCTCCAGTCGGCTGTTCTTTGTTGCGTTGTCGCTTTCGCGGTTGCCATTCTGTCGTCCTTGACTGCTTGGCTTGGCTGCCTTTCTGAGCTTGGCTTTTGTTTGTCTTGTTGACACTGAGGTGCCTACCACTGGTGGCGGAGCTGGTGCTGGCGTTGATGTTGTTGTTGGTGCAGATTGTTGTTGCACGAATAGTATTGCGTTGGTCGTTCGTACCTCTGTGGTGGTGGTACGGTTAGGTACTCGTGCGCATTTCGTGTGATGTCATCCTCCCACCACCACCACCACCAGTGACAACAGTGACAACAACAACAACATTTCCACTCTGCGGAATCGCCCAATCGTGGATACGCCAGTTTCGAGTGGAATGCTCTCTCTAGGTTTAGTCCAGGTAGTATCCTCCCGTGTTTTCGTGTTTGGCTCCCTGTGTGGCGCCAACGACTGAGAGGGAGGCCAAAAGACAACCACAACGACAACAAAACAGATCTCCGACAGGCTTTGTCCTGTTCTGTTTGCCATCTGCGAAGCGCACAAATCGAGGTTGTGACAGCCTGAGGATGCCAACGGCGCAGCAAGAGTACTCCACAGCGTATCAGAACAAAGCAAAGGACGTGCCAGGATTTCAGCTCGACACTCAATTCGGAACAAAGAGCCGATCAAGCAGCGATGTACTCGGCAAAGAAGTACGATGAAGACCGCCTGGGGTCGCTTGGCCAAGCCCAGGACCCCGACAACATGTCGGACGATGACAATGCTGCGCCAGAGATGCAATCCGAACCGGAGGAGGCGGAGAGAGAGGATCCCTTGTTGCTCGCGATCGAGGACTTGGAGGGCCGCGTCGTCTCCGCGCTCGACGATCTCAAGAGTCATCCAGGTGTGCGTACTGGTGCACCATCCTCTGGATCGACCGTGCACGAAGAGCTATCGATCATCCTGCGCCCCGTGATGGAAGTTGCGGCGCACACGGCTCCGTCGGTGGCCCGCACGTACTACAGAGGGGCAGGCGCTGATGGAATCGAGGCCAGTTGCCACGAGGTCTACGCGCGGATCGTGGCAGACTTGGTGCTCCCCGTCATCCTGCAGATCGCGCAGTCCGACACCAGCGCGACGAAGCGCGCAGCCTCGCTGGAATTCTTCAAGGGCTTGTGGCAGGAATACCACAAGGCAGGATCGTGGTTGGATGCGGTGACAGAGGATCCAACCAAGCGAGGGCCTTACAGCCAAGGCAGCGCTGGTGGTCACTCGGGCTCCGTGGTGCGCCAAGACCCTGCTCTGCACGGGCAGGAGAAGCGACGCCTGGCACAAAAGCTGCGGCACGAGAGTGAGATTCTGAGGTACTGGATCCAAGCCTCCACCGCCTGCATGGTCCCTGGCGTGTTCACCAACGAACAATCGGAAGAAGCCGTTGCTGCGCGAGGAGTGATCGCGGCGTCTGCGTCCTTGCGACCGGCGCTAAGGCACATCGCGGCCCGTATCCGAGATGCGGACGATCGCGGCGCGAACCGCATCTTTGGTCCTGCCATGAAGATGGTGGACAGCGTGCTCCGAAAGCTCTTCATGCAAAACACGGATGGAGATGCAATCCGAAGCTCCTGTGTGAAATTCCTTGAGATTGTGTGCTTGTGCTGCTCCTCCAGGCCGCCGGAGACTTCGCATAGACGCAAGGCGAAAGTTGTAAGTTGCGTGCGTTGTGTTTGTGTTTGTGATGTTCTGATTTTGTCATACCCAGGGGTGCCGGGTTGAACGGCGATGTACTGTGCGACGATGTTACGATGCGACTTTGTCATGGACAGATATGTGTGCCATGCTCATTGGGCGGCCATTTTCATTCGCCAGCTATGTCCTCCTGAAGTGTTGGATGGTCCTGCGTGCTGCTGTGGCATTGATGCCATCGTTAACACTACCGCGATTGACAATGGCACTGCCGATATGGCACTGTGGGTGCATGATCATGGGCACACCGGCTTGAGAGTGGGCCACGTTACTTTGCTCTACTCTGTTCAACTCGTACAGAGGCACCATATCAACAATGCGCAGCCACTCGCGCTCGTCAACCGACTAACATACCAATCATACGTCTCCTGGTACTTATGCACGTATCTCTACACTGACGAACCACTCATTCCCACAGTCCCACGGCATGCAGCACGACAGTTTCTGCCTTGACGATCTTCCCAACGGACACCCTATCATCACGCGGGAGGCGCTCGAGTCGATCGCAGAGTATGCCTTCTCCACTCTGCGAGGCTTAGCTTTTCTCGGCGGTCAAAGGAAGCTGGATGACGCGCTGCTCTCAGCAATAGGAACCACCGATGGCGATCCTGCCACGCAGGTCGTGTCCATCCTGAAGCCGCCGGCCCTTGCCTACCTCGAGATTGAGCCCTCGATGGGAGACTCGGAAGAGAGCCTGGCGGAGACGAAGGTCGACCGATCGTCGATTGAATTCGACTTCTTGCTGTCGAAAAAGTCGTACGCACTGACAGTCAATGCCGTGTCTACGCTATCATCGAAACGCCCCGTCTTCTTTCGTGAAGGTGCCACGTGCCTTGCGCGCCGAACGGTAGATCCTCCCAACGACATGCAATCGAGCGCTCTCTCTGCGTCAGATGCGATGGCGGTCCAGAATCAGCTCCGCGCGTCTTGCCTGACTCTTCTCCGAAACTCGCTGTCAGTGACTACAGCGAGCTGGAAAGTGCTGCAGGATGCGCTGTGCCAATCCGGCATGGAGATCCAAGCCAAGAAAGCCCTTTCCATGGCACAGCAAACGACGAAACTGAAGACTGCCGGGCGTGCAGCTCGTGCACGAGCCAACATGTTTTACGAATGGGAGACGAGCGGAGTAGAGAAGCGCGGGAACAAACGACGAAGGGATAAGGACGACGCCCTGCAAGAACTCAAGGAGGCCAAGGCTGCAAGAGGCTTGGGGAACGGAATCCAGATGCCAGTTTCGATGTCGGACGCCATGGACTTAGTGCTGGCCAACATCGAGCACCTGCCAGAAAAACGCCCACCTCCGGCAGGCACGGAGAGTAATCGAACATCAAAGGCTTCCTTGAAGGCCGTCATCGATGCGATCATGACTAACGGCGCGTCGCTGAAGCAAGGTGAAGGATGCTGGTACTCGAGAGACGGAGGGAGTGCGTGGGAAACCGCCACAACCCGGTCCAGCGGTGCATACGAATTTCATTGCAGCTTCAAGGCACCCGAGACACTCACGCAACAGCAACTGGACAAGGAGAATGCAGCTAAAGCGGAGGCGAAGAGTGGTGCGCCCAATCCGTTTCTCGACCAGTGCAAGCAGGCAGCGTGGAAGTCGATCGACCGCATCCACACGACGACACCTAGGTACGCCAACGGAAGACAGAACCTGTCTCAGTTTGCCAACACCATCGTTGCACGCCTTGCGTGGTGTACCAAAGAGGTGAAAATCGATGAGGAAGGTCCAGCATCGCCAAATGGGCCCGATGCTATCGTGCAATCATTCCAGGGCACGCCATTTCACGCGTCCGACACCAAGATCCATGATCTCTCCGCGTCTTTCCCACTGATATCAAAGTATCTTTCCCAATCCCGACCTTCCGTGGACCCAGTGGCCCAGTCGAAGACAGCTCCAAACACTGCATCGTCCTTGGACATGAGCTTGCTTGTTGAATCTTATGTGCAGTCTCTAGCGGGTGGCGAAGCCAAGGTGGATTCTATGTACGGGGCATGCCTGGATCTTTCCTTGGCATCCTCGGTGGTCACGTGCCGTAACGCAAACGAGAAACCATCCGACGAAGAGCTCCAGAAGATGGCCACCCAGTCCCTGTCATCGCTGCCCGGAATCGTCGCGCTGGCTCCAAAGCTGACGATGTCATCGCTGACATACATCAGTGCGCTCTGTGACATCGATGGCGTCGTGAAGAAGAGCCAAGAAGTCGCACGAAAGGGCTCCCAGCAGAGCACGCAGGTCATTGCCAGCTGGAACGCGACGCGTCAGGCAGCGGAAAAACGAGCGACCGTCGCTCTGCTCCTGCTGAGGGACGCCGCCTTCCAACGCACGTCGCCCGGAACAAGGACCGCCGCAGTGGCATGTGCTGTGAAGCTTGCCTCCGGAGGCTTCAGGGCGAGCGGTGGGTGCGAAGACAAGGCACTCAAGCTTGTGATGAATGTCCTCTATCCGCGGTCTGACACCCTCGCCGCCGAAGTCATGAAGAATGCAAGAGCAGAATTGACCACGGCATGCACGTTTGCCAAACAGAATCGTCAGCATCTCGACAACGTCGAGGCGAATGATAGACAGCAGCAGCAGCATCGCCATGATAGATTGCATCCGCCGCCAGCTGGGATCGACAAAGATGTGTTCGACAAGGTGGACAAACCTTCGTTCCTGTTCATGGCACTTTGCGTCCGACAACCTGACATGATTGAAATTCTGTTTGAGATCAGCTCGGAAGCAGGCGCCGACTTGCTTTGTCTGGCGGTCAAGCACAACATGCCAAAACTCGCGAGAGCGATGGCCTCGATCCATGGCCTGTCCAAGGCTGCGCTGAAGGTTGCTCATATGACGAACAGCAGCGAGAATGGCATCGAACTGCTCCTGTCTTTCCTGGAGCACCTCCACGGTGCGCACGACAAGTCGTCACCAGCTGAGGAATTCATCGACACCTGCAAGGCCATTCAAGAACTCAAATCCGTCGATGGCAAGAAGGACCCGAGATTCTTAATGCCAATCCTTTCGATGATGAACCGAAGCGATCTCATCGATCTTCTCCCCGAACTCCTCCGTGGAGACGACGACGACTCGTTCCTTGCCCTGCTCGAGCGGACATCGCACAGGCTGGAACGCCATGCGCTCGTTTTCCGCGACGAACCAACGGAAGAGGATGTCGCATCGTTGCGGGGAATGACGCTCTGCGAGCAGCTGGTATTCCTGCATCGTGTGGACTTTGCCAAGGCTGGGATCTCCCAACGAAGGTACCTCAAGGCTATCGGGATTTGCTTGAGACACGAGAGGCTCTTCAATGATCGCGTCATCATGGCAGCGCTGGACCATATCTCCGGAACCTTCTTGAGCACCGGTGAAAAGCTTCCACTGCCGTACATGAGGACTATAATCTTGGTGATTTCAAACCACGAGAGTCTGCATGGGTGGATTTGCAACACCTTGCTTCAGCGGCTGGTCGATGGAGAGATTTACACGGACGGAAGCCAGTGGGAAGGTTGGATGAGATCGGCCAAGATGCTGGAGAATACAGAATCGAGTGGGGTGAGCAGTGCAGAGGTCATCAACAAACTTCCAACTGAGCAGCTGGTGCAATACAAGGCCAGATACGGATAGGCAACGGGCTCGCCATTGGACCGGAGGAGGAAATCACTGCATGCCAGCGTCGCACCCGTCCCATGCAAACTCGGAAATGATGGGTGCTGTGCTGTACGTATGTATGTAGATTGAATGTAGACGCAGGCTTACATTTGTCAAAGTATGTACTTTTAGAGTAGAGTAGTACGTCGCGCCTATAAAGACATTAGTGAGCAGAGCACGTGTGCGAAGTGCTCTTCTCGACTCATACCCGTACTCACATGTATGCGTACTCATACTCGGAGAACAGGAGGGACAAGCAACGATTCTCACCCTCTAAAACCCAGGCAAGGACGTTTTCAAATTGTCGAAGCTTTTTCGGCTGCCAACGAGCTCCGCAAGGGGCTGCAGCTGATCCTCGTATCGCTTCCAGGCCTGGATGCTGTCTTTGTATACGCCCTTCCTGACTTGAGTTGTGGACAAGGTGTTTACCGCGTGCTTCTTCTTGTGGAAATCCAGAACGCTCTCGTTCCATTCCAACCCAGCCTTTTCGATGACACCTTTTGCCACGGTCGGAAGGTCGTTGACCATGTCTTCGTACCGAACGTGAGTGATTCGGCCAGGTAGTTCATTATCCCAATGATCGATGAGATTGCGGTAAGCAATGTACATCTCTGCCAGGCTCGGGAAGAACGATGTGTAATCCAATGCCCCCGGAGGGAATTCGTGCTTGTATGCCGAGAGCAGCGTGTCCATTGGCTCGCGAGCAACGTGAAGGATGAGCGCGTTTGGAAAGAGCATATGGATGAAGCCGACGTTGTAGTAGTTGGTCAGCATTTTGTCAACAAATCTCGCCGGGTTGATTTTCTCCGCACCTTCGGCGGTATCGCCATCGTTGGTGTTGCCAGTAACCATCTCCCATCTGCTCTTCATCTCGTCGACCACGCCGTCAGCCATGGCCTCGATGACAGAAGCGAGCTCAGAGGTGTCACCTCCCACACTAATTTCGACGATCCTGTTGCGAATTTCATCCAGTTGGCCATTGAAGACTGAATTCTCGCCAGTGCCGACGATCTCGGGGTGTGAATCGAGAACTCTCTCGAGCAGCGTCGAACCGCTGCGGACAAAGCCAATGATGAAGATCGGTGTTCGTGATTGACTGCCAATTCCGCTCGGCCAGAAACCGTCGCGGAAGATGGCTGTTGTGGTGTCAGTCTTCTGCTTCTCGAACCCTTCGTTCCATGGTTCGATAGCGTTGGACTTGTGCTCGTAGGAGGATGTCAGAGCCTCCCATGCTGCGTCGGTGTCCAGCGTCTTGACGTCGTGGTAGAGGAATAGCACATGGTACAATCTGTTGAGGGAGTTGGATATGACGACGTTGGGGCTGGGATCGTCCGTCTCTCGCAGTCCAGCCTCAAGCTGGCCGATGAGGTCTTTGGCAACTTGGATCATCGGTTCCCACCCCCGTTCCGATGCGCTCTCCTTGGCCTGCAGGACTCGTGCGAGACCTGTGAACGCATCCTGAAATCTTCGATCGACATCCTCGTCGATGACACTCTCAAAGTCCGACGCCGCACCTCGGTAGTCGCCCAAGATGATCCTGGTCGATCCTCTGGACGATCTGGCATCGAGGTACTCCGGAGCAACTTCGAGGCAGGTGGAGTACGCCGCGCTTGCCTCCTCGAACATATTCGCCATGAAGTACGTCTTTCCCAGCCCGCATTGGATGGTGCACAGCATTCCATCCTCGCTGCGTGCCGAATAATCGATGACGACCTCGTCGTTGACGCTGTCGAGCATGGACAACGAAGTCTTCGGGTCTTTGCCGTTCTCGATGGCGGCCTCCCTTCGCTGCTTTGCCAACTTAGCTGCATGTTGGTACACCTTGATGGCCTCCTCCTGCACAGTGCCTCCGTCGTGGTATTTGACGTCGTAGAGCCTCAGGGTGTCCGCAAAGTTCACGACCTTGAAGATGTCATCCGAGTTTGCCTGATACTCTGCTCGTCCTTCTTCGATCTTGTCTAGGAACATCTTGCGCACAGGATCCAAGGATGGGATGCTTCTTTTCGCTTGCTCCGTGCTGGTGTCGCTGCTTGCAGCGCGGCTGTTGGCTCCGGCTCCAGCTCGAGTGTCTTTGGCGTTTGTTCTTGTGTTCGTCGCCCTGCTTCTTCGGTCGCGTGGCTTCTTGGGCTTCGACGTGTTGGCGTCGTCATGTCCCAATGGCTGGGCACCCTGCAAGAAATCAAAAGTCGGAGTGATGGTCTCAGCGATCCAATCCATGCGTTTGACCTCGATGGAATCCAGGAGCTGCACATCCAAAGGATCGCACGTGCATGTTTCATTGTGTCGTTGTGCGTGACGTTGCGTTGCGTAGAGCATGCATGGTGGATCGAGGATGAAAGTGCGAGAAGGTTGAGATTGACGTACTATACTACATGAATGCAAGGCTGAACATACGTATAATGCACACAAACGTAGAGTACGGACTACTTGTAGATTACCCCTGCCCTGACAAATACAGTACGAATGCGGAGTAGTGGTACAGAGGACTAGAACGAATAGAACGAAAAGAACGAATAGCATGAATAGCATGAATTGGTGAAGCAAACAGAAAGCACGGGATGGCACGAATTCGAATTCACCTTTTGATAGCTCCGCGGTTTGGATGACAGAAATGATGGGCGATCATCACGAATTGGTTTGGATGACCTTCGCTCCGGTTTCTTCTTTTTGCGTCCCGTTGTTGATGTCTGCTGATGCATCTTTTGGGTGTCCACAGAGATCGGCCTGGAAGCGACTGGCGTCACGGCTGGCCCGTTCTCCCATGTGAAGCGGCTGAACACGGCCAGCACCAGAATGGGTGCAACCCATGTCAGCGCGAGGCTCCATGTCAGCGAATTCGAATTCTGTTTTGGCTTTGGCGACGACATCGTCTATGTTCGTGTGGATGTTCGTGTGGGTGTGGTTGTGTTCACTGACTTGTTGGGTGCTTCTGTGGACGAGGACGAGCTATGGTGCGCGAGAGTGCCTCTGTTCCTGCTCCTGCTCCTGCTCCTGCTCTTGTTCTTGTTCTTGTTCGCTGTCCTCGCTCTTCGAGATACCCTCCTGTGTTCTGGGTGCAGGAGTGCGAGCAGGCGATGGTATCCCCGCGACTTTGTCTGTGTTGCTGTTGTGACTGCGGTTGGCTTCGTTCTCAATTCCTCGGTGGCAGTTGGGGAAGATTGCGCTCGTTCGCAAAAGTGGATTGTTTTAAGACATTCACCACAGATCCCAATAGCGCCAAATCAAAACAAGGCGGGACGAGGCGAGACGGAATGGAATCGAACAAAATCGCTGCGCGCAGAACAACGCAAACAAAGACCAGCACAGACACCAGTGTCCAAGAGTAGGAGCAGGAACAGGGGCAGGGGCGTGGAGACCTTGGGACGACCTCTCTCCAAGAAGCATCGAAGCATCAAAGCATCAAAGCAACTACGAGTAAGCTCAAGCAACAGCACATCATACTAGTACTCACAAGACAGGCGAAGAGGGACGCTTGCGTTAGCTGAGATGTCCATCGAAAGTGAAACAATCGAAAGACAGCAACAGTCATCGTCGCCGTCATCGTCGCCACCATCGTCGCCACAACCGCAGAATAAGCTTGTCACAGCTGTGCATGCAATCCTGGGAAAGAAGATCAGCTGTACCCTCAGCGATGGACGAAAGCTGTCGGGCACGCTGGTCTGCGTGGACCGTCTGAAGAACGTCATCCTTTGCAACGTCACAGAGGAACGAACAATCGATCCCAGCCATTACAACAACTCGCAGGAGAACAAAGGCAAACGGTGCCAGATCGAGCGCAAGCTTTCGCAAGCGTTGATACCCGGCAAGCACCTTGTGCGTGTGGAGGTGCCACGTCCTGTCTACGATCATCATCTGTCGAATATACGTACCATCCAGCAACAGACACAATGAAATCAACGGCAGGTGTACATGCAGTCAGTGGAATGCTTCATGGTGCGAGTACAGGTGCGAGCTCGAGGTGGAGTCCTGGCACCTCTTCCATGACAGCGCAAGAACAGCATGCTATGATATTAAAAGATTGGGCGTAGTATATTGTATTCTACAAGTATTACAAGTTAATATTGTGTTTCTCGTCTGGTCTCCACCACCAGTACATATGGATAGTTTATGAGTGTTGTCGGATACTCCACGGCACCATACGAGGACTATGGGGATGCCCAAACTGCAGATGCCTGCTCGTCTTCGCACTCGTACCGCGCAAGCAATAATGAGGACAGTCTGTGATACAGCTCTGAAGGGAAAGCAGCAGAGTCATCACTCCCAGTTGCGAGTACTAGTAAGATTAGTGTTATATTGTGCGGCTTCAAGTTGTATGCATTGTAGTGTTGGCCAGCACCGGGGGGTTCGTCTGTTGCTTGTACTCCTCGTTCATACATCCTGGTGCGATTTGTTTGTGTCTCGCAGCGAACGCATGGCGTGAAGGCGAAGCCGAGACCCCGATCAAGCTTAGGAGCTTTCCAGCACGGGCTGCTTGCGCTTATCGTCTCCGCAGCTGACGCCCAATTGCTCCGCCAACGTAGCCTGGTCTCCGGTGAGGCAGAGGTTGTAGTCGGAGATCGTGCAGAACTCGCATGCGTTTCCGTCCTCATCGATGGTGCTCTCACATGTCACTTCGTCCTCGGTCGATTGTGCGATGCAGGTGATGTCCTGGATGTCCTTGACGACAGAAAGAATGGAGGGCGTGGCATCGTCGTCGCAGGTTGCTCCGAGTTGCTCGAAGATCTGCGCCTGCTCGTCGGAAAGACAAAATTCGTGTGCCTGCAACGAGCACCACTCGCATGGCTGACCGTCTTCGTCGACGGTTTGCTTGCAGGTCTCGCTGTCGCCTTCGGCTGTCGCGGCGACGCAGGTGACATCGTACGGGTTCTTCACGGCGAATTCCTTGGCGCTGGTAGCAACGATGGCGGCGTCAATGTCTGCCCCGCATTGAACCCAATCGCTCTTGTCGGCTTGCTTCGCGGCTTCACCGTCGAGGCAAATGCCGTACCCTGCTCCGGTCATCTGTGGTTGGTAACATCATATTCGTGACAACGGGAGCGGAAACAAACGGATAGCGAGACAGAGAAAAGTGTGGCAATGTAATGCAACGAAGTCAGAATACTTCAGGATAGACCGACGGCGGCAACAGCAACAACGCCTTGGAAGGTATACGGTCATCATGGAGCGGATAGCGATCCTCAATCATATAATAGAATGCTTCATGCTCGAATTCAATCAACGAATCCTCCGAGCAGACGAGCAACCAAGTACCCCCAATGAACAAAGCTGTTCGTCAAAACCGTTGAGACCCAAATGCTCCTTCGCCAAAAAAGCAGCACGCGCAGGTACTTACACACCAAGTGCAACCCAAGCCGCTGCAGTCTTCCTCATTGTCACCCTGCTTGAGGCACTTCCAGTAGTCGTCTGGAGAGCTGTCATCGTCCTCCGCTGGAGCATCATCGTCTTCCGGTGGAGCATCATCGTCCTCTGGTGGAGCATCGTCATCATCGTCGTCGTTGCTGCACGTTACCATGGGAAGCTTCTCCTCGATTACTTCGGCCTGATCTGCCGATACGCAAGCATTCAAGGTGCTGAAGCTGCACCAAACGCATTCGTTTCCATCTTCGTCCTCAGCATTCTGCCAGGTGGTGGTGGTGGCGAAAGAGGAGGGTGTTCAAATTGGTGGCATTCCGATCGTGCGGATGTTGGCAGCAGCCATGAGTTGGAAAGCAATGGCCGCAACAAAGCGAGCGAAGACGAAAGATGCGGAGCAAAATGGGTCAGTCGTGCGAAAGGTGAGATTAGCTGCAGAGCAGGTCAGTTGTCACGCCATCGATTTCCTCCGGCGTCGGCAATGTCAAGATCGTGTAACAAGCCGTAGGCGGGGTGTCAGGCCATCTTCGTCTTACCAAGCACGCATCTTCGCTGGCGGAACCTTCGATGGCGCACTGGAGTCCTGGCTCGGTTGACTGGTCCTTGGCGGCGCCGCGAATGCCCAGCTCGAGGGCGGTGGCCATGGAGAGGCCAAGCGCGAGGAATGCAATGCTCAATTTCATGCTGCTGCTGTTGTTGCTGTTGTTGCTGGGTGGGTGAGTCGGAGAGGTGCTTCTTTGACGTTGTCCGTTGAGTTCAGTCGGCGGCGATCTTTTTGTGTGCGAGGGGAAGCAAGATCCCAAAAGACGAGGAAGGTGGCCTGGGGGAAAGCAAACAAGAACACAGACAAGAGGCACGAGACAGAGACACGAGACACAGAAAGCGTCGCTGAAGAAGGAAGGAAAGAGGAAGACACAGAACAGGAATCCTCCAACCCCTCTCCGTCACGCGCAAATTGACTGCGAGATTCCACGCGAGCGCAACGCGAGAGCAAGATAGATGCGAACGACAGAACACACAAATCTTTTCGATGTGGTTCGTGACGTATCTTTGTATTTATTGCAATCGACACAGGACGCGAACGCAACTTCACATGTCCGTTTATAGTATATTAGATGATACCATTTGTTGTTGGACATGTTGTCTCGTATTGTTCGTTGACGCCGTCTTTCACACAATGTCTATTTATGGACATGAAAGCACACCAGTTGTTCGTTATTTGTGTTTCAAGTCCCGTTTGAATATTAAAATCCACGATATGCGTCTGTCTGCAAGCCGATGACCAACAAATCGCCACCACCAAACGCAACAAGACGCAAAAGCAAAAACATGAGGAACAATCAACATCGCAAATTGTCGTTGTTGCTCACGAAATCCGCACTGGACCTGCATCTGCATCCGCATCAACACCTGCGTCCGTATCGGCACAATCATCATCTTGTCGACTCCGCTCGTATTCGTATCGTATCGTATCGTACCGTAGATTCGAGCAGCTACGAATCGGCGCAACCACCATGATGGACGAAGAATCGTACGACGAGGTTCTGGACACCATCCAGACCCATTGCACAAGCAGAGATCCGAGGCTCCTGCGCCTGGCCTCCGTTACGAGTTCTATTCTGGAAATCGAGCCCACGAAGAATCGATCGGCGAAACACGTGTATGCCACCGCGTGCAAGACTCTGGAGGCCACGCTGGCCATCGGCGAGGCGAAGCAGCAGCTGGACGCCCATCTGACGCAATGCGCCCTGCTCGAGCTTCTCAGCGTGACATTCGCCCACATCGAAAAGTCGGCTCTGAAGGCCACTTTCCCGGTCGTTTCCAGAATCCTGAGAGCCATCGTCTTCTCGTGCCAGGAGGCGCAGGCTGTCTTCGACACCAAGGATGATCTCAGCAGCCTCACCTCCATCCTTCGAAGTGCCTGCAGATGCTCCTGCGAGTTCCTGAGATCGATCCCGCCTCAGGCCTCCCCCGACGAGGTTAGCAGCCTGCTTCACGGCACTCTGCTGACGCTGTTTGGTCATCCGAAGCGCAAGGTCGCCCAGGTTGCCCAGGAGAGCACATGCGAACTCCTCATGATGAGCAGCCCTGCGTGTCACAAGGCAATTCGCAAGGACGTCATGAAGATGGTGGACTCTGAAATCAAATCGTTCACTGTGGGGTCAGCCGGCAGCAAGGGCAACACGCTTGCCCCGACCCTCGAGTTCCTCAATACTGCTGTCGCGTTCATGGACATGGCAAAGATCGGTAGCACGCTGATGGAGAAGGCGGCTACGGGCCTGTCGGAACTCAGGGATATGGGCATGCAGACGGTGTTCGTGAAGGCAACCAAGCATGACGCTCAAGCAAGGTTCGAAGCGATAGTCGCACTGCTGTCTACCGTCCAACGCATCCTGCAAATCGAAGAACTATCGCCCAAACAGCAACGGATCATGGGGGAGTTCGGCGCGCGCGTTCTGGCTACGCTCCTCCAAGCCCAACCTGGCTTGAGCGGACCTCACGTCGCGCTGGCTGTGGAAGACAGTGTTGCCAATCACATCCTGCATGGAGACCTCGTTCTGACAGCATGTCAGCAGCTGCTTCGATATGGCGATGCCAAGACAGCCCGCGGTCTGCTCCCTCTCGCCATCCGGCTGGTGCTCAAGCTCAGCGCATGCCACGCAGACACCGATGAATCCGAGATCGCGGCCAAACTGGCACCGCAGCTGACCGAAGTCTTCCGTGTTGAACTGGCTTCGTTCCGAACGAAGGAACCAGGGATGTTTGACGAAATGGTCGCAAAGTGCATCCCGATCATGGAAACTGTGCTCGACGCCAATTCAAGGCATACATGGGATAGCACCGTTCAGACCTTGGTGCACTTCGTCACCATGCTGTACGATGAATACCCAAGCCAGCTCTCTTCCACCCTTTCCAAACTCTTCCACGAGCGAACCACGCTAGCTGGCGATGAGAAACCCACGGATGTTCTCGATCAGGCAATATGCTCCCTCGCAGACTCCATCGGGATTGAGAGCTTTTGGACGATCATATTTCCTGCGGGGCGAACAGCCGCAACCGACAATTGGTGGGTTCTGACCGTGCTGAGGCAAAGGGGGGCATCGTTGCAAACAACGCCCACCCATCTCGCATTCTTCCTCCAGAGCATTTTGCCACTGGCGCGCCAAAACGATATGATCGCAAGCAAGGCAGCGCAGCCGTTGCCGCTGTACCAACGCCGCGTCGAAGATCTGTGGGCGTCGTTTCCCACCATCTGCGACCATGCATCGGATGTGGAAGGAGAGCTGTCAAAGATCGTACCGATACTCCTTCGTGCTGTGAATGACAGGCGGTATCCGGTCATCCTCAGATTCATCTGCAAGGGCCTCGTCTCGCTGGCCTCGCAGTCAAATGCTGAGCAGGTCGAGCAAACCGGTTTTTCGGAGGCATTTGACAAGCAGTGCTCGACTTTGCTTCCCTCGCTGTTCAAACTCGTCGGGACGCTGCATCGCGAGGAGTACGAAGGCAAGAACCACTCCGGCAGCTATCAGGACATCGAACAGGTTGCTGCCACCATCTCGAGCCTGGCACAAGTCGCCTCGACGGACACAGTTCGTGCGCTGTTCAAAAGGCTCCTCCAAAAACTGGTCAAGGCGAATCAGAATGCAGGAAATCCGACCCAAACAGGCGAGGTACTGTCTTTGCTGTGCCTCGCCGAGGCGCTGGTCTTATCCAAGTCGTTGGACTCCGACGATGTGGCATTGCTGTACCGCTGCATCAAGCCGATGATACGGACCGATGAAACTCATCCCAGAGTTCAGAAGCGCTCGTACAAGGTCCTTGGAGCACTGTGCAAAGCCAACAGCAATTTCTTGTTGGAAGCAGACCGCCTCAAGGATCTGTGCGACATCCTGACCGTGGCAAGCGCAACGTCGCAAATATCTGCCCGTCACATGCGTTTGAAATGCCTGGGCTCGTTGGTGGAGAACATGGATGCGAACAACAGCTCCCACACAGTAAGTATTTGGAGTGCCGTTTGTTGCTTCGGTAGTATTGAATTTCGGTCGCAGCAGACACCTGGCTTCAGCTGCTGCAATGTCATCTCACCACCTCTCACCCCCTTTTGTTTGTCTCTCATCCGTACTTTGTGCAGGCCGCACTGTCCCATTTTTTGAGTGAGGTCATTCTTTGCCTCAAAGATTTCAATAGGAAGACTCGAGATACTGCGTACAGTGTGCTGATGACAATGGTCGAGCACACAAATGACCTGCCTGGGTTCATCAAGTCAGTCTGCGCCTCGCTTGGTGCTGAGAGTCCTCACATGAGATCGGCCGGTCTCACGGCGATTTCCAGAATCATCTTTGAGAAGTCACAGGAAGATGAGACGATCCAGATGCTGCTGCCTTCGTTACTGCAAATAGTTCTCATCCTGTTCAACGACGCCGCCCGCGAAGTAGTGAAGAGCGTGGTTGGGTTCGTGCGCGTCACGGTTGTCGCAATGCCCCGCGATGCGTTGGAGCCGTTGTTGCCCGAGCTGGTCCCATCCCTGCTCATGTTCAACAGAGGCAAGGACAGATTCCGTTCGAAGATCAAGATCATTCTGAAGCGGCTGGTAAAGCTCTTTGGGTACGAGAAGCTCTTTCCGCTCGTCTCCGACGGAGATAGCCGCCTCCTGACGCACATGAGGAAGCTGTCGGAGCGCGAAGCCCGACGTAAGAAAAGAAACAAGGAGGGTTCGAGGCAAGACGAAGCTCGCGATTTCGATGATCTGCTGGATTCAGACGAGGAAGACTCGGATGGTGGCATCACGTTGGCAACAGGATTCACACGAAGGACAGGAGCGACGATGTCCTCACGCTTCTCCACCGCAAGCAAGTCGCTCGCGTCCGTTCAACGCCGTGGCAAACGATCGCGCTCGGATGCAACCGCAGCGACAGGACGAGGCGCGAAGTCCTCGCTTCTCCGTGTCAAGAACGACTCCAAGGGCGACGCGTATGACATCAGCAACCTCACAAAGAAGACGGTCCGCTTTGATGACAACATGGATGATGGCAGCGATTCGGATGACGGTTGCCTGCAGTTCAACGCAAGCGGCAAGCTCGTTGTCCGAGAGTCCCCCGAAACGGCGCAGACCGACAGAAGCAATGGCACACAAACGTCACAATCGAAGGCAGGCAACATCAGCCGATTCGAAGAAGCCAAGAGACGCAACTCGACCGCAGCTCGGGCAAGCAAGAAACAGCAGCAGCGACAGAAGCAAGTATCTGCCCTGGGTGCCGCTTACAAGTCGAAGAAGTCCGGTGGCGATGTGAGGAAGAAGGGGCAGAAATTCGAGCCGTACGCATTCGTGCCATTGGATGGCAAGCGCTACACCAAACACAACAGGAAGAGCACTGTCGAGGAGATGTCCACCGTCGTGACGCGTCGCGCCAAACGACAGAAGAGATCTTAAACAAGAATGTAGTATAATAGAATACAATAGTGTTGATTGGTATCATTCTGGTGAATGTAATAGTGTAGCCATTACGTATTGGTCAGTGGCTGTCGCTTGTCCACCACACGAGCTAGCAACGCAGTACCTGCTTGCAGGAGATGGTTTGGTTTGGAAGTGCTCGATCGAGTCACGTTGTGTTGTGGTTCCCGGTTGGAGAATTTGGCATGAATTCCCTCCACAAAAAGTCCGTGGCGTGTCTTGGCGCAACGAAGAGCGACGATGGTGCCTTCGCTGTTGTTGTCGTTGTCGTTGTTGTCGCTGTCGTCGAATACGTTGTTGTCGATGTTCGCCCACTCTACGAACAGAGCATGTGGTGATACCCCATCATGGGACGGCGCCGTAATGTGCCGCTGTTGTTGATGCTGACAACACTCTGCGTTGTGTCAACCCAGACAAGCATATCTCTGTTGCGGACAATCCTGGCACAGTCTGAAGACGAAAGTGATGGTCATGGTTTTGATGCTGAGTCTTCTCTCCTGGCGGCGACAGCACCAAAAGCAGGGGCGGAACCAGAAGTCGATGGGTGGACTGCACGAACGGATGGCGAGACAAGTGCTGGAAGTCAAGGCTTGGATGCCGATGGAATGCCCGTCAGAAGAGACAAGAGTCGCCTCATCCATGTCGGCATCTACGGGTTGGGTCACCGTCTGCTGCGAGCAAGTTCGGCCTGGCATCTCGGGCAAGCGCTCGGTATGACGACGGTCAAGTTCAGATGGGGGACGTGCGGGGAGGACCACGCCACGGGGCCTGACATCTTCGAGTATCTCTTCGAGACCAGCGAATGGGACCTTCCCCAACCCAGCTTGGGCAGTACTTCGGGTAGTATTAGCATGAGGGAGAGACCGCTTCATGACGCGGCTCGTGCTGATGGGCAGGGGCAGCACGGGAGGCGCAATCACAGGGATGATATCGAAAAGCAGGTTCGTGTGCGCAACGATGTGTACGGTTACGTTCCAGGCCAGAGCCTGAAGGATTTCGGTGTTCCGTTGAATGCGACATACAAATCCACCAGAGATGGTCCCTTTGGGAGCAAGCTGCGATCGGATGCTGCCTTCTATCGAAGGATCGAGACGATGTTTCGATTCCGCGACTCCATCGATGACTTCATGGAAGAGAACGGGTTTCGCAATCACGTGGTGATCGGGCTGCATCTGCGTCTTGGCAACGGAGAGCAAGATCACTTTCAAGAGGCGGGTAGGCAGATCGCGAATGAAACCGAATTTGTTGCTAATTTAACCAGTCTGATCGCCAGCATGATACGCAACCGACGCACTGACATGAGCACGACTGCCGGTGATCAATCGCAAAAGTCATCACGCAAGTCAGTCGTCGTTTTTCTCGCTACAGATGCGCCGGCGAGAATAGCGGCCGTGAAGCAGCAGCTCAAAGACAAGGCTCAGGTGCCAGTGATCTTGTTCCCGCAAATCAGAGTGGAGGCCGATCAGGGCGTGAGCTTCACGGCATGGAAGGGTGCTGGGCAGAAGTGTCTGAAGGGTTGGCAGGCCATGCTGTCTGACATGATCATCCTGGGCCATACGGATGTCGTCATCGCAGCACGCCATTCGGCTTTTACTCAGAGCCTCCCGTTGTCGCTGGTATTCCAGCGTGCAGACTTGTCAGCAGCGGCAGCAACAGGAACGACGACAGCCGAGGATGGTCATCCGGAGTTTTGCGAAGTCTCCACGGATGGCACGAGCATGTCATGTCATCAAAGTTCGGAGTCGTGGTTGTTCCGTGATGATCCCACAACACCACACTACTCCTTGTCGCACAACCAATCGACATCATTTGCGGCAGGCGAATTGAGCTTTGAGTACCTCGTTCAGCACAAGCTCCTTGTCCATCTCCCTGACGTCGAACGGCCGAAGGAGTTTGAGCATGTGCTGGAGTTTCTGAACAATCCTTTGAAGGACAATCGTGAGAGCACCAAGATGCACACGTTTGGACGCAAACGGTTCAATCCACGGTACCGGCGCCGCAACAAACCTGCAGTAAGCATGGAGTCTCGCTTCAATTTCACCATGAACTCCTAGAGAGTGGTGGTTGCGACCGATGGTCCCGAGGTGCCCAGCTGAGAAAGCAGTGCTTTGGCCATGGGATTGCTGCCTTCGTACCCGAAAGATATATCATGTAATAATCGACAGCATCAGGATGTGTATGCCAAAAGCAACCGTCGTCGCAATCGGAAGGTGTCAGGAATGCCCAACAAGAAGCGAAAGGTTTCAATGAGAGTTCAGCGTGATAGAGTAGAGTGCTGGCACAAGACAGAACAGGAGCAGTGGCAAAAGCGATGATGTGAGTTGAGCTGAATGGAGCTGCGATGATGCGCAGGACTTGTAGCTACTCTGCTCTACTCTGCTCTATTGGTACATTCGGAGCAGTGGTGTCAAGAGGAGCATGTCTGTGATTGCTCTGCTCTACATTCGTATGTTTGTTCCACGCAGGCCTCGGCATTGTATGGGTGGGATGAGAGCGAGATCGCCATTTTAGCGTTCTCTCCACCTTGCCAAGACCATTGCCACCTTGCACGGTTGATGAGCGCCGCGTCGTCCGATGGCGTTTTAGGGTGGAATGTTCGCTGTTGCCAGAAATGAACGGACCAAGGAGAGTCAGTTGAATTCTCCCCGGTTAGCTGGTCTGGCATGTTTGGTACTTGCACTCGTGGGGTACCAATTGTTGGTTGATTGGTTGGTGTCATAATAAAAATCATTCACAAGGAAGGAAGCCACAGTATTGTCTTGCTCGTCAACTTACCAAGCTTGGTGTCAGAATGTTGCAGAGCAGAGCATGCTCTGTCTGATGACCACAACTACAATTGCACGTGCGACTACGGCGACGCATCGATCTGATGGAACTACGAAGTAGCAGGACTCGTCGCTGTCTCAGTCTTCGGGGATCGCTGTATCAATCACCGGAGGAAGTGCCGTCCTGATCTTTGTCGTCTGTGCCACCTTCATCAACCTCCTCCACAGTGAATCCTTCTGGCAGAGGCTGCAGATCGGACTTCTCGTATACGACTCGAACGAAGAGGGTGCACGATTGGCAGTCGGCGACATCTTCGCCATCCCACAGCTCCTCCAGGGGAATCTTGAACTTGTCTCCGCACGGGCACGGATACCAATACAGCATCTCCTCAGCATCGTACGTCATGTCCTCGATCTCGATCTCCTCGTAGAACGGCATCGTGGATCGCGCAGAACGAGGCCTTCTTCCAGCCAGCTCAGATCAGATCAGTTCCGCTCTTGTGGTGAGGAGGGAGACACTTCGAGTGGGCGGTGCTCGTGTCCTTGGCATGAATCCCATCTTGTGTTTGTGGCAGGTGAGGTCATCCAAACAACGAGCACGAGCACGAACACGAGAGCGCTCTCGAGGATTCTCTGGAGCACGATGGTGCGAGTAGATCGTACGAGCCAGGTGGCACAACAGCCAGAGCGCTTGCCCTCCTGAGGGAAAGGGGCTTCAACACGCACAGATTTGGTTGGTCCTTGTTGGAGTTGCTTTCGCGTGGTATTCCACTTGTACATCATTGATACGCTGAGTATTGAGCTAGATCAAAGATACCTTATGCAGTGTATATTTATAATAGGTCATGAGTCATGGAAAAACGGAACGAATCTGCGTGTCGGTTGTGCGGAGAATCAACACCATCCAACCAATGCTGGCGCACCAGGAGTTTGTGTCCTGCCATGTTCTCACCCAAAGACGTTTTCGTTGGCACACGAAACGCGGAAATCGCGAGTGATACTGTTGACGGCCAGACATGCCGTGCCAACGTTCGTGCACCGCACACCTCGTCTCGCGCGCAAGAACACACACATGCGACACGTTGTTTGTTGCGGAGCACTCCGTACTGATTCGTGACAGACATGGCTTTTGGCCGTACGCAACAAGAAACAAACAGGAGGGGAGAGGAAGTTTTGGCGGCAACACGAAGAACAACAGCAACCACGAAACGTGACGGAGACAAAGAAGGAAGACGAAAAGACCAAAAACGCCAGCGCAAGCACAGACGTTGGATGCGAAACGCAGCCAGTCGACCGACCAAACAAGAGCAGCAAAACAAGAGCAACGAAGCAAAGCCGACCACAACCCGCTTTGCCTCCAGCACAGCCACAATTCGAAGAAGAAGACGAAGATAAATACTCAAGCACTTCCATCATGTCCGACGACGATTACCAAATTGAGACCACCGATGCCGGTGCTTCCGCCACCATCCCAATGGAGGCCGGACAGATCAAGAAGGGAGGGTACGTTTGCATCGACACATCTCCGCTTCATTTTGGATTCCATCCGCCTGACGGGGTTTTCCTGCGCGTTGCTGTGTTTTCTGGGTACTTGCGATCCGCCGTCCTTCATTCGTCCCGTCGACTTGCCATGCTTTTATCTGATGGTGCAGCAGAAGAACGGCAAAGTATGAACACACCGCAAGCACACGCATGCTGCTGCTCCACCATCAGATAAAAACAATCACAATCGACGCACGAACACCAACACACGCAACAAGTGCAGAATCGGAAGCTGACCGCAGCATCGCAAGGTCCCTCCCTCCTGCACTTGGCCTGGTCGAACTTGTGGTCAACAACGCACAGGCATTTGCATGGCGACACGCGAGCGGCTGAATGCGCCGACATGAAGGGCGGGCTCATCGGATGTCTCCGACGAACAGAATGCATTTCATTGCCGCAAACGTCGACACCAACGAGCACGGGTGGCGAGCATTGGCTACCCAAGCGATGGCAGAATTTTGCGATACCCGCGGTCGAAGTGTCGCGTGTCATCATCGCAGTCACAAAACTCACGCTTTCTCCTCCCCAATTTGCTGTTCGGACGGTACACCCTCTCCGTAAATTCTGCTCATTGTCATTGGCTATGGACCGTGTGCACAAACAAAAACGGGCACGCAACCATGTTAACATCGTCGCAACGTTCGGATCGCGTGCAGATTCATTATGATCAAGGGAAAGCCATGCAAGGTCCTCTCTATCTCTGTCTCCAAGACCGGAAAGCACGGTCACGCCAAGTGCAACTTCCTCGCCACCGACATCTTCACCGGAAAGAAGCTGGAAGATATGGTCCCATCCACCCACGGAACTACCGTTCCAGTCGTCGTCCGTGCTGACTGGGAGATCATCGACATTGAGGGAGACGAGCTCACTCTCATGGACGAGGGCGGCAACCAAAAGACCGACCTCAACCTCCCAACTTACCCAGAAACCATGGCCGACGAGATCCGCGAGGCATGGAACGGTGGCGAGAACAGTGTCATTGTGACTGTCCAGTCCGCTGTCGGTATCGAGCAGGTCATCGCTTACAAGAAGGAGAACAACTAAACCCCTTCCCCATCGTCGTCACACCTGCATCTCTCTGGCCAGATAGAATCTAACTGAGTTTCTCGTTCCGCCAGCGATCGCCGAATCCTGATCCCTACCTGGCTGGGAAAGTGGGAGGGCACATTGTGATCGTCTGCATCACCCAATGTCTTCGTCGAGGCAGGTGCAGCAGTATCAACAACAACTGTTATCATAGCACGTAAACAACAACAACACTCGCACGATTCCTGCTCAAGGCAGCAACATCGCTGCGCTCCTCGGACACCGGTGGAAGGGAACCTCTCCGTTGTCCGTGCAAACCTTTTCAATCAATAAATGAATTCCGGAGTAACATAAACATTTCGATTCATGAGACATTATGACACTTCGTTTGTGCCGCGCGCCGTTCGTTTCCATCCCGGTGCCACCAGCACCCAAGATACAGAACTCCACGTAGATTCGTTTGTATCATTAGCACCACCGGAACGAGCACTAACATGTTGACGACCTACTCGCACATTTCCAAATCAAGCATCTGTCTCGTTCTGTCTGTGTTCTCCTACGACTTCTTACCGTACAGGTGCAACGTTTCGTATTCATCTGTCTGCTTCAACCGTTCCGACGCCTTTTGGTGATCCCTTTGCCGCTTGGCGGCATCATTCCGCAGCAGCTGTTGGAACATGGCCTGCTCCGTTTCATTCATGCTGTAAGGTGCATACTGCTCTCCGGGGAATTCGCCGGACTTCACGTCCGCGATGAACTCGGTCAGCCCTTCCTGGATGATGTGACCAACCTGGGCGTACTTTTTGCAAAACTTCGGTACGAATTGCTCGTGATGAGGATGGCTCAGCATCCCGAGCATGTCGTGGAACACCAGCACCTGTCCGGAGGTATGCCCGCCAGCGCCAATCCCGATCGTGGGAATCTCCAGACTCTCCGTGATGGCCTTGGCGACGTTGTCTGGGACACATTCGATTACGATCGCAAAGCACCCAGCATCCTGCAGCCGCAATGCCTCGTCCACCAATTCTCTGGCGCGAATCGCGGTGCGTCCTTGTGCCCGGAACCCCCCGATCACGCTGATGGCCTGAGGAGTGAGACCGATGTGCCCCATCACGGCGACTGTTATGAGCGTTACCATGAGCATGCGATCGTGTGCGTCGATTGTGTGTTTGGCATTGATGAGGACGATAGAATCATGTCGCGAATGTGAAGGAGAAGCGTGAATACAAGCGCGAGGATAAGTAAATGGAAACACATGTGGAAGGAATAATTCGCTAACACGTGGTGAAGACTGGACGAACGATCGGATCGAACTACTCACCTCCTCCTTCCACAATCGTCTTCGCCGTCAGTGCTCGATCCTTGCTTCCGCCTTCGATCTTCACAGCGTCGCAACTCGCTTCCTTGATGAACTGGAAGGCATTGCGCAAGGCGATGTCCCTGTCATTGAATTCGTACGTGCCGAACGGCATGTCGCCAATCAGCATGGACCCACTCTTGGTCACCTCCAGACCGCGCTTGACGGACTGGCAATGATGGAGCATCGTCTCCATGCTCATCTGCTGCGTCGTTTCATGGCCTAGCTCTACCATCGCAACAGAATCGCCCACTAGCACCATGTCTACCCCGGCCCGGGCAACATGGATGGCGGATGGGTAATCGTACGCTGTGATCATGGTGATTTTGTTGCCCTTCCGTTTCTTGGACGTGAGAGACAGCGCAGATACTTTCGAATGGGCCATCCTAGATTGCTGCGATGTCTTGGCAGTGGCAGCAGCGGCGGCTGTGCCGGTCATTAAGATTCCACCACGTTCGTGCACGTTGATTCTTCCGTTGCTGTTGTCGTTGTTGGAAGCGTTGGATGCAATGATACCCCGACGGAAAAGACCGCTATTGTTCCCGAGCGTGCCGCATGAAAGGTTGCGCACCGCGTGTTGTGGGACAAAGCCCAGAGGTGACCGTCTGGCCATCCGGTGAGCCCTGTTTGCGGTTCCAACCGGTATCGCCATCGTGGTTGTGGCCATTGTTGCGAAGGTCCCGGCTGCGCGCATCTTTGCCATCGAATACAGCATGGTTCCAAATCAAATCAAACCAAACCAAATCGAATGGAGGGAAGAAGGAAGGAAGGAAGGAGGTCAATCACGCCGTGAGATGCTCGGATCCGTCCGGGAGCTTCGTTGTTGATGGTCTTCCGATCGATCAATTGATGAATTGTGGGGGGAATGATGGAGGGATCAATCTGGTGCGACTCCCCCACTCGTACCCTGTTTCTGGATCCTTTGCTCCTGTCTTTTGCGCCGCCCTGGTCTGTTCTTGTTTCCTCTGGGATGCTCGACGATGATCTTCGTGGAGTCGCAAACGTGGTTCCATGTTGCGTCGTTGTGGTTGTCTTGATGGTTGGTTGAAGGTCTTGGTCGTGGTTGGTTGACCAGAAACGTGTGACGGGTCGATGGATCAATGGACAGATCATCAAACGTGTCACGACTGGAGTGTGAGATACCACAACAGATTGCAAAGTACCACCGACGCATTCTCTGTTGGTGGTATCTTTTGCGGACGATTCGTGGGGGAGACAACGAACGCGCACAGGAGAGGGATGAATCAAGCAAAAACAGGAGCGCTGATGGAGACAAACTTCACTCCACCACAAAGCAAGGAGTGATTTGATCTGGTCTGGCCTGGATTGGTTTCTTCTCATCGTCCACAACAGAGAGCAACCAGAAGCAAACAATAACGGCAACGGTAATAACAGCAATCATGATCCAAGGCCACCAAAGTCGACATGGTGCGGCGAGAACGTTGAAGGAAGACGCATCGCAGTGGCTTCGGCGAACAAGGCAGAAGCAGATCGAAGACGAGGAAGAGAGTAGAACCAGCCCTGTTGCGCGTGCGGCGTGGCGCTTCATCCGCGGCAAATCCGGCATCCAGGTCGTTGATGCCATCTGGGCGAGTGGCCAGGGCAATGATCGTGAGGGTGGGAGCGACAGCGTTCCCGTCATATCCCTCAACGGGGATAGTGCAAAGACATGGTTCCTGATGACGCTGGCGTCGCGATTTGTCGTGGCAACTTGCACATCCAAATTCGAAGGGCACACCTCCAAAGCAGCGACAGCGACAGCAGCAACCGCAGCAACAGCACCACCAGAGTCGTCAACTCTCGGGCATGATGATGACGACGATGGCGGCGAAGAAGAGGGCGGAGCTCCGACTGCACTGCAACCACATGTCCTGTTCCTCGACAGCACGTACGATGTCTCGGCGCAAAAGATGTCGGTGATCCTTGGCAAGATGCTGTCGCGGGGAGCCAACGGCACAAGCGGCAACACTCGCGCGGATCTGGAATGGTGCTCATCCAGAATACACATCGTGCGTGCCAATGCGCTGTCGGAATGGGTGCCGATACTCGAGGCGTGTCGAACTTCGCTGCCATCCAATGACTCCGCGACCAATCCGCCGACGTTGGTGGTGTGGGATGGGTTCTTGTCGGAGGAGAGCAATGCGGCGACACGAGCGGAGGTCATGAGACAGATGCAGCTTCTTCTTCAAGAATGCTCCGTCGCCTTTGTGTTCTCGCGAACACAACACGCGGCCTCGGATTGGTACGAGAAATTGAAACCCACCAACATCAGTCTGCGTCAAAGCGGTGGGAGGAACTTCACCGCAACCTGCCCGAAGGGAACCATGTCTTTCTCAACGTCCCTCAGTGGCATCGTGTCATGAAATAGCACCCGTTCGTACAATCCCGTGATGGAGAAAATCATTTGTATGTAGAGTGGGGCAGAGCATAGTCATGATTGAGGACTCTCCAGAGTATGGCAACCTTTAGACCAGATGTGTCCAATATTCCACTGTGTTCATCATGTCGGAAGGCGAGAACAGAGCATTGAGCAGAGTGTACGTGTTTTGCCTGACAGCATCAAAGCAGAGCGCTATGTTGCAACGACACTGGGCGACGTCACATCCGCTGTCCCAGCTACAGCCAAGAATACTCTCTTTCTCTCCAGACGATCGTCTTGGGGATGGTCCAGGTACGGTACCATTCCCTTATCGCTGCTTGCTCTGACTCCTGTATACTCCACGAGCTACAAGTGCCTTGCTCCGAAGCGCAATTGGAGCCACTCTACTCTACTCTACTCTACCTACTCTACCCTGCCTGCTCTGCCCAACTCTCCTAACAATCTCCCCAGACTAACTTACGCACGATTTGTCTCATCCGTGACCCAATTTTGGCAAACTCAACGTGACAACATTTTTCTGAATTTTACGCCCGTTGGCTCGTACCAATGGCGGACACGCTGTCTTCCCACATGGTCACAATCATGGATAGTTATTCAAGCTTCGATACAATAATACTCTCTGTGCAAAATCGATCCGTTGGACAGGAAAAGGCCGCTTGGCTCACATCGCTGTGTTGTGATGTGCCTCCAACAACATCGCGCACATCCTGCGCGCACTGCTTCGAACTGCCGTAGTAACTGGTCTGAGTCAACACACAGAGCGAAGATGCGCAACAGCGCGCGTAAACAGCGTACCACACGACCTATCTTTGTGACGTTTTGTGGCGATCCGGGCAAAGATCACGTTGCGCCACACGAAAAGATTGCATTCCCGGAAGCGAACACACAGCGCGCCACACTGCAGCAATCCACATTCACCCTTTACGCGATGTGCTGGTAGCAGAACACAGAGCAGAACACAGCACAGCGCGGTACTGCAGAGCGCAGCACAACACGACACGACATGAAGCAAGACAAAACAAAAACAAACGAAACAATTCGGAGGCAGCTGTCACGCCCATAATCCATCATTGCCATCAGCATTCGCACAGAGGAGAGTAAAACACAACATACTCGTGGTTTTACGCATCGATTATCCGAACAATCGATCGTGCGCAATCCATCATTTCGGCAACACCAGTCGCAGCACCAGCCTGAGCATCATTCTCATCTTGCTCTGACTCCCGCTGTTCCTGCCGTGAGAGAACGAGCAGAGGAGCTGTATCCACCCACACCAGCACGGACGGAGCAACAAGAACCTCAAAGAACGCCCCACAGCTCCCAGCAGAATCGCAACGGCCAAAACAAGTGACCAACAACCGCCAAGCACCTTGGGAACCAAGCACACAGATTAACAACACCATGGCGAATCCATTCGATCAGTTCGCGGCCGACTTCCAGGCTGCTCTGCCAGCCGGCGCACCTGGGGCACCACCACCGGCTGCACCAGGTGCCGACCCCAGCAACCCATTCGCCAACGGTCTTGGCCAACCGCCCGCTCCGGCACCGGCTCCATCCGACAAGCCCGTCATGAACGCCCCTCCTGCGATGATGAGCAATGGCTATGGCGCCGCACCCATGGGCCAGCCACCAATGGGCGGCCAACCTCAAATGGGCATGCAGCAGCCGCCAATGGGCATGCAGCAGCCACCAATGGGCCAGCCTCAGATGGGTGGCCAACCACAGATGGGCATGCAGCAGCCAGGTATGCAACAGCCAGGTATGCAACAGTCAGGTATGCAACAGCCAGGCATGCAACAGCCAGGCATGTACGGAGCACCCCAGGCCAATGGCGGTGCCTTTGGCTTCGACAATGCCAGCAACGGCATGGGATTCGGTGCTCCGCAGCAACAGCTGCCACCGCAGCAGATGGGCATGCCACCACAGCCTCCGCAGATGTCGGCTGGACCTGGTATGTCCGTTGGCGGCGCTGATGCTCTCGGCGCACCTCCTACCCCAACGCCATCCTACGGAGCCCCACCAGGCCAGCAGCCACCTGCCATGCCACCGGCCGCACCAACCATGCCGGGCATGGCCCCACCCGCACCAACACCACAAGTATCGACTGGAGCCGCTGATCCATTCGGAGGTTTCGGAGCACCTGCCCCTGCTCATGGCCAGCCAATGATGAACAACCAAGCCCCGCCGCCAGCTCCAGCGCCCCCACAGCCAGCAGCATCCGCGGATCCTTTCGGAGGCTTCGGAGCACCAGCTCCCGCACCTGCTCCACCGGTCCAGCCAGCCCAACCGCCTGCCGACCAGTTCGGAGGCGCCAACCCCTACGGCGCTCCAACACCGGGCGCACCCGCCCCTGGCATGTTTCCACCAGCCAACGATCCAGTGGCCGGGGCCTTCGGAATGCCGCCGTCCAACCCACCACCACCTCCGCAGGGCGCACCCGCACCTCCACAGGCCGGCTTCCCAGCACTCATGGCACCAGGTGCAGCTCCGCAGTCAGACGCAGCTCAACTGGCCCAGGGAACTCCACCACCGGGGGCACCAGCGCCATACGCCGATCCATGGGGCGCACCGCAGCAGCCATCACCGGCGGCTTCAGCACCGCCAGCGGACCCAAGCCTCGGTGCGTTGGTTCCATCGCAGCAGCCAAACCAGCCGTATGCGCAGGTCCCGGGACAGTATCAGCAGCAGCAGCCGTACGGTCAACCATACGGCCAGCCACCGGCACAGCAGGCCCTCGCGGCCCCAGCTGCTGCCGACCCATTCTCCGTCTTTGAAGGTCAATCGCAGGGAGCAATCGTGCCTGCGCAGGCTCCACCGGCACAGCAACCACCTCAGCAGCAGCAGTTGCAGCTCCAACCTGTGCAGCAGAGCGATGACGACTTCTTCGCAAGCATGGGATTCGATTCCGCTGCCCCATCGCAGCCACCGGTCCCAGCACAAGAGGCCGTCGAGCCGGTCAAGACCACACGCGAGGAGCGTGGGGAGAAGAAGGACGATGGACTTCCTCCGGGCGGAGAGTGGTATGATGCCAGAATCTTCACCCCGACCCTCGGTGTCATGTTCTTCAAGCCACAGGAGCTCACCGATTCCCTTTTCTTGAACACCGAGAAGCAGATTGTGGATGGTCTTGCCGACCGCCCAGTCGTCGCATTCATCGTCGAAGGTTCCTCCGCAAGATCCGCAGGAGTCGAGCTGGGACACGTCCTGCTGAAGGTCAACGGTGTGGACGTCCGCAATCCAAAGGAGGCATCCCGTCTCATCAAGGAAGGACCGCGTCCATTGCCGCTCCTCTTCTACGTCCCCAACGCTGAGGTCGTCATCGCTGAGGGTGAGCACATGGTGAAGTACGACACCAGGGAGACCAACGCGCCAAACAGCGCCAAGGACTGGAAGCCCAAGTATGTTGTCATCGGAGGAATCATCGCCCAGCCGTGGATGATCAACATGTACCGTTCCAAAGTAAGTCAAGCCAAACCAATCATCAAGTAACGGCGACGATGCCACAGACAATTCAGATCGGCCGCAAAACAAGGAGGTTGCGCCGTTGCCTGCAAAAATTCACCTTCTCATCGCGTTTCAACACTCCTGACGCAACATTCACAAATACTCACCTTCATCGCATCGCGTTCTGATGTTCTACTTTGGCACCGTTCCATTCCTCTTCAATTCACTCTTCCTCTACATACCGCTTGCTTCCTGTGTCACGTTCCATCTTGTGCTGTTTCATTCTCTTCTGACCACAGTCCGAGTACGACATTGCCGTCATCGAGACCCAGGCCAGACGTCCCGTGTCCGTGAAGGTGAAGCAGTTCTCCCTTCAGGGCGCGCGCATCCAGAACGACTGGCAGGGACCGCAGATGGTCAAGTACAAGAACAAGCTCCACCCATGGAAGTACATCGTGGTGCTTCCGGTTGCCAGGAATCCGATCAAGATCTCTTCCCCCAACCTCGCCCGCCTCAAGCCGGTGCACGAAGGCATCCGCCGTGTCCTGCTGGCCCAGCAGCGTGACCGTGGTGGCGGCGGCGGATACTCCCGCAGCACGAGCAACAACGCCAGCAGGGACCAGTACGATGGTCGCCGCAGCCAAAGCCAGCCGCAGCAACACCAGCAGCAGCCGCAGGCGTACGACCAGGGCAACCAGTACGGAGGTGCCCCGCCGCCGCAGCAGCAACAACAGCAGCAACAACAGTACCAACAGGCACCGCCACCAAACAACTATGGAGGTGCCCCACCGCCGCAGCAGCAATACCACCAGCAGGCACCACCGCAACAGCAGCAGTACGCCCAACAACCATACCAGGGTGGTCCCGGTTACTGATCATGTAATCACAACACAGAATCACAGCCAGGTATTATCGAGTGGAGTAATACCTTCAGCAACGCAGTACTGTACAACCGCAACGCGGACACAAAAGACAAATGCAATACTCTAATAGTCATATCTTCAAACTCACAAACGATGGATGACACAAGATCTGCCTCAGGAGAACCTTGAGTTCGAGAGAGAGAGAGTACTTGTGTGTATTATGATGATACAAGTAAGTTTGTGAGTTTTGCATCAGTAGTGGCTGTTAATAATCATTGGGCACTGCCAATACAAGAACACCCAATTTCATTCATAGATGTCGGAATCGAATCTACTCGATGAGTGCTCAATGTTTGTCTTGTTCTCGAGGATGTTAGCATATACTCCATCACTACTTTCTTACTATATGTACGCTACTCTTACTTACCTATTAACACTCATGCTGGGATTATGCGTAGGAGTACAACCATCACGACAATCATTCTTTGTCTTCAGGGATCCTCGTTTTGTGATAATCGTCCCAATGCGATTTGCATATGTGGACATTGCACACAATGCACATCCTTCGCACTCGTCTCAGTTTCGGGGCCTGTTTGCCCTCCTTCTTCGCAACGACGTTCAGATAGGCACAGTACCTGCACACCCTTTGGCTCGTCTCCTGACTGATGACTTGCAGGTGGTCTGACGGATCGCCTTCGAATCTGGCGTTGTCTAGACTTGGCCTCGTGCTGCTCATCCTGCACCTCTGTCGCACCCTCACGCCTCTTGGGACCGTTGCTTCGTTGGAGCCTCGCTTCTTCGTGGCCTCTTCTTGCGCGCCCGCTTTACGGGCCAATGCCTCGATCATGTTCTGCAAGAATCTATTCGGATCGGTTTGGTTATCCCTCTCTGCCAGAGCACTGAAGGCAATCTTGGCGTTGGCCTTCATGATGTCCAGCAGGTGGAATATGACTCGTACCCACGGCCTTTTGCATCGGAGGTCGGGTCTGCAGTAGTTGATGAGACGAGTACTTTTGCCCATGGCAACTCCGTATTGCATTTGTGCTGGCCCCACTATGCCAACCTTCATCTCCCTCGATTTCTGCAGCACTGTAGTGGTGGCGAGCCGTCTCTGCATAGCCACAACGTACTGGTGTTGATCATCCAGCGTTCTCAGCAAGTCGAGGATGGTGCCGCCAGCGTTTGCCATCCCATCCATGCCACTGGCTGGTAGCACGTGGTACACAAAGCCGGTCGTGGAGCAGCAGAGACCGTAGAACTTGTGGGTGTGCTTGGCTTGATCTTCCCCCATGCGGATGGCCTGTCGCGACTGGCGAGTCAATCGGACTATCATTTCATTGACGGCACACTCGGAGCCAGGGAACTTGCAGAGTTGCTTCGAGACTTCATTCACGTGGTCCAGGAACGGCTGTATCTCCCGGAGCCAGCTCTTGATGGTGGCAATGATTTCAGGTTCCTCGTCGTCCTCGGGAGAGCTAGAGATTTCGTCGAGGCTATCGCTGTCGTCGGAGCTTTGCCCCCAGTAATCACCCATACGTGAGCATTCATCATCGAAATCGAAATTTTCATCCACTGAATCAGAGGTGTCGAAGACGCCAGATGCTTCATCAGTATCAGTATCAGCATCGCCAGCGTCGCGGAGACAGGTGAAATGAATATTGTCCCAAATCAGCTGGAACCGCGACCACGACATGCGCTCCATCAGCGCATGTTTCGGCGAAAAGGGGCTGGTCCGATTCCAGTAGTCAATCTTCGATGGTCCCTCGATGTACCCCATGTAGTAGTAGATGGCGAAGAAAAGATAGAGGTCTTTCGGCTCCACCGGCGCTGCTGATACACCACTGTTGAGGATGTGGTTGTTGGTATGTGTGCACATCTTCGTCAACATCTGCCTGGGGAAGAAGACATCGAGAATGCTATCAACAGTGATGGGATCATCTTGACCGGAGCTAAACCTGGGTGAATGGAATCTTCCTGGGAGGGGGATCCGGGCTGTGGTATCCGGCTCGGCGTCGCTGCCAGTGTGATCGTTGCGATTGGTCGAATCGTCTCGAAAAGTCGCGGATTGGCGGGTGCTGTCCATTGTTCGTGCGGTACCATCATCTCGAGAGGTAGCTTCCATCGTAGCAGCTCGTGAAAGATCACTCTCAGATTGGAGGCGGTGTGGGTGGATGGGGGCAGGCGTGGACTTCGTCATGATTGATGATTTGTGGAGGGAGGATAGTCATGATGGTGATGGCGATGTGGCCAACTTTTGGGATGGTCGCTAAAAAATAGGTCATGACAGTCCGGCATTGCCAACACCATCCATTCACGAGTGTGTATTGCACTCGAGGAAATTCACGAACCAGGTTCTGAATTTCCTCGAATTTCCTCGATACCAATCAGGCATTCGGACATCTGGTTTATTGGCAATAGTACGCGCAGGAGCCACCGATGTGATTGGATTTGTTGGTGACCATCCATCTCATTCTGATTCGACAGGCTGCCATCCTGTCGCATTGCGATGATCAAGCTCAGCATAGCTAACTAGCACCATCAACATTAAACCAACACCGTATGACGCATTGGGATGGTTCGACACCAACGAAAAGCAACAGGCGCAGCGGCATCGCGTCGCCTTCACTGATCGTAGGGCGCAGACCACGAATATCTACGTTCAAACCAGATGTAGAGGCACCCCCGTCGTGGCTCGTGAATTGCAGCAGACCGATGCTCGATCCATGGCGGCCGACAGGGACATCCGCCAAACGAACATAGTTGGGAGCACTTCGGAGGAAGGCATATGGGTATACGGCGGGCATAGGTCATGGATCGCTGACCGCTGGCTTCTTGCACTTGCTCCGTGGAACTATGTGTCAGCCATGAGGTTCAAAACCTACACTCCTCAGTGGGTTGCTTCTTTTGCTCGTCAAGCTCTCTTCTTAGATGTTTGGACTGCACCAAGTCGTCCGCCCCTGGTATTCCACCACGGTTGTGAAAGTCCATGTTCTCTTGCATGTTCCCGTCCTGGGGTGTTTACGGGTAACGCATACATGCTTCAACAACAGGTATGAAGATGCTTGGCAATCGGTCGTCGCCAACATGGAGGGAGAATTCATAGAGTACGCCGCATCGATCTCGCTGGAGCTCAGATGATTTGTCCAAAGAATCCGGTTGGCGCGGTACCGCTGGATGATTCCACAACTATGTGCACAGCATCTCCAATCTAAAGCGACAGTGTGTACTCTCGCTCTCTGTCTCTGGAGAGAATCGACGAATCTAGGCTTATTTGGGCAGGGCGCTTCGAAGGGAGCGGCCCCTCTGCTCTTTCTCCTTCTGTAACTTGCGTTGCAAGTAGGCCTCCTGCCGGCTGATCTTGTCCTTGAGCTTGCCGTTCTCTTTTTGGAGCTCAGCTACGACCTTGTTGTCATCGACCGAAGATCCTCGCACCTTCACCTTGATCTTTGCAAGATCGGCTTCCAATATTCTGCATTGCTCACCGCGTCTCTCCATCTCCTGCCTGTGCTTGCCTTCGACGCTCTTCAGCTGTTGCCGCAGATTGGATATTTGGGCGGTACACGCCGCTCCATTTTCCTTAGCATCCTCCTCGTGCTTCAACAGCTTCAATCGATCCGCATCCCACTTGCATTGTATCTCCTTGTTGTACTTCACCATGTCAGCCAGCAGAGTGCTGCGTTGGTCAAGTATCGATTCCAACTCTTTGACCTTCTCTCGTTGCTCTTTCGCGGACAACATGCCATTGGCGCGTTCTGTCTCAAGCTGCTCCTCCAACTCCTTCATGCACGCCTCCGATTCGTCCATCACTTGTTTCAATTCGTCCTGGAGCGCGCTGTTCTCGTCTTTGAGTTGCTGTGCGACCTTCTTTACCTGATCCAGCTGTCCCCTCAGCTCAATCTTCTCCCTCTCAAGCTCTGACTGATGCTGCGCGAGACAGGCAATCATCACGCCCTTCTCGTTGGCAATGGATGCATCGGAGCCGATCTTGCGTCGTGATGGTGGTGGCAGTGGTAGTGTTGTGCTGGCAATATCCTCCTCCATCTGCTCTTTCTTCTTCTGGCTTTGCTGGAGCTGTTGTCGGAGTTTCTGGATGGTGGACTCCTTCTCCTGACAACCAAGTTCGAGCTCGAGCATCTGCTCTTCCAGGCAAACGATCATCTCATTGGCATCTTTCAGATCCAGTAATCGAAGGTCGCGGATTTCGTCGGTCTTCAACGCGACCTCCGTCTGCAACTTCGTGATCACGTTCTCGAGGTTGGAAATCTCTGTCTTGAGCTTTTGGTTCTCACCATGCATGCAGTCATTCACCTCCACCAGATCTTGCATTTCGATGTCCTTGTTGTTGCACGCCCTTTCGAGCCGACGCAGTTCCTCCTCCTGATCGGACATCGCCTGCTCCAGCTGCATGAACGACTGGGGGCTGATTGGTCCTTTCGTTCGCGTGTCCATCGTTGCTGCCTCATCCTTGACAAGAGATAAAGTGGCTGCCGCTGCGGGCGCCGATGCAGCGATGGCCTCCTTCAGTCGTCGTTCCTTGTCCAGCTCCTGCTTGGTTTCGGCAAGCTCCTTCTGCATCTCCGCGAGTTCATCCGTCTTTTGTGCGAGCGTCGCATTCACCGCACCAACATGCAGTCTCATTGCTTCCAGCTCAGATTTCAGAGACTGCTGTTGTGTTTCGTGCAAGCTACGAAGTTCCTCCATGGATTCTTGCGTTGCGATTTCTGCAAGGCGACGGCTTTCAAGCTCACGCATGCAGTTGGCGCAATCCGAAGAGCGCCTGTCGATCTCCTCCTTCAAATTATCTATTTGTTCGTTGGCATCACACAGCGTTTGTTCCATACCTTGCTTCTCAGCAGTCAAAGCAACGAGTAATGCTTCCTTTCGCGCTTTCTCTTCAATTATCTGGTTCGCGGCACATAGATCTGCCTTCAATGCGGTCAAACATGAACGTGTCTCATCCACAGTCGATTGCAAGGTTTCCTTCTCTTTGATGGCATTTCGCAAGTTACGGTGCTGTGATGCACGTGCCGCATCTGCTTCAGCACACTGGCCTTGGAGTTTCTGAACAAGTCCTTCGGATTCTTCAAGCTGATGCTTGGTCGAGGATAGTTCCACCACCATGGTATCATGGAGCTCGCGAGCTGCGATCAGTTCATTGTTGAGATGGGTCATCGCGTCATTCCTCAATGACAGCGTCGAGGTCATGGATGCCAACATTTCGTTGCTCTCGGATAATTCTGCTTGGAGGTTGATCACCTTATCATCAGCCCGTTCTCTGAGCGACGCTGTGTTCGCCAACTCTTTTGACATCTCATCCTTCGTTTGGTTGAGCTGCTCCACCTCGTCCTCCAACTTCTTCAATGCCGTGGCGTGATCCTCTTTCTGTTGCCGCAGGCGATGCTCCAGCTGCCGTATTGTCGTCTCCATGCTGACGATCCCCAGCTCCGCCATGCCTTCTGCTTGATCTGCGTTACCATCCAGAGGACTTCTGCGTTCGACTGGTGTGGCTGCTTGTGGGTCTGACAAATCCCCCGTTCCGCTATCTGGCATCATCTGAATGCTACCCTGTTCATGCAGAGCGGAACGCTTGTCGGCATGAGCGTGATTATTCGTCATACCTTCGCATGCGTCAGGATTCAATCTGGCACAGTCGTCATCAATGTCGTCATCCTCGTCCTCCCCCATAGGTTGCATGTCATCGCTCTGCACTTGGTAATGGTCAATGCCTGTGATGCTTTCCAGCAGCTCGATCTTATTCTCGAGCTCAGCGATCTCTTCGTGTAAAGTCTCCTTCTCGAGGGTCAGGTATGCGTTTTCCGTGGTCACGTCCACGACGGTGGAATCGAAGAGTGCCATGTACTCCTGAAGGCCGGCATACTTGGTTGAAATGACGTTGAAGTCTGCCAGCTTCTCCTCGAGCGCAGCCTTCTCCTCCAACAGCTCGTCCACCTGGCAAGACTTGCGCATGAGCTCTTCCATCTGATCGGAAAACTCGATCTCCAATGCAACGAAAGCAATTTCCTTCTCATGCAAGTCGTCATTCAATTCGTGAACCTTCGCTTCGAAGCTGTTGGTCCGGGACGTGAGCATCGATGATGTGCGCTCCAACTCTTCCTCCAAGTGTTGGTTCTTGTTATTCACATCGTTGATTTTCTGTCGATTGGCTGTGACCGACGCCATGACTTCGTCGAGTTCGACCTTCAAGTCATTGACCGTCTTGCTGTGTTCCTGAGACACCTGCACCTTGGTCTGCCGGATGTCATTGTTCGTGTTCAGTGCCTTCTGCAGGTTCTGCTCAGCCTCGGCCATTTTGTCGTTCTTGCGTTGCAGTTCGGCCTTGAGATCATTGTTGGCGGAGATGTGGTCGATCCGCTCTCTCTCCAGCTGCATCGCAATCTGCTTCACTTCACGTTGCCATTCCAGCTGAAGGAGCTCCTTCTCCTCCGTCAAGCGCCTCATGTTGGACAGGCAATCTGACAGAGTCTCCGCCAGCTTGTCATGGTCTCTCTGGACAACGTCAAGTCGGCTGACCAATTCCTCACGCGATAGTTCGGAGTCGCGGAGCTCCTTCCGAAGTTTTTCGAGCTCATCTTGCTCGTGCTCTACATCGTGGAGTTTGTTTCGGACGCTGTGCAATGATTCGGAGAGATCCCTGTTGTGCTTGCGGAGCTTTGCAAGCTCCTTGACTTTCAGCTCCTGTGCTGCGCATCGTTTGACTAACGAGAGGATCTCCTGCTCTCGCACATCCAGCTTGCGCCGAAGCGCTTTGCTTTCGTCCTCCAAGCTCGTTGTTCGCTCCATCAACGCATCGCGCTCCTCGTCAATACGCAGCAGTCCGTCTTGAACTGCATGGAACTTGTCATGCATTGAACGTATCTCACGGTTCCTTTCCACAAGTGTTGCCTTCAGCTCGCTGTTGGTGCAACGACCGTTGTCGTGATCGATGGTAGTGTTGGTATTGGCGTTGGTATTGACATTCACTTTGCCCTGGGTATAGGCGTTGGTATTGACATTCACGTGACCCTGGGTATTGCTGCTTGCTATTTCATCTGCGTCGATGGCAGTCTTGGGGGTGCTGTCATGTTCGTGTTCGTTGATGGGTGTTTTGGTGGGTGTATCAGGAGTAACCGGGGCTCTGCTTTCGATTTGCCGGTCCTGATGATCACCGAACGATACCCTTCGACGATTGCGTTTCACAGCATCCATCTGCTCCGGCGACGGAGACGTCAGGAGTTTCTTTGGTTGCGGCAGGTCTTTTCTGCTCTCGTTCCCGCGTGGTGATGGTGGCTGGCGAGACTCGGTACGTGGCGATTTGGAGATGACCGTCATGCCGATGGGAGAACGATCCTCTGGCTGTGTGTTGGGATGCGTTGGAGGCGTCATTACAGCGACTGGAGTTGGCTTCAGGGCAGGTGTAGACGCTGAAGCTGACGCCGTTCCCGACGCTGGCGCCTTCTTCGATTGCTTCATCCACATTGGCTTTCTGAAGCCTTTCATCTTTCGAATCATCTTGACTTTCGAATACAGGAGGGCGACCGAAACAGAAACGAAGAAGACGACGGCTGAACCAGGACGAAGATACCAACACGTGCCCCGTGTACGAGTACGAGCAGTGACAAGCTGGTTCTATAGTCGTCTCGTTGCCATGCCACCAACACGAGGGTGGTCCAGTAGATTGCTTGTTGGGAAGATGATATGTTGGCACGTTGGAAAGTTGGTTGGCGTAGTGCATGCGATGATGGTTGGGCACCGTTCCTTTTTGGTGGTATGCTGTCCTTTGTTCTTCGCTGCGGTTACTTCCACTCGATTGCTCTGGATCGATTGATTGATTGTTTGGTACGACTTGGTGGGACGTACTCTGGGAGGAGGAAGAGTACGATTTCAAAACGGTCGGCTGTCACGAACCTCATTCCAGTTCATTTCGGCCCAGTTCAGTTCAGCCTCACTCAGCATCTCGATGAACATCAACAAAGCCTCAAAGAGGAGGACAACAACACAAACGCGCAGACAGACACATCCAACCAGAATCACAACACCAATCACATCGTTCGCACAAAGGCGAAAAAGAGAAAACGCCACAAGCGACGCAGAAGGAGGAAATCGTGTGATCATGGTGATGGCCAGATTCCACACAATTTCGTGGAGTGATCCGTTGAACGGACAAGCAGTATTTAACGATCGGGATAGATTCGAAAATATTCGCCATTGTAAATATGCTCGGAGCGATGATCGCAACGGTCACCGAGCACGCCGATGCGCAACCACAATTTCACAACATAAATTCCTTGCTGAGACGTTTGAATTCGCTGCTTCATTTGAATTGATGGGAATGTGACTTCGGCTCCAACAGAGTACAGATAGAGGACTGTCCCTGCGTAGTGTTCCTGATCCTGGTCTCACTATGGACCGCTTCTATGATTGGCATAGACAGTTACGACGACGACGACGACGACGACGACCATGATGATGATGAAAATCGGTTGAGTGCGGACCTCTCACAAGTGGGACGGTGGGATTGGAAGTGGCGAGCACAAGCATCGACAGCGACAATGAATGGCGACGGCAGCCGTCGGATCTTGTGGACGATGAACGAAGCAGGAGTGCGAGCGATGCAGAGTTTGAAAGTATCACTTCATGTTCCTCCTCTATCCCGAGCGCAGCCGAACCGGAAACCATGGCCAATAGGGTACTCGGTGGATCCTCGGAATACACCCACAGCGTGGGCGGTGGTTGTACTATATGTGTGCCGCTTGAGCAATATCTGATGATCAGGACAGTGCGGCATCTTTCCCAATCTCACTCAGACCATAGCTTGAGGGAGAGAGGCATGTGAGTGTGCGAACAATGGAGATTGCCACTTGTCGCGTTTCATGAACGATCTCTAGTTCCAATCACGTGAGACAGTACCCCCTTAAAGATACCCTTTTCTGATTGAAGTACTACGAGCAGATATCGATACAATTGTTTGGTGTGTGACGTCATCGTCACAACTCAACCTCACAAGATCGCGAAGATCGTCACTTTGTTCGCGCTGACGACAACGATGACGACGGTGATGACCTCTTCCCTTTCTCAACAAACCAACCCTCCGATTGACTGCCCAAGCAATCGACCATTCTCCACATCCATTTCACCCACAATCCTGCAATCCTGCAATGCACAAGAAACCGATTGAAACCGATTGAAACCAGAACCATGATGATCTCCATGCTCCGAATCCTTCCATTCCTTTCCGGCGCCCTTTGTTTTTCCAGCATCGGCCCACAGAGCCGAGCATTCCGACGAACGGCGACTCCGTCCGCCATCACTCGCGATTCCATCGTGCGCGGGGATGCGGCTTCTTCCACCGCCCTCAACTTCTTCGACAAGATCTTCGAAGAGGAGGGCATGCTCGGAAAGGGCATCACTGTTGGAAAGATCCAAGTCGCACTGATGGTCCCCGATCGTTCCGACACCTCGATCTTTGCCGCGTTGGAAGACGAGGCCGCCCACGGAGGCAACTCACCGGAGGAGCTGTCAGAGTTCGCCAACGAAATCTGCTTAGCCTTGATGAGGCGTTCCGATTCCTGGACAGCGGCAGCAAGCGTGGGCAAGTGGTTCAGCGAGAATGATGCCGGCAAGGCCGAGAGCTACTACAATGAGCTTGCCAACGCGGAAGCAGTCAAGTTCGAGAAGGTACATTTCCATTTGTGCCCATGCCTGCTTCATGAATGCTGCTTGCACCTATGAACCCATTGCGTGGATGAGAATGGCCCCCTCTTCAATTGAGCACACTCTCTTCCAGGGCAATGTATAGAAGTCCCATCCTATACCACAGTGCGCAATCACGGTGCTTGCTTGGAAACTCGAACTGCCACAAACTCACCCTCAGTTGATTGCACAACCGTACTTGTATACAATATACCTGCTGTCAAATACTCATCCTCGGTGCATACTGTACGCTCTCCACAGGAGTACATCCCAGGTGCGGACTCGAAAGAAAAGACCGGCGGCAGCACCCTCGCCGTTGTCAGTTTGGTGGTGGAAATACAAGGCGATTCCACGACGTAAGTATCGAATCAATGATGTCGCGCCGTAGCGCGATGCAGTGCTTCAGCATCTGGGTCCGATCCTGGGCTCAGACCGTAACTGACAAGTTCGTGTACTGTGCGGCACGTGTGATACCACCTGACAACTCGACATCCAACCAACTCATATTTGCCTCCTCATCTCATCCTTGACACAACAACACAAAACGCTCTTTTCTAACTATTGTTCATTTCCGGCATGTGGCCACAGTTTCGAGGGCGCGGGTTTTTCGTTCGCCAAGACCAAGGAAGTTCTTGCCAGCATTGCCAGCGATACCATGGTCGATGACGGATACTGCGTCAATGCTGTGGAGGCCTTCTGGACACCTGGTGACGGCAAGGAGGTGTTGACACGATCTGACATCATTGCCGACTTTCCAGAATTGATCGATCTGTAAGATATCGCCAATAGCAACCGCTACGTGTGGAACATGGAACGCAGAACTCCGAAAACGAACTACTCCACTCCAGAACTTCGCATGAATCGAGGTTTGGGGCCGGGGGCGATATTCAGGAGAACCATGTACTACACGATTCTACAGTAGAACGAACTCATACCACGCGACTCCAGCATGCCAATACTCGCAGGAGTGAATGGCAGCAGCAGCAGCAGAATGCAGAGTAGAAGTGAATTAGATTATCAGTATTGGTGCTGTATGGTACATACGATCTATGGAGAGAGACAGAGGTACGTCGTCGCAATGACAACGGGAGCATCAGCCCACCAAGACGTTCGCATCGTGCCAGTGTCCGCACGCAACGAGCGCTAAAGTGGAGTGCAAGCCACAGTGTACGATACTGAACATACACACAGACACGCATACAACCACAGACACTCTCTATTCCTATCTTTATTATGTTCCAATGTACCCGCACTCTTCTCTTTTGGCTTTACGCGGAACCATGGTTTTGGGCAACGCGCTGTAGCTTGCGTGCCAACTGCAGCTCCCGTTCCAAATCCTCATTCTTGAGTTGCATGGCGTCCACTTCATCCTGGACTTTCTTGGCTTGTTTCTGTGCACTGTACATGTCCTCCTTGAACTTGGCCCTTTGTTGGAAGAGCTCCGTTTGCAACCGCTTGATGGTCTCTGCTTGGCTCGCATTCTCTTCCTCCAACGCCTTAACTTTCGTGGAAGTATCGCCTTCATCGTTGGTATCTGTCCGCTTGCCAAACATGGAGGTCAATCCCCAACCACCGGCGCTTGCAGCTGTGGTATCCACCGCCTTCTTACGTTCCATGGCCGCCTGCAGGAATAATTCCTGAGGAGTGGGTTCCGTTCCACCGCCGCTGTCTGCGCCACCACCAGTGGCACCAGTAGCGCCACCTCCGTTTGCTGCGTCATTGCTCTCGGCAGCTTTCTCTGCTTTCTCCTTCCATTGATACGCTTTTTCCGTCCATTCGCCGGCCTTCTTTTGAAAGTCGTCAGCCTTGCGCTTCCAATCCTCGACCTGGCGTTTCGAATCCGCAAGCTCTCGTTCCTTCTCTTTGATAGCAGATTGGAGTTCCTGGGTCGTGGATTTGGATTCCTCCATTGATTCCTCCAGTTGATCTGCGTGCTGGGCGTTGTCCGCGATAACCTTCTGAAGATTCAAGATCTTGGATTCCAGGTCTTGAATCTGCTTCTTGAGAGAGACGATGCTATTGGGGTCTGCATCACGTTGCCTCAGTTCTTCCTTTGTGGTGGATAGCATCCGCTTCAACTCATCAATGCTTGCATCCCGGTTCTTAATCTTGTCCGTCGACATGAGCTGCTCGCTCTTCAGCTTGGCTTGCAGGGCGGATATCTGGCCTTCCAATTCCGCAGTTCGCTGTTGCAACTCTTTGTACTCTTCCGAATCGATGGGATCTTCCGTGTGTTCGGCTGTGGCAGCTTCGGCGTCTGTCACCGCATTTTGCAATTCCTGCAGCTTCTCTTCCAGCACCTTCTCACGTTCCTCCAGCTGAATCTGATCCTTCTTCATTGCCAACGTCTTCTCTTCGACTTCCAGTTCCTGCTTGCCAACGCGGTCCTGCAATTCCTTGAGCTGCTTCATCTTGAGCTCGTGGATTTCCATTTCGGTGGTGCTGACAGTGGCGGCTGTCGCCGTGCTGCCTTGCTCCGATTCATTCGATGACTTCTTGCGGTAGACCTCCAGCTCCTGCTCGAGATGGCGAATGTCATCGTCGAGATGCTTGATCTCGTCGTCAGCACGCAGAAGCTTGTTCTCCAGATCGTAGATCTTATCCAAGTGAGTCTCAATGGTTTCTGAGAGCGTCTTCTCCTTGCGTTTTTGCTCCTCCAGCTCCCGCTTGGCATCGTCAAGTTCGGTGCGCACCTTACGCGTTTCATCGATGGCATTGGTCTGATCCAACCGTGCCTCGGCCAACTGCTTGGCGGTGTTTGAGAATTCCATTCGCTCTTTGCGTTGTTCCTCGGCGAGATGCTCCAACCGCTTCATCGCATCTGTGAGCTGATTGCTGACCGTTTGCTTCTCTTCGCGATTCGAATCCAGTTCCTTCTGCAATGAACTGAATTCGTTCTTTTGCTGTTGGAGCTCCTTCTTGAGAGCTCGCTTCTCCCGCGATGTTTCAATGAACTCTTGCTTGTACTTGTCGTACTTGGCTTGCAGTTCGATGATCTTTTCCATCTTGGTCTTTTTCTTGAAGTTCGATCCATTGATGTCCTCCGACGCAGTCGAGCCACCGCGTTCGGAATCGCGTTGGCTGAATGACTGACGAGAGGGCATGCCGTCCGATTCAACGGAAATAGACGCGGCAAGGTGCTCCATTGAAGAGTCCTGGTATTGCTGCTGGTGCTGGTGCTGTTGATTTGCAGTGCGCCTATCGATAGAGCTGGAGCGTTTCTTTTGCCGACCCTGACCGTTAAGATTGCCATTGCCATTGTCAACGGCGCTTCGGAAAGATGAGGATGACGAGGGGACCTTGCGTCGTCCAGGTCCCGGACTTGGTGGAATATCACTGTGATTGCCGGTATCGACACCACTGCCACCACGATAGGATGCCTTCCTGCTGGAGCTCCTTCGTCTGGAACCTGAGACTGATGAACTCCTCCGTCGTCTCCCATTTTGGCTTTCGTCGCCATTGCCAGCATCTGGGCGATCGTCCTTGTGTCTGTTGCCGTCTGCCCTCTGATGCACGTTGCCGACGGGTGGCAGCTCACTGTTGTCATTGCTGTTGCTGCTGCTACTATTGGTGGGAATGGGCACGCCACCGCCACCAGAACTAGGTGTAGATCCTCCACCCGATCTGAGACGCCTAGAGTTCCTGGATGGCGCGCTGCCTGGTGTGGCAAGGGGAGTCATGGAACGACGTTGGGACGACTTGCGCTCCAGCATGGCACGGCGCGTGGTGTTGTCCGAGCTATCCAACGAGTTCGATCTCATTACCGGCGCCGTCTTCGGGCTGGATTCTGGGGAAACCAAGGCACGCGAGGATCCCAGGCGCCTGACCCGGCTGACAGAGCGCGCTCTGTTCTTGGGAGATGGTTTGCTGCCCACCTTGATGTTGCCGATGCTCTGCTGACGGTTGCCATCCATCAACTGGCGGCGGCTGCTCGGCTTTGTGAGTGGCATGTTGCGACTGCGACTGCGGCTCCGGCTTCTGCGGCCGGAAGCGGCGTTACCGCTGGCGCGCCTACTCTGCTGGTGCCGTTCGAGGGTGACTTGCTGATGCGCCTCTTCGAAGGCGATGGTCTCATGCAGCGGGATCTTCTTCTTTGATTGTTCAAGGTGATGCTGATGCTGATGCTGATGCTGGTTTTGGTTCTGTTGTTGCTTGGGACTGTTGGAGCTTGCCCCAGTGCCAGCTTTGTCATTGCCACTGCCATTGCCATTGAGTTTTCCTTTGGCGCCTGGGTGGCCAAATGCCTCCTGGCGTTGCAGATTCATGATGGCGTCCAATTCATCGAGTGACGAAGTTTCTGTTGACTTGATCTTCTGGTTCATCGCTGGTGTCTGCATACCACCGCAATCCCTGATCATGTCCGGGGCTGTCTGCCTTTCGGTATCTCACTCGTCTTCGTTCTATCGTGGTCGTGCGAGAGCGGCAGCGAGTGCGAGGGGCTTCCTTTGCTTTGTCTTTGTCTGTCTCAGGTGTGGTCGTGCCTTCTCCGACCTGCTCGTTGCTCGTATGGCGCACGCTCTTGATGCTTTGCACCTCTCGTCGTGTCTTCTGTTCTCAGCCTTGTCCCTGTCCAGAATGCCTTCCTCTCTGCCTCACCAGCTCCAACCCTTCGTCCTTCTCTGTTGTGCTCACCTCCCTCACCGCCCCGTAGCTGCCGCTGCTGTGTTCTTCGGGTCGTGCCGTGCAGACAAGGTGGTCTGTCGCGACGAAATTTGTGATGTTTTGTGCGTTGGATGAGACATTCTCGTAAAGCGTCATTCGACTAGCTTGATTCAGGTAGGAAACTGGAGTCTATTTTGCCTGTATTGTATTGTACCGCTGCTTCCGTCCAAACGAGTCTTGTGTGTCTTGATGTTGCTCAGAAGGTGGTCTCTGTATGACCCGGTTGTGTGACGGGACCTGCAGTCGGTCCTGGAGGGGTGGCAACTTACGGGGATTTCAACCAAACCACCCACATATTCATAAACTAGAGAAAAATCTAAGAATCACAGTGGACGCCGATTTTGCTTTAATGGTTTATTTTAAGTTTTATGGACCCATCAATTTCGCGCTCATCTAGACACGACTAGCGCACTACGGCCAGATTCGGTGTCTTGGTGCCTTGATTCGTATCACCAAAAGAAGAATTATCGATGTCAATTGCAGTGCTAATTTATTTTCTTAGTCCCTCCAAACCAGGATACGTGTGAAACCGTTGAATTGGCGTTACGCTGTGAACACGTGCACCAATCAAGGACGATCCAGCAGTGAAGCAGTTGCACAGACTCGTACGACATCGATAAGACTCATAATCTGCATCTTGACCCCTTTTCATCTTAATTGGGTTTCACGTGTGTCATAACTTGCCTCCATTGCAGCTCTGACTCGCCGCAACAATTGTGTCCTCACATTTTGTTCCACCAACTCCGGAGATTCCGTATTCTCCTTCATTGTTTGTGTCTCGCACGCAATTTGCTCCGATGCTTCGTTTTCTTCTTGTTGCAGCGCGATTTCCTTCTCATCTGCTGTTGTGTGTTGTGCAGGCACGATCTCTGTGTGGGTGCTGTTCGCGTTCGTCAGTGGTGGGGTGTTAGTTGTGTTCGTTGTGTTTGTCGCGTTTTTTGTTTATCGTGGTTTCCAGGGTACTCATGTTCGTGGGCTTCGGTTTCGTGCGCTGGTACGACGCGGACATGTATTGCTTCACTCGCATTGGGTTCACGTGTACCCGTGCATACCAGTCAGTCTTCATTTCGGTCGTCTCCATGCACCGCCTGAATGCCTCGTACTCAGTTGGTCTGTTCTTCGGGTCCGCGCGTGCCACTCTGCACACCTCCTCCAACACTTCCACCAGGTATGGGGGAATGGGCTTGTTACGTCGTACGGCTTTCGCAGCCCAGCCAGGTTCAGCCAATCGCGGATGTTCTGTTGCTGCTGTGGTGTCCTGCAGCACACTACTTACGTCAGGTGTCTCCAAGGCTGCCATGTTGATCCCTTCGAGGTACGTCAGCGCCTTGCTTTCAGTGGCACTCTTCGCGAACCTGAGGGTCTTTTTCTGCTTCCGTGGTGATGTTGCTGCAAGTGGCTCTTGTGTGGACCGGTGTTCTATCATGATAGGAACCTTGGAATTCATGACGTCATAGTCTTCCCATTCAGCTTCCTCCACATGCACTGGATCAGGAACATTTGAAGCTGCAAGTACGTCTGCATAGCCGTTTCTGTGTTGCACCTTGTGCGTTGATCGTACATTCATGCCCTTCGCGCGGAACCTGATGCGTGCATTTGTCTTGTGCATCACACAGCGACCTTCCAAACCCGATGCGTCAACTAAGACGGTGGTAGTACCTCTGATATTTCCCATTCGCATCGCGACGAAAATTTCGTGTTCGGTTTGAATCTTGCCGCCACTTTGCACATAGGATCGTAGTACGATAGTGATGTAGGCGAAGTGAGTGTCGATTCGCCCTTTGCCGGTTTGGGCTTCTGTGTAGATCCAAATGACAAATTGGGAAGTCTGTTGCATGACGCATTCTTGTTGATCCGTGATGAGACGAGCACGATGTGCTCGTGGCTGGCAAAGCAGCCAGCGTTGTCTGACTGCAGCATGATTTCTGTCACCGATGGTAGGAGATCGCGTACCTTCTTCTGGATGGCTTTGAGAAGCCCACCAACTTTAAGTGTGTCTTGGGTTGGCAGGTCATGAACAATTATGTCAACAAAGCGATACGTGAATTCGTCATCTTTGCAAGTGACAATCATAATGCCAAGGAGCGACATGCCCTTCTTGCCCCAGTACTCTGTCTGCAATTCTCCTTGCGCTGTCAGCAGAATCTTCTGCTTATGATTGATGACGACATAGGCGCACTTGTCATTGTTGTTGAGCTTGGCCTTGTACTTGTTCATCTGATTGAATTGGATCTTTGCTCTCACTCGGTGTGCCATGTACACAGTGATCTCATTGTTGAAGCCCAGTACTGCCTCCAGCATCCTGCTTAATTCATCCTCATGGTCGCCAAGATGATTGGCCTTGAGCGTCTCGATGAATGGTGCGACGTGAACATCCATGAATCGCATCGTGTCTCCACATCTGTTGCATACTTTGCCTTGTTGATCATGAGTGATGGGAGAAATGGCATTGGCATCACACTCTGTTGCTGTTGTGGGAGGATGAATGACCACGCATGTCATATCGGTGCTGGCAGGTGCTGTTGTGGTGGTGGTGTTGAGTGTAGATTTAGCCTGTCACGTTTTTGGATCGCGGCGAAGCGCGAAATGAGCGCAGTGCATGCAGTCTTCTTTGCACTTGATCTGCATGTGCGACGCAGTATACTCCCACTTGAGGCATGTGATCATTAGGTCCAGATCGCGCACCAATGTCTCACAGGTTTGAATATACTCCACAGTTAGGTCGTCGTGTCCGTCATCACTGTTGAATGAATCCTCGAGTAGGGTATTCAAGCGCATGAGCATCTCCTTCAACGTCTTCATTGCCATCAAGAAGTAGTTTTCAAAAGAGGAGAGACCAGTAACCACTTTGTCTCTGCGTGTGAGCAGGCCCGTCATTGCTCAGAATGCTGGCTTGCTGACTGGATTGTTCGTCGTAATCTTGTACATGTGGAACAGCTCGTCTACGCTTGTTCTGCCACATTCGAATACTGACACATTTTCAAATATCACCCCTCCCAATTTGATATTGTGACAAAGGCCCACCTTGTATGTGGTTGTGTTGCTGATGAAGGACACCATGCCAGCCAAGCTGTATGTGCTGACACGATAGTCGTGAACAGCAGCACCAAGCACATTGCCCTCGCGCAAGAGCTCGTAGTAGTTGCGCAGAGTGAGGAGCTGGCCCCGTGTGATGGTGTATTGCTCTGGCAAGAAGCGAAGACGCTGATCGTCAGGAAGTTCGCTCTTGTGTCGCAAGAGGAGGTTAGTACATTGGCGTGGCGAGACAGACATGGCAAGAATGCACCTTGCTTTGCGTGCAATGTTTTTCTTGCCGACGAGGCAAATCGCGTAGAGGTTGGGAGCCAGCTTGATAGGCGGCAAGTCTACCCCTGCGCGCACGAACACCACCACCTGTTCCATCTGAGGAACTGGCAAGTTCATTGCCAGAATCAGCGCTTTCCACAGCGCATTGGAGGCCACCGCGAAGATCTTCTTCGCTTTGCTCCACACTTGCTTGTTGGATTTGCGCCCCAATACAAATCTGCAACGAGGAAATTTGGTCAGCACAGTCGCAAGGTTCTTCACTCCAAGCTCTTGCAAACCTTGTGGATGGTTTCAAACGCATCTCTCTTGTTCATGTTGTGCTTGTTTTGGAATCTTCCCGCATTTGATTTCCTGCTCTTGATTTTGTTGCGTCCCTTGGGGCGGAAGGCTTCGTTGTCGCCAGCCTTGCGGCATTGGATGCGCTTGCCTTTCTTTGCTGGTTGGATAGTCGGTGCGGGAAGGGGTGCGGGGAAAGCTGGAGGAGTTGGGACGCAAACTTTGACATGCACTTTTGTCCCAGCATTGGAGCCCTGTCCAAAGGCCTGGACTGTGGCCTTGGAGGTGTCAAGAATCATGCCATTATCGGTGGTGATGTGCACACAGACGAAGAGCTTCTCGTTGGTTGCATTGAGTGTGCGATTTTGCTCGTGGTTGCCTAGGATCTCAATGTCACACTCGTTGTTGAAGGTCGCGCCTTCGAGCACAGGAGGGAGGAGCTTGTCTGTTGCAGAAGTTGGATTGTGCTGCTCACCATCCATATCCAATGGAGGCAAGAGCTTCTCAGCAGTAGATGGTGCGAAGAGTTCCTTGCAATCAATCGGATTGGATGGGAAGGGACGCACGGATGGAGAGGAGGGAAAACGCTGCTTCTTGGAGGGAGAAGGATTGGCGTCCTTCGACGCAGCTTTCGTGGTAGAGACGGGCATGATGCTGATTGGTACTGATGGGTGGATAGAGAAAACTAGTAATGATGGAAATAAACTGAGCAGGAGGAGTGCAAGAAGGTGACAATACAAGAACTACATGAGCATGCCACAAGCACAGCACACCACCACAGAAAAGCAAAATTCGATTTGGCGGCAAAATGTGAGGAGATTGGTGACATGTGACGAGAGCCAAATTTGAATTTGAATGATAACGTCAACTAACGTTTCGTTATTTCAAAAACGTGTTCGGACAGGCCGAACAATGACGTCGCTGAAATGTCAAATTCCGTACGCAACCCGTCAAAAAAAGTTTTTTCCCGAACGTGTCTGCGCACATTGCGTTGTTTGCATCGGAAAAGCTAATCAATGCCTTGCGATCATCACGGAGCAGTGTTCATATTCGACCAAGAGGACCGTAAATCTACAAAGGTGGATAAAAATTAAAAGAAGGCATTAAAGCAAAATCGGCGTCCACTGTGATTCTTAGATTTTGTTCTAGTTTATGAATATGTGGGTGGCTTGGCTGAAAGCCCCGTAAGTTGCCACCCCTCCAGGACCGACTGCAGGTCCCGTCACACAACCTGGTCGTATCCATGTATCCATCCATCCATCCATCCACCCATCCATGCGCTCTGCAGGGCGCCAGCTTGTCACGAGACTGATCTCAATTGGGCGCTTGAACTTGTGTAGTCAATCATCGCCATCATCATCAACGATGGTGGACATATGCAATTTACATAGACGGGAATGGAAGATCCGCGCTGAAGCACTCAGTTGCACAATCGTTGCCAAAGGAAGATCTGCCGTCGGTCGACGTTGACAGAGCACCATATATCTCGTACCCGACCGGTGATGGAAGTATGTTACCTGACGTTGTGCAAGCCTTTGACGGTCGTCACCATGGATTCAATAACTTTGTCGGCAACTGCAGTTTGATTCGTAGCGACAAACAGGAAGGATGGGATGGCTCCGAGGGCTGCTGCTCCGTCCAAGCGCCTCCACGGAAAGACCCTCCTGAGATTCTTCAACAGAAGCCCGAGTGTGGCGGAGCGTACTCGTAGTCTGCCAAAGTGCTTGGACACGCATGTGTGAATGCATCCACCATACTCATAGAGTTCGTCGAGTGAAGCTACGAGTAAGTGGTATCTTATGTCTAAATGTATATTATTATCTTTATGGAATGTGTACTCGTGTTTGTATATGTGCATGTGTTGGATGTGCCATGGGTCGAGTGATTGCTGAGAGGTTGCGGTACTATTGATTGATGCACTCATCCAATCGAATCTCCGCATTGATGGCTCTGCTGCTCTTCTCCGTCTTTTGAGCGCGTTGTGTCGTGATGCGCCTACGTGGCTCCTCTCAGCTCAGGTTGTTCTCTACGAGCATGTGACTGGTGTGGCAACGATGGCTTCGAATGATTGTGCTGTGGCAATCGGATTCTCCCCTGTTGCCGGGTTGCCGTGCACTCACTCCTTGTTGCATTCAATCATTGCATCCTCCTGTTTCTCTGCACGTGTTGGTCCATTCACTCATTTGCCCATTTGCTCATTGGCATTCAAATACAATGGGCAGGACGTCCAGCACTCGCTGCCTGCTCTTTGTGGAGTTCTGAAGGATGGCCAATGTCGACACGAACGTCGCATGGCTGCATCTCGAACAGAAATCTTTGTACTTGGAAGCGATGTTGTGATCGTTGGTGACTGTTGGTGACGTGATGGTTGTAGCAGCATCATGGCCTGTTGTCACCGCCGCTGTCCGTTGCTCACGATCGGAGCTATCCTCCGAAGACTGCTCCTCCAATACCAATGCCTGGGCTGTGAGTTTATGGAGAGTCCGCTGCAGTGCGTACAGCTGAGGCACGATCGATTCTTGATCGATCTCATCCGCTGCCTCTCCATTCCGAATCTTTCGCAATGTCTGCTGTTCTTGCTGTCGCAAACGCTTGAGTTCCGAGCTGTGGTACCACACCTGCCGCTTGGTTTGGCTTGGAATGTCTCTTCTGTTTGGAACAACAGCAAGTACATCGGGCTCATTGCAGAACGATACCGTTCGTCTCTGCTGCCTACGTGGCTGTGGCCGTTCTTGTGGCTGTTCTTGTTGCTGTTCTTGCGGTCGATGATGATAGTCACCGTCGCTGTGATGTTCGGCTGCTCTGGATGCTTGCGCAGTCGATCGCTTGCAGCCGTCATCGATGTGGATGACCTCAAAGCTGGATTCTCCAAGGTCGTACAGACAACTGCTGTCGGCGCTGTCAAACGTCGTCGGACGGATGATGGTCACAAGACCGCCGGGGCCGTAGTTCGTCCAGTCAGCCGGTGCCATTGCTGCTGGTGTTGCTGCCGCTGTTGTTGCTGGGGATGGCGTCCTTGGTGCCGATGACGGTGCCGATGACGGTGCTGATGGTGGTACTATTGCCGTCGTTTGTTAGAGTTGTCAAGGTTGCTGGATGATGTGGCTATCGATGTTGCTGATTGCCATGCTGTGAACACTTGCACAGGAACCAACACACAAATCGGGATGGAATGAGGTTGAGCTGATGAGAGCCGCAACGATGATGTGATTGGATGGAGTGTGTGGTTGTGACTGCGTGGGAGGACGGAGTCGATGTGGCTCTCACTTTTGTGAATTGTGCCTCTCTGTTCCAAGACTTGCTTCTCTCTTGATCCCGTCAAACTTGTCGTTGGAACGACGGTGCCGACCCCAACGACTTTGCGTCGGTTCCTTGGTAGTCCTTCGTTGCTACTGTGTGGTGTTTGGTTGGCTGGCCATTTGTCGTGCATCCTCCTCTCTCTGTGTTTCTTGGTCATCGCCTCTCTCCGCTTGTGGTTTGCGTTGCTTTCGTTGGGTGCCTCCTCGATCGGCAGAAGAGGCGATCTTACGTTTTGGTGTCCAATCAGCGCGAACAAATTGCCTCAATCAGGCTGTTGAGCAGTTGTTACGTGCACGATCCCTTCGAAATCGTTCGCATCGTGTGCGCTTTGTGGCGGCTGTACGCTCACTATGGCAACTTATTTAGGAAGCACGACACATTCCATCCGATAGTGTGACAAGATGACACTTATTGGGATCATGTGTTTCTCTATGATTTGAAATAGCGCGATCTGCATATTTTGTCAGTGTGGAGCTCCAACGGTAACGGCATCCACTCACGTTTCTGTCCAGGAACTGTTCACACGAAAACGTCGTGGCCAAACATCACAACGTCACAAAACCGATCACGACGAAAGACGAACCTCGCCCAAAACCGACTTTTACCATGACAGACAGCACCACGCACCGTTCCGAGTTGTAGCTCGTAGTTTGCACGTGCCATGTCACCATAATGGATTGTGTCTGGCACAATATAGTAGAATAGAATACATCGAGCAGCAATCTGTTGAGGTTCATTTTCTGGAGAGCATTCGTACTATGTGCGATTAAATCGTGGCGAGAGACGTCAAGAGGGTCATCCATCAATACGTACCATGAGGAGTGGAGGACGATACCCATCATGCAAATAGTAGAGTTGAGCGAGTCGCTTCGGTGGATCTGTAAAATTGCGAACATCCATCGAAGTCCTCTACTCCAACTCATTTCTGAGTCTCACTATGTGTGGCCAGAGTGGAGTAGCACATGGCACCAACTCCAACTCCATCGAAAAGGAACATCAATCGACGAACTGTTGTAAGTTCGGCGAAATCGATCGCCAAATTGAGCTCGTGCAGGCTCTGTGGCCGAAGGAGGATGAAGCTGAAGGAATGCGAACGGCACAATCTGCGTTCTCTCCCTCCGGAGAGAGAGAGAGAGAGAGGTAGCAATGGCAGCACGAACAATTCTCCGCCTCTATCCCTATTCCCGCTTTTGGGCTCTTGGGAGGCACCACCGTCATGTGATAAAGCAAGAATGGATCACAGGCTCTCGTGGTACAGAAGAGAGAGAGTCCATCACCCCTCACACGAGTTGCTAAAATATATTATATCACCCCATTTTCCGATTCTAAATACATGGCCGGCATCCAGTCGGCATACTCGGAGGCTGAAGCTATCTCTGGCACCATCGACACTACTCCTATGTGCGAGCCAAAACGATCGAAGGTGCAGATTTGGAGTGGAATCGAGGAGAGATTCTCGTGGACCAACGAAAGGGCGTCGCTCGAACACAACACAAGCCTCCAAGGTTGGAATTACGTCGATGGATGTTGCCTGGTGGGCTTATTTCTATGTCGGCCACTGAGTGCTTCGTTTCATTCGCACGATCACACATTGTCACTCCCGGAGGCATCGACAAGTTTCTTTGTCTCCTCTTTTCATTGAACCCGTTTGGTGATCAAATGCCAACGTCGAATAAAAATAGGGCATGCTCGTGAGCTGATACCAAGTGAATCGCACCTCATCATGTGCATCACCGTTGTGCGTACATGCTACCCTAGTCTGGCTTGAGGGGTGGCTGTTGTTCATGGTATTCGCACCATAGCCGCAATCTTCATTGTGTGGGAGCTTGGCAATTAATACGTGCATACCATGAAAACGGCTCACGCGACAGGCTTGAATGTGGAGAGCGATGCAGTATTCAATGTCGGTGTTATCAGAGAGGGAGCCTACGAGAAAGATTCTGACTGCAACCACAGCAGATGCATGTCGAGAGACAAGTCCGGTACGAAGTCTACACAAATTGAACAATGAAAGAGGCTTCGATACAGTATTGATTTATCTAGCTTTTGCTGGAAAGAAACGCGACAGGGGTCCGTCTTTGCTGCTGTTGCTCGGGAATGGCAAGTGCGGGTACGACAATTTAATCTGCAGCACTGTAGCATACTCCACCAATATTCAATGCACCATTCAGTTCAACTCGATGCTGATTGGAGCAATGGATGAGACATGTTCCATTTGCAGTACTCGTAGAAGTGTTCCGTCAGCCATGTGACACACACTTCGTAGAGAGCGAATTCTGGCTGCGTTTGTTCAAATTGCAGCTTCAGACCATCCAGCAATTTCTGTTCGTCGAGGTTCACCAACGTTTCGACTGGCTTGTCCGCCTTTGCCTGGAAGGCAGCATCGGACGCGTAATGGAATTCCAACGAGACAGATGGAATGCTATCGTCCTCCTGCTGTCGTGATGGATAAAACGGTGGTAACGTGATGCGGAGCATGACGACCGAGACGAGCTGTTGCAATCCAACTGCGCCATCACCGGCGGGGAAGGTTGACGAGAAGTTCGTTTCCTCATCTTCGATATCCATCATGATGAGCATGGAGGTAGCGGGATGCCCGACCGCCTTTGTGCGTGCCGTCACAGCATCTGGGTCCATCGAGTACCCTTCCATGACTTCGCGCAGCTGTGGCAGCTTGGACGCGCCACACACCCGGTACTGGTCGGTATCGGCAAAGATCGCCTCAAGCGCATCCAGCTCCATGAGCTGCATCTCCCTGTTTTCCAGCACGCTATCCCAGTCATCCTTGTCGCACCGAAAGGTGGGCAGCTTGCCTTTCGTCGCAAGCGCCTCCGCCAGCTTCTTCCGCCGTTCCTTGGCCTGCTCGTGAGGATACACATCCGGGATCGTCATCAGCTTTTGCCGTTCCAGGGACTTCTTCTCTGCCATCGCCTGGAGCTTCTCCAGCTGCCGCTGTTCCTGCTTGCGCTGCGAACGTTCGCGGTTGCGGTCCTCGTCAGACGTGGTGTTCTTGGCAATGATCTTCTCGACGTGGTTGAGCTTCTTCGGCTTTTCGCCCTTCTTCTTGGCCATGCCGGTGTCACCCGACTTGCCCTTGGCCTCGGCCCAAGTCATGTGGGTGCATGATTTGCGTGCGGCCATCGTGGATGATGCTGTTCTCCTGCTGTGAATGTGCTTTGCTGCAGCAGAGCAGATCAGTATTACACGAGTATAGTAGCTGGAGAGGGAGGAGAATGCGTGTGCAACTTGGATGTTGTGCAGAGTGTCGCAGAGTGTTGCAGAGTGTTCTGGGTTGGAAGTATGTTCGTTGAGCGGATGGAGGGTGGCGCCACATCATCATCTCATGTCGAACCCTCATCTTGCTTGCTCAACATTCATTCATGAAATGGCGGGATTGATACGATCATATCCTTGTTTTGGTCTTTGGGGACGCTGCTATCACCAAGGTGTCGCTCGCACATAGAGCAGACGCAACCCAAACACCAACTCATCGAGCATCAAGGATACGAGCACGACAAAGGGTATTGCCCAGTGTAGGACATTACAGTTCAAGTTTATAAATCCCATCTACGGATATTCAAGGGGTTAATGACGGGCTCAGTTCATCTGCGTCGAGTCCATCCCATCCTGGTATAATACATTTCATCCAGATCCATTCCAGGACGCTCAGCTGACTTCCACCCACGACCGCTTCTCAGTTTCGTCCTTCTTGTGGTCCGGGATAGCGCCCAAGTAGCTGCATTCCTCTTCGTTCATGATACTGTACGGGACGAAGTCGGAGCCGTCTTCCGAGGGCGCCTTGACGAGACATCCGTGAGGATTCTTTCCTTCGTCCATGCTACCGACCAAGGCACCTCGGTTGAGCAGCCAGTTGCGGTAAGACAGGAAGCGGGCCCAGTTGAGAAGGAAAGCTAAAGGTAGGGAGAGGAGGACGACGACGAGGTAGACCTTGAGTCCCTTGGAGAAGTCGTCTCCACGATCGGCGATCACGTGCATCTGGTGCAGGATGTACAGTGGGGCCACCAGGGTGAAGAACACCCAGAAGATGGCTACCCACGAGATGAACGAGTTCTTGGTGTCCCGATCTCTGGTGGCGCTGAGGAGGTCGATCTCGATGTCCATCTTGGATTGTCCCGACAGAGGCCGGCCGGGCAGGGTGAGGATGGTCGTCTTCTCGCGGGTGTAGCCTTGGTAGACTCGCACGCGTTTGCGCACGGCGGTGCCGTCCTTGTGATCGGGATGTGGGTAGAGGGCGTAGCCGTAGTCGTTGAACCGTCCGCACATCCGCGAGGTGCGATCGAAGACGATGTCGCCGACGCATTCCTGGCCTTCGTTGAGGTACCGGCCGATGAGATGGCGGCGTTTGGGCACGAAGAAGATCATGTAGACGCAGAAGAAGGTCCAGCACAGGAAGATGCACAGGAAGACCGTCAGCATGTCCATGAGGCTGATGAGGTCGCCCGTCTCCGCGACGGCATTCTCCCACTGCGCGTCTGTGTAGCCATCGCCCAGGTTGTATATGGGTTCCTGCGGGCGCTTGTAGGCGGCGTAGAGAAAGTACACCAGGACGGCCAGCAGCGGCAGCGTCGTCAGTAGGAACTGGACCATCGATCCTCTGTCCACCTTCAGCAAGGTGTTGGGTTTGGTTCCGGTCATGTTGCAGATGTCTTGGATTTGGATACTCTCAGCGTTGTGCTGTGCTGTGCTGTGCTATGATCTGCTATGCTGTGCTCTGCTTTGCTACGTTGTGATGTAATGTGGCGCCTCAATGATGTTGGTTGAGTGACGGGGCGTGCTTACTTGGTGTCTCAATTCAATCAGCTCTGGCCATCGACAAGCAATCACTTCCTCTTTTGGACTTCCTTGTTTCCTTGTTTATTTGTTTGCTTGCTTGCTTGCTTGCTTCTTCGATTGCAGTGTATTGATTGCCTCCACAAAGGATGATCGAGGACTCTTCTTGCTCTTGTCTGTGTCTGTGTCTGGTGCTTGGTTGAGTGTTCCGGAGTCGCACTGTCCTCTTCCGCTGCGGACTCGTCGTCTCGTTGTCACGTTGCCACCAAACAGAAGAAAAAAGGAGAACTTTGGCGATTGGTTGGAGTTGTTTGCCGCCGTGCGTTGCGTTTATTCTTGTGTCAAACCGATACTTAACGGTCAATTGGTCGCTGAATTGAGAAACACACACAACGAATTCAACGAAAGAGAACGCAAATGAAGTTCTGAGAAGTCTATCCATATCGAGTATAGAAGGAGCCGAATCGACATCTGCTCTGTGGTATTCCAGCAGAATACTAATAAGTTAGGGTAGAATAGTAGAGTGAGTCCACGACATCAATGTTTGTTGCACCAATCTCTCGATTAGTCCTGCATTGTCCATGGAGTCTACTTGAATGTGCTCCACATATGACACTCTATTATCTTGTTGCCTCTATCTCTATTGTTCTATTGTTATAAAATGTCCCGGTAAGATCGAGATGCGTTCACGTTCACTACTCTATGACGAGCTGATGCGTTCCAATTCTTGATGCACCAGGCTGTACACAGTGACCGTCACTGCTGCAGATGGCACGCCACGGCTGTAAGCCACCTCCCATCCACGGAATATGGTGGGTATGGCATCTCGCCAACCCAAGTGCTGCAGGTGCCGTGCAACACTGGTCATGTTGGGGAAGGAACCGGCCTGGATCCATGTTTTTATGGTGTCAACGGGCAAGGCCCAAATCCAGAACGAAACACCTGCGAATGCTCCGGATGTGAGGAGGATAGGCAAGCTTGGCTTTGCTTCGTACTTTTGTTTGTCGCAGTCGCTGTTGTCTCGCATCGTGTCATTTGCAGATGTTCCGCTTGCATGGTGCTGCTGCTGCTGCTGTCGACGTTGCACAAAGTATCGTTGTGACACGGAAATGGCGACGAAGAAGCAGCCGCATCCCACGGAATCCCGCGCGACGGTGCTCATGGTTCCACGCCACAGACCCAGCACGCCGTCGGTGCGGATTGTCATTCGAATGACGTCCATGACATGCATTGCGGGTCTTTTGGCGCTGCGGTGGCTGCCGCTGCTGGTGCCGTGTGTGCTTTGATGCTGAATTAATTGATTGCGCACATATTCGACAGGCGTGACGAACAGGGCACCGTTGATGCCTCCCGCCACAGATCCGCAGAGGAAGTTGTCCCATTGCGTCAGCTGTATGGCGCGATCCGAATGACCATCTCCCACCTTCCAAGATCGGATGGCATCGCGCGCTGCTGCGTTGACGCTGAAGATGGTCGCCTTGTAAATGGCTTGAGCTGCCAGCGGCAATGACAAACCGGTGTACAGAGCTGCAAATCCGCCATTCGACATCGTCGTTCGCACCGCTGTAGATAAGCTCATGTGCTTGCCACCAACACCATGCTGCACAGCAGCTGCCGACTGCAGCTTGACTCGAAGCACATCGAATGGATGGCACGCAATGGTGGATGCCATTCCAGCCACACTGCCCGCAATCAACGAATTGGCAATTCTCCGGTTGCTCGACGTTGCCTGCCTCCGTGCTGTGGACGATGCCGATGATGGCGACGTTGCTAGGAGCATTGGCGTTTGATGTTGCCCCCGTTGTTGACATCGCAGATTGCGATCACAGTGACAGTTGTCAGCGCATGGCTCTGTCATGTTGGGGGTGGCGGTGTCGTTGCGATGACACGTGGACGGCACTTGCCCAAAGCCTTGCTCGGATGCGTCTTGGGGGTTGCGCTGTCTCCCTTCCTTCTTGCTGTCAAACTTGATGCAGCTGCTGGTGTTGGAGGCGCCCCTTTGCTACTACGAGTATGATGGTACGAATCTTCAGCAAGGATTGTATTCTATTCCATTCCAAGTTGGAACAGGGCACGGGAGATGTATCGTCTTGGTCAAGGGCCCTTTGTGGAACAATGGAAAATGTTCACGACATTGTTGTTCCTGTCCTTCCCTTGCCTCTCTTCGAAGAACAATTTGCAATCAGCAAACAAAAAATGACGAGCGCCAAGTCGCGTGCAAAGTGTCTCATTTGTGGTGTCAAGACCGAATCCGTCTGTCCTTGCATCCGAAGTGATGGAAAACTGACGCACACACATCACAATCAGCCAGAGCGAGACGACACGTTTCGATTTGTTGGATTCCGAGGAGGAACGATGGCAGAACATCCTGAACAACCACCGCCACCAACAGTTCCAGCACATCACCATCACCATCACAGCCACAACCACACCAACAAAATCGGTGGCAGCGACAACAACGGAAGATCGCAACCTACCGCTACACACGCTGCTGTTTGTTGATTGTTGGCGCCCACAGACATGTCATAAAATCTATGCTACAAGTGCTCTACGCGTGCGAGTATCCCCTTGAAGGGACACAGTAACCAGAAACCCATCAACTCAACGAAGAGTTCTAGTACACCTGACGGGGAGATCCTTTCTGGAGACCAGGTTCGTCCATCCTTCCGTCCATTTCGCGAGTCGCAGCCACCAACCTGAAAGCCCTCCCAACAAAAACCCGGCTCTTGTTGATCCACTGCCGCCGTGCCTGTCGGAGTGTTTGGAATCCTCCATACATTTCCGTCCAAAACCAAACGTTGCAATGAGACAAACACAAGGATCACAGGTCGTCGTCCTCTTGGCCACCACCATGCTATTGTTGCAGGGAGGACGTCGACACTTCGTCAAAGGTTTCATCCCTCATGCAACAACAACCAGCAGACATGCCTTGTTGAGACGGAGCGGCCTGGCCACCACGCTCAATGCAAAGGGTACGTGGCTTCTTGCGATCTTTGGTTGCTGCTTGATGGCTGATTGGCAGTATGTCCATGTCCATGTTCGAGCATGCATGCCCGTAGCCTGCTGCTATCCCATCTATCCATCGATCAATCTCTCCCCAGCTTCCCACTCTCCCATCGCTGACACCATTGCATCTCCCTATCTTCCAACTAATCGATCAATCAATCAATCAATCAACTGTTCATTCATTTGCTCGATGAAGGCAACGGCCGAGGAGGGAAGAAGCCGAAGAATCCCTTCGCTCCCACCATCACACTGCCAGAAACAGAATTCTCGCAACGTGCCAATGCCATCAAGCGAGAACCAGAGATCCACGCCTTCTGGAACGAGTACGGTCTCTATGACAAGCTTTCCAAAACCGCCGAGGAGGCCGGTGCCGATCGCTTCATTCTTCATGACGGTCCACCGTACGCCAATGGTGATCTGCACACGGGCCATGCCATGAACAAACTGCTCAAGGACTTCATCAACCGCAAGCAGATTCTCAATGGCAAGCAGGTCCACTACATCCCCGGCTGGGATTGCCACGGCCTGCCCATCGAACTCAAGGTGCTTCAGAAGATGAAATCCAAGGAACGCCAAGGCCTTTCCCCAATCGGTCTGCGTGAGAGGGCCGCTGCCTTTGCGAAGGAGACCGTCGAGAAGCAATCCAAGAGCTTCCAAAGGTACGGTGTGTACGGAGACTTCGAAAATCCCTACCTCACCCTCCAGCCCGAATTCGAAGCCGCTCAAATCCGTGTGTTTGGAGAAATGTTCCAGAAGGGACACATCTTCCGCGGGCGCAAGCCAGTGCACTGGTCTCCATCCTCGCGCACGGCGCTTGCCGAAGCCGAGCTGGAATACCCAGAAGGACACACTTCCAAGAGTATTTACGTCGCTTTCCCTATCGAAGAACCCAGCGAGGCGTTGAAGGAATTGCATGACTCAGACAGCCCCGTTAGCGTGGCCATTTGGACGACAACCCCATGGACCATGCCAGGAAACCTGGCTGTTGCTATCAACCCTGATCTGTCATACTCCGTCGTCACCAGCGAAAAGACTGGGAAGATTGTTGTCGCGACCGATCTCATCGATGCCTTGAAGGTATGTGTTTGCGCTCGATCTTAAGTAATGATGCTGCTCTGTGATATGCCATCCGATCGTTCATTCTTGTCATCTTCGGCATTCGCCGATGCATTGGGGTGCACACGTCCCAAGCCATCCAGCCAGTCAAGCGTTCGCCCACCGATTCACTGAATCACCAATTAACTCACCCGCGCACCCATTATTCTTGTATCATCCATCAATCGATTCATCGATTGCTCGCCACAGGCCAAGTTCGACTTTGAGGAAGGGCAGGAGTTCGAAATTCTCAAGACACTCCCAGGAGCCGATTTGGTTGGTGCCACCTACAGGCACCCCATGTACGGCAGAACATCTCCAGTTCTGGCGGGAGGAGACTACATCACCACCGAATCTGGAACTGGACTGGTGCACACAGCACCAGGACACGGTCAGGAGGATTACCAAACGGGACTCAAGAACGGTCTGGAGCTTCTCAGCCCTGTCGACGACGCTGGAAAGTTCACCATCGAAGCCGGCGAGAACTTCGTCGGAATGAGTGTCCTCGGTGACGGGAACCAGGCCGTTATTGACAGCCTCACCGATCTCGGTGCTCTGCTCAAGGTTGAAGACTACGGACACAAGTATCCATACGATTGGCGCACCAAGAAACCAACCATCTTCCGTGCCACCGACCAGTGGTTCGCCAGCGTGGAAGGATTCAGAGACTCTGCCCTCGAGGCTATTGACACTGTGAGTTCACGTACATCATGTGCATCTGTTGGGATGGATGGATGTCGACGACAGCATTGACCGCTTGACGATACGATGTGTTGCGTCATGCACGACACGATACATCCCATCCCATCCAATTTCGCTGCACATTTTCTGTTTGCAAATGATGAAGAATTCAATATCCTGAGGGTCTGAATGCAGCATTACACGCTGCCTGATGTTTCAATTTGAAATCGAACTTTTTAACTCTGATGCAACCAGCAATAGCCTTGAGAAAAATGGCAGTGATACCATCTGTTGCAACAAAACCAACGGGTGGATCGATATACGCATGAGCGATGCCATATGGAATGCTCAAATCTATGGCCAACACACTCACATGAACACTTTCGCGTGCCTCTGTCTGCGAACTCGCTTGCTACGCGCTTACCGTCCAATCTTGACATTTAAATCGCACACGCGCACAAACCCGTGGATACGTCATAACAGGTTCAATGGATCCCAGAGGTTGGAAAGAACCGAATCACATCCTTCGTTTCTGGGCGCAATGATTGGTGCATCTCCCGCCAGAGATCCTGGGGTGTGCCAATCCCAGTATTTTACGACAAGGAAACCGGAAAAGAAGTCCTGCTCGATGACGACACGCTGGATCATATCGTCAAGCTTTTCGAGGAACAGGGCAGCGATGCCTGGTGGAAGCTCGACGAGGAGGACCTCCTCCCAGACAAGTACAAGGGTGAGGCCGACAAGTGGCGCAAGGGAACCGACACCATGGATGTATGGTTCGATTCCGGATCCAGTTGGTCTGGTGTGGCCAGCGCACGCAAGGAGCTGCACTACCCAGCGGATCTGTACCTCGAGGGAAGCGACCAGCACCGTGGATGGTTCCAAAGCAGTCTGCTGACCAGTGTCGCTGTCAATGAACAAGCGCCCTACAAGGCCGTCCTGACACACGGCTTTGTCCTCGACGAGAAAGGTTTCAAGATGTCCAAGTCGCTCGGTAATGTCATCGATCCGATGGAGATCATCGAGGGTGGCAACAACAAAAAGAAGGACCCAGCCTACGGTGCTGACGTCCTCCGACTGTGGGTTGCCTCCGTGGACTACTCCGGAGATGTCGCCGTAGGACCAAACATCATCAAGCAAACATTCGAGGGCTACCGCAAGCTCCGAAACACTGCACGATACATCATTGGCAACCTTGCCGACTTCGAGCCAGCTTCCGCAGCTGGCAGCAACGCCATCGCGTACGAAGACTTGCCATCGCTCGACAAGTACATGCTTGGCCGTTTCAGCGAAGTCCTGAAGGAGGTTGACGAAGCTATGGACCAATACCAATTCCAGAGAGCGATCCAGGAATTGCTCCGATTCGCCTCCGCCGATCTTTCGAACTTCTACCTGGACGTTGCCAAGGACCGGCTGTACATTTCGTCGTTGGATGATCCAAGACGGCGCAGTTGCCAGACCGTCCTCCAGATGGTGATTGAAGGCTTCGCCAAGGCAGTCTCTCCAATCCTGCCTCACATGGCCGAAGACATCTGGCAGAATCTCCCCTTCGAGACATCCGGAAACAGCGTATTCGAAGGCGGATGGCCGAAGCACCTGGCCGAGTTCGACCTTTACGAATCCGAAAAGTGGGAACTCGTTCGCAACCTTCGAGACGATGTCAACAAGGTTCTGGAGCTTGCCCGCATCGACAAGCTCGTGGGCGCATCACTTGAGGCGTCCGCTTACGTGTACACCAGCGACGACAAGGTGAAGGCGATCCTCCAATCGTTGGAGGGTGACGAGAGCCTCATCCATCCACCAGTGAAAACAAATGGTGTCGACGAATTTCGAACAGTCCTCATGCTGTCCGGTGTCAAGATCGTCGATGACGTTGCCACCATCGAAGCAGAATGCGATGAGAAGTACATATCGACCACAGACACAGCCAGCGGTTGCACCGTCGGTGTCGCCAAGGCAAAAGGAAAGAAGTGCGAGAGGTGCTGGTTCTACGACACGCAGATAGGTGAGCAGGATCTTCCACATTCCGATGTCTGCCAACGTTGCAATGATGCCATCGCTGCGTGGGAAGAAGTCAACAGCGAGAAGTTCGTCAAGGCTGCGCCAGAGGAGCCAGTGGAGACAATGGCTTAAGATAGATATCAACGGTTTTAACACTCTACACGAAACTAGAATGGAGCGATCTAACTGCATTCGCGTAGGAGTGCATTCCTGCATTTCCCTTGCCAACAGGTCAGTCCTAGTCATTCCCACTGTCATCGCTCATGTCTTCGAAGAGATTGAGGTTGTCGGGGATCTTGCTCATGCTGAGGTTGATCTTGGCCGCGCCGCTTTTGGCCGCCGAATCCTTCTTCTTGCGTTTCTTCGGCTTTCCGTTCATCTGTTCTTCGACTGCGACCGCGAGATGCTCGAATTCGCCCCGATTCTCATCCGCCTTGTCCTTGACCAGCTGGTAGATTGCCGCTCCTTCCTCAGCAATCATCGACCCACTCCCTGCGACATTGTTTATGATTTCAAATGCACGGTTCAGCCATCAGAAGGACAGAAGTTGTGGACGAGTCTGGTGAGAGGAAGAGCGGAGCGAGCACAAGTATCACACGGCCAAACGGCCACACACTCGCGCCCTCTCACTAATCGCACCATCCAAGGTACCCATCCACCTCAATGAATAAAACGTGAAACTTCGCAGAACTTACCGTTGAACTTGAGCGCATTCGACTTCATCAGTTCGAAGTCTTTGAGGAAGGCATCGACAGTTCGGTACTCATACCTACAGAACGTCCAAGTTTCATGGTGTTGCAAGCAAATCAAATCGGAACCATGAAACGGGAGTGTGTTAGAATTGCGTTGCGCACTGATAGTGAGTAACTGCATGCATGCATTGAAAGCGACATAATTATCCACATACATTCCGCAACAATTGTCGTGATCATTTTCTTCTTCATCAATAACCGCGGCATCAACAGCACCATCAATAGTAATGATAGAAGCAACAGATGCAGCGCGCGTTGAGAGACGTACTTCTGAATCCTGTCCCGAATGGTGGACAGGTCGATCGGATTGCTGATGACCTCGTAGTACTTGGGGATTTCTCTGCGGTTGACCGGTTTGACGAATGCACCGCTGCTCGGTCTGGATTCGATCATGGATCGGATGCTTTCCAGACGGTCGGCCATGATCACATGCGGTCGTCTCTCGCGGATGGAACCTCGTTCCTTGCGATTGCTGGTCCCCTTGCGCTTCGACACTGCGGTGTAGAGTTCGGCCTCCTCTTCCTCTCGCCTGCGCTTCTTCATGCGCTGCTCCTTGGTAACCTTGTTCTTGAGCTTGCCGAATTGGAATTCATTCTTTCGGGTCTTCGCGCCGGAACGGCCACGTCGACCACCTCTGCGTTTGAGGGCGTCCCTGCGCCCGCGTGTGTTGTATTCAAAATCGTCTTCATCTTCGAACTGTGCATGCCCAACAAGCCTATCATCAGCCTGGTACTCAGGTCGTTCCTTTGGTTTCGGGGGTGCCTTCTCCTTGACTTGCTCGAGCCGTGCCATGATCTTTCCAACCTCGTCGGGTTTGACGATGAACTGGAACGTCGTTGTCTGGGTACCATCGGGGAAGGTCTTGGTCACCTTCTTTCTAATGACCTTCCTGTTGGCATACGACAATTTCATGTTTTCCGCCGGCGCCTTGGTGGACGACATGCCCTCACGAGCAGCGCGTTCCTCCTCTTGTTGGCGTTTCAACGCGGCGTACTCGCGGGCATCCTTGGTGAGATCCTGATCTTGAGCAGCGTTGCGCAGCCTGCCGAGGGACGCATCTCCGCCCATCCCGCCCTTATCGCGTGCCTGTGCCATCACCAGCTGATTCGCCTCGGGTCTGTCCATCATCTCCTCTTCCAAATCCGCGATGAAGTCGTCGTCTTCCGACTCGGAATCGGACTCTTCCTTGCTTTCATTCTTTTGTTGCTGGGCGGTCTTCGGGGCTGCGTCGTCCGCCTCGCCAGCACCGCCGACGCCGTCTCCACCGACGGCTCGTCCATCGATGGCATCGGCCATGGAAAGCGCGGCCACCTGACGCTTCCAGATGATCTTGATACGGTCACGGTACATCTGCTTCTGCTCCGACAGCTTCATCTTTTCACCACGAGCAAATCGCTCCAGTCCGTCGCTCATGCCGTCGGAGGCGTTCTTGGTCGAAAGGTCACGGATGACGTGCACGCGATCCCATCGCTTCAGCGTGTCGATCTTCTTCTGCACCATGCCGTACGATCGTAGAATCCTTGCCATCTGGTTCATCGTCAGCTTACGGAGATCATCGTCGGTTCCCGTGATCTTCTTCATCTGCGCTGTCTGGGCGGCCGCACCCGCTCCGAGCGATTTGCTTGGCTTGGAATTGACTTCGCGGAGGAAATTGAATGCATCACCAACTCCGCTGGGGTCTCCCATGCCGGTGAGCTTCATCATTCCAGTTCCTTCTCCCTTCTTGTGCACATCGATGAATTCGCCCGTGATGTGCCACGAGGCCAGTTGCAGCTCCTCGTAAATGAACTTGGCCACCTCGTGTTTCTGGCGGATCGTCTTGGAGAACGTGTCTAGATCGGCCGCGACCCTTTCGTAGAAGTTGAGTTGAAGGTTCTGGATGTGCTTGGCGGACTTGCTGGCCTCATGGAGCTTCTTGAATTTGCGCGCGAGTTCCTTAGCCGCATTCACCTGACCTGCGAGGTAAATCATCGCGACGCCGACGCTGCTGGTGGCGTGAGACCCGGCAAAGAGCTGGTGGATGCCCAGATCGTTCAACCGACGCACGGTCGCGGATGCCACCTCGAATGCCGCCACGCCTTCTGCTGGGATCTGTTTGCCGAGGGCGTCCACGCCTGGATAATCATCCACGCCCGTCGGTTTGCTGGTCCAAATCTGCGTGTTCTTGTCGTACGTCGCCACGAGCTTTAGACGCTGACGGATGCTGTTGCTCTGGAGTCCCAAATTCGGCAGGACCGAGTGTTGGATTTCATCGAAACGCAGGCCGTGGCCTTCCCTGGATTCTGCTCGGGACAGGGCCTTGGCGATCTGGTAAGACACGAAGGGACCCACAAAGTTCTTCTCACCTTGCGTGTTGGGTGCGTACACACGGGCGCGCGGCTCCGTCTGGCCGACCGTGAAGACGCTGGAGGGGAGTTCGCGAAGGACGACGCCCAAGGACTCGTGACGGCCTGGCATGGACACGCCAGAGTTGCGTCCCAGGATCATGAGAAAATCTGTCTGCTCCGGTTCATGGCCAAACAGCGGAGCGACAAAGAGATTGCTGATCAATCCAGTGACTGCCTGGCCGTGCTCGATTTCGCCGATGAAAGGTCCGTGGACCTTGGGATGCAGGATCTCCGTGATACCCTCGGGCAGCACGTTGATCCCGGCATTCTCGTTGCGTTCCTCCCTCGTCTTTTTCGGTATCTTTCCCACCCACTCCTTCATCGTGGTGGCCGTGAGAGCGTGGTCGGGACCGACGAGCTTGGGCAAGGAATCGAACTTGTTCTGGTTGCTGGATTCGTCCTTGGTCGTCTTGGACTCCGTGCCGGGTCGCTTGCGTCGAACGGGCCGATCGCCTCCTCCGGCCGACACGGGACATCTCGACTTGTCCCCTCGGTAGTAGGTCACGATCTTGCTGGACATGCCCTTCGTCATTTGGATGGGCGGCCTTTCCTCGGAGAACTCCAAGAGGATGAGGTTGCCCTCCGTGGGTGACAAGTCGGCCTCCGTCCGCAGCTTGGCCTTGCTGACTGCGCCAGGGTGCGTCCCCATCATCATGGCTTGGTAGCTGGATGAATTCTCGCCGCCTTGCCCGGTCGTGCTCATCTTGCTCTTGGAGACGGTGTTGCCGTTGTAACGGATTTGGAATTGCCAGATCAAGGTGGTGCGCACGATGGCCATGGGGAGCTTGGGTCTGTGGTACTGCCGCAGCGAGACCTTGGAGAGGTCACGGAAGAGCACGTGATTGGACACCATGTCGAGCTGTTCGATGTACTCGGTGTCATGGATGGCGTTGCCCACGTGCCTGGAGGGACGGCCTGTGCGTTCCGTACCTCCGGGTCCCATCAGGGAACTGGTGATGGTGCGTCCCTTACCGCTTCCAAGCACGCCGAGCGTGCCCAAGGCGTCCTTGACACGATCCGTCTTGTCCTTGGCCATCTGACGACGCTTTGCCTGCTGCTGCGCGATGAAGCGCGCCATCTTTTCCCTGTCCGTCTGCAAGGAGCGGCTGTTGAGTTCGGCGGTCGTGACGTCGCTCTTCCAGTTGGCTTGGATGCGGTTTTGATACTCCTCCGATTTGACGGCTGGCAGAGGACGGTGCGATGGCAGCAGTTGCTTGGAGACAGAACGCCCGGCGACGCCCAATTCCAGAACCAGAGGTTGGTTCTTGATGCGTTCCATGGCGTCGGCTCTGGAACCGGACCAGCTGATCATGCTTTCCAGAGTCCCGGATATGTCTTCAAGGAACGGGTTGCGCTTCTTCGCCAGCAGGTCCTGCGGGTCGATTCTGTTGATCAGCACTTCGTCGGCGGATTGACGCTGCTGCTGCAGCTGGCTCTGTGTTTGATTCTGCCCTTGAGTTGCTGCCTGCGATGCTGGTGCATCGGGCTTCTTGTATCCGTCCCATTCGATCTTGTTCTCCCAGTCGCTGAGCTCCACCTGATGGAACTTGGATGGGATGCGCAGCACGTGGGTGGGTTGTTTGTAGGGACGCTGCGGTTTGAGAAAGCTTCTCTTGCTTTTGCCGTTGGTGCCGTCTTCACCGTCTTCGGAATTGTCAGATGTCTCCTTCCTCGTGACCGCGGCCGCTTCGTCCTCCTCGTTTGCATTGTCCGCCGACTTGAAGTGCTGCTGATGAATGGGTGTCTTTGAGACAAGCTGCATGACAAGACGGATGGTCTCTTCATCCGCTTCGCTCTTCTTTTGGTTGCGACTCGTCGCGTCCGTCTGCGATGCCTTGCCATCCCGATCGCCGTTCTTGCCGCCGTTGAGGGAATCGTCGTCATCATCGTCGTCGTGATCATCATCATCATCGCTGAGGTTGCTGGTGTCCTTGGGCGGATCATGCCGATGGGCCTTGTTGCTGCGCTTCAGCACATCGCGGGGGATGACTCGCGAGAGGTTGGCCGGTCTGAAGCCACGCGTCAGCAATCCCTCGAAGTCGATCTGCGGCGCTGACAAGGATGACGCCATGGTCGACTACGATGCGTGGTCACCTTTGGTTGTCTCCTTGATGGTTGGATGAATGGCTGGCTGGCTGGCTGGCTTGCCGATGTTGTCAGCAGCGTGATATGGACGCAGAGTACTCTACTATGCGACCTGGTCCAAGGACACCTTCCTGATGCGAGCAGACCCAGAATTCACGCGAAGCAATGAATGCGGTACAATCCAGAGATTGTGGTCGCCGTGCCTTCCTTTCTCACTCTCTCTCTCTCTCTCTCTCTCTCTCAACCCATGCACACCTCGGACACGCCGCTTCCAAGTCCGCCCAATCCTCTATTCTTTCATTCCTGGTGGCCAAACCCACACCGAATGAGAGATGTTGAGTGGGCGAGTATTGGGGTGTCTCCTTGTGTTTCTTTGTTGTTGTTGTTGTCGTTGTCACCACATCGTCGAGAAACACGCCAAGAACACCAGCGAACTGAATCACGAACACAATCACGAATCACAATGAGGTGACACGTTTGGGATGGAGAGACCGCGCCAATGTCTGGAGACACGCACATGCTGGCTGCTCATCGTATGTACCAATACCTATAATACCTATGCTACCGATAATACCATACGGCTATTAGGAGACCGTACTATGCTTCCGCGAACGCTCATGCATACTCGTATGCGTAGAGCGTGTTGCAATGATTGCCCATCGAGATCCCGTGCTCATTCTGCCGCGTTATCAACGGCATCCGCCGGAGCGTTGTCCAGGCTCTGGTTGAGCTCCTCGATGGTGCGCTCCTGCATCTCGTGGATGTTGTTGAGCTGCTCCAGCTTGGACTCCGTCTCCTCGAGCTCGTTTTCCAGATCGGCGATGCTCGTGGTGACGGATGCGCTGGCCTTCTCCTTGAGGCGTTCCAGCTCCTTCTGGTTGTCCTGTATGCGATCGTCGTACTCGGTCTGCATCTCCGCCTTCTGCTCCTCCAGCAACTCCAGCTGCTTGCGCAGCTCGAGCTCGGTGCGACAGCGGTCCTCGACGATGTCGGAGATCTCCTTCTTGAGGGAGTTGACCACCTCCTCGCAGGATTGCTCGACCTGCGCCATCTGATGGGCCGTGGCGTCCATCTTCTTGACGGCCTTGGCGAGCTGCGACTGGAGCTTCATGACGTACTGCGAGTCGACACCGCCCTTTGGTGCCACGCCCTTGATGAGGTTGGCGTACTCGTGGATGGCGTCCTTGTCGTGCATGTCCTTCTCCAATGCCTCGAGACGCTCCTCGACGGCCTTGGTCTGGCGCTTGAGACGCTCGACCTCGATGCGGTGCAGGATGGCCTCCTTCATCTGTCGCAGGCGCTCCTCCTCGAGCTCCTTCTGCAGGGCCGAAAGTTCCTGATGCTTCTCGAGCCTCGTCTTTTCCAGACTGGAGATGCTGGCGTCGCGGGCACGCACTTGCTTCTCCAGATCGCCACGTTCTCCGTCGTCCTCTTCTTCCACCAGCGCGGGATCGGCGATGGGGGATGTCGGGATGTCGACGTTTGGTGCCGACTGCGGTGTGGGCGACGGCATTCCGCCTCCGGCAGCGGCCTCGTTTTCGCCGTTGGCTGGGCCGTCATCGTTTGCGGCGCCGCCGCCCTGCGATTCGTTCCTTCGGAATCGGGCAAACATCTTTCTCAATGGGTCTTTCTGGTGGCACTGTTTCTGTTTTCTGTTCGCTGTTGTTGCAATTGTTGTGACGAATGCTGGTGTATTGGTGGCTCGTACCGATGTGGTATTGTGCTTGCACTATTATATATGTCGTTGTTGGCGTTGTCGTTGTCGTTGTCGTCGTTGTCGTTGGTGGTTGTGAATTGATTGAATGCCTGACGAGTTGGCTGGCTGACTCCCTTGTCGGCGCCGATACGATACTCCTGTCACCCCTCTGTTCCAAAGTGCGCAAGTATATTCCGTCGCGTTCCGGAATGATGGTTGGTGGTTGATGTCGAAGATGATGATCGATGATGACTCGGAGAGGGCCAACAGAGAGGGAGGAGAGAGGCAGATGGTTCAGTGCGAACACCAAATTCAGCCGCTGAGTATCTTCGTCTCCCGCGACAACAACGGCAGTAGCGACGACAGCAACAACAGCAACAAAAGCAAGGAAGGAGTCACAGCACCAACGGCAAGAACGGCAAGAACGCCAAGAACGACAGCGACGATGAAAACAGCGGCAGAATTCGGACGTTTGTTGTGGCGGGAGGAGAAGCCAAAATGCCAGTCATTCCCGTGAGGCACGTTTGAGATCGTGATTGAACTCTTTTTTGGGGATCTGCAAGACTCAACTGCCAAAAAAGCAAAAATCGTGACTGGTTTTCCCATGGATCGTCGCGAGAAACTTGTGCCGCTGTCCGGAACGCAAAACCCATTCACCATCCGACAGGATTGCGTCGATGTCGAGAGATCTCTGGAGAGAGTCGTCAGGAAGAGAAAGAGACGTGGATGATGCTGTGGTAACTGCATCGTCGACAAAACAATCAGCAGCAACAGCGACAGCAGCAGCAGCAGCAAGGAACGGCAATCGTATTACAAACAGCAGCAATCACAGCGAAGGACGCGGCAACAACCGATACGTCCCATTTGCAGGACCAGCTTGACCATTGGACTTGCGAACCGGAGCGTGAAGGATCACCATTTGCAATCGAATCGAATCGAGGTGAATCGAATTGGATAGCTTGGGAGAGTGTACTCGAGATTGGAGCAGCACTACTCTACAATACACACAACCGTACCAGAAAGTCCATTACGTTCGGCACCTCATCAAGTCCAGCATCAGGTTCAGATTCAGCTTCAGTGCAACGACCAATCCAACAACCAATCCAACAACCAATCCAGCAAGTACCCAAGTTGTGAGCGTTCCCCAAACTTCGCAACATCATCCACTCTGCGGATACTCGAAGGCGCTTCGCACTTGGCCTGCAACATCCCAGTGGTACAATAGTTCAATTCATGACTGTTCATCGCAGCCATCGACATCGGCTCGTTCAATCAGACACATCCACCTTGTACCGCTCCGCGTACTCGCACACGACTACTCGATAGCATTACACCATACAAAAAACAACAGCGAAGAGCACTCCACCTGAGTTGACTCATCCTGCGACAGTCACAACCACAATCACGGCTACTGCCACAGCTATTTCGACATCTGTCATTCGAGTATATCACCATGGAGGAAGAACTGCTGAGGGAAATGATCCGCGACCGCGATGCCCAGATCACGCTCATCCAGCGCAAGGTCGAGGACTCCGACAAGAAGACTGCCCGGTTCACCAGCGAACTCAACGAGCTGCGCGCCGAACGCACGCAGACGAAGGGCGAACTGGAGAAGGAACGGGAGCAGCTGCTGCGACGGTACCGCAAGCTCGTGGAGGAGCACAGCCAGCAGAAGGATCAGATGGACATGAAGAAGCAGCAGGCGCAGGCGCAGGGGACCACGCTGCATGCCTACACGGAGGTCATGAAGACCGTGGCGACGCCCGAATCCAGGGACTCGTCCTACGTCATGCGCATGCAGGCGCAGCTATGCAAGGCGATGCACAGCATGGGGATGATCGAGAATCAGCTGGCGATGACCAACAAGCACGCGGATCAGATACAAAAGTTCCTCAAGGAATGCAACACGGGAATGGTGGAGGAGAAGTCGCAGGTGGAGCTCAAGCTCATGAACGATCTCGTCATCCAGGACAACGAGCGGCGAGAGATCGAGACCAAGCACAAGGGCATGATGGAGACCTTCTGGTCGGAGAAGGATGCGCTGGAGCAGAAGATCGAGGATGCGCAGAACAGGAATGCCAACAGCGACGACGAAGATGAAGAGGACGATGAGGAAGAACGCGAAGAGCTCATGGAGATATTAACGCAGGGTCAGGAGGAGATTGAACGCATGCAGGCGGAGGTCGCAAAGAAGATACAGCAGATCAAGGACCTCAAGGTCAAGGCCGGCGACGATTCGCCCGATATTGATTACGAGCAGTTAGCTGCTGCGGCCAGCGCGGGAAATGACGACAGCGATGCCAGCGACGACAGCGACGATGACGATTAGAGGAGCCTGGTGGCAAGGGAGTGACTGGAATGACGGACGGACGAATTTGCCGATCATGCAATGCCCTACACATCACATTCTGCCATGTCAAGCATTCTTGTGCCCCTCGTTTTTCAACTCTCCGTATCAATGGTGCCATTACGATGATGTGTGATGGTTGTAGTACCATAGGTAGTACAACTAAGTGCCACTCTTGAAGCCCCGGCAATTAATATCTTTGGAGTATGTGGTCAACAACACTTGCGGTACACAGCACTATCGACCTCAGAGACTAAAATTGTGTTGTCGATGTTCACATCAAACAGCGCGTAATACATCAGCTCGTCGCATAAGAGGACGGAAAAGCAGCAACAGGGCACCACGTGCCGAACACTGAATCATGGCATCTTGGAGTGCCATGCAATGTGCGATGGGCAAGCTGCGTTTTGCTTTGGCCCGCAACCGCATGCTCTGAAGACGAGAATCTGCGACAACCATGACATCACGCGAGCAAAGTACGAATTTAGTGATATTCAACTACGAGTGCTACGTATGTTGTGAGATGCAGCGACTTGCGACAGCCGTTGCAACCTCCCAATCATGATTGCATGACAAGGCCCTGCGGGTTGATTGATCCTTTGATCCTTTGACCCGACTCTACGTCGCAGGCACAAGTGCACAATTTACTCATCTTCGTCGAAGCCAACCGTCTCGACCTTCATGGTTGCGTCGACCTGTTGATACTCCGCCATGATGCCGCGGATCTGCGCTCTCATCTGTCGCTGCGATCGTTGCCATTGGATGATGCCGATACACGCAAGGCAGACTGTGAGGCCGACCAAGGACGTGACGAAGACAGGGGTGGACACGGAATTGGAAGGCTCCTCGACTAGGCTCTCGGCGCATTCTTCCGTCTTGATGCATTCCAGAACATCGCGGCAGTACCGGCAGGTCTTGCAAACAGCCGGTTGGGAGGAGTCTGGGAATGCAGCGCAGATGGCCTCGAAGGTTTCTGCCGTGGTGAATGCGCCTCTCAGCGGCGTCTTGTTGACGTAGAACGAGGGCAGGACGATGACTCCCGTGGCCTCCTTCTGGGCGAGCTCGGATTCCACGATTTTATTCTCCACGTTGCCCTCGAAGCCGCCTGAATCTTCCATGCAGGCCTGGATCCTGGAAGGGCTGACACCTGCCGCTGACATGGCATCCTTGATGCACTCCTCGTTCGTGAAGTGCTTGTCGTTGCATCTGTAGAGAAACTCCTCGACGTACAGCCACCATTCCAACCCCATGCCGTCCTTGCCGTACTCGTCCCAAATACAAAGACGACGCACACTCTCCTCCACCACATCGACGCCCGTCACACCGCCGTTGATGCTGTCAGGGTCCATGAGGCAGTAACGTCCGCTGTTGGTGCACAAAGTGGAGCACTGGTTGGTCTGTTCGTATGTCTGGCATCCGGCCTTGATGCCATCGAACATGTACATATGCGGCGTGAAGGTCGCGTGTCCCTTGAGGGCCTTGACGACGTGGCGGAAATCACGCATGAGAGGACGGCTGGTGTCGTCTGTGGGTGTGGACCAGATTTCGTACTCGACCGTGTCGCCCTCCTGCGGCAAGCTCCATGCCATTTTCGCGCGGACGCTCTGGTTGTCCAGCAGGACCTTCTTGATGGGATCGGCCTCCTGCTTGAAGACGAGGAAGGCTGGGATTTGGATGTCAGCCCCAGATCCATCATCGGCCATGATGGGTTCCGAGGTTTCGCATTTGTCGTCGGGGTCGTCCATGATGCACTTGCCCGCCGCAGCGCACAGGCATTTGTCGTCGGCGATGAGCACCGCGGAAGCGCCTGCCCGTTGGGCGTTGCGCACCTTCTTGACGAAGCTGCAATCTCCGCGATCCACCATCATGATGAACGGCGCCTGCATGCGGATCATCTGTCCATCGTCCGCCTGTGGTCTTTGTGGATAACCGCCACGGGAGTAATCGATTTTGAGATCGCACATTGTTTCGTCAGCGTAGTACACCGTTGCCTCGATGCTCTTGCCGTACGGCGGGTCGCCGAACAGCGCTTCCATGTGCTCGTACCCACCTTCCTTCTTCAGCGACGGTGGGATCTATTCCGTTATATTATATTGTATTTTGCAGTATTCGTTGGTATGGAAGGGTAAGGGTAATGGTGTGGTAATGGGCGTATCATCGCGTTGGAACCATACCGTGCCACGTTTAGTGATTGTGTTGCGGATAGAGCAGAGCAGTGGATGGTTAAAGAGTAATATCATATTTTATGAATGTACGTGCGTATGGTTAGAAGTGCATCAACGAGGTCGACGATAACAGCACATACAGAGGCTGTTCGTTCATCCGCATAGCTCGTACTCCAGAGAGCGGATCGCACGCATGTCGCTTCTTGTCTACATCCTCGGTGATGTTGGAGGTCCCAAGGACATTTGATGGTGCTGCTGCTGCTGTGGCCAAGGATTCGTCATGCTTGCCCAAGCCTCTCTCTCTCTCTCTCTCTCTCTCTCTCTCTCATCAGTCCTGCGATCACACATCATGCATCCCAGCACACCATCGCAGAGCAGAGCATGGTCCAACACAACTCACTTGGATCTGGAGCTTGCTCGACGTCGAGGCCCTGGCTGTTCCCAATGACAGCATGCACGCGATGGCTACCGCGATGCCCACTGCTGATTGAACGGAGAAGAATCTCATCTTTTCGCAGGGCACGATTCTGGTGGAGTGGAGCAATGTCCTGTGGTGGTTTCCAATGGTGTCTGTCTGTGTCGATCAGAAGCAGGCGGAGGCAGATACTCTGTGTCCTTCCTTCTGTGTTTGTTGTTTTGCTATCTTTCTTGTTTGTTTGTCTCCTTGCTCGTGCCGCCTGTTTGTACTGGATGCGTGTGGTGGGATGGTGAACGACCAAAACAGATCGCAAATTTGTCGGATGCAGAAAGTCAGAGACAACACGAGGCGCCGCAGGGGTGCTGCGAGGTCGTGCGAAACGGCCAAGTGATCCAACAGTCACATGAGGGATGAGCAGAGCACAAAAAGAGAAACAAGAGGCAACCACGATGACCACGACGACAATTGCCACCAACGCGCAAACACGAACAACCGGGCACCAAGCAAGAACATGTTGGAAGTCAACGTGGATTTAGATCAATCGGCAATAGTTGCATTGACTAAAATTCAAAGTCATTCCAAGATCTCCCCAATTGCGTTGAAATGAAATTCGTTCACATGACCAAAAATATACTATTGCAATTGTATGTATTGTACTACCGCAAACCCCATCGTTGAACACACGGACAAACAACGAGAACAAGAACTACTGCTCGCTGGGCAGGAAGCACGAGTCTGTTGTTTGTGTATCGTTTTGCGTGCAACCAAGCATCAATGTTTGGAGGGACTTCCTTAGACTTGGCTGTTGAAGTGAACACACGACAACATGGCGGGGGCTAACGATATCTTAACGCTCTCAATGTCGTATTATGTTAAATCCTGAGTCCGGCATCTATGAGGAACGACATTGTGTCGGACACACATTCAAAGTCGTGTGTGGTTCAATGTTCTGTTCTGTAATTCGATTGGGGCGCTGTGTCGTGGCGCGCACCTTCTTGACAAGTCACCCTTGCGAAAAGGAAAGGAAACGAACAAGAAACAACAAGACGAAAAAAGAGGAGAGCATTTTGCCACGCCATGCGCTTCTGCGAGCACGAACAACAGCGTGCAATCACCCAAACATGCCCTCGCGAAGCGCAACGGTTGTCACTGCCTTTGTGACTTTGGCGTCATCCCACGGAGGCCAAAGTCCCCTCTCCGTCGTTCTGTGTTGTTGTGTCTCCACGAATCAGCTGCATTGCACGAGAATTTGCCGCAACAGGATTTTCTGTGCTGCGACATCTCATCACAATAAAAACAAAAGCGGCCAGAAATCACACCAAGAGAGAGTATCGCAAGAATCCTCAGTCGCACAATCTCACGCACGCAGAGAAGCAGGAAAGAACTGACCATGATGCTGCGCTTGACCATCGCAGCGATGGCTGCCGCCGCCGCATCCGCCGACAGCAAGCTGATGATTCATGTGAGTCCATGACGATGCGTTTGCATGCGTGTTCGTGGGATCTGGGATGAACGCGAGGAGGCCAAAAAGATTTCTGCGCGACTATCACCACGATGGTGGTGTTTGGACCAGAAGAATTGACGGAGCCGTGCAGCGCATGAACAGGATGAGGCCACGCAGAGGGAGATCGCTTTCATTTGGAAAATATCTGGAATGGGCGCCACGCTGCGCCATGGTTCTGATCGAAGTGAAGGTCATGAGGGTGGACATCATGGCCTCCCTCCCGCTCTGAAAGGAAGCCCGACGACTGGCAACGATGCCAGCACAGCCACGATTGCTAGAAGCCTCGATGTGGTGGCCCAAATCAAAGGCAGCGGCGTAGATGCCGATGTCAAATCTTGCTGATTTGCCGCTGCGCACAGACCCGACATGCCGGCACGACAACCTGCTCCGCGCGATCTCTCCATGACTCTGCTGTCGAATTCAAACTGGAGCTCAAACCGAACCAAACCAGAGTCCGTTCACTCACATCTTCCTCCGTCTCTCTCTCTCTCTTTGGCTGCTGTGTTTCTCTGCTTACTCATGGTACTGCCATGACGACCTTCGACACCCACGCAATTCATCAACGCAAAATACGCACGCGTCATTCCGCCTCTCCAATCGACCGATCGATCAATCCAACAATCGAAACACATGCAACATCTTGGTTGCGCATTGTAGGTCCCACAAAGCATGGACAAGCCAGGCGGCTACGAGCACCGAGAGGCCCTTTTTGGAAAGCCACCCTACGGCAATTCCATCTCGCAGAACGTGATCTACTCCGATTCTACCCTTTGCGATGCGGACTTCGACACCACAAAGGGCTACCCAGAAATCGAGCTGGACAATGAGTTCCACTCCTGGAACCCGCCATTCATTCTGATGGTGGACCGTGGGGACTGTACATTCGTTAGGAAGGTACGTGTCCCCTATGCGTTGGCTTTCTTGTCATCATCGCTCTGGTTGCATGTATGCATGCAGATATGCCAAGCTGGTTGGCCAGTCAGTCTTTGCCTGTATTGTCTGTATGCGCACCAACCCAACTGCCGTGGTTTCCGTGTACTCACTTCGTTGTCTTTGACTTTCCATCCTTCGATCTCCAATGTCGGATATCTTATGTAATTCCAACACACATGTACTTGTATCATCATTCGCTTCTTGGTTCATGACGACAGGTCCGCCACGCACAAATGGCAGGTGCTTCCGGTGTCGTTATCGCGGACCACAAATGCTTGTGCAGCGACGAAGCTTGCAAGAAAGAGTACGGCAGCGACGACTGCGAGGGGAACGAACCCATCATGGCAGACGACGGATCTGGTGGTGGCATCACCATCCCTGCGTTCCTCATGACCCGAACAGATGCCGACAAGGTGAAGGTGCAGCTCAAAGACAACCATCCAGTGAAGATGGAGATGAAGTGGAATCTACCATCGGCCGAAGACCGTGTCGAATACGAGCTCTGGTCCGTCCCAGCAGATCCAGTCAGCCGCGAGTTCCTCGTCGAATTCAAGAACATCGCGGAGAAGTTTGGAAAGAAGGCGCAGCTCACGCCCCGCATGTACATCTTTGACGGGTTGAGAACGCATTGCCAATCGCAGGACGGAGAAAACTACTGTGCCAACCTCTGCACGAACAACGGCCGCTACTGCGCGACTGACCCAGACGACGACCTCGACAGAGGTATTTCAGGTGCGGACGTGGTGACCGAATCCCTCCGACGACTTTGTATCTGGGATCATTACGGAAAGGACGACGGCGTCGGTCAGCCATGGTGGGCGTACGTTGCCGAGTTCGACAAGCGTTGCACCCGCAAGAACTTCTTCACCAGAGAGGAATGCATCCAGGATGTCTACGACCATTCCGGCATCGACAAGGAAAAGATCGACAGATGCATGTCCAACAGCGGGGGGCTGGTTGGTGATGGCGCCAACACCTTCCTCGAGGAGGAGCTTGGCATGCAGCGAAGACGAGGTGTCGTCGTGCTGCCAACGGCGTTCGTGAACACTGCTCCACTCCGTGGCGAGCTCACCGCTTCCAACGTATTCAACGCCATCTGCGCTGGATTCTCTGAAAGCACCAGCCCAGAGATCTGCAGCCAGTGCAGTGGATGCAACAACGTCACCACGTGCTTGTCGAATGGATACTGCGAAGATTCAACGCCTGTGATCCCGAAGTCGAAGGGAAGTTCCGGCGGCGTGTCCCACCACTCCTTTGCTTTCACCATGATTGTGATCATTGCCGCATTCTCGGGCGCTGGATTCTGGTACCACAACAAGACCCGACAGGACATGAGAGACCAAGTCCGCGGCATACTGTCGGACTACATGCCGCTGGATGATCCCGAAGGCGCACAGCAAACCGGAGGCGCCCCAATGGCCTTCGCGCAACAGGGTGGAACCCAATCTCTCATCGGGTAACTTGATGGGTCCAAAGATGATACTTCTACTGCATGATGGCCTGGCGGATCCGTCGAACGATGGCTTCTTTTCCTCGTCTCCACTGCTCTGCAGTATGGTACGTATGGTAAGTATGCCACCATGCTTCAATCTTGTGAGTGCATACCTTTAGTAATAATGTCAACATGAACACAAGCATCGTAGTACTCTGCAATATATAATATGCCTTGCTCTCGACGTGTCGGTATTGGTAGGAGTAGCTGCCGCATCGTGGCGCAGCACCATCATTGCGGTCTGTTGCTGCCCAACACAAGAGCAGGCCCTCTCTCTCTCACTCTCTCTAGATTCGTGCGTAGATCGATGTTTGTCTTTCGTTAATCTGACGATTATCGGGGGGGAATCCCCTGATTTCCTCCAGAACTCCCCCAAAATTGGTCTCAACACCACGACGACAAACAACGGCGCCGTGAAGATCGGCCACAAACGCAACACAGGAGCCTCGACCAAGAACATCGGCGCCAAATCACCATCAGCAGCACCCCCGGCATCTCCGGCAACACAGGAAATTGTCCCCTGGTGCCGTTCTTCCTCCATCCTTCCATCCCATCAAACACGTTGAAAGTAACAGCATGCTGAGCTCAATCCAGAGAAATGCCGTGCGGCACAGCCGCCGGTGCTTTGCCACGCAGCCATTCCTCGAGACCATCCCGCACAAGAAGGTGGGCGAGGAAGGTCCAGGAGGCAGACAGTCCGTCGCTGGCATGCGAGTCGCCATCTTCGGTGCGACTGGGTTCCTTGGAAAGCACGTGTGCAATCAAATCGGTACGCTTCATGCACATCACGCCGCACTGCATGGCAACGTCGTTGCTTTGTATCGCAGAATGTTGGCAAGAGCAGAACGCAGCAGTGATGAAGTCATGGCATGTGATGTCATGCCGTGCGATGCCAAGTGAAGAGATGTGATGAGATGGAATTGAGCACTTGCTCTACTCGACATATGCTCTGGTTCAGGATTCTGCTGCGTGGCCCGTCTCGTGCTTCATGTTGCTGTGAACAAATGTTAATGCTACTCCAGTTGTCATCAACGCCATCCTTGTCATTGTCATCACCGATCTGTGGGGTCCCTCACCATTGCAAACTGTCTTCATCGTGCCAATCGCAATATTCATTCTGTCTTACCCGTACTCTACGCCAAACGATACCGTCAAACGATACCGTCACACCAACAGGCAAGAATGGTGCGTTTGCGTACATTGGAAACCGCGGCGACGAGATGGAGCACCGCGACATCAAGCCGATGTTCGACTTGGGCCACACACGATTTGTGTACTACAGCCCGCGCGACGTTGACTCCATGCGTGAAGTCATCGCCGATGCCGACATCGTCGTCAACCTCATCTCAAAGCCGTACCAGACCGGCCAGCCAATCCAGACCGACAAGTTCCCATACATCGGCTACCAAAGGAACTTCACCTTCGAGGACACCAACCTGGGCATGTCGAAGCAGATCGCCGAGCTCTGTGTGGAGATGCAGGTGGACAACCTGATCCACGTGTCCTCCGCCGCCGCGTCGCCGGATTCCGCCTCGGAATGGGCAAAGACCAAGTTCGCGGGAGAGCAGGCCGTCAAGGACATCTACCCGTGGGCCACCGTCGTGCGTCCAACGCAGCTCTTCGGTGCCGAGGACAAGTTCCTCCACTTCTACGCCAACATGGCCAAATTCTACCGCTTCGTGCCGCTCATCGAGGACGGCAGCGCCCTCACGCAGCCGGTGTGGGCTGTGGATGTCGCCAAGACCATCAGCCGCATCATGGACGATCCGGCCAAGTTCGAGGGACGCACCGTCGACTGCTTCGGCCCATCCGACTACACGCACGACGAGCTCGCCAAGTTCGTCCTTGATTTGACCGAACAGGACCGCCCCATCCTCAACCTCCCCAAGGCCGTCTACCTGCAATGGGCCAAGCTGATGAACTACCAGGAGTACATCCTCATGAACGAGGACATAGCCAAGCTGTGGTCCGAGGACTACATTCCAGCCATGAAACCAGAAGCGTACGCCGAGCAGGCTGACAACAACGACAAGATCCTCACCATGGCTGATCTTGGCATCACGGCAACCCCAGTCGAGGCGGAAGCCTTCAACTACTTGCATCGATTCCGTAAGGCTGGACACTTCAGCCGTGTCAAGGGATACCATTGATCATGATGATGTCAGTAATGCCATTGATGTTGCAAGTGATGGCGATGATGGTGGCAACGTTGTCACGAGGCAGCCGAATTCGCGTCCTGGAACAGTTCTCCAACATTTCAACACTCAGTTTGTGGCACCACTGCTTCCTCTCATACTAATACAACTACACTACGATATACCTCTAGAGAGAGTAGGGTGTAATACAATGCTTCAACCAAAAAGGAGCATTTTCATTGCGATGCTGTATAATATATTATACAACGAGCATCACGTCCCTGACGTACAGAACTTGCCGACACATGGAAGTAGCTGCAGCATTTACTGGGGTACTCGCGCGTCAGTTCACAGCAGAATCTTGTATTTCTCCTTGGAAGGTACATGGTGAACGTACAGCTTGCCATCCAATCCAACCGATGCAAACATCCACGGATCGCAGTGACCCCAAGCCACGGAGTAGATGGAATCCATGTGCTCGTGGTAACCCACACGGACGTTGGGACCGGACGCGTCCGAGTTGTCATCATCGTTGGTTGCGCCTGACGCACCAGCCATGGTGCTGGCGTTGGTGGGCGTGTTGAGCGCCAGCAAGGGTGCGCTAGAAATGGTGCTGACACGCCACAGGTTGACGATGGCATCCGTGCCGGCGGACAGCACCAACTGATCGTGCGATGGGTTGTACTTGACGCACGATGACCAATGGCGATGTCCGCCACGCGCCATGAACAGCGGGCGTTGCAGCTTCCTGTTGTTGCTGTTGGTGTTGCTGTTGCTGTTTGCTTGTACCGATGAGGAGGCATACCGCGTATCCCAAAACTTGACGAAGCCGTCCATCCCGGATGTTGCCAGCACGTTGGGTTTGTTGGGGTTGAAGTCCAGACCAGTGACACCTCCACGGTGCGATTTGAAGATGGTGCTGCTGCTCTCTGGCGACCTCCAGTCCAACATATGGATGCTCGATCCGCGAGAAACGGCCATGGCATCGCAATTGTGCGGATCCCATGCCAATTTGGAGGGATAGTACAGCGCGCATGCATCGGACCTCGCTGCGGCAGGAGTCGCCTTTGCTGCGAGGTCGATGGACATGGTGCGGCTTTGCTCGGCTGTGCCCATCGACAAGTCCCACTGAGTGAGCATCCCAGATGCGGAAAGTGAAATGACATCGCCGCTGATCGATGCCTCCTCCTCGGAACCACGCCAGCAGATGTCAGAGATTTGAGCAGCATCATTGCTGGCACTATTGCTGGTGCCGTCTGTCGAAGTCGGCGTGAGGTTTGCGATCTGCTCGATGAAGTTATCCTCCGAACCATACGCCTCAGCGTCATCGATGGATGTCCGGTCGAAGACATCTTGCGGGATGCGACAAAGGCTGGCCACAGAGGCAGCGCCAGCCGATGCGGCGGTGGAAGCCGACCGCGGATCTGGACGCGAAAGGGAGAGGAAGAGAGACCGATCGTTGGGGCTTGTGACTATCTTCTGGATCCCTGCATTGTTGACGCCCCCATCGTCAAAGTCCTGCTGGTCTGGTGAGATGCTAGACAGCGACGCGACGTGGGTGAGCTGGTCGATGTCGGACTGGAAGCGCACCAAGTGGACGAAGTTGTCAGCACCGTTGGGATTGCACGTCGCCGTGATGAACATGGAATCCGATGCTTCGGCACGCACGGCGTCGACCGCGTGCAACGGCGAGTCGAACGAGAGCTCGCATGGGTGTGCTGAGAACATGATCTTGCCTGCTCCGTGAAGTCAATGTGCGTATGGTAATCACTGGAGTATGTACTAACACTGGTACGACTTTGGTTTGCAAAGCAATGAGCTTGTGTTGGGTTGTGCGAATGTAGTTGCAGAAAGAATGCGCTCTGCTCCATTTTTCGCTTTGTTTTCGGATCGAACGTGTTCGTAAATGTCCGCCAAAAGCGTGTATTTGTCGAACGAATTGGTCCGCCCCAGGCTCTTAGTGTCCGTAACTTTGTTCGAAATATGTGTGCAACACCGGACGACTTGCTGACCATGTTGGACACAAGTGCGTAAACTGGAAAATAACAATGTAATGCCGCAAATACCAAATGAAATGACACCACGGAAATGAAACATCAACAACCCAAACGACAACCATTACTTCGGCGTCGCTCTTTTGTGTTCCCCTGTTGCAGCTCGCACTACTACTCCACCATTGAAAAGCTCAACCGCTCGCAGAGTTGTCCGAAAGACTTGGTGATTGGACATTTGGCAGCCATCGATCGCGAGCATCGTCGCAAGTCATATTATCACTATCACTGTGATCATCCATTGCAACACACTTCTGCACACTCTGAACACTCTGGACACTCTGCACACTCTGGACACACCAACAACTCTTCCGCAACCGAACGAACGGGACGATGGTGTCAGTTTCCTCTGGCTTGCGCAGGATCGTCTGCTTGGCACTGTTATGCCTGTGCTTTGTCAGCACACCGACGGCAGCGTGGGAATGGTCGGACATCATGGGTGGCAGCGAGCACGTATCGTTCCAAACCACCACGCTGACCATGATGGAGGTCTCCGAAATGCGCGTGCGTGACCTGCGGCGCAGACTCACACGACGGCACGGATATTCGGCCGAAGAGGTCGGGAGGATACTGGACAAGAAGGAGCTGATTCATCTTCTGTCCTTCGAGGAACACAAGGAGCGCGAGAAGGAGCGCACCGACTTCAAGCGGGAGGTGACGAAGCGCGCCATCGTTTACACATTCCTGGCGGTCGTTCTGGCGCTGTTCTGGCCGTTGCTGTTCCGGGCCTACGAGGTGGCCACCGTCAACTTCATCGTGTACAAGGATCGCAAGATTTACGAGACGAAGCGGTGTTTCGAACTGAAGTCCGTCGCCGGCTTTGCGGGCATCATCGTCATGGCCATCATGGACGTGCTCCAGCTGTGGCTCTCCACCTCCGTGCTGCTGTCGTGGGTGATGAAGTCCAAGTACTTCTTCCCCACCCCCAGCCTCACCGTCAACCCAGCCAAGATGATGGGCGGGGAGGTGTCGAAGACCTCACTTGCACAGTACGGCTTGAACGTCGGGCCGATGGTTCTGACGTGGGTGTTCCGTTTCCTGTACAGCATCCTAGAACGTTGGACGGGGAAGGCATTGGCCAACGCGCATCAGCATCGCAAGCGCGAGGCCCGCGATGCGGAGACGCCGGAGGAGAAGGCGGCGAGAAAGGCAATGAGGAAGGCAGCCAAGCGTGCGGCTCGCAAGGAACGTGACGAGGAACGGAGGAAGCAGCAGGAGGAGGAGCAGCAGCGGCGCCGAGAGGCGGCAGATAAGGCGACGGCTTCGCTGTTTCCAAAATCTGCGGCGCAGCAGCAGCAGCAGCAGACGTCTTCGGACCCCTCATCAACAGGTGCACCACAAGGGAGTAACGGTGGCAATGCCAACAACGCCAGCGACCACGGCGACCTGTCTTCTCAACAGACGTGGAGCAATGCTGGAGCACAATTTCAAAGTCACGCAGCAGCGGGAATCAACATGGAAGATTTAGACTAGTATGCGTCATGTCCAAGTATTATACCCCATGATGCGATTTAGATTGCAACGAGCTTGGTAGAATGGACTTGAGGAATCGTATCGCGTACGTAGCATGAGTGCGATGCTATGCGATCGAATGGAACAGAATAGAACGGCGTGGAATCATTTTTGTGGTTCAATTGGCTAACTTCTTGAGTTGGAAACGTGGACGTGCGAACTTGTGCGTGTACCATTGGAAGCCGTGTCCGTCCGCCGTCGGTTTCAGAACAAGAACAACAATGCTGGACACAGATCCAAACCCCACAAAAAGCGTGACAGGGCACCAAATCTGTGATGGATGCACCCCGTTTCATACCAACAAGACCATGCGATCAACCATGCCCAGCACTCATGCTCACATGCTCACATACCCACATGCTCATGTTTGTGCAACACCAACGACCACAATCAACAGAGTAATCCACAATACTCCAGCATCATACTCTAGCATAGTGTAACAGCACACACCCAACATGGCGGAAGGCAACGGCACCGAATTGAAGCGGGTGGCAAAGCTCGCAGATCTTTCCCCGGATCTCATTGGATCGCACGTCAAGATTCATGGTTGGACGTACTCCGTGCGATCACAAGGCGCCGGAAGTCTGGTGTTCGTGGACGTGGGCGATGGAACCACCGTCACACCAACCCGCTGCATCGCGGTGAAGAAGTCCACAGAGGAAGGCGCCGAACCCGATGCGTACGCCTACGGCTCCAACGAGACCTCGTTGCTCGGAGATGCCAACGGAGACGAGACGCACTACAGCCGCCTCACCTTCGATGAGATGGGCCAAGCCTCCCATCTCTCGCTGGGATGCTCCGTCATGGTCATCGGCTACGTCGCCGCACCGCCGGAGGGAACCACGCAGACCTTCGAGGTCAAGGTCCTCGAGCTCTTCGTCATCGGCGGCGTCGAGGATCCTTCCAAGTACCCCATCCAGAAATCCATCCTCAAAAAGCCACTGGCATTGCGTTCGCTGTACCACTCGCGATTCCGCGCTCCTCTCGTGCAGCAGATCATGCAGATCCGTTCCCAGACCCTCTTCGCCATCCACGAGTTCTTCAACCAGGAAGGCGTTCCGCTGCTCGACCCCAACATCATGACCAGCAGCGACTGCGAGGGTGCCGGTGAAGTCTTCAAGGTCACGCCGCAGTTCTTCACATCCGCCGCCGTGGAAGCCGACACCGGTGGTAAGGGAGGTGGCAAGACGAAGACCAAGGGCAAGGGAAAGACCGCCGATGCTGCTGCTGCTGCTGATGGTGCCGCCCCTGCCGCCGGTGAAGAAGTCGAAAAGAAGGTGGTGCCAGCCGCCGATGTTGGCCTCACCGTGTCGTCGCAGCTTCCCCTCGAGGCCATCGCCATGGGAACCGGATCCGTGTACACGTGCCAAAAGTCCTTCCGTGCCGAAAAGTCTGACACCAACAAGCACCTGGCCGAGTTCCTCCACGTCGAGTACGAGCAGTACTTCATCACCCTGGATGACCTCATCTCCCAGGCGGAGCGATACGTCAAGCACGTCATCGCCAAGGTCGTCGAACGTTGCGACGCCCAGTACCGATTCTTGAATCAGAAGGCGCATTCACCGGCGGAATTTCACGGCCACAACGAATACCTCAAGACGCTGCTGGAGAAGCCCTTCGTCCGCATCAAGCACGCGGACGCGATCGCCGTGATGCAGCAGGATCTGCGTGACAAGGTCAAGACGATCAACGAGAAGGGCAAGGAGGTCAGGCTCAAGTTCAAGGTCAAGCCGACGGAGGGTGAGGATCTCGGATCGGAGCACGAGAAGTACCTCGTGCAAAAGTTCGGAACCTTCGTCTTCGTCACCCACTGGCCGTCCAAGATCAAGTCCTTCTACATGAAGCAGGTCGGCGACGGCACCTGCGAATCCTTCGACCTCCTCGCCCCTCTTGTCGGCGAGCTGTTTGGAGGATCCATGCGCGAATGGCGCTACGACGTGCTCGAGAACGAGATGAAGTCCAAGAACATGGACATGAGCCCCCTGCAGTGGTTCGTCGACCTGCGCAAGGACGGAACCGCCCCGCATGGTGGATGGGGCATGGGATTCGATCGTTTGGTCATGTTCCTCACCAACTCCAACTCCGTGCGTGATGTCGTACCATACCCAGTGTACTACGGCCATTGCCCGTACTAGAGAATGGTTGGTCCAGCAACATCGACAGCATGATAATGGCGTGATGTGGCGTGGTGTGATATAATGTGATGTCCAGCCTAGGTTATTGCGCGAGCATGCGTTGCATACCGTACTAGAGTGCCATTACACGTTGCAGGTTGGCTCCTTCTTTCCTGCTATCACTTGGAATGCAACGGATAGATGGAAAGAGCAGCTGTATGGTACATCCACTCGAAAGACCCCGATCAGAACACATGGGCAACATGCCAATCCAAATAGTAAAGTGCCGAAGCAACTCTCTAGAGGGATGGAAAGGCACCGTCATTGTCTACTTCGCTTGCGAGTCGACATGTGTGCACAGCGCAATGCAGAGCCTCTCTCTCTCTCTACGATAGTTCGGCACATGTTACATCGATTACTGTTGCTATTCGTGTGTTCTACAAATCGCTGCCACTATCTCCATGACAATACTCACGAGTAATACCCGCATTCATATTTCAGGGAAACACCTGGAAACAACATTCTACTGTTGACTGATGCACGTTCTCTCATCCACGTGGAACGAGGAATGAGTGCGCGTGCAGTGATTGGCTGCAGCAGAAGTCGTAGGACGACCATACGCCCTTTCCTGCAACAGCAGCTCAGCTTGCTATCTTGGTCGGTTCATAGGTTGCTTGGAGATGTTTTTATAGTTTTTTCTTGAGTTACTGAAATTGGATTTGTTTGAGTCTGTATCTACTCCTGGTGTGGTACGGGTGATCGAAGCATCATTTTGGTGGAAGCCTTGACCATTGGAGGGGCGTTCTTTCTTTCTTTCGCCTGAAATGGATGATGGTCGCCGTCGCACAAAGGGGTGTGGTGATGTTTGGCGTTTGTTTGTGTGACATACAAAATTCTACACAGAATCCGGCTGGTGTTTAAAATCCTATTATACGGTGTGGGATTTTGTTCGACTTGGAAGGTGGGGTATGAGCACGCTCGAATTGTTGGTTCGTCATGCTGGTTCGTACGGTATGCATACGGATGTGTGTGGTATGGGTTGACGTACATGCGGGCCCCGCCCACACGCACGCATGCAGGCGCGCGTACGTGAGGAATGGTGACGTTGGCATGTGATTCTTTTGGTGTGGCGGTTGTTGCGGTGTGGTGGAGGACGACGACGTTGGCTTTGACGGCGACATCGATGCCAGGACTGGGTGGACTGATCGGCTGGTCGGACGGTGGGGCAACGTGTTTCCGGCCGCCTGGTCCACCGTGCTTTGGCTGCCCTCTGCCGCCACGATACGCGGAAACAGGGCACCGCAGCTTAGCGACCGCCGGCGGCCTGTCCCTGTGGTGTTCCAGGTCGGCCCTGTCCGCCACCTTGGTATGGGTAACGCTGTCTCTTTTCGGCTGGCTTCAGAATCTGGAAGGAGCACATGAGGGTTTCGTCGACGCTCATCATGGCGCCGGCGTTGTCGAATTCACCGCAGTAGTTTGGTGCAGAGAAGAGGGTGACGAGCTGTCGGCGGGCGAAGAATTCGTATCCGTCCTCGACGACCTGGTGGGCGCGGCAGATGAGGTCCAGGTCGTGCTTGTGGAGGAACTGTGCCACGATATCTTCCCCGAAGGTAAATGACACACCCCGATCGTTCTCTCCCCATCCGTCGATCTCCTTGTCTGGGTCGGACCAGAGGAGATCGCAAAGAAGACCGGTGTCCGGCACGTCGGTTGGTCTCACGATGCGTTTTACTTGATCCAGGCTTGTGAGCTCTGGGCTGAGACCTCCGTGCATGCAGAAAATCTTCTCGTCAATGACAGCGGCGCATGGTAGGCAGTTGAAGCAGTCAGTGAACGTCTTCCACAGTTTGATTCCGAACCGTCGCTTACACTCATCATAAAATCCATAGATACGGTTAATCGACGCGCACTCGTGGTTGCCGCGGAGGATGAAGAAGTTCTCCGGGAACTTGATTTTGTACGCTAACAGGAGGCAGATGGTCTCCAGACTCTGCTTGCCTCTGTCGACGTAGTCGCCAAGGAAGACGTAGTTGGCCTCGGGTGGGAAGCCTCCGTACTCGAAGAGACGCAGGAGATCGTAGTACTGTCCGTGGACGTCACCGCAGATCTTGATGGGTGCCTCGAGTTCCAGCAGCATGGGTTGGCCGATGAGGAGATCGCGGCTTCGCAAGCAAAGCATTTTGATTTCGGCTTCGGAGAGGTCGACCTGCTTTCCTGGGCGAGCTCCGCGGACGCTGCACGTTTAGAGTCGTGGCGTGGGGGGATCGATGAGACGATGGATGGCGTGGTGAAGCCGGATGCGTGTCCAGAGGGTGCACGGGCGGGTGATGATGGGAACGTTGGTTAGCACGTTTAATGAGAGGAGGAGAGAGATAGTTCCAAGCGGACGTGGTTTGGTGAGTTGTTGGATGTGATAGTTGATGCACGGATGCTTGTTGAAGTGAGCTGTGACAGATCGGTGGTATCGTCGCCCGCACCAGCCAGAGCGCTGTGCACAGGGTCCCTCCAGCCGACCGATCAACCGCAGCAGAAAAGCTTCGGCCTGGATCATTGCTCCAAACCATGCTCCATCTCCCACAAAGCCGCTGGCTACTGCTGTTGCTGTGTCTATAGGGAGCCCATCAAGACACATGTGCGCAAGTGGCGAAGGAGGTAATGTTGATGCGTTGACACATGGGCACGTGCCAAACACCACCAGTGCAGGTGCACGGTGGTACTATCACTCCCAGCTGTCGCCACCCTGGAACACCGATCGGCAGCCACGCTTCGCCATCAACATGGGATGCTGCTGCTAATGCTGATGCTGTCGCAATTGTTCGGAAGCGGAAGTTGCTCGTCCGCTGCGCCGAGGATTCAACGGGTCATCCTCATTTGTGTCTCGCAGGCTCCTTTTTGCTAGGATGACCGGCGGATACGGCCTTGGCGTTGGCTTCTTGGCTGTGCTGTCGGCGCATGGCCATCAAGGCCTTGTCCCTTCCACAAACGGCCTCTCGCGACGAGAATGGTTCTGTGTTGGAGAAGCGCTAAAGTCCGTGCCTTTGCCACCATTGCGTACCGCGTTTGGACAATGATGTCGGATGACGGAAGGAGCGGGATGGCTGTCCGCAACTTGCCCACGAATACGAAGTCTTGCATGTGATTGTCGTAGTAGTGGTGGTGGTGTTGGAGGTGGCAACAGTGGCGATAGTGCCTGTACTGCCGTGCTTCTGGATAGTCCGGACTGAGATGGCGGCACCAGTATGCTGTCCGTTTCGGTTTCCCACAGCGACAGCTGCTGCTGCCGCCGCCAAAAGCGCGCGCAGGCAGTTGCACACACAACAGGCAAACAAGACGGCTGGAGGTCGGCAAAACTCTCATGACATTCACGCAAACTGCGGGATCTTGCGGGGTGGTTTACGCGTAGTAGGCATCTTACCTCAAGAGCTTGTCGATGATGACATCGACTGGGTCGCTGAGCAAGGCCACCTGGCCATTTGATGGTCCGTCTCCGGCGTTGGATGGGTCTTCAGACATATTGGATGCTTGTTTGTTGGTGTTTGTGTTGTTGCTATCGCGGTTGTTGGTTTTGTTGTGCTAATGCTGGTGTTGGTGTTGGTGTTCGTGCTGTGTTTGCGCTGCAGCGGACCGTGTCGTGTTCGGAGCGTTGCGACGGTCTTTTGTGCGTGTGGCTGTGGTTGCAGTTGGGTCTTTGTTTCCTCTCTTTGGCCTCTTGCTGGTCAAGTGTCGCGGCACAGAGAGAGAGAAAGAGTAGCAAGATGGGTCGACGAATGCAATCTAATAATGAAGATGACGACGATGATGACGATGAGTGCTCTATGATTGTTGAACTGCTTGGTGCTTCGGAGCGTTGTGGATGCTTCTCCAAAGCAAAGGAATGCGGAAGGGCAGATGACAGCAACGACGAAGTTGACGATGATGGCAGTGTCTCTTGGATAGCACACGCGGTTGTTTCGTTGTATCTGCGCCGTACAAGTACTCGTAGAGCGTGCTGCCTCGTGTGTTCGCCTCTGCCTCTGCCTCTGTGTGTTGCGTCTTTGCTGTCCTCGTTGCGTTTTCGCGGTGCTTTGGCTGTGTTTTGGCCTTGCGCCGTGGATCGTCGCGTTTGCGCCGCGCTGCGTGCGAGACAATCACACGCGCCACGCCAACACCAAAGCCAAGCGTCGGCACCAACCAACCAACCACCACGCAGCCTTTCTTCCTTTCTCCACCACCCTCCGCTTTTTCGTGTGCGGTCACAGAGAAGTTGGGACCAGCCGATCCCACAATCATGAATGTCCGTAGCCGCAGTACCGAAAACGTCTGTCTTTGGTACGTGTTTGGGTCACAATGTGACCTCACTCGTGACGACTGCGGACATCCACAAGGACATCGTGATTGACATTTCGTGAGGTTTGCAGCTGTCGCGTAGACGTCAGACTTGAGGTTAGCTTTCGATCGTTGTTGTGACTTCGTGTGCGATCATCTGCATTGCACTCGCAGTGTTGAGTACGCCGCCACTCTCTCGATGCCTCGACGATGGACGGGACATGGCTTGCTTCGACATTTATTTCGATGCAGAAGGATGCTTCGGTGTTGCTTCGTGCTTGCTTCATTTCAAATGCTTGGGTCTTGTGCGTGTACGGTTGGTGTTGGGAGGTGTCGAAGGCGGACATCTATTCTTGGAATCTAGTGTGTTGGCTTGTTTGTTTCAGTACTAAATTCACATGGTATCTAATACATATGGCATGGTGGTATCTTCTTGGCGTGGTATCAATTTGTCGACAGATGCGATGATTCTTGGCCAACGATCCAGAACCGTTGTGACGTTCACAAATACGACCCACGAGGACCGTGAACATCACAAACCAACATCGCCAGTCCGAGATCAATTGTTCTGTTGCCATCATCCTCCGTTTCATCCATTTCATCGTTCATGTCCACATCCACAACTACTGTTTGGGTGCATTCTCGCTCTCCTTTGGACGATAGGTGCAAGTACACGTACAAGTAACATACAAGTACAAGTCCTCGCATAAGACTTTTTATCACATTCGACAAGCTCAGAGTGGATTCACAACAACAACAACCATGAAGATATACTACACGGTCCTCGCATCTGCCTTCGCGGGCATCACCCTCCCGCGCAGATCGAGCGCCTGGGTACACACCTGCAAATCGAATCTGATCCGTCACAGGCAGCAACCGACGTCGGTATCTGCATCGGTTCTGCTGGATGGATCCAGAGTCACCCAGCAGCAATGTCACAGCCGCAACGGATGTCTCCACACTGCATCCGCTTCGTGCTCCACAACTGCGTTGTGCGCGACTCCATCGGCTTCCGTTCCCAAGGAAAGCACGCGCGTGGACAAGCCGGGTGTGATCGCCGAAGGCAAGATCGTTTCCGTCGTTTCCAATGGCTTGGTTGCTGTCAATGTGGATGTGGAGCAAGTCGGTGCCAGAAGCGGAAGCAGCGACAGTGATGAGAAAGCATCCACAGCTGGGATCACCCCCGGGAGCAAATCATTCATGGGAGGAGGCGCAACCGCAAACAGCAAGGAGAATCTCGGTAAGCTCATCCCAGAATGATTCATGCTATTGGTATTGCTATTGCTATTGCTATTGCTGTTGGTCTATGATTGAGGTCTTCATCGGTGTCGTTATCTTTTTGCACTTGCGAAGCGGGTGAAAGGAGAGTCCATCGAACAATGCAACCCCATCACACGGAACAGGCACCTCTTGGAAATGCTTGGAAAAGCACTCACTCACAGTCATTCGTCATTCTTATGTGTCATTTTCACCACCATCTTTACGTAAACTACAACTACATCGCACAACTTCGTGATGCAATCGATCGCGACGCTAACGCAGGTGGAGATTTGACAGGACGATCGGTCATTCTGCCCGACCAAACGAAAGGCGTCGTCGTGGCCCACAGGCCGCCCATCGCATTCGTGTACTCCGGAAAGCAAGCATCCGATCACAGCGATGGTGGTATCGCGCAGATCTTGGAGGATTTGGAATCCGTCTCGATGGGAACCACAGCACGCATCATGGATTGCTTCGGCCAATCCATCAATGGTGATGACGATGATGCGGCTCCATCCGATACCAGCGACGGTAGCAGCGACAATAGCAGCAACAGCCGGAAGATATTCGCGGCCATCCCACAGGTAAAGGATATCGCTTTAATCAACAGTCCGTTGGTGACAGGCATCACCATGTTCGATGCGTTGGCGCCGATCGGGAATGGTCAGAATATGCTCATGATTGGACATGACCTGCAGGATATGCGGGCCTACGTCCGGGATATCTTGGCGTCGCAGAAAGATAGTGGACTCAAATGCGTATACGCCATCACGAGCGACGCGGAAGAAGTGCAGAAATCCTTGGCGGAGGCCGGTGTGCTCGAAGACGTGACGTTGGTCGTTCCAACGGAGAACGGCAAGGACGCATCCTCCATGGCCGCCGAAGCCGTTACAATTTGTGCCACCGCCTGCGCGGTTGGTGAAATCCATGCATTGAAGAGCGGCGAAGATGCCCTCGTCATCATCGACAACATTGACCAGCAAAAGAAGCTGTGGGATATCACCACGCAGGTGCTGGTGGATGTGTTCGGCGTGGATGCCGTGGTGCAGAGCGACCGTGAGGGTGGCGCATCGTCCGAGATGAGGGCATTCTACTCCTCGCTGATCCAACGGTCGGCCCAATACAACATGAAGAACGGTGGCGGCAGCGTGACGCTCGTGATGCTCACCACCATCCCGCAATCCGTCGAGGCCAACGAGGATGCGGTGTTCGACGCGGACGATTTCAGCAGCATGGGTGACAAGATCAAGGAGAGGATAAGCCTGCTGGTGAATCGCAGCATCCCGCTGACGTCGGGTAATTTGAAGAAGGTGGGCATTCCCATTCCATCCGATGCGGAAGGCAGAAGACGTCTGGCCCTGCAGCACGTCGATGACCTGATCAGCATGTCGGATGGTCAGATCTGGTTCGACGAATCTCTCAGTGACAACGGGCAGAGACCGTGCATGGACCCGCAACGCAGCATCACACGAGTTGGGATCGGAGCCGACACTGAGTCGCGCGCCGATGCTCCTGCCATCCGCCGCATCGTGGAAGGTCTGCGGTTGGATCTGGCGCAGGCGGCCTCCATGGAAGGCGCCGACGTGGCGACGAAGGCATCCATCCAGCAAATTCGCAAGGCCAAGGCGCTGCTGCTGGCCATGCACCAGCCGTCAAGTATGGGCGGCAGGTCGCTGTCGGAATCATGTACCGTGATCCTTGCAGCATCGAGAGGGTATCTGGATGACGCCGTGGATGGCGGGAAGATGGCCGGCACCGCTGAGGGTGACGCTTTGATTAAGGAAATGTTGCAATATGTGCGCAAGGAGGCGGCTGGACCATTGACGACGATCGACGAGACGTTGGACATGACAGACGAAGTGCAATCGGACATTGAAGGGGTGCTGGAGGCATTCTTTGGAAAGGAGTAGGATGCAAGGACGAGCTGCGAGCTATTGTACGAGTGGAGTAGCTGGCACATTTACCAACCACATCTCAAGAACAATTCGATTTTCTTTCAGAGCAATTTCGCTCGAGTACGATGTACCAGTTGTATGCAGTTGCTGCTTGTGGGCATTAGAGTTGGGGCTGGCATAGGGACGAGCCGTGTAGGAGCTGTGCACCGAGCGATACTATTCTATTGGGCAGGTTCGGAGCATTGCACACAGATCACGAGCAGGGACGAGCATGTGTGGCAGCTCGTGCGACTGCGAGCGTGAACAGCGACGTCGCTTCAGAACGCTTTGACATGGAGCACGGCACAGCTGTGAGAAGACAACTCGCGGATACGTACGTGCGCGTACACAAGTCGCCATTGCATCAAGGGGGGGATCAAACCATCCGTTTAGTATGGATATTCCCTTCCGAGAACATTTGCAGTCCGCAACGGAGATGTGAGGGCGTTGACTATGGGTGGGCATGCAGGAGGCGCACAAATTCAAGGATGTTCCGGCACGAACTTTGCCTACTACACTGCTCAGCCATTGTCCGTACCAAGCGATCTTGGACGTGTATGGTATTCTGCTCACCAACGAAGATGAACCTCACGATGACTGTCGAAAGAGCCACGGAAGACAATTACAATCTACATCTTGCCCTGTGTCTGCCTTTGCCGTTGTCGCTGCCAAATGATTCATCGGCCTTGGGAAGATCTTCCACCGTGGAATTGATGAGTGGGGCAAACCGCATGACGAACCGAGATGGCATGGTCATGAAGAGAAAGACAGAGATGGATGATTCCATAAAAGTGAGGGGCAAACAACCACCAGCAGACATGCCCAGCGAGGCCTTTTGCATCGAGATAAATGCGCTTCCCTTGGTTTCGGTTGGCTCCTCTCTCTCTTGGTTTGGTGACTGTTGTTCCCATTCTTAAATGCGCTCGATTCCGGCTGCGAATGTTTGTCTCGCTGGTTTGTCCCATCTGCGCTCGCTTGGTCTGGTTTCAGGATGATGGTGCCCGCCAAGCGGTTCTTGGTGCAGAACGACAAAGGAACTGAGCAAGCTGATGAAAGAGGAGGCGCAAGCCGGAATGGAGAGACGTTCAGAGACAACGATGGAATCCGCGCGGAAGAAGGGGAGAAGAAGGGCGGAGGAAGGAGGCGGATCAATTGATGGAGGCGGAGACAAAACGGGCAGAGATGAAACAAAGGCAAAAGAGAGAGCAGCTGAATGAACACCCAGGATGGGAAGCTGCCTACTGTATCACGCATGTCACCGCCCCACAGGAGCAAACCGAGCACCAGCATCCATGTTGACGTCGACGCTGATGGTTGAATGAGGCTGCCAGATGTTGCCATCACCGCTGTTGAAGCTGATGGCTCTTCTTGGGGGCAGACCCCCTCCTTGTCTGTTTCTGTGTCGAAAGGACACGTCTCCCGTTCTCGTTGTCGTTCTAGTGTTCATGGAGCTTCTCCACTCCGGTATCTGCCCCTGTCGCATCATTGCACACACCCCGCATCCATCTTCAACCAACCGCCCTGCCTCCACCTCCATGTCTGCCCTCGTTCTGTTCCTTGCTTCACTTCACTCACACACTTGACTTGGCTTCACTTGGCTTCTCTTCTTGTTCTCGTGACTGACACGACGAAGGTGATGGGTGTCACACCAATCCTGCACTTGGAGGCGAAGCCACTTTGTTCCCCTCTTCTCTCTTCAACATGAGATTTGTCGGATGGAATTCCGCTCGCATCGGACGTGGAGAACAACATCGAATGACCCAACCAGAACATCGGTGATGTTTCCTCGGTCGTTTGGCCGTGCGAAGCGAACTGCACATTCGGGAGTCAAGAGCGTGACTGATCGAATACCACATGGTGCACGCTCGCGCCAGACATGCCACAAAACCGTTGGCCGTGCCTTTGAAATATCGCAGGCAGGTCATGGATTTTTGAAAAGTTGTCTTTGGTGCGTGGGCCAAGCAGTGTTTTGGTTGGATGACTCTGGGGTTACAGGACGTTGAATTTGCATCAAGACGTTGTTGCGCACAACGGTGGTTACCTGCTGGCTGCAGCGTGCACTGCCACGGAGTCTTGTCTCTGCTCGGAACTCTTTCGGCTTCCGCGACGTTGTGTGTTCGTGTCTTGGATGCGAAACAAGCGGTGTTGTTGTTGTTGATGATGTTGTCGTTGCGGTTGGGGAGTGTTCGCATCTCAGCACAGACGGCGATGTGTTCGACGAATGGGCGCCTTCTGGCCAATGGAGCAGTTTCGTGGTCGGTTTAGTGGGGCGCCTCCAAGTCCCGCAGGCGCTGCGCGAGAGAGTGACGTGATGAACAAAGCAGAACAACAGCAGGAACACCAGTTACTCGCAACGTGGCCTTGGGACTGGTACCAGCGCGCAGGGTGTGGGCGATCTTTCGCCTCCACCACCGCTGCAGTTGCGCTGCGTCGTTTTGGCCTCTGGTTCGGCTTGCTTTCGTCTTTGGTCTTTCGCCCCTCTTTGGTTTGTTTCCGCCCTCTCTGCCTGTCTCTCCTGTGTGTTCGTTCGTGTTGCCGATACACGACACAACAGTGTGGAGTATTGGTGGCTCGTGTCGTGAGTGAGCTGCAACGCGAGAAAGTGCCGACAGAGGAACAGGGTCAACAGAACCCCTCCCCTGCGTAGCTCTGCACTGATGCACCATCTGGCAAGAACCAAAACGAAGCACATCACAAAACCTGCACAAGACCAACACACAACAAGAAGGTTGAACAGCCCATCCACCATCAACCATCAACCCACACGCAACGACTCACTCAAACGCAAGCGAAGACAGCACTGCAGAACAAAAACGAAGCGAGCAATCACAAAATCATCACCTCCACTTCAGAAGCATCAGCACACCAACGACCCCAATCAAAGAACTGAGCGCGCCAGACGAAACCCACACCAAACGACACGCAACCATGCAGCAACAACCAACCACGACGGCGGAGACCACAATGGTTCTCACAGATCCCGAGGCAACACCAATGCCGATAGAGGCGACAATGGCAGCACAGCAGCACAGAGTGCTGATTTACACCACCTGCTACAACGTCATCGATGGGTACGTCGGCATTTCGGCCAGCAGCAATGCGGTCAGCCCATTTGCAAATGTTGCACTTTTGATGCATCGCATTCTTCGCATTGCCACTTGTGTGGCGTCGCGCTTGAGCTTGGTCACACGGTTGCGCTTTCGTACTCGGTTTCCCACTTTGCGGGACAAACGTCGGCGTTGCCAACTGCGCTGGAGAATGATTTTGTGCATCTTGACTGAGGCAAGAACACAAGGACGCATTCACCTGCCCATCCGGATGTTGCGCATGGTCTGACCATGGCAGGCAGCTGTGGCGGTGCAGTCGGTCACCGCTGCTTCGCAGTGCTTGGTCAGTCTGGATCGCACGCGTCACGCACCTTTCGGAGGCCAGCCATCCTGGTTTTGCTCGACCATGTGAATGGCACACATGAACCAAACAACGATTGATTCGTGCAAGCACAGAGCTGCACAAGTGATCTTGTGAAACATTGCACTCACACGGGTTGAATCTCCTTCCGTCTCCTTCTCTCTCTCTCTCTCTCTGCGAATCCACTTTCACACTACAAACTGGTCGTATGTCTCCGACGTCACCGATCTCGCTCCATGTGATGAACGACAACAACAACAACGATGGATTATCATCACCTGACCATGCTCATTTTCCATGCTCATTTCCCGGTTTCTTCTCCCCGCACGTACTATCATCTCAACAAAATGTCATCGGTCGCACATTCCATCGTTCGCAACACCGCCCTCATGGACTTCAACTCGTTCCCCTTCACCTTGCACACGGGCTGTCTTGAACAATCTCTCTTGTCAATCCAACATGCGCGCCACTCAATCGAATTGAATTGAATTGAATTGAATTACACAGAGTGACGCTGACAATCCGAAAGATCGAGGAACAGATCCTCGCAGCTGGACACCAGGTGTGCATCCTCAGCACCGACAGCGGCAACTCGCAGAACACAAACCTCGTCAGCGAACATCCGAACAGGACCGTCATCTTCCTTGACAATAGCGTTCCGATTCCGTTCCTTCACGATCCCCAGAACGTCGACAGCAGCTACAGCCTCGGTTTCTCGTTGGGCAAGTCCACCAAGGACCAGATAAGCCAATTCGACCCGACCATCGTCCACGTCACTGCCCCGGACTGCACCTGCCTGCATGTCATCCAATACGCACGCGACCATGAGATCCCCCTCATGGGAACCTACCACAGCAACATCCCGGAGTACATGGACCACTACCCAGGTCTCGGATGGTTGAAGCACGTCCTCGCCTCCTTCTTCCGTCACCAGTACAACTTCCTGCAGGCCCTCTACGTGCCAACCCCATATATCCACAAGCAGCTCCGAGAATCGTCCAAGATGGACTGCGTCACGGACCTGGGGGTGTGGGGCCGTGGAATCGACCTCTCCCGCTTCTCGCCCACCCACCGCACGCGCAAGTTCCGCGAAAGCCTCGGCTTCGACGATCACGACGTGGTCATTTGCTGGGTCGGCAGGCTGGTGCCGGAGAAGCGACCTGACATCTTTGCCTCCGTCATCAAGCGACTCGCGTCGCGCAACATCCCATTCAAGGCCCTGGTCATCGGAGCCGGTCCGTGCGAGGAGTCCATGAAGGCCCTCCCCAACACCGTCTTCGCTGGCTGGATGAGCGGCGACGAGCTCAGCACTGCCTACGCCTCCAGCGACGTCTTCCTCTTCTCATCCGGCGTCGAAACCTTCGGCAACGTCACGCTCGAAGCTGCTGCCTCTGGCCTGCCGATCATCGTCGAAGAAGGATGCTCCGGACATCTCGTGCAGCATGGTCGCAACGGCTTTGCCTGCGCCAACGGCGACGTCGATGCCTTCTACGATGCCACCCTCTGCCTCGTCCTCGACGACGAGCGCAGAAACCTGATGTCGCACGCGAGCCGCCAATTCTCGCTGCAGTTTGAAAAATCCGTCGTCTGTCGCAGAATGCTCGACAACTACACCAAGGTCACCAAGCAATTCTTCGACGAGTACGGTGGCCACCATGCCAACCGTGATGCGGAGTACCACAAGGAGCACTCCTTCGTCGGCGGCAACTACCCGCGCCCATTCCTCCTGCAAATGTTCGAGTATCTCTTCGTCGTCCTGTTCCAGGTCATGTACCAGATGGCAACTTTCTTCATCCACGTGCGCGATTCCTTCCCGCTTGCCAGCACCAACAAGCAACGCGTAACTGCGGCAGCGGTGACCACCAAGAAGGTTGCGCCACAATCGCCAACATCAGCGGCGAAGCAACAGCCCACCATGGCCACGCTGGGCTCTGCAAGCGAAGCAGAAACGCAGCCACTTATGGCCGACGCCGATGACGATGTCGAGCTTGGACGCATCGAGGAGGTCGAGGAGATCAGCGACTCCGACACCGATTTCGAATCCCAGAACGCACCCCTTCAAACGATTGACATGGACAAGGACATGGAGTGCGAGACGGAAACCACCGTCAGCTCATCGTCGGAACGATCGCAGGAGCAATCCCAGGGTTCCATGGTTTGCTTCGGCAAACAGAAGAAGTCGAAAAATGACATCTACGTCTCACATGAGATCACGAAGGCCATCATCCGCCTGGTCTTCTTCCAGTTCCTCATCGAATGCAGAACACGCGATTTCTTCGGATACGTTCTGTCTCCATCCAAGTGGACAACGATCTCCGTCGGACGGCGACGAAAGAACAATTAATTTCGGCAACGCTTGACCTTCACCAATTCACCAGACGGCAGTCTGAGAAAGCAGCAGCACTTGGTCATCATCTGCTGCTGCCGTTGGTCTTGGGTCTTGGCATCTGTACTTTTGGACTCCAGTATCACATTTCACGATTATTCCATTCCACGAACGGTGCTTTGTAACAATGAAATCAATATACTTTTACGCAGACACACTACTCAATCGTATGGTGATGGTGGGGCATTGGTGATTGTACTGAAGTTGAGCCTGTGAATCTTAGATTAGTTGTTGTTGTTATTGGGAATGGTCACACATCTGGCCTATCGTGGATTTGGCATGGTGACAGATGCACTGTCGTCATCAACATTGTTGTCCTCCTCCCTTGGCCACGGAGATCGATCTGACCGGAGTCAGGAATTGTCACGTTCTTCATTGGTCATCCATCTACGAACGGTCAGAAACGATACGACAACAACATCTTCAACGGTCTTTCCAGCAGCCGACCGTTGATGCAAAGCGGGAAAGATGAGTCACGAATAGACATGACTTTTCTCAAACACGATTCCTCCAAAAATCGGTCCACTCAACCGACCACCACACACAAACAAAAGGGAGAACAACGACACCGACGCGAACGACAACGGCAACCGAAACGAGAAAAGGAAAGACCGGAGGTGCGTGGGAATGGCCGTACGCTCTCGTGCTATCATGCGGCTTCCCTGGTTTTCATTCATTTGCACACGACACACCTCATCGCGCCACTTCGCAAAGTGTTCGAGACGGTGCAACAAGAATCGAGGGGAGAGTGAGAGAGAGAGTGTGCGTGCGTGTGGATCTACTTGTTCTCTGCCATCAACATACGACTAGCTTACACTCTATCGCACTCTCAACAGCATTCCGTTGAAAGGCACAAGGCCAATGACATCCAATGGATCAGCCTTCAGTCCACCGCGTCGTGATGATCAACGCAAGAGATCCAGCATCGTTGTGCGCGAAACGAGCACCAACCTGACCGATAATCGGCCTTCTTCCGAGGCTTCGCCATCGCCGACGTCGGTACCACCCCCGGCGATGCCCTTGTCAGAATCGGCTCAGCCATCGGTGGCATCCACGACGACGAATGCGACAACGACACAGCAAGGCGTCGCCGATGACAGCAAGCGAAGGAAGCTGGAGACCCCACGGCGGACCCAAGCTTCGCCATCGGATGGCGTCACCAACGACAACACCAAACGGGCCAACATCGTCGATGACAGCACGGATGAACGCACAAGCAAGGATTACTACTTCGATTCGTACGCCCACCATGCCATCCACGAGGAGATGCTCAAGGATGAAGTGCGCACCAATACGTACAAAACGGCCATCCTGCAGAATCGGCATTTGTTCCAAGACAAGGTGGGTCATCACTTGTGCGGTCGTACGGAACATGTATTGCATTGTGAAGTTAGTGTGAAGGTATTGTGAAGGTAGCATGATGGAGATGTGGGGGTAGTGGTGCTACAGGAGTCCTCTGAACGGTTTTTTGGGGCATCAGATGCACACCATGTGTATTAGAGTGGCGAAGAACACTCGCTGATGCTATCTTGTTGACTCACCCCTGCAAAAATAATGCGGTTCTCATCAAATACGTCCTTGGCAATCGACGCAACGACAACAACAACGACTTATCCAACCACAATCACTCCATACCAAATCACCACATATTATATCACCACATCATGTCATGGTCACAGATCGTTCTCGATGTCGGTTGCGGAACTGGCATCCTATCCATGTTCGCTTCGCAGGCTGGAGCCAAGAAGGTGTTCGCCGTCGACTGCTCCGCCATCGCCGATCAAGCTAGAGAGATCGTGCGGATCAACGGATTTGCCGAGAACATCGAAGTCATCAAGGGAAAGATCGAGGAGATACAGCTTCCCGTTGATCACGTTGACATCATCATCAGCGAATGGATGGGCTACTTCCTGCTCTACGAATCGATGCTCGACACCGTCCTGTTCGCCCGCGACAAATGGCTCGTCAAGGACGGCGTGATCTTCCCCGACAAGGCAGTCATGTACATATGCGGCATCGAAGACGGTCAGGTCAAGCAGGAGAGGATCAACTTCTGGGATGACGTGTACGGTTTCAACATGGCACCGATCAAGCAGATCGCTATCAAGGAACCTGTCGTTGATGTTGTCCTGCCCACAGCGGTGGTCACGGACGCAGTTCCCATCCTCCATCTGGACATCCTTACCTGCACCAAGGACGATCTCGCCTTCCAGGCGCCGTTCAAAATCAAAGCAACCCGCAACGACTTCCTCCATGGCCTGGTGGCTTACTTCGAGTGCGCCTTCACGCAGGTGCACAAACCGATCGGATTCTCCACGGCCCCATTTTGCAATTACACTCATTGGAAGCAGACACTATTTTACCTCCCCGACGTCATCACCGTCTGCGAAGGTGAAGAATTGACAGGTGACATCGCGTGCCAACCCAACAAGAAGAACAACCGAGATCTGGACATTCAGCTCTCCGTATCCTTCCAAGGTCAGCATTCCAACTACAGCAAGACGACGGACTTTCGCTTGCGGTAGATGCGTTGCTCTCTGTCTGCCTGTTTGCCTGCCTGCCTGTTTTCAAACGCGGAGCTTCATCTTTTCAAGGGGGGAAGACAAATCATGAAAGAAGGAGCTTCATTGGGGAAGCACTCGAAGAACGGAAGTGCTCTCGGGAACAGCGCACGGAACGCACGAGCGATGCGCGAACAGTCAAAAGTGGGCAGGCAAGCCAGCAAGGAGGCAAACAACTACTCATGCTCGCATACAGAGGATAAATCAGAATTTAAAACGCGACAACAAACATCCGAGCGCGATGGTGTGAATGTATTGGTCGAATTGAATTGAGTGGAGTGAACGACCAGAGCACAATTCCTTACACTTGGTCCACAGATATTCGGTTGCGGAGCCAAAGCGCATTTTGTCCAGGGTATGAGCACCAAGGAACTGTTTACTTTTCGATGCTCAGGACGATGGCAGTGATCTTCGTCAGTATTGATCACCCATGTCCGGATGAACTCTTTGGTGAAGAACTGAAGGGCACTTCGGTTGAAATGGCATGTTGCGGTTCCAAGAGCTGTCAAGTATCTTGCAACATCGCCCGTCATCGACCTGTACGTGTGGAACCGGCACAACGACACATCACTGTCCTGCGCATGCAAGAAGGGACACGACAGCATGATGTGGGTGCTGTTGCAGTCAAAGAAACTAGTCCACTCCGAGCTCCGCAAGCACAATCATGACGACGCCGAAGACGCCGCAGCGTGAGACAATACGAGTAATAGGAGATGATTGTTCAATAGTATGGCGCACTGCGACCTACTCGTACGTTGCCTTCATCGGCTTTGGTCACTTGCAGTCGTCCCTTCTCGCTTTTCCTGCTCTTTGGTCTGTTTGGGTCAGATCCTTCTTCCCAGGGAACGGAACGGAGAAGTTCGCAAGTATTCCATGAACTTCCCTCGTCGGGACCGTATCACGCCCAAAAAAGTCCGAACATCGCCGATGGCTTCAAGCCATCAGTATCTTTGGTCATCAACATTCTCACGAGCGTCCAGCCGTTCGACTGCCTGTTGCCAGAGAGGAGCGGGAGCGGAACTTCTTCGTGACCCTCTCCCTTTCCCGCATGTTGTCACAACTGTCCTTTTTCGTATTCACATCCTCCCCCGCTCCCGTTCATCACAATCATCACAATCATAATCTCTACCACCGCCACTTCGAAATCACACACAACAACCAATTCTCGCCACCAGCAGTCACCATCACACTCTGGCACTTCGCTACACTACGACACGAACATAACGAATACAAGATGAAAGCATCAAAGATCTTGTTTGGCATCGTCCTTTTCCTCTCCGCCGGATCGGGCGCCTTCGCATGGGCATCGGCTGCGGCCACATCGGCCGTTGTGCTCAAGGACTACAGCGGCGCAGCGGCTGGACTGTTCAACAACATGCGCACCCCCGCCGCGCTGATCGCCGGTTCGATCGTCCCGCTGGGTTTGCTGGGATCCGTCCCAGTCGTCGAAGGTGACGACAGCCGGACGCGTCTCCTGAAGAGGGGAAATATCCTCGTTGCCATCGCGTCCGTGCTGAGCGAGATCATCGCGATCACGTACTCCACGATCGCCATCAACAAACTGGCTGAGATCCAATATCCAGCCACTGCGTCGGTGGTGGAGCTGGTCATCAACCACCACGAGCTGGCATGGATCGGCACGAACATCCACTTTCTGGGAGGCATGCTCGGCTTCGGGTTGCTCGTCGGCAACAAGGCCTTCCTGAACTTCGGCCACAGGGTCGGCAAGGTCGCTGCGTGCTGGGGAGTCGCCGCCTTCCTCCAGTGCCTCTCCATCGTCAATCGAGGAATCGCGATGGGATCTGGCACGCTGGAAGAGACGTCGGCCAGAATCGCCTCCAACCTGTTCACCCTCACCACGAGGTACATTTTCCTCGTGCTCAAGAAGGCCGACGGAGTCCTCTCGATTGCGTCGATCGGCATCTTCGGCATGTCCCTCGTGTTGTTGGCGAAGCTGTTGCTCACCAATCCCGAGTCCGCCACGCCGAAGAACAAGACTGCCTAATTGATCGGTCAGTCAGTCGATGAACGAGTTCAAGGAGCGACGAAGTGGCTAACCATCGGTGCCCACAGATGGCTCCGAAGTTCAGTTGCGAAAGGATTGCTGATGGCGTCAACTTCCACGGAGTAGGTAGAGTGCTCGAGAGTACTCCGCAGTATTGCATTTCAAGGCCACAAATTGGTCTGTCACACGCAGCCCACTGTGGGCTGGACGACGGTGTACTCGCTAGAGAGTAATTAAGATGCCATAGAACATTGAATTGTATTATATGAACACATGATGTATTATTGCAAGTAAGTATTCTATGCGTGTATCGTGTGAGTTTGTGTGAGAGTACGATTATACGAGTATGCTCTACTCTTTCTGGGGAGAGTGAGAGCGAGAGTCTGCTTCGCTCCTTGACCTGTCCGAAGAAGAAGAAGAAGAAGAAGGAAACCACGTCTGTCTGCCGGCGCTGTTGAGACGTGTGTCGAACTTGTACTCACAGAACGAGGCAGCAGAAAGTGATGGCCGTGACAGCATCCACAAAAACAAGGCCGACGAAAAGACAACCACACACAACAACAACTCACAACGAGCAAACTTGTGACCACATCTCTCACACACACACAGACTGTTATTGCCACAGGAATACCTGCACATAGAAAGGGAAGCATCAGCACCAAAGACACTTGCAATCCAAACATCGGTAATAGAGTACAGTATTCCAGTGGTAGTCAACTATACTATCTACATTGCCCTATCAGTCAAGATTGTTCGGCATCATGTCCAAGACAGAAGCAGTTCTGCTGAGCCTCACATCTCTTGGAACTTCCGCAAGGTGCGTTGCAACAGTTTTTACAGTCACACATAGCAGCACGATGCTGCCAAATTTTTGTTTTTGTTTTGTTTTTCCACTCAGTCCGCCACAGGCTCACATCTTCGTCAACACGCATGTTCGAAACGCGTACTCCACTCAACTGTTCCACTCAACTGCTCCACTCTTTACTCGTATGCTTGCGCATCTGAATCCTATCTATCGCACTGATACCACATTGTCCTGCTCCCGTCTTGCTCTCGAATTCCCTACTTCTGCTTTCACGACAACCACATCACAGAGCATCTTCGATCCTGCAGAGGAACCCCAAGGTGAACGGACCCAAGCATGCGCTGGATTACGAGAAGGAATCCTCATGCTGGAACTCAGATGGCGTAAAATCCGGCGAGACGCCCAAACCGCTGCATTTCATCGTGGACTTTGGCCGATCGGTGCGCGCCACGCAGATTCGGATCCAGTTCCAGGCTGGGTTTGTGGCGGAAGAAGTGGCGATCGAATACCAGACGGAATCGGGGTGGCAGACAGCCATGGAAGAGGAGGAGCTGGAAGATACGCACGAGATGCAGACGATCGACTTGGAATCTGAGGTCGTATGTCGGGCGATCAAGCTGAACTTGGATGAATTCAAGGACTTCTACGGACGAGTGACAGTATACCAGCTGCAAGTGTGGGGCCACGAAGCGGAATGAGGTGCAAGGTGGGAATGGTAGTTGGATAGATCATGGTAATATGTTAGCTCATGCCAGAGCGTTGAATAGAATGAATGGCACGATTTGCACAGTGTCGGTAGGACATGTCAATTCTCTCGATTCTCTGATCTCTAGATTATTATCGCGTACCTGCGATGATGTCATTCTAGTCGAACTAGTCTGTGAGTCATATGTATTTTCAGTGAATGATGCAGAAATTTGGAGCTTTGTCGGCCAAAGTGCGCCGTCTCGCGTGTCGCAGTTGCTAAGTAGGGAGCCGTTGGGAAGCCTTTCAAACTGCACGTCACGACGGAATCGCTCGTTGGATTGGTGGGAAGCACATGTCACAAAGGAAAAGAGGTGGGATGAAGGCGATGCGTTGGCTGTAATTTGTGCGTGCGACGGCGCACAGAGTCAACAGGCGTGATGGCGAAGTGGACGAAATCTGGCGAAAGCCGAAGTCTCATTGCACCAAGAATGCTGGCACTCTTTCTTGCCATGGGTTCACTGTTTCTTGTTTGATCGATTGTCACAACAAGAAGCAACAAAGACAGGGGCGCCTCTTCATCTATGACAGAGAGCCTGAGACTGAGAGGAACTGTGTGCTTCGTGTCGTCGTCAGCATCAGTCACAACGGCAGTGTCGAGTACATAGCTGTGCCAATACACACCTCTGCAGCCATATCCCACAGAACCCTTGCAATAGTGGCACCCTACATGCTCCACCAAGATCCTGATCGCAACGCTCTGAGAGCTATCTACTGTCACAGTACACCTCCTCTACGTGTTCCATTCCAACATATAGCATACATAGTATACCACACCATACACAAGACCACAAGACTGCAAGACTGCAAGACCGCAAGACAACACGATAGTCAAAGACGAGCGGAGCGTTGAGCCCACGATGGTGAACAAGTCGACGCAGCTGGGATCGGCAAGAGACAACGGAAGCACGAGGATCTCTCCCAATTCATTCCGAAAGATGAACTCCAAGCCTCTTTCTCATTCCTTCGCAGCGATTGTGGAACCCGACTCTGAGGACGAGGAGCCCGTGCATTCGGATCGTCATCGTCGTCATCGCAGTCCACAGCAGCAGCAGCAGCAGCAGGAGAGCCATGGGCGCATTGTGACCCCCACGAACATCAGCGGTGGCAATGCATCTGAGACGACCGCTGTGGAGAAGTGGCTAATGTCTCCTGCTCACGCCACTCCCAACCACAGCAACAGCAGCAACAGCAACAGCAACAGCAGCAGCAGCATCAGAAGCAGCAGCAGTCACAAAGATCGACAGACCAACGGGGCCTTCACCGCCAGAACGGGCGCGTTCAGCCCCGTCGGAGACTCCAGCTCCATCGTTTCATGTCCACCAGGGATGGATCAGCAACGACTTCGCAATCGCTGGAAGCAACGGGCCAAGGATCACATGGGAATCTCAAGCACGGAGCATTCGCAAGGATCCATGCATCGACACTCGCATCATGGCAGTCGGGGGTCCCGGCGGGTCTCCAGATCTTCGGCTGGGCACTCAAGAAGGCCGGCATCGTCCAAGAGGCGCTCGGCCAACGACATCCTGCGATCATCGCAGATCCAAGAGAATGACATTCCAACAACGGATGAGGCCCACAGATCTTCAGACCCAAACATTATCGATGCCGACGGCGCTGCAGACCCCCAAATCAGAAGCAGAGAAAAGACAACGAAGGCAGCTCCACGACGACGAAACACGGACTCGGGGATTGTCTGCATCGATTTGACAAACTATCCAGAACCACGCACAGTGCAGAGCAAAGGCGATGGCACAAGCAAATCAGCTGTCGTCACACCTCCACACTCTCCCATCTGCACGCACCCATCGAAGCGAGGTTCGCCGGACACAGTGCCATCCGTGGCATCCATGTACCGCAACCAAGCCTCATCAATGCCCACCGATCATTCCTCCTCAAGATCCATCCTGGATTCCAACAACTTCTCCGAATCAAAGCACGAGAGGGTCCTTGTCACCAACACTCCAAATGGTGAGAAGCGGGAGAGTCCGCATTCGCATGTGGGTACACATCCGGGCAAAGATGCACGCGCAAATCTCAACACCAGCACCACCGTGCAAGTGGGTACGCCCACCAGCGGCAGCAGCGCGACTGCTGCTCCCTTGTCGCTCGCCAGACGCACAGGACCCCGTACCAACAGAATCTCGCTGCACATTTACGATCTCATTTCTTCCGAGGTCATCATGCAGTTGCCGTTTGGTTGCCAGTTCCCCATAGGAGAATGCTTCACCGCCGTCAACTCCAGCCTTCACTCCATGGGAACCGGCGCCTACCATGTCGGCATTGAGATCAACGGCGTAGAATACGCATTCGGTGCCAACGACACCAAGGGCGCCACGGGCGTCTTCACCTGCTTCCCCAAGAGCTCACCGGGATACCAGTACCGCACCACCATCGAATTCGGCGAGCGCTCGCTCAAGCGCAAGGCCTACTTCGTCCGTGGAGCCGTGCGTGATGCACCTCCAACGGATGGCAAGCCCTACCGCATGATCGAGCGATACGTCGATGGCAGAGAGATCATCCGGGAGATGGCGCGCCAGTACATGGGCATGGACTACGATCTGCTCAGGAAGAACTGCTGTTCCTTCGCCCACGATGCTTGCGTGCGTCTCGGAATTCCGGACGCGGAGATCCCTTCCTGGTTCCGCAACTTGGCGATGGCCGGCGCCGTCACGCAGGATGCGGCACGCAGCGCCACAAACCCCATCACCTCCATGCTGGCCACCTGCGATTGCGACAACACGGATGATATTGTGCAGCCGACCGACTTCGGTCTGTCCTCCTCTACACATCAACAACAGCATCGCAGCGCCAAGGGCAAGCTCTTCGATGAGGAAGTGACCATGAAACGCGCCGAAAGTTGGAGGCTTTAGACCAGTCCGCATCAAACATGTATTATACCATACACACCGTGATCCAAGCGTCCCCCCGATGCCATTTGCATGCAGACGACTCAATGTGAGACCAACAGCATCATCAACATCAACAACGACTATGTATAACGTGCTACTCATCCACCCCAAATACTTTAGCAACAGCATTCATAAGCCAACATGCGTACTGGTACCGTACGAACACAAGTACGCACACAACAATGAAGTGTAGAGTAGCAGACAGCTGATGGTTGGATTCTCTCTCTAGAGAGAGTACGAGTTGAGGAGGATGCTGTTGTGTGAAACTCTTCTCAATTTGAATAGTGCTTTACGCATGCTCGCATGTCTGTATATAAGTACGTACGAACACTCCGCTCTATCTTCATGGCATCGCCTCCAACGCAAGAATGATCTGCTCGAACGTTGGTCGTTCGTTGGGATCCTTCTTGATGCACGAACGAATCAATGCCTGGAAGGGTGGCGGGCACCACTTTGGAATGTCGGGTCGCTTGTCGCGATTCAGCACGGCGAGTGCGCACTGAATGGCCGACATGCCATCGTAGGGACATTCCCTGGACAGCAGCTCCCAACAAATGATGCCAAAGCTGTAGATGTCCGCCTTCTCGTTGTACTTCATGTTCGCGAGCACTTCCGGTGCCATCCATTGGACCGTTCCGCAGTTCCCCGTCATGCTGCGCTCCTGCGACTTGAGGCGGCTGAGACCAAAATCGCACACCTTGGCAGTGTAGCTCTCGGTGAGAAGGAGATTGGCCGACTTCAAGTCTCGATGCAGGACGGGAGGGTCGCCGCTGTGCAAGTACGCCATGCCCTGCGCAGCGCCAGATGCGACATTCTTGACCAACTTCCATGGCCAGGTGCCCTTGGGTGGGATCGGCGCTGTCAATCTGTTGGCGGTGTTGTTGGTGCTGGGAGGTGTTCCATGGCGGTTCGGGACGTACAGACGCATTGGCCAGGAACCCTTCGCGGTGCCATCGGCTGGAACGTACGGCGCGTTGAGTGGTAGGCGCAATGAATCCCATACAGACCCATTGATTGCCAGTTCGGTGATGATCGCTCGATTGGGCGGATCGAAGCAGGCTCCCATGAATAGGCAGATATTCGGGTGTCTCATTCCCTACGAATGTCGTGTCGTGTGGTCGGTTCACATGGCAGTAGAGTACGGATGTTGAGAGTATTTGAAGCGCGATTAGAAAGCAGAGTAGTTGGTTGCATTGCACCAACGCACGTTAGACGAGAATGGGTGAGCGGACGAGCCAAACACACTTACACATGCACTTTGTACGCACACAATTGAAATAATACCGACACCATGACGCCATCAACAGCGACGACGACGACGACATACCTTCAACAAGTTGATTTCCGCCTTGAATTCCTGGAGGATCGACTTGGCAACTCGTTTGCCCTGTGCGGATCCTGTCAGGATCTTGACCGCGACTGGTGTTCCCCGCCATGTTGCCTTCCAGATCTGTCCAAATCCGCCACCGCCAATCACTTCTTGCAGCTTCAGTTCTTCGAAGCGGATCTTGGTCTTGAGGGAGTTCTTGGAGTCAGTGGACATGGTGAGGTCGGGACGGACGTGGCGGATGTTCTTGTGCGGATCGCCCGATGGGATGGTGATGTCATCCCCAGACGCCATGCTTGTTTCTGATGCGAAGCTCGCGGTGGAATTGTCATCATTCCGGAGGATGGCGTCGGTACGGCCACCTGCCTGCTTCGGATTATGTTGCAATCGGCTAGATGGCCTCGTCACATCCAGCTTGGACGCTGCGGGTTGCGCATCCGGTTGCACACGGACGTCCCAGTGGGTGGAATTGCCCGTCTCCATTTGCACCAGCTCCAATTCCTCCATCGACAATGATTCTGGTGGTGGCAAAGGCGACATGTTCTGTGGTCGACCGACGACTTCACCAAGAAGAGCATCGTCTTCATCTTCGCTGAACTGTGGTGCTTTGAGCGTGCGCTTCTGCATGTACTGCAGATTCGGAAGGAAAGGGATATGATTCACATCATCCGCAGCGTCATTTCCGGATGCGGCAGCAGCTATTGCTGCAATGTCGGCATCATCCGCTCGTGGGAACATGCTGGGGCCGGTGTAATTGGAATCGCCGTACTGTGGCACACGATCGTCGACATCGATGGATGGGATCTTCAATCCATCGTGCAGGCTGAGAATATGGTGGCATGCGTTGCCGCCAGCTGCATTGCTGTTGTTGCCATCGGCGGACGAAAAGCGATACTGTTTACGGACGTTGCCAACGCGTGGCGTTTCGTCGGCATGGCCAGGGCTGAGCAGGAGGCTATGGTGATTGGATCGTGCCGAAGACGCATGGAAGGAACTGTACATATGCGCGGATAATGAAGATGGTACCTTGGAGGTTGCTGACGATCGTCTGTTCTTGAGGGTGCTGCTGTTGCTTTCGGAGTACGACATGTTGTGCTGCTGCTGCGATTCCATGCCGTCTGCTGCGGTTGACGTGGTGATTACAATGTTTTCCAAGTCGACCGAGCTGTCGTCTCCAAAGACATTGTGCGCTGGTGCTGGTGCTGTATTGTCATTTCCATTGTGCATCGACGAAGTGAACGATGAAAAGTTGGATGATGTCTCCAAAGGTGTAGCGTGAAGATGACGCGTGGGCGTTTGGGCAATCTCTTCGGGCATTGTGAGCAAAGACGCGTCCTGGCCTGGCCGCAGTAGACTTCGGGATGCATCGTTTGCGGCATCGGCGTTGTTGTGCTTGGCGCCGCTGCCGCTGATCTTGGGTGTTGCACCCACGACGAGGCGTGCGCGGGATGCCGACGACGCGGTGGATTCGGGGGTGGTGAGAGAGACGTTGGCGAGGCCGTTGTCACCATCATCATTGCTGTTGTTTGAGCCCTTGGCGATTCCACTGTGAGCGTCGGAAGCAGCGATATCATCCGTCTTTTTGGGAGCGGCGAACGTTGTTGTGGATGGTAAGATGGCGGCGCTCCCGCTGTTGAGTCGATTGGTGATCGTCTTGTTAATGGCTGGCGATCTATTGGCATTGACCTGACGCAGCTGCGCTTGCGGAGCTGTTGTCTTGAAGGATGGCATGGTGAGGCCTGCTCCGACATCCAAGGAATCGAGGTTTGCTGTTGGGTTGCCGTAGTAGCTGGAGTATCCGCTTGATTTGTACTCGGGGATCGCACCAGCTTGCATTTGTGGTTGCTGATTCTGTTGTTGTTGACTTTGCTGCTGCTGATGAAGCTGCTGCTGATGAAGCTGCTGCTGCATGTGCTGTTTCTGCTGATGCGGAGAAACCACTGCGGTCATTGTGAAGTCGGAGGAGTTCTTGTAACTGCTGGCGTTGCGATATCTCGTCTGACTTTCCCCCATGTTGTGCTTCGGCGAATGGTAAAAGTGTGACGCTGCTGGCAATGTGGTTGACAATTGTCCCGCCGCAGCGTTCTTGATCGTTGCTGCATCCGTATGCTGCTGGAGATGACCTGGAAACGGCGGTTGGCTGCGATCAAGCTGAAACTGATTGACGCCAACACCAACACCAACGCCACCCTGCTGCAGCTGTTGGTTGCGAGTGTTGCTGCAGGAATGCGTGGATGCATCATTCTGCGCATACGCCTGGTGGTAATAGGTGCTGGTGTTGCTGCCAGCAATGTTGTTGTTGTGGTTGTGATTATTGGTGTTGCTGCTGGCGGCGATGGCGTTGTTGTGGTTGTATTGCAATTGGAAGACGCTGCGTTCCGGTGTCATGAGAGCGTCCGTGGGCATGGTTGTCATGCCCTTGTTGCCTGCCGCGCTGACGCTTCCCGCACCTCCGACGCCATTTGGGTTTGGAGTGTAGAGCCTGGCTCCATTCTGGACCTCCTCCTCATCGTCGCTCCATTCATCCGTCTTCTTCTTGGTGCGTGTCTTGTACATCCTGCGCTGGCGCTGCTGCTGGCGCCTTCGGCTTCCGCGAGCATTGGAACCGGAGTTGTAGTAGCCGTAGTAGGTGTTGGAGTGCGTGTAGTTGGAGTCGTTGCCATGATTGGACTCGAAGACGGTGTGCAGGAACAAGGCGCTGAGGACCACGATCATGCCCACGAGAAGGAAGGCGGAGTAGAGGGAGGTGTCGGTCGCGGTCGTGTGATCCGCGGGGAGACCGAGCTCCTCGTTGGTGAAGATGTCCTTCCAGTGATCCACGCTAAGTTGCTGACCGTCGTCGAAGCGTGGGTAGCGCTCGTTCGGTTGTTGCTGTTGCATTCGCGGTTCTGGCTGTGGGTAGCTGCCGGTGATGAGGTCATCGCGATCAGTCGCTGCGCCTGCAGCGTTGCCCCGCGCAGACAGAGGATCGTTGCGGTCGTTCGGCTGTTGTCGCTTTTGTTGGTTGCCATCGCGGTCGTTCTGATGCAGCTCCTTGTTGAGCTCATACTGCATCTTGTAGTTGGAGGATCTCCGCAACCTGTACTTTCCTGCCATCGAGGAGGCTGCCCGTGCGTCCGCGACGATGTCATCCTCTTCTGCCGGATTGATCTTCTTCGTTGGTTTGCGGTAGTCCGCATTGCCATCGCCGATTCCTGAGATGAAATGCGGAACTCTGGGTCGTTTGCCTTTCATTTTGGAGATGGAAAAGAGTATTGAGTATAGAATAGGACAGAGTCCAGAGCACAGAGTATACTCGCTCTATTACAGTGGTGCGGTTGTATCGTCTGCGGCTCAGAGAGTGTGGAGGGTCTGGGTGAGATTCCAGAGATTCCTCTTGTTGCTTCAGCTATGCTGCTTTTTGTGTCCTCTGCTTCGCTTGTGCTTCGCCTTGTCCTGGAGTGTTGTCTCTTGGCTGCTTGGGACAAGAACACGCGCGCAGATACAAGCTACCCACAAGAGAGTGCGAATTCTGAAGCCTTCTGATTGTTCTGCGAAGCCGCGGACGTAATTGTGATGTTTGAACCTGACCGGAGGGACCTCTTTCGTTGTGTGTGTTGTGTTGACACGCTTCCAGACCTGGATTCGCGTTGTTTTGACGTGTTTGCTCCTCAGTTTCTTGGTTTCTCGGTTGTTGGCGATGATGACTTCAAAGATCCGCAAACATGCGCTTTATGAATCCGACGTGCTCCCTTCTCCGCCCAGAGTCTCTCTGCTGGCAACGATGAGGCTGCCTTTCGTTCTTCCTCTCTCTACTCTGCTTGTATCTGGCTCTCTTCAATGCTCTTGGAGTCGCTACCTTTCGCGTCCTCTCCTCTCCCCTTGGTCTCTCTTGTCTGCTTTCGCTTGTTTCTTTCCTGACTTGGAGTTGGTGTGGAGTTTTGCCTGTTTCGACACATTTACCGTATTCTTTCCACTCTCACGATCCTAACCACTGCAACACGCACACAAACGCACAACAGAACACCAACTCGTGGAGGCAAACAGATCGCGCGCAAAACAGAGAGGTTCCGTTTCCTCAACGCCCACGCGTCTTTGCGTATCACGGATACGGACACCATTCTCGTTTGCCGATTTTATCGTGGGCTTTCACCACGATACTCGTGACACTCCCCAACAGAGCGATGTCGTGTTTGTTTGGTGCTTTGACATGGCTGCGACACGATACATATCGCTTGTTGTCGTGGATCACAACAGGCATGTCGCATGCGACGCCATCACACACATCAAACCTGTGATTTGCGTTGAACTGATATTTTCGATCTCTTGCGAGGTCTCAGATCTATTTCAATCCACGAGTGAAATGACAGCAATCGTGCATGACGTCAGTATTCCGACAACCAACCAAAGAGAGAAAACGCAACAGAAAACTTGGCAAGTGTGATCAACAACAACCACGAGAGCAATCGCAGTCGACGACTGGAACCTCGAGCATACCTGCGGGCCAATCCACACAACAGACGCCAACCGTCCAACATCCAGGGCCATTGAGATCATCCCACCCAACGAGCGCGCTATACATGCAAGTACTTGTGGATCAGAACGAACAAAAGAGCGCTGAACTGGGTTCTACTCCACTGCACTCCATTCTACTCCACTCCACTCGCATTCCGACGTCTCCGCACCCTTCGCAGAAGCATCCGAAACATGACAGGAACCACCGACACCCTCATGGCCGCGGCTGCCAATACGTCTAATACGAACGTCCGGTGTGGAAGACAACGATCCCAGAAACCAAAAATGACAAAGGCGGAACGCAGAGAGAAGTACACTGCGATCGCCAGAAAACGACGCGAAAAAGTCAAGGAACGTCAATTCGGTGGCTCGCGCCGGCATTCCAGATACGGCAACCATGGAAAAACGCGCAAGGATGTGTGCTACCTCTGCCGCAAACCAGGGCACACCGTCGCCAACTGTCCGAAGCAGCAGCAAGGCCATGCAGCAAGCGCGAAATCCATCTGCTATCGATGCGGCTCGCAAGAACACACCCTATCTGGCTGTCCCCAGCAGGCCGATCCGAACAATCGCGACAATTTGGCATTCGCAACCTGCTACGTTTGCAATCAACGAGGACATTTGGCATCCAAATGCCCACAGAACGAACATGGCCTTTACGTGCGGGGTGGGTCCTGCCGGTTCTGCGAGTCTGTACATCACTTGTCCAAACACTGTCCAGAGCGACCGGATGGCAGAAATTACAGTCATAACAACACGAGGCAGAGCAAGAAACAGAAGGAAGACGACGACAGCATCATTCCGGATGATGAAATTCTGCAAGATCTGGTGGAGAACGCCGAGTCTTCAAGGAAAGGAAGCTCCACACCCAAGGCGGAAGTCAAGAAGAAGCGGGTCGTCCAGTTTTAAAAGAATTTAACGCTGTCTTGATGTTGCATTATATTATTCCATATAATATAATATAATATAATGTAATATAGAATTATACACCGCAATGTACACTTACTCGTACTCATAGGCATTGCATGAGAATGTGAGGAAAGAGAAGACGAGAGAGGGTGGATGGAAGGAATTCGATGGCGCCCCTTGAGCCGATGTGGGGCGCGGTATCCATGTCTCAAAAAGAATCCGAAACGTGCGCACACGTTTGTGCCCATCGAAGGTCAACCCAACGCTCCGCGCACCTGTCGCGTCGTTCTCGATCGCCAGAGACAACACAACACACAACACACAACCACAAACAACACATAAAACTTTGGATTTGCTCATTCGTTGCTCTTGTCATCATCGTCGTCATCGTCATCGTCATCGTCATCGTCATCATCACCGCGCAAGCGCCGGTGGGGGAAGCACGGTGGCCAACTGTCCTCCACAACCACACAGATCAACAACAGCCGCAGGGTGTGTTGCCATCAAGAAGTGGATTAGAGAATCAGTATTCTCCTGTACTCTCTAATTGTATTCCCAGTATTTCTGGAGAGTGCACATCATGGGACGAACCAAGAGTACACCAAAACAACACCTTTCTCGCAATGAGAATGTACTCGTACGGCGGGAGGATGGCACGCCCGCGACTGCGCAAGCGGTTGCGGTTGCGACCGACAGTCCAGCTGCATCGGAACAGGGCCAACGTCAACCAAACCATGGCGTGAAGAGCACATCCGGACTTGACCACAACAGCACGGCAGAAACCGTGGTCCTGGGGCGACGGACGCTCTCTACATCCATTGAGCAGTACTTTCACGAGGACAATGAGGCTTACCACAACCGTCCATCATCATCATCATCATCATCCATCAGATCTCACAGAGAGCGTGATGGTCTCGACAGCAACGATGATAATGAAGATGCCGATCTCAACGATGAAACCCTATTTCCGACATGGAGAGGACGCGTCAAACCTCGACAGGCCGACAGCGATGCTGCAGCGACAGATGTAGATGCAAACGCAGACGCAGAAATCAGCGACCAAACCTCCACCGCCCGAGCATACGAGTATCAATCATCCCATGATAAACGACAAACACTTCGAAAGCGCAATGCCATCCTCGACGATGATGATGATGACGACGACGACGATGACGATGACGATGATGATAATCCCGACGAACCATCGCCGCCACCATCGCCGTCACCAACAGCTGCTTGTGTGACGGGACATCGTGTGCTCCGACGAAGTTCTCGGAGAAGCACTCGTATGAGTTCGAGCCGTCATACTCGTACGACTAGTTCTGCAGCAACAAGTGACAGTTTGCTGGAGGCGCTCCAAGACAAGTATTTGGGACCAAACGCTGCATCCTCATCTCAGGCAAAGAAACCGAGAACACCGTCAAAGAAACGGAGCAAGCGCAAGCGCACCCGGGCTCAAACCTCCGCAACCTCCAAATCAACGAAATTCGTCACGTTCGCTCCTGCGCAAGATGAACCACGCCCAATCACAGCATCCAAGAGCAAGAGCAAGACCAAGAGGGCGCGCACCATCACCGCAACCAACCTCATCCAATACATTCCGGTACCTGAAATCCAAATATGGATAGATGTCATTGACAGCCTCCGCAAAGAGCCACAACATGAAACGAATCCTGTGGACGCATCGCCCCGAGATCCGAAACACCAATCATCTACGTCGATTTCCAATGCAAAAGCAGAAGCGAAGAAGCCGCCAGCAGCAAAACGGAATGCTCATAAACGGACCACAATAGTAATCACGCCGCAAGCACAACAGCCAGGTCCCAATCCATCACCGCTGCCACCTTCCACGCGGTCCCTGTTGGTCAAAGTCATCACACTGCAACATACACAAATCGAAGGATCTCAACTCGCCACCATGCGCGATGGCAGCGACAATGATGATGGCGCACTGCTCGTGCTCACGGATCAAGGTGTCGGCACGTTACTTCGTCACGTGATTGCAAACCAAAAGGCGTCGAGAAACCGTCGAACCAAATCCAAATCCAACGCAAACAACCACACAGGTGACATGCAGGCACATGCTTCTATCTGTGACAGAGACGAACGGCTGTACACGTTCGCCGATATGATGAAGCACCTGACCAAAGCATTCGGCCGAGCTCAAATCCCTGACAACCTGAAGGACAATCGCTATGAGCACACCCAGGAGCGCCTGCTGCACATGATCACGGGGGCCATCAACAGCGGATGCATGCAAGTCAAGCTGCAACCAACCGCGAAAGATGCCATCGCGATTCTATTCTACATCCGTCTCGAGAAGGTCATCGAAGCTGCCAATCCGTCGACTCTGTTGGCGCACAAGCACCATCAGCTTCTGCGATGCCTCCAGTCCAATCCATTCGAACAGAAACGTCCGCAGAATGCATCATCCAGCCACACCAACGTCTGTCCACATAGCAAGAATCAGATTTATCTTCCGAAACGCTCACCGCACGCATGCTTAGCTTTCGCATTCTTCATGCTCCTCGGTCCCAGCCATGACTTGGTGAAGCACTGGCTGCATCCCTCCATCTCGAAGCAGCCATTGAATAAACCCAACGCTGCAAGCGCCGCGGATGTTTATCGTTTGGTCGATAACGAACAATACAGCAATTGCTTGCGGCGATCTGCGTTGTCCATACCGTCATTGCCATCGAGTGCCGAGAACGATCACGAAGATGGAGGTGAAGATCGTGATGCGTCGTCCTCCTTCGGTCGATCTTCTACGATATCCTCAGACATTCCAGGACTTGTCCCAACCTTGCGTCCTTATCAAAAGGCAGCTGTTGAGTGGATGGTGCAGAAGGAGAAGCATCCGGAAGACGACGACGGTGACATCGAGAACAATAACACCTCACGCTCGCCTGTGCAGCATCAGCATCGAGGTCGTGAATGGGAACTCGCGTGGTTCGTGGTGACGGCAGAATTCAAGCTGATCCCACTGCCTACGTACAGGAACACCATGATCATGACGCCTACGACAGATACGATGCCTTCTGCAAAACGCAGTCTCCCAGCAGCGGTTGCGTACTACTGTCCCTACATCGGAGGTTGGTGGGCCGCCACTTACGAACAGGCCAAAGCGTACGTCATGCCAACGCGAAAGGTTCCCCTTCGTGGGGGCATCCTTGCGGAAAGCATGGGATTGGGCAAGACGGTGGAAGTCCTCGCCTGCATTCTGGCCCATCCCGCCCCATCGCAAGCGTCGGCGAATGGCAGCAGCGTTGCACAACAAGGAAGTCAGCTGATATCAACACCAACCAAGCAGCAGGGACGTGCCGCAGCGGCGACGGCGGCTGCAGACAAGGCGAGGAATGAACAAGCATCGCCAACTTCGGTCCTTGAGCTTGATGCACCCATCACACAGGGCGCTTCGCAATCAGGTGGCACCCAAACTCCGGTTAGCGAATCAAACGCGAGCAGCCCACTGCAGATCAAGGAAAGGTGGTGGGAAAGCGACGACGCGAGGAAGAATGACGTCCTCGGTGTATGTTTGTGCGGCAAGTCCATCAAATTTGATTCCAGAAGAAAGGCGCGTGACACCATTGTTCTTTGCGGAGAATGCGATGAACCGATGCATGCGGAATGCGCGAACATGAACATCGCGAATCTCAACGCCCTACCACAGCTACGCCTACGCCGCCAATTCTTCAACGATTCGATGACGGTCCGAATCCGATCATCTGAATCATGCCCGTGCTGCTTGGCGACCAAATTGTCGGCGACAAAAGGGCTGATTCCGTCTCGCGCGACTCTCATCGTGATGCCGCCTGCCATCCTGAGTCAGTGGGAACGTGAAATCCAACGGCACACGTTGGTCGAGAGCGGTCCCATGATGGCAGGGCAGCAGCAACAGTCGCTCAAGGTGCACGTGTATCCCGGAATACGCAACCTCACGAACCCAACTGGCAAGAAAGATCCAGCGAAATCCAGCCTCATTCACCCAACAGTGCTGGCCGATGCCGATATCGTCCTTACCACCTTCGACACTCTGATGGGAGATCTTAGCCATTCGGGAGAGAACCCATACGCCATCGGGGCGGGCAGCACAGGTACTAGCAATGGCACTGATACTGATACGGGTCGAACGCTTCGCTACCGCAAGCAGTATCGTGTGATCCCATCACCGTTGGTGTCCATTGACTGGTGGCGGATCTGTCTGGACGAAGCGCAGCGGATCGACAATCCCACAGCGGCATCAGCGAAGATGGCACTCCAATTGCACGCCCGTCATCGATGGTGCGTGTCGGGAACGCCCATCGGGAAAGGAAAGTTGGATGACCTGCACGGTCTCCTCCTGTTCTTGAATGTGCAACCTTTCGCGCAGAAGGGGTGGTTTTCGAATTGCTTTCTCATGGGCGATACCGCCGAAGAACGAGCGCTCTGGGAGGATCGGTTGAAACACCTTCTTCAGGACATCCTGTGGAGATCCACGAAGGCCTCATCCGAAGTCAGGCAGCAGATGGGCGTGCCTGAGCAAGTGGAGAAAAAGGTATGGCTTGAATTGTCCTCCGTGGAGCGGCATTTCTATCAACGGCAGCTGGAAGCCACGCTGAACATGGCTGGAGACGTTGCCGAAACGACCGCGATGTCGTCGTCGTCGTCGTCTTGCACAGCGAAAAAGCCCTTGTCCAAGAGACGCATGAAGCAACTCGATATGCTATCTAACCAGATGCAACGCCTCAGAGCAGCGTGTCTGCATCCCCAAGTCGGATCTGGTGGGTTGGAACGAATCAAGAAACGCCGCAACGGATCAGGAGGCGCAGCTGGACGTGGCAGAGGCCGCGGTGGTTCTGCCGGACAAGCTTCAACATCTGCCTCCGCCTATTCGCGAATTCTGACGATGGATCAGATTTTGGATCGATTGATTGATGATGCCAAGCTCAAATGCGAAGAGGCGCAGCGTCTCTCATCGATGCATACCAACGCCATGGCAGCAATTTCAAGACTGAAGGTGGACGCCAAATTGCGAGGCCAGACATTTCCAGAAACTGATGCTCAGTTACTGGCAAGCAGTTGCGGTCTGTACACCGAATCGCTGAAGATGATGGAAGGAAACTCCGTTCCGAGCAATGTCGTCGGTGAGGCAGTCCTCGGTGGGTGCAAAGGATTTCGATCCTCCCACACCGTTGCGCGAGACGGCAAGGCCAGGCTGGATTGGCAAATCAAGGAGGCGCACGAGTGGATCGAACGCAAAGCCTCCCTGTGGTCGACGATTGAGTTTGAGGGCGCATCCAAGAGAATCACCCAAATCAAGGTGCAGCCAATTTCATCGATCCCACACGATGTCGCGGAACTGGGCAACGCGGGGTCCTGGAGGGTCATCACGCCCCGAAAGTGCACATTGCAAGTTTCCAGCGCGTCGGTCGGTGGAGAGTTTGTGGATGTTGCCTCCTTCGAGATCGGGGAAGACGTGGACCACACCAGCTGGCTCGTGCGTCGGGGCTTTCGAACGAACAAATCAAAATCATGGCGTTTGTTGATTGAGAGTTATCATGGATTGGACGCAATCGGAATCAGTGCTGCGTCCGGGCCTTCCAACGAGGATAGCGTCAACCTTTATTGCGGAATGAATGTGGAAGTTTTCGAAGCGGATATTGCAAGCGACCCCTTGCAACAGCTCCACGCGCTTCACAATGCAACTTACGCTCTCTCGCGTCTCCTCACATGCAACTCAGACTGCAAGGCCGGCAGTGACGGCGAGAGGAATGAGAGTACTAGTAGCCCGGAGCAAGACGCGTCGCTGGAAGACATTCAGAGCAGGCTCTTAAAAATGAAGGATGAATCCAACAAGATCGAAACGCTCTACATGGGCAGCGTGCTGCCTCTTCACAAGGAAGGTCAGCGTCAACTGCAAGCTTCCCTGGGATCCATGAAGACCTGTCAGAAGAAGCTGTTCGATTTGTCGAAACATTCATTGACAAAGACGAACCGCGCAACAGCAAGTCTGAAGGACTGCTTCGATGATGAGTGGTGGATTGAGCTGTTGCTGCTGTACTCGCAGCACGGAAATCCAAGAGAGCAGTACGAGATGTGCAGGCGCGTGCACGAGGATCTGAACAGTGCCATGGAAGGTGCCTTCGATCGAAGGGAGCTACGCGCAAAGCCGTTTCCCCAGTTCTCCACCGTTTACGGTCTGCTGCAGGCCATGAGCATGAGGAAAGACGATCTACGCGCAACGTTGCCGGCAGGGAAACTCTCGGAATGCCTCTACACGTTCACCCGCTTCGATACCGAACCGAATGAGATAGACGTGATGGAGAGCGCCCAGTGCCAACGGTGCAAGAAGGACTGGTCTTGGACCGGCCCCATGTGTCGACATTGTCAGGTCTCCGTGAAGTTCCTCAAGCTGATCCCGGACCGTCTCTTCATGATAGTGCTGGAATCGATATGGAATTTCGCCAAAGGATCCAACCGTGGAAGCCGAGAGTTGGCCGCGGCGAAATCATCGGCCAAGCTGGAGGAACGTGCAAAGCAATTCTTCGAAGTCATCGAGGCAGAAAAGAAGGCCCGATCAGCAGCAGAGCGTGCCTGGAGGGTCCACCTTGACCTCCTGAACAATTTGGACGAACTTGGGATGAGCAAGCGATCCATTCGTCTTGTGATCGATGGTGAAGATTTGACGCAGCTGACGGAGGCTGAATTGAACGCTGTCATCCATCCCATCGACATCAAGCACAAGTACGCCGAACATTCAACGAAGCAAGCTATGGCGTTGGCGCAGCTGCGACGTCATAAGAGCACGTTGCGGTACTTGAAGAATCAAAACAAGGAACGCACCAACATGGCACTGCGAGAACATCACCGAAGCCAAGACGGAGAGAGCGACGATGCTGAAGAAGGCAGCGACGGAGAGAATTGCATGGTGTGCCTGTGCCCAATGAAGGGCAACCGCGCCGTCTTGGCCTGTGGACATTCCTTCTGCTATTCGCCATGCCTTGAGCGCCTGGTTGCGCGTGCTCCGGGCAGTCCTACCGTCGCTTGCCCCATGCGTTGCGCCACGAAGACCAGACGAAACGAGGTGATGATCTCAACCAACAAACGGTCTGATGATGGCACCAGAACCGCCCGTCAAATCCATGGCAGCTGGGGTACCAAGGTAACGAAGATCGTTGCCGATGTCATGGACGTCACCGATGTTGGTGACAAGAGCATCATCTTCAGCATGTGGGAGGATATGCTCGATGTTGTGCAGGCTGCGTTGTACGAAAACGGTGTGTCGCATGTCCGCGCAACAAGCTTATCCAAGATGGGCCAAAGCATGAAGCACTTCCACCGAGGTGATTGTTCCGTGCTGTTGCTGAACATCAAGAATGGTGCGGAAGGTCTTACTCTGACGAATGCAACTCACATCTTCATGGTGGAACCCGTTTTGAACGCCGCGCTGGACATGCAAGCGATTAGTCGAATTCACCGTATCGGACAAAGGGAGAAGACCTTCGTCCACAGGTATCTTGTGAAGAACACCATCGAAGCAAAGATCGACAGGGTGCGGATGCAACGATCACCCAACAGCGAGAGTGGATTGGTGGATGATAAGCGACAGTCAAAACAAGCGTACAGGGCAGGTGGCATTGACGGCGGGTTCGAATCACGTGACGAGCTGCTCAAAATGTTGACCAGTGGCGATGACGGTGACAATGACAGTGGCAATGGTTTGAATGGAAGTGCTTCCGTCGAGAGTACCCACTAGGACTCGGCCTGGTTCGGGTAGGATCATCGGTGGTGGAGATCTTCCCAACGGACCCGTCGCACATCTCTAGAGAGCAGCGCAGACTGCGCATACCAGAATACATACCTAGCTCGTGTAATACATTAGCAACCGAATGACCGGCAGTCGCGTGAAAGGATCCTCTCCGAATCGTGAATAGATGACGTCATCAAATACAACTCACCAAAACCATGCGAACAGAAGTAGATCACAGAACAGCCACTGCAACGAACAGAGGCCAACGGCATTACTCGTACTCGTAGTAGTATGCACTAGAGTCCGTGTGCCATCCAAAAGTGAACATACCCGTGGCATGCAATTGTAGAAGATCCTCTATCCCCGCTGGGCGCGTGCATCAGCTTGCTCCCATACGATTACTCCGGCTTCAATGGGCTGCTCTCCATCGTTCCAACAGACGACGCCTCATCTCATTTGCCTTTAGCTGTTACTTGGCGAATGGGTGCCAATCCTGGACGTATCGGGATCGGCATTGGCGTATGTGATCAATCTTCAACCGACATCCCCAGGCGTGATATTGTTCCAAGGCCTTCACCAAGTACTGCCGGATTGCATCATCGGGCACGGTGTCTTCCAGCTGGCGACCACCACGAGTGCCTCTCGCTTGCTGTTTGCTTCGAATGAGGTGTTCTGCAGCGAGTTCGTATCCAAGCGCGGTGATTTGCATGGATGATTCGTCGAGTGCTACTTGGATGGCCGTGTCGTACGCATCCAGGACCTGTTGGATCCTAGCACGATCACCTTTGCTGTCCGACAAGGATTGAGCTTCTGCTTCCAAGAGCAGCCTACATAAGCGAAGGGTGCTGCCTTTGGTCTTCTCAATGTCTTTCAGAGAAGTTATTTGGGAGCGTAGCTTTCGCTTGTGCGTGCGTTTTTTCGTCTTCCTGTACATCGCAGATGCTGCCAATCCCGACATGAGAAAACGAATCTGCTGCAAGATGTATGACTCATTGTCATTCCCAACACCTCGGAAAAGTTTCATCAATCGATTTGCGAGTTCGTGCTTGCCACTGTGATAAGCCACGGAGGCTGAAACGAAGAAATCAAACTTCGTCTCATACACCAGCGACGGATCTGGTGGATCCGTCTTCAAGTCTCTTGTCGCTTGAGTCTCGATGCGTGCCCAATCCACCTTTTCGAGCCCAGCCATTGACTGGGAAAGCCGAAGATAGGAGTCTGAAATTTCATCCAGAGAAGCCACGCGATAAATGCGAGACTGCTGCATCGTGTGGCCGATGCTGTCGCTCAGCTCCTGGAGTGTGCGATTTTGAAAGTACGAGATGCCAAACCGAAACTGCATCATCCTGAGACCCGCTTCGAATTCTCCAGCTTGCATTGAGCGGTAGTGTGCTTTGCAGACGAGGTGATCGACCTCCTCTTTGGGTCGATTGAAGCGATAGAAAAATTCATTGGTGCTGATGTCTACCAGTCCGCCGAGTTGACCCCCGTTCGTCATATCCATAATTCGTTGCGCGATATCGGTGCATCGCATCGCTGAATCAAAATCGTTCAGGACGTTGTCAAACAGCACCCCAAACCCACAGAAGCCCAACGCTGATGCCTCGCAAATCCCATGCTTGATTGTGATCTTGATCATTTTGCATACGAGGAGGAGGAATGGAATAGGATCGTTCACTAGCGTCGATCGATGTGCGACTTCGCACGCGATCTGCATTGCCATCTCTGTTCGGTAGTCATCCATCAGAGGCAAGCCTAGGATCTCTTCGTCTGAATGACTCTTCAAGTACGACTTGATCTTCAATATGTCTCTCACGATTTGGATAGGATAAAATCGACGAGGGAACAGGTGTAGCAAGCGAGCCGCACGCGTACTCACTGCCAACGACTCCACGTACTTGTTCTCCCGTCCAAGCGCGTTTGCTATCGAGAAGTACGTCTGCAGCTTCTCATCCAGCGTCTTGGCCCTTTCAAAAACCTCATTGCCGAGCTTGTAGCCGACCTCAAAGTGTCCCAAAGAAAGCTCGGCCTCGGCTCTCACTTGACACAGTCGAAGGGACAGGTCGTAGTGATCTTCCCATGGCTGCCTGACACGCTTGAGTGCGATGGACGCCTTGTGCAGATATCCGGCGGCGGATCCAAGAGCTGCCATCTGTAGCGCCTTCTCTCCGACGCGCAGATTCATGGTGACGGAGAACATGTGGTCCTTGGTCTGGACGCTGTTGAGATGGTCTGCTGCAACGAAAAGAAGGGTGTCGTCCTGTTGCGATGGATGGGAATGGTCTTGCAAGGAGTGATCATGTGAGGAGCGTTCTTGCGAATCTTCCATCTGCAATGGTCCCACATTGGTCCTGTCATATTGATTTCCGAGGTCAATGTGATCGAATTCTTGTGCTTCCGTGTACAGATCGAGGAGGCAATGGCCAATCTTCACTCTCAGCTTGTCTCTGGTCTCGCCATATGGAACGAGTCCGTATGCGGCCTGTTGGATGCGATCGTGAGCGAACTGATATCTGTGTGTGGTAGTTGTGGACTTGATGATGAGTCTTTCAGTCACGGCTTGTTGAAGGGTGGATATCACCTTGGATTGGGTCCATGCGGATGCCCGTGATGAGGCATGACCCAGCACCTTGTGGAGAGTGACGAGGTCAAAACGAGCTCGGATGTATGCCGCGATGGACAGCACATGCTGCACATCATCCGGCAGCTGTCTCAACTGATTCTCGATGGCAGCAACGATGTTGTCACTGATGGGAAGATCATCAATGTCGTCGTCGTCGTCGTCGTTGCCGTCGTGCCTGTCATGAAATCCATCATCATTCCTGAAACTGGCGGACAGGCCAGAGGTGCGGTTCTTGTTCTTCGTTGGTAGGTTCCATTCCCACATGAAGGTGATGCGACTGAACACGATGATGTTCTTGCGCTTCAGCTCCTCGATGGCTTGGAGTGTGAAGAAGACGTTGCCACGGGTCTTTTTGCGCAGCTTCCTTGTGAGGACGAGCAGATCGGGATCGTCCTGTGGGCGGTCGAACATGTCGGACAGCCAGTGCGTCATTTCGTTGATGGAAAGGTTGGTGATGGTGATCTGTTCGAGATCCGGCTGCTGTCGTTGGCCTTGTTGTTCGGAACCGTTCTTGATACAACCTTCTTTGCGAGATCCCTTGACCCTCTTTTGGCCGGCTGCCGTCTCGTTGTTTGCAGCTTCGCCACTTGACACCAATCGATCCAGAAAAGATGTCCTCAATGCCGCGTCTGCTTCCAGCTCGACGATCTCGTCGTTGTGAGGATCGGTATCCTGTCGGATGGCACCAAGCAACATGAAACTACGAAGGTCGGGATCAGCAATCATTGTTGCAAGGAGATCCAGTCCAGCGGACGAGGACCACTGTAAATCGTCAAGGAAGAGGTACACGGGTTTGGTTGGCGTGGAAATGGCCTTCATGAACTGGATGAAGACGTACTGCAGCCGGTTCCACGCGTTCTGCGAGGTTCCACCAGGCGCTGATTGCCCATATACAGTGGATCGGTGTGTACTGGACATGATCGATGGTGAGATTGATGCAGAACCAGATGCCACCGACAACTGGTCGTCCCATGAAGCCGGCATAGCTGAGTGCGAGATGATAGACGGACTCGCTGGTGTGGTGCCATCGGTCAAGAGGATGGAGAGGGATGGCACCAACGCAGTCAAGCCCGCCAGCTTGCGTCGGAAGCTGCTGTTGTTTTGCCCCTTGGTATTGTCACTGTCTTTGCCACCGATCGTGGCACTGTCACCTTCGGTGGCGGTATTGCTGCTGCTGCTGCTGTTGAATGTATCTCGAACCAACAACCTCATCCGAGCGATCTCCTCCGGTGGTCCATGCTTGAGTTGCGTTGCCAGATCGTTGAGGGCTTGGATGATACCAGAGAATGGTTCGCTGCCACCTGTGCCTTCATCAAACTTCCCACGCAACACGTAGCAACACGAGCAGTGATGTGGTTTGTGATTGCTGGTGTCATTGGTGTTTGGGTGTGAATCGTTTCCGTCCGTCGATACGGGTGCCGGTGCGTGGGTGACGTTCGCGTCGCAAGTGCAGCATGTTTCATTGATGAATCGTTCAACCATGCAGGACTTTCCCGTTCCGCTTGTTCCCCACACCAGCACTGCTGGATAGATTGATGGAATCTGTTGTCTGTGGTGACCGTTGCCGTTGACGTTGTTGTTGCTGATGATCATTCTCCGAATGGAGTCGAGCTTGCGCAGTTCTGCCGTCCTTCCGAAGAACGGTTGATCGATTGTTTCTGCTGTCGCTTCTGTGGTGGCAGTGGATGTCGCTGGCAGAGATGAATCATGTTCGTCGTTTGGCTTCACGGCATGACTGCCGATGTGATTCCCACAATTGTTGACGGAAACGGCTCGGTACGTGGACGGCAGATCGACTGTGTTCTGCTCTTCTTCGGTGTATCCATCATCGTAGAACTCGCGTCCTGACGTGAGAACGTCGAAAGCAGCGGATTGCGCTGGTTTGATGGGCTCCATGATTCGATCTGTTGGTTGGGTTGATGGCACTGTGAACACCTTGGTTCAATCCTTCGCTTTGTGTGCACTTTGGGTGTGCGTTCTGCGTAGCGCTCGAGGGGGACACAGTCATCGTCCAGATGCGACAAGGGTCTCGTCGCCGTTCCATGTACGCAAGGATAGCTTCGCTCGTTGGTGTCAACGCTTGTCGCGGAAGAAGTGGTTGCGTCTCGGAACAAGAAGCTTGGCAGAGCATCAGTACAACTACTCGCAGCCAGTCCCGTTCTGTCCAAACCCCTGGCGGTTCGGTTCGCAACGAAAAAGAGCGAATGGACACACAACAGCATCGATGTTGAAGCAGCACCGCAACAAGGTAACAGAGAGTGTAAAAAGACCGCCCACACACAGCTCACAATGCCTGCAGAAGATGTTCGTGTCCGTCATCATTTCGTTGATACGGCCTAGATGTTCGATACAACGATGATGGAGACCAAGCCATGACGAACATGTCCGTCAGATGCGAAGTAGTGATCAAATTCTATGGCGGCTGCGCATCGTCGAGCCCTAGTTGTGAACGTGGCGGAACGCAATCGCATGGTACCCGTTCGCGTTAGATGCGCAATGGGAGTTCCACATTTTGCATTATGTGCGAATACCATGAGCGCAAACGGTGCTGGTGCAATGTGAAGAAAAGCACAGCAAGAAGGCAAGGACAATACAAGATACTCCAGCATTACGAGCTACAGCACCCTCACGAGGCCTCTGGCAGTGCGCTGCGTACTCGTATTGACATGTGTAGCATTGAGTGGACTACTCGTAATACTGGTGGAGTGGTACGACTCGGAGGACACCAGCACTGCCAGCTTATTGTTGCTGTCTCGTGTAAAATGTTCCTCCACATATGATTGCGAAACTGTGCGGATGGTGGGATCCAAAAGTATGACATCGGTGGGATTTGAACCCACGCCAATTAAGACAACGGCCTTAACGTTGCGCCTTAGACCGCTCGGCCACGATGTCTTTGGTACTGTTGTTTTCGAGCGGAAAAACTGAGATTAAATTTAGTGAAAATTCATCAAACAGACAACCAAGAAGACCGAAGCAATCGAGCCCATCAACATTGCATCAGATGTGCTCATAGCAAGCAAGTGTTGGAGAGAGTATGTGCAACTCCTTGCGTTTTGTGATTGGTCGTTGTGGTCGGTTTCATAGCTGCCTGTTATCTTTTCTGGAGTCTCTGTCGTGCGGAGGCTGATGTCGATGAAGGTTGTGATGTCGACTTCGATGCAAATGATGCTGCCTCTGGTTTGTTGGCAAGTTCCGTAGACGGATACCTTGCGATCGTGGAAGACAGTGATGGTTGATAGTCGATTGTATTTGCTATTTCATTATGTTGGCACTCTGATCCTCTCAGTGTCTCCATTCTCTTGCCCAATGCTCTTGGTGCGTCTGTCTGTTTCGTAGATTGGGTCTCCGACTATGAGTCAGTATGCAAGATGCTCTCTTGCCACTCTTTGTATTCTCTATCTCTCTCTACCAATATTGTGTACTCATGCTGCACAATGCTTCGTGTTTGATGCATGCTCCACATTTGACACTCTATTTGTTCACTACTGGTTCCTACTCCATGAGTACTTTCCATTTGAACTTCACCTCCTGTATCCATGATCTTGATGCCCTTCGGTCATCCAATCTTTACCTTCTGCTTCTGACATGGAGACAGATGTCAACGTGGTGACACGATGACATCCTGTCGATGTCAGCTGTTGTCCTTCTGCTCTCCAGATGTCACATTCCATTGGTGATGTGATGGTCTGCCAGATAATATCGTCATCTGGGGTTTAGTTGGGAGGTACATCGAGTTCCACTCGATACCATACGTTCCCATTGCTGGATGGACGGACGATATTCCTGATTCTCTCAGAAATCGTTGATTGCAAATTTCCTCCATAAATTCTGCTTATTTTCGTGTGTTCCATTTCTACTGTGATTCTGACAAATCGCATCATACTATTGACACGAGTGTAGTTTTACCGTCCAAGTACGTATAAGAGAATAACGAGTGAACGATGCACATATACACGTACATGTCGACATATACTCACATGTACATCTCGACAACTAGCAACTCTACACGACAATGACAAGGAGATCCGCTCTGCTTCAACATGAGCAGGGAATCCAACCGCAATTCCTGTTGCCTGACAACCTATGTTCTCAATCACAACCTCAATCAAGATGTCAAGGCTTTGTACTTGAGCGTAGAACAACTACTGTACATAGCAGAGAGAGAGAGAGGAGCCTTGTCCGTTCTCAGCACTGAACCTCTGAAGGTCAGGGCAGAGCTGCACCATCTGACCGAACATCGTTTCTTCATCCTACACCTCAAGCTGATCAACTCACAATGCAGACTATTCAAAATAAAAAATAGCACAACTCAAGATCAGCACAACAATCCTAATCTACTCATTGTCGCCTACTACAATCTTCCCAGACGGTCATCCCTTGCCAACTGCATCCCCAGCTTCATCCAAACTGGCAGTTGGCTTGGCCTTCCCTTCCGGATCGTGTCACAGCGTTACACGAAAATCCAACTCCTGTTGACCAATCAGAAATCTTCACATTTCTCACATTTTCCGTTCCGAACGGAAATTTTGGTCGAAAATCCGTTGTGTCAAATTTGTGTCACATTTCCTGTCGCAAGACCCGTTTTCCGTCAATCACAGATTTCGAATGTTGCGGAAATGAAAGACTTGCCAAGATGAACCCTGAGAAACAACTCTACCCAACCAGGACAGACTTTGGTCTTGGGTGCGACACATGTGGATCGTACCCTGACCTTCTCAGGTGAATACGATCAATCATGTGATCGTTCTACTCGCAACATCGCGAGAAGACATAATTACAACATGGGGTATCGCGGTGTTTTGTTCATTGACTTTTGCCAACTTGACTTCACACAGTAGCACACACATTTGTCGTGTTGTCTCCATGTTAATTTCACTTGCAAATCGCATGAGACCTGTCATGCCTCTCTCATGCTCACAGTTCCAAGAATACAATCTTGTGAGCTCGCCCGCATTCCAACTACTCATACGAATATCACAATAACAAACACGCTCCTCACCAACAACAACAACTTGATCAATCTGCATTTTTGGTGCATTATCCTTCACACCCATCTATGATTACGTTCTAACAGCTTGTGGCACTATGCGTGATCAGTCCAGACCTGGGTCTAAAACTGCAGGAGATATTTTTATTGAAGCCGGACAGCTGTGTGGAAACGAACGCGTGCTTTGCGCTTGCCAATGATGATGCCACGGTCAACGACGTCATCGTCAGAACAGGACTATGCACAGGAACCCCGAATTGCCAACTTTGTGTAGGGGACAACTGCGTGGCGGAGACACTACACACACGTACGTGAGCGGTGCAGCAAAAGATGAAAGAAAGCCCTCTGCAGGGAGCAAAAAGATGACATCGGTGGGATTTGAACCCACGCCAATTAAGACAACGGCCTTAACGTTGCGCCTTAGACCGCTCGGCCACGATGTCTTTGGTGCTGATGCTACGGGACTGACAGAGTGACTTTAAAATTGCTGTAAAATAGTTTACAATCAATCAAACAGCCAAGAAGACTTCAGCAGTCGAGTCCATCGACATTGGACCAGATGTGCTCATAGCATGCCCATGTTTCCGTCAGTATGGCAGATAGTGATCTATGGACATTATCAACTCCGAGTGCGTGTCCTGATCTGTGTTGGGCGCAACGCAGGTATTGGAGCTCTTTTTGCTGTGTGTTATTTCCTGGTCTTTCACACGATACCTTGTGGTCGATACAATTGCAGCCAGAGGAACATTATTTTAGCAACAGTGGGCAAGCAACGGCGTTCCTTACGATTTAAGATCGCTTCGTGATGCTCTGCCATGGGCGTCGCGAGGCTTCGTTTGTTTTTTACCATCGTCGAGGATGTTCGCGTGGTAAGTACTTTCTCCAGAGAGAGGTGTTCAGCATAGTGCGCAGTGTAATATTATTTCAGTAGTTGTTCTTGCACCGCAACGAACGACCAATGGTACTTGCGTTGTGACTGCTATGGTCAGAAACCAAGTGTTCGCTGCGATGGACTGTCCTGGCTTGTGGTTTGGCAAGCACTATCCATGCGTCATTGCTGCACCAATACTTTACTGTCCAGGTGAGTGTGAACCCAGAGCGAAGGAAAAATGTTGGCACGGCCATTTGGCTCGCACGTTTCTCATGTTGTTTTGGAGATCCACGCGCCGAAAACGTGATTGCCGAAAGCAACTGCGACAAAAGGTGTTCTCCTGCCCGGATTCGAACCGAGGATGTGACATTCAGAGTGTCAAGTGATAACCACTTCACTACAGGAGATTCGACCGAGGCAGTTTTGCTCGTTACACATGAGGGAGAGAAACAAGTTTAGATACCATACTATGTTGCACTGTAGCCATGCTTTCGCTCGACCAGCAAGGGCATTCTTCTCGTTCTAAACAAGTAAAGTGGTACTTCGGACCAAGCTGTTGCTTGTCCAAGCTCGCGCGTTTCAGCTTCAATACCATTGTGACTGGTTTTTAGAAGGTACTCATACAGGGCAGCAAATGCCGTGCGAGAGCGATGTGTGGCAGAGTCAAGTTTCAATAATCATGGCTTGACAACTCAAGCTGTGGAGGTGTCGATTCTCGGGTTTGTTTCGATCCCCAGACACTTTTTATACATGTGTATACAACATATAAATAATATATTCGGACGGACAAGGCCACTATGGGAATGGTTGTGTGGATGAGAAACGAAACTAATCACTCCAGCTTGACTGCATCCGCCCACCGCATATAGTGGTGCCCGGTCCATGTGCGCAAATCACGGAGTGCTGTGAGTAACAACTGGACGTTTTCTGCCAAAATCGAGTTTTCAGTTCTTCTGTGATTGATTATAATCTTACTTTGCTTCACATCTTGGCATCGAGTTGCAAGACATCGTGGCCGAGCGGTCTAAGGCGCAACGTTAAGGCCGTTGTCTTAATTGGCGTGGGTTCAAATCCCACCGATGTCATCTTTTTGGATCCCACCATCCGCACAGTTTCGCAATCATATGCGGAGGAACATTTTGCACGAGACAGCAACAATAAGCTGGCAGTGGTGGTGTCCTCCGAGTCTAACTCTTCGCAACATATGAAACACACTGTCAGAGGTCTCGCGAGGGCACTGTGCTGCTATTATGTTGTAATGTCCACGAGTGAAATAGTTGGGGGAGTGTAGCAACGCTCCCCTTGCCTTCTGGCTTTGCTTTCCTTCACATTGCCCCGGCGCCGTTTGTGGCCATAGGTACTTACGCAACGCGCATCAGAATGGCAGTTGCGAAGCTTGTCAAGCAATTCATCTTTCGCAATGCGCGCGCCCATGGAAAATGCAGGCTTGGCTTTCCAATTCGGGCGAAATGGCCCGTTCGTGCTCTTTGGCTCTATTGCATTGCTCTTGATCCGTGGAGCTCACATGAATGGCAACCAATCGATGCTCTTCTCCCAAAACTCTCCACCAGAGCTTCGACGCGTGCTGTTGAATGATTCTATCCAGCTCCTTCGGAGGCTCCGCTTCTCCGCGTCTTGAAGCTATCCGTTTCATCTGGATCGCCACCGTTTTGCATACTGCGCGCATGTTGAATTTTCTCATTGTGCACAAGCATGTACCCCCCGGAGGAATGAAGGAAGCGGCTCATTGCGTAGCATCCTCGATGTTCTCTCAGCACGATCTTGGCCGCCTTTCATCGCATCTCTTTGTCATCGATTGGGGTCGGTTGGTGATTCCGCCGTAACTCTTCCTTTGTAAAGTCATGCGATGCGATGCGGACCATAAGAAGCAGTGATGCTGCCGCCTGCTCCAATATATATGGATTCGTGCATGTCTGCTGCTCTACGTATGTTTCCTGTTGGGCGTCGCATCGCCGCCGATTCTGTTCGAGAGAGAGAGAGATGTTGCGGCACGATGGCGGATCGTCGCGGAGAGCAGAGGTTCGGCGTGGCGCGTTGGATCTGTTCTTGTTCGCGCAGTTCTCATTTTTACGCTCACCATTGCGCCGGATGACGTCACGACGGAGTCGCTGAGAGCGAAGAACCCATCACTGGGGTGGTCACCAGCGTTCTTTGGCCTGGTGGGACATGCGATCAACGGCATCGGCATCGCCGTTGGTGCGATGGCTTTGACATCGCCGTTTTGTTGCTGTTGCCTGTGCTCGTGATGGCGGCGGCGACCATCGAGAGCATCGCTGAAGCACGTTCCTTGCCACGTTGTTGTTGTTGTTGCTCCTATTGCACGGGCATGGAAATGGTAGAGAATGATGGTCATACGCGCCTTTTGATTGTGCTGGCATCCATGCTGACGGGAGCGAACTGGCAAGTTGCATACATGCAGCCGTCGCTTTGACGAATGATGGGGGCGGAGTGGCTGCCATCGCTGTTTGTTGCGCTCTTGACACTCGGCGAGGTTGCCGGAAGCCCTTCGCTTCGATCGCCATCGTGCGATTGATCGAGCGTGGCTTTCTGTATCTCCACTTGCTGGGATTGCGCATCAATTATCAACCACATGTGCGAGTACACTTGATGGATCACATGGCATGATCGCATGCGCAGATGTGGATGCTGCACAAACCATCTTGGGTTCATTCACGATCAAGAGTGGCTGCATCATCGATGTGCGAGCAAGTGGACATGTCAACATGTCATGCAATTCGATGTCATTGCCGCCTTCATGATGGAAGGATGCAGAAGGAGTGTGACACCAACGCGTTTCTGTTGGACCTTGACATGAAGCCAAGCAGAAAGCGTGAACGAATCTGTTTGAATGAAGCTTTGTCACATTCGTATTCGTCGGAGTGTATCGATGTATTATCTGTATGAACGTATGTACCCGTGCTCGTAGTGCAGTTGCCTGTCACTCTCGATTGCACACCATCTCTCACGCGGCCCTTTTGTGCCGTGGGTGGCAGGTGATGGTCTCTGCATACAGGGTCGAAGTGTGTGAGGGAGGGCGAGACCCGATGTGTGAGTGTCCAATGGACTGTTGTTGCGCGTGTGTGAGTGTGGTTGTGTGAGTACAAAGATACCTTGTTCCTGGCGATACAGCGCGGTTATGTCACGTTCCCCGACTACTCAAGAATGCGCTGAAAGGCTTGGGAATGATCCCGAACATCATATGTAGAGCCGGGAAGTTAAATGGCGATGTCGCATGCGACAGGTCGTCAACAGCCTTTGAAGCGCGGTGCGTGTTCAACTGAGCCTTCGCTGTTATTCTCACGAAACAAATGACCGCTTTTGTGTCGTGTCTTGTGTCGTGGCCGAATGATGGCAAGCTGCGCCTTGAAAATCTGTTTTGTCGCCGAAAGATACACAGAGACCCGAACGAGAACTGGATGTCCGAACGATGCCCAAAACAACTCACATGTGTGCCGAACAACGCACAAACGGAGGAAGAAAAACCATCACTCCTCGCCGAGAAATACGATCTGGTCTGAGGCGAAACCACCAAAACAATCGCGGCGACGGCCACAGCCGCAACCAACGAGAATTGTGAAATCGCCTGCGATCAAGGACATCCCACCATCCTCCCATCTCCATAAAACCGGATCAGCACCCAATCAAGCCCGAGCTCGAAGCACCGCCAGACAAGCAACATCAAACCAACAAATCACCAAGTCAAACGCAATACCGCTCCAACTCCCACTGATCACCATGATGTCCTCACGCGCTGCAATGCTCCGCCGCACCGTCTCAACAATGACCAGGCGCTCGACCGCAGTGACTTCTGGATTTTCGCAGAAGCCGCTGTCGGCATCATCCTCGTTGATGTCCTCCGCCAGGTCCTCCCTGTCGACCATGCCGGCGGTGGCCACCCTCGCATCCAAGGCCACCGCCACTGCCGATGACAGCAACAATATGTGGTACGCAGCCGTCGCAGCCACAGCCGCCGCAGCCACAGCTGGCATGGCAAGCCTCAGCAATGACGACAAAGCCGAATGCTGCGGAATCGTCGGCGTCGTCGGCACTTCGCATCACTCCGACGCCCGCGACTTCCTCCTCGATGGACTGACCATCCTCAAGAACCGCGGCTACGACTCCGCCGGAATCGCCACCATCTCCAACGATGGCGAGGAGATGGCCCTGGCCAAGTTCGCCTCCATGGGCGACAACGCCGACAGCATCGACCTCGTCCGCAACAAGGCCCAGCCTCTCGGCCACACCCTGGGAATCGCCCACACGCGCTGGGCCACCCACGGAGGAAAGACCGACGAGAACGCCCACCCGCACACCGATTCCTCCGGAAAGATCGCCCTCGTCCACAACGGAACCATCAACAACGCCAACGAACTGCGCCGCGTCCTGCAGGCCGAGGGCCACAAATTCGACGGCCAGACCGACACGGAGGTCATCGCCAAGCTCGTCGGCAAGTACTACGCCGAGGGCATGGAGCTCAAGGACGCCACCGAGAAGGCTCTCGACATTTGCGACGGAACCTGGGGACTGGGAATCATCTGCAAGGACAAGCCGGATGAGCTCGTGGTCGCCTGCAACGGCTCTCCTCTCGTCATCGGAATCGGGGATGATCGCACCTTCATCGCTTCCGAAACATCGGCCTTCAACCGATTCACCAAGAACTTCATCTCCATGAAGGACGGCGAGATCGGTGTCCTCCACGCCGACGGCCGCACCTTGGACCTCAGCCGCAAGCAGCAGGCGCCCGATCAGCAGGTCGAGCTGTCGCCGGCCCCATACCCGCACTGGACCCTCAAGGAGATGGTCGAGCAGCCAGAGGCCATCGCGCGTGCCTTGGGATTCGGTGGACGCCTCTCCTACGACCGCGTCTTGCTGGGAGGTCTGGACCACCAGCAGGCCGCCCTCTCCGAGATCAAGCACATGACCCTCAGCGCGTGCGGAACTTCCCTCAACGCCGCCCGCTACGGAGAGCGCCTCATGAAGCATCTGGGATCCTTCGACAGCGTCTCATCCATTGACGCCGCCGAGACGGAGACCAAGGATTTCCCATGCATGGACAACATCAACTCCACCGGCTGCATCGTCGTCAGCCAGTCGGGAGAGACCAAGGATGTGCACCGAGTCGTCGTCGGTGCCATGGACAAGGGAGTCACCGTCATGAGCGTCGTCAACGCCGTCGGAAGTCTCATCGCCCGCACCACCAAGCTCGGCGTCTACTGCAACGCTGGTCGCGAAAATGCCGTCGCCAGCACCAAGGCATTCACCACGCAGGTCACCGTCCTCGCCCTCATCGCTCTTTGGTTCCGTGAGCTCAAGGAAAGAGTCCAGGGCAAGGCTCCATCCGTCGAGACCACCCGTCTCAAGGAGGCTCTCATGAGACTGCCAATCACCGTCGGCATGGCACTCAAGACCAGAGCGCAATGCAAACGAGTTGCTGATAAGCTGATGGACAAGGAGCATCTCTTCGTTCTCGGAAAAGGTGTGTCAATTTGAAATTGGAATTGGCTGAAGCATGTCTGTTGCTGTTGCTGCTGCCGTCGTTGCGTCTTGCGCCCGGATGGTTGTGAACACCATGATTGCGCAAGAACCAATTCAATGCTCTGCTGCACTTCTGCCCATTCCTCACTCATTCAGTCACTCAATCACATGCATCCAAACGTTCATTCCACTTGCGTCATCACGATCGTCACTACAGGCTACGCCGAGCCAGTCGCGCACGAAGGTGCGTTGAAGATCAAGGAGACATGCTACCTGCACGCTGAGGGATATTCTGGCGGTGCCCTCAAGCACGGTCCATTCGCCCTCATCGAAGACAAGGACGGAAAGTTCGGCGCCACACCAATCATCATGTTCATTCTGGATGACCAGCACGCTCACCACATGCGCACTGCCGCCGAGGAGGTCAAGGCACGCGGTGCCCAGCTCATCATCATCACCGACAAGAGATCGCTCGCCAGAGATCTCGACGAGGATCCAATCGTCATCCCGCCAAACGGACCAATGACAGCGTTGGGAGGTGTCATCCCTCTGCAGCTCATCGCATACGAACTGGCCACGATGCGCGGAATCAACCCAGACACACCGCGCAACCTCGCCAAGGCTGTCACCGTCGACTAAACATTCGAGGGGGGACGGACATCAAATCGAATCAACTCAAATCGAGTCAAATCACATGGACGGCACCAAGAGGCAACAGAGTACGGCATGTGGATGTGTTATACTAATACTCGTGCTTTACTTCGCCATGGCTTGCATGCGGGCACTATTCGGGAGTGCCATCCTTGCAGACGCTTTGGGTTTTAACCGTGATGAAACAACGAACACTGCAGTAACAATCAAATGGAATACAACACCATGCCGCAAAACAATACATACAGAAATGGATGGATGGATGGATGGATTGGTGGATCTTGTCGAACAACGACAGGACAGCGAACGTCATCATAATCGTGAACTCTATAGAAAATACCAGTCATACAGAATCTGCCCAGGGGTCAAGACTATTCTGCTCGCTTATGAGCTTCACCCACCCACCTGGCCAGCCAAGTCAAGTCAAGTCAGTGCCTATGAGCGTCTTCTTATCCTTACATACTCGCATGTGCTCTACTTGTTTTTCTTCTGCCTGCTTCGCAGCGTCTCGTTCCGGCTCCTCTTCGATGACTTGCCTTTTAACTTGCCACCGCCACGGGTGTTGTCATCGTTTCTGCCGATCTGAAATCGAATCTGCTTCACTGCCTTCACGGCGCCGGCGACGCGACGTCCACTCACAACCAACGCATCCACACGTTGGTTCTTCTGGATCTTCTTCACGTCAGCGGAGATATCACGCAGCATTGAATACACCTCCTTTTGGAAGCTCCGGAGTTCGGCATCGATCTCTGCCCTCATCTCTTCCAACGCCTGCTTGGTCACGTCCGCGTTCGATTCGTTCATCTCCTCAATGTCATCCCGCAGCGCATTCAATCCGCCACGCCAATCATCGGTCTCGATCACCAGATCACCATCCGCATCGGCTTCGAGCAGTGCGTGGAAGTATCTCGTCTCCTGCTCGATCTGTCGGATCTTCCACCGCGGCAGCAGGGTCATGTACTCCACGATAAGTTCAGCGCGTTCCTTGCGTCGGTTGGCCGTCGCATGTTCCTGCACCCGTGCGTAGCTATCAGCGAGCACGGAGATCAAGGCGTTCAAAGCGACCACCAATACGCAAGTGACGGCCAGCACGAAGATGAGCGCCGCAAGGAAACTGTTGCTGCCACCGTTCAAGAGATCCGGATCGTACGATCCAAGGATGGTCAATTCGAACGTCGAGAGGAACGACCGGCGCAAGGAGCCGAACGGATTCGCGTCGCAATCCGTCACCAGGCCATCGGCTTGCGCTCCTGACGATGCCATAGCTGCTGTTGACGATGATTTGTCGATCTGGAGGTCGCACTTTGGTTCGTACTCGCCGAACACCAGTCGAAAGGCCGTGGAGAAGCCGATGATGATGGCCAACAGCACCACCAAAAATCCACGGACATCACGGAAGTTCTGGTTCAGTACCGCCACAAGCCATCCCGTCTCATGGAAGGCCCGGAGGTATGACAGCAGCTTCATGGTCAGCAGCAAAGTCGTGACGACTGCAACAGGAATAGTCCCATCGTCGAAGTCTGTCTCCGTGACGACCATGAAGGTGTAGCTGTAGACCAGGATGCAGGAAAGGATGTCCACGATGTTCCAAAGAGATGAAAAATACCCAGGCCGTCGACCGAAGTTCGATTGCAAACATTCCTTGACGACAAATATGCTGTTGACTACGATGAGGAAGGAAGCAACGGCCTGCTGGTCTCTTGATGATGAGAGGTAATTCGTGGAAGAAGTCGTGACATCGACCAGGACCATCCACAGGGCATAGTACAGCGTGAAGACCATGGTGTCGACGATAAAGTATCTTCGGATATGGTGTTTCCACAGCACCTTGAGCACCAAACCCATGGCCTCGTTGTCAAACGCTGTGGCTGGAGCCTTCAACGTGAGGATGGACAAGAAGTCAAAGCTGCCCAGTCCGGGTAGTGGCAACACTGCGGGCGTTCTGATTAGCTTGTTGTAATCTGACTCGGAGTCTTCATCTTTCACATCTTCGAACAGGTTATTCGTCATCCAAGGGTCCAGATAAGACTCGCTTCCTCGAATCTGTATGGAAGATAAAGAATGACGTAACAGATGCATTCACAGCATTGTGAGGGTACGTGCAATTCAAAGAAAGTTCAGCATTCAGCATTCAGCATTCGACATTCGACATGCAACAATCAACATGTGGCGCCCAACGCGCAGATCAAATGGGCAGTAGCTCTTGCGGAACGCACGCACTCTCCTTCATCGAGGCACTGACTTACTATTCGCTTGGCTTCCTTTGAGATCATGCGAGGCTTTGCGAAAGGGACTTTCACGAATGTCATTTCACGCAGGACACTAACAGCCAAGTCAGATGGATGGTTGATCAGCATGTTCTTCAGCGCAGCCATTCCAATTTCCGGAATCTCAGACGTTAAAATGCTTCTGCGGCCATCCATGTTGAGTTCCATGCTGCCATCGACCATGGTCGTCAATGCGAGCTTCAGCAGCTTGATCTTTCTCAACCGTATGGCCGTGTCGAAGCAACCCTCTTCCTGCATTCGGTCGAACGTGTAGATCGCATCCGGATGGTCCTTCAAGGTGCGCGCCACCCACTGCAAGCTCTCATGACTCCCGATCATCATCTGCCGCTGAATCAACGAGGGTCCGTATCCGCTTCTATGGATCGTTTCCTTCAGCGCCCATGGTGGGAGCTGCGAGAGGACGTCTTTGTCAGACAAAGGGACGTGGTCAATCCCAAGAAATGGTCCCAGCCGAATGATGGAGTAGTAGTCGTTGCTGGTTCCGAGCGCGATGTACTTGCCATTCGAAGAGAAGCGCCCCACCACAGCAAATCCATCTCTTTCAAACTTCTGAACCGGGTTGTACATCTTCAGGGACGAACGAGCGAAGAAAATAGCAGAACACATGAGGCAGAGTGCATAGGTAACATGGGGTAGCGCAATGCCACAAAATCGGGGTAATTGTCGGGAGAAGGGATGAATTGTCAAGGAAGATAGCAGAGAGTGTGAGATGTTGCATCTCCGTTCCACTTCTTACAGTCATGGCGTTCCGCAGCACTGCACTCACCTTGGTCTCGTAGAGGATGAATGCACATCCGTCGGTTCCAACCAGCAGATAGTCACCGACGGGGCTGAAATCGAGCGAATTCACGCGATCAGCGACTTCGAACTCAAGCACCGTCTCCTCCATCTGGTAATCGACAATTGCTACCATCCCGGCACCATCTCCGACAGCCAACAGCGGTTGGGTTGGATGAGAAGCCAGGCACCGTACAGCACGGGGCCTCATGACTTGCAGAACGGGCTGGAGGGAGCCCCCATCGAACAGGATCGCCTTGTAGTCGCCACTCGCAACGGCAAGCATTGGCGCTGTACTCGTGGTGTTGCTGGCATTCTGCGGCGATGATCGAACTGACGAATCTCTTGCTGCATCGCCATCCACGGGTGGCATTTTTATGCATTCAACACCCCAGATCCGATCGTTGATCGCGATGGGGTCGCCGTTCCTTTTCAACTTATTCGAGGAGAGGACGTGCAAATTCCCGCCCTTGCCACCGACGTAGATCCATTTTCCATCGTTAGACCATCGCACCGTCCACAGATTCGGTTCGATGAAGAGCGCCTGCACGATTTCGAAGCTGACTTTGTTGTGCTCAGACCTGAGCTCGAGCAGCTGGACGTATCCGTTCAGTCCCACCGCGACCATCATCAATGCATCCTTCTTGTCGTCGTCATCGCTATCCTGGTTGAGTAGCACGGGGCTGAATTCGATCTGCTTGATTTCGGAGCTGTCGACCACGCCGCACGATGCAACCGTCACGAACCCGAACCTGGCATCAACGACGGCGATCCTCTCCCCATCGATCCTTGCCAAGTAGTGACCATCTGGGCTCCAGGTGACGTCGCAGCCATCGGAACCTTCTTCATGACTCAGTCGTACGTCTGGTGCGTGGATCGGAGTCAGGTCAATCAACGAAAGACCTTTGTTTTCTGATCTAACAGCCATCAGATCAGAAAAGATTCCCGGATTCGCCCACGACACGCACGTCACCCAGCCGCTTGTCTCCCACCGTTTGATGGGGGCGAAGGTGGATGTATCGAATAATGTAATGGACTTGTCACGACAACCAAGCACCATGTATCTCCCGAGCCGATCGAACGAGATGTGGTTGATCTGCTCGTGGCAGTTTCAGCGGATAAAGCAAGAAGAAATGTATGTCATGTGCGTTGAGTCGATGGCGATAGCATAACGCAGAACTCTGAAATGCCATTGGAACGCACTAACGAGGAGTAACTTTTGTAAACTCACCGTACCCTGCAATGGAATCTCTCGAACGACGGCCCAGAGCTTCATGTCCACCACAACCAATGTCTTGTCATACCCGCCGAAAATGAGGCGCGAAGCATCTTGAAATACGACGACGGCCCTTGTCGGACCATTGCGCTGCGTCGACCACATCTCTTCGCCCATCGCGATGAAGCCGAGAGCATGATTCCGGATGCTCAGACCATCGATCATCACGGACGGAACATGGTTGAAGAGAGCAAAGACCTTCACGCTCCCATCTCTGCAGGTTACGGCCACGAATTCGTTGTGTTCATCGCTGCCGCCATGGATGGCAAGTCCTAACACCGCATTGTTACGTCCTCTATCTTCAACGATTTGGTTGACTTCCTGCAGGAAGCCAGTCTCCGAGTCCTTCATCAGTGTTGAGATGGTCACCTTGCCGGTCGTATCCCCGATGGCCAAGACCAGACAGTTGTACTTGGACACATACTGCATGGCCAGAGAACGGATGGAACCCTTGACATGGAAGGAATGCAGCTGCGTTGCACCTCGCAGCTCCAACAACGGAATGTACACATGATAGAGCGCGACCTTGCCATCCAAGCCAGCCACCGCTATGAGCTCGCCGTTGTTGATGTCGTACAGGCTGCGTTTGGAATCCTTCCAATTGGTGGATGGAACCTCGGGTGAAATCGGCTTGGCACCATCTAACACGCTCGCATCGCACCATTGGATCGCCGACACGGTGCCCGTGAATGGAATGGAATGCATACAGGTGTAATTCTTGGTTTCCAAGAAGTCAATCCGATCCTGCAGTCCAACCGCCAGCACAGAAGACGAGCCGTTGTAGGCAATCACCCAGCATTCGTCGGTTAGACGGATGTTCTTGACCTTGCCGCTCCCGAAATCGCCATTGGTGAAACCCAGCAAGGAAGAATCCTGGTAGACCATGCCTGGCGCGCTGAGTCGCTCGGATTGCGTCATTGCATGATCGAAGGAGGAGCTCTCTGCCTTGAGCTGGACGATCATCGGTTGCTGCCTCTGGCCTGTCGTGGACCGAACCGAGGCGTGTTCCGAGTACCGCATGGAACGCACCGACTCGTCGATTGCGGCATCCACTCTGGGATTGATCGAATCCGGTCTCAATCGTTTTCGACCCCCGGGCGGCGGCGAGGTTGGATTGTCGGCGCCTTTGAAGAACCGTACCGATCTGCGAGTCTCTGCTCGGTTGGATGCGAAGATGAATGCGTCCGGTAGAACCTTTGGCTTTCCATCAGCGTTCCCATTGCCATCGTTGTTGGCGTCAACGTTGCTGCTGGGATTGATTGCTTGGTGTCTGCCACTGGATCCAGCGGGAGTATCACCAGGGGAGTAAGTATTTAAATCGACGTCATTCTCATCTAGATCCCGCAGACGATCGTCGCCGACGTTGTTGTGGATGTTGTCGTCAAAACCATCAGGCATCTCGAAGATCCCATCCGCCGCGGCCTCCTCATTTGTCAGGGAGATATCATCAGCCCTGAGGCAGTCGTGCGCCGTGACGTATCCTGCCGCCGCTGCCGCGAGCGCCGGGACGTGAAACGGCATTCTGCGGTTGTTCCTGCTTGCAGCTGGTGGATCTTGTGCTTGCGGATCTTGTGCTCTTGGATCTGAATGTGGGCACAACGAACACGAGTACGAGCAACGAACACGTGCGAGATGGGGTTGTCTTTGGTGATGATACGACCTGTTCGTGCGTATCGATTGTTTTTGGCGGGAGCTGGTTTGCGCGGAAAGAAAAACCTGTGATGTTCCCTTCGGCTTGGCCGTCATTGTTTCTTCGATTCGTGGAGGGACTGACACATCCGTGAGTGGATAGGCCGTTTTGGAGCCCAGGGTCATCACATTGACAATGCGCAATTTAAGGACTTGGTCATCGTTCTTTCGATCTTCGCGGCTCGTTGAAGGGGCGCTTTTGCGGAGGATACGTGCCAATACGAGTACACATCGCATAGACATCAGCGGCTCGTATCGCACGGCTGCGATAGTGCAACGAAGGAGCATTACGAATAGGGGAGAATCTGGCACATCGGAGTATAGTAGTCGTAAGTATGGGGGCGCACCTGTGGTCAGCATGCATGTTGTCATTGGAGTCGCCGCCAATCTACGTATACGTAGATTCAGCGAAGTCGAGTATTATTCTGCGGATTTGAGATACTGAAACGTGATATTTTTAGACATCAACTTTTCGTGTTGTCTATTAGGGTTAGATATATTTAGCTAGCTTCTACGACACAAATACATGGCTGGCTTGTCCTCACCGTGGACGAAAATGGTGACGTCATCGACGGTCGATGCCAGACTGAGATGGTATCCAGCCGCCTCGATGGTGATGTTGTGAAAGGTTCAGTGTTACGTTCATTCCTTGTGTTGTCGATGGTTTGGCTCTGGTGTGCGTTTCCCCTTTGTGCGTGGGATGTCAAACAGCACGGTGTTGGTGGTGGCATCCCTACACATCCACTTCCACGTTCATGGCAATAGCAACACTTGCGAATATGACACAACATAATATTATATCATATAGTATCATATAATAATACAGTATTGTGTTATGGAGCATAACACCAGGGACCAGGAAAACAAACACAGTAGAAACATGTAAAGATAGTATTCTACAAAATGAATGCAAACACCAAAACAGCACCGACGTCAACAGGTGTCAACTGTAGAAAAGATACAGAAGTGAGGCCAACAGCAGCAACAATGGCAGGCAAAGCAATGGTAAATCATAAGGAGACTACCAACGGCATACGCGGAGGAGGACAGTCACAAACAAGGGCTGTCAAGACCATGCCAAGGAAGGCTGGGAGCAAGAAACGGGATAAGATGCTGACACTTGTGGAAGGAGAAAACAAGGCAGGAGTCTCCGTTGCACGTAAGACAACGATAAGCATGTGGAAATCTCTGCCAGGAGAAATCCACAAGGTAGCTGTTTCGTTCTCCTACCGTGAAGTGATGGCAGAGGAAGGCAGGTCGATCCATATCCTGGTGAAAGGGATGATGAATCAACGATAAAGGTGGACCGGGAAGGCGACTGTGAAAACAAGACACCATCCTGGTGCAGGAAGTGCAGGTGTTCATCAGCATGGTCATCGATGGAAGAAAAAAAAATTCGGTGTAGCGCAAGTGCCCAAAACAGACGAATGACGACAGCAGATCCAACAACTTGCTGCTGACTTGAGCATGACAGATCCAAACATGATGCTGAAAGACATGATGATTCCCAATTCAGGAGGGCTCCTGAGGAAGACTGAGATCACCATTGCGCGGAGAGCGGCTGTGAATGTGTTGGGGTCACGGTACCCAGACATGACGTTCGTTCCCCAAGGCAAAGATGCAGTAATGGGGGAAACCGAAAGCAGCATGATGAGCACAACCACAGAAGGGAGTGGAAAGAAGGGAAAGACGGGAGATAGCGACATCGTCCAACCAAAAAACCTCAAGCAGAAGAAAATCAAATTCATGACCAGCACACCAACCATGATAGAGGTGGAGGGACAGCGTTTGGCAAAGGCGATGGAGCACAACGCAAGTAGTGAGAGTGAGGAGTCCGACGAAGATGAGGAGTCATGCAAGAGTGAAGGGAGCACAAGCAGTGCGAAAACGGATGAAGACAGTGATAGCGATGCATCCGTGGAGAGCAAGACCACGCATACGCTGAAGAAAGGCATGGTAGTGAAGAGATTTGACATGACAGTACTGGTCAAATCAGGCGGCAATCCAGTGAAGAGGTATCTGAAGCCACTTAAAAATGGCTAGGGGCGCTCAAGGATCATGACGACACAATCTTTCTCATGGTGTGGAAGGTGCAAGACACCACCGAGGCGATCGGCAAAGCCAACCAATTTCCAACAACTGAGAAGGAGCTGATGGTGTATGTGAGCAGGATGAAGGCAACATTGAATGGTCGAACAGTGGCGGCACAAGTGCGTATTGCTATGACATGTGATCCAAAGGACATCATGTCAAAGTCAGGATTGCAGCTGAGTTTCTTCTACCAGTCGACTGGACAGACTCTGTACAAGAGACTGCTGGATGAAGCGGAGTACACAAAGCAAATTGGAATGCTCACCTACATGGGGAACTTTTCCAATGGGCCTGCTATATGCGCCATCATCAACAAGCATCTGAAGGCTGCAGGAGTTGAAGGCGAAGTTGGGGGAAGAGTCAGGGCGGACGGAATGATCAGCCAGGAATGGCAAGATGCTCATAAAGCTATGGGGAGGAGTTTCAAGGTGCAACCTTGGCAAGCTCTCAGGCTTGAAGCTGACAGCCGCTTCCATGTGAGAATCGCCGAAATCCTCTGTGAGATGTTCAATGACATCTCCAAGATTGGGCCAGGAGAACTCTGCAACAGATTCATCCCCCATCCAATGGCAATGACGTTGGGCCCAGATGGAGTGGCAGCCATGAAGAAGATGCTACGGAAACACAAAGTGGTAATGGGAAGAATGGTGGAAGTGCAAATCAGAGGGGTCGAAGACCTTGATGAGCTGGACACGACGGATCCAAGGAACCACTGAGATCGAACCTTGCCAATCAGGTACATCTGATCATAAAGAGGCCGGTGTTTATCCACGTTGACAAGCAGGAGGTGCCCTGGAATGGCATGACCGACATCGCCTACGCATACATGCTCCCAGAGCATCTGGTGAGGGCAGAGGCGATCGTAAGCACCCTGGCAGCGAGGTGCACATGGGAAGTGGGAGCCACCAGCGCGAACTGGTTCACTCTGACTGAGCAAGCCAAGATGCATCAGGTGCAGTATGACAAGGAGACTGGGAAGTACGTGGTGCTCCAGATCGAATCGATGTTGATGGTGGCAGACGAATTTCCGGATGTCGAGATCAAAGGACTCGAAGTGGTGGAAGGATCGTCATTTTGACTGCTGGCGCTTGACAACAAAAATGCATACTCGTTCACAACGCACACCAGTCGAAAAGGGACGGCGCTCGACAAGCCTATCAAGTCGGTCATGAAGCGATGCATGGTGGAGGCTCCTGCGAGCATCCTACCAGGCCGTGGCGAAAAGTGCAGGTATGATGCGAATCTTCCAGGCGGTAGGAAGCAAGTGGTCAATGGTGGTTCCACAGTCATGGTGGGCAAGTGTGGCCAAATAAGCATCTGCAGCACAGCTGGAAGTGCGAATGGTGGAGGATCTGATACAACCGAGGAGGCAGGGTGATTGCCCGATAATGGAAGCCATTGCAGAGCTGCGCAACAGGGAGGAAATGCGACAAGTGAATCTGTGTCGAAGGTCAATGAAGTTGTTCTGGATGTCTGAGATCGTTACGGCGGACGGAACAGGCATTCTGAAGGCGGTCATTGAAGATGATGGAGCGATGGTGGAAGCCAGTGAAGTGAATGTGCCTACAGTTGGGCGGCTCAAGCAAGCGTATTGGGCAACATGGAGGTCCAAGCTCAAGGAGATGCTGGGTCGGAATAGCGTGCTTAAGGATCGTTTACGGCTGGGCAAGTGGAGCAGTGCAGGCAGTGCGGCCTCCATGAGGTAGAATGAGCAAACTGGGAGGCTTCAGGTCCATGGCGATGGATGGATGGGATGGATGGAATGGAGGGAGGTTCCGATGAAGTCAAGAAGGAAGCTGTTTTGGCAAGTGCCAGGAGAGGTGGGAAATGGAGAAGGGTCCCTGTGGATGGCTACAAGCAAGGAGATGGCATACGGATGCTGACAGTTGGTGAATGGGATGATGCCGTGGTGGCAGATACCCAGGGGATGGAGAGTTTCTGGGAGGATCTTGGCGAAGCCGAGTTGTGGGCTGTGAAACACATCAGATGCGAGGTCGACTGGAGAGATATGGCCCAGAGTATACGAGAAGAGACAGCGGTTGGCAGAAGTGACAGGTCTGCCAAAAATGGCAAGGGAATGGCAGCATGGGCGATGGCCAATGATGAGACTCTGGAGGTGCCGGTGTTTGGAACCTTTGAGGCTCCACGGAGGGAGGACCTGACATCGTCCCAGCAAGCGGAGTTGGCGGGAATCTACGGTGCGCCGATGACGGTTTGGGAAATGGAGAAGAGGTTTGGAATACGAGGTGGACGGGTGCGCTGAAGCTGTGACAACCTGCAAGCCCTGAAGGTGTTGGAGTGGGTACATTAATTGGATCTGGCGAGTCCTGGTCATGACATGATGGTGGCTGCCATGAGGGTCCGAAGCCAGCTGAGTACAACGTTTGTGGGACAACACGTGCGTGGGCATCAGGACGAGCACAAGAAGCCTGATGAACTTGATGTGTGGGAGCATATGAATGTCACTACAGACCGGATCGCAGTACAGCGATGACGAATGCTCGAAGAGGGCGATGCGTGAAGCTCTCACCAGAACACAGGGACATGATCGTGGCACATTGCAAGACAAGGCGTTCGCAGGTCGAGCATCACGTATGCCAGTGTTGTTGGAGATGTGGTGGAGGTGGAGATGGCGAGGGTCAGGTGGGAGCGAGGCATGAAGGTGATTGGTGGTGATGCCAACAAAAGCGTGCAACGACGGGTGGCGGGCAAGCTCACCAATACGCAGAGGGTGCTCACCATGGAGCTCACAATACAGGAGGTGGCTGTGGGAATGCAGATGGTTTGGTAGAAGGCAAGGACAAGTGACAGCTGCCCCAGGTGCGGCAAGATGGAAACTCATGGCCACTTCTGGGTCTGCTGCTCACTGGAATCGATGGCATTTTGGAAAGTGCAGCGGAAACGGCTGAGGATCACGATGTGGAAGATGCCAACTCATCCTGCCATTGCGAAAATACAGTTGAGCAATGTCAAGCAAGTGTTGAGAGGGCTGGGACCTGTTGGACGCATATTCGCAAACTGGGCTGAGGCAAAGCTGATGGACAATCAACAGGAGGCAGGATGGGATTGGCTGGTCACGGGCGTGATCGTGGGGTCATGGACCAAGTTACAGGAGCAGTACTACACACAAATCGGTCGCAGGCTGTCCACAGCAAGGTGGGCGGCATGGATCGTGCGCAAGCTCTGGAAGGTGGCATGGGAGCATTGGCACCAACGCAATCAGGCGATGCATCGCACTGATGAGGGGCCAGAGGCTCACATGAGGCAGGTGTTGCGAGACTACAGCTCAACCCTGCAAGACGCAGCACAACTATGAGGGGCAAGCATGGTTATGTGGGCCTGACTACAGCTGTCAGGCAAAGGAGCCACAACTATGGGAACGGTCGCAATATGGTTTGGACAAGTGCACCGAGTGCTGCAGATACCAGGCAATAAAGTTACTGTTGAAGTCCGAACTTGGCTCCGCCGATGGCGGTAGCTGGCCATCGTGAACGAGGCTGTCCCTGGATTTCCCTGCATGAGTACACAAATACATACACCTTACATATTACCAGAGAGCCACGAATAGTGGAGAGCAGGATAGGTGGAGGCCGTTGTGATCCCCTGAGCATGCATACATATTGACTCGATAGCCGTTCTGCCTCGTGCCCTACACGAGATAAAAGCGGGTGGCATAAAAAAGTTTACGGCGCAGGCTGGGCACACACTAATAAGCTTAATCCATGGGTTATATATATAGTGCAATGAAGCACAGTGACTTATCCTTTGGTATGTAGAATATATTTTATTGAACACTTAGGTTTGTTTGTAAATACAAAATCCTGCTGAACCTGCTTTGCTCTCATGGACATGGGACGCCATGGCCATCTACTGAGCCGTTGGCATGGTGTGAAAAGAGACTGGTGGCGGCAGTGGTTTTACTTGTTGTTTCTGGTGTTGTGATGTGAGTGCTTGCAGGTTCACTGACACTGAAACAAGAAGTTGAGAGGAGAGCAGATGAACAACAGCCAGAAGCCAACAATGACTGTTCGCGACGACCAGCAGAGAGGAGGTCCAAGCACACAGGCAGGGAATAGACCTGAAGCAAGGACAAGGCTGTACAATTGAGTGGGTACATGGAGGGAAGGCAATGTGTGCTGAATGGGACGTGGACGAAGCTCAACCTGTTGGGCCATGAACGGTGGCAGAACCGAGAACAAGGCAGTGTGACAGTCTTGGTGGGGGTCAGGCTTTGGATTACACACCAACCCACAACTCTGGATCTTGACAACTGATCCACAACCCAGATAAAGCAGCAACTTCAGCATGCCTACTGCCACTGCCCAATCCTCGACATTGTTTCGCAACAACCCGCCTCACCCACGCGAAATGTGAGTGTGTCGATGAAGGACACGACTGGACATTGGTCGAAGCACGACTGAGAATTTCGAATCCAAGTTGCTCCTCTACGTTCGCATGCCTCACGTGTTTAGTTGTAGACTAATGCGAAAAATATAAACTTTTTAACTACAAGGCCCAGAAGCTTGTAACTTAGCCCATATACTATCTGCAACATAATAGGATGGTTTAAGTCAAAATATTAAAAATCCGCATTTGTATACTCTCGTATCCTGAATGGGGTCGTATGCACTCGTCTTGAACGAATTCGCAACATTGTCGGGCGACATCCGTGCTTGTGCATACGCGTACAGCTCCAAGTTCGAAGAGGTTATCTGCATCACTGATGAAGTTCCACAAGTATTGGGAGCGTTCCAAGGAAGAGAAGACTCGCAGAACCAACTTCTCCCTCTCCCTCTCTCCCGCTTCGCGGAGCGTTTCGTCACTTGGGCCACAGGCCCGTGGTGAGCGCGAGAATGCTGTGACATTTCTATTTCCTTTCGTGCTGCGATTTCGCAGCTTTCCACGTGTCTGCAGCAACTAGTCAGTCCCTGCGAACTTTTGTTGGGTGCCGTGTCCACACGTTCCGTTTTGTCCCCTAGGGCGGCGCTCTCTTTGGGAGCAGTTCTTGGCTCGCGCACGAAGCATGTGGGTGAGAATGGAGACAGAATTCTGGTGGGGTGAATCTGCCAAGTTACGACACACGTGAAACTGATTTAGAGTGAAAAAGAGTAAAGATGCAGATTATGAGTCTTATCGATGTCGTATGCGTCAGTGCTGTTGTCTCATTGCTGTGTTGTCCATGATTGGTAGTGGCGTCTATCGTGTAACGCCGTTTCAACGGTTTCATACATATCCCGGTTTGGTCCCCTCGATGCGCGGTGGCTGTGCTAGCCGTCGTATCGTCACATTTTGGTTGCATTCGGGATGTACCTGCTGCATGCCCCACATGTGGACACCACAGGGCGCTCATCCCACCAGTCATGAGCAGAGCCCATGACTGACCACCCATGGGTACTATTGTGCAGCGCCGAGGTCAGAAGAGGACCCGTTGTGCTTGTTCTTTTCGTCTCGGTCCTTGTTGTTGTTTCGTGAGCATATCAGATAAGTTGGTCTCTGATGGTTCATGTTGGACCACCAAGATACCCGCGGCGATGCTTTCTCTGACGAAGTGATATGCGATGGCATTGGCTTTCTTCCGCAATTGTGATTCTGGTAGTGAAGAGTTGTACACCACACTCTGATTGTCGACCCTTACATCCGCTGGACCATCCAGTGGGATGCCCATCATACGGAGTTTGTATCTCATGCCGATAATGATCTCGGTTGCGACCTTGAGCGCCGTGAATTCGCTGCCGAATGTGGATGTTTCAATGCTGTTCTGTTTCTTGCTGTACCACAGTATCGGTGATGTATTCAGGAATAAAAGCACACCAGTGCGTGAGCGTCGCGTGACGCGGTCACCTGCATGATCAGCATCAACAAAGCACGTCATTTGAACGTCCTTTCCGCGCGGCGGTGGCATGTCAGCAGGCAGTTGCTCATGGGCGTCAGGGTAGAAATCGTTCCAGTTGGGTTGCATCACAGGCGGTTTGTCAATGTATGCATCGTCAAAAACAAGGCGAGAACGATCGTGAGATTTGAGGTATGCGAACATATGAAAGAGAGCATGCAAGTGACCAATTCGTGGCGCGACACAGTACGATGCCATCATCGAGGTCTCGCAGCAAATGTCGATTCGTCCAAGCTCCACAGTCCAGCGCAGTATACCAATGAGTTGCTGATAGAAGGTTGTTTGGCCGGAGTCACACAATTGCGATCCATCCAATTCAGGTCGATACGTGTTCGGTAGGACGCTGGGTGCCTTGGTCTTGAGTCGCAAATCGTGGTCGTTGAGGTATTTGGTGACAATCTTGAGAGCGGATTTGATGTATTCTTGTGAGCCCATGCTCCATTTGGGACGTGACGGATCGGCAGTGAGGTGGAATTGTGAGATGGTGGATCCCAGATATGTTGTTGGAGGGCCAATGGAACTCGGTTTGAGGAAAAAGTGTGAGTCAATCGCATCAAGGATGCGTCGTGGTTGTTTGGATACAGCCAGGATGTCGTCGGTGTACACGAGCACGTATTCGTAATATTCTGACCCATCGCTCGCAACAGCAGGCTTCATCCAGACGTCGCTGTCGGCACGGCAGGATGTGAATCCCAACGAATCGCGCAGTGTCTCTGCCAAGTGTGCTCTCCATGCTGCTCCGCTCGACTTCAATCCGTACAGGGCCCGACAAATGATTGCGATCTTCCCCTGATCGGATCCGAACTCCGGACCGCATTGTGTGTATATGCGTTCCCGACATGGAGCATTGAGGTATGCATTCTGAACATCCGCGGCGAGGATATCCAGATCGTTGAGTGCGGCGATTAAGAACGCAATGCGTACGCTTTCGCGTGACACCACACTCGCGTATGTGATTGTTGCAGGTGCCTCCGTCATGTGTCCCCCAGCGACGAGTCGCGCTTTTCTTGTGAGGTCCACCTTGACGGCAAATATCATGTGGCATTCCATGTATTGGTAGCCCACGGGATTGGGAGTATCCAGTTCCTTGATATCGAATGCTGGTCGCACGGCCTTCATTTCTTTTGCGATGGCCTGTCGCCACAGATCCGTGCCTGTAGCCGCATCGATTGCGAGTGCGTGGCGCACGGATGTAGGAAGCTCCACGCCGAACATCTCGTTCTTTCGGACGTGTCGCCGCTTCGTTGCCATGATGATGCGTTGTCGTTTGCGTAGGGTATATGGCACCCACCACTTGAATGCAGGTTCGTTGACGAGCTTGTTGTCTGCAGCGTATTCGGCAACGCGTACGGGGTCGGCTTCTTTTGCATCGCGTAGGTGAATCCAGGATGTGGATCCGTCCTTCCATCGGATGCAGAGCTTCCAGCCTTTTGTGGATTTAGAATGAGGAGAAGGAGAAGAAACAGAGGGCAAGCGTTTATGATCAATGATTTCATCCATCAGCACAGTCGTGTATCCGTCGTCATCGATGCGCGCGTAGATGTTCTCCGCAATTTGATTGGCGCTGAACACCTCGTGATGTCCATCAAGAAATTCAACTTCGTATTGGGCGGTGTCAAGCATAGGATTGGGATGCGAGCGGCCGATGAGATTGCCTTCTGTGTCTCGTTTGCGTTGTTTGACTGTTCCATGTTGCATCTCGTCCCCTGACGGTAGAATGACTTTGGTTGCAATGTATTTGTCGAAGGTCGCGCTGTCAACATCATCTGGCTCCACGATTTGTTCCAGTGGTTCGGTGTTCTGCAAAATGGCAATATCTGCTGCCGTATCGTCAACGTCGTCGCCGTCGTCGTCGATTGTGATGCCCTCCATTCGTTGCTTCCATTTGGATCGAAGTGTGTCCATGAACTCGTTGCATTTGCGCGTGATTACGTCGCTGTGTGTGTCGTCGTGAGAGAGAGGCAAAACAGATGACTTGGAGACAACAATGCCATTGGCAGTGAGGATGTACGAGCACATTGCATCACCAATAGAGCGACTTGGCCCAAGGTACCGACCAAGCTGCTTGACGTTCATGGATGCGTCTTGAATGTTGATATACCACACGAAGTCAAACCAGCCGAATTCAGCAATGTGGGAGATGTCAGCAGTGTCACCAGATAGGATGGTGGCCGGTGTCTCTCCGTGCAGGTCATGGATGGCGAGTGCAGTGTGACTGCGTATCTCGGCACAGTACTCGAAACAGTAGTCCCACAAGTACTCTGGTGTATCGGTCGAGGTCATCAGCCGTCGGTAGTGGCGTCGAAGCTCACGGATGGTTGCTTCTGCTTTGTTCTGATTGTGAATGTATGCTTCGATTGGTCGGATGGAGACTTGTGCTTTGTGTAGCTTGCGACGGAATTCGCCGGCTACGAGCTCTTTGGCGTTGTCCAGGATGATGGTGTGTGGGATGCCGTGGTCACGGAATAGTTCGTCAAGTGTGCGATGTGCTTCTTTGCGTTCCGCCATTGGGTACACCCGGACCCAGTGAAACGGTGTACAATAGATCATGGCGCATTTGTTGCCACGAATCGACTTGGTCTTTGCGTGCATGGTGTCGGCGTAAAGTTGGGTGTTGAGCCGACGATATCGTAGTTGCATGGCGTATGGATTGAGACGTCGTGTTCCTGATGAGTGACGAAAGTCGCGAATGGCCAATTGTGTGGTTGCGTCAAGCGTGCGTGAGGCAGCTTCTGTTCCGATGCGCCAGCGTTGTGCGAGGACGTCGGATGTGATAGTCCCCTTTCGATTGGACGTGTGTGTGCCTTGGATGCTGATGGACGATATGGTTCGTTGTGATGAGAGAGACGCTCGGATGGCGTCTTCGTCGTCCCCTGACGACCACTGGGATGGGTCCCATGTGGCCTCTTGTGTCATTGTGATGTGTATACAGTCACGATCGGATTGGATTTCTTGTTGTGTTGGCTTCCTCATATGGAAGTAGGATACAGTGCCTTGCAATCGTAGAGGGATGTGTAGGTCGTCGTCGGATGAGACCACAGAGTGGTCTTCCGGCTTCCGTTCGTGCTCCTTGATCATGAGCAGAGGAACATCATTCACGACTATACCCGCAGCCCTCATTTGGTTTGGGCACAACAAAGGATGTTCAAGACGAGGAAAGTAGATCGATTGTGGAAAGAAAAGAATGAATGTTTGATATGTAATTGGATCATCGTATGCTATCGCAGCTGTGACGATTGGTGCATTATCGATGGACCCAAGTGAGTCAATAAAAGGGGTTGCAGTGACAGTTTGGTCGGTCTGATGTACAATGTACGCAGTATCACCAAAACAACATGTATCCGCGTGTGAGTCGAGCTCTGCCCGTGGGGTATCAGATGGCAGAGACATGCTGACGGACGTGACCCGCCGAGTGCGACTTTGTGGTCAGGAACGTCCTTGTTGGTTGCGACGGGTGGCCATGCTGCCGATTCCAGCCTGATTGTTAGCGCCAGCTTGACCGCTGTCTTGGTTGGTCGCATCATGTGGCCCATAGTGCCCATCGGTCTCTTCATGAGGACGTTTCGATGGCGTGTTTCTGCCAACCGACATGACCCCACGGCGCTTGTCTCGTTCAGCACGCATCTCAAGTGCTTTGGTCTTCTGTGCGGACGACATGACCGACCATTCGTCTGGTGAGTAATGACGATCGGTGATGACCATGTTCGGGTCGTATTTCTTGGGTTTGCCTTGGCCTCCGCGGCCACCCTTGCTTGGTGTTCCGTTGCGGTTGCCACGACCGCCCTTGCCGCGATCCATCGAGCCAATGGAGCGTCTGGGTGACGCGATCTGTTTATGGTCAATGACTTCGCTCAGGACGTTGATGGCCCCCGGTAGGTCTTCGCGAAGAGCTTCGTTGATCTTGATAGCAACACATGCGCTGTCGAGACGGGAATCACGGATACCATCGAGGAAGTGGCGCACTTTTGCCGCGTTCACGAGTGGTTCACCGCATCGCGCCATGTCTTCGAATGCACCTTTCATGATCTGTGCATATCGTTCGAATGAGAACTGACGTGACTTGCCGTCATAGAAGCTGGTTGCAATCGTCTTGGATGCTGCTGCCTTGGTGCGCGCCTGAAAAGAGTCGCCATGATAGTGTTCCTTGAGAGCGATGAATGCCGCACGACCGTTGCGTGCGCGTTCATAGCCTTGGACCCAAGCCCACGCAGGTCCGCCGTGAGTGACATGACGAACCACCTGCCACACTTTGGCATTGTCAGCGTCGTAGCGGATGCCTTCGTGGATGGCTCGGTCAATGAGTTCCTCCTTCATGGTGGGCACACCAAATCCGGTGTTGATTGGAGGCGTACGGTCTTCGGGTTTACGCGTATCTTCACGGATCACGTAGGAGAGAGGGGTATCGAGTGCACCATGCGTGTTTTCCAAGTAGTTCTGGATGTCCTCGAGACTATCACGGACTCGGTCCACTTTGACCAGCCGTTCTGGCATGTCCAACTCTGTCTCTTTCTTGATACGCTGTTCCTCCAAGAAGAGCTCCCATAAAGCAACAAGACGATCCATTGGTGCCTCTGCTGCTGTGAATGGACGTTGGATGCGTTTGAAGTGAAAGCGAATGTAACGGAGCTGACGGAGCTTGGTCTCGTGGATCCAGCCAACGGTGACCCCGGGATCCTTGACTTGTGGTGGTATGTTGCCCTTGGCGCCTGCCTTGTATGCTGGGTTTTCGATGAAGCCACTACCATCGCAGATGCGCTTGCACAAATCAGTAACGCCTTTGTCATCGATGGAGAGAAAGTCGTCGAACTTCGTGAGACCCTGATCCTCTAAAGCGTCAGCGATGTCATCGTCAGGAAAGTTGAGTACGTTCTTGCAATAGTCACGTATCTCGTTGACGTTGGGGTTTGCAGCGGCTGCCATGCTGTTGATGTTTGTGTATAGTGTTGTTGATGATGATGAGAGAGAGAGAAGTAGTGAAGGGAGAGGGAGATTGTGTTGTCAAGAAAATCACACTGGGACATGGTGTGTTTTCGACGTGAAAAAGCGTTTCAACGTGTGTTTTCACGGTGTCGATCCGCGATGAGAAGCACAGACCGGGCAATAAGGCACACAGTCTTTCCGCTGACAACAGCGTGTGTCTCAGTAGGGATTCCCGTGTGACCTACGGTCGGTGCGTCCACCGGTGTCATCAACACCTCGCAATGCGAACGGTGAGATTGCATCCCGCTGATGCCGGTCACTCTGCATCAGCACACCATGGTCAAAGAGGATGCAGCACAGTACAAGCAGTGCCGGCTTGGTGACGGTCCACCCTCGGAGCGGGGTTCCAGTATTATCGTCGCCTCTTCAGGCGGTCCCTGCACGCTCGCACATGCCCGCATGAGCGGATGAGAATGATAAACCAAGTTACGACACACGTGAAACTGATTTAGAGTGAAAAAGAGTAAAGATGCAGATTATGAGTCTTATCGATGTCGTATGCGTCAGTGCTGTTGTCTCATTGCTGTGTTGTCCATGATTGGTAGTGGCGTCTATCGTGTAACGCCGTTTCAACGGTTTCATACATATCCCGGTTTGCTGCGACATCGATCCTGCGGAGTACTCTTTGACGTTCTGGGAGCCATCATTTCTTGTCGCAACAAGAGAACATAACCAAAACGTCTGCGAAGGCACTAACAGCGCGCATCAAGTAGTCTACAAGATACCATTCTCATGTTGTGTTCTGTCGGCTGCACTTTCATGCCATACTCGCGCTCGTACTCGCACCTTGTACCACTATACTTGATTCACATTCCTCGACATCCGAGCTCGACCCAAGAGCATCAGTTGTGAGCGTCTGCATCAATAGCGCGTAACCAATCACTGTTTCATCGACGGAGACGAGCATCCTTTCTCCCAAAGTCGGTCCCCGCTGATCGACTTGGCAAGGATTGACATTCTCGGTAATACCGGAGCGGCAAAACAGTTTCGTCGAGCCACCTCTTCCTTGGTTGGAGAGTCATAACAGCATCGGCGCATCAAAACAGACATCAGTGTTGATGCCGGCATTATCGACAGCATCAACAGCAACCAGCAACAACCCACAAAACCAAACCAAACCAAACCAACCAAACACTCTCTACTCCTACTCCATCACTCACAGCAGTACACACAATGAAACGACAGTGGGACGACAGCGATGCAGAATGGACGAAGCCGCATTCCCCTCCGAACAAAATCGGGACTCTCGCCGAAGAACCCAACCGCGCAGCATCACCGTTGTCTTCGACTTCGACTTCGACTTCATCCTCACCATCCCAGATCTGCGCCATCGGCAACAAATCCATGTGCTGCGATGGATGTATCCCAGGCTTCTCCAAGCGCGATGCCACCGTGGACTCAACGGCATCTCTCACGCACGGTGAGCAGGTAACTGCGGATGATTTCAAATCCTTGAGCCTGATGGAACGCGAACGCGTCTACGAAGATGTGCACGGCGTGTCGCCGCAAATCGAGGAAACGCCAGAGATGGTGGCGGCGCGGTTGCAGGAGCTGGACGCCTACATCAAATCAGCGCGACGCAAGGATGTCTACGACCGCGCGCAGTTCTTATCGCCACGGTACGTCAAAGACGAACAGAGGCGTTTGCAGTTCCTGCGCTCCACGGAATGGGACGTGCCGGCGGCGGCGAACAAGATCTTCAAGTATTTCAAGACGAAGCTGATTCTGTTCGGAGAGGAAAAGTTGGTGGCACCTATCGTGCTGAGCGATCTGCCCCCCGACGCCCACGAATCCCTGAAAAACGGTGCGCAGCAGATGTACGAAACCACGGCCGATCGGTCCGGCCGCGTCATCATCTTCGATGTCTACGCCAACTGGCGGTACCGATCCGTCAAGTCGCACGTGCAGGCCCTGTGGTACCTCAACGAAAACATCACGTACAGCCCTGAGCAGCAACGACGCGGCATCGTGGTGGTCGCCATGACGATTCATGCCATGAGGACCAAGTTTTACGAAGGCGCCGGTGTGGCCAAATGGGACATCTTGAACATCATGCCGATCCGGTTTGCCGGCGTCCATTTCTTCTTCGAGGATGTGCGCGTGCGCCCCATATTCTCCGTGCTGCAGGCGGCGATGCCCAAGGCGTTGAGGTTGCGCACCAAGACGCATTTCGGTTCGACGATGGAATGCATCTACGAGCTGGCGGCCTACGGGATCCGTCCCGAGGATCTACCGTTCGATGTCAACGGGCAATCCAAGGAGGATGCTATCCGGCAGCACATGGAGGAATGCATGATGCGAGATGATGCCAACTTGCGCGCGAAGGACCCTTCGCAGCCCGAGGATTGTATCCAACGGCCCGGGCCGAACGATATCGTGCTGGGCCGAGGATGGCCGTATCAGAGCTACATGGGTAATGTGAAATTGACCGAGATCGTGGCGACGTATCAAGAACGGCACTTGAATGCCGCCAACCGCACGCAAAAGACGAAGATCACCCATGAGGTAGTGCAGATCATCCGGGCCAATGGCGGTCGATTCCTAAAGCGCGATCCATCCGGGGATTGGTGGATGGAGGTGTCGGACACGGCGGCCCGGGAGAAGGTGGCGATGACGTTTCGCAACAAATCGAGACGAGCGAAGCCTAGAGCTGGCTAGACACAGAGAGAGAGAGAGAGAGAGAGAGGCCGTCGAAATATCACATTGCGAGTAGGCGGGCGCACAGTACACAAAGCATCGGAACTCTGCGGTGGGGCGTAAACAAGTGATTGTGGCGGAGCACATAGTTGTGCACTGGATGGAACGAGACGGATCGAGGATTAACTGAATTAGTCGGAGTACTACAATGTGGACTACACCTTTGGTATGTCGTTGTTGTCGTCGTTTATTGCTTTTGCGTGCGCGGCCTGACGATCCCACCTCCTTCATCTGATCTGCGCTATCCTTTCGATTGGGCCCGATGAAGTCGCAGAAGCAGTTGTCATGTCTGCGCCGTGTGTTGGCACGCCGAAAATGCCTACAGGTCACCGCATTGATTCGTTCTTTCACACGGTTCGGTCCATGAGCTGCATTGTATTGTACAGCATCTCAACGAGAGATGGAACTGCACATCGTACCAAGAGAGTACTCAACCATGACGCTCAAGCACGATACTACTGCTTGCGCCTGATACTCCACACCTCAAATGCCGTACTTGATCTTCATCGTGAGCAATCCCTGCTGTCCCAACAAGATCTCGTTGATGAAGGTGAAGATGGCAAGCCAAAAGACCGGCGTGATGTCAACTCCGAAGGCTGGTGGGATGGACCCCTTGGCTATTCGCAGCAGTGGTTCTGTCGGCCACGCAATGAAGACCCACGGCACCTTGTTGAGATTCGTGCTGGGGTACCATGATGCGACGACGCGGCAGAGCTGGATGCGAGAGGGGGGTGGGCAGAGTGGAACAGCAGAGCAGGTGATTGTGGAAGAAGGATACGTGGAGATTTGTGAGCAAGACGACGGTTGTGCAAGTGAGAATCCGCATGCTTGGAATAGGGAACATTGGGCAAGGCCTTCCGTACGCAGCTCCAACCTCAACGTACCATCGCGAAGGAAAGGAAATTCAACGTGGGTCCCATGACCCAGGACAATGGCTGCACCCATGCTTCGGTCTCCGCCAACAGAAGGTTGCTGGTTGTGACGAGGGATGTGGTGGTCTCGACAAGACCATTGGCATCTATCATGCGCAATGTGGATGCGGATTGCTGCGGCTGCAACACGCGAGTCGCCGTCGGACTTGGCGGGACGAAGCCATGCACCGCGACGCTGTTGAGGCACAGCATCATGCCGATGGCGAAAGCGAAAGAGGTGTGTGTGGATCTCATGTTGGTGCTAGCGTAGTCTTGGGAGTGATCAGTGTAATATAATCGTTTGTAAAGGAGAAGAGTATAACACTCTGCTCGGCTTGGCAATCGGATGCCAACTTTGTTTTGTGGAGCGATGGATCGTTGGTGTGTTTGGTCGGCAACGGATCTTTGCGCGCGTTGTGCACAACCATGATGTGTTGTGACGCAGTCGTGCCCGCGACTGCAATCACGATTTCTTCAAAACACCGACGCTGACAAGGCAAGGGAACAACCAACACGTCATCGTACGACGACCAGAACACATCTACCCAAAACTAGAGTGACGAATAGTACATCGATCCATGCGGTGTCTCCATCGTCTCTCTCTCCTTGTGTGGTTATTTCTGCGCTGCAAGCTCGTAGTACGACCGATGACATGATACCTTGGAGCATACCTCATTGCACCATGATGAAGTGTTTGCCGGAACGCTCTCGAAGACTCTGGAAGAGTCGAGTTCAATACCCGACTTGGCTGGCTTTGCCTGAGACAATACTACCTAGCACATGTCTTTCGCTTTCCTTCGCTTCACTGCGTTCTACAGATACTCTAGTATTTATCCAACACCACATCTTCGAATCCCGCTCCGCTCTGTAGACCATAAAACGCCTTGAGCTGCCCGAGCGGTCCATTGCCGCGCGCATTCTGACTCACGCTATCCGCCGAATTCATGCCTTCGCCCATGATGCCAAAGATCCCCGCGCGTTTTCGAATCTCCGTGAGACGTTTCTTGTTGAGGCCGAAATCCGTCTTCTCGCTGTTGATGGTCGAGGCCCGGAACGTGACGACCTTGTCGACGTCGTTGATGGCGAACTCCGTCTCATCGACGGTCTGGAACAGATCGTTGCGCTTGTTCTGCACCCTGAGGTAGGCCGACCCTTCCTGCTGCTGGATGTCGGCCGTCGTGTCGGCCGCGAGGATGGCGGCCTTCAGCTTGGCCATGACCTGGTCGGCCGAGACGTCGTCGCCGTAGGTCCACGGTGGGAGGTAGAATTCGAGGTTCTTGACGTTGGCCGTCGAGACGCAGGGTGCCTTGCTCGCCGTGTTGCATTTGGTGATGGAGGTTTGGCTGAATGCGGCCTGCGGCATGGTGGTCGCGGCCGTGACGAGACCAAATGCCGTTGTCATCCATTGCTTGCGCGTGATTTGGTCGTTGGATTGTGCGGAGAGCGCCGATGTTGGGCGGCTGTGCTGTTGGGCGGTCTGGAAGGCCGTCACGTCGCTGCCGGCGAGGCTCAGCAGGAGCACGGCGAGTGCCGATGATCTTTGGCTCGGCATGGTGAATTGTAGAATATTATTTGTGCGTACTATAATATTGCTCTTTGGAATCGTAGATTGCACTTTTGGGATGGTGCAACTAATGGATTGATGATCAAATTGGGTTGTGCGAGGATCGAGGTGCCGATCCATTGTTGATGTCATGTGTGCGGCCGTTCCATTGTGGGTTCAGATGCGCCACAGCCGCTACTCTTGTGCCGTTGATGGATTTCATCGCGAAAGGATCGTCGCGAGACTGACGTTGTGACGAATCCTCGAGCTTGTTGAATCCATGTGGTCCATTCACGGGTAAACGGTGTCACGGATATCATCGTTGAAGAAAACGTTAAATTCAGGTGTCTCTGTTCTGGGTGGCGCAGTTGGCGTGGTAGAACCCGTTTCGTTCGCTCGCCGCTTTCCGCTGATGCTGTTGTTCCATGTGACTACTGCATCACTGTGTGCTGTTCCTCTGTGTCGCGTTGTCGCAATCTCATTGTTGGCGATTGCGAATGCATCGTGGCAATTCACATCACATCATATCGTACTTAGTAGTGTTATTGCATTGGATCGCATTGTCTTCTTTACGTCCATCTCCTTTGCCGGGCTTGGCATCAGCATCAGCATCACTGGCTTCTGACTACCAATGCTCCACTCAACCGATCATTAAGGACACCATGAGCCTGCGCAATGCCCATCTACCGTCCATCATGTCGATGCCATCGTCCATGAGGTCGTCATTGACATCACCCGCATCTTCGATCATCACTGCATCAGCACACGCATCGGAGCAGACATCGGTACAATCAGACGATGATATGAGGGATCATGATGAGATGCCATCGTCGCAGAGCTGTTCTTCAGCGGGCGGACAGGATGCTCTGTACAATGATACGCAGCCGCAAGACCAGACAAAGCAGATGAAGGACCGCGTGTATGAGCAATCAGAATCGCAATCGCAAGAAGAGGACGAAGAGCAACAACCAGAGGACAGCCCGCACCAATCTTGTCAATCATATCAGTCACAGAATGAACCATGCGAAGAGCCACATCCGTATTCGCAGGAAGAGGAGCATGAACATGAACATGAACATGAGTATGAGTATGATCATGAGCAACAACATGGAGACCACCTTCAGCAACCGCGGCAGCTGCATCAAGAGCTGGAAGAAGAACCAGAGGAGGAACAACTCTCACGGCAGCTTGAACTTGAACTTGATCATGGGTACGCACATCACCAGGAGCAACCACATCAGCAACAGCAGCAGCAGCAGCAGCAGCAGCAACAGCAACAGCAACAGCAACAGCAACAGCAACCACAAGAGGAAGAGCAGGAAGAACAACGCCATCGCGGTCCGCGACGATGTCACTTCTCCTTCTCTGTCCCAGTGACACTCGCGGATGACACCATCTCATCCTTCTTGGATTCCACCAAATCATTCCTGCATGCATTGACGCGTCCCATCATGGACAAGGAATCCTTGATCGTCTTCTCCATCATCTTCCTCGTCATGGAGCGCTTCATCGACAGGTTCCTCGAAATGCTCGAGCATCTCATCGAAGAAATCCATGCCAAGATCCTGCAGGCCGAACGCGACGAGCACGGCAACATCGACATATCCACGATCTACGACAGCGTCTTCGTCACCAAACTATCCGTCGGCATCGGTCTGCTCTCCTTCTTCTTCCTCCTCTTCGCAGTCCTCATCCATTCCACATCGACGCGCCGATCGCAACTGATCGACGTCATCTCCATGGCGGGATTGTTCTCCTTGGATTGCGTGCAAACGATCACTGTCCTGCTGTTGATCGGTCACACGACGGCCGTACCCACCGGCGATGCACAGCAGTGGCAGCTCTCGCTCGGTGTCCTGCTCGGGGTCTGGGTGGCCAGCATGGTCGGGTCGCAGGTCTTGCGGCGGCAGTTGTACCGGCGGTTGGGGTCGTGAATATGTGTGTGGGATGGATATGGCATGTCAGATGGGACAAGGACAGGCACGCACACAGCGTTTGCGGCTTCCGAAGGTGCCGTCGATGCCAGCGAGTATTAGTCTTGCAGCCTCATCCAACTTCGGTCGCTTCGTTGGACCGAACCAAGCAAGCAACATGTAATAGGAATGTTGACGCTCATCGCAGGCGTTAGATGTAAAGTAGAGCCGGAACTCGCAGCAGACGCGACTCCGCACCAACCAAAACCCACAAGTGCGTATTATATAATGGAGCCAGGCTACAACTACCTTTTCCAGGATGCTATTCCATGAAGTGTAAATGCAAAAACGACACTACTTTATCATGATACTCGTACGCAACTCAACGCCACGCAATGTCATCAATTGATCCTAAATTTACACATGGGACAGCAGGCATTGGACCGCAACCACTTGTCGACGCAGTGGGCATGAAATCCGTGCAGGCACGGTAAGGCCTTGCGCTGGTCGCCGCTCTGAAAGTCCTCGAGACAGATCTGACAGCCGCGCGCATCCTCCGGCAGCTGCGTGCATACATCCGTGAGGGTCTGCGTGGGCAGCTGACGAATTTCACGTTCGCTGGCCCCCAGCTGCTCCGACATGTTGGCGTAGGCCAGCAGCATCTCCTCGTAGGCGAAGCCGTCGGATTCTTCGAACGGGCTGTTGGTATCGACATTGTTGTTTTGGTTCGTGAAGCGGTGCCGCGTGTCGACGTTCCGATTCAAGGTGTCATGGATCATGAGACTGAGCAAGGGATCGCTGTGACGGCCTTGCGGATTGACGATGTGGGTGGGCATGGAGGCATCGCCGCTGGAAACGATCGTTGTCGGGACGCCCGTGTGGCTACGTCGTTGCACAACGCGGTAGCTAGAGCGCGGTTGGAATCGCCGACGACGTTGCGAGTTGACATTGTCGTCGCCGTCCTGGTATGTTTGCGGCTCTTGGTTGTTGTTGGACGTGACTCGGAGACCGTTCTCCTCGGGTTGCTGCCACGGCTGAGGCTCCGTGTTCATGTCTTCGTCTTCCACGAACGAGGCGAAGTCATCGGATCCGAGAGGTGTCGGGTACGCCACAACGCCCATCGCGCCGGACGATCGCGCGAAGGATATGTCCGTCGTGGAATGGCGGCGCTGCGACGAAGGTGACGGCTGCGGCGGCGTGTATTCCGAATATCGCCGATCTAACGTAATGTGCCTGGCGTTGTCTTCGTCCATGATGGATTGCAGAACGCGCGCTGTGGCGGCATCGTTCTCCGTGCTCATCGACGAGTCCACACGCCACGCCGCGTCCAACGTGAGTTCCGCAACTCTGGCGGACTGCGACGCGCTGTTAACGACGATATCCTGGTTGTTGTAGTTGCATACTTCGCAAATGGCATTCTGCATGGAATTGAGCAGCGTGCATTGCGGACATGACCATTCCTGCGTGTTGGTGTGCTGCTCAGGCACGACGGCATGTCTCGATTCGCCCATGGTGGAATCCGATGTCTCCACGCATTCCTGAAATTCCAAGCAGTTTGTCGCGAATGGCCCGATCATGGGATGCGATCGACGCGGGTCGCTGCTTCGAGGCAGCGATCTGCTCAGGGATTCCTGAGGCTGCGATGCATTTCTGCGATACAATACGGATGCCTGAGAAGCCCCTGCGTTGCTTGGCTGTGGACGGACGCGTGGATGCAAGGGGCGGGCAGTACGGCTAAACTGTTGTTGTTGCTGCTGTTGTTGCTGCTGTTGAGCGTCATTGTTATCATGACCATCAACGTCGTCATGTGCATCACTGACAACGGAACCCACAGGAACCGGCACAATTGCTCTATCATCAGGAAAGTCGTCATCGTATTCGACGGTGGCAACACCAATGGTGTTCCTGGTGTTAACGTGCGCAATTGATTCGGCAGACTGCGGCGATGCAGCGGATTGATCATCCATGATGTGCTGTTCCAGCTCGCGTTGATCCTCCTGCGGAAGACCATCGTGGCTGCCGGCTTCCGAGGACACGCGACGCGGTGGTCCTTGACAATACTGCGACACGTGCGTTGCCATTTGAGAAGCTGGGATGGCGGCGTTGCATTCCCCGCAAGTGGCCATCTGGATGCTGGAAGCGAGGTCCTTCGTTGGTGCTGTTGCTACAGCTGGCGAAGTCGATGCTGCCGTCGTTGTCATGGGGGACCTCGCGGCGGCTGCCATCGTTGCTGGCCTTGTCGTGGCTGGATTGAGGGATTGCGTTGACATGTCTTTGGCGTACGAGTGAGTACTTGTATTGTGGCCTTCGACGCTGCTGCTCCTGCCGCTGCTGCCTCTCTGATTGCCTCTTCCACCGTCAATGAAGGTGCGGTGTCGCCAAGTATGAGTACTGCACGTATGAGTACTATGTATGCGTATCCGTTCGGTACACTCGTAGAGTATGGCAGTCCGTTGTCAGCACACTACCATGCGGAGTGTTGTGCGTACGACTGCCCCTCTCTGTGTGTGTGTCTACCTCTTTGTTCTCTCTGCTGGTACGCAGATAGTACCTGTGCGGTCTTCGAGGGATCGGCGTTGGTTCAAAGTCGACAGGTGGCTTCGTTTGCTGCAACACAAGGTGTTGCGGTTGCGGTTGCCTGTTGCGGACTGTCCCCTGGTTTGTCCGGAGTTCGCTGTTCACAGACTGTCGTTGTTGGTGCTGTTGATGGCGCTGATGCGTCTCCTTGATGCCTCTCTTGTGCGCCGACTTGTTTGGGTATCGTGTTTGCGTCAGTTGTTGCGATGTGGTTGTCAACACAACAATGTCTCAACATACACCACGATCACACACCACTGTCGACTCCTTGCTGAATGAGGATAAGACCGCGGCGAAGCTGTGTGGCGCGCAATTGGGAGGGTCTTTCCACGGGCGCGTTTCGCCTTCGATTGAGTTTCCCGTCTCCTTTTTGGTTGTTGACGTGACGCAAGTGGGCGCTTGCCGAATGCGACACAGAAGTGGCTATGCTGTATTCTGCTCTCTTCTGATGGATGTGTTGCGATGCGATGCGATGTGATGACTGTTGCGGAGTCTGGGGCGTTTGTGGGTGCAATGGTGCGGTTGTGTGCAGGTGTTTGTAGAGGTCTCACTCTCTGTGCAGATTTGGTTTATTGTGGCGGATGATGCAGTTGATGCCAAAAAGAAGGGTTCGTCGCCTTGGTGCTATGCAACGGAGTTCACGGGCTTCACTTCTTCTTTGTTGTGTTGGTTGCGGAGCGCGACTATGACTGTGAGAGTGCGCCAATGGCAGACCAAATGGGAGTAATCTCGATCTCGCGGTTGGAGTGCAGAGTGTAGAGTGCGTATTCTCAATTGTGTTTGTAATTGTGTTTGTGTTTGCTGGCGTGTGCGCATTTGTGTGTCAGTGTCGATCACACTGCGAGAGAAGAGAGGCAGTGATTGTTCGCTCTTCGCCTGTCTTTCGTTTGTTTCTGTGTGCACAATCACGATGACAGAAACAGGAACGATGCCAATGGCACAGCAACCGTTGTCCCTCATGTCTGGTGGAGGAGGAGGTTCGCGCTCCTGTGTTCAAATGGTCCCTCGCGTCCGAACCCGAACAGACCTTTGAGCAAGAAACTACCGTGAACAACTTTTCAGCTCTTCACTACGACTATGAAACGCACACTCACACAAAGATCGTAGAGGACTCTACTCGTGCTAACACATCCTATTCCACAAACGGTTTCATTTGTCATGTAAAACTCTGCCCACTGTTTCTCCGTTCGTCGCCTCCTTCGCTCCTGGGCCCTGTTTCTCGAGATGCTCAATAGTGATTTTGTGTGTCAAACGTGGGCGATGCTATGGCCTCTTGGGTGTTGTCAATACGAATGACTCCAACAAGGTGCTTTCATTCAGCTCCATCGTTATTATTCATGTTATTATTCATGTTGGTGTTGGTGTTGCTGCTGAAGATGCTTCCTGGCCTGTTCACCCATGACAAGTTAATGCCAACCCACAACCTTTGCCTTGCCTTTGCTGATGTCGGACCATGGCGAGACAAGAGAGAATAGGTTCAGCCATTCAACATCCATGAAGCCTTTGCGTCGAGTAGAAGATGTGGTCTCGCTACCTCGTACGACAACGAGCGACAACTACCAAGGGGCCGATCATCGATTGGAGAAGATGATGGATACCAACATCGCACCGTGTTTGTTGTTGCAGCAGTGGTTTGATGCGCACCTCTTGTTGGTACCTTTTGGGCGCATTTGTGTTGCCTAGTGAACCACCGTTCACGTCCATTGCCACCAACAGTTCTCGTAAGAAATGCCTTGTGGACAGCGCCACCACTTCGCCCTAATTGTGCTGTTCCATTCGAGAATTTTTGGAGTCTATTTTGTGCCCCCAAACCCGCACTAAGAACACCCTCAACGGTCTTATCCATGTCGCATGAATTATCCGGCGGCTTAAATTTCACTAAATACCTTCGTTTGCAAATAGGCCTTCGCGTTCTCGGGGATAATACTCATCCAGCAATGCGTCGGCAAGGTGTCCCACTGTCACCTTTCACTTACAGCTTGGCGCACGGTTTCGGTTGTGCGTTCTCTCGCATGTCGAATGGGTTTCCGACTTCTGGCTTATCGCAGATGACCGCGTGTGCGTCAGCAACAGGAACCAAAGCGGTGATACGTTCGACACCGCTGGCGAACCGAAACCACGTTCGGTTGAATCCATCGAGTCCAGTCACATATAACTCAGTACCGAGTGATGTCAAGAACTGTCAAGTCGTCAATCCGAGGTCCATCCTTTGTCCGGCATCATTGAGACGTGAACGGACCAGGCAAAATGGCTGCGGTGGGTGGGGTCACTGAGCAGAAACACTTCTGTCGATGTTCTCACGATCTTGCGCGCGCAGCGACCATCTGCGACGAAGCTGGTGATGGAAGTGTGGATCGACAAGGCGACAAGAGCGACAACAAGATTCGATACGACATGATGTGGTGTGATAGTCGTACACTGCCGCCCTTTCGATTCTGCCTTGGTTCCACTTCATTCACACACACACTCATTCGCTTGCGCGCTCGCCGACGCACTCATCCATCCATCCATCCATCGACTCGCACATACCCTCTTCGGGCCTTCGGCGGTTCTGTATCGACCCTTGGTTGTTCGACGAAGTGTCGTGTCGGCGACAAACAGACCATCCAAACCTCGAGGCGTGTTGCAGCGACCGGAATTCGTTTCCCCGCACGCCGCTTTTGCGCGACGCCAGCCTTGCGGTCATCCTGGCCTGCCAGACATGAACTCGCCATGGCTGTCGTGTTTCCGACGTCGCAATCGCGACATCGACGATGCACAGCTGATGACACGTCCCAGACGATGGCGTCTGCCGCGCAACAATCGACGCTCGGTCGCACCGATGCCTCTGCCGCAGGCCATCGCGGTGGCGCAGGATGAGATAGAGGCGGTCATTGCCGAATTCCAGCTGCGGCCCTTACAACGGCACGATGCAGTCCTTGTGGATGCCACTGTTGTCGAAGCCACAGCTGTGGAGGCCGAACCTGTTCTGGTGCGGGAAGTTCAGATCCTTTGAACAAATCAACGAAGAACGCGCTATACACGGGGAGACGTTGCAGGGTACTTGCCGGTACATATTGCATGTTGCATTTTTGTTCTATTTCTATTTTGACTGCAGCAGCAGCAGCAGCAGCCTGGGCAGATATCAGTGTGGGCAACGATGCTGCCACAACGGATGTGATACTGTCACAGGCCGGCGATTACAGCTGCAGCGAGACGCGGGTTTTGAAGACAAATTGGGGGCGTCCCATTCCTCTCCACCGATGTACTCGATCGTGCTTCATGCTTCGAATTCATCATCATCATTGGCGGCAGCAGCAGGAGCACCATCATCATCATCATCGATTGGGGCCATATCCACAATCTGATTGTCCCTCCCGCCATTGTCACCGCTGTCGCCTTTGCCAGTGCTTCTTTCTTCCTCATCGACAGCGCGCTGCAATGCCTTCCCATCGCCCGAATCTTTCGCCGTGCTGTCTTGCAAAGCATCGTTGTCGTCGTTGTGACCATCTGCAACAACATCCACGGCGCCGCTGCGCGGGAACATGACGCACAGAACGATCTGCACGACGCCCAACCCCGCGCCCACCCCGTTGGGCACGAAGATGACGGGATTGAGGATGGCCAATCCGTACATGAACCAGAAGGCACCGTTGGCAGTGTTGGTGATCATGGTGAGCACATGAATGGAGGACGTGTTGCGCGTCCGCAGCACCGTCAGGATGGTGGACAGCGGCGCGCCGTAGAAGAAGACGAGATTGAGGTTGACCGTGACGCCAACGAGCAATTCGCTGGTGTCGGTGTCGAGCTGGAACAATGCCACGATGGAGAAGACGATGAGCCAGACCACGCTAATGCCAAGGACCACATTTTCATGCGGCGCAGGGACTTGCATGTTCTGCGTCGTAACGTCCCAAACGATCTTTGCGAAGTTGCTGGTTGTTGCATTGTCGTTGCTGTTGGTCATCGCGATGGTTGTGCTGCCTTTGCTGTCTGCAGTTGGTTTGGTTTGAATCGGATCGCTGCTGCCTTCTTCCATGGCTGCAGCATTGATCCTAGTATGCTTGGAAGACGCGCCGCCCCGTTCGGTATCAATGTTGTTGTTGTTGTCGTTGTTGTTGTCATTGTTGCTGCCAATGCGGTTGCCTGTGTTGTTCATCTCCATCAAGGACGTCGTCATCGCCCTCGATTCCAGCTCCGATCGTTCCAAGTAATCCACGAAGGACCTGCGCACCGTCTTGGCCCTCGATTCTTGATACTGCAACTTGGCAGCGCTGAGGTTGAGCCAGATGCTGAGCAGGAATCCCGGCGCATTGCCCCAAAAGACCCAGAGATTCTGAATGATGAAGGAATAGCCCAGCCATCCGGCGCAGTTCCCCAGCATGAAGGCCCAAGGCGTCGGATTGAGGTCACCCAGATGACCGCGTTCCACGGCCTTGACGACGTCCTTGTAACTTGCCGAGAACATGATGTTGCCCAGCGTGATCCCGAAGGCCGGGCAGACATATTCGAGAAGGACGGTCGCTGCAGATACCATGGTCGCGGAATTGAACTGGACTCTCTGCTACGTACGCGTGATCGTTGTACTAGTACTGAGAGAGAGAGAGAGAGAGAGACTGAGAGAGGGAGAGGGGCAGAGAGAATGGTCTTCTATCCGAGATGTCTGAGGGAAATGCAGTCTACCACTTCTTCCTTGTTACTTGACTTGAATGAACTTGGGTTTGTAGTGTTATGACAATGTTGGTTGTGGATCATCACAACAGACATCCTCCTGATTTGGGAATGGCTCTGTTTTGTGGCAAACCGCTTCTTGTTGAGAAAGTGGGTGGAGGAAGCACAACCGGTTTGTGAATCTACGCTCATTCACGTACAATGAAACACGCTAGGCCCTTTTAGTCGAGTCAATCAAATGTGGGTCCTGTTGGTTTCGCGCCACAAAGAAGAGACGACAACAGCAGAAAACCCACAGGGCCGAACACAGAGCCAACGGTCGTGAACGCAGCTGGCAGGCGTTGGAATCCTTTCAAAGCAATGTTACTCCAAACAACAGATCATCATCTCGTTCGTGATGAATGGAGGATGGCAGAGGTCGACAAAGACACAGCACGTCACACCTCATCTCACCTTCGTTGTTGATTCACCTTCCAAGGCAAACATCATCGACATCGACATCGACATCGACATCGACGCTCTCTCTTGTTCGCGGTGCTTTTCCAACCACAGCCACAGCCACGACCACGACCAACACCCCAACCAGCACAAGGATACAACGAACAGAGCACACCAACACAAACAATCGCCTCTCCCACCTGTTGTATCGGCGCGATCGTGACTGGGCTTCTCATTCGTCCTCTCCAAAACGTCGAACAAGAACAAACACAAGCGCAAGCGCAGACACAACACCTACCAACTGCATTCTCACAAGGCGCAGCAGGAGAATCCTGAGAACAACAGAGCTGAGGAGAGTGGAGACACCTTCAAGTGACGTTTCCACTCCTCACTCCATCACTCGACCACCACAACCATTGATCACGACCATTGATCACAACCATCAGGAACAACTGCTTTCGCTCCAATACAACCAAGATGAAGAGAACAAGACGCAAGTCCAGGCCGGTGGTGCGATACTCGGATGACACGCCGGACGACCCCAAGGCCGTGGCCGCTTTGAATTCGAAGAAGCAAGAGACCGGCGCCAGCAAGCTGAAGCACGCCATCGGGACCAAAATCGCCAAGGTCAGTCCTCTAACGCCTGCTCCTACGGTGTCTCCAGGTTTCCTTGTTTGTCTACTCCACTATATAGTATGCCGCCCCCATCCGTCGCTTCCACTCAGCTCAACGATCCAATTGCCCCCATTCTTCATATTCTACATTTTCAATTCCTGCACCTCCATCGCCTCGTCGATGCAATTATTCGTCACTAATTACCGTCCGCCTCCTCTCCAACAACCACCAGCGCTTCCCAAACAAACGGTGGTACAACGGAACCATCAAATCGCACAGAGGACGGCATTACACAGTGGAGTACGATGAGGAATCCATCGACAACGAAGACATCAAGGATGATCTCATCGATTGGTTTGTTGCTGCCGCGCAAAAGCGGTCGTCAGATCCATCGAAGGAACACCTGACAAATGGAAGCCACCCCGGGTCACGCAGGTCATTGCTGTTGACGATCGATCGGACCAGACGTCCCAAGACAGCGAGAACCAGTGTCAGCAGGTTCCGCAACGAATCCAGCAGCAGCAACAGTGACAGTGACAATGACAATGACGATCAAGGCAGTGGCGCATCTCAGTCGAGACGCCACGGCCTACGCCGGGCCCGAAGCTCGGTCTCGAACGGGCCGAGGGGGGATGATTTCTACTACTTTGATGAGCATCGTAATGGCAAAGGCAAAAACAACGACCACCATGGGGCAACTGCTTCCAACAAGCGCAGGAAGAAATTGCACCAAAGCAGCCCAGACGACGACGACGACGACGACGACGAAGATTATGATGGCAGTGACAGCAGCGCCAGCGTCAGTCGCAGCAACGTTGCGCTTTGCAGCATCAAGAAAGAGGACTCCGCCCAGCTTCCAACACGCTCGATGCCAAGAAGGAGAATTCGCGCGACAGCGAAGGCAACGCAGAACGCTGGCGATCACAGTGATAGTCATAGCAGGGACGACGACGACGACGACGATGACGACGATGACGACGACAACGTGAAAAGGACGAATCTTGCGTCGCCGTTCTCTTCCAACAGAGCGGCGCAAAGAAAACCCGCTGCACGCAACTCTCGATCATCGAATGGACACCACAATAGGTCACTTATGAATCCGAACTTGCCTCGTCTCAACGGCATCGTGAACGTCGGCGATCTCCCGCTGCGGAAATCCTTCTCCAAGGAAGAACAGGCATTCATTCGCCATTTCGTGCAAGGCTTCCATGATGGCCTCCTCGATCTTCCCAGAGGCACCATCCTCCGGACCTACCTGTCCAATCAGGTGCAATGCAACCCGCAAAGTCTGACGGATATCATGCTGGGCGGTACTCACAACGCAGGCGACGCTCGTTTCAAGCCGCTGCCTCGGACACCGCAGCATGTCCAGCTATTCCGAGTAACGCAGGTAAGCGCTCGCATCCGTTCATCTCCGATGCATGCTTGTATCTTGACGAGGCTCCACCGCACTTGTTTTCCACGGGTAGAACACTCGCACTGTTTCACCATGTGCATTTGCTTCATTTCACGCGGCGATTGGAACCGGAGCATCGCGCTCTGACATCTCATGCATCATGCATACACAGCTCACCTCTCTCTTGCCCCCGCCCGTCGTTCTCCCACTTCAACTTGCCTGCATTTTCGCGCACCTGTACGTACAGGCCACAAAGCAGAAACTGGAGAGGGCCATGCTGATAGCGAAAAAGGAGACCCCCAAACGCAAATCGCTCACAGCGACAGCAAATGCGATGGATTCGTTTGCTGAGGCCGCATCTAACTGCTTCTCGGATATGATCACGAATGTCGAGGAGTCAAAAGGTGCACGACAAGGTCAGGGTGAATCATCAGCAAACAAGAGCAACGCAATGACCGCGGTCCCCACATTGGTACAGCGAAAGCCCACAGAAACAAAGCCGGCACAAAAACGCAAGTCCAAGTCGAAGCCAAGCAACACCATGCCGGTCTCGCAATTGAAACCGAGAGCCCCCATCACGGATGACTACACAACGCTGTTCCCCAGCAAGCTGCACGATCTGCTGGACAATGCAGATCGACTCGGATACAGCGACATCATCTCATGGAGACCGTCCGGCAACTGTTTCCAAACATACGACACGACCAAACTGGAGGAACTGCTGCTGCCGAAGTTCAGCAACCAACGCAGCTACAAATCCTTCACGCGTCAGCTCAATCTTTGGGGATTCCTGCGTCACACGAGCGGGTTGGACAAAGGTTCTTGTAAGTTGCGATGGCGCCTTGTCACTGCTGCTGTTGGTGTTGATGTGATTGCTCTTGTTGTTACTACTGCCAAACACATTCGCGTGCATATATATGCGTGCATTTGTATGCGTGCACGTAACGCTGATGCCCCGCATAGCATAGGGCGACGAGTTCAGCAACGACTTGATCATTGAATGAATGAACCGAGGAACCAACCAAGCGACCAACAAGCCATCCCTCACCAACTCTTGCACGTCTCGCGATGCCGGATGATTCCCACGTTGCCACGATCGTTGCCTTCTCACCACACTTTCGCAGACGGTCATCCACAAGGTTTTTTCATACGAGGGGAAAAGCAGTTGTGCCAATACTTGGTACGGAAGAAGACACGCCCGTCAATAGCATCCCCAGAAGCCCAAAGCACTAACTCACCGGCGAAGACAACAAGCAAAGGGGCAATCTCGTCAGCACATGGCTCCATTTCATTGGATCTATCGAGCAATGGCGATTCGAAGGACGCGTCTATGTCTGCCACAGCCATGTCTATTCCGGATGCCTCGGCGTTGACAAGAAATCTGGAAGACCTGCCGGATCCCACACCTGGAGTATCCCCCGTGGCTGGAGTTGCCGAAGGACAGACGACGAAGCAGAACGAAGAAGACAACGGCGAAGATACCGAAACACCACAGCAGAATCAGCAAGGACAGATGTCGTTGCTGAACAATTACGAATCGCAGCTGCGACAGCAGGATCCGTTTGCGTGGCAAGCAGCGTCTATCATTGCATCGTCTCTGCCAGCAGAAGAGCGAGTGCGCCGGTTCTTGGACCTTGGGAAGCAGGCGCAGAGTCAGAATCCGAAGGTGGCATCCTCGCTCGCGACCATAGCCAATATCGCTGGCGTGATGCAGCTCAAATCTCCACCTCCGTTGCAGAGCCCAGTGCAACCCACGCTTCCGCCCGCCGCGACACTGCTCTCGCCGATTCTGCAAAGCAGACATCCGCAGCTACAAATGCACGCACAGGCAACCCAACAACAGCAGCAGCATCAGCAGCAACCGCCACCACAGCCATCGATACAAGAACAGGCCCGGGCACGAGCGCAAGAACATGTGCAAGCACAGGCACGAGCTCAGGCGCATGCACAAGCGCAGGCACGAGCCCAGGCGCAAGCGGCAGCACAACCGCCGCAAATGCCGGCAGCCATGCAGCATCACGGTTTGGCTCATGCTCTGCCTCCAGGACAGCTTCCTCACGGTCTTCCACATCACCCCGCGGCATTTCAAGCGATGCATCCGCATCAACAGCAGCATCAGCAGCGAATGGTTGGCCACCACGCGCAGGCACAGCCACCCCCGCCTCTCATGCTCAACCTTCCAGGTGCAAACAACCCGATGGCTATGCACAATCTACATGCCAACAGCCATCCTCTAACTTACATGATTCCCGGGATGATGATGCCATCCACCACTGTTGCCGCTGCATCAGCCGCGTCGCAGAACGGCGGGGTGCCGATGCGAATGAATTCGAACAATCAGTCGATCAGCAATCAACCCACGACATTCCAAGGGGATGGTGGAACCCCGAGACAAGATGGACAATTGTCTTCCATAGTTGAGCTGTGATCGTTTCTTGCGGCATGTACTAGTAGAGCATGACGACATGAGGCTGCACGGAATTACGTCGCATGACGTTGATCTTCGACGTTGGGTCCACCTCAAAAGAGAAGCATGGACGCATGTGTTCATTCTGGATACAATTCGAACCGGACCTTCCTTTGCAGGGACTGGTCGATCGTGAAGTTATAGCTGAAGCGGTTCATGAAGTGGTCAGAATGCCGAGCGCGCAGACCCTTCGAATTGATGTGGTAGAGACGCAGCGACTTGGGATCTCCCAACAATCCAGCCCACAGGACGTACGTTGAACGTGCGTTGCCGATCAACTCCTGCTTGGTGGATTTGAGGAAGCAAAAATCTTGCACGCCGCTCTGATTCTCAATGAGGTGGGATGGGATGCCGGCATTGGTCAATGCATCAACATGGGCTCTGGCCTTGCCATTGGGGATCCGCGTGGTGATGGCGACGGCGGCAGGTTGGTTCGAGGATCGGGAGGACGAGGGGTTTTCCATCGTGATCGTGATGGTCTTCATTTGTGTGGCATGCGGAAATATGTGCTTTGTGGTGTGATCCGGGGTGATGTCGGGGAATCCCATGTGAAAAGCTTTGCTCGCACCCAGCTCGCTTTGGTAGTTACGGAAATGCAGAACGCTTTCATTTGGCTGGGGCCGCTTCTCGCAGCAGTAGGAAGACGCGTCGTTGAATTGGAAGAAATCGCGTAATCTCGTGTAGTACCGATCAATGATGGGATATGGATCCAACGACTGCGAGTAGATGAATGGTATCCCGATGATCGCATCGGCAGGCACCGTCGGCCTTGTGGGGTGCTGCAGCAGATCGCGGAACTTTCGCAATCCCTGATGAATCTCATCCGCCTTCCAGCTGTTGACCAACCCTTGCATGGCATCGACATCGCCCTCATTCCACGCATTCTGCTGCCGGTTCCGCAAGAGGTACTCCTGCGCGTTGCCCGCCTTGAAGTCCCAATCCGCCAGGTGCGGAAAGCAGGATTGGATCGCGGTCCTCGCGTACTTCCATGTGGGCTTCTCCGCCTGATTGCGTATGGCGAACGAACGCACGATGATGTTGCTGCGAATGTCGAATTCATCCTGCAACCACCACTGCAATCCTTTGCCAATGGCGATGTGCTGCAGATTGTTCGCCATCTCACCGGACAGCTGCACAACGATGGTCGCCTTGTGGTGACGCTTATTCTTTGTAGCGGGAGTAGGCAGAGTTGCAGGAGGCTGGGTTGGCATCAATGGTTCTCGATGGACTGCTGGATCGCCTGCCGTAGGTTGCCAGGGTTGTCCTGCTTGTGAGACAGCGCGCAAGGACTTCTGATTGCTAAGGATGACGCTCAATGATAGGATGGCCAGAACGCTCCATGTCAGAACGGCTTTGCGGCATCCTCGTCTTGCAACCATGGTCTTCGTCTCCGGCTGCGGATCTGGTTCGAAGATAGAGGGAGGGACGTGCGAAGACAACGCTCATATAATAGAATGCTCCTGCACTATTATAGTGGTATGTGGTTGCTCATGGTCCACCATGTCGTGTGTAGTGGTACTTGTGCGAGTTGATCGCCACACAGAAACAGGAGAAGCCAAACAACGAAAGAAGAAAGGCATCAACTTTGTGCGTCCTTTTGGCGAAACAGAGGGAGAAGTGACCAGTCGCGTACGCGGCCAGACGAATAAGGAGGCAATTAAACCAATCACGTCACTCTCCCAAAGATCGCATTTGCAGAACAAGGCAGACGGAACAACAACCACACCACCACCATCACAACTCTGCCGAACTACAATCTGTTGCTGAACATATGTACAGCCACAGTTATCTGTTATTGCACTTTATTCGATTGGTGATACTGCGCCTTGCGGCACACATCATCCTGGTGGGAGATCTAAAATCGACACCCACCCACAAAGAGAGACGCATCTCGAAGGCAAAGAGACAGTGCCGGACTTGCCTGTGCAGACAGAGGAGGTGCCCAACATACCTGCTCTCCCTCTCCCTTTCTTTGTCTCTGTATCCCATCGAGAACGAGTGCGTGCGACACCCGATTGTCAATCCACACGCACATCCATACGCACATCCATACGCACGATGTGCTCGGATTGTGGCCCATGGGACGATGCGAGCAGCATCGTTCTGTGGATCGTGATGTTCATATCCCTCACCATCCTCTGCGCCGTTCGAGAAATACACCTGCGCCGACGACGCAGCCATGCAGCACAGACCCCCTCCGCCGATTCTGGCGACGAGGAAAACGTCAACATCGAAGTCGTGGTCGATCTGGAGGGTGGCGACAACTTCGAGACCATCATCTTCACGCAGCTACGGTCTGCGTTGGGCCATCGATCGAATTTGGTGGACGAGGCGAGGGAGGATCGCAAAGAGTTTGTGTCGAATCTGTTGATTACGAAGGTACGCAACATGCTCTTGCTCGCGCGGTGTCCGTATGCGTGCACGCGGCGGAATCTGAGGAGGTACTCTGGTCACCCACATATGCATTCTGTCTCGCATCTTGTCGATTTCATTTCTGTCATCGTGTGTCCTGACGAGCAAACAATCTTCACTCACCAATCGCGCAACACTTATTTCCATGATGGCGACAATGTGCTATCTATCCGACTGTGACCGCTGCGAGCAGAAGATGATACAAGCAGATAGCAAACAACAAATGCAACCAGAACAGCAGCAGCAGAGATCAACCCTGACGCCGATTTGCCAGCCAGTTCAAACTCGGCCCATCACTTTGGTCGTCGAAAACAAACCAGGCGATGACATCGTTTGCCACATCGAGGATGACATGATCTGCCCCATCTGTCTCGTCGAATACGAGCTCGACGATGTCGTGTGCTGGTCGCACAATCGACGATGCAACCATCACTTTCATAAACAGTGCGTGATCCAATGGCTGTCTGATCACAGCCAGTGTCCCTGCTGCAGACAGAACTTCTTGGCGTTGAGCGATGACGAAGAGTCCGAAGTCGAGTCGCAGTCGGCACAGAACGAATTCGAAGCGGAGCAGTCGTCACTGTTTCAGATACGGGATGCTTTGGAAGAGGATCGGGCATACTTTTCTCGACTTTTCAACATCTCGCTGGATCATGAAGTCAATGATGATGACGATGACGATGACAACGATGCTGATGTCAGTGATGACTTTGTTATGCATCCTGGTGAGACTGAAGAGGGTGCAGTCAATGCGGCAAGCCAGCCGTCGCAGACGAATATCAATCTGCTTTCATCGAACCATCGCCGCCGAACTCCCCTTGAATGTTTTGAAGAGGATACTTGGAGCCGCACCAGCGAAGCAAACCTTGAACATGAGTGGGTGACTCGTGAAGCCGACAGTGAAAGGCGCGCTCGGTTGCATGCCAGCGCTTCTCGCATAAACAGCGTTGCGACGAGCTTGCAACAGTCACGACATCCTTACAATCGCGAGCAACATCATCCTCGCAGCGGCAGCAGCAACGATAACGATGCCGACGATCCAAGGTTGGTCAGCGAAGCCACCATCAGTTTGGATTTGGGAGATCTGGCAGCCGAAAGCATCTTGCGACGTGCGGAATCGCGCGCATTACAGGAACTGGACGATCGAACGATAAGCTCCGAAAGTATCTACACGCATGGTTCCTTGCAGGCTGCTGCGGAATCGGACATTGACGGCAACGTCAGTGACGAAGGTGACATGGGTGGGACCGCGCATCAGGTATGTGCGGTCTGCCGCAACCCAAGCCGCAGCAGGGGCAAGAGCCGGAAGCTGTGCTGGTCTGGTGATCCATTTTGCAATCATGTGTTCCACGCACGGTGTCTGCAAGAATGGAGCATCGATCATGACACGTGCCCACTGTGTGCCAACGACGTCGACGATGGCTCACTGTCCTACGGGCAGCAAACCGACACGGAGAACGATGGCATGGAGGCTTCGGTACGTTCCTGCTCGTCGTCGCTGTCGCTATCATCATCGCGATCGCCGACATCGCCAGGCATCGGTCATCAGAAAGGATCCCAGCAAGGCCAACCACCGGAGGCAGCAGCTGACGTCGCAGCTGACGCAACAGATGCAGAGAATGCAAAATCGGAGGACGACAGCGATGATGATCGAGTCTACGAATACGATGACGATGACAACGATTCGTCGTGTGATAGTGGTTTGATGGAAATGAGCGTGGTGGACGAACGTGCGGCGAGATGAGATGGCAGCACAATTGTGGGTTGTGGTACGAGCAGCTCGTATGGCATGAAGTCCCTCCACCTCGACCTAGTCGGGCTCCATCCGTGCCTGCGCGGACATTGCTACGACTACATTCCGATCTCATAGACTGCATCTTAAACACGCGAGCTTTGATGGGAATACAACCTCAGATCAACACCTACAAAGCTGAATATTTGTTAATACAAACTTAACGTCCTTAACCGCCATGTCGGCGTTTTGATCGTTTTTGCTCACACAAAAATTGATCTCCGGTTTGGCGAAAGCACAAATGTTCCCGCAACTGAACGGGCGTTCGTTTGCCGATACACAAACACAACGACGAGCAGTGGCTGAAACGGCAATCGCATCACCGATAGTGCAACGCTCGCAGCATCACATCCGACACACACGTTCGATTCCACCAACACGCCACTCATTCATCACAGACAACCAACAGAAACCCAACAACGAAGGTTCCTTATTTCCCATCAACATCATTTGCGCTTTGGCCTGATTCAATCATTCATTACTTCATTCATCAGTTTCCATTCTTATTTCATCACCAACACTCATTCATCACCTGATCGTCACCTCCTTGACAATCCCGTTCAGCATCGACTAAGCATCAATCATGTCCAAAACAGCCGCTATCAGCAACGCCGCAACGATGGCTACATCGTCCATGACGCTCGCGTCGTCGTACTCGCAATCAGACGCGAGGTCGCAACAACAGAAGGTCGAGCAAGAGATCCAGCAGCTGCGTACCAGCATCACACGTTACGCCAGAGCCAACGACCGACGCATGATCTTGCGATCGATGAAGGAGGTCAAGTACCTTTCTTGCGTGTATCTGGATCCGGTACCGGCTTACGATGGATCGCTCGAGGATTTGGAGACGGAATTGCAGACCGAGATGGTCACATTGAACGGCACCACATTCCGTCCGGCCGTGGAACTGAGGACGAGTCGCAACAACACCGCTCTGACCACACTGCGAAGTCTGTGCGACAAGCTCTGCGACAATGCCAACGGCAATCTGCAACCCGCGGAGCTGTACCGATCCATCATCCTGCGCATCGCCCAAACGACAGCATCGGCCGATCCATACTTCCAACTCAATTCCTTCCTTGGCAGCGCAGAGCTTCTGCTGCAACCCATCGATTCACGTTCCGGGCAAAAGGTGGCGAACCCAGAATCGAACCGCACGGACTCCTCCGTCGATTCCTCGGGCGACCACAACGAGATCATCGTGAACCTGTACGTCTCGCAGGGGAATATCCACATCACTATCTCCACCGTGTACTGGTTCGGATTGTTCCGCAAGAGCGATGTCAAGCCAGGCAAGCCATGGATCTCCATCGAAGGTTTGGTGCATGAACGCACGAACCTGTCCAACGACAAATCGGTGCGCACGCTCAACGTGAAGTTGCCAGCCTTGTACTGAGCAGGGCGTTGCGATGATCGTGAGAACGACAACGGCGGCAGTGGTGGAATTCGGATCGATGGATGCAACCTGCACGAACACGCGCACGAGTATGTACCATACGATAGAATCAACGACAGAATGAACGAATGAAAGGACGACAATCTGAGGCCATGATTGAAGGAAGCTTGAATGATGGGGGGATCTCTATGCGGAGGCCCACCGATTGGGCTCGCGATCACGTGGATCGCTCTGCGGTTGCGGTTGCGGATGCGACTGCAGATCCGGATGGCTTCTGTGCTGATCCACGAGGAGTGCCATGTCGCATCATCAACAACAACTCTTCAATCTACGACGTAGAGGGATAACTTCTCGCGAATAAACATCTGGAGACATGTCGACAACTGCACTGAACTGCTCCCTGAACGAGCACACACCAGAACAATAGCATGCACTGATCGACATGGCAGTGCAAAATAAAGGAGGGCCATGTGTGAGAGTAAGAGAATGTAATAATGAACAATTAGTGTGCACACCAGCTCCCAAAGATAATCAGGAAGCACTTGCCTCACGTCAGATGGCTGACGGAAGTTCGATAGATGCTGTGGTTGTTCGTACTCAGTCATCCTTGTGCTCTGACAGAAACTTCTTCTTCCATGCCGGGAACAGTTGGCGGACGTATCGATTGTGCAAATGCGCATCACGATCCCACTGATGCGCCACCGGACTCAATTCACCATCCCAATTGTACACCTCGTAGGTCTTCTCATTGTAGAAGCCCCATTCCACGAACGGTTTCGTGCGCAGAGCTCCCAAGTTGTTGATGATGCCCTTGCCTTGCTCCCACACGACGAGCTTGGAGATGGTGCTGGAACTGGCCAGCTTGCCGCTGTAGTAGAGGTAGTTGTGGAAGCCCTGGTCGGCGCCCGTCATCTTGATGTCGGTTTCATCCCACTCGTTGACCATGGCACGCAGGTAGGTCTCGATCGCCACCTGCTCGCCCATGGTCGAACCGCTGCAGATGGTGGGCCGCTCGGCCATTGCCTGCATCGTCTCGACGCCGTAGCTGCGCAGCAACCAGTTCTTGTTCTTCTTGGAAATGCCGAGCCGCGTCGCCTCGGCGTTCTCCCCGAAGAAGTAGAGCAGTCCATTCTGGTTGCGCGGCAGATCGACGAAGGGATTCGTCTGGAAGAAGGAATCGCGCGCATCGATGAGCATGATCCAGGAGTTAGCGTTGTACTGCTGGGCCCAGATCCAGTACCATTCGTAGCGCAGGGTGGCCACGACGCGGCCGGTGCGCGGATCCTTCGCCTTCTTGATGACTTTGCCGTTCTTGTCCTTCCATCCGTAGACGTTGCCGAGATGGCACATCTGGAAGACGTCCATCGAACCGTTCTTCATGCGTCTGGGGCTTGGCGTGCGGCCGTCCGATTCGTAGCAGTGCAGCGGATGGATGTAGACGATGAGATTGTCCTGCGTCTTGAGGTAGTCCAGAACATGCGGCGCCAGAAAGGGATGATCAGCAATGGCCAGCACGACGTCGCCATCAAAGCCAGTGCCGCGCAACGTCTCCATGAACATCATGTAGTACGGCAGATCGTAGCCCTCGGCGTACGCCATGACGACATCCTGGTCCGGGCGATGTTCTCCGAAGGCTGGTTCCACGACGACCTCGATGGTCTTGTCGCTGGGATCCACCAGCCGGCTTGGCTTGGGGAAGTGCGACGGTCCCTGAACCCGGATGGATTCCACCACGTTGAACAGCTCCGATCTGCTCCTTTCATCGATCCTCGGTTGCCAATCTTCTCCATTGTCCTCCTGAGCTTGCGATGTTGTCACGACAACCGCGAGCAGCAGGAGCGTCAAGAACCTCGACGGTGTGGATGGCGCAACGCAACGCATGTTCTTCTCTACTCTGTGCCTGTATTGTTGCCACTGCTGTTGTTGCTTTGAGCTTTGGAAGAGTTCTGATTGTGTTGTTGTTGGTAATGTCCGCAGCCTCCTACCTCATAATCTACGACTATGTATGAGGAAGACAAGCCCACTTGTTTGTTCGACGAACGCAACGGTCATTTCGCCATCGTCCAGAGTGCCACAAATCCGGATCGCGATTTCTTTCCTTTTTCTCGTTTTCGGATTGTTCAATCCTGCGAGTCGATGTACGTGATGGTAATCTAAAGACGGATGGTTGTACGTACGGATAATATGATAAATAGTACATGATGACGCGACAGAGGTTTTCGTTGGAATTCGAAATGGAATTTTGTTTCTTCTTTCTGTTGTGGTTTGGTTCGTGTTGTGTTCCTCCAAGAAGTGTTCTTGGGAGAACAAACAGCAACAACCCCAATCAACGTGGCCACGACAACAGACATCACATCACATGCGAGTGACAACATAGCATTGAGACCAGCCAAAGCACGAGAGTATCACATCACATCACACGCACAAAACACATCGCAACATGAGCGCAGGACCATTCCGTTCTCATCTGCTGCAGCAATGGGCTCGTTCCAACCAATCCCGCCCTCCCGTTGCGGTGGTGCCATGGCTGCGCAAGCCGGTTGCTGCAACCAAACCAGCTTCTCGATACGAATCCGGCCACGAAGCTTCATCGGCACATGGCGCGACGCTGCCCTCCATCTCGTCCATCGATACGACGCCAACGGACGGCAGCCGTCGGTCGTATCACGCATTGCCATCGGTGGCCGATGATCTTCGATCGCGTGAGCTCGGTGAGACGCTGACGCTTTCGTTGTTATTCAAACGACGGCGGTTGCAGTTCAAAGAATTGCTGCGAGATGTGGTGCGCGAAGCGACGCAGGCAGAATCGTCCTCGTTGTTGTATCCAATGCTTTCGTTCGACAGCGTTCCATTTCAACTCAAGAGTCTGGTGGCGCCGTCGTCGACGATCCATTCCATGATCGAGATTATGCGTATTATGAAGTCTCGGCGGCAAGGTGTTGGTACCGGTGTTGCAAGTGATGACGGTAGCAATGACGATGACGAACTGGAACAGTGGAAACGCATTCCCGCATTTCTGGTTGCCATCATGCCACAACAACGGCAACAGCAACGGCGGCAACAACGACAAGGAGAGTTCACCAGCGCAGTAATGCATGCAGAAACGCAGCAGAATGACAGTCTTCACAACCGGAGCAGCGATTCGATACGATCGATGGCAAGTTGTCCGCAAGGGCTTCTGGGTACAATGGAGAGCGATGATGAGCACACACCATCGTCGCGTCCTCAACCAAGTTCACAGAACGAAATGAACAAGGTACGTTCGAATGCCATTGCGCGATATTCTGCGTTGTGTTGTGCTGTGCTCTGCTTTGATGTGCTCTGATGTGTGGTGGTGACATTAGCGTGAAAGAGTTGAATAAGGAAAGCCACAATTCCATTCTCATTTTCTGACGCGGTATTGTTGCGCCAATCCCTATCCTCTTCATTTCGATCCGCCCGCTTCCTCCCATCGTCACCACAGTTCGCAGCAACGATTGCTGCAATGCAAAGCATCATGTGTCGATTGCGAAATGACCACAACATCTCATCACAATGGTCCACCCACTCAGTCATACACACGCCCGCTTTTCGCAAGCTCGTTGGCGTTGGCAAAACGCATACTCGGAGGCAACAAACCGAGCAGAGTACAGAATGTGACTCGTACGCCGACAATATGGCATTGGCGACGGGTGGTTGGGTCGTCGGAATACTGTGCGTCGGAGGACAGGTCGGTTGAATCTGGGCAGTGACGATTGACTCTTTCACAGCAAAGTTGGGACGTTGCACCATCGTTTCAAGCCATATCAAACCAAAACTCTGCTTGATTCTGTTACACCATGCCAAGGAGATGGGCCAACGAGTCACAGCTCCAGAAGATCACATAGATAGAGCGCAACCTTTATACCGCCACCATTGCTCGTACATACTTCCTAATAGCCCACTAGCACAAGTTTGTCCTGCTTCTGAGACATGCGCGGAGTCGGACTTGCGGAGCGTTTCTTTATCGATATCCACGACTCGATTCGTCGTGGTTTGGTCTTGTGTGGGTGCGATCAATTCCTCTCTCGATTCTGCCACCAACACGAGCACGCTTCAGGCACAAGCACGGCAACAGAGGTGCTGTGCCGTTCCAAGCCGCACGGCCGCTTGTTGCCATTCCCCAGCCACGTCCCACACGATCGCGAGCATCGCACAGAACCAACAACGATCCAAACTCGCAAAGTGGTGGATCCGAACAAGGAACTCTCCAGAGGGACAAGAGTTCATTTCTCTCTCTCTCTCCGTGTCGACTGAAGCGCTGCGATCGATCGACATCATCCTGCCTTGCCCATCATGGCCTTCGTTGTGGACACTGCATCCACCATCGACGATTCGTGGATGGATCACCTTTTTGGCGACTCCGTGCACACTTTCGAGAATCCGCAACAAACCCAACCTCCTGCGCTGCAGGGTACATCGAATGACCGTCACCACAATCGTCATCGACCTCGACGGCATCGTGATAGCGACGGCAATGGTCATGCTCATGACCCCCCACTCATCACAGTAGAAGAATCCGCAGCAACATTCCAGCCACAACTCTCGAATGATGAGTGGCGCGCATTGCGCCGCAGCCGAGAGAACCAACATCGCGCAGACATTCAGCAGATTCGGAACCACATGCATTCTCAGACGTATCTATCCATGACCGGAACGCACGATGATCATGCGCGCACGTACCTCGCCGATGTCGAAGAGTCCGCGCCCATCACCGACCTATCCAGCCTCACAGCCAATGCTGCGTTCCTATCCAGCGGCGCCGGCGATGGTGATGATGATGATGATGATGATCGGCATCAGCATCATACTGGTCGCGATGGACGGCACCATCGTCCCGCAACGTCAGGCACCTCTGCCGCCGCACCTGTCACGCGACGAGCCCCAATCGTCCACAACCCATCGAGCACGCAGAACCGACGGCACAACATCAAACGAATCTTCATCAAATGGCCCATCCGTGCCGTGACATACCCGTTCAAGGCTGTTTGGCGGTGCCATCAAAGCCATCAAGTTGACACGTCCCGACTCGGCCACGATTCTAACTTACCGGACGTCCATCCCACCAATAATGACGGCGATAATCATGCATCGCCCATCGGTTCCAACCTCACAACTCGCTACAACGATCGCCTCATGGACTATGGGGACGATGTGAACTGGGCCAACGACACAGTCCACGAAACCCTCGAAATCCTCGAAAGCCAAGCGGATGGATCAACCCAGAACGAAGCCCTCAATTCCATCATGGAGGATATGGCTAACTACGACTGGTTCGGTGCATTGTCGGCAGCATCTTCAGGGCTTGATCTTGAATCGGACGATGAATCCGACTCCCTCAGCGAGGATGACGATGGGTCCGTCTTGCCGTACCACGATGGTATGACGGAGGCATCCACGCATGTCTCCTCGGTGCACCAATTCTCGTACAACGAAGCCTCGATTTCAGAAAATCGTGATTTTGATGCCGATTTCGATACCGATTTCGATGCAGAATTCGATCCCCGCCTCTCGGTGATCTACATCGATACGTGGGGAGGAACTTCGTCCGTGGTGTCGGATACAACGTAACCGCAACCTTCATTTGAGCACCTCGCAGCCAACCTCTCCTTCACATTCAAAATCACCACAAAATGTTGTGCTCTACTCGCCTTCATTTTCTCCGATCGAATCGTCATGGATGTTCCAAGAGCAGTGGCACTCTACTCGCACAAGCGACACGACTAGCAGCATTCCCATCTTCAGAAGAAGGTTGGCTTTTGTCCATTCTATTTCATAATATCATACTCTTATACTCCAATAGCAGTGCATACGAGGACAAGCAGGACTTCCAATCTGTGCAGCGAATTGATGCTGTTGGTTCCTTCCCCCTCCCCTGGACTACCTCCAAGGTACTCTCCACAGAGGTCCGTTGCGAAAACAGGAACAGCTACTAATCCTCCTTCAGACCATGCTGCTGCTTTGCAGCGCCCTCTGATGGACCGCCCGCTCGGGTGGATTGATCAAATCGGGACAACCTGGCGTTGCGTTCCGCTTCGGATGATCTGGATGTTGCCGTTGCCGTCGCGGTTGTCGGTATCGACGACGCCAGCTTCGATAGCCATGCCATGAATGGACTTTGCTGATCCTGCCCCGAAACACCCAGTCGATTGCCATGCCCGTACTTCAACCTCCATTGGTCCATCGCGTAGAACAGTACGACGCATACTGCGAACAGTACCACCAAGTAAAACGCAACCAATCCGAGCGATGACGAACCCCGTTCGGCCGCAATCTCAGCATCCGTCTTGGCGTAATCCGGTCGTTCGATGTTGTTCTCGTCCCAGTACTTTTGCGATTTGGGTGCCGTCGCTGCCTCATCACGCGAGCCGGAGCCCGGTGTCCATCGGATGTCGGTTGCCTCTGCTTCATCGAGATCATGCAGTGCTGTGAAGAGTACGGCGAAGAATTGGAATACAAACGGTGCTGCGGGGAGAGATCTCCGTGATCGCAAGTGGAAGCATGCCATGTTCAGTTCGATGTGGTGTTGGGAGGGATCGGGAAGCTTCCTGTTTGTGACTCTGTGAAGATAGGTATGGTGGGCATGGTGGGTGTGTTAGCTGTGGGTGTGGATGATTGGTTTGTGGTCGCTTCCTTGTTCTGCGGAAACGGTGATATCCACCAATCCCGCTGAATCAATTCGTGGATACAAAGCCTACAAATTTAGTTTAGATTAAGGCACTCCTACATTCTCTCGGTTCGATTCGTTTCGTTTCATTGCTTTCACGTACCCTCATGCGAATGGAAGAGCACCATATCATACCCATATGGTGGAAACCTCAACCTCCATTATCTCTGTCTCGAGAGGGATTGGGAGAATTGTGCATGTACAGTAACAAATGCTCAACAATGTGAGGAATAACAAGGTATTTTACTTCGATGCCTTCTCTCGACTCCTAAATCAAGCTTTCCAAACTTCCTGGACCGTGCCTGTCGAAAGTGCTCCAAACATCAGAGTTTGCGCCACAGAGTGCTCCAGAGCTGTTCAGTCTTCATCTTTCGGTGGCGCTTCTTCCATACACTTTGACAACAACGAGGCTTCCATGAGCGAGCGTTCTCCCGCTCCCGACACTGAACAATTTTGCGTGTCAAAGAAATTGAACAATTCCAGAATCGACATGTTGATGTCAGATGCACGGTGCTTCGCAGCACCACCAATCCGAGCCGATCGGATCTTATCCATCAGCTCGATCTTCTCCACCAGTTTGCAGAAATGCGGATGGTCCAGCAAGATGTCCGCATCCTCCGCCACCATCTGGATCGCAGCGCTCCGCAACAGCTTGAAGCCATGGACATCGGCGAATATCAACAGTTCCACCATCGTCTGATCTTGGAGATGCTCCTTGATCAATTGCAGCTCCAGAACAAGACTGAGCTGCAAGCAATCAAAGTGGTTCGCAACCACTAGAAGGCTCTTCACCTCTTGCTGATGCTCCATCCCCGCCTTGAAGATGAAAGAATAATCGCCAGCGTAAATGTATTGCAGAACGTATTGGACATGTGCTGGGGTGTAGTTGGGAAGAAGAATCGTGCACGTAGACGTGGATGTGCATATGCATGCCGTTTCTGTAGGAAGATCCTGTTGCGGTTGGTGTTTAATGCCATCGTCGAGCATCGTCTTCAAGGACGGCACCGTGGCCAACAGAATGGCGCTATTCGCCTTGATCGACTGCTGGCCTTCACCTTGCCCAACCAGGAATGTGATATCGGCCAGATCGCCGCTGGCAAGCGATTCGAGTCTGCTTCGGTTGATGCTGGCGCTGGTGTGATTCATTGGTGACGTGGTATCAGACGCGTTGGCGCTGCTGCGGCCACTCTTTACGTCCTTTTGATTCTGCTCTACAGTGGTTTGCATGTGCAGAGCAATGACTTCGACAACCCCTGAATGCCCGTTATCGATGGCACATTGCAATGGTGTTTGATTGCCGTTATTCTTGTCAAGCACATGCACCTCGCAGTTTTCCAGCAGATACTGCGCAACCTGCGCGTGTCCTCGCAAACATGCGTCATGGAGAGCATTGTTCCGGGAGAAATTCAGAATGCTCGCATCTGCACTGCACGACTCCACCAAGTACTTCACAACGTTCAAGTGACCACACCAGGAGGCTACGTGAAGTGCATTGCTTCCGTACTTGTTTGCTGAGACGATACTTGCCCCGCACATTTCCACCAAGTACTTTATCGTGGGCAGCTGGCCATGGTAGCAGGCAGAAATGAGGATGGTGCTGTTGGACCAATCCCGAATGTTGTCGACTTGGGTCTGTTGGTGTTGTTGGTGCCACTCCTTGATCGTTTCCAGATTCCCGTGTTGGGCGGCGCCAAGAAGTTCGCTTTCGCTGATGGTTGAAGTCATGGCAGTGCTGCTACTGCTACTGTTGCTGCTGTTGCTGTTGAATGCAAGGTGCCTCCGTCCCAAATGAATGATCGAGCGAATTATGGGGAGTCCATCTCTGCTTGATTTCGGCGTTGGCTCAGCACCATAGAGTACGTGGAAGCCAACCACAATCTTTTCCTGTGCACAAGTGGCCAAACATCTGTGACACTACATGTACATATTACATGTTACTATGTATGCTTATGTGGAACCCCAGAGTATTGTAGAATACTAATACAACGTAGAATGAAAAACTGTGGTTCGCGCAAAACCTCAGTCCACTCCAATTCCTCCCTGTATCTCCAGAAAAGATCTGCCTTCGGATAGAAGTCTTCGAGAATGATCCCTGGTGGATCTTGTTTGACTGGGCGGAATCGGGATGAACCTGCCACACGCCTCTGCAACTTCTCTCTTGTGCCCCTCGCCAAGGATCATACTCTGCCTCCAACCGGCTTTCGGAATGTTTCGCTTTGCAGACGATGACGATGGCGAAGACTGACACACCAACCTTGACAAGAACTCGGTCAAATTCAGCAAGGCCTAAAGATGGATGTGGAATACGACTGCGTTGCGTCTATTTGTGCTTGTGTCATCTACAGCCATGGTCAATTAGACATCCGTCGCGGATTGATGGTTGCATTGACGAGCATTCAAGCCTTATCCATCATGGTGCTCTTTGGACTTCCGATTGCTTCGCAAGCAGAGGTGTTGACGCTCAGACGTCGAAAGGCCGAGCAGTAACTTGTTCTGTTATCGTCGACGTCGCCATCAATATTCATGGCAGATACAGAGACGGCTGCAGCAGAAGTAGCGCTGCCCTCGAGTTGCATCTTCATGAATGCGCGATACCGCTGAAGGTGATCTTGCGCTTTGCAAATCATCTCATTCCATGGTAGACTCGGCAATCGTTCGATCGGTAACTTCTCGAATGCATCCACGAGCCTCACATGGAAGAAGACATCCTTGGCAACCTGTGGCAATCGTTCTGGAAATGATATTGGTGCCGGTGCTGGCGCTTTCAGGGCTGATGTTGGACTCATGCAGACGATTGAATTGCCGCAGCATTTGACGCTGGCAATGGTTTGATTGCGAACCTGCTTGATTTCTTGCACCAGCTGACGCAGGAGGGTGTACTTGTGCAGTCCCAAGAGCTTCCGCAAGACAGCGGATCGATTGCGCTTGCTCTTGGTGACCATCCGTCGGTTCAGTTTGGTGATGAGCAACGTTTGCAGCCTTTCGTCGATGGTGTGCGGATCGGGCGAGTAGAAATGATCCTGGCAATGCTGCTGCTGCGGCTGTAGCCGCTGTTTCTGTTGCTGCTGATGAGTTCTGTAGAGCAGTTCTTCCATCCGCTGAGCAAACTTCATCAAGGTCTGCGGATCATCGAGGGTGGGGTGCGGATTGCAACCCGCTTGATGCTGCCGTTGCTGTTGCGCCTGTAATCTTGCGAGGATCGCTTTCATCATGATGGTTCGTTGTTGCGCAATGGTTGCCTTTGTTGGCAATGCTGTTGCTGGTGCGATCGCTGTTTCTGATGACAACTGAGGCAAGTCCTTGAGGCGAGAGTGTTCGTGTTGATGGGAAGGTAATGCGGGCTTTCTGTCGCAGCTATCGTTGTCTCCAATGTCCTCGCCTTCGGTGATGGGCTTGTCGGCGTCTTGTGTCCTGTTCGGTTGCCTGTTGTGTGTGATCACCAGCTTTGATGCTTGTGCTTGTGCGAGTGCTTCCATCATAATTTGATTGCTTGTCATGGTTTGTTTTGTGGACACGCGCCGTCTTTGCCGGTATCACTGTGTTCGAGTCTCTGTCACGCCTCGACTGATGTCGATGAAGGTACGGCTAGAGTATCGACACCAACTGCTATGCAGCGCAGATGATGGCGACGGTGATGGTGTATCGTACGACTAGACAGATTGTCCAGTGTGATGTTCGTCGCTGGCTGTTGGTCGATGCGGCCATTTGTGGGCGCATCATCGGTGAAAGTGTGCCGTTGTTTTTCTCCGTTCGGCCTTTCGCTGATGGCAACAGTTGCTTTTGTTACCGCAATTTGACCACCGAAAAAGTTCTGTTGTGTTCGTTTTGTGTGTGTGTTTGTTCTGAATTGGCGCATTTGTTCCAATTGCACAATGGGTTCTCGTTTCGGTGGAGTCAATGTTACGCAACGAATGTCCTTTTCGACTCCTGTCCGAATTAGGCCATGGCGTGGTTGTGGCAGACAAACGCTGTTGTGCTTCAATAGCCCCCCCACCAAAGAGGCGCTTCGAAAGGTACTGTCAGATCGTTCTCTATTGTCTTTCTGTGTCCTGCTTGTTTGGCCTGTTGATCATCATTCCAAGATTGACATTTCCAATGAAAAAGGACACACTTGTTCACTTTCTTCAAACGTGTGTGCGGATGGACTCACTGGACTATTTCGCATCTCGGACAATCGATGAATAGAGGCCTATCGCATTTCACATTGCGAGTCCCACGGTACAAAATAACCTGATAATGACATTTTTAGAGGGGCAACATGCGAACTTCCCCCTCGGAAAGTGAAACTCGATTGCGTTTTAGGAGCCAAAAACACAATTGAGTTTCACATTGCAGTCCCGGCAATCCAACCTTCCACGTGTTGAAACGAAACCAACGACCAATCATTTCTCTTCATTTGCAGCAATGTTGAGTCGTCCTTGTCGTGCTGATGATAGTTTTTATGAGATGCTAGTGATGATGAAACTAGCATTCCGAACGAGGGGTGCATGGAGCGATAGAGAGTGATTGCGATGTCGAATATGCTTGTAAGCTTCACATATGATATCTGCGCGCAAGTATCAAAGGCCACCTTCATGATCCAGCTGAGGAATCTTTGCTCATATCCTATTTCACCCGATGCAACATCCGCGGCGTGTTCCTGATGCTCTGAGGATTAGTGTAGTCAGATACGACCAGGGACTTCTACCAACGGACATTTTGCATCCTTTGGAGATCCTGAATGCCATATCAGAAGTCGTTGGTGGTCTCCAATCACCCCAACATGCAATCGCAATAGTTCTGTGTAGACTGCGTGAAGAGCTTCTATTGGACAACAAACTGCTGATCTATCTCCATAATACGGTGATCAAGAGGTCTCTGCCATCGACATTGGCAACAGAGCCTTGAACAAGCCGTGAATTAGCAGGGACAAAGTGCTTGCGCATCTGTTGCCGGACCTCTGTTGGTGGCAAAGTTGAGACAGAAGAGATGGCAACGAACCTCTCACAACACGAAACTCCTAAGAGGAGAAAGAGGGATGTGTGTTGCGTACAACTCAGAGCACACCCATTAATCATCCTATCAACCTTTGGTCTCAACAAGTGATGCGATAACATGCAAGGAGCATTCATATCAGAGCAGTCTAAACTAGAGCTCTATTCTACAGAAGAGAACCCGATTCAGTCATGTTGGTCGTCTTTCTGAGTAGGTCACGAACTAGTCACGAGTACCAATGTGAAATCCGAACGTGAGTGCCACATGTGACATGAACACAGGGGTGTGAATGTGAAATGCGATAGGCCTCTAATGAGTCGAGTTGAACAAAGAAGATCTGACAACGTGCGTGAAGAGATGAACAAATGACACCATCCAGGCGCATGCACAGTACCATCTCATCCTCCACTCGAAGGAAGACACAACAACAGAGACGAGGATGGTGGATAGACACCGTCCTTGAGCAAGGATCCATCCGATCGATAGTCGTACTTACTCTCTCTCGCTCTCTCTCTCTCGAGGAATAACGCAGCGTGCACACTCAATCGTCATCATGGCGCACTGGTGGCTGGTGATTCTGCTTCTATTCGTCCCGCACACGTCCTCATTCCACCTTGGGCTGAGGCATGCAGCCGATCCGCCGTCGCCAGCAACATCGTCATCAGGAGCACCACCAGCAACAGCACTGCGATTGGTTGCCGATGACGACATCAGCGATGCTGAGCTCGAGGATGACCTGTTTGGCATGGACGAGGCTCATCAGTTCAGCGAGAAGATGCGGTCACAGCCGTGGCCACCACAGAAGCCACCGCGAACATCATCGACATCACCATCGCAACAGGAGACGCCACTCCCACGAAAGAAGTGGAAGAACAAGCGATATCTCATGATGAAAGACGTCCAGGATGCCATTCGACGCAAGGATCGCAAGGCTCCGGAAAAGGCCAAGGCGCTGATCGAACGCATCGAGCGCATGCACGATCGGTACGACATGGACGTGTTTTGGAAGCCCAACACGATGTCCTACAATCTGTGGCTGCATGCCTTGGCCAAGTCGGGACGTGCCAATGCGGGGAGATCGGCCGAGGATGTGCTGCGTCAAATGGAAGCGGTGGGTGCGATTCCAGATCTCATCACGTATTCGACCGTGCTGGATGCTTACGCCAACTCGGAGGATTCGTCATCGGTCAAGGCCGAGGCCATGCTGAAGAAGCTGCTGGACGCCACGGCGCGCGAGACCAATGTCAAAGCGTCGACCGTCACGTGCGACACCATCCTCAACGTATGGGCCAAGGAGGGCACGCAAGAGGGCGCGGAACGAGCGCAGGATATGCTGTTCCGGTTGGAGACCTTGCAACGGGACGGAATCCGTCCGACCATCTATTCCTACGCCACGGTCATCAATGCTTGGGCGGAGGTCGGAAGTCGGGATGCGGCCGAACAAGCCGAGTATTTGCTGGACCATGCCATCCGCAAGGCAATGGATGAGGCGAAGCGCAAGCCGAGGGGTAGGGATGAAGACGACGAACCGCTGCGTTTGGACACGACGACCTTCAATGCTGCCATCAAGGCGTGGGCCAATTCCAAGGACCCGCAGGCAGGGTCCAAGGCGACCGCGCTGTTGCAGCGAATGGAGGAGCTGTCCAAGTCCGACGTTTCTGACATCCACAATGCCGTTCAACCAGATATTGTGACGTACAACACGGTGCTGTCCACATGGAGCCATTGCGGGCACATGAACGCAGCATTGCAGGCCGAGAAGGTGCTCGCAGCAATGCAACGCAATGCCAAGCGTGGTAACGGCGCAACATCGGAGGCCAAAGTGCTGCCGGTCCCCAACACGATATCCTTCAACTCGGTGCTGCATGCCTGGTCAGTCTCGCCGCTGGAAGGAGCGGCCATCCGTGCGCAGAAGATTCTGGATTTCATGATCGTGTCATCACAGCGACAAGAGAAACGCCGTGACAGCAAGGCTGCGGAGAATGTGAAGCCGGACATCATCTCCTTCACTTCCGTCCTCAACGCGTGGGCCAAATCAAAGGAACCCTACAAGGCACGCAAGGCGCGCGATTTGTTGGATCGATTAGAGGTTCTGTGCGAGGACGAACGACAGCAGCAGCAGAAGAAGACAACCAACAAAGATAACGGCGCCGCTGGATCCTTGCAACCCACGGTGTTTGCGTACAACACGGTTTTGAACGCCTGCGCATTCTCCGCTCTCGGAACGCAAGTCGACGAACAGCGCGATGCTTTACAAATCGCCGTCGGCACCTTCGGGCAGCTGCGACGCAGCGCCATCGCGCCGGACACCGTGACCTACGGCAACCTGCTCAAGTGCTTTGCCAACCTCATGCCAGCGGGCCAGAGACGCACCCAGATGGCGTTGCAAGTCTTCGACAAATGTCGCGAAGACGGCATGGTGGGCGCGTTGGCATGGAACGAACTGCGCCGCGCCGTGCCGAACCGGGCATTGGTGGATGCCCTGGAGCTGTCGCGGTTGCCACATGAGGTGCGGGATCTGCCGTGGCAATGGCGCAGGGCAAATCTGAAAGACAAGAACGCTCCGCAAAAGAAGCAGCAGCAGCAGAAGCGACAGCAGAAAGGGAAGAAGAACGAGGTAGGAACGAGGCAACGGGCGAGGCAGCGTGGATTCTTTGTGACGGAGTCAATGGCGGAATCTGGAAAGGATCTGTAGGGTGTCTCGAGGCAGAGTACGCGTATGCAGTCGTAGTGGAGTGCGTATTGTATGTACCATACCATATAATAGGTCGTACGTATGATAGGTTGCGCGTAGGCGTCACGATAGGTTGTATAACATCAGGTTGAACGATTGAGTTGTGGTGACGGATGTTATCGGAGTGGGGGTGCTGCGATAGGATGGTCCCTTGGATCACAGTCATAGTACTAGCTGCACTCAATGTAAAACGGTGTCGCGATATCACTAGTTGTGGAGTTTTGGCCCCTTGTTGCCACTGGTTTGCTTGCTTTTGGGAGAAACGGCGATTGGATATTTAGAGCTATTTCGTGTTTACTCTCGCTGATCCGTCTTCTACGTCACATGGAACGGATTCCACGTCATGAAAAACGAGTCACAACAGAGGAAGAGACATCGTGTGACTCTTCCTCTGCAAGACACGATGATGACTGCGCGCGGCAACAACAAAATTTGCCATGCCAGGACAGCCAACAACACTCCACGTTGACCAGTCTCACAATGGAAACCAGCAACATCCAATCGTCTCGGAATTCGACGAAGCGCATTGACGAGCTGTCCGACGCAGACGAAACAGTAGCAGCACAAGCCGCAACCGCTGATGTCTACAATGATGCAGACGATTCCAAATGCGAAGACACATCCTTCCTCACCATCGATCCAAAGGTCATCAATATCATCAACGGTGACGAGCTGGATTGTGATGCAGCGAACGGCTGCGAACTGCCAGAGGGGATGGATGCCAACAGCATCCGAGAATCGACCTTCTGCGACACGTTCCGTGGTTCCGCGAACTACACTGCCAACCATCCCAACACCCTGGCTGTATTCCACATTCCAGGCGATTTGGGCAACGACGTCATCAAGTCCATGGATGTGGCGGATGAATGCCGAAATGTTGATCGGGCGCACCTCGTCGTGCAAAGCCAACTTCGAGTGGCCCACAGCGATCAGCCCATTCGAGAGGGTTACGTTCGCTCCTCAGCCCCATACATGTACAACTTCATCATGGAGCTGTTCGACTTTCATCCCAACACTCTGCTCAAGGTACTCAATGCAGGCCCTGGAACAGGATATCTGATGTGTCTCATGGTGTCCCTCTTCGGGCCTTGCTCGGCACAATATGGTAAGTGATGGTCGTGATTCGTCGCTCTGCTATGACATGCTTTGAAATGATGTGAGCAGGTGGATCTTCGCTCATGCACACCTGAATGTATGGGCCCATGCCTGAATTCTTTCTTTCTTCTTTCTCCTCCTGTCTGAGCAACATGTTGAGATGGTGCAGTTTTTGAGCTGCACACCTGCGAATCACACCAGACACTAGTTGTCATATGATCGGCACCAAGTTCCCTTGCTGCACGACTATGTTCCTATCGCTTCTCACATCTAACTACTTCTCGCCACGTCTTGTCACATCACAACACATCCCGCACCTGGTGCTCCATTCCTCCACCAAATCAAATGACATGCATTGAGCTTCAACAAGAGGTGGTTCAGCGTTGCCACGAGTCATTGCAAAGATGGACGCCAAATAATCTTGGAGCACAGAAGATTGATGACATTCATGTCATCCAGGCAACGCCCTGGAAATAGCCGCAGACAAAGGAGAGGCCCCATTTGTGTTTGACCGGATCTACACCGGGCTGGTATCAATATCGCGTGCATATTGAAAATACAGAATCTCCTCAAACCAGAGACGGTATCTTCATCGCACCAGGTAGGTGCCATGCGGCGACGCTCATGACAAACGGTCTGTTGATAATCGCCCACAACCTTCACCACCATCCGTTCACCTGTTCAAGCCAGCACAGCCCTTCGATGGTCCATTGCTGTCAATTTGCAATGGGCCTGTTGCTCGTCACCCACTGTGCAATTATTGGAGATCATTTTGCTCTGTTCCTTGTGCGAAGCGAACAGTGGACTGCTGTGCGCTGCGCCACAATGCCAACGCCAATTCACCACGATGCAATAGAATCTGACGCCTTGGTACCCACCTCTTGCTCTTCATCGTTGCATTGCAAATGAACAACAAACGAACACATACTTTCGCATCATCCGAATCGATGCAACGATTTGAGTGGATGATGAATTCATCATGGTGTCGCGGAGGGACAACTGTGTGGATCCATCTTCGGTGATCCCGCCGAAGACTCAAGGTTTCGCAAACACTGTTGAATCCGCAGTCCGTTTCAGCGGAATGGTGGAAGATGCCCATGGCACAAATGAAGTTGTCATCCTCAGTCGAATATGGAGCCGTCCTTATCAGCCACTACCGTGATAGCTTCCGAGAGCCGTTCAAATATCTCATGATGTGTGTCAATGCCAACGTCGTGCAGCCAATCGTGCCACAACCAGCACATCATGCCAACATTGCAGCTGTCCTCCCCAACGTCTCGTGGATGGAAATCGCGTCCTACACACCCAAAGATTGTAAGTTGAGATCCAGAGAGACTCCAATTCTGTTTCAGGTGCCACTGCCTTGCCATCGCTGAGATTGCCTTCATTGTGTGAAGTGGGGGGATTCGAGATGTCGACCGAACTCTTATTCTATTTTCAAGATTTTGGCACTCTTCCCTTCACTTCTTCAGTTGTGCCGCATGTTCCCTCGCTTTCCTTTCTCACAAAGGACCCATGACTCAACTGCGCAACTTCACAACTCCACCACCATGTGTTCCAAAGACCTCATACCGAGGTTGAGATCCTCAAGCGGAGACTGAAGGAAGCGCGGCAGGAGGACCATGAGGCCAATGAGGCCCGTCCAGCAGCCGAAGTGAGGTATTGTATGGTCGCGCAAGATTGGGATGTTCATCGACTGCTCGCTCGCGCTTCCAGTTGGCTTCACGCTAAATCAGATCCAATCTCTCGCGACGAGGTCGCCAGCAAGGAACCATGTCGAATATTCTGGACTACTGAGAGGTCGATTCACTCTTCGCAGATCAACACATGATCATCTTGATGCCAGAATGTCCAACCAATCCAGAGATTTCGACATCGGCGCGGACAGCTGCGGAGAGGAGGAAGACGATGACATCAGTGACAATGCGGGCAAACAAAACCTTTCCGGCGACATTGCCGATGTTGACATTGGCGATGACGAAAGTCATGTTGACAATGGAGATGGCAGAAGCTTGCAGGACGGAAGTGAGATGGATCAGGGATCCACATGAAATGGTCATGAACGAAGTAAGCATGGAGGCCAACGACGACAACAGCGACGACAACAGCAGTGACATGGAATTTTTCGATCCATGTGAGCACATGTCCAACGATGATCTTTTCACATCCGGTGCGCCGATCAGCACATCTCAGAAGTTGCAGACACAAGCGCAGGCACAACAAGGCATGGCAGGGTCCTCAAGCACGCTGAGAGCCATCGCACATCGTCACCAAACAAGAGCGGCGTCGTTCTGCGGAGAGGACGGATGAGGAGAATTCCACTTCCCTGCCGCACGCACATGTGCGTGTGTACTCGCACGAACACATGCTGGCACACAAACACTGAAGAACAGACGGAGGACAGAAAGGCCAACAATGAGAAGATATCTCGATCACATTGCATCGCCACGTATCGATGTGATCCGGAAACGTCATCAAGATAACAAAATAAGAGTACATCTTCACACGTTACAATACGGTCGTGTAACAATCGCTTGCATCCTGTGCGGCGCCGCGCCTTGCCAGTTGTGCATTCTGGTACTTCCATGTGCTAGTATAGTATGATATGGTACCTTTGCCCATGACTTCAAGGGGGCATATCCGAAGATGAACCACACAACCTGACTGCAGTCTCAACCGCTCTGTCCAGACGTTCATACGAGTGCACTTGCGTGCTCGTCGTTCAACTCGTCGAGTATTCTAAACTTGTCTTGTTCGAGGCCAGCTCATCGAGGAAGCGCTATGTGCGAACTAAAACGAAGACTCGGTGATGCCATGCTTGGCTATCTGGAACGTCTGTGTCTGCAGGAGGGGGCATCCTGTATCTTCGTCTTCAGCACGCAGACGACGGAATGGTTCATCGAATGCGGATTTGACGAGGTCGATGTCAGCTGGCTGTCACCCAGCCATCACAGCGCGTGCGATACCAAGCGCAACAACATGATATGCATCAAGAAGATCACCAATGTTCGGGGTTTGGATGCTTCCGAACTGTGGTGGAATAGATAGATTACACAAGAAAGGTGCAGTGGGTGCAATGGGCACAATGCATAGTCGTATGTAACGTATTATAGGAGCTGCACTAGCACATCACATCACAACACAGCATAGTATAGCATACGAGCATTGTATGGTGTGTATTTGTTGCGCTCTGCTTTGCTCTACTCTACTCTACCAATACATGACGATTGTGCCAGTGGCCGTGCCATTGACAAGGCACCAACAGAGATGAATGATCAGAGGATGCATCGTTGGTGCTCCAGTGACGAGTACGGATGCTTGGACTTGATGGCAGCGAAGATCATGAGGGTTGCACATTTGTGATGAAAAGAAAGCGGAGTACTGGCATGGTACGATGTGGTACAGATATACAAGTGCGGCGACAACAGAGAGAAGCCTTTGCCATTCGATTGGTTTGTGCGACACACACCGATTGTGCTGGCGCTCCGATCGACGCAGTTGAGGCCTTGGAGCGTTTTGTGTGTGTGGTTCGGCTGGAATTTTTCCGACCAGAGCGGCACAACACAACGTGACGGCTTCACAACGCGATGGCTCCACGACGCACACCATTCACGACACAAAAATAACGGTCTGTGTCACAAAATCGCATCACTCATCACAAAACACAAAATACAAAACACAAAACACAAAACAAACATCACACACCACACATCACAATCCTCCATGCCATCCAACAGACGATGCGCACACGGGCACTCCAATCACAGGTGCGCCTATAACATATACTACTACTACTTTGATTTGCAGCTACACCTCTGCTGTGTTGGTATCCTGCCCTGCTTTGCTGTGATGCTCGTCCTTGCCAGCGAACATGGCCACGTCGAATGTGTTCATGGCAGGTGCTGCTTTGGCTTTGCTATTGCTGTTGCGAGGCTCAATGATCTCGGCTTTGCTCTTGCTGGGTATCTTCTTCTTCTTGCCTTTCTTCTGGTGTTCAGCCTCCTCGTTGGCTTTGGTGGTCGCGACGATTTGCTCCTCCAGCAACGGAATGAGGCTGCTGGTTGTTGGCAGGTTCGTTTTCAGGCACTGCAGAGCACTGATAGCCATCACCTTGAGGGTATCATTGTACATACCTTTCATGTCAGGCTTGGCATATTTGAAGCCAGCTGATTTGCCTTTGTTGCCTGTTGCAGTTGGTTTCTTGGTGGTCATGTTGGTTGCCTCATCATCATCCTCCTCCAACGCGAAGTCCATGTGAGACACAGTCACACCGATCTCGTTGCCGTCCTTGTCAGTTTCAGTGAACGTTTGTTTCCGCACATTCATGCTCAGTCCCTTGCGCTCCGTCACAAATTCGTCACCTCCTTCCGCAGCACAAATTGCGTAGGCGATCTGATGGTGACGAACATACGCACGCGCCAGCTTGTCCAGCCCAAATTGCTCCCAACAGGTTTTGCAAGCTTCCCACAACGCATCAGTGGTGAACATGCGACTCCCGTGGTGCTTACCTTGATGTGCTGACACGTGTTTCGACATCGCTGGGAATATCGCATCGTCTTTCACGTTCGTGATGGGAGAATTCGATGGTTGAAATCGTAGATGCCATCCGCGACTGTCGAACTCCTCGTTGATGAACCTGAGTAGCTCCGTGTCTCTGTGTGGCCCTGCGCCATCCATCTGGTACCGAATCACCACGTTCTTGCCCGTTTCGTCCCTGATTTTGTTGGCGAGCGAATCCAGTGCGGGGAGTTCTTTTTCGCGGAAGAATTTCTTGAGGCTGTATTTCGGCTTGGACTTATCAAGACGACCATCTGTTTCCTTGCTGCCTGTGATCTCCAGTGCTTGGAAGTACAGTTCACCCTTCACACGAGAGATTTTGTTGGGATCAGGAAGGTGCTTGTACTTGGTTGGCGAGACCCAAGTTCGCTGGTACGTATTCTTCTGCGCTGGGACCATGCGCCCAACACGTTCAAAGCTAACCCGATACGCCTTTCCTCCTTTCGCAAAACAGTTATTTGTTGGGGCGAACGCTGTTGATGCAATCGCCATGGTCTTTTCGATGTGACACTTGTGGTGCACAGCATGGTCAACAGGCTTAACTCCCATCTGGGGCACATGTTTGAGGTTGCGCCGAGCGACAATAGAGTAGAACCACTTTTCGTCCATGTGGACAACAACAACTTGCGTTTTCAGGAACAGCTCCGCTGATTCCCAGAACACACAGAAGTCCTTGGCCCACCTGTCGCGCTTCACCTTGATGTCGCCCTTGATCTTGGGGAGCATCGTTGTAGAACGGTATTCGCTGCCCTCCAATCCCATCACGTATGTTCGAATGGTGTTCGCGCAAACGCATTGGACATTGCCCCTTCCTGCTAGTTCGCGTGCAATATCGTCCCACGAGATTGCGCCATTGCATCGTTGCAACACATCCTGGAGCTCAAATTGCAGGAACGGACCACGCTCCAACCACGAATCAGACAGGGATTTTGCGGATGCCAGCTCTTCAGGAGAAGCAGAGGCATAGGCATAAGAGATGTCTTCAGGCGGCAACCGTTGTTGTGGATGTTTGAGCTGCAGTTGTTTCGCGAAGATGGCACGCGGCGTGAAGTATTGCTGTTGCTTCTTGGGGCAGGTGAAGATGGTGCTGCCTGCATCACTGCGCTTCTTCCGTTCCAGCTTGTTCTTTTGGAATTTCTTGATGTTGCTTGCAACAGTGGTGGCACCAATATCCCAAGCATGGGCGATCAATTTCGTGTTGGCTGGGATCGCACCCAAGTTGAAGTAGAGAACGATGTAGTTGTGCTTGTCTTGCGTATCAAGTTGTTTCTTTCTATTGGTGGGCTTAGTGTTGCTACGCCCTCCATCCTTTCGCAACCATCCTTTTGTTTTCGCGCCTCTCTTCATCTGCTTGTTGAGACGGTCGATTGCTGTTTCCTTCTGCCGGCATGAGACCTCAAGAAAAGCAGCGATTTTGGCTTCTTGCGATTCCGTGGTAGTTGGGGATGGTGTGGGGGGCTTAGCCTTGTTGTTGACACGCGTAACAGCGACGGAGTGATGCTGGGGAGAAAGGAGGGAAGGCTTAGCAAGGCCACCAGCAGTGCGAGTCCGTGCGAAGGTAGCGAGGCTGTGTGGTGTGCACAGATCCTCACGAACAACATACATTCGGCTCTGCCCCATCACTGGGGTCACCATGACCATTGCCACCTCTCCTGGTGCAAGAGGCCCATCGCGTTTGACTGTAGCACCATCCGTGGTCTGCTTCATTGCAAACTCAACATGACATACGCCCAGGTCACGGAGCTTGCCACCTGAGCGTTGGTGGGGTGCCACCTTCACACAATCACCAGTGCGCAGCATGCTTGCAACGTGAAGAGTTCAGTGGTTGCAGGATGATACAACTACGTCCAATGTTGGTGAAGGTTGATAGAGCTGTGTTATTGTGCGTGCTTGTTTGAAGTGATGGTTTACAAAGTTAAGTTTGTTGAGATTATGAGCTCATCAATAAGAGCTCATCATCTTCCTGTTTTCTACTTCTTGGCCCCACTAATGGTGCTATTCACCATTGTCCATCGTGTTGTAACCATGCCAAACTGCTGGTTACTCCTGCTAATTAGTGTATCTGTGTCCAAACATGTGCTATGACACATGTTTGGAGGTCTAATAGAGTCTCTTTGATCCTCTTGGATCATCTTCCTAATTTTGTCTTGGGTCTGAAACCCGCATCACATTTTCCGAATTCTTTCGAGTCGTTTTCTTGGATCTTTCGAATCGAAGTGTGATTGACACAAAGGACTCAAGACTCGAACAACGATTGGATTGATTCAGCACACATGGTCTAACAACAAGGGAACTCATGGTGAATACTAGCTGTGTGCCAATAGAGGTTGCAAGCTGATTGTACAAGATTGGCTGGTCATGACGCACACCAGGCACACAAAGAGAACAGCACAGCACAGCACAGCACAGCGCATCACCAGTCATTGACGCGCAGCACAGCGCAGCGCACCACAGAACGGCATGGACAACACAGGAGGATGGTCACAAGGTGCCTTGTACCATCCACTCTTTCCTTTGTGGGAAGGTCACAGTCATTCTACATTCTGTGTAAGCTATGACTACAAGCAGCAGAGAAACAGGAGGAACTCGTTTGAGATGCGCTGTGTTTCCTCTGTCGACTTTGTGAGGAGGATTTTGTGCCTCCGCTGTGTCGTTGTGGAATGGATTCGCAATTCGGGACTCGCAAAGTGTTCTCATTGATGGGCACATTCGGTAGAATTGTGGTTAATTTCCATGGCCCCCGACAGCAAAAACTGTTTGAGAACACCAAACACAACACAACAACATGACAATGGAGAAACACAACAAAACTCCTCAAGCGCCGCCGAACGGCATCATCGTCACTGCAGCAACCAGCGGTCCATTGCAAGATCCGAGGGCATAGGCGGAACCGCCATGTAAAGATTGGTGGATGAGCGAGAGGGTGATGCCGGAGTGGTTGATTTGGGGCCGTGGCAGGCCCACGCGCAAGCGACACGATTCAGAGGAACATCTGCTCGTTGGATATGGTCTCTGCCTGGAATGCACAGGCCATTCCAACGACTATTGATGGGCAAGACGCATCCAAGAGGATACGATGAAGATGCACACGAAGTTTGAGGGTCGGGGGTGGCCTGGAAGGTGCCCTCCGCAAGAAACAAGTGGAGGGCAAGAGTTTTTTGGTGGGTGGCGGCGGACACACCACGTGACTTCGCTCGTGATGGGTGCCATTGGCAAGTCACCCAAATCGCAAAGCCACCCATACAAGATGTGTTCGGAATCAACTCAAGATGACCAGGGCGGAGCCTTCTCCACGGATACGGTCTGTAAGAGGCTGCAAGGTGGGATGCACACAAAATGGTTTTTTTTTGGGTATCGCAAAAACTCCATGGTGACATCAGCACATGGAGGTGTACCTTTGGAGGTACGAACTCCCAACCCATTCTGAACACATCAGTGTGTCGCCAGAGAATGTGGGAACGCATGAGGGGCATGTGGAGGAGCTGCAAGGATCGTATCGACGAGATACGGATCCAAATCCGAATGGCATCAGCATCGAAATCGTGTTTTCAAAATTTCTGCTTTTCAGTGCAGGGACAGTTTGGAGTATGAGATGCGGCTATCCGTGGAGAAGCTTCATGGGATGGACAGATGGGGGGTATGCGGAGCTAATGTGGTGCGCAGATTGTGAAAATGCCAGGGATGATAATGGTGATCATGGGTGCTGAAGGGAGGGCAGCATGGTGCCATCGAGAATTTTTGCCACCCACCACCTGACTGACAGCAAGCCAAAACGACATTAAAAATAAAGTTCATACAAATTTAACTTCGATATTCAGAATAAACGATAGCCAAGCGTCCGAATGCACTGTCTAGTTTTAATTTTAAATGGTGCGTTGTTGAGATATAACATCATAAGCAGTTGTTTGGATGGTTTTGGGTGTGCTCTATTTTAGTCTACTTTATCACGACTCATCACGAGTAAAACTCAAAAAAACACTCCACAACTAGTGCTATCGCGACACCGTTTTACATTGAGTGCAGGTCGTAGCACCACAGAGTATGGAATTACGAGACTTGATCCCATGCAGAATGGGAGATCGCAGAGCGCAGTATCATCGGCACTTGGTTTGGGAAGAATGAGAGTAACGATGACATCATCGTTTCACAGAGAAGGCGCGTGCATGTTCCCCAGGCAGGATTTGATCGTTCAAGATCTCACACATCATGCCGATTTCTCGTTCGGTTTTATCGATGACTTTCTCGCGAACGATGACGGGAAAACTCTTTGGGGGCGTTGTTCTGTGACAATTTGGCAAGATTGTTAAGTGACTTCGCACGAGCCATTGTAATTGGTGGGAATCGAAGAGGACCCCCCGCAAGAATCGTGCTCGGAACGTAATTCAGGGGCGGCACAGGGAGACGACAACACAGAACGGTCACGTTTGTCTCGTTCGTGCGAAAATCGGTTGTGCATATCTTTGCCGGTTAACTTCTTCTCTTTTCGGGTTGTGCACAACCCAGGTTGTTGTGGAGAGGGCACACGAAGTCATGCAAAGGAAGAACGAGACCACGTCGGACCTCCCCTGCCAACGCTGCCTCATTTGCGTTGCTTCGATCATCTTTGCCGAAAACAAGAACAGCAGCAGCAACGACAAATACACACTCTCTCTCACTCCCTCATCGAACGACCTCTCGAGGAATGCAGGTGACACAACATCGAAAAAGTGCAAAAGTTGCTTCCTTGAATTCTGAAGTCTGCAGTCTGAAGCCGACGATCCACACTGAACAAGAAAGATCGCGTGGAGCCAAAGCGAACAATAGGCCGTACCAATTGAGCAGAGCAGAGGTGAGCAGGAAGCAACCAACCCCTCGACGAAAATCAACGAGGGACAGGATCAGAGAAACCGCACAGACCAGAGGACTCTGCGATATTTGCAACCAGCAAGATGGACAACACAGTGGCAACCATCTCCACCAACGACAGCATCGCTGGCGATACCTACGACCCGGAGCTCAATGCGGGCGATGACCATGATCAGCTTCCTTCCGTGGAGGAGTACAAGGCCAACATGATCCCCGGGGCAATCTCATCGGGCGATTCCGCCGTTTCCAACTTTGAAATCGGCGACGACGACGATGGCCCAAATGGCAACGACGGCAACCAGCTTCCCTGTGTCGATGAGTACAAAGTGTCCATGGCCGTCTCCGGCGCGGGCGCAGGTGTTTTTGCTGCCGCTGGCGGCAACGATGATGCTGCTGTTGCTGCTGCAACCGGCGAAGAAAGATCACCGTCTAGGCGCCGCGGCATGCTTCCTCTCATTTGTCTGGGCGCCGTCTTCCTGGTGGCCGCCATCATCCCGCTGGCCATCATCCTGCCCAAGTCGGATGACAATTCCAGCCGCAGCAGCGTTGCCGACAGCGACGACGTCGAACAAGTGAAGCTGCGCGAACAACCACTTCCGATAGAAGACGTCTTGTCCCACCTCGTCGAATTTGCCGCGACGCCGGAGTCCATTCTGAGAACGGAAGGCACGCCGCAGAACCTGGCCGCCAAATGGATTGCCGAGACGGACCTGTACGACATCGAGATGGACGGCGGCAACGAACACAGCTACTTCATCCAACGTTACTCCCTGGCCGTTCTCTACTTTGCCACGGACGGTGCCAACTGGGACTACGGCATGAACTTCCTCAAACCCACCAGCGTGTGCAACTGGAATCAGCTCTTCCGAAGCGGACTGAATCGCTACCGTCTGGGAGTCTACTCTTGTCGCGAAAATGACAGCATCGTTCGTCTTGGTCTGCGTAAGTGCTGCCATGCGTGTATTGTATTCACTACATGTAATGATCGCCTCGTTGCGAGTGGGCTCAAAGACACTTGCCTGCAAAATGTGCCTTGCTCTTGTTCATGCCGCCTGCCTCATCTTCATGCTCACGGTTACCTTCCTACCCTCGCAAATCTCCCAACCATCCCACTCACCATTCCCATCATTGACACCGCGACATGCCACTCCACAACACGTCTCCAACTTCGCCTTCTATACATGCATGCTCGTGCGACTGCAGCCCAAAACGGACTCTCTGGTTCGATTCCAGACGAGATCATGCACCTCGACCAGATGGACGCATTGATCATGCCATGGAACCTTAACCTCACGAGCACCATCCCAACCACGCTGTCTGCACTCACGGACCTCAAGACCATCGACTTGGGATACTGCGGTCTCACTGGAGAGATCCCATCGATGCTTTCGTCACTCACCCAGCTCACGGCTCTCACTCTTGGCAACAATTACATGGACGGCACAGTCCCGTACGAATCCTTGCCCAAGATGGTTGATCTCAGTCTCGACGACAACGGCTTCACAGGCGATATCAACGAGTTCAACGGCATGATGCCAGACCTCAAATACCTCTACCTCGAAGACAACGGCTTCGACGGCAAGCTCAACAACGACCTCATCCAGTACTGGGGAAAGACAGTCATCGAACTCGACATCAGCGACAACGACTTCGCGGAGGATCTCCCCGCTGATCTCTTCAGTCCGGACAACGCCTTCGTGATCATGGATCTGCACGGCAACCAGTTCTCGGGCGTCATCCCAACGTTGCAGCAGGAGAACACGAAGTTGAGATTCCTGGCGATGCATGAAAACAAGCTGGATGGATTCGTGCCGGCGTCGCTGAACAAGCTGGTCAAGCTCGCGCATTTGGACATTTCGAGGAATGAGCTGGAGGGATCGCTGCCTTCGGCGTTGGGCGACCTCTCCTTGCTGCGGTACCTGCACACCTCCGATAACTCCTTCACGGCCGCCCCCATGCCCGAATTCATTGCCAGGCTCACATCCTTGCGAGAGCTGTCCATGAAGCACAACAAAATCAAGGGCCAGATTCCGACATGGATCGGAAACTTGACGTCCGTGCAGTTGTTGGATTTGGATTCGAACGAGTTGGAAGGCCCGATTCCAAGCGAGCTTGGATTGATCTTGGGTCTGGTCCATCTGCTGTTGAATCGCAATGAGCTCACCGGCGAGATTCCAGACGAAGTGAAGAAGCTGTACGATCTTGGTAAGTGAAGAATGCAGCATGCAACTGAGATGAAAGTGGCAGCGCAATGCTTAGCTGTGCGGTTGGACTGAGTGCAAAACGCGGGCATGGAACAAACGTTGCCTGGCGAATTTGCCTGTCATTTTCACACGCCACGTCGCACCATGCTCACACTCACACTCGCTATGTCTTTGCATCATGATCGCCACACCAACAGACGTCGTCATGCTGGACCACAACGAGATCAATGGAACGCTCAACTTCTTCTGCGACGATCCCAAATTCGATAAGTTCGCGATCCTCACCAGCGACTGCAAGGGTGCCAACAAGGAGATCACGTGCGATTGCTGCACTCTTTGCTGCGAGGCATCCGATCTTACTTGCAACCAATACGAATACTTCGTCAATCTGGACCCAATTCGGGAGTACGGCTACAACCGACGTGTGCACTCGTACTCCATCAAAGCAACTCCTGTTGGGGGCGGCGGTGGTGTGTAGGCGGTGGAAGCGTACGGTACGCGTCGATCACACAGTTGGCGAGGCATGCACAGCCTCGTGCCTGGCAGCTGCAGTTAAGTCTGTCCTGCGATTGAATCAATATTACTCATATATATTATACTATACTATTGTTATGCATCTTATCTCATCCGTTCCATGTCGCAACCCACTGGGGTGCTCGTAGATGACACAACTGTTGTCACTACGAACACGGAAGCGCGGTGTTCCCGCCAACAGCATGAATCCCGAGATATGGCGTCCCACCACAACGAGCTTTTTGGAACAAGCGGCAATGTCTTGATCAATAATATTATATATTATAACATATTTGCACGCTTAGGGATGATGTGCCCTACGCCAGTGCATACAACGACTTCAGGACTGCTGCCATGTGATTGCGATCGTCTTCTTGCTGCTGCTCTCTACACAGAGCATGCATGCATGTCTGCAAAAGACTGCCTATCTCCGGAGGTAAGAAGCAAGGAGCGCCGAACCCAACTTTAGATACCTTTCGATTCGAAGAATTGCAAACAAATCTTTGCGAACGTTTCGGGATCATGATTGATCATGTTCAACGTCGAGGACGGACCATCCATGACAGCCACCTCAACGTCGTCGAACAATTTGCATCCTTCCTCAAAACGTGCGTTGCCATGGTACCCAATCATGTCAAAGAAATTGGCGTACGCTTCTCCCTTGATGCACAAGGTGGGGCATTTGACGCGCTGCGCGTTGCGAACGAAATCATGCTTGTCCACATCTTCGATGTTGATGCCCTTGGCGTACCGCACGCGGCGATTGAGCTTGTAGGTCAGTTCGGAATGCACGATGCGGGTATTCAATTCGGCTGGCAACCACGCCTTGCGCGTGTTGTGAATGGCGAGCAAGTGAGAGCCATCGTCCTCGATCTTCCAGGAATCTTCGATTGGCGCGTCACTCGCGGCTGTCGTCACCGGCGTGATCTGCGGGAAGTAGTAGAGGTTGGCGGCCACCATCCCCACCACGCGATCGGCGTGCCGATTGGCCAATGATGCGGCGATGAAATTTCCCATGAGATTGCCCATCACCAAGAATTTCGCGCCATCGAATTCTTGATTGACGATCTTGAGAAATGCATCCGCGATGTCGTCGTACGAACAGGAGCGGTTGGGATTTTGGCTTATGCCGTATCCCGGATTGTCAAAGGCGAGCACGGTGCGATCATTTGCAGCGAGGAAGGGAAGGACGTCCACGTATTCGTCGAAGGATCGGGGGGAAGCATGGAAGCACAGCAGAGGTGCTTTGCTGGATGGTTCATCGGGCGTGGAGATCATGTATCCGATGCATCCCAGGGCCGTCTTGGCCATGCGGCGATCGATTGTGGAAGACATCGTTATCGTTATTGTTATCGTTGTTGCTGTTTCAATTGTTGCTGCAATTGTTTGTGTTTGAGTTAGTGTTAGTGTTGCTGTGGATGTCACTTCGGAGGATTAGCCAGTGCAGGAGCAAGTCGGTCGCCGTTTGATTGTGGAAACTCGCACCCACGATGGCGGATGGTGTCCCCATTTGGATTCCTTTTGGATCTTCGCGACAAGGAGGATCCTGTTGACCAAATCTGATTCTCGTGGTACAGCCTTCGTTCGTCTCCGGGTTGCATCCATGGACGCGTTTTCCTCAATTTGGCAGAGCGCCAAACGACAGCGTCCTTCAATAGAGCACCGCGATCCCCTCCCATGAATCCCAACCTCCACAGAAATCGAAATCACAACCAATCTCGAACGCAAAGATGGACATGATGATGGCATGAGCAGAAGCACAAATGTGGCCAAACAATCATCCTTGTTGATTTGAATAGCAGAGCAAATTCCATCCGTCCTTCCCGTCTTCCCAATAATCATCATAGAATATATTATATAATATTCTATAATATTAAAATACTATTATGTTGCAGCGCTCGTACGGAATGTCCAACCAATGAACTTCTGCGCAGCACATGTGCGAAATTGCACTGCTCTCGTGAAGGTTCTTGATGGGAACTTGGGAGCGCTGGTTACCATATGAGTACGTACAAGTTTGATGCACCTCGACCCACTAATCCTGGAACCGTAACTTCCTTGCAAACTCCGCCATATAGATATCGAACGGCTCGCCTGTTGTGATGTCTACACGTCGGGCATTCGCCTTCACAATGGCCAGCTTCGCGGTGTACGCTTCAAGCGTCAGTTCCAGCAAAGGTCGGATCGTGTCGTGGAATGCTTCTGCAGACGAGACATTCACAAGGTAGCTCATTTCTCGGAACCTTGCGAAATCTGGCAGTATGCGGAACTGCTCCTCATGCGTGAATACCGGCACGGTCTCGGACGCAACGATATCGAAGGGCCTGTTGGAGCCATAGTCATCGCCCCGAGCATGGAAGCCGAACCTGGCGTTGGCTAGAGCTGGGCACATCTTCCCAGCGCCGCAGTTGGTGTTGGAGTAGTTTGCGTCTGCGATCCATTGGCAAATGTGCGCACGGTCATCGAAGTTTCTGTCGTTCGGTTTCATGGAAGCGATGAGTGCGAAGTCCGCAGTCTTCTCGTTGGGCGGCACGGCCTGGCATCCCTGGTTGGCAACGTAGAGATTCTGCATTGTGATGCGGGGTGGTAGCGTGCTGTCTGGCCAGCGTTGAGGGAAATTCTGGTAGATGACGCGGTTGGTAGACATTATGTTGGTGAAGTGGCCAAACCGCCGGTAGGCGCGTGATGCTGCGTAGTGTGAAGTGACCACTACATGATCTGCACCATTGAAGCGTCGGAAGTACTCTGATCGTCCCAGCATCATGTCCGCCCAGCTGATTTCCACATTGGGGGTGACGGTATGATCGAAGCATGTCATCCCATCGTGGATGCAAAGATAGCGATTTCTCCATGCGATACCGTCAGCGAGGGCGTTCATTAAAAATGGCACGAAGAAGAGCTTTGCTTCTGTCGCATTCTTGGTCCGCATGGGATGAACTAGGGCACTTTGGAGCATCCAGTAGTCATCGGAGTGCTTAAAGAATGCGTAATTCGTCATCCCAAGTGGAACCCCGCACGATGTCATGTCTGCCATGCTGAGTTGATCTTCGTATACGTAGAAGGGAACCTTCATTTCAAAGACGTAGGCAGGATCGTACGTGACCACCTGTGGAACATCGAAATGAGGCGCAAAACATGATTGCCGTCTCATCCTCTGGGTACGCACGGGCCGTTGCGGCGGTGGTTGGTTTGTGTCATTGGCGATGGCAGGTATTGGAGGAGGAATATTGCTTCCGTTGATTGCAGCAGCGGCAGGCTCGGTGCTCACGGGGCTCTCGTTGCCTGCGATTGGTGCGCTATGATTTGTGTTGGGAGTGTCCTCGGCAACGATCGCTGTGGGGGAGGCTTCTTCGTCAGTGCCAGAACCATTGACGGCGACACGCGGATCTGTACTTTGCGAAATGAGGAACTCGGGGAGAGTCTTTTGATCGACCACCAGCATCGTGCAGACGAGGGCCACCACTGCGGCTATGGTGAGGGCAAAGTTCGTTATCGCCTTGGGTGCCTTGGGCGCCTTCGCTGTACGTTTTTGTTCTTTCTTTGCCATTGTTGCCTGGGATATTGGTGTTCCTACTTGTGGGATACAAGTCCTCGACTGGATTCTGCCTTCAATAAAATACAAGACCTTGGGTCCGGTGGTTGGTGATTGTGATGATGATGGCGAAGAGTTTGGGTGGTTTGTTTGGGGGCTCGGTGCGTCGGAGTTGTGTGGAGGTTCCAGGTCGCACACAAACGCCCAAGACTCGCTCGGAACGCATCGGTTCGAAGTGTTCGGTTTCAACAACGCGGTAGCCCGTGAGCTGTACTTGATGTGACTTACTAGTGCCTCAAACAAACGGACCCCAAAAATTGGCGATTATTGGCGATTATTGGCTACAGTTGGCTACAGATTTTGGATCAGTTTTTCCCAAACTCCGCCTTCGTTTTATAGACACTCAATCCAACATCTCTTCACATCTACGTAAACTTAAGAGCCAGGGCTATCCAGGCAAGTGTTAACATTATAATGTTGTTACTACCATCTCATCGATCTTTTTGTGTTTGTTGACCCCCTTGGTGTGGTTTTGCCTTCGGACGAAGGACGGACCGGGTTTTCATTGGCTACATTTGGCTACAAGTAGGATTCTACAGGGGTCTGGTAGGATCTGGCCTCTTGTTTCGAGAAATTCGACCCTCCATCTTTGAAGTCTCCGCGCTGAGCATTCTTTGGCTCAATCTGTACAATAGATATCATTTCAGAATACTCTCTCCGAGGCGGTCACAACTATATGATCTATATTATGTTTGAGTGCGATGGTATGGAGGTATGCTTGCGTTTAGTGCTCCCATGGAGGTCGGATTGATATTTGACCACTCGGATCCCCAATTTCGGTGGCAAGTTTGGTCAATTCTGGTTCCAACGCTTGCGTCATTATGACGTCATGGACGGTTGGGACACTTCTTTGGAACAACTCGACCATGAAAACACGCCAACCAGAAGCCAAAAAACGTCCGTGAATGATGGGGGTGCTTGATGGATGGCATCAGTGCTCACCGAGAAAGAGAGCAACAGCCACCAAACTTAAGGATGGTATATATAAACACTATTCGATACTATAACTTAAATATGAGTACAGGATGGCCCATACGAGCTGAGTGCGGAGAGTTGGACCACGGTTGATGCTGTTTCTGGCCTGTTTTCGTTCGGGACTTACGTAGAAAATGTACTAGATTCTACAGACCATTTTTCGTGATCCAAAAATCGCCAAAAATCGCCAATGGCGTTGGCTACAGCCGTTTGTTTGAGGCACTAGCACCACACAGACGGCTGCGTGCACCTAATACTCCACGATTGGCCGTAACAGTACTAGATTGTGCAAGTACGTGTACGACCAAGTTCGCGTCTCCAAACATCTCCCGCACACCATACTATACACATATGCATACGTACGCTCCTATTGTTAACGTTCCAAAATCACATCTATACCACACCACGCATCAACACCTGCTTCATACCGTTGGGGAACATGATGACCTTGTCTCCATTCGGCAGATGTCGTTCCATTTGCTGGTTGGAGTACTCGTACAGGACGGATTGATCTGGCAAGGTGATTTGCAGCACTTGATCGCCGGCGTGGAAGTAGGCGACGCTGCCGGAATGGGGAAGCTTGGTCTCGACGTCGCCATTCACAAACCGAGTTACTGTGGTGCCGTCGTGATGGACTTCCTTCTGGACTCCATTGCTGTACCGGATCATGTACCCACGATCGGTTACCTCTTTGGTTCGTCGGCTCCTGCGTTCTTTTGCTTGCTCTGGGCCATTCGTGGCGGTTTGCAGATGCGTCAGTTGGGGTCCATCAGCAACAACTGCACCTGCGGCCTGGAACAGCCTGCCTCCTTGCGATTGGTGTGGAGTGTCGATGAAATGGTTGGCTGCGCGCTTGTGCGCCATGACAGTGGTCGTTGGATCGTCGGCATGTCGGATGGGCTGATTCGCGGGAGTGTGAGCAACGTGACGCGGGATTTCATCGGAGGCCACGTTCCCGTAGCGCTGATTTGGGAAGCGATCTTGCGGGCTGTCAGATTTGAGCGACGATCCCAAAGTCCCGCCGCTGGTGCTGGTTGCGCTGACGACCAGTTGCTCCACCGAGCTCAGTTGATTACCGAGCTGCTGCATCTTGGATTGCTGATTGACAAGCAAGTCTTGGAGGGATGCTTCAGTGCTCTGGCGTTTCTGATGTTCATCCGTGACTTGTTTCTGAAGCTCAAGCACCGCTCCCTCCAGTGACTGGATGAGATGGGTCTGCTGCTGCAAGTGCTGTTGCGAGAGAGCCTCCCTATCCAGCTGATCCTTTCGATGAAGTTCACTATCCTCCTGGTGCTTCTTTTGCTCCTTCTGCTGTTGCTGTTGATGCTTTTCGAAGTCAAGTAGATTGCGCTGTTCAGTTGCCCATTGGCCGACAGAAGTCTTCACGGATTCGGCCCATTCCCTGGCGGAGTCCCGTTCTCTCTGAGCATCATTCAAGGTTGCGACGGCCTTTTCCAACAGTTGCTTCACAATTCTCGAGTCTTTTCCATGTGCTGGCGTGCCGTTTGGTGCAGGTGTGCCTTGTGATTGTTCGATTTGGGCTGCAAAAGATGCAGCCGCCGGTGTGGATGTTGGTGGGAGCATTTGGGCTGGTGAAGGACCAGCCGCAATGGACGCGGACTTTTGGGTCTTCTGAGATCTGTTCGTCCGATTCGTCCTGTTCGTGTTCGGCGGTGCCATTGGCTCGTATCTGTCTCGTGACATGTCAGCAAAGTGTTGCGGGCTCTCCCACGTTGGATAGTTGGCTTGCAATGCAGTTTCATGCGAACGTAGATCCTTCTGTTGGTGTTGCTGCTGTGGTGTTGGAGCTGGTGGCTGTGATGACATGGTTCTGGACGCCATCGAGATGTACGAAGTGCCCAGCAGCGAGGAACTGCGGTCGGCGACGTTTCCACCACTTCCATCTGCAACTGCGTCGTGATTGCTCCGAGAAACACCCACAGATCCCTGATATTCTGTCGACATATCAACAATCGGAGGATCAGGGCGATGAGCCGTGCTGGATTCAAAGGCAGCTGAATTGCCTTGTGCTTTAACTGCGGAGTGCTGTGCTCCCATCTTGACAGCTTGTGGATACGCCTGCTCCTGGGAAGAAGCTTGTTTGTAGGGCTGATTGTGATGCATTCCTTGCGACTGATTCAGTGATGACGCTCCCGCAACGTTGGAGATGGCATTCGTTCTATCCGACAACGCTGATCTCGACGGTGATTGATGGAGCTCACGCGGAAACTTAACAGACGTCATGGGAGGCACGCGGATCTTCGAGTTGGTGTGACGACGGCCCCTGGAAGGCGTCATGAGTGCGTTTCGGTTGGACAATTGCGATGCATCCACAGTCATAGATCCAGCGCCAACGCCATTTGTAACCTCGTCGTCTTCGTTCGCATCGGTTGATGCAAGCCGGCGAAGCTCCTGATGCAATCGTGGTGATGTGAAACCAAGGCCATCTATGTAGGATAGCAATTCGTGAACGTCCTGTGACTCCAGAACTGGCTTGTTTTGTTGCAATGCCGTGCCTGCCGTGCGTTGTGTGGCTGTCGAAGTTCGCCGTGCTGATACAGATGCAGATGCAGCTGCTTTCTTTTCCGCAGCTTGTGGCGTCTTGAGAGCCAGCTTGCCATCTGGGGAGAGCATGATCAATCGCTTCCAATCCGTCGACCAGGCAGATCCCCGTGATTTGGCATCTGCTGGTGTGGGAGCATCATGGGCTTGCGATTGTGGTTGCTTGGTCTTGCGATGAGTGACTGGCTGCGTATGTGGTTGCGGATGATGATGGTAATCGAACACGGGAGATAGATTTTCTGCCATGCTTTTGCTAGTACTCGTATGTGGTGCTGTGTGATGGTTCAGAAGTTGCTGCACGTTTGGTTCCTCATGAAGTTGCTGGGTCGGAGGTGGTGGCCTTGGCACGCTCGGAGGCTCGATGAAATGCTTCGATGAATCGACAGAGAGGGAGTAACTGAGCGGCGAGAAGAACTCGTTGGGGATGACGTTGGTTGCCGTCGCCGGCGGCGTTCTCCTCGATGCGGGTGCGTATCGGTCATCATCTCTGCGACGAACTTCATTCATCATCATTTGCGTGCCTACATCTGCACCTGCGCTCGCATTCGCATTCATGCTCGTGTTCATGTTCATGGTTGGAGTCATGGCCTGATGTCCCGAAACAGCAGCTTGATACTGCACCTGCTGCGGAGGTCCTCTGCTGAGAATCATGGTCACTTTGATGCTCAGTTCAAATCTGTGAGCCTTGTGTGGGATAAAGATGATGAAGGTGAATGGCAGAGGTGCAGCAGGCACCAAAGACGAACGATCCCTCCTCAATGTGTTGCGATCTCGCCAACGCGATGCAACCACGAACAGAGAGATGTGAAAGCGCCAGAGAGAGAGGAATCAAACCAAACCTGAGTGAGAACAGATTTGACACGTCGCGCCTGCCACGCCATTGGCATCATCTTGATTGTTTTAGTATGGTGAAATAACGCTTGTTGAGCGTTAACCATTCAAATTCAAATCATGGCCATAAGTAAACATGTTCAACAACACTTTCGTCACAATTCAATGCCGTCGCGACAAAACCAACACAAACACAACGCGGCGAGATGGTTGGTAGCTTCCGCCATGGTGGATGCAGGTCGACGGTACACAGAAAGAGCAGCCAGCGGCACAAGAGGACACAAGTTGATTGAGAACACCACAGAGGAAAGACGAAAGTGTCGAGCGAGTGGCGACAACGACAACGACGAAGAGGACGGCAACACCAGAATACACAATAAGATAGCATCCCCTTACTGGTTGCCGGCGATCGAACTTGATTTGTGGATTGTTTTTGTGTTGTGCAATCACGACACGATGCAGATCTACCATGACATGCTGCCAAAGACGCCCGTGGGTCGCATGGTCGGGTTCGATGATTCCATCGGCACGCCACCAGCCAAGACGCCGTCAACGAAGAACAAAATCGTGGGCCGGAAAGCACTGACGCCGCACAACAACAACAACAACAACAACAACGTCTCGCCAATGCAATCGTTGCGTCGCCAGCTGAAGGGGTCGACCCCAGCTACCTCCAAGCTTGGTAGATCCTCGATTCGATCCTCTGCGAGCACCAACGCCGGGAACAGAAGCGCAGACATGTCCTGGACAGGCAAGAATAGATTGAAGCCATCCAATTCGACCAAGCAAAGGAATGCACTCAGCAAATCCGCAAAGACGCTTGGACTAAGTGCGACACACCGTGGAAAGGAAAACACGATCGCTCCCAACACTCGAACACCGTACCGATCTCCCGTGCATGACTCCACATCTTCCACGGTGGCGAATGCTCCTGCAGCATCGGTTGCTGTGCTAGGCGAGAAGACTCCAAACAGCGCAGTGAATCTTCGTCGAAACCTCCGCGCAACGATATCACCCACGTTCCAGTCCACAGGCTCCATCAACACTGCCATCAGCAGAAAACGGAATAACGACGACGACACCAAAAGCAAAAACAGCAGTGGCAGCAGCGGTAAGGCATCATCATTCACCCCATTGCAATTCACATCGACTCAAAGAGGCTACACTTGGTCTCCATTCAGCTCTGCGCCACCTTCAACCAAATCCCACACCATCCCTGAAGACACCGCGACCAAAAGCAAGAGTAATACCAACACCACCAGCAGCAGCGGCAACGTCAACGCCACAAAACCAACAATGGCATCTGCAGCATCATCGATCAACAAGGCTCGTAGCTTCACGTCGCAGCCAACTCTTTCGAAGATCTCCATCGTACTTCCCAAGACGCCCAACTCATTGCTCCGAACAGAGCTGGGGGATGACGATCCATCGAACCCTGATGTCAGCTTGCTGGAAGAAAGCCTTCTCGTTAGTCCGACTGGTGCTGTTTGGCAGCCATCGACAACCTCTCCGACAGCTGCAAAGGCACGACGCAACAACGCAAATGCAAGGGATAGTCCCGGCACGGAGAGCCCCACTGTTGATATTGACAAAGCATCCCTGCTCATCCTCTCGCCCCAGGCGGCACAACAGGTCCACGAAGTTCAGAAGCATCTGCAGAACCAGCACAAACACGAACCAAACTCCGTCAATCCGTCATCGGCAACAAGTGCAACCAACAAGGGCAGACATACATCAACAGTCAGCCATGCAACACCATTGTCGTCGATCACTCCCTTGAAGCCAAGAGTGTTGCATACAAGTACGGACACGCCGAATCAATCTCTTGCCCTGCGAACGATAACAGAAAGTGTTTCTACTTCTGCAGTGGCTTCTGCTCGAACCGCGACAGTGCAGAAGCCCAGAGGCGCCGCTTCGACTGCCATCTCTACCCCCGCAACTACACGCAAGGGTGTTGCATTCACCGTGTCCGTAGATCGACCATCCACCACAACTTCGAAGCCTCGAATGCAGAGATCCACTCCCAAGTCAAAACCTCAACGCCAACCCCAACGTCAACTTCAGTCATCGCAGTCAACATCAAAATACGGTAAACTTGGCCGCACCCACGCCCCATCAAAAGTAACCTCTGTGCAGAAGTCCCCAAAACGACGTGAAGCATCATGGGCCGACAAGCAATCAACCACCTTTACTAGCTGGCTCAATTACACCCTCAATCCCATCGAAGGTGCGGAGGAGTCAAGCGAACCGCAATCCGGCGGCCGCAATACGGGACTTCGAACACTCTTCATCCATCAGCACCTGGCTCAGTGCAGATCAAGAGCTGCGGAAATCTTCCAAAGCGATGAAATGGAGCGCGTCAAGACGATCGTTGATCAAGAGATCAAGAAGGGGCGCTTGGCCATCAGAACGGATCGAGATATTCATGCAGACCTGATGTTGCGGAGGAGCATCATCAATCTCTTGTCGTCCTATTCCCAGCCATGGCTGCGAATTGCGCTCGAGGTCGTGTTCGGAGAGATCCTCGAGCCCGTCAGCACTATTGGCGAACCACAACAATCAACGGCAACTAGAATGGCAAGGCCTTCGAAGAGCAAGAAGCAGGCACCTACGAGTGCAACTGCAGCTGCCATCACCGCATTTCAACGCATGCGGCAGACCATCAAGGCATTTCTCGCTGAGCGTGTCCTCTCCGACAGCACGGTTCTCGCACACTACACAAGAGGCAAGTGCAAGGTACCATCCGGGAAGTTCGAAAAATTGTACAAGGCCGAAATGCGATCCATCGTCCTCCGCCGTCTCATCGTGCTCGTGATCTTCCTCGACATGGCCAAGATGGAGAATGTGCTGGACAAGGTACCGCGGCTCTTTATCAAAACCTCAAAGGTGAAGTCATCCAAGGATGTCCTCCAGTCTCTATGCCGCGAATGCTTGACTGGGGAGGGTGATTTTCTGAAGCATCTCAACCGGCTCGGTCTCAAGGTGCACTACCGACAACAGCCTGTGGATGAGGTCAATCTGCATGTGGACAATCTCGCAACTGATCTCCGCGATGGCTCGTGCCTGACACGCTTGGCCGAAATTGTGGCGGGTTGCAAACCAAAGCAATTCATGACAGCGTTGCGCCTCCCCGCTGGTTCTCGGTTGCAGAAGCTGCACAACGTAGGCATCGCACTGAAGAACTTGCGCTCCTTCGGAATCTCAATTCCACAAGACGTCATTCCACATCAGATCGTCGATGGCCATCGTGAGATGGTGCTCAAGCTGATGTGGTCCATCATCGCGCAGTGTTGCATGGAGAAGCTGCTGAGGGAGGATTGCGTCGAGGAGGAGATTCGACGTGTGCATTCGTCAAATCGGGTCAGATTCAAGATCGAAGGTCGTTCGCTGCATCATCTGGCCGCGCAACAGGAGATGCTACGCAACTTCATACCTCTGGATGCATCACCTGAGGAGACCATGAAGCGTCTGCTTCTGCGGTGGTGCCAAGTCGTGTGCGCCTGCTACGGAATCGGGGTGACCGATTTCTCGCAATCCTTCGCTGATGGCACTGTGTTCTGTCTGCTCATTCACTACTACCACCCAAGCTCGCTGCGCCGCCATGAGATCAAACCAACAACCCGATCTCCAGCTTTCGAGGAAGGTGCCATCTCTCAAGACCTGGCGTCGTCCAACGAACGAGTCAACTGCCGCCTGGCATCCTCTCGAGCGACGGACCTCGGCGGCATTCCATGCATGCTGCCTACCTCCGACACCAACAGCCCACCCAATGAACAGTCTATCCTACTTTGTCTCTCCTACCTCTGTTCACGATTGATGGAATCCAGCCGCGAGGTTCTGTCTTGCATCTTGATCCAGAAGAGTTACCGCAAACATTTTCAGAAGATCATGCTCGAGCGCAAGAAGGCAGCCGCATCCACTATCTTCCAGTACTGGCAGGCAAACAAGGGTCGATACCTGTGCAATCAACGGCTGAAATACCACCGGCAAGTCGCTATCATCGAAAACTTCGTGTGGACCCACCGCCGCTCTCTGGTTCAAATGAAGCACAGTCGGTTGATCAATGAATATCGCACCATGGCAGCGATTCAGATCCAGCGAATGTTTAGAGGCATGCTGGGACGCTGGGAAGCTTCCGATGCACGAGAGGAGCGAGACGCTGCCGTCATCATTCAGTCCATTTGGCGAGGCAGGGTTGCTCGGCGCGTCGCTGATCAACGATTCATTCAAGTTGATTCCGCCACCGCCATCCAATCCGTCTGGCGAAGATACATAGCATGGGCCCGCTTTCAGTATTCAAGGCAGTGCATAATCCAAGCGCAGCGCATGGCCAGAGGGTCCTTGGCGAGGAAGAAGGTGATTCAACAACAGCAGGCGGCGACCATCATCCAAGAAGCATGGTTGGCATATCTGAACAAGGTCCTAGACGACGAATCCGCCATCCTCATCCAGGCTGCATTCAGAAGATGGCGCCGACGAAAGCTGGAGAGGCTGGCGGTGTTGGAGTACGACGCTGCGACGCTGATCCAAGCAACCTTTCGCGGATGGCAGGACAATCTCTCCTTTCAAATGAAGATTGAATGCGCGAAAGCAATTCAAAGGATCTGGCGCGGACACCGTGCACAACAAGATTTCGAATTCATGCGGTGGACCAACGCAGCCATCAAGATCCAGGCTGCATGGCGCGGATTCTCAGGGCTAGTTGCGGCACATCTGAAGCGATTTGATGCCATCACCATCCAGAGCGCCGCACGTCAATATCTGGCCCGCAGAATTGCATCGGAACGGCGAGCTGCTGTAAGTACATTACAGTGTGCGTTCCGATCTGCTCTTGCCCGGAACCAGCTGAATCAACTCCACCACCAACAACTGACCAACCTCGCAGCAGTTCGAATCCAGGCATCCTTCCGTGCCTTCCTTGCCTCCAAGACGTTTACCGAGACGCTACATGCCGCAACCGTGCTACAGTCTTCGATCCGAAGGTTTCGTGCACGTGCAGACTTCCTCAGGGATATCGCATCGGTGGTGATGATCCAAAGGCGGTGGCGATACTACAGCTATGAAAAGTCACGATCGCATGCGGCGGCAACACTCATTCAGGCAGCCTTCCGGCGGTTCTTTCAATCCAAGAGTTTCAGGAATCATCGAGCCGCAGCGACAACCATCCAAGCTGCATGGAGATGCATCAAGTACCGTCGCATGCTGGAGTCGGCAGTCTTTGCAGCAACGACGATCCAAGCTGCATGGAGACGATGTGCCACTGCTTCCAAATTCAAGGCGGATGTGCTGGCCACCACCACATGCCAAGGTGTGTTCCGAGGATGGAAAGCTCGCAGGGAGGCATCGACACGCCGACAAGCTGTTCTGATGATCCAGTCGCATGTTCGACTCCACCTCGCTCGATCGTTGGTCACCAGAAAGCGGCACGCCTACAACTTGGCGGTCGCCTCGATTCAACAGGCATGGCGACACCACCGGCATGTTGCCCGTTGCACTGCTGCGGCAACCATGCTCCAGAACGCCTATCGACGCCATCATGCTCATCAGACCTTCCTGCGACGCAACGTTGCCTCCATCACAATCCAAGCAATTTGGCGTGGACGCATGATTCGCTGTGTCCTCAGAATGAAAGAAGCGGCTGCGATCGATGTTCAGAAGATCTGGCGATGCCATCGAGCCTCCCGCAAGTACTTGGTCGTCAAATGGAGGATCATCCTTTACCAAAGTAGCTACCGTCGATGGAAACAGCGCAACGAATGTCAACGTAGATTGGACATGGTTGTGCGCCTCCAGTGCTTTGCTCGACTGCTGGTATCGAGGGTGGCATTGCAAGATCTGAAACAGAAGAAAGCAAAGAGAGATGGATTGACCAAGGCATCCGTCAGAATTCAAGCTGTCTGGAGGCGATATCACGCAAGCAAGAGCTTCCACAAGTCCATCAAAGATGTCATCGTGGTTCAAAGCATCGCCCGACTCCGGTTTTCACGGCAGCAAGCGCAGACCCGACGGGTGGCGGTGTTGAAGCTGCAGGCTTTTGCTTGGGGCGTGGTACACCAACAACGAATTCAAGATATGCTGATGTGCGGTAATCAGCTTGCTATGTTGGAACACGATGCCGCTGTCACGATCCAGAGCGCATGGAGATCGAGAAAGGCGGCTGAGGCCTACGGCCAATCTGTCACAAGGGTCATTCGAATGCAATCATTCGCCAGAAGCTACATTGCACGATGCCATGCAGTTCAGAAATCCAATGCCATCGCGTGCATTCAGCGCGCAGCGCGGTCCTGGAGAGCACACCGAGAATTGACCATCCTCAAGATGCAAAGGGACATCTTCATGATCGAGTACAGCGCAGCTGTGACGATTCAGTCCTTCATCCGTGGACATCAGGTCCGCGAGGAACTCATCGAGATGGACATTGCGGCAAGCATCATTCAAGCACGGTTCCGCGGATTCCTGATTCACAATTGCTTTCGAATGTTGACGGAGGACGTGATCATGGCACAATGCGTCGTGCGCTCGTGGTTGGCCCGCCGTCGGGTTGGGGCCATGCACGACGCAGCAACAGCAATCCAGTCCATCGTCAGGACGCGCATCGCGCGAAGTGAACTATATCATCGACAACAGCAAAGATGGGAAGACAACACGCGGGAGACCTCCAGCACCAACATCCAGCGGGTCTGGAGAGGGCGCAAGGCAAGACAGATTGCACGACGCCATGCCGGTGCGCGAGCGATCCAGAAGACGTGGCGATGCTACGTTGCGCATGTTGACTACATCATGAGCGTCATTGGGATCATCAAGTTTCAGTCTCACGTCCGTGCTCACATCGTACGTGCTCGGTTGCAACGTGCGCAAGATGGTATCACCAAACTCCAAGCGTTGGTACGAGGTGCATTGTGGAGGAATGAGATGCGTTTCAGAGCGAACGCATGTACTGCAATTCAGAGCTTGGGTCGAGGATACGTCATTCGCAACCGACTGCTGATGAAGCGCCAGGCTGCCACGTGCATCCAACGCCATGCGAGAGGATTTCAGATCAGACTGTCGACGGCCTACTACAACCTGGCAGCACGCGAGATCCAGCGCGTGTGGAGAGGATACAAGTGTGAAACAGAGTACATGATGAATATCTTGGCGACCATGAAGATCCAGGCAGCAGTGCGTCGTATTCAAGCAAAAAGCAGGGTTCAAGCTTTGAGACTGCAAACGCTGGCCGACGAGCTCTTCCTTCATCACAAGGCGACGATCATCCAGCGGCAATTCAGGGAGTACCAGTTCGAGATGCGGAAGCACGACGCGGCCTACATCATCCAGCGAGCTGTGAGTACCTTTCTATATCGCAAGATCACATGCCGTGTGGCCCGTGGAATCAAGCGGGTGCAGGCGATTGCGCGAGCCCGACGCGTGCGTCAGCACTGCTCGCGAAAGTGCGTGCACATCGTCCATCGAATCGATAAGGCCAACCGCAAGGCCCAGGCTCATCCGCAGCTGAAGATTGGCGTGCGGACGCAGGAAGCTCTGTTTGATCTGAAGTACAAGAATCGCCTGTCGGACATCATGGCAGCTGTGATGACGTTGGAGACGACCACCAGACTGTCGTACCCGTGCTGCCAGTCTTTCGTGACCACGAACACGACTTCCATACTGCTGGAAGTGATCAGGAAGTGCAACCGCAGTCTTCCGCACCTGGAACTGGTCCACTGCATCCTGCGGACCCTTCTGACGGTGGCGAGCCACGACGATTTGCTCCCTCACATGGCGACCTTGGACTGCGGCGAGGTGCTGCTGGACCTCATTCAGACGTTCCGCGACAAGGACAGCATCTTCAGTATCTCGATCGACCTGCTGGATCCCATGCTGCGGTGCTCGCCAGACATTGCAGCGCTGTGCGCCTCACGTGAGAACAACAAGCGTATGAAGTCCGTTTACAATATGAGCATGCGCAAGTTTCGCGCCAGCGTGAGCGACCATGTCGGTAGCGATCGCAGATCGTCAGCGCGGTTGAAGAGCAAGCACAACGGCAAAAGCAAGGGCGTCGCGCATGAGGTGGACATGGGACAATACCTGAAGAAGACGTGTGCGATGATAAAGTACGTGGACAAGACGATCGTCCTCCAACGCAGCGGCTCCCACGATGAGTACAGACCTTCCTCCAGAAGATCTCCACGCATCGCCAGTGTGCAGAAGGAGAACAGAGAGCCCAACTCGACCACGAGACGATCGACGAGCCGTCCTCGTCACTTTCACTTCTGAGGAGATGGCGTGGATAGTAGGTTGTATTGGACACATATACAGTAGTTGTAGTTGTACAATGGTGTGGATAATAGATTTGAGCAGAGTGGAGCGCCCGTATGGATGCAACAGAGTCCATGTTGTAGTCTCCAGATAGTAGTCTAAGTTGAAACGAATGTCCGTGATTCATGAATATTTAGTCCCTAGTTCTTCGAAGTTCGTTTCCCACATGTTTGTTGTCGTTGTGTTTTCGCGGTCCTGCGAACAAGATACCAACCGTTATTTTGGAAATCACCACGATGGATCGAGAAAGCAACCATGCTCGCACGTACACGTATCCACACATTGCTCCGCACAGACACCACGCAAACAAGGAAGCGTGTGGGAATGCCTCATCTTCTTGTCATAAAATCGAAAGAAGCGACCAAGAACGACGTTCCATCGTGAGATTCACAACGACATCACTCAGAACAAGAAGAAACAAGCACCAAGATGCCGCGACGCAAGCAGACCACCCCCGCAAACGAGAACAAGGAGAACGATCCCGTGCTGCAGCACATCGTGAAGGCCATGCAGGCATTGAAGGAACCCTCCGTCAACGAGATCGAGGAATGGATCGCGACGCATCTGCGCAACTGCGTCATCCCGAAGGGTTCCGTGAAGGACACGCTGAAGAAGGGAACGGAGCAAGGCGTCCTCGTCAAGATCAAGAACGGCTTCAAGCATGGGTATCCCTGCTACCGATTGGCGCGGCCTGGTTCCACGGCACAGCCATTGGCGGCCTTGAGGCAGGACGGCAACAAGAAACGCAACGCGGGCGGCAAGGGATTCAATCGCATCCGCCAGTACCAGAAGCAAGAATCCATCCACGTTGCGGCGGGTAGGAGATGAACGGGAGCACGACGGTATCGACGCACACGCGCACGTGTCCATGGACGGGTTCCATCGGGGATTGCCATCGTGAACATGGACGGCCGTTCTCTTCTTTTCTTGGTCGTCGTCATGGAAGCGACGGCTTGTAAATATGGATAGCAAGTCGGGATGGTCCGTTGCCGTCGTTGTTGACGTCTATGTCGGACGTCCACAAGGAAGCAAGCAAGTCACGGATTGGCGTGGAGGATGCGAGATACGCTGGTCCATGCCGAGCATCACTGTCCATCGTCAAGAAGCCTGGGGACAAGGACAACTCTTCATACGCAACTCTGCCGTACAGAACTAATCATATAGACCATCTCATTCCAATTCAAAGTCACGTTCGTTTATCTGGATCGTGGAGAGCGTGGGTACTATTATACTATGTCTGGACAAGATGAAACTTTTGCGAGTGCAGCGCACGTCCAACTCCGAGCTGTGTTCGTCAAATGCCACGTCTGCATAGAGCACTCATAGTAGTACGCGTGTTGCTTCTCCAGAGAGTGTGAGCCTGTTGCAAGGACCTCTCCACATGGTAGCACCGCCTGTCACGTTGCTTCATCTATTCCTGAACAGTGTCGTCGCATGTTGAATGAAAACAGAAGTCACCTCTTCGCAATGCCCACTGTACTGCTTCCGTGAACACCACGCTTCACAGCTCTTGTGCCAGTACACGCCCGGAACTGTATTCAGCCACGCTTCTCGGCACGAATCCCGTTGTGATCCACAGGATAAAGATGATCGACACAACGAGGAATAGCATAGAAACCAACGGGACAATTAGCGCACCCGATGGCATCACCTTGCGTTTGCTCTTGCGTTCCTGCGTCGACAGCACCAGCTCATCCCACTGTTCACGGAACCGATCCGCACCAAATGACTTCTCGACATGAATCCTGGCTTGCTTCCCCATGACGGTCGCACGCTGCGGATCCCGGATCAGAATCTCCAAGGCCCCCGCAAAGGCTTGCGGCGTCGGTTCGCGCAAGAACCCCGTCCGCGAATCCACGACGGTTTCGGTCGGCCCGCCCGAATTGACCGCCAACACCGGCGTGCCCGCGTACATGGCTTCCAACGGCACGATGCCAAAGTGCTCCTTGTCGGGCGTGTACACCACGCACAGCGCCGTTTGGAATAGCTGCGATCGCATCGCATCCGAAATGTCGAATCGGAATTCGATCTCCGTGACATTCAATTGTTTCGCGAGGTGCTGCAGTTCGGCGTAGTGTTCCACATTCTCCACGTTGCTGGTATCGTACCCGCCGGCAATGATGACCTTTGGCAGCTGCGTTGTCATGCGCTCTTTCAGCAGCGCGTAGGCCCGGATCAACAGTCCGATGTTCTTCTTGCGTTCGAAGCGATTCAACGAGACGATGGGCGATTGTGGTGACGACTTGGCTTGGTGGTTGGCGTTGGTGGCGTTGGTACTGTCGAAAGCCGGATACAAGATGCGGATCTCTCGATTCAGCGTCGTGGAAGGAAAGACTCTCGTGACTTCCTGCCGCGTGAATTCCGAATTGACAACCAGCGTATCGGCCATGGACATGGTGGCTTCCTCCATCGAATCCAGCCATCGCCGGTAGTACTGCTTGGCGGAGCTGCCGCCCGCTGTTTGCAGCAGCAGTTTGTCTGGGAAATGGCAGTAAAATAGAATCCCGGCCGTCGGCAACCATCGCAACAGCAGCGGTATGGGCGTCGGCAGGACGTCAATCACAATGACATCGGCATACGCATGTTTGCGACACACCATGCCTCCCAAATAGAGCATGCGCAATGCACTGCACAGTGCTGTGAACTTGCCCGCGATCGTCGGCGCAATCCAGTTGCCGTAAATGCGAACGGTGTCGACGAGGCGGCCGCGGCAGGCACGCTTGACGGCGTCGAAGCAATGGTCCTGATCGCATCTGGTCGTGACGATGGTCACGTCGTGCTTGCATTCCTGCGAGGCGGTGGCTAGCTGCAGCACCAGCTGCTCCGCTCCGCCGATTCCGAGATCGAGGTGGATGAACACGATGTTGAGCGGTCGACGTCTCGTCATGCCGCTATCGGTATTGTCGCTGCTGCCTGTGGTCGTCTTGGAGACCATTGTGACGATTGCGGTGGAATGGTCGATTGCGAGTCAACACTTCGTTCTCGTTCTCGTTCTGGTTGCTCTCTTCGCATTTTTGTGGCAATTCTGTCGCTCGCGGTGGATGTCCAAATCGCAACCGCCAAAAGATTCGGTCGAGATCTCCCACAACTCCGCACAGCGTTGATGATCAAATCTGGGGTTCCGATCATAGATCGTACTAGCACCATCCATCCATCCATCCAAGAGATCAACCCTGAAGCTATCATGGACACCGAATTCAAGCAGACGAATGAAGTAGAGTAGTGTTCTATCTATCCATTCCATGTATCTATCCTTCTATTCTTGAAGCGGTTTCGAGGATACCTTAGAGAGTCGTTTCAGCTGTACGCCTATGACACCAATACACCTCCCAAGGTCCTGCCCATTCCACAGCGCTCGGGTCAATGCCAGCGTGGCATTCCCTGCGCAGCACAAGCAGCCATCGTACAACGCTTTCCACCACGCTACAGTCCGAATTTCTTGCCCGCTTCGAACAGGTCGTAGGCTGTCGCCTCACTGAAGGTATGGTCGGCTGCATACCGCACCATCGGCCACGTAAAAGCGTAAGGCACTTCGCTCGAACACTGCGGTGCGGATCCCAACGAGAAGAATCCATCCGCGTGATTCTTGTAATGCAATCCACCACCCGTGAGGCCTGGAATCCATGCGCTTTGCATTAACCGATCGCGCAGCTCCTGCCTGGTCTTTGGCGTCGTAATGGTCGCCTTGCTCGTCCACGCTGACGATATCCAGGTTGGAGCATGGCGCTGCAGCAACTCCGTCAAGACGTCGGGCGACGTAGTGTTGCTTTCGAAGAGATGCAGGTATTCGGGCGACGACTGTTCACTGGAAGTGCTCAAGATGGCCATCTTGGACACCCATTCGGGCAGATCGTCGTCGTCATTGTCGCTCTTCTCAATATCTTCCATGATGAAGTTCACCATCTGCGACAGATAGTCGTAGACGGTGAATTCACCTGTGAATACCCGTTCCTGAATGTAAATGGACGCCCGCACCATGTCGTCGCCTGTCCAACCCTGCAAGGTTGCCGCCAATGTCAGGCACCCAGCCGATCGGCACACGTTCGTCTGCTGCAGCAGCTGGTCGCGAGACACGTGCGTCAGCTGTCCCAGCACGTGGAACATGGCCGCGAATCCACCACCCGGAATGCACATCGAATTCGGTATGACGTGTTGCGCGGATTCGACCTTGCTCGATGTGAGCATTGCACCGATGATGCTCATCACGACGGCCACAGCGATGACCCACAAGTTTGCACCGCTGCGGTTGGCAAAGGACGCGAACGAGCGCAGATACGGACTTCGGATGCTGCGGGATGTCATCGTGGACATGAGGACATCGTGTTGAGTGCAGTTGCTGTTCGTTTGCGTCGCCGTTGTCGTGCTCATCTTCATCGGTGTATGGTATTGGTGGAGTGCGTATTGCTGATCCCGTTTCTGGGCCTTGGTGGTTCTCTGTTGTGGATTTGTATCGAGAGACAACCAGTTTGAATTCTGGTGTGGTGTGGAGGAGACATCGCAGAACGTCATGATGAGGTTTCCTGTTTCGTCGGTTCAAACTGACGTTGTTGGCACATCCGCCCAAACACTTTTTCCTCGCTCAACAAACTGTGACGTATTCGTGTCGCAGCGACATTTGACACATGCTAACACGATACGACTTTGCGCCAGGGCCACATTTTCGCAACAATCCAAGTTGCGGTTCATCACGCAACCGAAACAAGGGAGCTTGCTCGGGACTGTACAACATGGTGCTTTGACGTGACACAACCCAGTCTCTCGCTTTCTCTGCTCGTATCTATCCGCATTCGGAGGACAGTTTGGGTACTCTGATCCAACTCGAGGCTTCCGCTTCCACTCTCTGGAGATCGCTCTGCTCTTCTTGGTGGAAAGGAGTTTGCGATCATGATTGATGTGGAACAATACAGGATGATTCTCTTTGGGACAGTGCAACACTACGAAGGTCGGAGCCGCGGTTGATGAAGTGGCGGCATCACCAGCGCAAACAGTGTGGATTCAAACCCCATACAATTGTGATCGGATGTTGAGCCTTCTATGCAAAAATTGTTGTCAGGTTGTAAGATGTGGTTCGGTCACGCAATCGTATGAGTGATGCTCACATTGATGCGCACCTCAGCGTGCCCTTGCTCTTGTGTTGCCGTTCTGGTCATCGACATCGAACTCCAACGGATGCCTCCTGGAGAACAGTTGCGACACATTCGCGTGTTGATTCCTTTCTCAAGACTGCGTGTCGTCGTTGTGACACTCAAGAGACAACTCCTGGGATCTGGTCTGGCTCATGTGATACAGTATGACAACCCGTCGATTGCACATTTCCTCTCAACAGTCATTTAGCCAGGAACTATCGGCGACACGCTGAGCCACACATGTGTGTTAACTTGGTGGAATTTTGTGTCGACGCAAGAAGAAACCACGGAGAGGTGGCAATGGCAATTGCTCAACCGTATTGGTTGCATAACACAGCAGTTGGTAGTGTGGAAGGAGAGACATGAGATCAGCCAAGGGAGGTGCACAAGTGGAGTGCACATGCTCCAATTTTGGCGTATCGAAAGCACCGTGTTGTTTGCACGCAGTGTGGTCTCCGCTTTATGTTTGGATGTGTCTTTACTGCTTTGGACCACCCTCTGAAAGGCCGAAACCTTCCTTGTTCGGAAGGTCTTCTCCGGGAAGAAGAATTGGTCCTCTCTGGCCCCACAACTTGCTTTGATGGCACTTGTACGAAGAACACCGTGAAACAAAACTCAATAGGGATATCAAGGTCGTAAACAAGAAGCGATACTCTACTCCAGGATACATATTCAAAGACCAAACCCCTCCCACCCACATGTGCTCAACCAAAATTCGAAAGGGTGTTTGATCCTCAAAGCACAACCAGCTCTCGTTCCCTACAAGTTTCTATGACCTGATTGTGTTTGCATCACGGAGGCGACGATCACTGAAGACCCTTCCACAACATTTAGCGAGTCCTTTTCTCTCTCGTTTATTATTGGGAAGATGCAGACCCAGACACCAATTCATCGCTTGCGTTATTGCGTTGAAGCGATCAAGATGTTGATGTATTTTCCGCTGCTCTACTCCAAGAGTGTTGTTTTACCGAATGAGTTGTGGTGGTTACATGTTGTGTGTTGCGTGTTGCGTGCCAATACACATAGTGTGTGCTTGTGGAAATCAGACCGCGACAAAGCCCTGTCCTGGTACAGACGAGAACAGCGGATCAAGAAGAATGACATGTGAAGGTTCCAGGTTGTGAAGGTTCCCTGTCTGCTTGTCCTAGTCGTATCATACTCGCATGCGCTTTGCTCGGACGCAATATAGTTCAGGCCCAATGGATGATGTACATCAGGGAGGGTCATGCTGCACCATAAATGCTGGGCATCGGCATCGATCCGCAGAGTCTTTTCTATCCAACAGTGATCCCACTAGTTGTGGAGGTCCCAGGTCGTGAAGGAGCTTCGGCCTCCTCGACATCATGCCGTCCTTGTATCATGTTGTCTCATGCACAACATCGAAGATGCAAGCAAAATGGTCCAAACAAACAACAAATCAAACTCTTCATCTCATAAATCCATCCAAGTTGTCAACTGACAACACCAAACAAACAACTATCAACCCTGAACGATCAATCACCAACCACCAAGTACCGAGCAGCCATGATCTACACCAAGACAGCCTTCGCGACCTTTCTCGCTCTCGCCGACACGGCGACGGTCGACGCCGTGCTCCGCGGCAACAGGATTCCTGTGGATCCAACCGAGGAACTCCACATAATGATGACGAAGACCCGCATCCTCAAGGGCGCCGGCGGTGACATCAACAAGGGCAACAAGATCAACCAAGTGCCACCCTCTGAAAACCCAACTGATCCGGAAACGACCCCGCCAACCGCGTCGCCGACCTCCCAGCCCACTCTCCTACCAACTGCCAAACCATCAGCTGCCCCAACCGTCTTCGATTCCACCATCTCCGTTGCCTGCAAGCCGGATGGCGCTACCGATCTCACAATGGAAGAGAGAAGCGCCAAGACCATCATCTGTAACTCTGCCAAGCCATCCTGCCGCGAAGCCATCACCGCCGTCAAGGAATCCGAGCAGCTGCAGAACTTCTTCGGATGTGCAGGAGACCTCGGCGAAGGAGCTGCACGCAAGCTCTTCAACAAGTACGCATCCAGTGATATCCTTTCTGGCCAATTGACCCTGGTCGCTACCACCAAGCCGCTCCTCATCACCGAACGACCAGATGAAATGAGCACAGCATGCACGGACATCGCTGCGATGCAATCGCCTGCCGTCACAGATCCATGCTGCCAAGGATCCTCGGGATGCACCTCAGTCACCGGTTCCGCCTCCAACTCTCCTCCATTCATGACCGTCGCTATCACTGCCTGCACCGGCGACAGCGCTTGCAAGGATATGGGACCCAACCCGCTCATTCTCGATTCCTCCTGCACTGGTGCGAGTGCATGCGAGTTGATGAACGAAAATGGAATCAACCCGTCCATCACAGGAGTCACCTTCGTCGGTGAGATGGCATGCACCACCCCTCAATCTTGTGAGGGAGTGGGACGTCGTTCTCATGGTGATGTCACCGTCCAGACCGGTGCATGCGTTGGGACAGACGCATGCAAGGCAGCCGGACGCCGCGTCGTGCAGAAGACCACCCGCATCCGCAGCCACATCGACATCGGTGAGAATGCGTGCGTCGGCAGCAATGCCTGCAAGGACGCCCATTCCACTGTCAACTATGGTACTGCTGGCAAGCGTGCAGGCAGCCTGACCATTGGTGCTGGTGGCTGTGTGGCCGATGGGTCATGCGAGAAGATGGGCTTCAATGACAGGATGACAACCGACCTTGTCGTCCCTCCTGGTGGATGCAGCAGTGTCAAAGGCTGCAGGGGATGCATGACAAAGACGGAGTGCGACTCCGACAAAGTCTACATCATCAGCGATGTTGATGGGGCCTGTCCAAAGGGAGGCAGCGACAGCAACATGAATCCCACTGGTGACAGAGTGGATGAGTATTGCATTGGCAAGGACACCTTGCCCACAGACTGTCCAACCTTTTCCCCCACCCCTTTCCCAACACCTGTCACGTCACCTCCCACATCAGCCCCCACTGGTCCAACAGCAGCTCCCACATCGGCTCCAACTTCTGCTCCAACAGCAGCTCCAACATCGGCTCCAACTCCCCTGACATTCCTGTTTGCCCTCGGAACACCGAGCACAGCAAAGGGAAAGACCCTTCTCTCCACTATCCGAAACGAAGCAGATCTCCTTGCCATCTTCGAAAACCAGGCAACCATTGCTGACGGCGTCGCTCTCTTCAATACCATCAGCGGAAAGACCGGTGTCCTCGATATCTTCAGCGCAGCCGCCACTGCCACCGGTGAGATGTTCACGGGGACCGATGCTGAGGCTAACGCTTGGTGTGGTATGGCGGGACGCACATGCTGCGTTGGAACCGAGGCCTGCTCCTGGACCGGGATCGCGTCTATCGCATCCAACAGTTGCATTGGGATCAAGGCTTGCAAAAGCATCGAGACTCAGTCCATGATCTTCCAGGGATCCTGCCTCTCTGGCTCTTCTCCCGATACAGACGCATGCTCCTTCTTCAACTTCAACTCTGGAAGTGACAAGGCCTCCATCATTGGACCAGGATCGTGCACTGGAAGCCAGGCATGCTTCTCCCTCGCGCAACAGTCAGATGGCGACGCCATTATTGGCGCAGAATCATGCGCTGCAGCAAGAGCCTGCGTTGCCATGGGTGCTGGACCAGAAGACTACAAGACCATAACACCCACTACGGGCAACGGCACCACCGACAACAAGCGTGTGTCCACCACTATTGTGGGAGCCGGGTCCTGTGTCGGTGCCTCTTCGTGCGCATACATCAACGCTCTCTACTACTACTGCGGCCAAAACTACAATCAGTTCGAGGGAGACACAATGATTGGTGATGGTACTTGCGTGCCGGCGGAATCCTGCAAATACTTGGGCTACGACTACGACTTTAACGCGGACATCACCCTCTCCGACGGCGTGTGCAACGATACCCCCATCGCGAATGGCATGAAATGCAACCGATGCAAAAGCGGTATTAATTCAGGCGACTCCTGCGCGCCTGTAACTGCCGTCTTCGCCATTGCCTCCGGCAGCTCTTGCCCAGCCACCTGCACCTAAGTGGCCTGTGGGAGCAGGAGCACGAACACATCCCTCCTCCGGTTCCACACCAAATCCAGGTCTTGAAGGGTTTGGGCCAGCCACCTTGTGGATAACAACAAAATCACCCTCTTCATTGGGTCTCCAACGCACCGGAAGTATCCAAGGGATCTCGCCGTCCACCCGCATACAGCCTGACAAATCAATCTTGACCAGCGCTCTCTTGTCCCAACAGGCGTATGCAGAAACACAATAGCCTACATGTAATCTGTAAAATCACCATATATGCCCAGAGTGTTACATTTCAACACGAGTAGTCAGTCAACAGTACCAAAACAATCGACTCCACGATGCTCAACTCTGCAGCTGTAAGAACATGTACTGACGCACCTACTGTATCTTCCTCTGGCGCTCCAAGTGTATGCATCTCTCCAGAGCGTGCCCTCGTCAGGAGTGGGACGTGGCGCCTCTACCACTCTCCACAAGGATCTCCTGACAATGGAACACTACGAGATCATACAATACGAAGCAATGGTGATGGAAATGGACCGCAACATCCTAGCTGGCATTGTTGGGACAGGACCAGGGCAAAGCCCATTGATAGGGCATGATCAATGTACGTATTGGCCATCACATAGTAGTACGCTGGGGCTGCTGCGGAGGATCGAAATAGAAGTGGGCACCAATGGGTTATGGGTCCTCCTCCACCCATCAACCAACGAGAACCGAAAATGATGTTGTGCGGTTCTGGAGAAAGGCAACCAACATCACCAACGCAAAGTCTGCGAGCCGCAGATCTGCATCAACATCATCGCACAAATCATTATCATCATCATCATCATTGTCAACGATGTCTCCGTTTGCAACATGACGGCCTCCAATGCTACGCACAGCGAGGCGCAGACGCCAACGCCAAAGAAGAAGGAGAAGCAGAAGTCAGCATCGAACAACAATGTCGATTCTATCACCGTGCCACCGAACAGGCTTGATGCCAACAGTGGCAGCTTGGAGACTCCGCAGAAGGATGCAAACACAAAACGCAAGCGAAGGAAGCGCTCGTCGTTGCGTGCTAGCAAGAGTGCGATGAGCACGGACCCATTTGCGACACCATCCTTGAAGACCGATGGAGGGTCCAATCAGCGGACATCGAGGACGCCGGCGACGGCCCCGTCTGCAAAGAATCGGCCAAAACCTCCAACGAGTGCGAAGTCCAGCACGAAGACCGCTGCAAAATCGAAGGCCAAGACACCGACGAAGCAGATCAAGTCTCCCAATGCAAGCAAGAACAAGCCTATGCTTTCTCCCTTGACGCCTGTGACATCGAAGCAGGAACGCAGGTCGCAGAAGAGAAGGAAGATCTCATCTGCCTTCAAGCAGGTCAACGGTCGACCCAATCCTCACATCATCTAGGACAAGTCGGACGAAGGTTCGACATTATCATCATCATCGAAGAAGAAGAAGACCGGGTCAGTCATGAATACATTGGTCCACAGGATACGGGATCTCAAGTTCATTCCTCACGAGATCGTTGCCATGAGCGCCGTCCAGGTTGCTCAAGACAGCGACACGTCGCATGCCTTCCTCGCCATCGCCCGCAATGATGGCAGCGTCGAGCTGAAGTCGATGGAGGACAAGAGCTGGACCATCGCCCGCGTTGCCGGCAGCCAGCACGTGGTCGCATCCACGATCGAACGGATGCAGGAGGCGCGCACATCGGCATCGCCAACTTTGGTGGGCGGCAGCGCGGACGGATCGTTGTTCATCGTCGACTTTGAAACGTCGCAGATCTGCTCTCGCATCTCCAGCGGTGGAGGTGGTGTCTTCGCCCTCAGCAAGCTCAATGAGTGCGGCAGCAGCTTGCTTGCCGCGGGATGTCAGGATGGCTCCGCCCGCATCGTCGCGATCCGATCGGGACCAAGCGGAAAGACGCTTGAAATTGTGTCGACGTTGCCGTCGTTGGGATCCGCCATTCTCTCCATGGACTGGAAGGTCGATTGCAAGCAGAGTGCCATCTCCGGCAATTTTAGAAAACTCAACACCGTCCTATATGCAGGTGTTGCCAACAGTACGATTCGACAGTACGCGGTGGAGCTGCAGACCAGCTTGGACAGCGGCGAGGGTGCCACGGTGGCATCGACCTCCGTCCAGAGATCCTGCCGCATTACAGTGGCAGTGCAAGGTCGCGATACCCCCACGCGTGTCTGATGCATCAATCAGCTTGACGACGGCACATTAGTGACCGCAACGTCCATCGGCAAGGTGCAGTTCTGGGACGCCGTCAGCGGTACCCTCCTGCAGTCCATCGACCACAACGAACAGCAGGCCGACGTGCTGTGCCTGGCCGTCTCTGACGATGGCAACCGCATCTTCGCCAGCGGCGTGGACAGCAAGGTCATGTGCCTGTAGCGACAGGTCAGCGTCGGTGGAAACCATGGTCCTTGGCGCGTGACCGGCGCGCAACGGCCTCACACGCATGACGTCAAGGCCATGACAACATGCCAGATTCGTGACTTCAATGGGGATCTCGTCGAATACCTCGTCACGGGCGGCGTCGACACCAAGCTCTCCCTGGCGGTTGTGGAGCGGTTCTTCAAGTTGCGTCCCAAGATCGTCTACCCCAATCCCTCCATTTCGCCAGTGAAGGGATTGTCGAAGGATGCGCGCTTGCTTTATTATCCAGCGCAACCAGCGCGTGGACATCTACGCCATCCGCAAGTCAGGACCGAACACAACGGACAACCCCGCCACGAAGCGTGTGGGTTCCGCCAAGGTCAACTCCATGTCCAACCTCGTGTCTTCGTCCATGAGCGATGACGGAAAGTACCTCCTGGTCTGCGACGCATCCACAGTCTACCTCTTTCGCCTGGAGCTTGAAACCAACGAAGGCGCCGTCGTGCGCATCGATCCTCAGCAGGTCGACGGCATCGACACTCTCAACTTCCCACCTCTCACTTGTCTCAAATTCCTGAAGAACCACCGTTTCGTTGCGACAGATGTCTTTGGTGACGTCCACTGTTGCTCCATCAGCAACCTGGCTTCCATCTCGCACTCCGTCCTACAGCAGCCCAGACAGCACAAAGGCGAGGGGAACAACGAAGTCCCCAACAGTGGTCGTCTTTGGCCAGCCCTCCCGTGCAATTCCATCTTCGTGAGTGACGACGAGAACTACATCGCCACGCTCTCCAGCCAAACGAAGAACGCAGCGACGATCCTGAAGCGCGGTGGCAAAAAGGTCAAGGGCATGTACCGACACTTCTGGACGATGCCACCCGTGAATGGCCGAACCAGCGCGTTGACCTTCTTGCGCAATAACGACAAGCCCATGGTTGCAGTCGCCAACCCTGCGTCGGAAGCGTATGTTTTCGACAAAGAGAGCAAGAAGTTCTCGTCATGGAGCAAGCAACAAGGGTATCCATTGCCGATGGTGCCTCGGGAGTTGCAGAGCAAGAGGGCGCTCCATGTTCGCATGACCGCCAACCCTGGCTCCAGTGACAAGCCGATCATGGTACGTAAGCACGGATCAGGATCGGCATTCCTCTGTTCTCCACTCGCACGATCGCAATTGCATCACGATGAACCTTCCACATCTTGGTGGCTTGCCGAACTTGCAACATCAGCATTCACCCCTCCATTTCGCCCGTGTCGAGAATTGCTTCACGATCATCGATGTGGTATAGTAAGGAGGGACATGTTCCACATTCCAGCGAACAAAAAATGCGACACTGTCCTGCTTGGGGCTCTCGTTGATCTGTTTTGTGCACTTGTTTCTGCATTCCCACCCATCTCACGTGATTATGTCAATGTGGATGTACACATACGTATATACACCATGCACGATGATACCCACACTCTATTGTACTCTGCGTTTGTCTCTTCGGAACTTTGATAACCATCAGGGATCGTTTGGGATGTTCTGTGTCATCGATTGGACTCAGGAGCTGCCAGAGCACTGCAGAGTCTTCCCTCAAGCGCATATGCGAAGGAAGAACAAAAAGAAGCAAGATGATGATGATGATGATGATGACGATGACAAGAATGCTTTCGCCAACACCAATGGTCTTGGAGACCGCAAGAAGAAGCAGGTCGAGGCGATGACAAGAATCGCAGAAGGGTTGCACATTGTGCCTTAGCTACACGAGCATGCTGTTCCTCGACTTTCTCGATGCCAACGAGATGGTGATCGTCGAACAGCCGTGGCTGGATGTCGTGGCGATCTTCCCAAGCGCGCTCAAGAAGCGAGTGTACGGTATCGATGAGAGTGTTTGGTGTGCGACTGTATCTTGATGAGGGCGGTTGCGAGCACGCTACTCGGGAGGATGCACAGGTATGTCCGGCCGATGCGAGTGGACGTGGCTTTTTGTGCTCGTTGTTCTCCAGTGTGTCGTGGCTGTATCAGCATCATGCTCTGTCTGTTTGCCCCAGCAAGACTCGTTTGTCCTTTCCGCTTCTCTTCGTTTCCTTCTCTCACATCGACGCACTACTCGCACCAATGGTGCGCGGTGTTTATGCAAGATGCAGCGACTCATGGATCGGCAGTATCCTTGACGTCTCCTAATTTCTCCTTGCAAGATTATCTGATGCGTTTCATGCGTCGGTCCATCTGTTTGAGCTGGCCAAATGATCGTCCGTCTTTTGGTCAGTATAGAATGAGGGGACACTTCCTTTTGCTAACATCAGCGCTTTTGCGACGTTCTCCTCTCTGTGCTCCGAACTACTTTACTTCAATCACAGCGATGCGGATAAAGCAGAAAGCGTTGCTGCTCCAACGGAAGGCAGATATGGACTGTGACGTTCCTTCCGTGAGTTCTACACGTTCGGCAAACTAAAGAGTAGGGGAATAGGATAGCACGACGAAGTAACTCGGGCGCATTGGAAGCTATTCATAGTCTAAGGTATCATAGCTATGGTATGTACCTATTATACTATGCGAGTATAATAGATACATAGACTCCTCTGCTCTGCTCTGCTCGTAGCCAGTGGATACAGCGATACATGCCCAGCACATAGTATGTCCATCTGCTCATGTTGTTGTGTGGTTGCATCTACTTGCACGACTTTGCGTACGTCGTGCGGGCGTCGACGAACAACTGGCCATCTGCGATTCTCGGATTTGCGAAGAAGAACGCAAAGTCGCAAAATCGTCACCAGGAACGGAAACAGAAACAAAAGTAACATCAGCACGGTGAGGATACGAGTAGAGTTCATGGGTGTGATAGTCGTACGAGCCAAGGTCCTCATACCAACAGAGCAGAACACAACACAACAGGACGAAACTGACTCAGCCCAAACGACACGATCAAGGCAAACAACCTCAGACTGTGCATCAATTCATCCGAAACGACGACTGATTTCACGTTTACCATACCATACGCAGAACAATGAAGACTGCCTGCTTCCTCTCCGCCTCGCTGCTGTGCGCGCAATGGAATACGCATGCGCTGTCGACACCAACAGCGGCGCGCCCAACAGTGGAGGCTTCCAACCTGCTGACTGATCGACGCGGCCTGTTTGGATCCGCCGCAGCTGCTGTTGCCGTCGCCGCCGGTGTTGCGCAGCAGAGGGAGACTCCTCTTCTGGCGGATGATTCCGTCACAACAACGAACCGTCTGGGCTCCATCGACGAAGCCGTCGCCTTGATCGACCAATCGTGCGATCGTCGATTCTTGCACGGCGTCGTGGCCAGCGGGTACCAAATGATGTACAAGCTGGCGCCCAAGTCCGCGCAACCCAGCATCGTGGCGGTGGAGCATTCGGCAGGCGTCGTGCTGTCGCAGCCGGTGCTGGACATGCTGTCGGGCCATCCCGTCCCGCGACCTGCGGACAGCTTCTTGACGTGGACCGATCCGGAACAGGCCCGATCCTGGCGCAACGAGGTGGTCTCCGTGTGGCCGTTGACGAACGATGCTCACTTTGCTTGGGTGGAGGGTGGCGGTACCTTCAGCGGGAGCATGGATATGTCCAACAGGAACATCATCGTGGATGGTATCGACTGCGGCAGAGAAGCGCTGGAAGACGCCTTGGAGGCGGAGAAGTCGCAGATCCTGGTGCAGGCGGACCGTTATCTCGCTGTTCCGCTGTCGATGGAGAAGGAGCTCATCGCGAAGTTGCAAGGTTCCTTTCTCATATAGGGGAGGATCGAAGTGGAGGGGGGTGGTTCAGGAGACACTCTGAGCAAGGGCACATACGCACAACACTTGCATTGTCGTTCGTAATCGCAGGTAAAGATCTTGATTAGGAACCGCACATACTGCTCGTACGGTAGATTGTGTGGGTGGCAGCATTCTCCAGAGGCCCCCAAGCGCAGAAAACCGATTCTTGAACTGAATTCGAAGTAGGGTCGTGCCGAATAGAGTAGAGCATGTGGAGGAACTCTAATGATACTGATACTGATACTGCTTGCTGACCAACAGCATACGAGTACCACACGTACACATTGGTGTGCATGGGTAAATCATATTCTCAGCCGTGCTAAAAGCAGTTGTGTTGCAGAGCTAGGTTGATTGTGGTAGCGTTCACTGTGTCTTCATGATCGATCCAACGGACCACGAAATGGTCACAACACCAAAATCAACAATGACGCTTTCGACAAGTGCGCCGAATTACCACCAACGTCCACTTTCAGCCACCGTTCTCTTCGCGCTGTCGTGGGGAGTGACCACCACACCACACACTATCACCATCAGCATACCCATACTCATCGCCTCCCCTTTCGCACCAACGCACGCACTCCAAGATCTCACCATCACATCTGATTGCGTTGCATTGCAGTTCAATCCAGTTGGAAAGAAGTATTATATTGCGCAATCATATCATATCATATCATAGTAGGCCGCAAAGCCACACCCAAGGAATCGAGCAAGGTCATTGACGGATAGCCAACCGAGAAAGCACCTTTTGGTCATTCCACATCACCACGACCCAACGAAGGACTGCAACAACTGCCAACGACAATAGAGCACGTGAACCCACGCAGACATACAGGCACATCCTCGTACTTACCCACACAAATACAGTTCATATAATACATCCATACGGATAGGCGATGGTGGGCTTGAAGCCAGGCAACAACCCAGGCGATCTGGGCATGATGGAGGTGGAGATGGAGTCGTTGAACCCCACCAACGGTCATGCCAACGGCCATGCTGCTAACAATGGCGGTGCCAACGGCAAGGCATCGGCGGACGACAAGACCAAGGACATCAATCCGTTCTCCGACGTCAGCTACCAGAAGCTCGTCAAGGAGATGGACGTCAACGAATTGAAGCGAGTCGACTTTGGCAAGCTCAAGAACATCGACTGGAAGAAGGTGCAGCAGGATGCGCAGAAGATCAAGGTCGACGACGTCAAACGGTACCTGCAGAACAAGCTCAAGCAATGCATGGCCTACCTCGTTTGGTTTTCGCGGGCCTATCCCAGAGGATCCAAGGTGGTCTTCGCCGTCGTCGGCCTTCTCTTCTTCAAGATCCTCTTCCTGCGCCATCGGGGCGAGTACAAGTACATCCCGCCGCATTTGCGGGAGCATTTTGGTGACATCGATGGATATTACAATCTCAAGACGGCGCACATCAGCCACTGGTGTTTGTTTGGCGATGACACGTCCTGCCAATGCTCCGACACGACGGAACCGACGGAGGGAGACTCGGAGACGTGGAGGAAGATGCATCAAACCAACAACGACAAGGTCAAGAGCAAGAACAATGACTTGGACGTCATCTTTCTGGGCGATGAGATGACGAACGCCTTCAACGGGGCCAAGTACTTCGAGGCGGATCCCACGGTTGTCAGTTCCGACTTCGAGAAAAGATTCACGGATCCAGGTGGTTGGGGTTTGAATGCGATTGCACAAGGAATATCGGATGATACGGTACGTTCGTTGCGAAAGATGCAAGAGATGCACTCCAGCAATGCCATGAGCTGTGCGACTTTTCAAGCTGCATGACTATACGCCACAATATCAAGCAATGGCTTTGGACGTTCCTCCCGTGCGGCATGGTCAGCGCCGTCGCAAGTCGAACTTGATTGTGCTTGCATTGTGTTGCGAGAGTTTTGAAACAGCCATGGATGAGCAGAGCACTCTGCATGAATTTGGCGCATTCTGTTTTGATGAATCTATTTCCCTCACACCTGCCGCGCCATGCTCAACGCTTCCAAAATAAATCCTCGTTTGATGTTCATCTGTGCACTCCCTGATACAACATGGCACATACGTGAACACCAAACTGCATTGCCCTGCGCCACCGTCCTCTCTTCTGCTCTACTCCGCAATTTGTTTCAGACGAGCAATCTGCTTTGGCGCATTGAGAATGGTGAAATCCCCAAGGACTGGTCACCCAAAATCTTCTGGGTTCACATCGGAATGAACGACCTTGCCAACAATCTGTGCTCCGAAGAGGCCGTCACTTTGGGCATCCTCAAGATCGCCGATCGCATCTTCGAAATGAATCCAGGTGTGACCATCGTGCTGCAGGGGCTGATGCCACGCTCGACACTCGACAGCGGGATCGTCAATGAGTACCGTGGCACCAAGAACGAAACGCACGTCAGCGCCAAGGTCAAGAAGCGGAAATCCAACAATGATCGTCAGCTGAAGCGCAACGAATTCTTCGCCAAGGAGGATTACCCGCTGTGGCCGGCCATCCGTGCCATCAACAAGGAACTGAAGCACTTTGCCTCGAAGCAGGACCATCTCGTGTATTTCGACGTCGACAACCTCTTCTTGGGTTCCATGGGCAACGAGCATTACCGGGAAACCAACAAGCAGATCGTGAAGGATCTGATGCCCGATTTTGCGCACCTATCCAGCAAGGGATTCGAGATCATGCTGGCGGCCATCGAGAAGGAGGTTCAGAATATCCTTGACAACAGTGATGAAGGCAATGTTGTCGTCCAAAAACAGGATGTTAAACTCCGACCAGATGATGGACGTCGTGATTAAGTGCTCTTGTCGAAGATGCTCCTGTACAGAGAGAGAGAGTACTACTCCAGCAATGTGTCCTCGTATAACAGCACTATTACAGTCGGGATCGAGTATGCGTATGCATAGTAATACCACGTGGTCCATTCTTCTGTGTTCCAGGAGTCGACGTGCCGGACGTCTCTACATGATCATGCTCAAGCAGTGGCACGAATGCGATTTAGCACGTGCGAAACAGTTGAGCTGCTTCGACAAACACACACCTGAGGAAACAATAACGAGCTTTTGACAGCATGGTGATGACTTGACACCCCCGATTGCATCCAGCACGGCTATTGCATGTCCCATTGGCTCAGAGCCCGGCGGGAGCATGTACTAGCACGTGGGTTCATGTTCCTTTCAAACTCGTTCCTAATTTTGTTTTGTGACGATTGTTAAAGATGCATCAACCCAGGGCCGACACATTGCCACACACTCTCTCTCTCTCTCTCTCTAGTTGTCCTTGTATGCAGGATACTTCTCCTTCAACGCAAACAGTTCTTCCGACTCCTCGAACTTGACCGGCACGGACTCGGGAAAGAGCTTCTTCTGCTGTTTTTCCGGATCCGTGATGAGGTTGGGCCCGTTGAGCTCGACGCATCCCATGATCAGGGACATGCCGAGGCCCGTGACGCCCGCGATGTCAAATCGCCGCGTGAAGAATCCGCCCATGACGAGGCCGGCCGCAAAACCCGCCGAGGCGGTGTTGACGGGATCCTTGTGCGAGCCGCGCAGCTCTTCCAGCAGGGATTCGACGGCCGCGAATGTGACGCTGACGGCCGTGAAGTAGATGGAGGGTCGCAGCATGGTGGCATTGAGGTACTGCATGCCGCGCGATGGGCCTGGCAGGACGGTGTTCTTGTGGGAAAAGACGAACTTGTCCGGGTAGAAGGCCCAGTGGCAGATGCCGTACGCGATACCGGCGCCCGCGCCTTGCATCTGCGCATCATGCGAGTATGGTATTGCACATGTGTGCGTGTGCGTGCATGTGAGTGCGTGTTGGAGGGAAGGGAGATGGATGGATGCAACTCTGTGAGCAAGCAAGGAAGGAGAGAAGGTCGCCAAGCAGGCAATCTATGCAACGCGCAACACGCAACTAACAACGAAAACGCACCGTTGCAAAGTAGAGCTTCTTGGAGATCGGTGTCAAGCCATAATCCTGTCCCGTCTCGTACAGTTCTCTGCGGTACTCCTGGAATGATTTGGACATGATGGCGGTCCTTTAGGCGTGGCTGCTCGCTGCTGATGAGACCGGGGTCGATCGGCTGCCTCTCTGTGATGATGGTCGTCGCCGTTCGTTTGCGTCTTCTGTTGTCGTACGAGTACTACTATTCTTGCTGGTGTTGGTTGATACGGCTGCGAGTGCGGTTGTTCATGTCGGTTTGAATTGCGCCATTGCCGATGTGTTTTTTGGCGTTGCTGTTGTCGTTCTTGTCGCATCCATCGATTGATTCCTTTGATTCCATCAGGTCTGCCTGTTGCACGGTACCCTGCGAAAAACTCTTCCAAACGAGTTGCGCCCTCTGCGACTGCGAGCTATTCCAAGGCGACATTGATGCAATCTCGATAACTGGCAAGCGCACAAACGACGTCTGTATGCAACCCCATTACTGTCTCTGTCTCTCTCTGTGTTGAGAGATTTGTTTACTATTACGTATGAATAGAGCACTCCAGTATACCCGTGGAGTAATCTATCGTGCGACGATGGCGGGATTCTTGCCGTCCCACCACAGATACACACTGTGTGCCAAAGCACGTACGTGCCATGCAAGCACGCCACACAAAACAAAGAGCACAGTGCGCTCTTCATCATCTGTTAGAACCCAATGTCGTCATCATCGTCGTCGTCGTCATCATCATCATCATCCGCCATCTTCTTCGCGGCGACTATGAGACCGCTGCCCGATTTCAAACGCTTGGCACCTGCGGCAGGATTGACGGCTGCCGCCCGTTTGGCAGTGCCGTGGTATTTGCGTCTCAGCTCTTCGACGGACAGATTGGCATCGTCGTGCAAAGCGATGAGCTCATTGTAATCCACCCCGCCATCATTCTCGTCGTCGTCATCGTCATTTGTGGATGGACGTGCTGCTGCTGCTGGCGCAGCTGCTGGCGGCGCTGCCTTTGCGCCGGCAGGTTGGGATGACACGGTTTCGGATTGCGTTATGCAGACGAGAGGGAAGGCGGCGGTGGTTGGATTGGTGATGTGGTTGCCGGCATCGGCGTCGCTGGGCCTGTAGTATCCCGTGAATTCTGTGAGTTGGACCGGCGAATCGCTCGCGGTGGTCGGTGTTTGCAATCTACGACCGACGATGGTGTACACTGTGCTGGACGAGGTGGGCGGTTGCTTGGTTGATGCTGTGCCTGATGCTGCTGGCTTTTTGGATGAGAGCTTTCCATCTTCTCCATCGTCATCGTCATCGTCATCTTCGTTGGCGGCTGCTGCAGCTGCTGGTACCGACGATGACGGCGGTGGCTTCTTCAGGGACGTCGTCGCCGCTGCCGCCGTGGGCATCGTCCGTTGCTCCGCCAAGAGCTTGATCGCGAGCGGATCATGCTGCACAACCGCGTAATCCTGCAGAAGGAACTCTATCTCCAGAGACGGAACTTGGATGGCATTGACGTGGCCCGAGCAAAGGATCTTGGACGTCGGAGGGAAGGTGGCTAGCGCCGACGGCGACCGCTGCTCGTCCGCAGGCAGCGAATCGAAGCTGAACATGTTGGCACCGGCGAACGTTATCGATTGGTCGGCGTTCCATCGGAAGGTCCCCTGCAGGATCTGCGGAATCAAGTCCAGGTCGTCGCCGTCGTCGTCGTCGCCGTCCGCTTGATCCTCGAGATCGTACTCGTCATCCTCATCGTCCTCCATGCCAGGCACGAAGTCGGCCTCATCATCGTCTTCGTCATCCCCGCCAAAGTCGTTGTTGCCATTGCCATTGTCGTTGCTGTTGCCATTGTCGTTGGCAGCAGCTTCTTTGTACTCCTCCTCATCTTCGCTGTCTCCCCGTTTCGCTGACATGATCGCAGATTCAGCAGTCCTCGCAGTCTTGGTGAATGCTCTGTCTTGGGATGGAATGAACCTTTGTTTTCTCCTTGCAAGCGTGGTATGGCAGCAGGGCCTCTATTGATCGTCGCTCAATGCGGTAGACGTCGATCAATGTTATAGTCGTAGCTGATGCATACGTCCAACGGGTCTTCCTCTGTCCACTCTCTGTCGTGTCCTCCAAATGAAGACAACCAACAGGGCGACTCGGACAGATGTCAAAGGAAACGAAGGGTGCCGTCACACTCGCGATGCCTCTCGTTGTTTGTCTGGGTTGGCACAAAGACGCGAAAAGATTTGGTCGCGATGGCGCACAGATGACCTGCTGGATTCAACGACAGAACGCACGACTTGTGCGACGTCCGACATTTGATGTGAAGACACGACTACTACCAAATCGTACGCACCATTATTTTCGCACAATTCACGATCAACTATATTCCAAAACATTAAGGTATGGTTAATATTATTTTAGCACCGTCGAAGAATTTGCAAAACAACGATTGGTCCCCACGTTTTGAAGCGTCCGTTTGATCTGTTGTCCATCGTGCCGTTGGCTTGCTTCATCCTTCTTTTGTCGCGATGGTACGTTCTTCGTTCTCTCTCGCGGTGCTTTCTCATTCGTTGTTCAACTCCATCCTCCGACGAGATGCTTGTTGTTGGTCAACGCTGTTGATGGATGGTTGCTGTTTGATGCACCACCATTCTGAATCATTCCAAATCAGAGCGTACTTCATGACTGGGATTGTGATCATTCCCACCAAAGAAAGCGAGCGACCCAGTGCATCCGAAGCACGATCGACGCCTCCTATCGCACTCTCGACAAGAGGGAGAGGTGCAGTCTGCGCAAGGTTCTCTGTCCAAGCACCCAAGTGTCTAAGTGTCCAAGCATCCACCTACTCTGTCTCAACACACCCAAGCATCCACAGAGACGTATGATAGGTGCACCACACTAGTACATACGTCCTCATAGCTCATAAAGTCCAGAAGCGACGCGGCCGACAAACGATGCCGCGATCCAACGGGCAGCGTCCCTCGTTGGCCGTCGTTGCTGCCGCCGTGGCGATGACAACCATGACAGCCATGACGACGACATTCACATCGGCATTCCCGAGCTCGGCTGGCAGCTGCAAGCCGGGAACGGAGGCGCTGCTGCAGGCCCTCACGACCACGCCCGACGAGGGATCGCAGATCCACTACCTTCCGGAGCAGTTCGGAACGACGCAGCTGTCCGATTTCAACCTCACCATCTCCATCAACAACGAGACCCTGCAGCCCGATCTCCCCTTCGACTTCTTCACGCGCCAGGACCACAACATCTCCTTGCAATCCACGTCGCCGCAGCACAGCCAATTCAAAGGCTTCCTCATCCGTCTCGCCAGCCCCAACGACCGCCGCACCTTCACATCGTTGCGTCCCAACATCAACGACACGGACGTCCAAGAGAGCCAGCAATGCACGGACGTCGCACGCGTCGGCGGCATCTGCCACACGAACCCAGAACCCAAGACCGACGTGCACGGCATCCTGCGCATGGACCAGCTCGATGACGACATGATCCTAGACGTCACGGTCGTCATCCAAACCGATGTGGATCTCAATATCTCGCGGTGGTATTATTCGCAGTATATCTTGAACGCGGTCGCAATGACCGCCGCGCCGTCGCATGTGCCGACGTCCGCCATGACACCTTCACCGACGTCGCTTGCAACATCATTGCCGTCGCAGTTGCCAACGTCTCTTCCGACGCAAGCGCCCAGCGATGGATCCGACGCGATGCGTGCGGGTTCTTTTATCGGCCACGCCGTCGTTGCAACGGCAACCACCATACTCGTACTGTCGTCCATCACGTTGCGATGAACATGATCATCTCAATTCCACTTGCCACAGCGTTCGATTAGCAGAGCACGAGCTACCACACTCTTCCAATGCTGCCGTTGACTCTATTCCACGTATGTCAAGCACATAATCCATAACACAACAACAATCAATGAACCAATTAATAATGCATTCACAAACCAATGAATGGAGCACGCAGCATATCTCGCAGATCGCCAATCAACGCAGCTATTCGCTTTTACTGAGTGGCAATGGTTTCGCCCTGCTTCTGAGATGCATCTGCGGATGCACCATTCCTGCCACGATCACCGTTCGGCATGTCAACTGATTCATCCATCTTGCCATTGTCATGATGGTTGCCGTTGCCGTTGTTTGGCCGGTGTGCGGTCGCATCGCCGTTGACTGCCATACGACCATGCCTTTCTTTTTCTTCGTTGCTAGCTGCGTCGGCATCGGCATCATCGTCATCGTCGTCGTCGTCACTTTCCTCCTCTTCCTGACGCATGCGCCGAACCATGACGTACTGCATCATGTGCTGACTGGCGCGCAGGTACGAACGGATTGCCCGCGCTTGACGGTTGGATCGTTGATGGCTATCCCGCCGGTACTTGGCGCGATCGCGATGATGGGCGTCCACGGTGCTGCGTTGCTTGCGCATGGCGTTCTCCAATTCGCGCCGCAGTTTGAGGATCTCGTCCTGCTGCGCCGTGACGATGCTTTCGAGCGGTTGTTTGCTTTGCATCGCGGGTGCGTGCAGTTGTTGAGATCCTTGTGCGGCGTATCGCTGTTGTGCTTGTTGCAGCTGCTGTGCCTGCTGAAGTAGCTGCTGCTCCTGCAGCTGCAATTGCTGCGTCTGCCGCTGCTGTGCTGCGTCCGTCATGTTTTGTGCGGATGCTCCCGTTTGGGAGGCCGCCGCCGCTCCATTTCCTGCGACCTGCGTGTGATTTGCACCAGGCCTCATCATCAGGTTCGAATTCTCGAAGTCCGCCACCGTCAGTATCGTCGGTGTCGGTGCCGGTGCGTTTGCCGCCGCCGCGGTCAAGATGCGATCCTCGGATACCATCTTTTCCAACGATGCGAAGTCCATGGGCGGCGCCTGGATGCATTGATGCGCAGCCTCTGCGATGAGCTGACGTTGCTTCACCTCGATGGCCTCCACCATCTCGTTGATTTTCTGCCGATTGAGATGCAAAATAGCGTTGGGTTCCAGCTCCTGAGAAGACCTCTTTGCCAAATCGCCTGGTTTGAGGCTGCGAAAGTTCTGCACGATCCCGTAGATCGCCATGAGCCTGCGGCAGCTCTCCGCCTCGCTGGCAAGGTGTGCGATGAGCCTCTCTCTCGCGTTGGTTTGGATCAGGACGATGGGCTGTTTCGACGATTTCTGTTTCTTTGATTTGTGCGAATCCGTCGTCGGTGCGCTGTCAGGCTGAGGCGATCGACTGCCGTTTCGTTTGCGGCTGCCGTAGGCATGCGACGAATCATTGGAAACTCCAGTCACCGACGCCGCAAGCTGCTGCGCTCTCACCACGTTGTCCTCCCTTGCCCGATTCGATTCTCGATTGTGTCCATGCGCATGCGCAGCATCAACTGATTGCGATGCAGAATGGGCCCTGCCAGACTTGGACCCGTTGGATTGTCGTTTCTTATCCCGTCTGGACTTGGACTTGCGATGCGACTTTCCCCTGGAGGCAATTCCATTCTCCACCAGATCGTCGTCGCTATCGCTCGTGATCTCAATGATGGTCTGTGCCGCAGGGGCCCTGTGCGATCTCTTCGCCTCCTTGTGGGATGTCCCCTTGCGACTGCGAGCGCGTTGGTTCTTCTGCGCCTGCAGTTGCTGCTGTAACTGCTGCTGTTGTTGTTGCTGGAGTTGCAATTGTTGCTGCTGTTGCTGTAACTGCTGCTGTTGTTGTTGCTGCGCTTGACGTTTTTTCTGCAGTTGTTGTTGTTGTTGCTGCTGCTGCGATAGCTGTTGCCGTTTCTGTTTCTGCTGTTCTTTCTGCTGACGCCGATGTTGTAGAAGCTGCTGCTGCTGCTGCAGTTGTCTCTGTTGCTCTGCGATTCTTCCTGCCGGGGCGTTACTATCACGCTGCTTGGATTTCTTCTGCTGCGATTGCAAGATCGCCGCGGCATTGATCTGTGCTATTTGCGGCTGGTCGCTTCTGTCTCCCCCCGTCTGCTGTTGCTGTTGTTGTTGCTGCTGTTGTTGCTGTTGCTGCTGCTGCTGTTGTTGCTGCTGTTGTTGTTGCTGCTGTTGCTGCTGTTGTTGTTGCAACGCATGCGCTCTGGCCTGTGCTTGCTGTACCTGGGCAGCCTGATAACGCTGGATGGCCTGTGCTTGCTGTACTGCACTGGCATCTGTAAAGGCTGGCTGCTGCGCGTATACATACTGAGGCTGTCCTCCCGGAGCTGGCAACATGAAGAAAAGTACGGTACGATGATGCCAAGGGAAAGTCCAAATGGCATGATGGCATGAGATGATGTGGATCATGAGACGGTTTTGTCAGTGTGGCAAAACGTGGAGATAGAGGTACAATAGAGGCCAGAGCAGAGTGCTGGCAAGCAAACGGGCAAATGGTATAAGCACGTAGCACTGCTGTTGCCATTGCTATTCATGTTGATACGATCCGATATTGGTGCAAGGAGGGGCGAACATGAGACCACCTTCGATCCACTTGGATTGGCGACAATCCAAGTTAATGTAATCGTCGGGCTGAATCGATGTTGCATACGGCGAAGAAGGAGACCGCTGTGGCCAAGTGACTTACCAGTGCTGATAGTTGCGTACTGCACCCCATTCAAGAGACCGGGCGCCGTCGGGTATCCAGCAAGGGCCGCCAAGGTCGTTGGATTGGCTGCGGCGAGTTGATGCGCTGCTGCTGCAGTGGCGTAATCCTGGACTTGGACCTGCACTTGCTGCTGCTGTTGTTGTTGCTGCAACGCATGAACTCGAGCAGCTTGAGCTTGCGCTTGAGCTTGAGCCTGAGCTTGCGCACCAGCCTGTGCCTGTGCTCGCGCTTGCGCCTGTGCTGTGGTTTGATATGCCGTTGGAAACATGGCGAGCGGAACGATAGCAGAGCAGCGCGCTGGATCGATGTTCCAGTTGGATTTAAATGGACTCAACCGGATTCAATCGGAATCAACTGGATTCAATTGGTTTTGATCGATAGCGAGGAATCCAATTGAATGCAACCCAACTGAGTTCAATTGGAGTCGATCGAACCAACTCGGGATTAGGAGACGGAAGCACTTCCCACACCAGCTCTGTCCACCCAGATGGAGTAGAGAGGATAGAGCAGAGAATAGCGAGAATGGAGCAGTGCAGAAGCCGCCCTCTGAACCTTGTTTGTGTTATTGCTGTCTGCCTTGCTCGAACGCTCTGTCCGTCTCTCTCTCTCTCTCTCTCGTTCGCTCCCCTTGTTGGCCGTTCTGTCTTGGCGGCTGGTGTTGTGGACGGCACAATGATCCCAGAGAGACAAGCAGAATTCAACCCAAGCTGGAGTGACAACAGCGAGAAGAGACACCAAGAAATTAGCGTTGTGTGAACATGGGGCGAAAAACTCACACAAACACACATACACAAACAAACACACAAACATGCACGCTGCCAACGCTCCGTGGTGGGACATTGCGAGGAGACGATGACATGTGTTTGTCGTGATTCTGTATGCAGTCACGCACAACTTTGAATAATTCATGACTCATGTCCGTTTGGTTCAGTTGTGTCGAATGGGTCAGTCTACCGTTAGCTTGGGTGCGAAGGTTCGTAGACTATTCGATTCTACTGGTCCTAATTATGTCCTGTTTTTGCTGTTTATTGCTATGTAGGGTTCGCTTCATCCATGACTGTTGACATTATTATGCATGCTTGGTAGTCATGTGTTCTCCCAGCTTTGCCCACCCATCGCGTTTCGCGCGTCTCCACATCGGACGATGCCAAGAACACAAGGCAAAAAGGCTGACGAGGTGACGCCAACAACGAAGCAAACGTGTGTTGACAACCGCAACCAACACCACAACACAACGCATTTCGTTCCGTCGCCTGCGTGAGCGAGCGGATAACATGGGCACCAAGGCGAGTATCAAGCGGCACACACTCACGTCCATTGCACGGGTGCAATACAATCTGTCGCTTTGGGTGATCATAGCAGCAAACACAAGGAACCTGACAAAACTCAGCAACACCAGCAGCAGCAGCAACGACACCGGCTTTGATCGTTTTGGGGATCAAAAGGGGACAACGCACACTTCATTCGCCCTCGCAAGCCCATCAGATCAATCCATTTGAGTTTGCCATACCAACACCACACAATCCAACGCATCGTAAAGCAACCATTCGCCTCTTTCCATCAGGCAGCTCTGTTTCCGTTAACCTTTGGAGGGTGGTGGACGCACAGCCTTGGACTCAGTTGGCAACGCATCTTTGAGAGGATCACTCCCAGCCGCACTCCATAGCACGTTGTCTGCACCAACAGTGACAGCGACGGTCGTCGACATCAGCAAACGGCAGCAACACACACGCACGCCAGCCAAGTACCAGTACAAGGCAGACACAGGCCTGTGTCGACGTTCGCATTCCTTCCACTATCCAAGAGCCCAATCGCATCCGCGCCCATCACGTCTTTGGTGCCGCCAGCGGTACCGCACATCTTGAAGGCCACCAACCAGCCATCACCGCACAAGGCACAACACCAAGACTATACTGCTATACTGCAACACACAACAACACAACAACACATCACCATGGTGACTGAAACAAGCACGACGACGGACATGGCCGAGGCCCACGACAATGTGATCCGGGTATCCGGCAAAGTGGCCACCTCCAAGCGCCGCAGCAGCTTCCTCAAGTTCGGCGCCACGAAGAAAAGCCCCTCGACGAAGACGGGCGACAGCACCAACAGGACACCGGGCCTGCGATCCTGCCTCAAGGGCAACTCCGATCGTAAACCGGCGTCGCATCGCATCGTCTCCTTCGACTTCCTCGAGGTGCATATCTTTCTCATTTCGATTGGCGACAATCCAGCCTGCGAAGGTGCGCCGTTGTGCATCAGCGACGAGTGCCTCCGATCAGAGATTGTCACGATCGATACGTACGAACAGAAACGGCGCACGCGACGGCAGCGCAAGGAGCTCGTCATTTCGCCGTCTCGGCGATCCAAGCTGTGAGTGGAGGTGTTGTATTCCATTGCGTTTGTATTCCATTCCGTTGCTTTGGGTTGCGAGGAAAAGGACATTGGATTGAAATGAGATGAAATGGAATTGAGTGCAGTGCAGTGCAGTGGAGTGGAGTGGAGTGCAAACTGTTGATGACGACCATCGTCGAATCAAGCATTGCGTAATCACATGCAGGACTTTGCTCTGTTGTGCAATGCTTGAGATATGAGTGAGAATGATGTGCGTCGCAAACGAATGCCCAATCTGACCGTCATCCATCCATACCTGCGTACTTGTCTCATTTCGCATTCACTTTTTCACTGCGGCATTGCTCCACTCATTCTTCCGCTTCATTCGATCTACACATTGCCACATGACGCAACACCCCCAGTCTCCTGGCTTTGGGATACACCATGGAAGACATAGCGACCGCGGCGCTCGACACCCAGAAGGCACGACAGGAACGCATCATATCATTGGAAAACAAGAAATGGGATCGCTTCTCCGCAATCGCGGAATCGGCCAGCCGCAAACTCAAGAAGATCGTCGGAGCCACGCAACCCAAGATCGATCAAAAGACTGTCGTCTCCAGGGTTGCCTAGCACGCATTCGTTGATGGAGGAGATCATCAGCAGCAAACAAATTGAAACGAGTTATTGTAGAGTACGAGTACGAATACAAACGCAAATACACGTGGCACACCAGCGGTACACCAGCACGAATACAAACGCAGACAAAGAGACGAAGAGAGGAGCACGTGGTACAGGCACGCACAATGAATCAGTTTGGGCATTTTGTGCAGTATGGAAATATGAAAACCAAACCAAACCAGACAACTGGCGGTCGTGGGATGAAGACAGAGCATCAGGCGACGCAAGCGCATGTGCAGGCACTGCACGATTACGATACCTGGCAACGACAAGGAAGATGATGTGGACTCAACCCCACTCTACGTACGCTCTGTGATGGTGGTGGCAGCAAACGACGATCAGCCATCAACAGGACGGCAACGACAATGACACCAGTAGCGAAAGCAGCGACAACACAACCAGACATCCGCGCAGACGCCAACATTGGCACGGCGACCACACGGGCTTGGTCATCCACGCGAGTACGCCGCCTATCCATAATGATTTCGGCCTGGTACTGGCCTACGTGGCTTGTCTCCCCAGGCAAATTGGAGGTGCAATTTGTCTCCACAGGCAAATTGGGGTCCATTTGTCTCCACAGACAAACTGCGACTCAACGGACTAGCCCAAATACGCTTTACGAGAAGCCGTTTTTTTTTTCAAACCCTTTTTCGCTGGCCAGGTCGACTCACGACATGCGTCATGTCTTAAATTTATAATAATCGTTGCAGTTGTGGGAATTGAACAAACAATGATCATGGATCGTGATCCACCCTCCTTGTTGTGTTACACCGTTGCCAGGATTTTGGTGTTGTTGTCAGGAGCGTGGTGGATGACATCAAAATCAAAAAGTAAAAGCTCATTACCTTAGATCCCATGACGTCAGAAAAGCAAGACAGGCGCACGGAAAGGAACCCCTGAGACATGACCAATGACGCCGTGCTGCATCGCGACGTTTTTTTTTTTGAAATCGCCAAATAAATGAGTTACTCGAAGGAGTCAGAAAAAAAAACAACCCACTTTCGGGTTTCGGACCGAAATCGGGTTTTTTTTCTGCAACACGGGACATCGTGGAGGAATGTGGGACTTAAGTAGTACGTTGCCATTTTCGGCGACCTTCGGTTTGTCTCCACAGGCAAATGGGGGTCGATTTGCCTGTGGAGGCAAATTGAGACTTCAATTTGCCTGTGGAGACAAGCTACGTAGAGTTTGTCTCCACAGACATGAAAACCCTCATTATGGCTATGGACTTGAAGATCGCAGATTGGTGTATTAACCGCATCGTGTATGCAAGCACTAATTGGTTCACACCCACGAACGCCCATTTCGAGACCAGTACCATTGTCATCACCCTTGTCGTTGCGTTATTCACGCAGCGAGAAAAATTACATTCTGTGCGTTTCTCAAGGGTGTCAAGGAACTCTTCCGTCCTTCGTTGCCATGCGAGACCCGAGTTCCTCCACCTTGTCCGCAAACGGATCCTTCGACTTTTGACTTTGGAACGCGAACTCTTAGCCTGCGGATGATTGAGATGGAGGCGGCAGAGTCGCGCATCATGGTCATTTGATCGGCGGTGACGTCCGTAGAGTTTCTGTTGGGACTATGGTGTGACTGCCAGACGTAACACATGACGATTAGAACTCGTGGAAAAAATAGACAATGACGATGACGAAACGCGGATGGTTCGAATTTGAACGAAGAGCAACACACAAACGTGCACCAACAAGCGCCCAGATCGTTCATCTCAACCTCCATCATCCATCATCCATCATTGATCAAGGTCAATCAAGAGCGCTTCCAATCCTCTATCCTTGCCTTGCCTTGCCTTTTCCTCTCCGAGTTTTGCGTTCCCTTGCCATCATGAACACAGCGTCATCGAACGGCTCTGCCGCATCCCCCATGTCGGAATCGACAACATCAACGACGGAGTCGAGCACGTCGGAACCATCCAACGCAATGGACGGCGCCTCGCAAGACACGTTGGGCTCCATGCTCACAGAGGAAGACACGGTCATGCCCAACCTCGGCCTGTTCTGGGACGAATGGACGCGTTGCATCAGCTCGCGGTATCAGCGCGATCAGCTGTACCGTCTGGGCCGTCTCGATGGATGCTCACGTCCCTGGAAGGACCTCAAGATCGCCGGGCAGGCCAAGGTGGTGCATCTCAGCGATCCCGAACATGCGCAGCGGTTGCTGCAGTCGACGTATTACGTCAAGCGCACGACGATCTCACCGACGGCCGGGGCGATTTGGGAGCTGAAGGAGACGCCGGGGTGGTGAGCTGTTGATTGCTGCGGATCGAATCGAATCGAATGCACAACTTCGGTGATGTGGAGATGAAGCAGAAGGTTGCGCTCGCAGCAAAGGCAGCGCCAATGGTACTAAAGAGAAGAACGGCATAGCGCCCTCTGTCTGCCTGTCTCCAGAGCGAAGAGGAGCTCCATCCTCATGTTGATCCAAGCTATCCAACAGCAGTGCCATTCATTAGGCACGTTCGTGGAGTACTTTAGGTTGGCAGGCAGATAGGCAGCTCCCATGGACGTACACGTCGATGTATCCATCCATACCAACGAGTAGAACATTAAGGACACTTCCAGACGTGCTGCTCACAATGTGACAGTCTGTGATGGTAAGGGTCGTACCCATACGGCGTTTGTCTATTGTGTAAGAATAGATTAGTAGTCTAATTGAGTATAATATGCTATAGAGTAGTCGAATAGTGCCATGAATATATGGAGCACTACCGTTGCGCGCGCTGACCTCATTGTCGCCTCGTCGGTGCTTCCTGCTTCATCTTTCTAGTTGTGCGATTCGAAGACTTGCCCGCCTCCGTCTGCTTGGCGACGTCGATGGGTATCGACTTGTGGGTCTTCGACGCGGACAGCCGCGCCACAAAGGCCGACAGCTGCTCCTTGGGCGTGAGCTTGCAGTTGCGATTGCGGTAGACGCGTATCAGGGCACCCTCTTCCGCCTTCTCCTTCATTTCGCCACGCGAATAGCCGGCGTTGCGCAGCATGTCCTCGCGCGCGCTGACGGGGATGATGAGCTGATTCTTGCCGCGGTACGGCGGTCGTGTGCTTTCGTAGTGGTCGACCGTGACGGACACAGTCTCGTGGGCCTTCCATTGGGTCGTGATGGGCGGGCCGCGGCAGCACGGGTTGTCGCCGAGCCGTATGCTATGGGATCGCACTTCGATCTCGCCCCACTGGACGGCCTTATTGTGGCCTGCGGGGCCGTCGTACTGCTTCGCGAGGGACAGGATGTGCGTCGGGAGCTTGATGCAGCCACCTTCCATCCGCCGTTGCTGATTGTGCTGTGCACCGGCGTCGCTGTGCACCGACAGCCTGCCGCTGGTATCGATCATGGCGGGATCGATGATGTAGGTAGCGGTCGATCCGCCGGTGTCCTTGCGTTTGCGCTTGAAGAACCCGCGCGACCGCTTCTTGTGCTGCTTCTCCACCGAAGCGCTGCCGCCGCCGCTGTTGCTACTATCCATGAAGGGCTTGGTGTTGCTGCTTCCGCTGGTTGTGTTGGTGTGGGCGTGAGCGTTCGGCATGTGCTTCTCTTGATCGATGTTTCCCATCTGGCCACTGATACTCCGACCCTTGGCCGTGTTGATGGTTGCTTGTCCCTGTGGAAGTGGTGATTGTTGCGGCAGTTCTCGTGCTGCTCCTGATGTTGATGCCGGCGATGCCAATGTCTTTGTTTGCTGTTGCGTCTGGGTTGTGTTTGTGATCTGGACGCCGATTAGCATGCTGTGGATGTCGTGGATGTTGTGAATGCGTTGCTGGATGATCAAGTGAAGGTGATGCTTATGCCGCAAGTCTCTGGAGGGTGGCAGATGTCTGGCTTCGCCCTAGCGTATCAAGGCGATTGAATTGGTATGACTGGGAGGCAGGCAGCAGCTGGCAACCTGGCTCTTGTGCCCGACTTTTGGTCTTCGATTCCTTCTCTTGCTCCGCTGGCAATTATCGTCTCCAACCGCTTTGTTTTTGTTGGTGTGCTGATCTGTCAATGTTGTTTGTTGTTGTTTGTCGTTATTGTGATCAAAGATTGTAGAGTCCTCTTGTGACGATCTCAGTGTTGGCTGCGGCCTTCGCGAAGCGTGCTGTCCTTCGGTCTCTGCTGCCCGCACTGCGATTCTGCTAATGGAGGCGTCGGTGACGGTATTGCGTATCAACTCTCGCTCGAGGCCAACAGCACCGGATTCCTCTGCTCAGCTCGGGGAGCTCAACGCCTCTCTTCGATCCTCTTCGCACGACAGAGACAACCGTTTGGATGGTCCTGCGAACCGCAATGCTCCTTGATCGATCAATGTTCCTGTCTGATGCACAGAGGATAGCAAAGGATCAGAACCCTGACGCTTTGTTCGTAGATGTGGGACGGGTGATGATGGCAGCAGTGGTTTCTGAGATGTTGATGTCAGCAAACAATGATCCTTGTGGACGTTGTTGTTGTTGTTGTTGTTGTTGTTGTCGGCGGTACTCAGTTGCTCCGTCTGCTGTTGCTCTCTTCTCTTTTTGTGGATCGTCCGAAGCTTGTCACACAACGTCGCAGATCGTAAGTAGTAGAATACCACAAAGGGGAGGAATCGGCTATGGGTTTGCGAGTGAATACAGAGAAGGAAAGAAACGCACAGATGGAGACGGAGACGGAGAGGTGGAGCGGAGAACGTTTGTGCCACAGTGTGACGATGGAACTGTCGCATCGTCACAATACTGGCAACGCAGGTAACAGCTGCAAGCGAGCTTTCGTTCCCTGCAGCCACCTGCCGATACTGCGCATGCCCTCAAGTCGCCACGTTGTCACAAGACAGGTCGAGCCAAGACGCGCGGTTTTGTCGGCTCACGCTGCGTTCTGTGTTGAAGAAAGGAATTTTGCGGACCAGAATCGCGTTGGCGCGCTTGTTCCGATACAATTGCCGGAAGTTGTGCTGTTGAGAATTCGAGAGAGGCAGTACAGTTCACTACATTGTTAAATGTATTTTGTCTTTTGATATGTCCCAGCGTAGTATTCGTCAGTGCTGATTCTGCGCGGCTGCGCGAGACCTGTACCTAATCGTGACGTATCGTCGATCAGAATCCAAAACAACACCTGTCAACGAGACCAACCAATCGAATCCACGCAGAGCATGGCGGCCACACTTCACGCACTGTTCACCTGTCTCGTTTCGTTCCACTCCATCGTCGTTGTTCTCATCAACATCATGCCTGGTCGTCATAAATTCAACGCGGTTCACATCTTCGTTGTGAGAAACCATGCGCGCACAAACTTCGACCACCAACAAGAGAACAAGAGCATCTTTGCCAAAACCGGGAACACCATGGTGACATCCCTGCCTGCCTGCAAGTCATCATCTCGATCGATCGACGGCGCCGGAGATGCAAACATTGAAGCAACTGATGACCAGGGGTGATGCAGCATGATGGGGTTCCATTGCCAATCCACTCAAGGCAGCAATGTCACAAGAGAAGATCGCCCCTCCCCAATCGGTTGCACTTTCCACCAAAGCTGTGACCGAGGATCTGCTCTCCATCGTATCTTCGTGCGAACGCAGACCCGCAAGCACCCAAACTGACAATGACCACGACGGAAGCGGCCCTCTGAAATTGCAGTCGCCATCACGAGAATCTTCCACTCCGTCGTTGGGAGGACTGATAGCCACGGACTCGCAGAGGACTCCTCTCCGGCATTCTTGGTTGTGTTTGTGTTGCCAATAGACTGATGACAAGTTCAGATGAAGTCTGCTGCGCTCTACCTACATTTACACCATCAAGCTACCGATGGAACGCCATCCTTCCTCTTACGTACGTATGGTGCACTATGTATTATGCATACTTGAGTACTATTATACGAGCTACACACGAATACAGACTTCCTCCCCGTTGCTCAAGGCTCCTTTCACAGTATCTGTGACAATGCCTGACCATCAATCTCCATCCTGTCGTGACCTGGATCCTCGTCGGCGTAGTGGTCGTCATCTTCGAATGCATCGGAAGGATCCCCGTCCTCATCACAGTATTCGACATCGTCGTTGACGGATTCATCAAAGTCCAGGTATCCACCCTGCTCTTCCTCGTCTGCGTGCGCATCGTCATCGTCTTCGTACCGATGATCATTGTAGTAGTCCTCCTGTTGCGTACAGTACTCATCTTGTTCCGTATCCGCCTTCGCTCCGTGATTCGCACGGTCCAATGCGCCATCGTCGTCGCCATCATCAGCGCTAGCATCGCCTTCTTCATCGCCTCTGGAACAACCACCAAATGTGAAGCCGCGCTTCGTGTACAGGAAGGTTGCCGCGACGACCAAGGCGATGAACGCGATCAGTGACAGCGTTGTGGGTGATAGCATGCCCTCCTTCGTGCCATCGCCAGCCCCGCTGTTGGACGGGATCCATGGAGCGTTGGCGGGCTCCGTCTCCTTGTACTCGCAGTGCGGGCCTTCGTATCCGGTGGGACATCGGCATCGCATCACACCACGGTCGTCCTGCATGCAGGCGCCGCCGTTGGTGCAGAAGCCATGGTACTGCGGGTCCTTCTCATTGCCGAAATTGAGGACCGATTTGGTTCCCGCTAAGGAGGAACCCTTGCAAGTCTCGGATGCGAGGAATTCGCAGGACTTGCCGGCGGCGTTGCTGTGCGATGTTCTGCAATCGCACATGGTCTCATCTCCCTTCTGCACGCACTTCGAACCATGATAGCACACGAGGTCGCTGTTCTCGCACTTCTCCGCGCTGTACTCGCATTTGAGTCCGAAGAAGCCAGCTGGGCAGATGCAATGCTCCATGCCTTCGTGCTGATGATCTTCGCCATCAGGGTTGATTCCTTCAAGGTCCTTGGAGAACTGATCGTTGACCGACGTCATGTTCTTCATCCCCTTGCGACACTCGCCACCATTCATGCAATCGATGGAACACGATGCGTACGACTGCTCCTGCTCCTTGGCCTTGTGGTCGCATCGCGGACCGGAGAATCCTTGCGGGCAGATGCAGCCATCCAGCTTGTTGCGCGGACACAGCCCGCCGTTGGTGCAGAACTGCCGACCGTTCCAATCATCGCCGTCAGTGCAGAAGACGTTGCTGGGATACTGGCAATACTGCCCGGCAAAGTACACGTCGTCCGTGTATGCCGCGGTGCAATCGCACATGTGCTCCATGGTGCCGTCGGTGAGGGCGAACTCGATGCAAGTGGAGCCGTGACGGCAGTAGTCGTCGCCGCATGGTGCGGATTCGTGCTCGCAGGTGTCACCGAAGTGCGTCGCAGGGCATTCGCAGTATTGCAATCCATCGATGGTTTCGGTACCGCGGTTGCCCAAACGGCACTTGCCACCGTTCTGACACTGCTTGGTGCAGGTTGGAACCGTGTGGCCAGCAAACTCGCAGTATTTGCCTGTGATGTAATGGAAACCAATAAGAACACGAGAATGGGACACGAAGGATATCATTAGTTGAGTGCGGCGGTTCGACAGTGGCATGTTCTTGCCTGTGTACAAAGTAAATTGCAGTGTGCAGTGTGCAGTGTGCATGGATCATCCTGCCAGGAGAAGCATCGTCACACACTACCGTAGCGCGGGTTCGCCATTGTACTAATACTCACCTGAAAAGCCCTCTGCGCAGTCGCACGGATCTTCGTGATTCTCTGGGATCTTGCACAATCCACCATTTTTGCAGACGCTGTCGTCATCTGCATGACAAGATGCAAGAGAGGTGTCGATGGCATCCTGGCAGTATTTTCCAGCGTATTTGGTGACAGCATTGGTGTCCTTGTCGATGTGCGTGGCCATGGAGCAATCGCAGAACATCTGGTTGTTTCCGTAGTTGTCAAACAGCCCTGATAGGCATTGACCGCCGTGATAGCAGATTGGTACACCTGATTCTGGATCGTCATCGATCTCGCAGGACATGAATGGTCGGTCTATTGGTTGCCACAGGGAGTGGAATTAGAGATTAGAGATGGTGATTTTGGATTGGCACAGTGTGAGTACAAGCCGGTTACTTTAGTGCAGAGAAGAGATCGATTGGGCACTGGTGGCATTCGCACGGTCTTGCGGTATCCTCTCTGTTGTCTCCATTTGAGACCTCTCCTTTTCACTGAGCTCAACCATTCTGCACAATCGAATCACAGTACCAATGCCAACCCAACACCAACACATATTGCCATCCTGTCGACTTACCACAGCGCAGTCCCGTCATCCCCGGTGGACAGTCACAGTGCCACCCATCTACGTTCAAGTCTTGATGAAACTCCATGGCTTCACCTTGATGATCCAACGCGTGGCCTTCCACAGTCTGATTCCCTCTCGTGCACTTGGTGTCATGCATGCATTGGATGGGACATGTGGAATCGGCAGTGGAGTCCACGGTGGACACGATGTCAATTTGCGCGGGTGCCTGTGTCGGACTCCATGTGGTTGGAGGTTTGGAAGCAATCGTCGTCGTCGTTGTCGCCGTCGTCGTCGTCGTGGATGTTCCCGTTGGCTTTGGATAGAAATCATTGGTGTCGGACATGGCTGGTTCAACCAGCAGCGTCGCAAGCAGAAGCACAGCTTGCAATGCTTTGTTGCGCATGCCGCTTGTGGATGCCGTCCTTGCTGTCATCTTGGTCGTCTGCGTCATAATCGTTGTTGCCGTCAGGCGCAGTGATTGTTCTGTGTTGCTCTCTTGTGGTTGAGATGTCTTGCGGTTGTTTCGACAGTGGAGTTTGTACTTTGCTCAGTGGTTGCTACTTATGGTATGCACTCGCATGTATGGCCAAGCCCCACTCCAGTTTGTTTGTGTATCGAAGAATTGACAAGAGAAGGATGGTGGTAGTGATGATGATGATGATGTTGATATGCTCGCACCCTCGTGATGGTGCTTTGCGACCTTCGCTATCTCTGCCTCTGCATCCACTTCAGCCTTCGACTTTGTCCACTTTCGTCTTAGTTGTGACGATCTCTTGGAGCATTGAATGGAACCGTGTGTGGTGGGAACGTTTAGAAGTGTGGGACCGAGCAACAGCAGCACCGCAGGTCAGCTGATGGCTCTCTTCCTTGTGTGTCGTGTGGTATTGTGCGATGTTGTGTGATGTTGTGCGATGTCGTGATGAAAAATGTGAGCAAGATACGTTGGGGAGAGGTGCGCGGTGTCCGCGAACTGGACAAGCGGAATGAGAGCATGCACATGTTGTTTGTACACGACTGATCACGAAAAAGAGAATTCGAGTTATCGTATTAGTCGACTTTCTACCGACCGAATCATGACTGATCGCACTCAAGATTCAGAAGTCACACAAACGAACAAATGTCCATCATGGTGATGACGACAGACGAGGACGACAACACCTGCTTCGCACTCACTCACAACATTCCCACAACATGCTCCTCCGACCAAGCCGAGAAGGATTGCATTCCATCTCTCTTGCAGAGCCATCACACCCATTACGCCCTCCGCATCCACCATCATGCTTCCAACCAACACGAGTACGACTAACATCGGTGGGAGTGCCTTCCACCATCGGCAGATGAGGTCCAACAGGCCGATCACGTTGACCAAGTCCATCGTGTTCGCATCGATCACTGGGATCGCGTGCTTCTACTTGGGATTGCTGCTGGGATCATCGATGCATGCGAACAGCATCAAGGGAAGGGGGCTGCCCGCGGCAGGGGACTGCTGGTCCGCGACGGATGGGCGACTGGAGGCCATCGTCCAAAGCCGCGTGAAGGAGCAGGTCGCTGCCAAGCTCGAAAAGGCAGCCGAGAAGTACCTGCAAGAATTCAAGGCAAAGGAGCAGCATCAGCAACAAGAGCAAGAGAAGCTGCTGGACGCACCCTCCACGACGGAGTCCGTTCCTCGGTTTCCTGCCAAATCCATGGGCAAGTTTGCCACGGGCATGAGCCGCGTCGATCGCGACTCGTTCGCCGCCAAGTTCGACATGGGCGTGCCGTTGGACAAGAGCGAGGTGGGCAACAACGAGGTCGTCATACTGCACGGCCGGAAGAGCTCGTTGCCGTCCTCCCCGCATTATCGGGAGCAGGCCAGTACCATGGCGGAGGTTCCGCTCATGGACTCCGTTGAAGATGCCGTGCAGAACTGCTACAATCTGCATGTCATTCTGACGGATTTCTCACGCGAAAATCAGTGCCTGGCAATCATGGGACAGTACGAGGCATTCCACATCCAGAAATTCATGAGACTTCCACCGGACGAGGTCGACGGTGGCAAGCCGAAGGGGCTCGACGCGGACGCTCCATTGCGGCTGGTCAATCGCGGTGCGCAGGCCAGCGGTCGCAAATCTGCAAGGCCACCCACGCGTGAGCAAACCTTGGAGTATTGGAGCACCCTCACGGGGTACCTCCAATCATTCGAATCTACCCTCGACAAGCTGCGTCCCATCGCCGAGTCTGTCGCGAAGAGCAGCAGCGATGGTGGTGCTGGCACTACCGTCACAAACGGAAGCATCGTCGTCATGGTGTGCAACCATGGACAGAGCGAATTGCTGATGAACTTTGTCTGTCATGCCAAATCGAGGAATCTGGACTTGTCCAACATCCTCGTCTTTGCCACGGACGAAGAAACGGTGGGACTTTGCGAAGGTTTGGGCATCCGATCCTTCTACGATGAAAGCGTCTTTGGCAGCATGCCGAAGCAGGCAGCCGGCGCGTTCGCGGATCGAACCTTCATGGCCATGATGGCCGCTAAGGTCTACTGCGTCCAGATGGTCAACATGCTGGGATACGATGTGCTCTTTCAAGATGTGGATCTGGTGTGGTACAAGAACCCTCTGGAATACTTCTACAACCACGACAATTATCCTGATTTCGACATCTACTTCCAGGATGATGGCAACCACGCGCTGTTCTACGCCCCGTACAGCGCCAACACAGGATTCTACTACGTCCGTTACAACGACCGCACGCAGTACTTCTTCAACAGCCTTCTACTGGCCGGCGACCTGATCCTCAGCACGCACAGCCACCAGAACGCGCTGATCGCCTTGCTCAACGAGCACGCCAGCATGTACGGATTGAGGGTCAAGATCTTCGAACGGCACACGGAGGAGTTCCCTGGCGGGTTCTCGTACCATCGCATGAGCGATTTCATGAAGGAGCTGGCGCGCGGCGAGGTTCATCCGTACATCTTCCACATGAGCTGGACACACAACAAAGACAACAAGAAGCTCTTCTTCCAGCAGATGGGCGAGTGGTATCTGGACGACCGTTGCGTGGGGACGACGGCCAACGAGCTGGGCGTATCGGGGCACGAATCGATGATCGCGCCGTGCTGCTTGTCGGAGCCGAATGTCATCTGTCATTACAGAGATAAGCCCAGCAAGATTCCTTGCACGGACAGTCCACCGATCGACAAGGGTGGGCAGTCGTTCTGGTAGGCACGCATGAGTACTCGCACGTATTCGTATGGATGAGCATGTTAGATCACCATGGAGTACTCACATTGGTTGCATTGGTAGCAGGAGACTAAGGCAAGAACGATCATTTTGCAAATCCAGACGGCATTGCTGCCATGAAGACGAAAAACAAAGATAGTGAAGAACAATTCCATTGTCTAATTCGCTTGTACTCCAACTATTATTAGTATTATTCGTATTGTTGGTGTGGGCGTTGTTGTTGCATCATACTTCTGGATCACAATTTCGAGAAATGATCCATGATGATCTTGACCCGATCCACTCGAATGTTGTAGCATGGATGAGTGCGATGGACTTTCCCTTCGGTCGTATGCCCGTAGTGCTCCTGCGTGCGATCGTAATGTTGCGCTAACGAGAGTCCGCTGAGGTTGTAGCAGGTATGGTAAAAGTCCCTCGGCTTGCTGGGCTTGTCGCGCAGCCCGCCATGCACATCCTGCGCACACAGGAGAATGTAACGTTCCAGCATGGGCGCATCGAATAGCAACGCCGACGGCAGAACATCCGTGCCGTTCTGGTTTAACCACGGGTCCGCATCATCGTTGCTGTCGGCGGGCGACTTGCGCGCAGGATCGAAGAGGGCGCTCACGATGGCCATCGCTCCGCCTTGCCAAAAGCTGTAGCATCCATCGACCAACTTGTTGGTCCGCCCCGCGAAGCCGCCTTCGTAGCCCGTCTGCCTGCGCACCAACCACCCACGCATCGCCTCCATATCCAGCACGTCCGTGCGATTGATCAGTTGCAACGCAGCCAGACCGCAGAAGGCGTATCCGCCATGCGCCTCGCTGTATGGTACACCTCCCAGGCCGCCTTCGTAGGTTTGGCATTTGCCAACGAACTGGGCGACGGCATCGTAATTCAGATTGCGCGTGCAGAGGTTGAGCAATTTGGCACAGCAGAGAATGGTGAACGTGGCGCGCACGTCCACTTCACCGTCGTGATGCATGCGGTACGATCCGTCGGGTTGCTGGAGGCTCAAGAACCACACGTAGAGCGGTTTTCGGATGCGTTCCAGCAATTCCAACGCTCTTTGATGCGACGGTACCGACAATGATGGCGATGACGGCGACTGACCCTGCCCCTTGCTGGATGCCAGGATGCACAATGCCAAGATGGCAGCGTAGGTCGTCGCAGCATGCGGCATCTGTCCCGGACTGCCACCGAAACCACCGCCCGGGCCGACGAAGGTGGGAGCAGTTCCATCCTTGCTCGTCTGCTGCACGTCTTTCCCAAGGACGGGATCCACCTCCAAATCCCAATCGTGGCCGCCGCTCGACAGCCTAATTTCATCGACGACGGACCAGCAGCACTCCATGGTCTCCACCATGCGACAGCGCTCAGCCTCGGTCGGCAACGCACCGCCCGATTCGTCGATGAGGTCGTACCCGTGCAAACACCAGTACAGTATCCACGGCCGACTCGCATCCAGCGACACGAAGCTGCTGCTCAGGGCGCCACCTGCCGTCCACACCCTGGAGAGGTAGTCCTGATGCTTCTGCCGCAGCAGGCAGATCTGACGATCCTGCAGCAATCCCAGCTCCTGCAGATCCTGGATCTGATGCGACGGCAGTGCCTTCAGGTCGACAAAGTACGGCGTGCATTCCTGCTCCGTCTCCTGCTGCTTCTGCGTTGTGTCCGTGCAACGGAAGCACATCATCTTGAAGTCCTCATTGTTGTCGGTGTTGTTGACCATGGAGGGCAGTTGCGGCTGTTCCTGCTGTTGCTGCCGCTGTTGTTGTGGGTTGGCGGCAGCCGCCGTCGCGGTGCTTTCGCTAGGATCGGCCATGGCGCGCAGCTGTTGTTGGTGTGTACGACTATGCGTAGTATTGTATTGTAGAATATTATACTCTGTGATCGTTTGTCTCTTCTGGTCGTTCTCTATGGTGCATGGTATTGCGGTTGTGGCTGTATCCGCATTCGCATTCGCACTGCACACACTTGTGTCCTCACAAACCCACACATCAGGTTTGTCTGCGAACGCTGTTGGAGAACACGGAGGCATCAACGAATAGGCACAATCACAAACGTGTCACGGGATGCGAACGTCCTGCGTCGGTGTTTGTGTTCCTGTTATGCCGCAATGTTGGCTGTCAACACAGATCTTCCGTTTGTTCATATCTTTTGGGAGTCACGGAAAACAAAAAATAGAATATAGCTATATCGGTGGTGACGTCAGAACAAGAAATGCCATGCCGCTTTTTCTTCACACACGCGAATGGATACTGGCAACTTAACGTCCACATGAACACGACGGAGAAAATGAATAGACGCTACCACACGCCAAAGGAACAAAATTGCGCGAGCATTGTTCCAAAATCAACCTGGGTTGCGACGCCCACGTCCATCAAGTCGCCGTTAAGCCTCCTTGATGACCGCTGCGGTGAGGAAGTCATCAAGGGCGAACGCAAGAAATCGACATGTATCCTTCTTGCGAAGTATTGCGGTTGCAGTTGTGGCCCCAATCCACGTGCCAACCTGTCCGATGATTGGATTCTAATTGCGTGGGCAGGGTTGGGATTGTTCTGAAGTCTGACCACCACCACTGGCGCGTCGCGGCGTATCATGGCGTATCATGGCGGATGGTTGTGCTCCAATTCGTTTGTTCCAAAATTCGCGAGGAGGCGGCAATTCGGGGTCTGCGCGGTCCTTGTTCCGAATCTGTCATGCGTGGCAGCAGCCTTGATGGCGACGGTAGCAGGCGGCGGTAGCAAGCGACATTCGAGACCACAGGGAGCAGAGACAACGAACAGCGAACAACGAGCAAGGGAACAGCTACAGGTGCTTGTAGCAGAAACATCAGGAGCAGCATTGTCAATAGCAACATAGTCATTGTCAGCAGCAGATCGCAGCGTTGGAGCCAGTATCGACCATCGTGGCAACCAAAGCGGAAATGCATCCAGAGCAATCAGCGCCATCACAACAATCACGCCAAACATCCCACCAATCACGACATCGACAATAGCAGCGACAACAGCAGCAACAACAACCACAGAGGCAGTCACAACTGCTCTACATGGAGCAGCAATAAAGACAAACGCACATTCGCCAACATGACATCATCAGCCATAAAACCAACAACAGCGGAACTGGAAGAGATCGAAGCCATGCCCATGAGTACGACCACAAGTATGGGCACCAGCCAAGCACCTTCCACAAGGATCATGGACGATGATGAAGGCATCGTCGTGGTGCACGCCACGCAGGAAACCATCAACTCCCTCGACCTCTCCTCGACGCATGGATCATCGCCATCCGAGTCCGTTGTCGACGTCGAAGCGCAGCCGACCAAGGCTCTCGAAGACGAGAGGTTGCCCGACGATGATGATGTTGACGTTGATGACGTTGATGTCACTGGCAACCAAAGCCATACCGGCAGCGATAGCCAAAGCCATCGTCGCCACTCGCGTCAAAAGGACAAACTGGATGATGGTGAGTTTGATTCCATGCCGCAAGCAGCGGCAGCAGCACACGACAGCACCATCGTGCCATTCTACATCCTTCCCTCCATCGTCATCTGCCAATTCGCCGGCACGTCGCTCTGGTTTGCTGGAAACGCCGTCATGGACGACCTCATGGACGAGTACGGCCTCGATGCCACGACGTCGCTGGGCTACCTCACATCCGCCGTCCAGCTGGGCTTCATCATGGGCACCATGGCACTGGCGCTGACCAACCTCGCAGACCGGTACTCGCCAACGCGCCTCTTCGGGATCATGTCCTTCATCGGCGCCACCATGAACGGAATCCTACCGGTCTTCGCCGACCTCATCTACGGCGATGACAACAACTCGGACGGCGTCCTGGGCATCGTCATCACCCTCAGATTGTTCACGGGCTTTGCGCTGGCCGGCATCTACCCGGTCGGAATGAAGGTCGCATCGGATTGGTACGCATCGACGGGCTTGGGATGGGCCCTGGGGTTGCTCGTCGGTGCCCTCGCATTCGGCAGCGCCTTCCCGTTCCTTCTCAATCAGATACAGCAGGACTGGACCTTCCTGCTGTGGGAAACTTCGGCGTTGGCGGCCCTCGGCGGACTGTGGATGGCCTTCGTCGTCCCCAACGGCCCGCATCGCAAGGCGGCCTCGAAGGCGGATTTCCGAGTCGTCTACACCCTCTTCGAAGGGCGCCTGTTCCGCTCCGCAGCATTCGGCTACTTTGGTCACATGTGGGAGCTCTACGCATTCTGGACGTGGTCGCCGCTTGTCATTCGCAAGTACCTGGAGAAGATCGAGCACGAGGACCCCGGCAATCCCAGCGCCGACTGGAGCCCCTCCCTCATCGCATTCCTCGTCCTCGCGATCGGTTCCGTCGGCTGCGTCCTCGGCGGACTGCTGGCGGAACGCCTGAGACCCGCGACCGTGGCAGTCGGCAGCCTCATCATATCCGGAACGGCCTGCCTCCTCTCTCCGCTCGTATACATGTACTGTCCACCCGGAATCTTCCTGGCCTTCTACCTCATCTGGGGCATGGCGGTCGTCAGCGATTCGCCACAATTTTCATGCTTAGTGGCGCTCACCGCACCGGCTGAGAACAAAGGCACGGCGCTCACCATCGTCAACTGTCTGGGATTCGCGATCACGATCGGCAGCATCCAGCTGCTGGGCGGCGTGCCGTTCGGTGAACAGTATCTCTTCCTCCTCCTCTTTCCTGGACCGTTGTTTGGGCTCTGGTCCATGAGATGGCATTTCAGCGCAGAGTGAAGGGGCGAAATACAGTGGACTACTCTCTAGAGTAGTCTATCCTGGTCTACTCTATGAATGCAGGTATGACCGATGTCGCCACACAACGCCAAGCCATCAACAACAACACTTCACTTCACTTCCAACACCAACCAATCAACCAACACTGTACCATTGCCCACCCCTCCTCATCAATACACTAACTCCATGATGATGGGCTGCACTGTACATTACTACCGCTACTGCTCTAGTATACATACATAGCGTTATACTCTTACTCCATTTATTTCGATTCGATGGTTACTTTCACTCTTACATTCACACACGCTGCTGGCTCTTTTTCACTCAACATAAAGCACATGCCGTACTCGTATTACGCAAGTATTTGGAGGCGTCATATCCTCACTTGCTCTTGCGGCCGCGACGGTCTTTCTTCGTCACGACCTCATGCCAGCTCTCATCCATCTCACCGGGTGTTTGCGATGCCGGTGCTACAATGCCTCCACTTGCTGTCGTGGCGAGCGTCGGTGAAGCTCGCAGCTCGCGAACGCGGTCTTTCGATTCGCCGCTTGCGTTCGCACGCACGATCTCGTCTTCATCGCTGTCGCTGTCTTCATCGCTCGTTAAGGCGTTGTACGGATTCTTTGTCTTGATGGCCTCGACGATCTTGCGTCGGTTGGCGTCCTTTGCGATCTGGGTCTCGACGGGGTGAGATTTGTTCGACTTCTCTGGGCCTGCAGGCGCTTTGTTTGCGATTCGTTGAGACTGGTTGGACTGTGCCTGGGCAGGGTTGGCACCCTTCTTCTTCGGCATTGGTTTTGTGGCGCTGTGTCCAGTGAGAACTGATGGAGCTGGCACAGGCAGGCTTCGGGCCATGGCTGGTTTCTTTTGGGGTGGGTTTGCCTTCTTTTTCTTGGTCAGCTCATGCCAGCTACCATCAAGTAGTTGCTCCTCACTCACCGCTTGGCCTGGGGCGATGGCATGGTTAGTGCCGCTCACGATGATTGGACCGGCGGTGCCGAACTGATCCTCACGTTCTTCGTCGCCATCATGCTCGGGCTTGATTTCAGCATCTTCGGAGTCGCTGTCGCTATCGCTATCGACGTTGCTTTCGCTTTCGTCGTTGACTAGTGCGTGAAACGGATTCGTTTTGTCAATAGTGCTCGAGGCGCCATCGTCGGAACGCTTGCGTCTTGGCCGGGCCGGTTCACTTCGTGCGCTGGAAGCACTCTTGGCATCAGCGGCGTTGCCCCTGTCTGATGCAGGTTGTACGTCTCTATCGCTCACGGGTGCGATGGATTCTTTTGCCGCTGCCTGGGCATCATCTTCATTATCAGGGGACGTGTCTGGTGCAGCAGGTTCGTCCAGTTTCGTGACTTCAACCAATGCTTGGGCTTCATCGACCGATGCTTCCTGAGAAGTATTCTCGGGAAGATCGTCATTGGAGGCAGCGCGTGGGACATCTTGGGCTTGTTCTTCCTCGTGGGCTGAATCGGCGACTTCAGCATCGTCTGGGTCTTCGATCAGTTCCCCCTGGCTCTCGACTGCCACCTCGCCGGCTGCCTCTTGATCGTCGAGAGCATTGTTTGTTGCTGACTCTGCTTCACTTTCAGCTGGATCCTCAATGTGTTCTTCTTCTTTGTCCGGGGACAGTCCTGCATTGTCTTCTTCGGCAGCCTCATCGTCACTCGAGATGTGCGCTGCGGCGGCAGCATCTGGCTTTGTCGATGGTGCCTTGGCATCCCCCGCATCCTGATCCGGCATTGCATCAGTCTGATCAAGTGCGCCTTCCCCTCCCCCTTCTGGCTTGACGTCTGTGCTTGTGACTGCATCCACCGAGTCTGAAGTTGGTGTGGCGGCTTCAGCTTCTGAATCTGGCTTCGGCTCTGTGTTGGCTTCAGCTTCTGCATTTGCATCCTCTTCCTCTTCAACAGCTCCATCCACCTTGCTTGGGTCCTGTTCAGCTGTTCCTTCGTCGAGTGATTCATCGATCTGTGGTTCCGTAGAGTCCGCTTCGGCCGGTTCTTCTGCCTCAATGTCCACGGCCGGCTTGGCCTCGACGGTGTCTGTCTCCTTGGCGCCTTGCACCTCAGATGCAATTGGGCTTGGTTCAGCTGCTGCTTCTGGCTTGGAAGGTGCTTCGGTGATGACATCTTCCGGTGCTTCGACTTCGACGCTTGCATGTCCTTCTTCTTCTTCTTCTTCGACAGCTCCTTCCGCCTTGCTTGGGTCCTGTTCAGCTGTTCCTTCGTCGGTTGATTCATCGATCTGTGGTTCCGTAGAGTCCGCTTCGGCCGGTTCTTCTGCCTCAACGTCCATGGCCGGCTCGGCCTCAGCAGTTTCTGTCTCCTTGGCGTCTTGCACCTCAGATGGAATTGGGCTTGGTTCAGCTGCTTCTTCTGGCTTGGAAGGTGCTTCGGTGATGACATCTTCCGGTGCTTCGACTTCGACGCTTGCATGTCCTTCTTCTTCTTCTTCTTCTTCTTCTTCGACAGCTCCTTCCGCCTTGCTTGGGTCCTGTTCAGCTGTTCCTTCGTCGGTTGATTCATCGATCTGTGGTTTCGTAGAGTCCACTTCGGCCGTCTCTTCTGCCTCAACGTCCATGACCGGCTCGGCCTCAGCAGTTTCTGTCTCCTTGGCGTCTTGCACCTCAGATGCAATTGGGCTTGGTTCAGCTGCGGCTTCTGCCTTGGAAGGTGCTTCGGTGATGACATCTTCCGGTGCTTCGACTTCGACGCTTGCATGTCCTTCTTCTTCTTCTTCTTCTTCTACAGCTCCTTCCGCCTTGCTTGGGTCCTGTTCAGCTGTTCCTTCGTCGAGTGATTCATCGATCTGTGGTTTCGTAGAGTCCACTTCGGCCGTCTCTTCTGCCTCAACGTCCATGGCCGGCTCGGCCTCAGCAGTTTCTGTCTCCTTGGCGTCTTGCACCTCAGATGGAATTGGGCTTGGCTCAGCTGCTGCTTCTGGGTTGGAAGGTGCTTCGGTGATGACATCTTCCGGTGCTTCGACTTCGACGCTCGCATGTCCTTCTTCTTCTTCTTCTTCTTCTTCTTCGACAGCTCCTTCCGCCTTGCTTGGGTCCTGTTCAGCTGTTCCTTCGTCGGTTGATTCATCGATCTGCGGCTCTGCTTTCTTGACGTCCCGCGCCTCAGATGCATCTGAGCTTGGCTCGGCTGCCGCTTCTGGATCGGAAATTTCTTCGGCGGTGGCATCTTTTAGTTCTTCGGCTTCGACTTCCACTTCTGCCGGTTGGACAGGTGCCCCCTCTTCGCTGTCGGCTGCGGTCTCTGCGCTCGGATCTTGCGTGTGCGCCTCGGCAGTTTCGTTTGTATCTGCACCTGCATCTGTTTTGGCTTCTTCCGGAGCTTGGGCTTCGGCTGTGGCCACTGCAGGTTCGGGCTCTTCAGCCTCGTCCACTTGATAAGCTTCTTCCATTGCATCAGGTGCCTCTTCCGTCTCAGTTTCGGTCTCTATCGCTGTTGGTGCCTCATCGACCACGTCGAGGGTAGCCTCTACAAATTCAGCCGCCGCATCCGCCGCAATGTTGCTTACTTCTGCTTCGGTGCCAGTCTGCGATTGTGACGCGTCAGCTTCGTCTTCAACGGGAGCTTCGGCCTCGGCCTTGTCGTCGGCAGTATTTGGAACAGTACCCGCAGCTTCGGTTGTTGGAGCTTCAGCGTCGCTGACACCAGAAGTTTGAGACTCGTCACCTTCCTTGACGTCAAGACCTCGAGTCTGCGCCTCTTCCTCTTCCTCTTTCGATTCCCCAGCTTCTCCCTTCACAGCCGAGTCTGTCTGGTTGTCGTTTGAATCTTCGACTTGATCATCATCTACATCTTTTGGCTCTTCTTCGGTTTCCACTTCCGCTTCCACTTCCACTTCGAGTGACGCATCGACTGTATCAGAATCGGGATCAGCATCGGCTTCGATTTCAACGCTCGCAGCCTTCGTTTCAGCCTCAACAGGATCTTTCAGGTGTGCAACTCCATCTGCAGCTTCAGCCTCAATGGCCTCTTCCTTGTCGACCTGACTTTCAGGTGCAGGAGCATCGGTCTCGGTGATGCCGACGCTGTCGACAGCATCCGCTGGATCGGCGCCTCCATGGTCATCTTCCTTGGCCTCGGTATCGGATGGCTGCTCATCGCCTGCCATGTCCGTGTCCTCTTCCACAGCCAAATCCGATTTGGCGCCTGTGACAGCATCGGTAGTACCGGCTTGATTAGTGTCTTCGACTTCTGCCTTCACATCTGCATCGGCTTCCTCTGGAGCTCCAGAGACATCTGCTTTGTCGGTTGCATCAGATTCGATTTCAGTGACGTTGGCTGCCGTCTCTACCTTCACCTCTACCACATTATCGGTGTTGACTTCAGCCTCATGATCAGCTGCCTCATCATTGATACTCTCCGCATCTGCTGCTTCCGATCCGTCAGATTTTGCTTCTTCAGCCGAGTCGGGCGTACCGTCGGCATCTGCCGCTTTTGCCTCTACTTCAGCTTCATCTGGAGCTTCGGAAACATCAGCGTTGGCGTTGGCATCGGTTTCAGGTTGGGAATCAGCGTTCACAGCTGCTTCTGCCGCTGTTGCAGCGGGCTCCGCCTCCACTTCATCGCCGGCTTCGCCACCATTGACTTCGCTTTCAGCATCATCTCCGTCGTCAACCGCTGGAGCTACGGCCTTGGCGACAGGAACAACCTGCTCAGTAACTCTGTCGTCGTCTTCGTCTCCTTCGGTGTCAGCTCCCTGCGCAATGTTCGCTGCGACTGACTCCTCAGGTTCCTCTTCAGCAGCTACAGTACTTTCGGCTTGGCGGGTGTCTGCTTCATCGGTTCCTGCTCCCGCTCCTGCGTCTGTTTCCATGGGCGGCTCAGAGAAATCCACGTCAGCCTTGGCGTCTGTGTCAGGATCCGCCATATCTGCAGGTGAATCAACTTCTGGATCCTTACTGTCTTCTACAGCTGAAACTTCCTCCGTTTGTGAGGCAGTCTCGTCGTGGACCTCCGCATCTTCAGTCGGCGAACTGTCGACCTGCTCCTGGCTTACTTCCGCTGCGGCGTCTTCTTGGTTGCTCAATTCTTTCGCTTCTGCCTCACCCGCAGCTTCATCATCTGCGTCCTCGGTTTCGGCTTTGGATGCACCCTCCTCGTTGTCATCGACTTCACCTTCGGATGCGGCATCTTCGGTCTCAGATGCAGTGGCAACAACGGCAGCAGTAGTTACGGCTGCGGCAGCAGTCATCGCTACTGCAGCGGGTGCGATGGGCTGTTCGACATCTTCCTCTTCTTCTTGTTCCCCTTCGACGCCATCCTTGGGCACGTCATCTTGCGATTCAGGGCCAGTTTTATCCGACTCGTCAGCAGATTCTCGATTGCCGTCAACAGTATCTGGCTCCGCTTCCTCTTCCGTGGGAAGTTCAACCTGGGCAGTTTGCTTCAGAAGTTCTGTTTCAGCAGAGTCCTCAGCGTCAACTTCACCTGCACCCACCTGCACTTCCGATTCTCCGACGATTGGTGTCGGCTCGGACACAGGATCCGCTACGTCCGTCTCCTTGTCATTATCAGCTTGTGCTTCGTCGTCGGCAGCTCCAGCTGCGGCGGCGGTGGCTTCGTTTCCGACTTGGATTTCCGGTTCGGTTTCGGTGTCAGCAACTGCTGCTGTTTCTTCCACCGGTTCGACCGACGCCTCGGCAAGGTTTGCATCTGGTCGTTGTTCCGCAGCTGTGTTGTTGCCTGATACCTCTGCGTCGTTGGCATCTTCAACAGCGTTGAATTGACCAGGTTCAGTCGCCAGTTCCGTCCCACTTGCATTTGTCTCTGTTTCTGGTTCACTCTGTGCATCAGAGGCGTCCACTTCGAGTTCGACAGGATCTTCCGCTTGGACTTCATTATCTCGTATTCCAGCTTGCTCAGCCACACCGGGCACCGCTGGTTCAGCCGCGTCGCTGGTTGTTGCTCCCGACGCTGTGTCTCTGCTTGATACCTCTGCATCATCTTGTGAATCTGCCTCTTCCGAAACAATCTCTGGTTGCGATGGTGTTTCGGATGTTGGGGTGGCTCCCTCAGAATCACCGGTCTCGCTTGCGTCGACTACGTTGTCATTATCATCCACTGCTGCGTCGGCGTCTGGGGCTTCATCCGGGCTTGGTTCTGATGACTCTTCAGCTGTCTCCACAGACCCTCCAGTCTCCTTGTGCGAATCGGCTTCTGGTTCCTCTTGCACCTCGTCTGCTGCGGCTTCGCTGATTGGCTTTGGCTCCTGCTCATCCGTTTCATCAGCGATTGTATCCGCAACCGCATCCGTATCCGCATCCGCGTTCACGTCTACATCTGCAGCCGGCGCAGCCTCATCGCCCAGCTCCTTGTCGGCATTGTCGGTTGTTCGCTCCGCGATTGCATCCTCTTGGGTGATCAATTCTGGCGCGGCCGCTTGTGCGGAAGCATCTTCATCTTCCAGCTGTGCCTCTGTTTCGTTGGCCTTGACTGCGTCGTCGTCTACAGCTTCTTCCGAAGCTTCGTCCGCGGCGTCTTCTTCGTCCACAAAGTTCTCCCTTCTCGTTTCGGTATTAACTTCTGGGGCCACCTCGCCCGATGCCTCAGCTGCCGTCGCACGCTCAACGTTCTCATCTGCCGGTATATCCGATGCCGCAGCTTCACTAGCTGTTTCAGCCTCGTCTATCGTCCGTGTAGATTCATCCACCTGCTCTGCATCCGCTTTGCCAACTTGTGACGGGCTGGTGATGTCTGTAGGCGCATTGACTGGTTCTTCCGGAGCCGCCTCTGTTCTGGCTTCGGCGGTCGCTTCTTCGTCATCTTCAGGAGCCGTCAGTATCTCTAGGGCAGACCTCTCCACCGCGTCTGATTCGTCAGTCGCTGGCTCCGCATCTTCCTGTTCTTCCGTCGGGATTTGTTCAAGTTCCGAATCCGCAGGTTTGTCAGCACCTTTCGAAGTCTCCTGTTCTCCCACGACTGCTGCTTCGGTAGCTCCGACCTCCGTGGCCTCAGCGTGTGACTCAACTGACTCATTCGCAGCCTCTTCCGAACTCTCTTCCACTTGCGTTTCAGTTGTCGCGATAGCATCGCCTCCTACGGCGCGAGCTTCAGTCTCAACCTCAGTGGCAGTCTGTGAATCTTGCTCATCGATTGGTTCGTCAGACTCTTGCCGCTTGATATCTGCGGCCTCGACAACGGCTTCTTCGCTTGCTGTCGCCTCAGCATCAGGCTGCGCTTCCGTTGGCTCGTCCACTGATTGCTGCACCTCATGCTCCTCAGCTGTCTTCTCTGATGCGGCCTCTTCGGCGACGTCTTGTGTTGGTTCTTGGACTTCGCTGGTTGCTTCATCTGATGCTTCACCGTGGGCTTCCGACGATTTGTCAGCGTCCATACTTGGCTGCGCAGCCTTATCGGTAACCGGTACTTCCTTATCCTCCTCAACAGATTCTTCATTGATGACTTCCGCTTCTATCACCTCAGCTGGCTTTGATTGTTCTGCCTCCGGTTGCTCACTTTGACTTGATTCGACCTCGTCTTGTTCAGCATCGACGTTGGCGGCTGGTTCGGCTGATTCTGCTGCGTCATCGTCTTGTTCAGCATCAGGCTCATTGGATGCTACGACAACAGCGGCCACAGTACCTGCGACGACTGCTCCTGCGGCGATTGCAGCGGCTGTCTTGGCTCCTGCTCGATCTTCGTCTTCTGGGCCTTCTGCAGTCTCGAGTTCTGCAGATTCGGCATCGATTTCACGCGGCTCGTCGACATCTTCAGACGTTGTATTGATTTGAGGTTCGCCTTCCACGCCCTCATCGACCCTCTCAGGGCTGACATCATCCTGAGCGTTGTCAGCTGATGCAAGGGCTTGGGAGTGGGCCTCATCAGCTTGCTGAGCTCCAGTTGGGCTGCCAGTATCAGATTCTGCCTGATCTGTTGATGCCTCATCCGTTGGTACCTCGGCTGCGGGTGCCTCGACAAGCGCACTGCCATCAACATCTGGAGAATGATCAATTTCTTCAGATGGATCGACATCGACATCAGCAACGTCAGTTATTGGTGAGACCTCGTTGGCGGCTGTTTCATGCTCCTTTGCCTCTCCGGCGCTGACAGCTTTCGTCTCAGCTTCAGCAGATTCAATGACTTCAGCAGACTCCACGGATTCAGCATCATCCTCGACGGTTTCCGTTCGCTCATCACCAGATGTACTTGGTTGGTGGTCATCATCCTTCGCAGCATCGGCTTGTGGTGTGGAATCCAATGGAGTTTTTTCGGCTGCGCCATCGGCAACGGCCGCGTCTGGCTCATTCACGGGCTCCTCCGCTTCCTCAGCAACAGCATGAGGTGCGGCCGTTTCCAGGGCTTCTTCGGTCTGCGGATCTACGGGAGCCACATCTGAGTCAGAGGGTCGTGGAGGCGGAGATGGTGCGTGGGGATCTTCGTCGGCAGGGATGTCCGATTCGATTCCTTGGTAGACATCGACACCTTCATTAGCCTTCTCATCCTGGATGTCTTTGGCTCCCTCCTCGTTCGATGGTAGCGCAGCATCCTCGATTGCTGCTGGCACTGCATCAAGCGCATCGGCAGTATCGTCTGCACCTTCCTGTGACGATTCCTTTTCGGAAAGTTCTTCTTGTGGTTGCATTTCTGCAAGATCTTGATCGACTGATTCTGCTGCTGCTGCAGCTTCTTGTTCCTCACCATCGTCCACAAGTGCATCCTCCGATTTTGGTCCAGGTTCGACGTCAATCGTCCGTGTCGTCGTTTGCTGCTCCTGTGTATCTTCCTGGCCGTCTTCGTCGGTTGGAACTTCCGCTGGTGGCTCATCATCCTGTTCAGCGGCACCTTCGGCGTTGTCATCGATTGGTTTATCTTGATCATCTGCGTCGATCGGGCTGATTTCGAGCGCGTCATCTTCGATGACCTCTTCGATAACTTCCTCAATGACCTCTTCGACTACCTCTTCTTCAAATTCTTCGATCACCTCTTCGATGATCTCTTCGGAATCATCATCGACTCGCGCTTCATCCGTCGTCTCTTCGATGCCAGCATCATCCACCTCCTCGACCTTGCCAGCGTCCACCTTCTCTGATTCGTCAGAGTTGACCGTCTCCGCCGGTGCATCCGCCTGTAGCCCACGCTCGACTGCAGGGGCAACGGTATCTGCTCCTGTATCCACGTGCTTATCAGCCTCGGTGTCATCGATCTCAGTGATGTCTTCGATTTCGTCAGCTCTTTGCTTCTGGCCAGAGTCAGCATCGACCACATCCATCGGAGTTCGTCTTGCTTGTGCTTCATCGGTTGCAGATTTCTTGGTTTGCTCGTACCATTCCATCGCCGTGGCCTTGTCCACAAGGACGATGTCGTCTTCTGTGTTCGATACCTGACTGGCATCGTACTGCGAGTGCTGAGACACGTCGAGCTGGACGTTGAGGCTCTTTGCCAGCTTTCCGCTGTGGCTGAAGTACTTCAGGGTGTCGTAATCGCCGAAGAAAACGGTCATTTCCTTGCTGTGCTGCACGAAGAATTGCGGGTACTTGTTGGGAAGGCCGCTGATGGCAAATAGACGGTCCCGCCGCTGCTTGTGCATGGGATCAGATCCGTCCACCACCTCGGGCTTCACACCGAGGTCCTTCAGGATGGCATCAGCACGGAACTGGTTTGCGGATTGCGCTTGGTTGCCCTTCGTCTTGGAGTACAGAGCGATGAGCTTCTTGTCGCTGTCAAGGAATGAAGCGATCTCGGCGCCTTCGGCTTGCTTGGAGACAATCAGCGCCTTCTTGCCGATCTCATCGGCCAGGTTGCCACCACCGCTGAGGTATTCGATTGTGTTGAAGTCACCCAAGAACTGAATATGCTTTGGCTTGAAGGCCTTCAGGTTGGATTTCTGTGTCACGAACACCTGCGGGTAGATGCCTTGCATATCGCTGATAGCAAATAAAGTGTTGCGCTTGTTGAAGTCTGCCCCCTTCACGCTGTCCACGACTACTGGTTCCACCTCAGCTGCTCGGAGCATGGTCATCGTGCGGTCCTGATTCGTCCTTTGCGCCAATTTGCTCGGCATCGAAGAGATGAGCACAACAACAGCGGCATCTGACGGAATGCTGGATTTCTGCGCGGCTTTCTTTGCAGCAGTATCTGCTCCTGCTCTGTCCACGACTGACGGAGGCTTTGTCTGCTGGGTCCCAGCAGGCGGCGATCCGACGTTTTCTTGCGCTGGCTGCTGCTCTACGAGGCGGCGCTGGCTGATGATCCTGGATGGCAGAGCGTACTTGTTCGATCGAACACTGAATTGATCCTTCGCACGCGCCTTTGCGACTGCGCGAGGTGACGTGACGGAAAGTTCAGGCGCGCCTTGCTTGTTTCCATCTGACGCATGATCGGATGTGTCAATCGTCGTTGCAGTCTTGACCTTCGGATGCTGTTTGACCGAAGGCTTACTGCTGATCGGTTCCTGTGGCGCCGGCTCCTTCGCCTTGTAGCGATCCTTGATGGGCGTGGTGGTGGCGGGAAGGTCAGTCACAGGTGCGCTCCGACTGATGTGCGTTCCTGCCAAGTCAACCACAACTTCTGGTTCATCGTTCTCAGCCTCGGCAATGACTTCGCCTCGTTCGTTGTATATCAATCGACGTTGCTTCGTGATCTTTTGCGAGAGCGTCCGCCGACGTTGCTGTCGTTGCAACTCTCGGAGTATCCTCTCCTCGTTGCATCTGTAGCTGTACCGTTCCCAAAACTGCTTCTCGGTCACCTCCTTGTCATCGACCACCAGCTGATGGTAAAACTTCCCAAGCGTGTCGGGGTGCTGCTCCAAGAGAGCGGATCGCTCCTCCGGAGTTTGCTTGCGGTACTCGCGATTGAAGCTGAACACGAAGTCGCTCAATTCACGCAATTCCTCGGGATCATCCAACGATCCGTGCTTTGGCAACGGGGTGGTGTACGTGGCTTCTGTGCCTCGTCGAAGCTGCGCCTCTGGTTGAGCTTCCTGCTTCAGCAATGTCGCCTTCTTCTTCTTGACCGAGCCCTTGAATCCGCTACCGGTACTGCTTCCGCTGTGACTTGCGCGGGCTGACGTTGGGGATGCCACGCTTGTTGCTGGTTTCGTCGGCGTTGGTGTGACCACTGTGGCTTTGACTGGTGATCGATTCACCGCCTGCGAAGATGTCATGGTCGCAACGGGCTTCTCAACAACCGTGGGAGTCTTCACCGCCGAAACCTCTTTCTGAACAGGTATTGCGGCACCCGCATCGCCAGATGTGTTGGCAGAAGTAGGAGCCGTAGAAGAAGCAACGGCGGATTTCTTCTTGTACAACGGTGGTGGAGGAGACACCGCGGCTGTTTTCTTGCCCCACTTCTTGAGACGATCACGCACGGACGATCCTGATATTTTGGGTGATGGAACGCGCTGCACCGATGGGCCAGCATCCGGCACGATGCATTGCCTTCCAGCGTCAGTAGATGGCGTGCTTTCATCTTCCTCAGTCACAGGAGGTGGTGGATGCGACACATGGTCCGAAGTTGTCACGATCGTCTTGATGGGGAACTGAGAATCCAATGTCAACACTGAGACGACCGAAGACTGGGAAGGCGACTTCGCAAACACGGAGTGTGGAGCAACCGCTGCCCTCGGCGGAGGAGCTACCACTGGAGTAGGGGTAGGGGCAGGGGTAGGTTCTGGAGCCGGCGCTGGGGTGGACGCTGGTGAAGGCTTTGATTTCGTGGCCACCTTACCCCACAATTTAAGTCGATCCTTAAGGCTTGTGCCGACTGGTGTTGTGGCTTTCTTGGAGCTGGATGATCCATCCTTGCTGCCACTTCCATCCGAAGCCTTCGACTGCGAAGCTGTTTGGGCTGGTTCGGGCGCTTCCTCCTGTTGCCGCTTGTCCGGCTTCTTCGGTGATCGTTGTGTTGTTGCGATCGGCTGCGGTGCTGTCGCTTTTTTGGACCCCGCGGAGACTGAGGAGGAGGTGGATTTAGCCTTCGTGATGGGTGTTGTGGTTGCGGTAGGCGCAGGGGCAGGCGCGGATGTCGGCGTAGGTGCTGATACCTTGTTCTCCGTTGAACCCTTGCGTCCCCATCGCTTCAACCGTTCCTGGATAGAATCGCCCGTTGATACCACTGGCATGTCGGAAGGATAATGACTGCTGTGGTTCTGCTGATGACGTTGTTGACGCTTGATCGAAGATACTGAGGATTTGGCGTTGTCGGAGGAATTGGCCGATGCCGTCGATTCCTTCACTGAAGCAGCGGTAGCAGCGTCCGTTTTCGAAGATGGCGTGACAACGGGATCGGTGGTGATGGAATCCCGAGACTGCTGCTTCATCTTCTTTTTCGACTTGGACGATCTGTTCGAGCTGCTGCCAATCTGGTTGCGCTGCGTCTGTCGGAATATCCGCCGTTCATCGCAGCGAAACTGATATCGCTTCCAGAAATCCTTCTCACTGATCGCCTGCGCTTCCACCACGAGCTGGTGATGGAACTTCCCGACCGACTTTTCGTATTGCTGCAGCGTCTGCTCGCGTTGGCTTTGCCTCATGTTCCACGATCGATCGAAGTCGGTGTGAAAGTCTGAAATCTCCCGCGCCATGCGATTGTCGACTTCATCGGCCATCGGGAGTGGCTCCGTGTAGGTGGATTCGACCTGCCGCAACCGATCCGCCTGATGTTTTGCATTGTTCATGAAGCTCGCACTAGACATCTGGTTGGATTGTGAGGAAGACGAAGCTGGCACTCCGGACGAAGATGCTCCAGATGTGGAGGGTAACGATGACGAAACTGTTGGCTGCGTGGCTTGCGCCAATTTTGCAGGAGCCCTTGATTTGGCCTTTGGCGTTGACGGAGCGGCAGCTTTGGCAACGGGCGCTGCCTTGCTTTTGTTCTGACTGGCGACACTTTCGCCGTTGCCGTTGCTATTGTTGCTGGTGGGAATGGTGCCCTGATTCTTTGCTGCCTTCAAGTTTGCAATGATGCGATTGACGTCGCAACGGTACAAGTATCGATACCAAAACTCCTGCTCCGTGACGGACTGCGATTCCTGGACCAGCGACTTGTGGAATGCCCTGACGTTGGCCTTCTCGTGGAGGATGGACACGCGTTGACCTGCTTTGAGCTTCCATGTTCGTTTGGTGTCTCCCAAGAATTCGTAAAGATCCTTGGGAAGACTGGAATCGTCACCCGCGTTGTCAGCATTGGAAACCAGGGGGACGGTGTACGTCTCTTCCTCCTGCTCGAGCTTGACGCACTCCGCCTTGGCCCTTTGGGCCATTCGGAAAGCCATCTTGTCTGAATGAACGCCAGTATGGGACTCTGCAGAAGCACTCCACGGTTCTTTCTGGCACCGATGGCAAAGTGTGAGCGATATTGGAATCGAAGCCTTGAAAGGCGACGGTGCTGTATCAAGACCTTCAGCGATGCGCACAATGGCGATCAATGTGTCGATGAGATGCTACCCAGCTCGCGCGATGGCGACGGCGTGAGAGGCTGAAACACCGGTCAGAACGACGGCGTGATCCCTTAACTCTACGCACAGATGTGGTATCCTTCAGATGATGCGGAACTGCGGTTGCGCCTTGCACCTGCTGACAAAAAGATGCCGTTGGTGGCTTGTCGAGTCAATCGTATGCCTATTCACAGGTACCCTTGTGGTTTCGTTGTCAGTCGAAGAGAGATTCCAACACGAGTGCCTTGCGATCGTGCGACCATTAAACTGGGATGGGTTCAACGGGTGGGAGAGTACTCCTACGGCTATCTCTGTGAGTGCCACAATTGAGGTGTTGTTCATCCAACTCGCCCTTGACGAGTGTGTCGGCGTGATCCGTGGGTCTTTGTCTCCGCAGAGACACACCCCAAACTTCGTTCGGCGATGGGCGGTATCTTTTCGATGCTGTCGGTGTTCTCCTCTCCGTGTGTAGTCGTATCGGCAAAGCGAAGCGTTGGCGGCATAACGAGTCATTCGACTGGCATCTTGTTGAACAGCATCATCGAGTGGAGCTCGTGCGACGACATGTGCTGCGCCAAGACTGACTTGGCCGCGCACCCGAGCGAACGAGGTGTCATGAATCATCCAAAAAATTGAATTGTTGGATTCGGGCGCCACAAATGACCGAAAACAACATTTGGTATCTTGAGTCTGATTGGCCATGCTTGATGACCTTTTCACAAGACTGAAATGGGATTGGACTTTCATGATTAATCGACAATCGACTCAATTCGGATTCGAGACCATCTTCGGTCATCTCGACTAGATCGACTAATGTCGTTGTACGACCTACGCGTATTCAGTCATATTTGTGTCTGCGTCTGGAACTTGGAGGGGCATAAACCTGGAGAGGAAACAAAGGCGACGATGTCCGCATGGAAGCGCTACTATAAACAGATTGTGACAATAAATGTGTCCAGCACTCCCTTTATGTTTCATTCAAAGAGTGATCGTACTTGTCGACTTGCTTTCTGTCGTCCATGACCGCAATGCGCGGGTCGGAGCGCGCGGCGGAGATGACCGAAGCACAAACCCACGCCAATGATTTCGTTTCTGATGTTCGTTTTGGGGTGGTCTCCAACATTGGCACATCGCTCGCACCTTGTGCCCTGGACTGCCGCAAGCGTGAGATGGATTGACGCAACTCCCCGACCTGTTTCTCAAAGAGGAGACCCACAGCCCAATCCACAACGAAGACGCCAACGCCGGTCAAGTCAAACGCAAGCACAACAGTGGGTACGCTGGAACCAACAATAGCGTAAAGGAAATGGACAACAACGCTGAACGGGTGAACAATGAAGTCTACCAGACCATCCCAGACTGTCGCTGCTTTCGATGTCCTCACGTCCGGACGCGAGTTCTACGATGATGGATACACCGAGGAGGAGCAGAATGCAGTCGATCTGCCGTCCACATACCAGCCCAACTCCGCCAACCTCCGCAGCAGCATTCGCGGAACCGACGGCGATGGTGCTCTTGGTGGAAACAACAACAACCACGCGGCGAAGCTCCGCCACCAACACGATTCATCCCTCTCTGCACGTACAAGCATCAACAACGCATCGGCAGCCGCAACAGAGCCGGCAGAGGGAACGACCGATCGACCATTCTTCGGAAGGACAGCAGAACTGCGCAAGCTCAAGTCCATCCAGACTACGATCATCAAGAGCAATGGCTCGCAACAAAAGAATGGCGATGGCCACCAACAACGACCACCCATCTATCCAGCGGTGCTCGTGTGGGGAACAAGCGGAACGGGCAAGTCATGTATGGTGGAGCAGTTCATCAATGACGCATGCTGCTCATGCAGCTATGTGCTGCGCGGGAAGTACGATGAAGGAACTGGCGGCAGCGAGCCCTTCTCTGGCATCATCCAAGCTCTCGATGATCTGGCGACGCAACTCAAGCACGGACCACCGGAAGAGCTCGATCGAATGCGGTCGCTGATTGGTACCGAATTCAGTGGTCGTCAAACAGGAACCAACGGTACACGGTACGGTGACAGCAATGATGGTACCAAACCAGACAACATCACACACCCTGGTAACCACACTCACGCTAATAGCGGCGATAGTGTCAACACCAACAGATCAAGCTCAGGAAGAGGCACGGGATTCCGACTCGAGCTGTCAGGTTTGACTGCGTTGGTGCCATCGCTCTCCATCCTCTTGACCGACGGAAACGCCACAACAACAACTCCATCCGTCATCTCGCAATCGATCATACCCTCTCCATCGGATGATCAAGCATCCGTGGTATCCAGATCTATGTCAATCTCACCATCCGTCATGTCAAGCACGCAGCGATCCATTGCGCACGGCCAATCATCAGCCGGAAGCTCGCAAAACGCATGGAATCGGCTCCAGTACATCTTCATCCAGTTCATGAAGGCCATTTCCACACCGACCAAACCTGTGTACCTGTTCCTCGATGACTTGCAGTGGTCATCATCTGCTGGACTGGAGCTCCTTGCAACATTGATCGCCGATCCTGACCTGGACAGCTTCATGTTGCTTGGTGCCATCCGACAGGACACTGATCCTCACAACAACGAGGTCATCCAGCTGGAAGCAGATGCGGCGTTGAGAACCTCATTCCTGGATCGATTGGTATCACATGATGATGCCGTCGATAAGGATACTGTGGGTGGTCATGGGAATGATGGGAGACCGAGCGAAGCAGGTCGCATCGTCAGCGATCAGAACCAGCAGAACCAAGGGCAGGAGCAATCGCAGGAGCAGTCACAACAGCGACCGCAACAACGACCGCACCTCGAACAAATCACCATCGCCAACCTCTCACTTGGTGACACAGCGCACTGGCTGTCCGATATGTTCGATCGTCCACAGGATGATCCCGATCTGCTCGTCCTCACGAAGAAGCTCTACAAGAAGACTCATGGCAATGTCTTCTTCACGCTCCAAGCCATCGAAGAGCTGAAGCGCAAGAACATCATCGTGTTCAGCCGCATCACCTTCATGTGGGAGTGGAACCTGCCAACGAAGAACAAGAACCGCAACGTCAACACCAACACGCGAGTTGGCTTCGGCACCATCAGCGCCTTCGGTGACGGCCAAGACGATGGCGGCGATGGCGATGGCGATGACGACGACGACGACGATGATGATCTTCCCATCAGTGACAACATCGTTGCTGCCATTGAGAGTCAGCTGAGACAGCTGTCAGATGATGTGCAGCATGTGCTGTCGATTGCATCATACATCCGAGCTCGTTTTGATCTCTCCACTCTCCACAAGGTACTGGATCGCGAACGGGCGCATGCCTCATCAAGCGTATCCGCATCCGCATGGACCCAATCCAAGGTGATGTCAATCCTTCAACAGGCCATCACCGAACGGCTCATCATCAAGTCCACCACTGCCAAGCACAGATACCAGTTCGCTCATGATCGCATCCAACAGGCCGCATACGGACTCATTCCATACGGCGAGGTCAGGGACAAGCTGAGGGTGAGGATTGGCCATTGCCTCCTCGATCTGTACACGCAAGCACAAGAAATCGACCACACAGGCCTTGGCATCGACCATCAAGATGCTCATCAAGGTGATCATCAAGGTTCTCCTGAAGGTGGCAAGGCCAACGTGGAACCACTACAAATGGAGGACCCTCAAGACTACTCCAAAATAGACTATTCCACACAATACCATCCACATTCGCCGCAACAAGATGACACACTGCTCTTCGTCGCAGCAGACCATCTCAACAGCGTTCAAACCAAGGATCACATGTTCTCGGTCGCCATGAACCTTCGCGTCGGAGAGAAGGCGCTGCAGATGGCCGCTCTTGCATCCGCTGCCAGCTATCTGCACAAGGCATCCAATTCATTGAAGCGTGTCCGGAATCCATGGGACGAACACTACAACGTCGCTCTTCGGCTGTGCCAAGCGAGAGCAGAGGTCGAGCTGTCCCTGGGTCATTTCGAGGTTGGATACAAGCTCGGCAATGAGGTGATTGATAGGGCGGTGACGCTGGATGAGACGCTGCAGACGTATCTCTTGATGGCGCGTTCTCTGGGACGAGAGAACAAGCACGCAGAGTCGTTGTCAATGAGTCTAACCGTGGCTCGAATGTCGGGTGTGATCCCACGTCGCTTTTATGTGGCACACATCCTGAGGGACATGTGGAAGATCAAGTCGTACTTGAAGAGGCACACGGATGCAGAGATCTTGGGATTGCCCCTGATGGACAATTATCGAATGGAAATGGCAACTTGCCTCACGTACGAATTCGGACTCAGGTCCTTCCTCACAGGCGCAATTTCACAATGGATACTTCATGTCGCAAAGAACATCAAGCTTACTCTGAGGCACGGAATATGTGAAGGCTCTGCGACTGCATTTGCAGCCTTGGGACAGTTCTACGACAATGCCACGACAGAATATGCATTGGGGGCGCGTTGCGCCAACATAGCACTGCAGATCCTGGAAAAGACCAACGGCAATTACTACGCTGGATCAGTCCAGGCGATGGTGACTATGTACAGCTACCACTACAGACTGCCGACGGAAGATCTGATTAAGAATTTTGACAAAGGATACAGGGTCTCAATGAGCGCAGGTGACTTTGAAACAGGAATGGCACATCTGCAAGGTCGGTGCTTCGCCCTCTACCACGATGGATACGAGCTTCATTCTCTGGCAGATGCTGTGCAGAGTATTCTCAACCATTTCCGAGTGTATCGCGTCGTGTCAGTACGAGGCATGGCAGACAGCTTCTTTCTTCTCACACAATACCTCACGGGGACCGTTCCGATTGATTGGGAAGCCCTTGAGCAGCAGTCTTGGCGAGATCTGAAAACAGACATGCCGGAACCAAGTGAGATATACGAGGTAAAGCCATTCTACTTTACTTCTGCAAGTATTGCCACATACTTCAGGAAATTCAATCTGGCGCATCGACTCACAAGGCTGTTTCAGAAGATCGGACCGAAAAGTGAACTATTCATTCTTTCATCGATGGGTCGACTACTTCTGGGCATCACATCAGCAGCAATGTACCGACAAACAAAGAAAGCAAAATACAGACGGGCCGTCTCCAAGCAAGTTGCTGCTTTTCGAAGCATCATTGACAACATGGGAGACACTCTGCTAACCATGACATTGCTCTTGGAAGCCGAGCACATGTCTCTAGCGGAGCAAGGCAAGACCTTCAAGCCAGTCATCGCCGTCAAAGATGCATACGACAAGGCCATCCGCTACGCACAAGACTCTGGCAACAAGCATTTTGTTGCGCTGGGATGCGAACTTGCTGCTGAATACCTGCATGCGACGAAAGAGCAGCTGCTGAATCAATCAAATTCCAAGTTCGAGGTGAGTATCCCAACCGCCCATGTGTTGTCAAGCGACACGGTCAGCGACTACATGACGAAGGCGGTAAGGCACTACGATGAATGGGGCTGTCAGCCCAAAGTGAAGGATATGCAAGACAGGAGATCTCAGTATCTGAAAGAGTTTGTGCCGAATAGCAAGAGGCGATGATAGCGAGAAGGCCACCGGTAGAGGCGGACTGAAAGGATGGTCAAGCTCGGATTTCCAAGTCTTGTTGGTCTGTGGCAAGAGAGAGCGCATTGGGTGCATTTGTAAGTGGAGCAAATCTCCATAATAGTGTGTGTTAATGATCCTTTCACAGTCCTGTCTGAATAGAATTGACTGTTGGTGTATGCTGTCTCTGGTTGTGCCGTCCACAACACGAGTGTGGCACAATTGCATAGAGTGCGCATGTTAGATCGTACGATGCACCATACCAGTAGATCGCACGAGAACCCGCGGCCGAGCGGCGTTTTGAATCCTCTGGTCGTGTCGAGACAGGACGTCCACATGCGCGAGTTGGGAGTGAGAAGAGCTGTCCAGGGGTTCAAACTCTGATTGTTAACCGTCTGAACCGATAGGAGTACTCGCCGATGTGACGGCCAGACTGATAATAGATCTTCGAGTTATTGCACGACTGGAAATTTCAAAGACGTCTATTTGTGTGCAAACTCGGACCAACTTCTGTCCTCAGCCTGGAGAGAGCTCCGTGTTGGCGCAACGATAACACTGCGAGCACGACGACAGGCACCATGGCCCATCGTTAGAACATTGCCCACTCGTCGCAAACCATTGCTTGAAAATGCATCAACGAAGGCCCGAAGGCTGCAACTTCTCGGAGCTCGCAAACAGACCCCTCGCACCGAAAGTGGCGCTTGCCAAAAGAGCTGTGGCGCAGGAAACAGAATCGATTGTCTGTCGCGAGAAGTGCGTTGCGTCACCCCATTCAGGGGTTCGCACATTGGCGAACCCTGAATGGGGTCGTATTTGGAAGAAGCACATCATTTTGAGCCGCTGCCCTGGCCGTCGTTCTCTTCCTGGGACAACTCTCCGTCTCCAAAATCGGACACCAACCAAAACATCGCATGAGGTGTCTATGTGCGATGGAAGGACAGCACGCCGCCGCCTGCAAAGACAAGTCGCTCGCTCAGCCACACTGCCGTAGTTTTTTGCAAGTTGTTGTGTTGTCCTGTCAGCGCGTATCCAAAAGGACTGTGTTTACACGCAAATCTATCGGAGGCTCTCTTCCAGTGACAGCGTATTGTTGTGACAGTTGGGCGTGATAAATTCTCTCTTTTGCATCCGCCCGTCCACACCAAAGGCCGTCAAATTGATAGATTTCGGTTTAACCAATAACCCAATGATGACCATCAATGACCCGACGATACGACAGAAAGAGTGTCTATCATGCCCAACAGAACATAAAGAGCCTCGCGGCGCTGTTCTTGTCCCTGTTCAAGGTTCTGCGTTGGGGGACGCGCGAAAATGAACACCTTACTTCTCGCTGATGAGTTCCACCGGCGCAAAGAGTTCCCGCACACCAACTCGCGGCGAAGCGTATCAAGCACAACACCAAGAGGGAGAGTAAAGCACCCAGACACACACACGAATCATTTTTGGTGCGCGCAACCACGCCTTCCGATCAGCACCCGGAGATCGTACAGGCAGGCACATCCCTACCTTCCGTCCAATTCGGTCTCAGGAGTATCACCCAACGTGGACCCCTCCGTTCCCGACTTGAGATGACCCGCGCGGAGATTCTGAAACTGACACCAAGGCAAGAATAGATCGGGAGGAGGGCGCGCCGCTGTGAACAGACCAATTGGGAGTTGGATCAATCGAGGTCTTCCACCCGCAAGCAGAAGGTTGGATGCTCCACCTGAACATGGCCGCATTGCCACAAAGACAGCAGACGCAGATTGAACAATGAAGTCTACCAGACCATCCCAGACTGTCGCTGCTTTCGATGTCCTCACGTCCGGACGCGAGTTCTACGATGATGGATACACCGAAGAGGAGCAGAATACAGTCGATCTGCCGTCCACGTACCAGCCCAACTCCGCCAACCTCCGCAGCAGCATTCGCGGAACCGACGGCGATGGTGCTCCTAGTGGGACAAGCAACAACCACGCGGCGAAGCTCCACCACCAACACGATTCGTCTCTCTCTGCACGTACAAGCATCAACAACGCATCGGTAGCCGCAACAGAGCCGGCAGAGGGAACGACCGATCGACCATTCTTCGGAAGGACAGCAGAACTGCGCAAGCTCAAGTCCATCCAGACTACGATCATCAAGAGCAATGGCTCGCAACAAAAGAATGGCGATGGCCACCAACAACGACCACCCATCTATCCAGCGGTGCTCGTGTGGGGAACAAGCGGAACGGGCAAGTCATGTATGGTGGAGCAGTTCATCAATGACGCATGCTGCTCATGCAGCTATGTGCTGCGCGGGAAGTACGATGAAGGAACTGGCGGCAGCGAGCCCTTCTCTGGCATCATCCAAGCTCTCGATGATCTGGCGACGCAACTCAAGCACGGACCACCGGAAGAGCTCGATCGAATGCGGTCGCTGATTGGTACTGCATTCAGCAACGAAAGCAATACCAGTGCCCAAGGAGATGGTGCCACCAGTGCGATGACGGACCAAGACGATGGCACAGCCAAGACACAAAGCACAGGAAGAGGCACGGGATTCCAACTCGATCTGTCAGGTTTGACTGTGTTGGTGCCATCGCTCTCCATCCTCTTGACCGACGGAAACGCCACAACAACAACTCCATCCGTCATCTCGCAATCGATCATACCCTCTCCATCGGATGATCAAGCATCCGTGGTATCCAGATCTATGTCAATCTCACCATCCGTCATGTCAAGCACGCAACGATCCATTGCGCACGGCCAATCGTCAGCCGGAAGCTCGCAAAACGCATGGAATCGGCTCCAGTACATCTTCATCCAGTTCATGAAGGCCATCTCCACACCGACCAAGCCTGTGTACTTGTTCCTCGATGACTTGCAGTGGTCATCATCTGCTGGACTGGAGCTCCTTGCAACATTGATCGCCGATCCTGACCTGGACAGCTTCATGTTGCTTGGTGCCATCCGACAGGACACTGATCCTCACAACAACGAGGTCATCCAGCTGGAAGCTGATGCGGCGTTGAGAACCTCATTCCTGGATCGATTGGTATCACATGATGATACCGTCGATCAGGATACTGTGGGTGGTCATGGGAATGATGGGAGATCGAGCGAAGCAGGGCGCATCGTCAGCGATCAGAACCAGCAGAACCAAGGGCAGGAGCAATCGCAGGAGCAGTCACAACAGCGACCACAACAACGACCGCACCTCGAACAAATCACCATCGCCAACCTCTCACCGGATGACACAGTGCACTGGCTGTCCGGCATGTTCGATCGTCCACAGGATGATCCCGATCTGCTCGTCCTCACGAAGAAGCTCTACAAGAAGACTCAAGGCAATGTCTTCTTCACGCTCCAAGCCATCGAAGAGCTGAAGCGCAAGAACATCATCGTGTTCAGCCGCATCACCTTCATGTGGGAGTGGAACCTGCCAACGAAGAACAAGAACCGCAATATCAACACCAACACCAACGCGCGAGTTGGCTTCGGCACCACAAGCGCCTTCGGTGACAGCCAAGACGATGGCGGCGACGACGACGATGATGATCTTCCCATCAGTGACAACATCGTTGCTGCCATTGAGAGTCAGCTGAGACAGCTCTCGGATGATGTGCAGCATGTGTTGTCGATTGCATCATACATCCGAGCTCGTTTTGATCTCTCCACTCTCCACAAGGTACTGGATCGCGAACAGGCGCATGCCAATCGTACCAATGGCACAAGCAATCGGGGGCCGAGTCAAACAGATGGTGACAAGACAATTGACAGCATTCAACAATTCACATGGGCATCTTCATGGACCCAATCCAAGGTGATGTCAATCCTTCAACAGGCCATCACCGAACGGCTCATCATCAAGTCCACCACTGCCAAGCACATATACCAGTTCGCTCATGATCGCATCCAACAGGCCGCATACGGACTCATTCCATACGGCGAGGTCAGGGACAAGCTGAGGGTGAGGATTGGCCATTGCCTCCTCGATCTGTACACGCAAGCACAAGAAATCGATCACACAGGCCTTGGTATCGACCATCAAGATGCTCATCAAGGTGGCGAGGCCAACGTGGAACCACTACAAATGGAGGACCCTCAAGACTACTCCAAAATAGACTATTCCACACAAGATGACACACTGCTCTTCGTCGCAGCAGATCACCTCAACAGCGCCCAAACCAAGGATCACATGTTCTCGGTCGCCATGAACCTGCGCGTTGGAGAGAAGGCGCTGCAGATGGCTGCTCTTGCGTCCGCTGCCAGCTATCTGCACAAGGCATCCAATTCATTGAAGCGTGTCCGGAATCCATGGGACGAACACTACAACGTCGCTCTTCGGCTGTGTCAAGTGAGAGCAGAGGTCGAGCTGTCCCTGGGCCACTTCGAGGTTGGATACAAGCTCGGCAATGAGGTGATTGATAGGGCGGTGACGCTGGATGAGAAGCTGCAGACGTATCTCTTGATGGCGCGTGCTCTGGGACGAGAGAACAAGCACGCAGAGTCGTTGTCACTTAGTGTGAACGTGGCTCGAATGTTGGGTGTGATCCCGCGTCGCTTTTATGTTGCGCACATCCTGAGGGACATGTTGAAGATCAAGTCGTACTTGAAGAAGCACACGGATGAAGAGATCTTGGGGTTGCCCCTGATGGATAACTATCGCATGGATATGGCCATGCAGATCGGTTGCGAAATCGGACATCGATCGGTTGTACTCAACAATCCAATTCCTTTCCTTCTTGAAGCGTGCAAAGCAGTCAAGATGACGATCAAGTACGGCATATGCGAAGCATCTGCGGTCGCCTTCATTGGGCTGGGAATGGTATTGAACAATCCTCTCAATGATTACTCCTCGGCAATGCGATGTGCCAACATCGCGCAACGTATAATGGATTTGACGCACGGAGGACAACTTGGCGGACTGGTAGATATGGGCGCGAACGAATACATCTTCCGATTCAGTCTTTCGACCAAAGAGGTTGATCGTTTCGCTCAGAAAGCATACCACCGTTCAATGCAGGCAGGCAACTTTGAACTTGGTCTCACAATGTTGCAGTGCCAATTCGCCGTGTTTTACTTCCAGGACTCCACACTACATGACCTGAGAAAAAGAATCGGCCACGCGCTGCAACAGTCTCGGATATACCGGGTCGCTTCGATGGATGGAGTTTCCCATTCCTATCTCCGGCTCGCCCAGTCTCTGAGCGGAATCGAGACGGTGGATTGGTCGAAAATCCATTCTCAATCAACCAGAGACCTAACGCAGCATCCACCAGAGCCTTCACAACAGCTTGAGTTGAAGCTGGAGTGCTTTGCTTCGGCCTGCGTGGCGTACTATGGCGAAAGACACGAAGATGCGTACCGACTGGCGAAGCTTTTTCGTAGCATAGGAGACAAGAACGAAACATTCATTCTGGTGTGCGATCGTTTCTACATGACAGGCTTGACAGCATCCGCCATGTACAGGAAAACGAAGAAGCGGATGTACAGGCGAAAGCTCCGTGCGCAGCTGACCACTCTCCAAGACCTCGTCCAGAAGAAGGGAGATGGCCTTCGTCTCTGCAAGCTGCTATTGGAAGCAGAAGATCGATCACTGTCGGATACCAAGGGGGATCCCCGTCTTATCCACAAGGTACTGGGAGCGTACGAAGCAGCCATCCAAGTCGCTCTCGAAGAATCATCCATGCAGATGATTGCGCTCGGCTACGAGCTCGCTGCGGAGCACCTCATCCGAAGCAAGGAGCAGGCGAGAGCCAACCACAGGCGAAACAATGGCGATGCCCGCTATCCCAATGGTGTCGTTTCCGATGATACGATCAAGCAATACTTGGAGCAGGCGTTGAAGCACTACCACGCATGGGGATGCCTGTTGAAGATCAACCTCATCTGCCACTCTCGATCCCGATACGTCAAGAGTTGGCACCCAGAGAAGATACAACAGTCGCAGACACCATATATATATATATCACACGGATTATAACTGTTAAGTCATGCGCCGGGGGCGCTTTGATTCCGCCTCATTTATTCTACGTGTCGGCACGCAGCGGGAACGGATGCATGTGTGTTACGTCTGTGTATTGGGAAGCTGCCGGGGGTTGGGGCTTGGCTCGCGTAGTGGCGGTGTTCGGGCGGTGCCGCCGTGTGTGTGGGCGTGGCTTCGACGGCTATGGTTGCGCATCCAGTTTACTAGCACCTTATCGGCTGGCGGGGCAGAGTCGCCTAGGCCTTGACGCAACGCTTGGACCCACGGAACGAGCTGGCTGATCGCTTCGGTGCTCGGAGGGTGCTCCCAGAGTGGCCGCAGCACAGCTGGTATGGTGGCCGGCAGCTGTGTACGCAACGCTTGGAAGTACTGGAGCAGAATCGGAGCCATGTCATCCGAGGCGAGGTTCACTTGGGCCTCGTTTCGATCCTGCCATTGGGCTAGCACGGCGTGCCACAGGGTGTTGGTGACACTGGTCTGCCAGTCATGGAGCAACCGAGGGCTCCGCCTGCGACGATGGGGCGCCATGGGTGGTGCTTGTATTCCCACTGGTGGGCCCATCCTCCCCAGACCATGGCAGTCCAATCAATCTTGCTTTGCTGCAATTGTATTGCCTTGGTGGGGGAATCGCGGATGCCAGACGGCGGAAGACCGCTGGTGGTGATGCGTTGGATGGCGGTGCACACCGGCTGGGCGACGGCCGGTGGTGTTGTGGGTGGTCGCACGATTGACCGCACCTTTTGTAACGCCTTGGTCCAGAGGGCGCGGCTGGATGCGCCAGGGCACATAATGATGTGAGAGTTGTCCTCAGATAGCCCGCACCTAGGGCAGCGTTCGGACTTTGCCTGTTGTCTTCTCGCCATATTCTTGCCGCTGGCGCTGGTGCCTGTCATGAGTTTGAGCAGGGTGCGTCGCTTGCCGCCTTTCCATCTCCGTGAGACCGAGCGCAGAGGTGACCAGTCTACTTCAGCCGGCTGGCTGCTTCCCCATCTATCACACCATTTGGCTCGGATGTCGTTGCGTAGGAGGGCTTTGGATACTGTCCAGTAGTTGAGGTCAGAGAGCGTGCCGCGAGCTGTGCTTAGATGCCATCCTCCGGTCGGAACCACAAGCTCAGGGGTGGCCAGCCCAGGCTGGGCGAAGGCTGTGTCCCAGCGGCGGCCTGCGTGCACATCTGCGAGCACGTTCATTTTCTCCCAGTCTGACAGCTGGCGGCCGTCGTCATCAGCGTGGCCTTGAACCTCTTGCTGCCGGAACCTCACTGGAGACCTCTGTAGGCATCTGACCAGTTCAGACCACAGGTCGTGGTTGGGCTTGCCGGGCTCTGGCCATTTGAATGGATCGACCACTCGCAATGCTCTGTTGTTATTGCACGCGATTGTGGCCGCGCCTTGGACTCCTGCCCATTCGGCTACCGAGGTGATGATCCACACTGTCATGAGTACGCCGGCAAGCTCCGATCGATTTGAGTCTGTGGCATGCGACCCGGCCGGGACTTCTGACGCTGCGACGATTTGGTGGGTGTCGTCGCTTGGGTTGTGCTGGATGACGGTGGCTGCCGTCCCCTGGTTGTTTTTGGCGGATGCGTCGCTGCATGCTGAACACGTGCCCTCGGCAATGGCTTGGACCAGGCAGTGGATGTTGCCTCGGACTTGGACGTTGGACAGCATGTGCGATTCCGCCGGCCCTTTGCTTCGCAGCCATTCGCGCAGTGTGGCTGGAGTCGGTGGCCTGCGTATGCGTCCTCTGGATATGATGACCATGCCTGACCGCCTTGGTGCTCGGTCGACCACAGTGACGGACGCCACTCCAGGCCTGTCAGCGGCTGAGGCCTGACCTGGCAGCAAGATCGCCCCGTTCTGCTGGGTGGTGGTACGCCTTGCCGGGATGAGCAGCCATGGCCCCAACGTGTGCCGCATGTGCCATCCTGGTCGATCTGTGGCCACGAGCGTCGCCAACACTTGGTCCCACGCCTCCCAGGCTTTCTTGGAGACACTTCCCACCGATGGCCATTTTGTGGTCCCAGCTGGCAGACGTGAGCGCTGGAGGATGCGTGACCGAACCTGATCTCCTTGGGCGTTGGCAATGTCCGACAGCCAGAGCACTCGTAGATGCATTCTGGCCACATTTGCCTGCGCAATTATGGAGCGATGAACCCCGGCGAGTATGGCGAGGTGCATAACGGGGGCGTCTCCTTCTCTCGGTGGTGTCTCCTGGAGGTGTCGCTCTGTCATGACGATGCCCAGTTCCGTGGCCGATCGGAACGTGTCCTGCCACCACGTGGTCGCCGTCCAGGCTCTCCACTCAGTTTCGGTCTGTTGGAGACGGCCGGGGAGTCCTGTCCATAGCTCCAGGTGCCGCAGGGACGTGCGTAGCAGCCGGCCTGTGTCTGTGGGCCGTTCGAAGTGTCTCACTATCATTGTCAGGTGTGCGACCACTTGGTTGGTGTAGAGGTGCGGAACTCCCAGTCCCATGTCGTCACTGTGTCCGAACACATAGTCCCTCGCGATGGTCCTTGCAATCCCCATGGATGGCAGTGCAGTGGTGAAAGCTGCGCTCATTACTGCTTCCCATTGTGTGCGAGACATGGTGGTAGCTGGGGAGGTGTATGTGAGAGCTGGCCACAGCACTGATTTCGTGGCAATCTTGACGTCCTGCTTGTGAATTCGGGATGTTCGGATTTTGTTGGCCCATTCCCTTGATTTCAGCAGAGGATATTCCGCATGCTCCGTTTGCCGTCCATCTCGCCGCGACACCATGCCCAAGTATTTGGATGCCGATCTGGGGCTGGAGATGGCCAGTTGGGTCTTGTTGCCTGTGGGGTTGCGCATGTGAATGCTCTGGGTTGGAGCGGTGAGATCGTATACCCACTTGACTCGGTTCCACTTGAACCGTATCAGCTGCCAGAAGCTCTTCGACGGCTCCAACGCTCCTCCCATGGCCGTCAGCAGATCATCCCAACTGCTCATAGCTGTTTGAAACATCGCTGCTTGCTCGTTGGGCTGTGCCGTCAGCAGGCTGTGCATGACATTGGTGTCGTCGACATAGGCTGTGCCCACTATCATGTGCTGCTCGTTGGTGATCGGGTTGTGAACCCTGAGTCCGTGGCCCTGTGACCGCATGCTATCAATGATGGCAGAGCTGATGAGCAGCCAGCCCGTCGGCGCCAATCCTAGTCCCTGCACCAGGCCTTGCAGGTGGTTGTGGCGCTGTTTGCCTGAGTATGAGGACTCTGATGTTCCTGCCGATGTGCGGATCCTGTGTGTCATAGACTGAAGTGTGTTCAGGGTGCTTGTGATGGGAGGCTTGGGCACTCCTTGCCTTTGAAGGGCCAAGCTGAAGATGGGGTGTGCGATGCGGTCGTAGCATCCTTTCGCGTTGTTTGAGCATATTGCATAGTGCGCTCCTGTGATTTGGTGGATGTCGTCAATTAGAACTGAGTTGAGCAGGACTTCTTGTGCGGTGTGGGCCTTCCTGCTGCCATACTGTTCAGCTGCGATGGTGCCTTGGAACTCTGCGTGGGCACAAGCTTGCTTTCCTAGGAGGCAATTGTTCATGTTGAAGTCGCCCTCCATTAGCCCAATTGTCCGGGTCTGGGTAACAGAGAGGTCGCCAGGCTTCTTGCGGAGCTGGATGTCCACGCACTGTTGCCACCTCTTGAGACTGTATCCTGTGCGATAAGGGATCTCGCGCATGACAGCATCGATGGTAGCCAGAGTCTTGTCGGTAGCATTGACCTTCCAGCACCCAAAATGGACTCCTGACGGTCCGGACGAGGTGCTCTCCTTGATCTTTGCCCATCCTTGGGAATGGTCAGGCTGGCTGATCTGGAGTTGGCCGGCGTCCCACTCTGTTGTTCCAGAGGGTTTCTTGAGAGCTTGTAGCAGATCTCGTGTGCGGGCCTCGATTTGCGTCGGGACTATTCCGTGGAGCACCGCTGTGGCCACAGAGTGAGTGCCGTAGCGTCCGAGCGCGCGTTTGAGAGGCCTTTGGCACACCTCTGCTCGCCATGCTTGGCTGTACTTGTCCACGTTGTTGTTGCAACAGGCCCTGGCAACGTCTTCTCCGGACGTAAGCAGTCGCCCACTACCACCTGGTCCATTGTCTACCACTATCGACACTTGCGCGTCAGACCCTGCGGCCTGCAATGACCACTTGATACTTCGGTATATGGCCTTTGTCTCCTCGCGCTGAAGTATTTGAGCTCGGTATTTGGATGTGTTGCGTCCAGATCGCGTCACTTCTGCTTCGTCTTCTGCCAGGAATGTCCATCGGTGGGTGTCTGCGTTGCGTTTTTCTTGTTTGTACTCCTTCCATGCCGAGTTCTTGTGGTGCTGCATTTCGGCTGTCGTCATGCCTCTCGTGCGCGTCGTCAGCTTGGCCTTTTTTGGCCGTGTCTACTGTCCGTCCGTTGATTTGGTGACCTTTGCGGCGCTTGACGCTGAGCGTCCAGAACTTGTGCTCCCAATGGAGCCTCGCCATGATCGGTGAGAACGGTACTTGTCCTGTGCGCACTTTCCTGCACTTGCTTTCGGCGTGTAGCATCGCCGTCACCCTGTCGTTGCCAGTGACTCCAGCCTTCTCGCTTGCAGCGGTGAGATCGGGCCTGCGCCGATGTCAGCGTCAAGTTCTTGTGCCCTTTGTAGGAGCTTGAGTGTGGTGGCTTGCGCGGTGTACACTTGCTTGTACTTCCTCACCGTTGCGGGTTGGTTCATCTGGAGTCTACGTCCTCGAAATGGCATCGTAGGCGTCTTGGTCGGCCCGAAGAGACCGGCTTCGCCCACATCCATCCATATTGTTCTGTGGTCCCAGCTGCCGTAGGCCGTGGCGCCGAGCTTTGTCGGCCTGATATCGCTCGTTGCCCATATTCTGTCGATGGGGACGTGGCTCCTATTCCGGATCATGGTTGCGTAGGGCCGGGTGATTGCTGTGGTGTGGTGCTCTCGTAGCCCTTCCGCTGACATCATGTGGGCGATCTTGGACCGTCGGATGTCCATATTCACGTCTCCTCCTATGACCACGGACTCGCCTGCTTGTTTCCGCTGCGCTATTTGGGTGCTGAGATCTTGAATGAGGAGGTCGATGGGGTCCAGCATGGACTGCCGTTGCGCCGCTCTGACCGCTTGCTGGTTGTAGACGGTGCCTGCTGTGTGTGTCGATTTGGTGGGAACGTACACTGACACTGCGCGAACTTTGATGCCTTGTCTGCCCTGGAGGAGCACGCTCGCCCATCTGCCGCACTTTTCCGGGTCGTTGTCGCGAGCAAGGACTCTCCCTGCAAGTTTGCCATGCACCACTATCGCTGTGCCTCCCCATTGCCTTGGGTTGCTGTGCTCGGTGCGGCAGTGGGCTGTGCTCGTCTTCGTCATCCTCAGATGCTGGTCTGCTCTGCGGTCCAGGGTCGCTTCTGTGGGTATTTTACTCCAGTTAAGGCCAACCTCTGTGAGCATGAGGATGTCTATTTTGTGTTATTTGACCGTCTGCCACAGGTCGTCGTTCTTTGGGTCCGTGGCGTCCGGCGGTATGCTGCCCACGTTGAGTGCGGCTATTCTGATTTGGGTGGCCGGCTTGTTGTCCGTCTTTTGCCCCAGGTGTTGTAGCTGGTCGCTCGATTCATCCGATCTCGAGCGTCCGGTGTTGTCGGGTCCGTTGCGGTTCGGGCTGAACTGTGTCTGTCTGTGGCTGCCTATCATGGCGACTGGCCTCCATTCGGCGGCGGAGGATCGCCGTGGGGTTTGCCCAGTTCTTGACGGAGCGCCTGCACTTGTGCCAACAGCTGTGCCTCCCTTGTCTGAGTCTGGTTGTATTTGGTGTTGGCGCCGGCGCGCAGGATGCTTTCCGGATTGGTGGCGTTTTGGGGGTTGTGGCTTGGAGTTTTGGAGCCGTCGTCGCTCTCGTCGTCCGCAGTTGGGTTGGGCACAGCTGTGTATGCTGAGTCCATCGACTTGTTGGCGGTGCCGATCGTTGAGTTGGGGTTGAACAGGCTGCGGTTGTCCAAGGCGGCGGGTCGGTGGTTGGTGGGCATCATCTCTGGGATGTTTGTGATGATTTCGCTGGCTGGGAATTCCTCGTCGGCGATGTCCTCGAGGTTGTGGGTATCCGGGGATGTGTAGTCGTTTGTCTCCGGGTCGTACACTATGTTGAGACTCGCTATCCACACTTCCAGGCTGAACCATTTCTCTGCCTTGGGTCCAACTTTGTGCCTGGAGATGGCCGGCAGGAGACTCATGAAGTGCTTGGCTTCCTCGAGGTACTCTGGGAATGAGTGTGCGACGATTTGGTCGTCCGTGCCTCTCGCCCTGTCTACACTGTGGACGATTCGTTTCCCTTCGTCGTTTGTTTCTCTCAGGATGAGTTTCCGGAGGGTGATGGAGTGGCTGTCGTTACCTTTGACTTTCTTGTCAAGGTGTAGCACACCGTCAGAGTCGGAGTACTCTATCACCGATAGGATGGCTTGATGTTTCGCCACCAGTCCGTCGAGGAATTCACTCTTCTTTTGGGACAGTTGCTCGTACTTCTTGTCGGGCAAAAACCGGAAGTTGGTGGCTCCCGGCCTTTCGTCTTTGGTGTTGAACAGGTTGGTCACCGCTTCCACTGCAGCATATGCCTGGGATCGTTCGACCTCCAGCTTCACTGCTCGCCACGGTTGTACCGTCCAGTGCCTTTGCCGTCCTTGTATTTCTCCCTGGTCTCGTCACTGACTTGAATGATGTTTTTGATCTTCCCTCCTACCCTGATGTTGCTGTTGGTTCTTCGGAAACTCTGGTTGATGATCTCCACTGTGCTGTCAACGTCTGTGAACCCTTGTTGGCAAGTTCCGTGATTGGTAGCCTACGATCGTGGAGGGTGGTGTTGGTTGATAGTTGTTCGTTTGCTATTTCATTTCTTGGCTACTCCGATCCTCTCTGTGTACGCCCGTTCTCTTGCCCGATGCTCTTGGCACTTCAATTGGTCTTGTAGATTCGGTCGTCCGACTATGAGTCGGTACGCGAGATGCTCTCTCGCTCCTCTCTGTATTCTCTCTCTCTCTATCTCAGCATCGCGTGCTTCGTGCTACGCGATATTACATGTTCAAAGCGTACTCCGCATTCGACACTCCGTTCGTTCAGTACTGGTTCCTACTCCATGAGTACTTACCATTTGAAGTTCACCTTCTGTATCCATGATGCTGATCCCCTTCGGTCATCGGATCTTCGCCTCCTGCTCTGACTTGGAGACAGATGTCGACGTGATGACACGATGACATCCTGTTGACGTCAGTAGGCGTCCTTCTGCTTTCCAGATGCCACGTTCCATTGGTGATGCAGTGGTCTGTCAGATGATATCGTCATCTGAGGTTTAGTTGGGAAGTACCTCGAGATTCTCTTGGTACCATTGATGGATGGACGGACGATGTTCTAATTCTCTCAGAAATCGTCGATTGCAAATTTCCTCCAGAAATTCTGCTCATTTTCGTGTGTTCCGTTTCCGCTGTAATTCTGACGAATCACAGCATACTATCGACACGAATGTAGTTATACCGTCCAAGTGCGTATGAGAGAATAACGGGTGAACGATGCACATATACACGTACATCTCGGCATATACTCACATGTACATCTCGACATGAATAAGTTCCCAACCAGGGTGTTCCCGTGACAAATGGAAGATTGTGATCTGATTGAATGAACCGATCTGTGTGATGCCTACGACTCGGCGATGTCTAAGGCATCGAAACTATCAGCGGAGGACATCGTGCTTTTGTGCATGAACATGGGGTACTTGGTGGGGCATGCATGTCCATGATGAATTTGCGATGAGTGCAAGATGGATGCCTGCTAAACCAACAGAGGGACCCATGGTGATCTCAGAAGGAGATCAGACTTTGAAGTTGAGAGCAATGAAGAGCTCACAGTTCAGAGAAGTAGATTCTAACAAACAATTAGCTTTCTACTATCACCACCACCCTGGATTTCCAACATAGGTTGGTTGTGCTGATCTTGAGTTGTGCTATTAGTTATTTAGAATAGTCTGCATTGTGAGTTGATCAGTTTGAGATGTAGGATGAAGAAACGATACTCAGAGTTGTAGTTGATGAGGAAGTAGTTGATGTTGATTGTAGTTGTTATGATTTAGAAGTTGGGATTACAATTACATCTACGTGTAGAATTGTGTGTGTTGTGGAGCGGTTGATTTTGGCAAGTTGACAGAAACGATCGCGACTTTGCCGTTTGTGAAACGACAATTTCCAATCGTTTCTCACTTTTGTTCGTGGATCGACCTTCCGTGAACAGGGACACCCGGCAAAATGGGTCGAATTAGTCGATATTGGAGATGACTGACCCAGCCAATCAGAGCTTTCTGTATTGGCGATGACAACTGTTTTCCCGAGAAGAAAGTTCTTGATTCAAACTAGTGTTCTCGGGAACTCTTTGCGGGTCACAGACGCCAATTTCATTTATGGGACACATGGGCAGAAACTCCGAGAATGACCTTCGCTAAGTTTGCCTTGGTTAAATCCCGAGCAATCGTGCCAACACCAAACCCCTGATTTATTTAGACGTCATTCGAATTAAATAGACGTCATTAGATTTATTTAGACGTCATTAGAAATAAATAGTCGTCATTAGATATATTTAGACGTCATTCGAAATAAATAGTCGTCACTAGATTTACTTAGACGTCATTCGAAATAAAAAGTCGTCATTCGACTTATTTAGATTTAGGCGCTGATTGTCATCGGTATTGACGGGACTCGGTCATTTGGGCCAGCGGCATCGATGCCTCGTTGTATTTGTCCGAAGTAGGACCAACAGGATGCCTCACTAAGTTCTTCGAAAGGAGGTTCGTTCTTCGCCAATCGCGGAATGTCAATTGCGGCTTTCTTGTGTCTGGTGACAAAATCGGTTTTGGATGTCGAATTAGTCGTACTAGTCGAGTTTCCGTCTCCGCTGCTTTTTGCCGGGTGTCCCAGCCACATGGTCACACATGTGCATGACAAGATGTGACAAGATGTTGCAAACCGACAGCCATTTTCACAAGACAATGCGCGACTGTAGTTCCGCATAAATCTTCTGTTGTCATTTTGTGTTTGTCACATGGTTCTATATATGTTATCTTATGGGTGGATGGAATCCAATGCTGGATTCCATCCGCGGTCACATGATGATTTGGATCCCATGCCGGATCCAACCATCTGCAACTCTCAGTTGGATAGTGTGGCTCTGCACTGACCATAAGAGGTCCAGTGTTGAGAAAGGATGATCTCTTCCTCTCTCATTCTCTCTCTCTCTCTGCTATCTGTGGTAGTCATTCTATGCTCGAGTACAATGGCTTGACATCTTGGTTGAGGTTGTGTTTCGAGAACACAGGTTGTCAGGCGACGGGAATCGGTGTTAGATTCCCTGCTCATGTTGAAGCAGGGAAGTTCTCCTTGCCACTGTCGTGCAGGGTTGTCAGCTAGCATAGCTGATAATGGAATCAGAGTTAGATGCGACACGATATCTCAGAGGAGCATAGTTCCCGGAGTGTATTGATCCCATTGACTCAAGTAAGGTTTGAGTCAGCAGTAATTCATGAGTGATAGTGGGAGAAGGAGGTAAAGGAGGGATTGTTCCGTATTTGTTGGTGGGAGGTTTCGCGCCAAAATTGACGCGCCAATAACAAATTCATGGTGAGACAAGGAACACACTAAGTGGAATGTAGTCCGTTCTTTAGATGAACTTCAACTAAGATGGAATTAGGCTGTGCTTAATTGAACTTCAATTCGCTCTCTTCGGTTTTTGTTTCTGTTGTTCTCGTCCAAATGTGACAAAATCGTAAATTGCCTCGCCCTCTGGAACACCCAACATTTTGTCCGATTTTCACTTTTCTAGCTCGTGATCTAATTTACCGGGACTTAATACACTGCGTTGAGACAGAAAAGTGAATCGCCTGAAATCCTGAAAATCGTAGATAGGGTTACGCTATTTCTATTTAATTGTCGTTGGTCCAGGCAAGAGAGAGACCGGACAAAAGCGGAGAAACTTGGTCAGACCGGACAGACCGGACAGACCGGACAAACCGGACAGACCGGACAAAACTCAAGAATTTATCGAACTATTTAACGGACGGTTAATCGAATATAACGGACATTTGGATCGTGAAGAAACAGACAAAACTACTTCGCACGGAGTGACGCAAGCCAACCCAAACCACAAGAACAGATCAGTGAAACAAGACAACAAGCCAGCTTCGCACTGAAGTATGGCATCATGCCAATGCAAATGTCCAGTTCTATTGTGTTATGTGTGTTGTTCTTATTACTGTTTTGTGGTATGACATCAAATCTCAAAGAGTTCTGCTCCATCATCCTGATGGTATTGCACAATGACACAAATGGCTTCAAACACATGCTTCTGCTTTTCTGTGCCATGCAAAAAGTGATCTCCAGCACGCTGAAGAACTCCAGTCTCTCATTGAAGGTCTCATGATGCAACCGTGCTCTGCTCTTGAAGTTTTCAATTTCTGGCCCATCGAGCTCATTTGGTGTTCACATCATATTCTTTTTCCATACGACTCGTCCTGTGCCCACGATCAGCAATGATGACTTTTCCGCCTGTGATCTGATGCAACAATTCTTTACAACAAATAGTCAAGTCATGTTTACCTCCTTGGTGGAGCCCGTGGATCCCAACACACTTTGAGTGGCACACAATGATTGCGATCTCGTATTTGAGAGCACCGTGGTTGAACTTCTTCGAGCCCCATGCCAGATCTGTGTTGAGTGTTGAGTGTTTCTGCTCCCATACATGAAAATCTGTGCTGTCAACTGTGGCAATGAAAGCTGTTCCCTCTTGATCATTCAATGAGCTTGGCCAAACAATCATGTCAGCTTTCATTGCTGCAATCATTTTGATCCAGCACCATAGATGACTCCATATTGCATACTATCAAAATATCCCATATGCTGCATCAAGGATGTTGGCATTCTTTGGATAGGTCCATAGAAAGCATAGAACTGCAAGGAACATTCAGAAGCCTCTTCCAGTGTTGTCATATTGTGATATCTTTGCTGCGGAAGTAGTGGTTGTGTGCATGTCATCCCAAATACCTGAAATAGTTTCCGGACAAGATGCATAGTGAGATTGGAACATGGTATTTCTTTGATCCATTGTCATGTCAAGAAACAAAGGGCAAAGACCAGTTCAGCAATAAAGCCTTGTTCCAGGACACCCAATGGTTAAACAACAAACATTTGTACAGAGGGTATGTGTGGCTTCTGTTGATGTGATGTGGTGGCAATGCTTCTGGCTTTGTTGTCATTGGTATTCTCTCCATTAGGTGTGAAATTGCCAATATGTTTGGTGCATTTTGGTTGATCTTCCCTACTTGAGGATTTGTCAATATCATCGCTGTGTTCTTGGTTGTGAGATTGATGCTGTTGCAATGTGCAAGCATTGAGTCAAGAAAAAAGAAGTTTCAACATAGAAAGTCTGTGTCAGAAATATTCATTCTTGAGGGTATTTTCCACAGGACTCCAATCATTGTCATCCAATGCAAGGAAGACATCAGAGTATGTGGAGTGCAAGTCCTGTCATAGCCAAAGTGTTGTGGAATTTTGCAGCACAAGTGGGATAGATGGATCATGATTGTGGATCACCATAGTGAGAGAAGTCCAAGACATTGATGATGCTGTTCCTGTGGTTGCGTACCTTGAGGCAGGCACTGTCATCATGACAAGAAAGGGCAAGAACAAATGAAGTTTGATTTGTGATCTTTCTCTTGCTGCATTCTGTTGTCCTCACTTTGGTTGTATCACTGTTTTGTCATTGTGTTCTATGTTTGCTGCAGGTACTTGGCAACTTGGTCTGTTCTTTGTCTATTCTTGGCACAACACATCAAGCAGTCCAATTGGAGAATGCTTCTTGCTGCTCCTGCATCCGTGGATGGACAAGCTTGAATTTTTGCAACAGTTCATTCTTCTTGAATGTTTGGGGCAAGCTCTCTCGTTTCATCTCTCAGGAACTCAGACAGCCAGGCATCATACCAAGCTTGAAGAATCGCACAGAAGCCAAATCCTGAGTGAAATCATCATTGTTCCACAGAATCAACAAGAAAGGAGTGGTCAAGACATAGCACAAACACCACAGTATACTCCAAACATCCCCACCATGTCAAGAAGAGAGGGTTGTATCAAGTGAAAGGCTAGCAAAGCAAAATTCATCATTCTACAGGACTTGCTAGATGGTGTCTTGCCAATGACTGAAGAAGAGTTATCTGCTGCAGAAGTGTGGGACACATGCTGCTTCCACATGGCTGAATTTGTTGATGTTGTGCTCAGCCAGTTTGAAGCTCACCTTCGCGATCATTGGAAACAGTTGGGCAAGAAAGAGTTGCATCCCATGGTGGAATTGGCCTCATTGGAACATGATAGATGCATACACCCAAGAGAAGCAATGAATTCTTGTGGAGGCTTGGTGCTCAACATGTCCACTGCAAGTATGCTCCTCCAACAAGACATCCTAGAAGTTGAACAAACGGAGGTGACACCATCAGAGTTGCAGCAAACCTGACCAGTATATATGTGCAATTTGGAAAACACAAATTCAAAGAACACATCTACCAGGAAGTGCGACAACTCAAGCTTATTTTCTATCTTGAAACCAAGCACGGCAACCCTCAATTGAGTAGAGCGTATTGAACTTGAGCAAAGTGTCTCAGAATGGAGTACGAAACATTAAGAACCAGCATCACTCTTCACAGCTTTTGCTATCTACTTTCCACATACTAATCGCATCAACCAAAAATACTTGCCGGAGGTAGTCCTCCACGCTCAACCCAGACACTCGCAATGTTGCTCCCATTTGATCCATCGCACGTTGCCGCGCCGACCTTCAGTGCAGGTTTGGGTACACTGTCCGTTAACAGTGTCCGCTAAGTTCGTTAATTTTGTCCGGCCGTTTTGTCCGGTCTGTCCGGTCATTTTGTCCGGTTTGTCCGGTCGTTTTGTCCGGTCTGTCCGTTTTGTCCGGTCATTTTGTCCGGTCTGTCCGGTCTGACCTAGTTTCTCCGGTTTTGTCCGGTCTCTCTTGATGAGCGTGAACGAACCACAATTGAAGTAAAATAGCGTAACCCTAAGTATGCTTTTTGGGATTTCGGCTGATTCACTTTTCTGTCTCAACGCCGTGTATTGAGTCCCGTTATATTAAGTCACGAGCTAGAAAAATGAAAATCGGACAAAATGTTGGGTGTTCCTGGCATTCACAGCAGAACACGAATAACGTTTGGACACTGTTCTTGTGCCTGCCCAAGCCGCTTTTTTTTTCTTTGTCGTAAGGACAGGAACGCCTTCCTTCACATTGATCAGTTCCGCTGACAAAATGAGTCCCTCGCACCACCAATCCACAGCAAAGCGCATCGAATGCGACACTGAGGGAAAGGCAACCGCCACAAACACAGTCACGAATCATTGTTGGTGCCCACAGCCACGACTTCCCATCTCAGGAAGCGCCGATCAGCACCCCAGAAATCGTACAGGCAGCACCCTCGCCTTCCGTCCAATTCGGTCTCAGGAGTATCAACCAACGTGGACCTGCATTGCCACAAAGACAACAGACGCAGATTGAACAATGAAGCCCATCAGACCATCCCAGACTGTCGCTGCTTTCGATGTCCTCACGTCCGGACGCGAGTTCTACGATGATGGATACACCGAGGAGGAGCAGAATGCAGTCGATCTGCCGTCCACATACCAGCCCAACTCCGCCAACCTCCGCAGCAGCATTCGCGGAACCGACGGCGATGGTGCTCTTGGTGGAAACAACAACAACCACGCGGCGAAGCTCCACCACCAACACGATTCATCCCTCTCTGCACGTACAAGCATCAACAACGCATCGGCAGCCGCAACAGAGCCGGCAGAGGGAACAACCGACCAAGCATTCTTCGGAAGGACAGCAGAACTGCGCAAGCTCAAGTCCATCCAGACTACGATCATCAAGAGCAATGGCTCGCAACAAAAGAATGGCGATGGCCACCAACAACGACCACCCATCTATCCAGCGGTGCTCGTGTGGGGAACAAGCGGAACGGGCAAGTCATGTATGGTGGAGCAGTTCATCAACGACGCATGCTGCTCATGCTGCTATGTGCTGCGCGGGAAGTACGATGAAGGAACAGGCGGCAGCGAGCCCTTCTCTGGCATCATCCAAGCTCTCGATGATCTGGCGACGCAACTCAAGCACGGACCACCGGAAGAGCTGGATCGAATGCGGTCGCTGATTGGTACTGCATTCAGTGGTCGTCAAACAGGAACCAGCGGTACACGGAACGGTGGCAGCAATGATGGTACCAAACCAGACAACATCACACACCCTGGTACCTACACTCACGCGAATAGCGGCGATAGTGTCAACACCAACAGATCAAGCACAGGAAGAGGCACGGGATTCCGACTCGAGCTGTCGGGTTTGACTGCGTTGGTGCCATCGCTCTCCATCCTCTTGACCGACGGCAACACCACAACAACAACTCCATCCGTCATCTCGCAATCGATCATACCCTCTCCATCGGATGATCAAGCATCCGTGGTATCCAGATCTATGTCAATCTCACCATCCGTCATGTCAAGCACGCAGCGATCCATTGCGCACGGCCAATCATCAGCCGGAAGCTCGCAAAACGCATGGAATCGGCTCCAATACATCTTCATCCAGTTCATGAAGGCCATCTCCACACCGACCAAGCCTGTGTACCTGTTCCTCGATGACTTGCAGTGGTCATCATCTGCTGGACTGGAGCTCCTTGCAACATTGATCGCCGATCCTGACCTGGACAGCTTCATGTTGCTTGGTGCCATCCGACAGGACACTGATCCTCACAACAACGAGGTCATCGAGCTGCAAGCAGATGCAGCGTTGAGGACCTCATTCCTGGATCGATTGGTATCACATGATGATACCGTCGATAAGGATACTATGGGTGGTCATGGGAATGATGGGAGATCGAGTGAAGCAGGGCGCATCGTCAGCGATCAGAACCAGCAGAACCAAGGGCAGGAGCAGTCACAACAACAATCACAACAACGACCGCACCTCGAACAAATCACCATCGCCAACCTCTCACTCGATGACACGGCGCACTGGCTGTCCGACATGTTCGATCGTCCACAGGATGATCCCGATCTGCTCGTCCTCACGAAGAAGCTCTACAAGAAGACTCATGGCAATGTCTTCTTCACGCTCCAAGCCATCGAAGAGCTGAAGTGCAAGAACATCATCGTGTTCAGCCGCATCACCTTCATGTGGGAGTGGAACCTGCCAACGAAGAACAAGAACAAGAACCGCAACACCAACACCAACACGCGAGTTGGCTTCGGCACCACCAGCGCCTTCGGTGACGGCCAAGACGATGGCGACGGCGACGGCGATGACGACGAAGACGACGATCATGATCTTCCCATCAGTGACAACATCGTTGCTGCCATTGAGAGTCAGCTGAAACAGCTGTCAGATGATGTGCAGCATGTGTTGTCGGTCGCATCATACATCCGGGCTCGTTTTGATCTCTCCACTCTCCACAAGGTACTGGATCGCGAACGGGCGCATGCCTCATCAAGCGTATCCGCATCCGCATGGACCCAATCCAAGGTGATGTCAATCCTTCAACAGGCCATCACCGAACGGCTCATCATCAAGTCCACCACTGCCAAGCACAGATACCAGTTCGCTCATGATCGCATCCAACAGGCCGCATACGGACTCATTCCATACGGCGAGGTCAGGGACAAGCTGAGGGTGAGGATTGGCCATTGCCTCCTCGATCTGTACACGCAAGCACAAGAAATCGATCACACAGGCCTTGGCATCGACCATCAAGATGCTCATCAAGATGCTCATCAAGGTGATCATCAAGGTGATCATCAAGGTTCTCCTGAAGGTGGCAAGGCCAACGTGGAACCACTGCAAATGGAGGACCCTCAAGAATACTCCAAAATAGACTATTCCACACAATACCATCCACATTCGCCGCAACAAGATGACACACTGCTCTTCGTCGCGGCAGACCATCTCAACAGCGTCCAAACCAAGGATCACATGTTCTCGGTCGCCATGAACCTGCGCGTCGGAGAGAAGGCGCTGCAGATGGCTGCTCTTGCTTCCGCTGCCAGCTATCTGCACAAGGCATCCAATTCATTGAAGCGTGTCCGGAATCCATGGGATGACCACTACAACGTCGCTCTTCGGCTGTGCCAAGTAAGAACAGAGGTTGAGTTGTCCCTTGGTCGCTTCGAGGTTGGATACAAGCTCGGCAATGAGGTGATTGATAGGGCGATGACGCTGGATGAGAAGCTGCAGACGTATCTCTTGATGGCGCGTGCTCTGGGACGAGAGAACAAGCACGCAGAGTCGTTGTCACTTAGTATGAACGTGCTCCACATGCTTCATGTATTTCCTCGTCGCTTTTATCCTTTGCACATCCTGAGGGATATGCTGAAGATCAAGTCTTACGTGAAGAGGCACACGGATGAAGAGATCTTGGGATTGCCCTTGATGGATAACTATCGAATGGATGTCGCCATGCAGATTGGTTGCGAACTTGGACATCGATCGATCATGGTCGATGATCCTATTTCATGGATGGTGCAAACATGCAAGCTAGTCAAGATGACGATCAAGTATGGCATATGCGAAGCATCCGTGATTGGCTTCAATGGCTTTGGTATGCTCTTTGGCGATGTGATGGGCGATTATGCGTCAGCAATGCGGTGTACTAACATCACGCAGCGGATGCAGGACATGATACACAGCGACACCTTTGTCGGGCTGGTGAACATCGGTGCGATCGAATATGTCTATCGGTACAGCCTGCCAAAGGAAGAAATCGATCAACTTGTGCTCCAAGCGCACTACCGCTCAATGCAGGCGGGTGATTTTGAGCTGGGTCTTCGAATGCTGCAGTGCCGCTTCGGGGCGCTATACTTCCAGGACTGCACCTTGGAGGAGCTGAGGGAAAGCGTCAACCACACACTGCAGCAGTCTCGGATGTACCGGGTCGCTTCGATGGATGAGGTTTCCCACTCCTACCTTCGGCTCGCGAATTCTCTGAGCGGAGTCGAGAAGGTAGATTGGGCACGCATCGAGGTCCAGTCAATGAGAGACCTGGAGAACGATCCACCAGAGCCTTCACAGCAGTACGAGCTGAAGTTGGACTCCTTCACCGTTGCCTGTGTGGCGTACTATGGCGAGCAGTACGAGGCGGCATACCGGCTGATGAGAATCTTTCGCAATGTTGGCGATAACAACGAAGCGTACATCGTGAGGCAAGATCGCTTCTACATGACAGGCTTGACAGCATCCGCCATGTACAGGAAAACGAAGAAGCGGATGTACAGGCGAAAGCTCCGTGCGCAGCTGACCACCCTCCAAGACATCGTCCAGAAGAAGGGAAATGGCCTTCGTCTCTGCAAGCTGCTATTGGAAGCAGAAGATCGATCACTGTCAGATAACAAGGGGGATCCCCGTCTTATCCACAAGGTACTGGGAGCGTACGAAACAGCCATCCAAGTAGCACTCGAAGAATCATCCATTCAGATTGTTGCGCTCGGCTACGAGCTCGCTGCGGAGCACCTCATCCGAAGCAAGGAGCAGGCGGGAGCCAAGCACAGGCGAAACAATGGCGATGCCCGCCATCCCAATGGTGTCGTTTCCGATGATACGATCAAGCAATACTTGGAGCAGGCGTTGAAGCACTACCACGCATGGGGATGCCTGTTGAAGGTCGACCTCATCCGCCAATCTCGACCCCGATACGTGAAGAGTTGGCATCCAACCTGACAGCACTCTCCCAAGGTGGCCAGGGCTGTGCTGCCGATGGACGAAACGACGGAGAGCGTCGCGTTGACGTCGAATCAATCGTGTGTAGATGCTTAGCCTGAGATCGGGCACACCGAAGAGTGATACATATTAGTTTGGGTTGTGGATTACTTTCTACACACATGATTGTAGACTGAGACAGTCAGAAATATTGATGAATTCGTCGTATTTCTGTTGTTGTTTTTGATTTGGCGACTTTTTGCATTTCAATTATGGTCTTTTATGACGCCACGCATCCCAAAACGAGCTTTGGTGATGCGATCTTTCTTCGCCCATGTTCTTTCCACATCTGCTGGAGGTGTCAACAAAACGCTGAATCCTGCATTCGTCCGCATCCGTACCCACACCCAGAAGCGCTGTTCGTCATCATAGTCGTGCTGATGCTCACCCTCACGGTTCATATAATAGCATCATAATATTGTAATACTGTCCTTGATTGCGCATTTGATTCCTTGACATCGTGTCGGAAGCATGCGCTTGTCATTCTCAACGAGGTTCTGGACGTCCATCACCGCCATCGCAGCAACGAACGTATCCCGAGCAAGCGGCTTTGCCCCAGGTCGATCCTCGCTGTTGTTCTCATCCGCAGCGGCCTTTGCTTCCTCGTCCAATCCTTCGCTGCCGGCTTCAGGCAACAGAGTGTTCAGCAGCGGCACGGCCAGCTTTTCGGCCTCGACTTCGTCCGCAGACAGCTGCGCAAACATGGCGGTCACAGATGACAGCCCTCAGAATGGCGGCAACCCGCTGCTTTCGGATTGGTCGTCGCAGCCTTTCCGCATGCCGCCCTTCGGTGACATCCTCACTGAGCACTTCGAACCTGCCCTTGCCGAGGGCATGAAGCGCCATTTGGAGGACCTGCAAGCCATCGTGGACAGCGCGGAAAGCCCCACCTTCGAGAACGTCGTCCAAGTGTACGATCGCAGCGGCTCGCTGCTGGGAAAGGTGTCCGCCGTCTACAGCAACCTCTGCAGCTCCGTCAACACCGACGAGCTGCAGGCCGTGCAGACGAAGATGTCCCCCATCCTCAGCAAGCACTTCAGCAGGACCTACATGCTGCCTGGTCTCTTCGACAAGATCGATGCGATCCACGAGCAGCGCGACAGCCTCTCCTTGACGCCCGAGCAGCTGCGTCTGGTGGAACGCATCCACATGAATTTCAAACGCGCCGGCGCACACTTCGATGGCAAGCAGCAAGAGGAGTACGCGTCCATCAAGGCGGAGCTCGCCACGTTGACGACCAAGTTCCAGCAGAACATCATGAAGGACGAGTCCGAGTACGAGCTCATCGTCTCGCCGAAGGATTTGGAGGATTGTCCGGATTCCTTGGTGGAAGCGGCCAAGCAGGCCGCGACGGACCGCAACAAGACAGGCGACGACGAGTACGTCATCACCTTGAGCCGCTCTTCCGTGGAACCGTTCCTCATGTACTGCCCCAACCGCGCCCTGCGCAAGGAGGCATGGGAGGCGTGGACCAACCGCGGTCAGCTCAACGCAGAGCGTGACAATTTGACCATCGCGCGCAAGATCTTGCAGCTGCGACAACGACAGGCCGCCCTGCACGGATTCGAGTCGTTCGCGGAGTACCAGTGCGTGGACCGCATGGCGAAAACGCCGGAGGCCGTCATGGAGCTTCTCGAGAACGTTTGGAATCGTGCCAAAGTATCCGCAGATGAAGAACGCAAGGCGCTGGAGGAGTACGTTCAGCAGCACGGCCTGGATTTCGGAGAGAGCGGCACCGTCGAGCCGTGGGATTGGCGCTTCGTCGCGGAGAAGGTCCGAAAGGAGAAGTACGACTTCGACGAAAGCGTGTTGAAACCGTACCTGAGCTTGGATTCTGTCCGCAAGTCCATGTTCGCCGTGTCCAACAAGCTGTTCGGTCTGGAATACGTGCCACGCAACGACATCCAGGCCTACCATCCCGACGTCGACGTGTTCGAAGTTCGCAAGAGCGGAGATTTGGTCGCCATCTTCCTGCATGACAACTTCGCTCGCCCGTTCAAGGGAAGCGGAGCGTGGATGTCGGAACTGCGATCTCAGACCAAGAACTTGGGACCAGATGAAGATGCAATGGAAGGCATTCCGATCGTTTGCAACAACAACAACTTGGCCAAAGGAAGCAGCACGACGTTGCTTGGATTTGATGGTGAGTTCGATGCAAATGCCTGCACTGCGCTGTTCCATGCATGATTGGTCAATGGATCGCCATACGTGCTTCGTACACTTCAGACAACCTGCGAGTACTTGGACCAGAGTATTTCCATTCGTCTTTCGCCTCTCACGCATTCCTCTTCTGTCGCTCCATCCGCTATGGCATGGGACGGCACACTCGGTGTCGCTTGTACATACGAATTCGTGCCTCATCATCATGCTTTACATGATTTCATGAATTCAGACTCCACGACGCTCTTCCATGAATTCGGCCACGGCCATCACGGCATGCTCTCGGATGCCACGTACGGCACGCTGGCATCCACCAACGTCCTTCGGGATTTCGTCGAGCTCCCGTCTCAGTTGATGGAGCACTGGTTTGAGCAGCGCTCCGTGTTGGAAGAGTTCGCCGGCCATTACCAGACTGGAGAGGCAATCCCAGGACACCTGCTGGACAAGCTCAAGGCCGCCGAATTCTTCAATCAAGGATTCGAGACCATCGAGTACACGGCGTGTGCGTTGATGGACATGGCCTTGCATTCCCAAAGCGATTACTCCGATGAGACGTTCGATTTGGTGGATTTCGAAAAGGCGGAGCTGGCTCGATTGGGCATGCCGCAGGGCATCGTGATGCGTCACAGACCAGCGCACTTCGCTCATCTGTTTGCCACCGAGGGGTACGCAGCGGGATACTACGTCTACCTTTGGGCCGAGGTGCTGGATGCCGACGCCTTCGGGGCATTCAAGGAGTCTGGAGATATTTTCGATTCCGAAACGTCCGAGAAGGCGAGGAAGTTCATTTACAGCGCGGGCAACACTGTGGCACCAGATGAGCTGTTCCGTCAGTTCCGAGGACGTGACCCTGATATCACATACATGCTCAAGAAGAAGGGCCTGATGAAGGAGTAGTAGCTAGACAGGGCACGTGCCATGCATGCCTACGTAATAGTAATGCTCGAGAATTATGTACTGCATGTTGGAAGCTGGATGCTGTAATAATACTATACATACATTGGGGATTCGCCGGAGTACGAGTGGAAGTTAGGAATGATTCCGAGTCCTCTATACCAACTGGATGTCGCCATCCGCATCATGCGATTGTTGTCCGCGTATTGATTTGGAGGTTACGACATCATTTGCGTCGTCGTCGTCGTCGTCGTCACCGCAAGCATCAGCATTTGATGCGAGCATACCCGTGCTACTACTAATAGTATTTGCATGAGCATTGTCGTCATCGTCACAATATGGGCTGTCGCCAGCCTCGCTGCTTGAGGCCCTTGCGAGTGGTGTTTGGCGCAGCTGTGAGTAGGATGTGACCCATCCAGAAGGGAAGATGGCCAGGAGAGTCAACGGTGCACACCCAAGCAGCACAACCAGCGCCGTTACCCTGTACATCAAACGCGGCCCGATCACCGCGCTGCCGTACCCACCCCACAGCAACCCCAAGATGGAACTAATCCCGCGGATCATCGAGACAAGGCCTTGCCCGGTCGCTTCGTACCCCGTCGGCACCAGCTTGGCCGCGTACTCCATGGTCGCCGTCAACACGCACGCGTACGTGACTCCATGCAGGGGTTCGAAGACAAGCACCAGCACGATTTGGCCCGTTGGGATGATGGAATACCCAATCACGCGAACGATGTAGGCAGCAGCACCCAGCAGGAACATTCGTTCCGTGCCCAGCCATTCCAGCAGTCTGGGTGCAATCTGGAAAATGGGAATTTCCAGCGCCACCGTGAGCAGCACCGTGATACCCATCATGGTGTAGGAGCTGCCCAAGAACTCGAAGTACAGGAATACCAGGCTTTCGACGACGACTTGACCGAATGCCATGCAGAAAATGCCAAAAAGCAAGCACGATGAGAGGGTCGTGCCTGTCAGGATCCTGAGAATGTTCCATTGCGTGAAGCTTGTTGTTGCCGATGCTTCCGCCGCTGCTGATTCTGCGGCTGCTGTTTGCGCTGTTGACTGCAGAGACAACATGCCAGTATTATGCTTCATTGATGGACTCGAGGATCGGTCTTTGATGATACCGTCGCCGTCGCCATAATTTGGTTCGGTATCTAACGATAGACGGCCCATTGCGCATGTATCGGCATTGGCGCCTTCGCTGCAGCTGAGAGAGGCTTTGGTCGCACCGCCATCGTCCTCTCCCCACGAATTGGCACTTCTGCCAGGGCTCTCCAAGGCACTGCGGTCGCAATCAACATCATCATTAACATCAATATCAGGCGTCATGATGTCACTCGATCGATGCTTGATTCGATGGTGGCGATGAGTTGTCTGTGATCGGACATGAAGCACCACAGTCGTGATGGTGATTACCAGAACGAGAACGGCCAGCGGGTAAAAGACAGTGAATCCGTCGTTGGGATTCGTCCTATCCATGAGCGGCCCAATGATGAGATGCATCGCAGCCCACGAAACGGCGCCGTACAACCGTTCCTTCCCAAAGTCACCAGATGACGATGACGATGACGATGACGGTCGTTGCTGCTGCTCCTGCTGCATGAAGGACAGCGTCATGCCATCCATGACGGGGAAGACGAGCGACATGCTGAGGGAGTAGCAGCATCGCAGCAGGATGAACCATGCATCGCAGCGAAAGAAGGGGGATGCCGGGAACAGCTGATGCATGCCCAGCAAGAGGAAGACGAGCGTGCCCGCAGTGGAACCGACCATCAGAACGAAGGCACGTCCTCTGCATGGGTACCTCCGTTCCAACCGGTCGGCCAGCGCACCACCAAGGGATCCGGACAGCGTGCTCATGCACTTCTGCGCCGCGAGCACCGTCCCTATGTCGCCTTCGGAAAGATGTCCCTCATGCTCCAAGAATGGGGCGAGGAACCTGCCTCCTGTGACCGAGATCAGCGCGAAGATGACAGCGTAGAGGCATCGTGGACGTGAAAACCACTGCGTGCCCAGCATGATCCGTCGCTTGGGTCTCTTGGTACTATATTGACGATGATGATACTTGTGGTGGTGGTGGTGATGGTGGTGATGGGTGTGATGGGTGTGAGGGAAGACTACAAAATCTTCTTGCTGGAGAGGAAAGAACCAGTGGTTCGTGTCGAGCTTTGGATTCGGGACGTGTTCGCTGATGACGTCACGTGTAGGCTGCAAAGCTCCTTTTGGTGGATTGGAGACAACACGAAATCTACTACTCTGCCAACTAGAGAGGAGTTCTACTATATCTATTACTGCATCGCATTGCATTGAAGTGTAGTGAGCGCCGACCTCCCAGCATGGCACAAATGATCAAGAGATTGGAGGCGGCACGTAGTCTTTCGGAGCCTCTTGGGCAGCGTCCAAGCGTAAATGGTGTGGAGCCTCCCTTGTGTCGTTCGCGTTGGCTGCCCGATCCGCAGTACCAACACCATCGTTGTCATCATCAACATTGTCATTTCTCGACTCGGTTGTGGGGGGACCGTCGTATTCGAAGCGATCGTAGGTACCAAGAGCACCGAGCTTCCTCGAAAAGATATTCAGAGGCGACCTCGGCAAGTAGTTCGAAAAGTGCTGACCTTGGAATTCGTTGGTGTGGAAATTGAATTGACCACACGAACCTATGCGGCTGTTGCGGTACTTTATCCTGAGGTTTCTTTCCACCCACCAGGCATTGCTACCATCCAAGCACACGGAGCCCTCGATGATCTCCACGCGCCCATCGATGTGATGGCCAGTGCCGGTGATGCGATAGCCGACGATAGTGGTGTCCCCCGGACGGTGCCACGATTTTATCGACAGCGCCTTGATGGGGACGAACTGAATCTGGAGCGTCGCTGTCCGACCTTCCAGCAGCATTTGCTGCCCGTCGCGACCTGCCTGTGCTCGTGACCGGAATGCTCGATACACCCCTGAGTTCGGAACGGCCATTGGCGGGCTGCTCCTGTGCTGTGGATCGTGTTGGTGGTCTTGCGGAAGATGCGCTTGCAACGGTTGGGATGCGTCGGCATGGAGGCTTGCTCGCATGGCGTCGTCCGCCTGCGTCCTCAATGATTGCAGTCGCATATCGAATCGTTGCTGCAGATCAGACATGATGATGCCGCGCCAGCAGCCGAGGCAAACGGCAGCGAAGGCGATGCCACCAAAGATGACGAAGATGAAATCCGGATCATCGTTTGAGTCGTTCATAATCGCCGCTGCTGTTCCCTCTTCCTTGGTACTCTTGATGTTGATGTTGCGGCTGACGTTGCTGTTGCCGTTGATGCCACGCACCACTTGCGGATGATTTTGATGATGTTGGTCGTGATGTCGCTGTGCTGGTCATGCCGCCACGGCAGAGACCACACAACAAGGGCAACAGAAGGCGAGCTGGGTGACTGTCCGGATACACGTACGAGTATCGGGATGGTACGACCGCTGCGAGAGGAGCTACGATGCGAAGGCAATGAGAACCTCAAGTAAATGAAAACGGCGGCGTTTGCCTCCACGTTCACCACCACCCACCACGTCAACACCTTCGCCATCAACAACGACAACGACAAGAACGAGCACTAGCTTGGATGAGTCGTGTTTTTATGAACAGATCACGAACGACATGCGAGGCCACCAGCACCATCACGATCATGCCTCTCTGCAGCATCCGCAACTGTGGCGTCGGCACAAGGGGAGGTATGTACCGGCAAGAAATGGCCAGTGCGCAGAAGTGCGAGGAGGACAAGGCATCACTGATTTCGCGCGGAATTGGGAGCTTGAAATTGTGCACACCCTTGCATGTCAGAGCTCTGAAAGTGCGGGGTGAAAGTTGCGTGCTTCGCCTATGTCGTCCAATGGCCATCATCCTCTGACCTATGATTCGGTCTATGCACGATCCGGAAGAGGAGAATTCCACTCCTTCTCTGGCAACCGCGCGCTTGCAGGCATCGAGCGCAAGTACCTCTCCGGCGTCTTCAGGTTTGCTACCGTGTGTAGCGATGCAGAGCGTAGAGCAATTTGCATTGACCTAACGAGGAAATCGTTTGCGCGGTACATTTGGCGTGGGTGCGTAGCGATCATGCAGCTGTGCATACGTAGAATGCTGTCTTCTTACGATTGGAGAGCAGAACGAGTCATCCCACCAACCCGGTTCCAGGTTGATCTCAGAAAGCTGGAGTTATATCGATGGTGATGAAAGGAATACTGGGTGCTGATTGAATGCGTGCAGGAGATTCGCGTGTGTGGTGTTGGAGGTTGGTGATGCCTTTGTCGATTGCTGTCTGAAGCGACGCAATCGAGTGGGCGATGCAACATCAGTCTTCTCTGCATCCAAAGGTTCGCCCCAAACAGGTTCCACCACTCTTTCTCGTGTCGGTGGCCAACTGTGCTGCTTCTGGCGAAGCTTTTTTGACGGTCGTGCCAAGTGTCCACAAACATTAACATTAACATTGGCAAGACAGGAATGCGACGGCGTCGTTGCCAGCGACGAAGATGGTGGCGTTGCTGTCAGCTCGTACGCACTCGACATGCACGACGCATCTCCTTGCTGTTTGTGGATCGCCGGTTCTCGTTCGTTGGTGGTCTCTTCTGTGCCCCTTCTTGTGAAGCCACGATCGAATTGTTTTGGATAGTACTTCGCAAATTCGCTTGACGTCATGGCGTGGTGCATGACACGTCAGATGCCTGCTTTGTGGAAGGCGAAGGTAACGTTTTGGCGCGATCCCTCACATCTCGGAGGATCGGACGCAATTTGTGGTTTTGGGCCGTGTTTGTTGCCTCCTTCAACTTTCGCCACGAACAAAAATAGTGGAATGTGAGGCATATTTGTGATGGAATGTCACCGAAAAGGAGCGCCATTACCGCTGCTCTCTTCAGCCCGCGTCGTGGACAATCGAGAACGCCGGAGCAGAAAAACGCGACGGGAACAGAAATGACACCAATGTTCTCCATCATGTCTCGCCACCTCACATCAGTTGTTTGGGACGCGACACGTGCGCATCAACGAAGCTCGCTGCGATCGTCGCTGCTGTCTCCGCTGCTTTCTCTCTGTTCTTCTGTGTTGTGTGTGTGCAAATCCATGCTTCGCGCGCTGGCTGGTGGGCACAAGTCGCACAGGAATGAAGCCAACTCGAAAGGTTTGCTGCGCCCACTCACAATTCTCAAAACCTGCCAAAACGACAACAACCAACAACCAACACAAAAACACAGACGCAGACGCACGATAAAAATGAACGCACAACACAAGGCAGAATCAACGGACTCCATGTTGATGGAAACCATCTTCCTCAACAACGAAGGCGTCGAGCACATGACAAACAGCTACACAAAGGCCATGCATTCCTTCACATTAGCGCTGGCTCTGCTCCAGGCACTGCTCAAGCGCGAGTGCATTGCGGAGAAGAATGCTGCGAAGAAATCCACCAAGTCGCCCGTCCCATCCGCCCCGAGCACCTCAATGGATGCAAGCAACGACGACATGGACATTGACATTGACGGCGACTGTGATAGCTCCGACAGGATCACCGAAACTACCATCCATGAAAACTCTGACATCGACAACGATAGCACCGATGATAGTGGTAGTGGCACCGACGGCCATGATCAAGAGCACATGGATGACAAGATGGATGCGATGGCATCGAATGCCGCAAGCACGCTGCCACAGGGCGAGCCAACAAACATTATCCACATTGTCCCTTCCGTTGTGATTTCACCTTCGTCATCTTCTCCCTCTGCACACACAGCAAACGGAGGCCAGCATGAAACGTTCTACGTGGTGCGCCACCCAATCATGTTCTCGGCGGAGCATGCCATTCGATCAGTCGACACTCTCCGCACGTACAGCGCTTCGGTCATCTTCAACATCGCGCTCCTCTACCAAGTCCAGGCCGTGGCCATACGAAGCGAAGAGCTCATGGAACGCTCTCGGTCCATGTACAACAAGGTGCTGCAATGCCAAGCAACCGACTGCCGCCCATGCGATTTGCCAGCACACATCGCATCGGCTTCGTTCGTTCTGGGCGTGGCTGCAACCAACAATCTCACCTACGTCAACCACTACTTCGGTTGCCAGGAGGCGATTTTGAATTGCATCAACTACCTCGACTTTTTGCTGAAGTACCCATCTTGCTCGGCAACGCTGATTGCGGTCATGGGAGTTGAGACAGTGAAGGAGCTGCACCTGAACGTGTGCTGCTTCGAGGGCTCGGCAGTCTGCGCAATCGGCACGGCAGCTGCGTAGAGCTTGTTTCAGGTAGAGCCCAAGATCTTCTGTGACCAAAGGGGAGTACCTCACACACGATCCTTGTGATTGATTGATAATCCAATATTCGATACATTTGCCACCGACACTCTGCATAATGTCACAATGTCTACATACACTAACACGTGGCCTCGCTTGCCAGTAAACCGACATGCACGTATGGTATTTTATCATACCAAAAAGTATCCGACCTCCCGAAGAGGCTCCACGCTTTCATACGACCAATCGGCTGTCCTCTGTCATTCTCTCGTGGATCCCAAGCACAGGCAGAGAGACAAGAAGAAACTTCGTTTCCTGTTCTGGTACCGGCGGACATCCAGGGCATGCATGGCACTGGCAGAACACCTTTGTCATGCGTAAAGATGTGACATGCTGGCACCGATGATCAGATAGAGGAGGGAGCATGGCATGGTATCACACGGATACGAGGACACAGGCAACTGCTATTTTTCTGATCTCCAAAGGCGCATGCAGTGCAAGTGTGAAGCCATGCGCTGGCATCTTCGTGGTCTTGATTCCTGGTCGATCTTGCCATAGTTCAAATGGTATGATATGATATAACGCATGCGAGGACGCTCGAAATGGCAGCGTATCCACACATGTTGAGGAAGACGATGATCTGAAATCTCGAACTTGCGCGGCCGAGCAAATGACACCACGCGTCTGCCCTCGAGCAACCACCATGGTCGCCTGTGCGTGCATTTTGTGGCTGACCACCTGGCTCCGTGGGTTCGCAACTTGATACTTATCCCAATACAGCACCCCGCCTACGTGACGAAGACGTTGGTGCGCGCTTGTACCTGTGGGGTTGTGGTTGAGGTTAGCGCTTGCGACAGACTCCGAACATGCGATTCCACTGTTCGACGGAGTGTCCATGTCGAGGGCAGTTCGTGCGTCCCTCACCCACTGTGACTGTCTGGCTACCAATGAAGCGTCCATCGCAAAAACCGATGAGCAGCATCTTTCCCACCAAGCATGAAGACCTCCCTTCTTTGGCACAGCGTGGACGAGAGTGTGACAAGGATAAACCTTCTCTGTTCTCCACGTTCTTCAATCCCAGTCGTGTTTTGAACGTTGGTGATTCTTCGACGGGATCGTTCACAAACTATTCTGAACCGCAGTATCAATACCGCTCAATTCGGAGATTTGAGGGCAATAGCGAACGGCGAGGTTCTCCAAAGAACACATCACACTTCTACCATTCTTGCAGAACAAGCTTCTTTGGAAGCATTGTGATTGTGAACGTGCGCAGAACTCGGCTCGTCACAAAATCGAGAAAAGCCATCACCGCAGCATGGAGCAATGTCGCCAAGCACCACACGAACAGGGCACCGCACACCAGCTCCTATGCGCACTTGCAGTCACGCTCAACAGAGCACCAAATATCCTTTCGGCACAAAGGTGCGTCCCAGTCGCAGCGTTCGCTACACCGCCGCAAGTATCGCACTCTCAACACTCCCTGAGAACGCAATTGTGAACGCATCCATTCGGTTTGCATCATCATGTGCTCTCTGAAGGATTTACGGCATGCGCAATGCAGGAGTGGCACTGCATACGTTTTTCCTACGGGTCGCATTACAATCCCAATCACAGTGTTTCTGTTTGATGTTGCGCACCACTGCGTTTCTATTTCCCTGCCATGAGCCGGAGACAATCATCCCCCGCGCGCCCACTGCGCCTCATGACCTGTTCACGCTTTGAGAAAGCAGGACCTTTCGGAGGAGAAGCCGCAAAGTAGCCGCAAGTCACGATCAGGCTCTCTCTCTCTCTCTCTCTCTTGCACGGATCAGGTACGAATAACTCCAAGGATAGGTAAATGAAGCAAAGTCGCTGTGGAGTCTTGCTCTGCGGCAAACTCTTCGCCGTTGAACGCAATCTGAACACCAGTTGCTCTTCAACCAGTCCGCAAAGTTGGTCACAACCGGAGAGGTTGAGAACTTCGAGGCGGCGACGTTTGATAGCGAATCTGCGCCCAGGGCTCTTGCATGCGCACGAGCACTCCCTGGAGTGATTCTGCAGCAGAGGGAGAAGAGACATTGGGCAGCGCAATGAGAATAGTTCAGTGGAGCTTGGGGCTTTCGTGCTCCTCAAGAATACGCATTTCGGAGAGTCTCGTACAAATTGCTGTAGGTCCCTCACCAATCCAATCTTGCCGAATGCATTCGCAGACAAGCATAGTGGCCCATGATCACTCAGTGAGTTTGTGCTTCTCCGTCGCAGTGGGAATCACGTGTACATGCCCCTTCGATGAGTCTCGGACCCGCGATGGACCACCAGAGAATCGCGAGGCATCACAGTGCCAGGACACGTGCCTCGTGGAGAAGAAACCGGTTCATCAGCAAGAAATGGAACAAATCACGGTTTCGGTCCGGTTCCACGGAAGTATTACCGCTGCTGCTGCTTCTGTTACATGTGTGGTGTTGTGTATTATACTTAAATTGAACGTTTGTGCTGCGATTGTTGCCGTGGTCCAATGTCCCTTGGCGGTTCCTGTTGTGTGTTGGGGTTGGGATGGGTAGTAGCGTTGTTGCTGCGGCTGCTTCCGCGCCTGCTACTTCGGCTCCAACCGTTGTGTATGTCTCTATCATCATATTCTCTTGTCACTGTACTCTCTATCGTCCTCCATGTGAATGCCACATATCTCAGGTGGTGGTGATGTTGTTGTTGCTGGTTGCATCATCCGGATGCCGCAGCGCTGATGGGATCAGGCACGCTGCTGCTCACATCAAGGACATGCGACGCATCTGTCGTCGCACGCTCTTCGTGTACGTTTGAATCTCCTGAGCATCCTGCTGGGCACGATCCTGGGCAATCTGCTGGCTCTGGAAGGTGTTGCGTTGGTAGGCCTGGGAGATGACGGTATCATCGAAGACGCCTTCGTTGCGCTGCAAATACTGCTCGAGGAAGACGGAGTACCATGCCTGATCTTGCTCGACGGATGGACCTGGTTCGACGTGGCTCTCGAGCCCGCGGATGTTGTAATGGCGGATGGCCTCGCGGGCATCTGGGTGGCTCTCGGAAGCGCGCATGAGCTCGACGAGGAAGCTGCACTTCTCACGGATGGCGCTGCTCTCCTCGTTCGAGAACCAGAGGTTTTGGGTTGGGGACATGTCCTTGGCTGGGGTGACCTCGCAGACCTCGTCTTCGGAAGCAAAGCTGATGGATGTTCTGCGGCGGACCGGCTTCGATTTGCCAGGAAGCTGGATTGTGATTTCTCCAGTGTCTGTTTGGATGGAATGGGAATGGGTTCGGGTGGTTGTGTGTGATGATTGGTTTGTTCGTGTACGTGTACGTGAACGTGAACGTGTACGTGTTCGTGTTCGTGGAATGGTGGACCAGACATGCGGAGAGCAGACATGGAATCGAGCACGAAGAAGATTGTGGTTGGTGTTGGCGTTTGTGTTGAGGCGCGACCGTGAATGGAACAAGAGTGTGCGTGAGAGACAATCGGCGTCGATGGCAGGACACTTCTCTGTCTGTCAATCGACCAATCAGCCAATCAATCAATCAAGAGACGACAGACGACAGACGGGGACGCAGAAAAGCCTGCGGGCCGAAAAAGTCCAACAGACAGGACGAGAGTTGCGCAGCAGCAGACTTACATCCGATGGATGCCCTTCTCGACGATCCACGTCCGCTCTTCATGGAGCTGCGACGAGCCTGGCGCATGGGCGTTCTGAACTGGTTGTTGCTGGACGATGGGCCATGTTCGTTGCTGTCTGGTGCGGCATCGCCGTAGCCGTACATGTCGGCACTGTTGTTCATGGAGGCCTTCTTGACTGGTGCCAACGGTGTCACGTCCTTCATCTCGACGTCCGTGGTATCGTCCCATCGTTTTGAGGAGCTGCTGCTGGAGGAGGAGCTGCGGCGTGGCTGGATTCGCCGTGGTCTCTCCATCTCGGAGTCCGGAACTGCGGAACCGTACCCGTAGTCCATCGCTGTGGTGGCTCGTTCTGGTGATCTTCGTGTGGATGATGGTGGCATGGCTCTGGATTTGGGATTGCGTTGGGCTGTGTTGGCGTTGCTGTTCGTTGCTTTGGATTGCGTTGCTTTGTGTCAGTAGAGATGCCGAGTTGCTTTTTATGAGATGAACAAAGCCTGAATTGATGGATGTCTCGATGGATGCCTTGATGGATGGCTTGATGAATGAATGTGCAGAAAAGACGACGGGTCTTGGTCGATGACGCTGTGGTGTTACGGTTGTGCTCGTGCTTGCGGTCGTGCTTGTGAAAGAAAGACGATCAGCGAGGTTGTTCTGTGTCTTGCTGTTCCGTGATGTCGCCGTCTTGTTTGTTCTGGTCTTTCCGGTGGTGGACGAATGGCGTGCTCTGGGTTTGTCGTGTCTTGTTTTCGCTGCCCCATGCTGCCACTAACAAGCGCGGTTGATGTTGGTGTTGACGTTGGCTTGCGGCCACGTTTGTTGGTCTTGTTCAAGTTCGAGTTCTGGGTTGGGAGGGAGGGGGCTTGTCAGGTGAGTTCGCTCTTCCGCCAAAGACTTTACCTTTGTTGCCCAACAGGTTTCTGATGTCCCACTCGTGCCAGTTGGACAGACAGAAATGACATTTCTCACTCTTGGGTAGTGTCTTGTGCCAGTCCGATCCTCTGTCGCAGACACAGCAATAACTAACCGTCTCTTTGAAATGACAACAATGGAAAAAGTCAGTGAAGGCCGCACACAACCTCAACAAGCGCCATTTAACTTCATTCACGTTGCCTATTTGGCATCATGGACCCAACAGACACTCAACTTTGCATTCGATGTCCTTCGTCCAGTTCTCCAAGTTCGCACGATTTCTGTCGTTTGTGCACCGCTGATACGATCCAGCGCGCTCTGTGATCCAAATACTTATCCTCGATCAACTGCATCGATGACATTCAACACTTCGCATCATACGAACGAACTAACCATGCTGGGGCACCGGTGGTGTTGTACGGGAGCTGATCGCGTTCTTCATTTCCACATGACTCATGCCAGTCATGGGGGAGCCAACAAGAAGTAGTGTTTCTGAGACAAATGACCAGCACGCGTGAGGTGGTGAGACACAAGAGCGAATCAACATTTCAAACACGAGCGTGAACGATGATGATCGCAGTCATGGTTACGGGTCATGAATATAAGTAACTAACTCAGTACTATTGAAGCATGACAAGGACGACAACAGACGAATGCTCGTGCTTTTTGTTTTTGCGGTTGTTCGAAAAGCAGCAGAAACACGGAAGAACGTTCTGAATTCTTTGCTTGCGGACAGCACGCATTCTGCACAAGAGAGACATCAGAGGTGCGCAAGGAGAACGATGAGAGAACAATCCGCATGCTCGACCAGTCTCCGAATGTGAGAAAGAGAACAGAAGGAGGTATCGTCGCGCACTCTGCACAATTCGATTCCGATTCTGTTCTGATCCTGTTCTGATCTGGTCGTGCTGTGATCCTGCTCTTGATTGATCGAGGCTGTCATCGATCAGTTGTCAGAACATCACCATTGCAGACGCAATTGCCACCCGAGAGAAGCATCAGCAACCTGAATCATCAACAACCTGAATCGTCGACGACGTCCAACCAGCCACAAAAACCATCAAAGAGACTTCGAGGAGAGCACCATGAGCAAGACAAGCACCAGCACCGCCACGGCCGCCCAGGCGACCCCCAGCATCGCCCCCAGCAACGATCGCGCGTTGTTGTCGGCCTTCACCGCGTCGCAGGTCTTCGCCACGTTCGTGTTCGTGAACATGCTGAAGGCCATCTCCCAATTCGACGACATCAAGGGCGCCTTGGCCTTCTACGGAGTCTACCACGCGGATCCCTGGAATCAGCTCATCCACTTCTTCGGAGTGCCCGGCATCATCTACACCGCGCTCATCTTCTTCGCGTTCCTGCCGCTGCCCGTGATCGGCGCGAAGCATCCCGCCCTCACGTGGAATCTGGCGTGCTGCACTTTCTACCTCGTGTACTACCTCTCCATCGACGCCTTCGGTGCGCTCATGTACACCCCGTTCCTGTATGCCATGTACGCGACGGCCAAGTACTTCTACGAGAACGACCAACGCGCGGCCGCCCATGCGCTGGCCAAGAAGACGGACGAGAAGGTGGCAACGTCCGTGCCCTGGTACGGCACGGGCCGCGTCTTCGCGTACGCCTTCGCCCTGCATGTGTTTGCGTGGTACATCCAAATCCACCTCGGACACAGCATCTTCGAGGGTGCCAAGCCAGCCCTGATGCAATCTCTGAGCGGCGCCATCACCGTCGCGCCGCTGTTCGCGTTCTACGAAGGTCTGTGGTTCTTCGGAATCAACCAGGAGCTGCAGAACCAGACTGTCGCGCTGGTCGAGCAATACACCAAGGAGCTCTGCACGTCCGGGGAGATCGCCATTCGTGCTTGCAATCAGTATGTTTGAGTGCTTGATGTGTTGATTGATGTGCTTGATTCCGATTCTGCACGAACGAATGATGACGCGGCAGGGCGCGGCCGGCATGGTGTCATGCTTTCGTGTCTTCGATTGGGAACATACACACGGGCACGGATCTTGGAAAGCATTTCATGGACACACGCACACTCGAAGGAAAGGAACCTCAGATGCAGATACAAGTTGATAAGTTAGCAACACCATGCATCTTTGCATGATAGAATACCATACATTCCATGAGGAGTAGAAGATGTTGTCCTCCTAGCTACGCTGGACGCTGTCTCGCAACAGGCGAACCCACGCATCAATGCGATCAGAACCTTTCTTCGGCTCTCCATTCTGTTCTGGTCTACACTCGTCTTGGATCTGTACTGCACACGTCTGTCCGTATGTCCGTTTCCACATTTCCAAGCCAAAAGCGAACCTCACCACAAAAACGAACAGAAGAAGAACAACCAAAAAGATCGAAACACGACCACCAACGCAACTTCCCAAACCCATCCCCGATCCAACACGGCACCACAGAAACGAGCACGAGCGCAAGCACAATACGATCTGCAGATGCACTCCTCCTCTGTGCGGAATGAAAGGATCCGAAGGAGCAGCGCCGAGCATAACTCAGAGCACAGATTGCAGCATCCACAACGAAAGCACTTCACGACTATAACACCCATCAACCGAGATCGACAGAAAGGTGGAGACGGACTGATCGACTGACTGATCGACTGATTGAAGCTATGACGAACGAAACCAACGATAATGCCGATGGCCATCAATCTGTGGCTGACGGTGACGGAAGTGCGGCTGTTGCAACAAAGGCAACTGCAAATGCCAATGATGGCAACGATCAGCATCACGATCCCGTGATTGCCAGCGAAGAGATCGAGAGCAGCAACACAAGTCAGACAAAGGCCAATCATGAGGAACCGGCACCAACGATCCTGCAACGAGACAGCGGAGACACCATCTTGACGTACCCGCGCGACATCCGACTCAACTCTGCGTCGCGTCTCTGCAACACCAGATTTGAGGCTCGCAAGGTCATCTTCCAACCCTTCACCGTGTTGCACTTGGAGAATTACGCATCGTCTCCAGACGAAGTGGATCTGCAGGAGTTCCGCATGTTGGCCATTCACAAAATGAGACACCGACGACGCAACAGCGTCGATGGTGGCATGGCGGATGCAGATGAATTGCTGGAGTATATGGAAGAGATGCACGATGAAAGTGAGATGGATGGTGGCCACAGCGCTGGGCGGGATAATGTGAAGCAGAAGGATAGTGGTGGCAATGCTGCTGACGCAACTGTGTTCAATCAAGAAAGCGACGGTGGAGACCAAACATCGCCAACAACGGACACGAATCCATTGCATGTCGACGATGGTACCACCAGCAACAGTGGCGACGTTGGCAATGATAGCGATCATGCTTCGAATGCGGAATCCGACGCCAACTCGGAACATCCGCTCATGCTGTACATCATCCAGGAAGGCACAGCCGGCGTTTACCATGGGCAACAACGCGTCAGAACTCTGCATCCAGGCGATGCTATCAACGAGCATTGCTTCCTGTACAAGTATCCGCACGATGCGTCGATTGTCGCATGCGCCGAGCTGACGTGCGCGGCTGTGGAACATCAATCGCTATTCGCAAGCGTTGATGCGCAAACAGCATCGGATCTTCCCAAAGCTCAGAGCGCCGACGACGACGTCCAAGAGGAAGCAGAAGCTCCGTCGCAGCAACCATCCAACACTATACCAGCAACCTTGGAGACGTGCTTGCGGGAATTTTGCGCAGCACCTAAAATCGCCAGCGACGACAGCAGCAACAGTGATTCAGCACAGACTGGTGACGAGTCAGAAGATTCTTCGTCTTCGACCCCAACCGATGAATTATCCGATCTCGACATGCCTTCCGTCACATCGACATTGATGAAAGTGCTGGACATCGATGACACCTCGAAAGCGCCACGGGCGAACAACAACAATCGCGCGCGCCTCGCATTCTTGCTGTCGCAACCAGATGCAGAGCTGGACGTTGCCTTTGCAATCCTGCAGCGGGATGGCAAGATCCATAGGGCCGACATGGTGCGCTTGATGCGACAGTTTGACGGCACGGCAGCGCCATTTCTCGATCGTCATTTCGGCGCTACGGAAGGCGATGATGGCATTCTGCGACGGCAGCAGTTTGATGCCTTCTTTGATCAGCTCAAATCGGAGCTCAGCGCTCAGGCATTTTGGTCTGCAGCGTATTCGCAACATCCAACAGCGACGATCACCACAAAAGAAGCCATAGAGATGCTCACGCGGTATGCCGATGGCCCCATGCATCCATCTGTGCAAGAACTGCTGGGAGCGTACGCGACGGCCATGGTATCATCACGCATGGAGGATCCTGCGCTCGGCAGGATACATTCGTCGTCAATACCACAGTCCCAGTCACGTTTGCAGTCGCAGGCTACGAATATTCGCTACGGTGATTTTCTCACCATGAGACGTACCATGCAGAACTTGCCGCATTGGGCGGAATGCATCGACAAGACGAGACGTTGGAGCAAAGATCAAGGCCGGTCAATCTCCGCGCATCGGCTATTGCAGGCATGCCGCAACGATGGCAATCGCATGAATCGTGACGATGCGCGCATGGTGGTGGACATGTTCCATCTTGATCGCCGCAATGACAGCTGGGATGAGTTCTGGATTCCTCATCAGCAGACGGCAACAACGATGATGCCGATGATACTGTCCGTGGCAGATGCGAACAAACTGACAGCAGACGCGGCAGATTCATTCACAGCAACGCTACCAGCCAATGCAAGTGCGGATGTAGATTCGGATACGAGTGCGCAGGTTCTGATTGGAGCAGGAGGAACGACAGCGACAACCCAACGACACCCGCTGTCGCAGCTTTTCCAAATGTCCGCCACCTTTGCAGCAGCAGTGACAGCTGGTTGGTTGAGCATCGTGCCGCTGTATCCGCTGGACTTGGTCAAGACGCGAATGATGAATCAGCGCATCAGTCCGAGCGGGTCGCGATTGTACCTGCAATCTGTTGACTGCCTGCAGAAGGTGGTGCGATACGAAGGATTCGCCGGTCTGTACAAGGGCATGCTGCCGCCGTTGCTGGCCATCGGACCGGAGCTGACCGTCATGTTCGGCGTGCAAGACCTTATGCGCGGTCTGCCATTGTGGACCGAACGCAGCCGCTCGTCGTCCCTCTTCCTGGAGGGTCTCACCGGTGCCTGCGCTGGCGCATGCCAGCTGCTCGTCACCAACCCAATGGAGATCGCGAAGATTCGGATGCAATCCCTTGGAGAAACGGCACGGCTCTTCGAGGCCTATGGAATCCCACGTAGCAAATTGAAGTCCTTTTCCGAGGTTGCTGTGGAAGCGCAGCTGTCGGGGCTTTACCGAGGTGCCGCCGCGTGCCTCATGCGTGACATTCCCTTCGGTGCCATCTACTTCCCATCGTTTGTCATCACGAGCGAATTCGTCGCGATGGAGCCAGCGTTGCAGACGTTATCGCCCACCTTCCAGACCTTCGTGGCAGGATTCCTCGCAGGCATCCCCGCATCCTTCATCACGACGCCGGCGGATGTCGTCAAGACGAGGTTGCAGGTCACGCCGCGGCCAGGCGAGGCTCTGTACGCCGGTTTGCGAGATTGCAGTCGGGCCATGTACGTGCACGAAGGGCCATCGTCCTTCTTCAAGGGGTCCGTGTTCCGCACCCTGCGCGTGTCGACTCAGTTGGGTGTTGCCATTGCGGCCTACGAGAGTATATCTGCGCGATTCGGATTGCCTTCGCGCGTGACGTCGGCGTATGGGGGCATCATCGATTCTGCAGAACGAACCGATACGTCACCGCGGCGATTGGATCCGTCCTTTACCAGGCTGAAGCTGCGCGAGATCGCTCATGTCAGTAAGATTCTCAACTTGGACCGTGATGGGCAGTAGGTGGGTGGGCAAGAAGGAGAGGGCACACTTTCGGCCAGTTTCGCTCTCTGGAGAGGTGAGGATTTCAGAAGTTGATTCCTCGCAGCGAGAATCCGTGAATGCTGTGGCGATCGGATCCTGCCCTCTTGCACATTCGAAGTCCTATCCGAGGATTCAAGGTTGGATACAGCAATCCTGTATGGAGTCGCCAAAATAGGAAAGGTCGCGGATGCACTGGGTTGTTCACACGGAGTAGCATGTGTAGTCGTAGGAGGCAATGGAGGTAGAAGATGGATTGGGACCATCTGGCGCTGCTACAAAGATTCTCCCTTGACGCCTTCGCTACATATTTTCCGCTGGAGGAGAGCACAACGTGTTGTGACGTGTTATCGAGTCAAAATTGAAACCAAAAACGCCCCTTCTTCGCCAGTACATGAAACGATCGTGTTGGCACAACTTCGTCGCAGAGCAACGAACACAGAAAGTGGGCCGGTCAAGCCGTGCAGAGTGGCGGAATGCAAATTTGTCCACCTTTCCGGGATGTTGACATCACATTTGTGGAAGCGGATGTTCAATGTTCAATGTTCTATTTCTGATATTTTCATGTTCCACGGCCATGCCGGTTCGTGCATGATCCGGTTCCGCGTTCCTGTTGATGATGTTGCTGTCGACGCTCCTGTTTCTCATGTTGTTGCTTTTGCTGTTGCCACCTAAGCCTCATCTCTTGATGCCCAAAACTGTGGCGTGTTGCATCGCAGAGCGTTGCACCGCAGCATCACAGCTCCAACGTGAAGATGGGTTCATCGAAGCCGTCTTCGTCACACATCTGATTCATGGAATTGTACTCGTTGTCTAACCCCTCGACAAACACGCCGTCGTCATGCATGCTGCCATCGTTGTTGTTGTTGTTGTTGCTACCATCATTGTAGTCGAAGAATTGATCATAGTCGCCTTCCTCCTCGTCTTCTTCTCGTTCGATCGTCGCCGGTTGTGCGGCGGAAGAGGAGGAGCAAAGGAACATATCCTCTTCGATGAGGCTGGCTGCGGCCTGCACCGTCTCCAAGTGGTGTTGGCGTTGGGACATGATGTTGTCCCTGTCGGCCCAATATCGCCGCCACGCTGGATCGGGATGCGAGAATGGATGTCGTGGCGCCAGCTTGGGTGCGCTGTGGCACGGGTTGTGCTCACTGTGCAGGCGCAGACTGTCACTGGCGCGAATCGCGGCGGATAACGTGGGTGGTCGATTCGGACGGCGGTGCCCCTGAGATGGCTTGTGATGATGAGCGCCGTTGATGATGCGCGTGAGGAGGCAGTGATCGCGGTACTCGGCCTCGAGGTTCTTGAGCCGGAGGAGCTCGACCTCTGACGGTGAGCGCTTCATGATGCCCTCGATCGGGATTGGTTTGGACTTGGCGATGAACTTCATGCCGTCACCAACAGCTGCTGGTGCTGCGTTGGTGAAGCTATCGCTGGCTCTGGCGATGTGATGGTGATGCTGCATGATTCGGTCTGCTTCGTGTGTTGCTCGTGTTGGGAAGAAATGATTGGTTTGTGGCGTTGCCTGTATTGTGCCGATTGGCGGTACGAGTATTGTGGTTGCTGTTGGTGGTGGTGGTGGTGTTGCCGTTCTTGTCGTCGTTACTGTTGTTGCCATTGCAACTTCCATCGGATGGTTGTGTTGACGTTTCCAATCGAGAAACGCGGTGTCATGCGATGCTTCGTGGGAATCACTCATCACGAGGACCACACTGTGCCGATGCTTTCTGCTGATTCCTGTGACGTATTGATTTGGCGCAGTTTTGGTTGGTTGGGTGCGCGTGTGTGCTGCGTGACGAATCTCGTTCCAATCCTTGTGTTGTTCCGAGTGAGTGTCGTCGATGGATCGTTGCAAGAGGCGTGGTACGAGCTACAATTACGAGTGCAAGCGCAAGTACGTTGTGGGCTGTTTGAGTTTGTGCTATATCTTTATCCTCTCTTTGTGCATCGTGGTAAGATGGTGCTTTCCTTTGTGTGTTTGTATTATTGTGTCTTCGTACGATTGTTCTCTTTGTGTGTTTTTGTTTGTGTGCAGGTGCGTTTGTCTGGCGAGGAGATTCGGCCCCGAATGCGGAATGTTCCGTTGTGCGATGGTCCTACGCTCGTACTGCTGCGTTGTATCGAATTTTGTGGGAGGGGCAATGCCGTGGTTCGGTAGGGCGTTCTGTTGTGCAATTGGCACACATGAGTGTTCCTTGGTTCGTGTAAGGGTTGTGGTTTGCTCGCACGGAGACGTCCCGAACAAGGGAGAATGTGTGGTCCAGGCAAGACATGCGGCGACGGGTTTGGGCGATTGATAATTCCCTCGAGGACCAGAAACGAACCCTCCAATCTTGCCGCCTCGTGACCTCTCTGCGCAACGGTGCCAAAATGGTTCGTCTGTGCTCCCTCACACACACGTGCTTTGTGGGAGAGCCGCTCTCCCTCAGACACGTGCTTCCACCGTGCCCAGGGCCAAGCCTTTTTTTTTTGGCCTCTTCCTTCTGTCCCTATCTCCCCCCTCTTGCCTGAGCCATCCTCTCGTACTCACACTCACGCTCACACCTTGTGCTCTTACCTGCTCTAAAATTTGGACCATTCCGATGTTCGTGAGAACAGCTTTCGTCCTTGATCCCCTCCCGAAGCAGCACAACTTTCAACCAAACCGCTGGATTGTCGCCGGAAGAAGCAAGGGGCCGATTCTCGAAAACAAGAACAGTTCCTTCACAAGAGTGCCGCTCGATCGCGAAGGCTGCGAGGAGCCATTTCTGCCTGCTCTTGGATGAGAGCATGGTGCAATACCACCAACATCTCTTGATGGGCAGAGAACGGATACCACAAGCAAAGTACGTATGCGCCAAACTCTCTCTCTCTCTCTCTCTCTTGATCAATAGGCACTATACTATGCTATTTTGGCTGCTGTCCACTCTTCGTTCCAACATCAGAAGTTCAGCCTCAGAGGCCGTTTGCCTTTAGGGTGACACACACACCAACAGCAAGGAATCAAGCAGCGGAGCTGGTGCATGTTCTTTTCTGCGTGGAGCACCTGTATTTATGGGCACACGCACAAGAGAAAAAGTACTCGAAAGTGGTTGCTTCCGGAGGCCAAATGGTGTGATCACGTTTGTGTCGAAGGAATCACGAGATGCGAAGCTTGAGGTTCTCATTTAGTACGTCAAAAGAAGAAGCTGTGATGATAGTTATCCACATGGCACCGACATCACTTTGAGTTTGGTGATAATAGCCCTTCGTCGTTATGCACAGCGGATATCAATGTCACAAAGTCGACGCCTGTGGAACATTCCTCATCCATCGTCTACAATCGACTTCTGTTTGGTGTGGCACAAGTCGCTTTCCGAGGCTCCAAACACATGAAAAGGGATTGATTGAAGCATGACATTCCTGCCGTGGAGAAACGTTCGTCGACGAGAGAGAGAAGGAATGGATGGTTGTGGTGGCCTCATCCATCAACCAATCAATGATGACGTCAAGGAACGGAAAGGAACCGAGGAGAGACATCAGGAGAGGAATGAGGAAAAGAAGCAAGGGAAGCAAGGACCGAAAGGCTGATGGAAGATGTCAACTTCTCGCTCCCTTTCTCTCTTTGCGATCTTTCGTATCCAAGTGCTCGTGACTGTGTGGAAGATGGTTCCGAAACAACCGATTCACTGATTGGTTGGTTGATGGGTTGATGGGTTGATGCGTTGATGCGTTGAGGGAGCGATCTGCCTTCAGACAAAGAAGACCGGGTTGGGACCCAAACGCCAGATCTCTTCTGATTCGGCCTTGATTCGGCCTTGATTTTCTCTGTTGTGTGCCAGACATCATCAGTGACACGAGAGCGTTGTTTACTGTCAACAATACATGGCAGCTGACACCAACATCTCTTCCTTTGCGCTTCGTTCGTCAGTGTCTCTCTCTCTCTCTCTCTCTTTCCAACAGGGCTGTGATCGGATCTTCAACGACGTTGCCAGATAGCATCTCTGCGGCATCAGTATTCGCACCAACCATCGACCTCGCAATGCCGGTTCGTTGCTACGCCCTCAGAAGAAGGTCCCTGCTTGCATTGGTGTTGCTGGCATCGGAGTCGGCCTGCCTTTCCTTCGTCCAGATGCCCACGAAGCCAGCATCACCATTCCCACAAGTGACACATGATGGAGATCCGAATGGTTCTACTCGTGCATTGACGTCGCCTTTGGCACCAACGTCAGTCTGCCGTGAACCAACTGATCAACTGCCTGCGCAATCAAGGAGGCGATTCCTATCTGCCGTGGCAACGCCTGCCGTGACCACCTTGGGCATCTTTCAGCTTCCACTCCGCGCCAATGCCGCCGTTGGCGAGTCCTCCGATGCTGCGGGTACTGCAGATGGCGAGAAGGATCCCTTGCAGAACCGCCCCAGAGCTCCGACCGAAGCACTTGTTCCAGCAACGAAACAGAGGCTGCTGCTACAGCAAGCACAGGCGCTGGCATCTCAGCTCTTGACGGAACGAAACGCCAACGCCGGCAACGACGACGACACGACGACGACAGACCTTCGACAACAGCTGGAATCCATCATCGAACGACCCAAAACGAGCAATGGCGGAGCCGTCAACCGCAAGACGATTCCAATAGCACTGCGGTACAAGATGGATCAACAGACCGTGCAACAACAGCAACAAACAACAACGGACACCCCTATTCCGCTATCGGGCCGCTCCCTGCGCGCCGCCCTCAACATCTACACTGCGAACTTGCAGTTCGGCGAAACGTACGTCTTGACGGCATCGCCTGAAGTCAAGAAGCAGCTCATCCGCGCCGATCAGCTGCCCGATGTCAAGGCCGTCATCACGGCCGATCTGGATTTGCGCGATCTGTACCGCAACAAGATTCAAACCTTAATGGAGGACATCGCAGCCGAGCTGTATTGCGGCACGACGGATTGGGTGGAGCTGAACGAGTTGCTGAAGGAGATCAACGGCACCATGAATCAATGGTTTGGCTTCATCGCACCGCAAGATGTGGCGAACGCGGAAGCGTTGGCGCAAGCCACTGTCGTGGAATTGCCGCAGCCCAAATTGCGGGGATTCAATCCGTACTTGGATTGAACGAAGATTTGAATGGAATAGAATAGAATGGAGGGAGCAGACGCTCCGTGCCCAATGATATGCAACTGCGCAAATAAAACAGTTCATTTCTGCTTTTTTACTCTGCTCTGCTTGCCATCCGATCGACAAACCGTTTCTGCTCTTCATTCAACTCTGGCGGCAGCAGAACGAATTTGCCAATGTGCTTCTTCTCCATGAAACACTGCTGCGCTTGCGCGATCTGCTCCAAAGGGTACGTCTTGTACACGAGAGGCTTGATCTGCCCTCCTTCAATGTAGGAGATCAGGTTGGGAAAGACCTCCTCCACCCACGCCGTGGAACCCAGCAACGTGAGATCCTTGAGGTACAGCGTCCGCATATCCAACGTCACCAAGGGCCCCGCGATGGCACCGGCCGTCACGTACCGCCCGCCGCGCTTCATCAACTGCAGCATCGTCCCAAAATTGGGCCCCGCCACGATGTCCAACACGACGTCGACAGACTCTTCTCTCAGCACGTCCACGAGATCGGCGCTGCGATCCAACACGCGATCCGCGCCAATCGCCAGAACCTGCTCCCGCTTCGACGCGCTCGTGACGGCGATGACGGTCGCCTCGCGACATTTGGCCAGCTGGATGGCCGCCGATGCCACACCGCCCGACGCGCCCATGATGAGGATCGTGTCGTGCGCCTGCAGCTGGGCCTTGCACAGCAAGTTCTCCGCCGTGCCGTACGAACAGGGGATGGAACCCAATTCTGCGTGGGTCCAGTCGCAGTCCACAACGAAGACCTCGTCGGCCGGGACCTTGACGAACTGGGCGAAGGCGCCATCGAAGTCGGATGCCATCCAGATGTTTTGCACCGATTTCCAGCCATGCGTGCGCATGCAGGCACGTACGAGGACGCGCTTGCCGAGGAGGGATGCGTATATGCTATTCGTATTGTTGGTGCCGACTTTGACGACACGTCCGCAACAATCCGTGCCTTGGATGAACGGGAAGGGCGTGGTGGAATTCCATCCGCCGTCTCCGCTCTGTTTGGCATCGTTGGTTTCGTCCTGATCCTCCACCAACGTGGTTGTGCCCGTCGTGACCTTGGCAGAGTACCATCCCAGCCTCGTGTTGATGTCTGTGTTGTTGATGCCAGCCGCCAGAACCTGCAGAAGGACTTCGTCGTCCTTGAGTTCATGTGGGATGGGAACCTCCTTGAGCTGGAGCTGATCGTAGTCGCCGACGCCTTGCGTGACGATGGCCTTCATGGTGGCTCTTGGCATGTCTGCAGCAGCTGCTTCTGACGACGACGACGACGACGACGATGACGACCATGGTGGTGATTGCATTCGGTCCAGGTTGAACCGATATCTGTCAATGTTGGTGATGGTGCTGATGGACGACATGTTGAACGCCAGCGCAAGGGCATTGGAATCTCTATTGGAAAAGTATAGTATGGTGGAGTACTTCTACGAGTCCTTGCAAGTGTTGCCAACGCATCAAGAGGGTTGCTCTCTTCCCGGGCTCACCCCTCCACACAAAGTGGGCACATCAATGGGAAAGATACCAACTCTTCCTCCTCGGATCGATGAATCTTCCGCATTTGTTTTCGGATTCTCAAATTCGAATCGCGTTTGGATCCGTGACTCCGCCTTGAGCGCTTTCTCCGTGAGTTCCAGTCGAAGGAGTCACACACAGCCAATTGCTCGCGTCTTGTTTGCGCACAAGAGACCAATCGCACAACACGGACACAAATGACTTCCCTCCAAACGGTCCCAAAACAACTAACTAACTCACAGAACACAACCAACGCAAGACAGGTGCAACCAGACATCCTTCGCCTTTGGCTCCTCCTCATGGCGCAACACAGCAGAGCACATCTATTGACAGACTGATAATCCATAACAATCCCAATACCAACAGCAACACCATGAAAGTGCGACAATCGAAGAAGCGGTCGGGCGGCAGCGGCAAGAAATCGAATCGGAGCTCGCTGCTGCTGAGCGTGCTGCTGGTCATGGGGATCGTGCAGTTCGTCATCTTCCTCTTCATCATCGCCCGCATTCCGTCGGAGGATAGCTCAGCATCAGCATCATCAGCGGCTGGTGCTGGTGCTGGCGCTGGTGCTGGTGTATCGGGCACCGCCTTCAACCCCGCCAAGCAGAGCAGTGTGGCAGCAACGAATCGCGTTGCACAGGAGACTCGGAAACTGGCGCACAAGCTGCGCGATCGGTTCCATCACGAGGATCATGTTGCGCCGATGGCCTTTGACGAGGAGGACGGGCGTTTCTCGCATCACCGCATTCGCGGGGATCACGGACCGCGGTTTGGTGACGTTGCGGACCAAGAAGAACTCCTCGCATCGCGGCATTTGCCTGCCAAGCTCAAGTTTCAGGCGCACAACGGTGAGCATGGCCAAGCCGATGGCGAAGCTCAGGTCGATGTTGACAGCGGCAAGGAGGAGCAGCATCAGCAACAGCAGCAACAACCGGTGAAGCACGCGAAGCAGGCCAACATGATCGACGACGCTGGAGGCAATGATCCGCCCCAAGAAATCTCACAAAAGCGTGTGCTCGTCGTCCACAGCGTCAAGACGAAAACCCAACCCAAGATCAAGTTGAACACAAACAAAGGCGAGGCCAACGACAAGGTCCACCGCAACGAGCTCGTCTTCCTGCACATCGGCAAGAACGGCGGCACGTCCTTCGATACCCTCGGAAAACACATCGCCATGGAGATCAAGTACAAGTACGTCGGATTCCGCCACTTCGATTGGGTCTTCATCGACAAACTCAAAAAACACGGCCCGCGCGTCGATGTCGTCACGTTGCTGCGCGAACCCGTCTCGCGTGCCATCTCGCACTTCTACTTCTTCCGTCGATTCGCCTACGCCCCGAAGAGCATGAAGAGCCGCACGATCAACGAATGGTTGCTGGAATCGAACGAACAGGAGCTGTTGGACTCGCGCGATGCCTGGCAGGACGGACAGGCCGCCGTGTCGTGGCTGACGGGCACGCATATCGCGTCGTGGGTTGGTTGCACCAAGGCCGAAATACCGGCCAAGGAAGAGAAGGCCAAGGATCACGTCGCCATGCTCCAATTGGCGGCGGAGCGGTTGGATTCGACGCGGTGGTTCGGGATTCTGGAAGATCTGCCGCGGTCGATGGAGCTGCTGCAGCACGAGTTCCAGCTCGAGAAGACTCCCACCATGGCACGGGCCAACCAGGCTAGGAAAACGCAGCGCGTCGAACTGACGGACGAAGCACGGGAGGTGCTGCGATCGTTGATTCCGCAGGATCTGTGGCTGTATGATTATTCCAAGCTTCTGTTTGAGGCGCGGTGGAATCATTACCAGACGGGGACCTACGTGCCACCGGAAATGCCGCCGATACCGCAGCAAATTCCGTGCTGGTCGAATCGGTTCCATCTGCAGTGCGGCAGCGGGCCGTTGGCGGAGCGGTTTCCTGTGGACAAGGTGGCGGATTAGCAGACTGAGGATGGGAACTAGGGTGCGTTGGATGGCTGTGGCCATGGCGATGGCCTATGTGACTGTTGAACCAATCAATGTGTCGTAGACACTGTGCATATATTTGAGTAGCCCATTGTCGGAGCGTGGCGCCGATCACGGCACCAAACAGATTAGAGCATATTATCGCATTCATGTCATGGCGTTGCAACTCTGTCGATTCATTGTGTCGCTCCATGGAATCTCAGGTGATTCTCCAAACAGCAACGACAATAGTTCAGAAATGGACACCCCACTCATGCTTGTAGTAGAATATGAGCAGCATACTATTTGTGGAGACAAGTAGCTTCACAAACCCACCTGTCTCCATGTCAGTCATACGACTAGGTCGTAGTCTACGAGAAACACGCATTCGCCTTCTTTCTCGTGTCACAAGAAGATACGACGTATCACGTGTTTCGCTTGCAGTCCCGTTCCACTCCCACCACTAGTTTCTGCGATTGATGTCACGGCGACACCTCTGCGACAGCTATTTGGCGAGTGTTTCTCTTGGCGCACGCGGAAGAGTTCGGTTTTGCGTGACTTTCCTGTTGGTGTGGTGACAAGAAGATCCCTTGCGATGATTCAGCTGTGCACACATCAGCATCCTTCCACGAAACCAAGAGAGAGCACAAGAGACAGACAAAGAAGCCAAGAAGACAGACAAGAGCCCTTCTTCACCACCACCACCACCACCACCTCCACCGACCATGTTGCTGATGCAAAACCTGCTATTCGAAGAGGAGGAAGCGCCCGAGCTTGACCCAGCCGCGCGCAACCACACAAACACGGACACCGACGCATCGACATCATCAGCTTGGTGCTATGACTATCCCTTCATCAACTTTTGCACCGAGTGCGCCTCGTGCTGCATGGACAGCGTCTATTGGGTCTGCTGCATTGATGCTGTGGATGATTGCCTCTGCAGTTCCGACGTCTCATGGCTTTGCACCGATTGCACGAACTGCGCGTGCTAGCTCCACCGCCGCCTTCCACGCCCCCACGCACGATGTCGGTGGCGCCAATCCCATGGACCAGTTCACGCCGGACCAGCTGCAGCGCGCCCAGGCCTACATGGATCATCAGAATAACGCTCCCAAGATCGGCTTTCCGGCTGACGTGCGGAGCCTCGTGCAGTACAATCATGGCTTCGCAGTCATGTCGACCAACTCCAAGGCGTGAGTGGGGGTGTTGGATGCATTGAATGCGTTGGATGCGATGCATATGTTGGATGCAATTTGGAGTCGATTCAACTGGGACTTTGATTGTGCCCAAGTCTCCAGTCAGGATGAAGAGGTGGATGCATCTCTGTGCACTCTGCCCAACTCCATTCGGATTCTAATTCGGATTGCTCCTCTCCTGGTCTTCACGCAGGCGATGCAATAGAATGCAACGCAATGGAATGCAACATGATCAACCAATCAACCAATTTAACTCACCTGTATCTCTTTGCTTCAAACAATAACCAACACCCTCCACCTCTGCTCCACCACCGCTCAAACAAACAGCAACCCCGGATTTCCGGGCGGCTCCGTGGTTGGCTTCGCACCCGACGAGGAGGGACGCCCGCTGTTCGTCTTCTCCGGCATGTCCTCCCACACCCAGGACATCCTCGCCGACCCACGCTGCAGCCTCACAGTCGCCTCGAAAGAATTCAAGGGCGCCGCCGATGGACGCGTCAACCTCATGGGCACCTGCTCGCGCCTCAAGGACAAGGACGAAATCGAAAAGGCCAAGGAGATCTACCTCAAGAAGCACCCCGGTGCGTTCTGGGTCAACTTCGGCGACTTCTTCTGGTACCGTATGCAGGTCGAGAACGTGCGATTCGTCGGTGGTTTCGCACGCGCCGGATCCATCACGGCGGAGGAGTACACCGACTCGGCGCCCGATCCCATCGCCGCCTTTGGTCCGCACGTTGCGGCGCACATGAACGACGATCATCAGGACAGCACGATCGCCATGGTGCAGCACTACATCCCAAGCCTCGACAAGGAGGGTTACGTCAAGGGCGCCGAAATCACGTCGATGGATTCGTTGGGCATGTACGTCAAGATCACGCGCGATGCGGACGACAACGATCAGCTGCCAGGACAGCCGCAGCAGTTCAAGCTGCGTTTGCCATTCCCGGAGCCCATCACGGAGCGCAAGGCCGTGAAGGAAGCCATCGTCAAGATGACTCAGGAATCCAGCAAGGACAAAGCCAGTGCCACCGGCGAGTCATCGGACTAAACCCTCATCCAGGCAAGGACTTCAGCTAAGCGACTGTATGCTATGCTGCTGGTATGTTTTGCAATGCCATAGATAATGAATCACATACTAGTACTGCAGAGTGGTGGTCCATTCATCAACCATTATCGTAGAATAGAATACCGTGGCGCTGTGCTTGGTAATCTATCGCACTCCATTCCTCCTGCCAATACGCTCCACTCTCGCAACACATCCGCTCATGGGAGAAACCGCCGACGACCCTTCAGGATGTTCGTGATCTCCTTCAGCTTGGCCTGCTGCTCCGGCGCCTCCATGTAATTGATGGTGATGGTCTTCAGGGATTGCAGCTTCTTGGGATCCGTCACGTCGATCGGGAAGGAATCGGGTGGGCCCACCACGGGGTTGAATCGGAAGTACCGTGTGCCGGAGACGGTCTGTCCCAGGTTGGTGGTGGCGCTGTCACCCAGAACATCCTCCAACACGTGATGGACCTGTTCGCCGTCGCAGGCGCTGTCCACGATCTGCCCGATGATGCCGTCCCAGCCGATGCGGGGATTGCTCTTGGCTTCCGTGAAGGCGCCCGTTCCCATGGACACGACCAGTTCGATGGGAACGTCGGGGAAGAGGCTGCGGGCCTCGTGGATGGCAACAGCCGTGGGGTTGCTGGATACGATGCCACCATCGCAGTACATCTCGCCACCCATCATTACTGGCTTGAAGACGGTGGGTGCGGCGGTGGAGGCACGTAACGCGTACCGTTGCAGCACGCGGAAGGAGCCTGGATTGCGTGATCCGCCGTTCGCACCCTTGACGGTGGGGGCGATGCCAGAATCTCCCGATTGTGACGGCCGCCGTGGGTAGGCGCTGGAACGGATGCGATGGTCCTCCAGATCCAATCCCAAACCCAGCTCTTCGCGTGCCACATCGGGATCGATGGTGAACGGATCCGTCACCTCACGGCCGGAGTAGTTGTAGTTTCGGAACAACGCCACGTGGGTGGGGATGGACAGCATCTTGCTGGACACGGCGAACACGTACGGGACCTTGGGATCGCCGCGCGTGTCCAGCATGGTGCCATCCCCCAGGATTTCATTCATCACGTCCATGAAATGCGACTCGTCGTAGCTCGCCGTCGTGAACAGCATCATCGGCAAACTCAAGGCGCTCTTCGTGAACACCTTTTGCAGCAGGTCGTTGTATCGTTGCACGACCTCGTCTCCAGTCTCGCGTCGCAATCCCAGCAGGAAGGCGATGATGGCACCGGTGCTCGTGCCCACCACCATGTCGAAGGAATCCGAAATCTCCATGCCGCCTGTCGCGTCCACCATGCTCTTGACGGCCGTGACGGACGCCATGCCACGTGCGCCACCACCGTCGAGGCTGAGAATCCGCAGACCTCTCTGTCCTGGCACCTTGGGCACCCAATGGTTATACCCCATCGCGGCCAGAATCTGGTTGGCGGCGATCTCGCATTTGGAATCAAGCTTCGATGGTAGTGCCGTCCCTGCTCCTGCGTCAGAAGAAGAGGGTGATGACGATGACGGCGTCTCGACATTCCTTCGGAATCGTTGAAATAGTCCCTTTTTGGAATGGCTGTTATCGCTGTCGTCGTTATCGCTATCGTCAAGTTTCTTGTTTTTCTCGCTGTAGGAGGACAATTCAAGGACAGTATCCAACATGTCCTCGGTTTCGCAGAGCATGTCCACGGCATTGTCGCTGGCAACAGAGATTGCCAACAGCAGTTGGGTGACATACAGCTTGCAACTTGATATGGTGTCTGCACATGTACGCAGGAGTGACATGGAATGGCAAGAAGCAGAGTGTGAATATAAAGCAACGCAAAATCAAAATCCAACCCGGCAAAACAAAGAATGCATACACCAGCGTGCAAGCTGCAACTCACCTCGTCGTTTCTGCCGTCTCTTGTTGGACAGAACCTGCTCCAGAAGGGGAGGTGTTGGAGCTGTCTGCTTGTGCGCATATTGCAAGATGAGCATCATATCTTCCAACAGTGTGTGTTGCTGTTGAGTCTGTGATCGCAAGAATGGGGGCTGTCGTGTCGCCGGTGTGGTGTTGATCAACCCTTCGTTGGCACGCAAGATGGTATCCGTGATGATAGCTGCCAATTCGGGTGATACTCCGCACAGATTGCGTAGTGCACGGAATGCATAAGCTGTCGTTTCGAGAATGGCATCAGTCGTATCATCCTTGTTGTTGTTGCTGTCAAGCTGCTGCATGCGCGGGTTACGAATCTGTCCCAGCAAGGATGTGGTTCTGCGGATGTGGTTGGCACCGTCTTGAATGCATTCGAGCAAGGGAACGACGCCATAACCTGGTTTTTGCTCACAGAACATGCGCCATTGTTCCGCCGATTCGATGGTGGTGGCCACAGAGATCGTCAACTTGCGTCGATCGCGACGTAGCCACAGCTTGTAGTAGTAAGGGGAATCGGACGGTGGTGGCAAGACCGTTGGCGCTGCTGTTCCGTCACCGGCATCGAAAGCAGTATCGTCGTCGATAACGTCTTGTTCGAGATTGACATTGAGCGTGGTTGGTTTATTGGGGAACGTTTGGAATTCCAGACCTTCGTCGTTCAGGTTCGTCTGGATGTCACCTTGTTCCGTTATTGTTTTGGCATTGTTGTTAGATTGCCTGCCCTTTCGTTGGAAGACTCGTCGGAACAGACCCCGTCGCTTGGTTGGATGTTCATCTTCTGGTGTTGGCATGGAGGAACCCTTATCCGCTTCTTCATCATCCACTATCGCCGCAGCAGGCGATGGTGGTGGGACCTTGAGCAATTCCGTTACGACTTCTTGGTCGCCTCCTGGTGTTGTGGGGGGACGCTTATCACTGTTGTTGTTGTTGTTGTTATGATCGTTCCAGATGATTCGTGATGTGACATCACCGATGGACTCATCGCTCTTCGCACCCCATGGAGCATCAAAAGTTGTAGAATTATCGCCGACGGATTGATGTTGCAATTCATGCTTTTGCATCTGCATGAGAAGGTTGCCAATGGAACCAGATGCCTTCCAATCCAGCAAAGGCTCTTGCGTTTGGTCGGCGGTGTCACGATTGCCATCAGGGTCGCTCGTTGTGTCTTTGTCATTGGCAACTTCCGATCCGTCTTGCGTGCGCACGGCACCATGTTTGTTGTCATCGTTGTTGTTGACATCACCGCTGTCTTGTTGATTGGAATCGGATTTCGACTTTTGCTTGGCGAATGGATAGAGAGCAAATTGCGTTGTGATGGACGAGGTTGCCACCTTCGTGCTCGCGATTGGCTGCGATGGAAGGAAGGCGTGGATTTGAAGGCAGCAGCCAAGCCACAGCAGAGTGGCTCGAGGAAACCTCATGTTCTATGGATGGCGAAAGTTATGAATGGATGATTGCGCACCGTTTGTTGGTTGCGATTGGATGCCCTTTTGAAATGGTGGGACGCCTTTTTGTGGTGATGAGCGGGATGGTGTCAAGACAGGAGCAAGTCGTGGTGGCATGCGAGTGAATGAATTCGATGCGATGCCGCGTGGGATGCTTGTCCTATTGTTCGGCTGATGCCAATGGAAAGGCCGTCAAATGTGGTGATGAACGCGAGCGTATGGTAGCCAAGGGTGGAGGATCTGCAGCTGCGGTATTGCAATAACACGAGAGAGACTCCTGCGCGACGATGATCAGAAGTTGCTGCAACTTGCTTCCGCTTTCGTACTCAGTTCGTTGTGTTTTGATGGATGGCTTGATGGATGACTTGATGGATGACTTGATGGATGACTTGATGGATGACTTGATGGATGCCTTCTGTCGACTTTATGAACATGGACTCCGTCGCCGTCCTGTGATCAACCAGCCAAGTGAGAGAGAGAGAGAGAGAAGGACGGAACAGCGCAGAGAGCCTCCACCCGAAGAAGGAAACCAGCCGACGAATCGAATCCGTGAAGGTGTTTTTGTGGAGAGATGTGTTGACACCAATTCCCACACGAAAACGACACGTGACGTCAAGGATGTCAGCTTCACGGTTCAGTCGGGCTGAAGCAGTCCGGAACACTTCGATTCAATGGATCGATACGGCCAACGCGAGAGTACTTAGGAAGGCCCAATTAAATGATTGGCGGATGATGGAAATGGACGTTTTGGCGGCACAACGATTTGTTGTTCCCGCAGTTGTTGCAGTGCAACGCCAATTGAAATTTGTTGTTTTCTTGGTGGCCGTACAGCGCGTACTTGCGTGTGATGATGTGTGCTGTTGTTCTTGGTGGTGGTGTGTGTGTGTGATCGTGGTTGTTTTGGATGGTGTGACGGTGCAGGAAGTTTGGTTTTTGTGTCTGAGAGACCGACCGATGCGAGCCATCTCTGCTATTCAAACGGAACGGATCACCAAGCAAGCAAGGCAAGGAAGCAAGGAAGCAAGCAAGCAAAGAAGGAAGGAAGCGACGCTACAATTGAATTGGTGAAAGAGAGAAGGCTTTCGTCCACATCGCAACGCGCTCAAACAGAGTCCCAAGAGAGGCAGACAATTGATTCAAAGCATCTCGTTGCTTCCATTCCATCGCGCCAAAGCAACAGAGCAGTTGCAGCAGTCGGAGTTGTGAGGGAAACTCACGTCATCAACCAACGACCTCTTCCGATCACCTTTCGGCTGATCGTGTTGGCAATTGGGTGTTGACAATTGAGGGTGAGAGCGAGAGTGGCCAGGTCCCTTCTGGTCATCCCATCCATTGAGTCCAGAGGCCATCAGCGGTGGCCCTGCATATCAGTATTCTATTATTCGTATACATTGCTCGCACACGCGGGCCCATCGTTGGCAACCGTGCTCAGCCACGACCTTGGGTACGATCGATTATACTATATTATACTATACTGTACTATACTATACTATTCTCTATATAGTACCTGCTCCACTTCCAGTCACACGGCTATTCAAGGAGTCCCAACACTCGGAGCAGCACAAGAAGCCAAGGTCAGACATAGACAGCACACTCTCCGACGCTGCATCACAGCCATCCACCCATCCATTGCAAAATGAAGTCGAAGAGGAACAAGAACTCATCATCTGGGCCAAGGTCATCAGGAGCCTCGAAGGGTCGTTCTCAGCAACAATCGCAGTCGCAGCAGCAGTCGCAACAACAATCGCAGCAACAATCGCAGTCACAACAACAGATGCAGCAGCAGTTCCAGTCGGCGGAGGACACCGGCAAGGCATGGCGCACGCTCAATGTCAGCTCCGGCAACGGACCTCCGCAGGCCATGACTCCGGAGGCAGCCGCTCGCTACATCCAGCAGGCCACGTCGTCTCGCGGAAGGGAGGTCAAGATCTCCTTCGGTCCTGCCAGACCGCCTGCCTCTCCCTCTGCTACTGCTGCCTCCAACAACATCAGCAACAACAGCAGCAACAACGGTCCTTCGTCTCAGAGCTCCTCGTACTACCAGACCTCCAAACGCAACGCCAATCGAGCCTCCAAACCGACTGCCACCAACATCAGCAACAATACCAATGCCATCAACAACAGCATCAATACCAACAACATCAGCGCCAACATCAACAACATCAATGCCGCCATGAACGCCAACGCCAATGCCAACACCTCCGTCAGCTTCGGTTCCCTCGATCTCCAGGCGCTCAAGGAGTCCGCCGCGTTTGCAGCACAGCAGGTGCGAGCTTCCTCCGCAATGCCTCACAATGGTGCCACGGCTGCTGCTGCGGCTGCCGCGGCTGCGCAACTCAGCTTCTCCACCAACGCGCAAACCAACATGCCCAACGGGTTGCCCTGCAGCGATGCCGAGATGAAGGCCCTCGTCAGCATGTTCATGGAGATCATGAAGATGTCTATCGATGATCATGATCCGACGACAACAGCAACCACAACAACAACAGCTAAGACTCAAATGCCAACGCAAACGCAAATGCCGTCCACCACTCCTTCTTCCGATACCAACGACAACGACAACAACAACGATGACAATACCAGCAATAGCAACAACAAAGCAAAAAGCAAGACCAAAAGCAAAGCCAACCAAAAGAAAGCAAACAAAAAGGTCCCCATGGGCCCGGAGCTGCCGCCCAACTACACCTACGGAAACCCCCCGCACGCATTCGCCGCATCCGCATCCGCCATGCAACCGCCTGTCTTCATGTTTGGAAATGGCGCAGCCCCGCCAGCCGCAGCAGCGACATCGCCTTCCATCAGCATACAACCGCCCTTCATTCCGCCCGGAGGCTGGACGGAGGCGGCGGCGGAGAACTTCGCGGCCGCTTCGGCAGGATTCTTCACGGACGGCACGTCCTGGGAGGCCTTTCGCAGGACCTACGGCGCCATGACCGGCATGATGGATCAGCACAACGACGATGAGACCGTCAGTCTCGAGGAGGAAGACGCGGAAGGCGTCGTCTACAGGTACATCGACAGCACGGATCCGCCGGGATACGTCGTCGGGGATGACGTAGACGTAGACGTAGACGAGGAAGATGAAGACACGGAGGAGGATGGATTCCTCGGCGGTGGCCTGCGCCAGCTGGGCAAGATCCTTGCCGATCATCACAAAGCCTCGGGCTCGCCGGATGTCAACTTCAACGTGTCCCTGCCCGCCAGTCTGCGATACGCGCAGGATGCCAACGGAAATTGGAAGGTGCTCAAGGCCGACGGGACCGACATCACACATCCCAGCGACGTCTTCGATGCCTTCATGGCCGCCAACAAGGAATCAGAGGACACGGAGCGCGCCAAGAAGGCCAACAAACGACGCGAGAAGAAGCAGCGCAAGAAGCAAAAGGCAAAGGAGGAAGCAGCACAAAAGGCCGCGGCCGCCGCACAGAAGAAGCGTGAAAAGGCTATTTTGTCATGGAGATCGCGTGTCGTGTCTGCCTGCCAATCCAACGAGTATGCCAAGCTCGACGCCCTGCTCAACGAATCGCCCTTGGATAAAGTCGAACACAAGCAAGCCGATGACGCCGCACGCAAGCAGTTCAAAGCGCAGCATCTCGAATTCCTCTTGCCCAACTCCATTGCCAAGAATCGTGCGCAAGTCGAACGCGGCAAGGAAGCACGCCAACGCCTCGCACAGTACATCTTGTCATCACAGGTCCACGTCGCCTTGTCGCCCTTGCGTTCGGGACGCACGGCGTTGCATTCGGCGTGTTTTTACGGGGACGTACAATTCGTCGATCAGGTGCTGCGCGTTACCAGCGATCATGCCTATCTCAACATGACGTGCAAGGATTCGGGATGGACGCCGTTGCATTACGCCACCGTGTCGGGATCCAGCGATTGTTTGGAACTGCTTCTGGCCGGCGGATGCGACGTCAAGACGATATCCGACGACACGCACACATGGCGGGAAAGGTGAGCAGAGCGCATCCACGTTGTTGGCGTTGTTATGGAATGGAATGGAATGGAATAATGCAACGTGGATTGGAATCATCTCACCGTGTGTATTTTCTCTTTTTCATTTCCATTCTTGTCATTTCCGTTTTTGTTGTACTTCTGCGTGTCGTAGTGATGGGAGGGGAATCACAGCACTTGAATTGGTACAGTATATCCACGCTGGGAAGCACGAGACAGACATCGAATCACATGGCATGGCATTGCAAGAGATGGTCAATCACTTCTTCGCGCATCACGTCGACAAGAAGAATTTCATGGCGACGCTGGAACTCATCGTGCGGCGGTTGCAGGACGTGGAGCTCAATGGCTACTCCCCCTTGTCAGAAGCATCGAAGAGTGACAAGAACTCGCAACAGCAATCCGATCCACCCGAAAGTGCGGCGGCCCGAAAACGAAAAAAGAAGAAAGCCAAAAAGAAGCAGCAGCAGCAATTGCAACAGCAGTCGAACGACAAGCAATCCGCGGATGCCACAAGCGTCGCTTCCAAGCCGGATGTCAAACCGTTGGTCGCCTCCAAACGCGATAAGGAAGATCCGATGATGGTGGCGTTGCTGGGAATGGGATTTACCGAAGACCAGATCCTCAAAGCGGCCAAGGCGTACGGTGGCATGGATCGTGCTACTGCGGATGATATCGTTGCCCATATCTTTGGGCAAGGTGTGGAAGAGGTGGAAGAGCCGCAGCCGCAGCAGCAGAATGACAACAGCGCAGCGAATGTCAATGAGAGTTTTGAAGCCGTTGCCAAGGTCGTTCGCAAATCCACCAACAAGAACAACAGCAGCAACAACCACAACCATACTACTTCGACAGCCAGCAGTAATAGCAGCAGCCGGCAAGATCGCAAGGTCGTCGCTCAGGCATCGCGGGAAGGGCAGGCACGCAAAGAAAAGGAAGAGGCAGCTGCACGGTTGGCTGCCAAACGTGAGGAAGCCCGTCGGCGCAATCGAGAATGGAACAACCGAGAGCATGCGCGACAGCAGGAGGAGGCGAAGGCCAAGATGGCGCAGGCTGTCACGGTTCAACCGCGTGTTCCCGTTCCACCACCCAACGCCATGCCCAATTTCTTGCCAAAGGGCGCTGTCAAACCTGCAGCTCGGCCCCAAGTTGCTGCAGCACCGCTGCACGTCAAGCGTTTCACTGTGACACCGGATGCTGCGAGAATCAATGCGAAGATGCTGCCTCAGGCTGGTGGCGCCACCAAATCGAAGATGAAGATGCAGCAGAGCCGCGACAAGACTGCCTTCTCCTCCAATCCCATGCAGCAACCGTCGGCGAACTCAGCGCATACGTCGGCGAACAACTCCATCACGTCGGAGATCAATCTGCGAACGCCCCTGAGCGTGTCGCCGTACGGATTTGGCGACGACGATAAGACGGTGTCTTCGTTGGGCAGCAGCCGCAGCCGCACCATGTCGACCTCCTCCAACAACAACCCGCCCAACATGGCACCAGCCGCTGTTCCGCCTCCTGGATTCCGATCGTACAACCCAGCGCCGTTGCCACCCGTGCCGCAGCCATCGTTGAACACTGCCTCAATGTACGTGGATTTCAATCAGGACGCGGCTCCCGTCGCGGATGCCGTCAATCCCCTTGGCGAGATCCGTGCGACGGCCAAAGCATTCGTGCCATCCACCTTTGCGCAGCCCCAATCGACCCAGCCACCAGCTTCGGCGCCACCTCCGGGCGTCCATCTGCCTGGTTCCATGCCGCTGAACCAACCAGTGGTGCCAGGACTGCCACGACCGCAACCGTCCATGCCACACTTTGGTGGCTTTCATCAAGCTGCAGCCACGGGAGCAGCACCGCCATTGTCCAAATCCGTCGTGCTGGAGAAGCCACCGCCACCGGTGGAGCAGCAACAACCATTCCTTCCGGCAGGACTCACCAACAGCTTCGATCCTTCGGCGGACGCCGCCTTGCCTATCCCTGGACTGGATCCCATCAGCTTGCAGCGCCCGTTGCCGAACCAGATGGATATGGGAGGCACATCCTTGCTGGAATCCATCACGCGCCCATCATCATCCATTTGGGGTGGCGGTGGCAACGACAAACAGCCACCGCAGCAACAACCTGCGCAGCAGCAGCAACCCATCACGTCGTCCATCACGGGCTTGTCTTTGGGCTTCGTCGATCCATCTCTCGATACGGAGGCACCCGAATTCGATTGGACCTTCGGTGGTGGTGGCGACGGCACCACGATTGTGAACAACACCAACATGAACACCAATGGCGCTGCCAATGTACAAGGCTCAATTTGGTAACATGACATATTACACTACACTGCGAAAAGAAAGGAATATTCTACCTACCTAAGGAAACCCAACACACAACTACAATACTGCAGGTATGAGTGCACAGCACTGCTCTGTCCTGAATGATGTGATGCTGGTGTCGGTGTCGCCATGTTCGTTTGTTCATGTGATGGATACTCCCTCAAGAGAGAGAGAGTAGTGTTGTCTCTATCTGTATTCTGCTCCCCGACATGTGCATACCATGCTGCTACATCCATCACCGTTCATCACAGCATATTCCTCAACACATGACTATGTATGGGACGCAGTGACAGCGCCCAGAACCAGCATGTGATACTCGAACAAAACCCAACGCAGTTGTTCTATCATTATCGTCGCGGTGGTCAAAATCAGTCTCACCAACTCCGCTTGCTCACTTCGTTGGAGATCGCAGGGACGCCACGGATATAGCAATGTCGTCACGATACATACCACCCTTATCCCGTTCCCATCCTTGCGCCGCAATAAATATGAGCTGCTCCAGCGCCGACAGCAAATGCGGCCCATCCTCGACGTAGAGACTGGCCGCCACGTACCGCGCGACCAATTCCATTTCGATGTAATCCATCAATCCATCCGTGGCCGAGACTGCAAATATGTGAATGTCGTCGTCGCCGTCGTGATTGTTGTTGTTGTCATTGTCACCATCGTTGCTGAGCTGATGCTGCACGACCGTTCCGATATCGAAGACATCGACGATAGGATCCGGAATGACACCCACCTTGCCGGCCTCCCAATCGCCGATGGACCGGCTCATGGCCAACCCGGACACGGTTCCTGACAACCGATCCGTGTACAGGACGCGCGACGTGCCGTTCAAGGGCAGGTAGACCTCGCCGCCCATCTCCTCAACGCGCGCGCGTTCGTCGGGCAGATTGGGCTTGTCCTCGCGGCTCGTGTAAAAGATCTGCGCCGATTGGCGGTTGGCGCGGTAGACGACGAGGAAGGAGCGGCTGTCGCCGGCGTTGGCGACGTAGATCTGGTTGGCGTCCTTGTAGATGACGGAGGCGGTGCAACCGCCCGAGAGGTGGGCCGGGGCGGTCTTGTCCAAATACAAAAAGACATCCGTGAGGATCTGTTGGATGTCGGTCTGCGTCGATGTGGCGGGAAGATCCTTGAGTTTGTTGGCCAGCAGGATGGGCAGCTCCTGCACCGTGTACTCCGACACCATCTCTCCATTCGGCGCATGGCCGTCGAAGACCCCCATGAGCAACCGCGAATCTTTGGATTTGTCATTTTTGGATATCTGGAACGGCGAGACGCAGAACGCGCGATCCTGGTTGATCTGGGAAGCCGCCGAACCGCCCTTGTAGCCGATCAACGTGAGAGTGGCCATGCTCTCTGATCCTGCCGTGCTGAGCGGTTCCAGGAGCTTGGGATCGATGGAGGTGATGTTCTGCCGGTTGACGTCCCTCAGTTCCGCCAGCGCCTTCTTGACTGGCATGTCGTAGTAGACGTCCTTGGGCAGGAACGGGACGCCGTACGCCTTCTTCACGGGATCACCGGCCGCTGCCGCAGCGTCCATCATGGTCGTGGCAGCCGTCGAGGACGTCGGCCTGACGGCAACCACCGTGGCCAAGGCCAGCAAGGCCGTCGGACCATGTCTGCGTCCATGACTGCATCTGCCAACCCTCCAGAAACGGCTGTGAACACCGCCAGCGCGCCACATAGTGCAATAGTCGTAGAGTATGGTATTGTACAATGATGTTAGACGTGAGATTGGATTAGCATGTGATTCCTCTGCACCATACGACTATTATTGTCTTATGGCACATACTCATGCACTCCCTGATGCTCGTTTGAGATTTGTGTGCCTTGATGCTGTGGGCGATGGGAGAGAGGGTGTTTGGCCTGTCACCACCGCTCACAGAGAGGTCATTGTAGCACCGTAGGACTACGAAGGTGAGGACACCACGTGGATACCATTCTGCAAGACATCAGCAGTTACGTCACAAACAGTGTTCGTTTTGGGAGGGCGTTCTTCTGTTGGTGACACAAAAGAACGAACAAACACGAAGATGTCTGACACGCGAATTCGGTTGTAGTCGTGTGGGTCGAAACTGCTCTCATGTCACCATTCTGCTTTCTCTGTCTCCCTAGATTCCCAACACGTAGTTCAGCCGCTCGCTCCAAGACATGCCCGTGGCATCACCCACGTAATGATGCCACACGTTTCGAAAGTTGGCAGGATCCTTGAAGTACCCGCCGCTCATGGCGATGCTGTGCCCCCACAGCAAGGATGGATTATCGAGTTTGCATCTTTGGAACTCCGCCGTTTGCCCGCGCACCAGGAAGGGTTTGCGCAGGACACCGCGCAGGACTTGGGACAGCTGCATGGACACCGTGTGCACCGGATGCGGCGATAGAAAGACGAAGTTGCCGATGGCGACGTCTTCGTGGGGGATCGTGACGGCAGCACGATCGCAGGCATCGGACGTGATGAAGTCGGCCAGATCCGGCGTCATGAAGTAGAGTTCGCCGCTCATGTACAGTTCGCCGACCAATGGCAGCGGGCAAGGATGGACGTCCTTCTCGGTAGGGTCGCAGTAGTTCTTGTCGTACGCGAGGCCGACGTACGTCTGTTGTATTCTCGGGAATGGTGCTTGGGAATCCAGGCTGTCCTTGAATTTCTTCTGCATGTAGTCCAGGAATGTCGGCACAAACACGAGGGTGTCGGAGTCCACCTTGGCGATGAAGTCGAATTCATGCTGCTGCGCGATCAGAGAACCGTACTTGAACCACGTTTGCATCTTGCCATCTTCCAGATTCTCGTGGACGTTCAAGTGCAGCACGTCGGGTTCGTTGATGTGGCTTGCGGCGCTGGCGGATGTCGGCAGGGTCATGGATTCGATGGTTTGCGTGGCACCGACCAATTCGTTTGGCCCAGTGGCATTGCCTCCGAGAAAGAAGACGTAGGTCACCTGACAGTCCTCAAGCGAGATCTCACGACGCAGAATCTGGTGCAAAGCACAGATGCGGTGCTCGTCATCGGAAGTCGATGCCGGATGTCCCTTCTGGAAGACGCTGAGGTACGTCTCTCGCAGCAATTGGCGCTGTTCCACTTCGTCAGCGATTGTCGGTATACCCCACAGAAACTTGGGAGCTGATCTCCATGATGCCGTTGCATCTTCATGGTTGTCGTTCACATTCTGTCCATGCTGGTTGCTACTCGCACCATGTGAAGATCTGACATTTGGCGCATCTGCTGCAGTTCCCGCTATTGGATGCAGCCAGTTGTACAAAAGCAAGATGCAGATGAGATTGGCAGCCAGCAAGAAGATCAAGGCTATTCGCAGGAAGGATGATGCCTTGCATGATCGTAACGATGGGAATCGTGCCTGGATGCCAGCTCGTCTCTTCGTCTTCATGTCTCTGATCGTCGGACGTTTCGCATCATGTCGCTGATGGTGGTAACGCATGTTGCTGCTGTTGTTGAGAGGGGAATGTTGCTTCTGGTGTTGGTGTTGGTGCTGACATGGACTCTATCGATGCAGATGTCGCCGCCTCCAAGTCTTTCGCCCTCTCTTTGCCGGAGCGATGGTTAGTATCAGCATGTGGGTCTGTTGGTGTTGGTTGTTCTTCGAGATCCTGTTGGACTGCGGAGGCCACGAATCGATGAGCATTTGTTTTGGAGCGTGTGATGGAAGAAGTCCAAAATTCGACACTCGCGTTTTGAAATGCGAGGAGTGCGGTCGAACGAGTCCAAAGATACGTCAGTTTGGTCACAGAAATGGGAGCACTTGCGTGGTGATGCCGACAACACCTCCATCCGAAGCAAAGCGAACAAACTCCACATCATCATCGTATTATTGGCACTCGTGCCATGCAGGTAATCGTATCTGCATCCCCGCAGACGTTGGAATGGCGGTAGCAACATGAATGAGACAGTGCAGGCTCGGAATACAAGTGGATAACCGCTCTATCCGTAGTCACTCCTCACAATTTGCAGCAACACCAACGAAAAGAACAGGAGCAAAACGAATCATCCCACCATGCCGACTTCATCATCATCATCATCTATCGCCAACGCCATGCTCCGTATACTTCTGACCATGCTATTGCTCACAACGTGCGCATCATTCTCCACACAGAATCGACGAAGTCATGACCAGCCTCAGATGCTGAACCTTGGGCTGCACGGAAGCAGAACCATGTCCATCGCATGCCACGACAACCAGCAAAGCGAACCAATCCATGCCGATCCTGCGCCGTCCGCACCCAACTTCTTGACAAGCCGCAAGTCCATGCTCCACATCTTGGCATCAGCGACTACGCTCGCAATCGCTCCAACCACACAATCGCCTGCGGTCGCCAACGCGCTGCCGTTCGAAAAGAAGGACCGCCGGCAATTGGAACTGTGCCTGGTCTCCCTGCTGCGCTTGCAGTATTGGGCCGAGACGGTGGAATATCGATTGCGCAATGCCGCCACGTCGGATGCCAAGAAATCGGCCTACCTCGAAGCACGCTTGGGAGCCAAGGCCGTCGTGGCCAACAAGATCGGCGGCGGTGCGTCGGGGCGCGTCTTTGCTCTGAAGGGATTGGAAATCAAGGATTGCTTGGACGATCTGAAGCATTATGCCGGCAACAACAAGAGCATCAACCTCAAACGACGGCAGGTCGATGACCTGTGCGTTGAGCTGATCGAGTCGTTGGCCTCCATCGTGGAATTCGATGGTTTGGAAACGACGCAAGATCCGTCGCCGCGATCCAGCTTGACCATGACCATGTACAACGACGATAAGGCCACCTTTGTCACGCGCATGCTGAGCGAACGCGTGGCTCCCACCATCACGAGCATCGTGAAGCAGTATTCGGCCGAGGCGCAGGCGACGTCGCAGCAATACGTCCTGGACTACTACGTCAGTGAAATGCCGCCCAACAAGCGGCCGGTGGTGGTGGTCGCGAGCGGAGAGGCGTGATTGTCGTTGACAACGCAAACAGGCATGAATGCACGAGTATGGAGGCAGACGTCGACCACAGTGACTCGTGCCGTTGATAGAGCTAAAGTTGATGCCACACTGCGAAATGATCCTATTATATTCTATGACATGTTGAGTACAATACTATCATAATACAATAGATGCCATTTACTCATCTCTGGAGAGACGGATGTTGCCCCTCGTGCATGTCGCCAACGGGACGAGGAATTAGTAAATAAGTTGGGGTTTACCGCGACTCCTGTCATCCACGCAGCTCCCACGACGTCTGTTGTTGCTGATAATGACAATGAGTTTCGGAGACAGCACCTCGACCGTTGTGAGAAAGGCACAACTGCGCCTTGTGTTTAGATCCTCCACTCAGCTTCGCTTTGCTCACCTCACTCCACTATACTCCACATCAATCCACACAAACAACCGCAGGCGCATCATCAGTCCCATCTATTCTATTATATTCTATTCTATTGTATAATAGTATTATATCCCAATACATTGGCGTTCCAATGAGCAAGATGCAACAACACAACCCGTACCTGAAGCGGCGTCGATCCAGACCGCAGGATTGGCTGCTGCGAGTGCTCGTTCCTTGTCTCGTCGTGATCGGCTTTGGCTTCGTGTACATCAACATGAGGATACTGGGTGCGTCGGATTTCCGAAAGGACGTGACAGGCCGCTCCCCATCGACGTACCCGCAGTTCCAGGAGCGCAGCGCTCCGCCGTTCGCAGGCAGCGCAATCGAATTGAGGCGTTGGGCCGATCCGCCTGACTTCGGTTCCTTTCAGTATTCAGCGACATCCGCCATCCACTTTCCGTCCGCGGATTTGCAGGCGCTGCACGATGCCGTGAAGATGGTGGGCGCGACTCCAACAGCATTCATGCAGCACAAGATGACGCCGGACTCCGACTTCTCTCTGCTCACGCGCAAAGGCAACAAGGTGGCAGCATCCAACGTAGGCGTCAATCAGGATCGATGCGCCATCATCTCGCCCTTCCTGGAAGACGGCGGCTGGTGGCTGGGACTGTTCGACGGCCATGGCATGGAAGGCGAGGTGGTGTCGCAGATCGCCGTCAGCGAATTCCCCAAACAACTGCATCAGCGCATTCGCAGCACCACGCCGCAGAAGGACGTCGTCGACCAGCTGCGGCAGACCGTGCTTCGCGTGCACGAACAGATGCGTCCTTTGCCAGCATCCGGCACGACGGGCATCAGCATGCTCAAGATTCGCGATTTGCTCTACATCACGAACGTCGGCGATTCGGAAGCCATCGTCTTTGCGCACAATGCCGCGGGCGATGTTGAGATCGTCTATGAGACCAAACCGCACAAACCGCATTTGCCGCAAGAACGTGCCCGCATCGAAGCGGCCGGCGGGATGGTCGCCATGCCGCCCATGCCTGGATTTTCGTCGCGGCTCGTCATCAATTTGCCGGGCGGCGTGCAGATGGGATTGGCCATGAGTCGTTCGATGGGCGACGTCGAAGCCGATAACGTGGGTCACACCTGCGAACCGACGACGGATGTTCTCAATCTCGCCGAACTCAAGCAGACCAGGAAGAATTGGGAATTCACCGCGATCGCAGCATCGGATGGACTGTTTGATCGCGTTTCATTCAAGAACATTGCGACCGAAATCGCAAGGACGTTGCGGCAGCAGAAGGGCACCATGCTGGAAACATCGGAACAGTTGATCATGCGATCTTCAGAACTCTGGGCGACGGGCGGAGACTTCTACAGAGATGATATCTCGATCGTGGTCCATAACCTGAGGTTATAGGTGCGAATCGGGCATACTGGTATGATGGAGCTTGGAAAATCCTGTTAACCATCATGATATTCACGTGTACATGTTGAGAAGTACTTCGGAGACCAGCACGCTATTTGCAAACCGTTTTGCATGCACCGTCGCTTGACGTCAAATCAATGGGTCCTCTAAGATTTGTGTGCGTGGGTGTGACGTATCCAGTGCTGTGCTTGGGTAGCGCCTCGGTATGTCAACAGTAGGTGGTGCTAGGGTTCACCGCTCGTTGTCTCATGTAATACCATGGTCTCGCACGATACGACTTCATGCCCTCCTATATTTGATGTCCACACTCTTCCTCATTCTGTTCCCAAATGGAATGACTCTCTCTCTCTAGAACACTCTAAACAACGACAACAAGCATGGATAATTTGCTTGTTGCTCAGATCATGGAGACGCCGTGCCGTTGGAGGGAGCAGCATCGCCATTCGTTTGCTCCCATTCTTCCAACGCCGCCGCTCTCGAATTCAACTTGTTCGCCCTGGATTGCAATCGGTCCACCATGTTCTCGATGCGTTGACGCTCTTCCAACAGCTGCAATTCCCGCTGCCGCAATGCCTTCAAGTCCTCTTCGGTGTACTGCGAATAGGCCTTGACGGCCGATTGGGACAGGATGCTCTCGAGCTTCTTGCGCAGCTGCGATCGCACGCGCTGTTGCCGTTTGGAGAGGTAGGCCGTGACCTTGTCCATCTCGCTGGCGTTGCGTTTGAGACGATCTTCGACATCGCGCAGGGACTGCGATGTGGACAGCACGGTTTCCTTGGCCGTCGCCATTCTTTGCTGCGCTTTTTGCAGCGCCTCCATGGCATCGAGCTCGGCTTGTCGGCATTTGGCGAGATGATCCTTCGCGGATTGCTGGTCATCGAGAAGCTTGTTCCATTCGACGTCGACGGTCTTGTAGTCGTCGAGCTTGTCGGCGAATTTGAGCTCGGCTGCCCTGAGGGTGGTGATCTCTTCCTCCAGCGTTTTGCACAACATGGATCGCTCCATGAGGCTCTGGCTCGTGACATTCTCATCGATGGCAGCCAGCTTTTCCAGCACCTGGTAAGATTCGACGCTGGAGAGGGCGAAGTTGGACGATTGCAATGTGGAAAGCAGGCGTTTTTTCCGTGACATCCTCCAGCTCTCTGTCGATGTTTTCCATCTTGCGCACTTCTTCTTGGGCTCTGATGAGTACGAGAAGTGAGCCATGAGCCATGCATATGTTTAAGAGTAAGAAGGTGCAGTCCGTGTTAGTGGATGGCAGATAGTTGGCGATTGACGATTGACGATTGGTACGACCGTATGGCAGTGTAGACGGATGCAACACGCGCACCATACGCCATGCAGAACACGAACGCAGACGCAAACAAAAATTGGTTGATCACGATCACGTTCACGTTCATGTTCCTGCTTGTCGACGCATGCAACCCCAATGCACGTACCTCTCCGCCAAAGACGTCGATTTCTCCGTGAGTTCCATGGTATCGATGGCCCTGCCCGCACGGCGTCCGGCCTCGATGGCCTGTTGGAACGCATTTTCAAACTTCTCGTCTTTGCCACTGTTGCCATTTTTCGGAATGAAATTGGTGACGCCCTTCGCGGCGGCCTCGGCCACGGCCCACGTCGTCGCCGTCGTACGTCGCAGGAACGGCACCGCCACATCATCCAGAGCCTTCGCGACGGCCGGCACGGCTTCCTCGAGCTTGTCGTTGGCGAACTTCTGCGCGATCGCCGAGATCTCCTCGGCCCGCAACGTGCGATCGTACTTGCGACGCGTCTTTTCGTTGCCGAGCACCTTCCAGGCTTCCGCGATGGCTTGGAAGTCCGTCTTGCTGTCGTTGAACTCGGAGTCGGGATGCGAAACGCGCGCCAACGCCATGTACTTCTTGCGCAGATCGGCGCGCGACGCTGTCTTCTTGGCGCCCAGCACTTCGTAGAGGCTCTGCTTGGGCAAGGCGTCGCTTTCGGTGGAATGCAGCCGCGTGCATGTGCGGGCGCAGGCGGCGGATGGAATGAACGCCTCGCACGCACATGACGGCGACGACGATATCATCATTGCCGCCAAAGCCATCCAGGCGATCGGCTGAATGCGATTCATGAGAACTGCCATGATGGTGCTCCTGCGGATGCACGATGCCTCTGCTTCTTGTGATGTCACCTGCGAATGCCAACGGATGAATGTGCGGTACGACCTATGATTATGGATCGGTGTGGTGACAGCGGCAGCTCGCCAGATGTACGTATTGTGGCTCGCAGTAGCAGCGCAGCACGGATGGAGAGAAGTGTGCTCATGTGAATGGGTGGGTGTCTCTCTGTGGCTGATCGGGCTTCCCCCCACGCTGCACTACGTACGACTAGTGGTACTGCACCACACATGTAGGCACAAAGGGGAGGACGTCCAGTTGACGTTCGTCAAATCTTTTGGTTCTGATTCCATTCCACGCAATCTGCTCGGTGACTCGCAACGGTGTCATGCAGACATCTGCCAAGTGATTGGTCGCCGCTGACGTCATTTCTTAGTCGATGTGGTCAAAAGTGATGTTTGTCGGTTGACAAAAGATACCATAAATCACAAGATTCGAAACAAGACCAAATTTGTCATTCTTTCCGTTCATCCTGTTTTTTGTTGGACGGTTGTGGCGTTCGCCTTGGTGTCACGTTCCTGCAAGTGCACAGAGCGAGGGCAGAGCGAGGGCAGAGCCACGCCATGTGGCGTCTCCGCTTGTTGAGGGCGTGTCGAACATGCGTGGGATGGAAGTTCGGGAGAGGGATGGTGCGACCGTTGGTGGTGTTGGATGCAGCCGCGGTGTCAGCTTGGCTTCTGATGACGTGACCGATCATCGCCTTGATGGATGGCATCGTGATCAACAGGATCCCACTATTTGCCTTGATTGCCCGTTGTCGAGTGTCGCCACCAACAAGGAAGGGTGATGTCCACCATGGTGTTGTGTCGATGGGGATGTGTGTGGATTCAATTGCTTCCATGCCTTGTTCATTGCTGCCATTGACTCATCTGGTCTCGATAGTTTAGGTTAGAGGCCATTCTCGAATCTGCTCTGCTCTACTCTACTCCATGTGAACTTTGCATGAATTTAGATTGGTTCCTCGTTGTCATTGCTTCGAGGTGTTACTTGTTTCAACCATGCGATGGCTTGCAACTTGCCCTTCGAGCTACTCTGCTCAGAACAAGACGTCCTATTCTTCATTGGAGTACGTGAAGTAAAACTAGATTTTCCGTATAGTCTGTACGGCGTCGGAAGATGCCATCCCAAACACAAATGTCACCAAACGAGATCATCACCAAACAACAACAGACATGGACAACCAGACTCAACGTCTGCACAAAACACAAAGAGTCAACAATCTGCAACCTGCAATCCACAATCTGCAGACGTCTCCACTCCAGCACATTCGCACCATCCTCCGCAGCAACCGTGCCTGATGCATACTGCCACTCTTACATCTCAGCAATAGCAAGCTATAGCGACAAGCCACATCGATCAAATCACATTATTCGCACGACTGTTCCACCAGCACCCTCCGAACGAAGGCCCGCTTGTGCGAATGCACACGAAGACTCGCGGAGACGATGTTCATCTTGACGACGACCGTCGACACGGTGCGCATCCCGGCCAACATGCTGGCGTTGCCCACCCTCAAGGCGTTGCACAACGAGCTCGATATCAAGTACCCCAATCGCGTCCTCATGGATATCGGTCTCGTCATTTGCCGCTACGGCGACTGCCTCAAGATCACGAACGGTTCGTGCGTGCCGGGCGACGGCGGATGTCATCACGAATGCCTCTTCCGGCTCGTCGTCTTCCGTCCCTTCGTGGAGGAGGTCTGCACCGGGCATATCATCAAGAGCTCGCCCAACGGCATTCAAGTCAGCGTTGGTTTCTTTCAAGACATTTTCATTCCGGCGTACTGGATGCTGCGGCCGAGCCATTATGACGAGAAGCTCGGGCTGTGGGTTTGGCAGCCGAATTATGACGAAGAGGAAGACGACGAAGACGAAACGAATGACGAGGATAATGACAAAGGTGACAATGATGCTGCTGCTGCTCCCGTTGGCGCCGGAAAGAATGGACACGATACTGCTGCTGATACTTCTGCTCCTGCCAACGGCAAGGAAAAGATACGGCGGAATGATGGCGATGCAACCGTTTCTATAAAACAAGAAGATGCTGCTGCTGACGAGACCAAAGCAAACAATGAAGAAGCAGAAGAAGAACAGGATGGAGCCGACCGATTCGAAATGGAGATCGGCGCGGAAATCAGGTTCAAGGTCAAATCCATTCACTTCACCCAGGTCACCAACACTGCCAAGGGCGTGCAGGCAACGACAACCACAACAGCACATTCGCAAACGATTCCATCCGCCACCAACAAGGGCGACGAAGAAGTCAAATCACGAGACAAGCCATTGCGCAAGCGCAGTATATCCGTCGATCTTACGGAAGCATCGACGATGCCGGCCACCATGAAGATTGTGGCATCTATCTGTGAAGATGGCCTTGGTTGCACAAGCTGGTGGGAGCCGCAGGAAGAAGAGGAAGGCGATGAGGAAGATGATGAAGACGCACAAGCCGATGCGGAAGAAGATGGTGCCGAAGACTACGACGAAGAAGAATGACAGAAGAGCTGGTGATCCTTTCATGGCTGACCTTGGAGGTTGATGGCTCATGTACGGAGAGTAGCTGAGACAACAACGACGGCAACAGCAGCGGCAGGAACATGAGCATGAGCATGAACTCTCTAGAGAGTGCTGCGCAATTCTTTTGCTCTGGAGACAACTGCCCATTCCTTGTCGTCTCACGCTCCCATTCCGATGTCACCTCGTGTTCTCTATGCCATTCTTCGTATCTGGACCTCTCCAAGCTATGAACGCATGCACGGAAGGGAGATGGTGCCTGTACTCTCGGGTTTGTGCGACGTATGATACGTAGAGATCGTTAATGTCTGCTCGCACATTGTCCTTCTCCCTCTCTAGACTTGGACAGCTACTTATGGTTGGCATGGCGTGACTGCCAATCGCAACCGGCAACGACTCGAGAAAAGAGAATCTCCAAACCACAACAAGAAAAACTGTTCCAGGAAAGGGCAGCGGCGATGTTCAAGACGCCGAGCAGGTCTGTTGGAATGTGACGCACGTTTCATCGAATCGACCACAACTTCCAAAGTTATCAGAGCAACCACACCAAACAGGCCACCAGCATCATGAGCGCCAAATTCCAAACACCCCGCATCGTCTCCAGGGCCGTTAACGAGTACGTGCTCAAGCATGGGTTTCGGGAGAGCAAGGTTGCCGAGAAGCTTCGCTTGGCGACAGCCAACCATGAGTCCAGCGTCATGATGGGCGATCCCACCGAGGCTTCCATGTTCAAGGTCCTTCTCCCAGCCATGGGAGCCAAGAACATCATCGAGGTAGGCGTGTACACTGGGTACACAACGCTCGTCATGGCGGACGCCGTCGGTCCAGAAGGCAAGATCGTCGCGCTCGATGTGAACGACGATTACGCCAAGATCGGAAAACCATTTTGGAAGGAGGCAGGCGTCGACGATCGCATCGATCTGCGCATCGGACCGGCCAAGGACTCCCTGCAAAGCATGGTCGATGAAGTGCTGCATGACACGTTCGACTTCGCCTTCATCGATGCCGACAAGCCCGGTTACATCGAGTACTACGAGCTGCTCATGAAGCTCGTGCGCAAGAATGGTATCATCGCCATCGATAACGTCTTCTGGTCTGGCGACGTCTTCGACGAATCCATCACGGATTCGGACACCGTCGCGCTGCGAAACATCACCCAGCACGTCAAGAAGGATGATCGTGTCGATCATGTCATGCTTCCATTTGCTGACGGCGTCACGCTGGTCCGCAAAAAGTGAGCCGGGTCACAGGTAGCAGAAGGAGCAGGCATGCCCGATCTGCAAGTGCCAATTCTCTACAGTACATTGCTTTAATGACACAAGATAATCTCCTCGAGTACTTTCGTCTCTCCCATGTTAGAAGTGCGTGTGGGACGAGCTGCCTTCCAACCCATCGCACGGGCCAGTTCGGGACACCGATTTGTCAGGATTCGCTGTGTCCCGCAAGATCATGACTAACTTCGAACAACAGAACCACGATTGGAACAATTCAACCTCGCGCAAGTTCCCCAAAGAACAACAAAGTCAGAGCGAAGGAGAGAAGTTCGTTCTCGTCCGCGGAATGGTGACGTTTGCATTGTGTTCCATTCGTTGACGCTGTGTTCAACCAGAACCACCACGACGAAAGAAGAAGCCCTCTTTCATCGATGACGTCTCTCGTCAATGCTTCCGTTCATCCCATTTGCACAACTCTCTTCCATTCCACACAACAAAACAGAATACACACAAGAATCTTTCGACGTTTGCGCCATTCCAGAAGGACAGCATCAACATCAAGATCAACATCAACGACATCAACCATGATGACGACATCGACAACGGTTCCCACCCTCGAGGGTGTCTCCCAGAAGGATCTGGACATCGCGGTGGGTGCCGTCCAGGAATTCATGGCGAACGACACCATCCGGAACTTGCCCCAGCGTGCGATCCAAGCCCATGTTTGGCACCACGTGCCGTCCGTCACCATGGTCCTCAGCAAACTGCGTCAGGAAGAAAACGAGATCCGCGATGTCCTGTTGGAGACCGTCTCCAAGCTCATTTACCGATTCATGGGACCCGGATTGGATGCCACCTTAGCCCGAGCGGGGCTGGCTTCAGACGAACGGCTCCAAGGAGGTGCGCCAGGCGCAAGCAGCGAGCATTTCGATATCTACTGTCTGGATTCCAAGGAACGGCTCTATCTGCTGCTCCAACAGTACGGATGGCTCGAGGAGTTCTTTCGTCGGTACCCCGTCCATTTCTACGAAAACTCCTTTTCCTTCGTGCAAAGGGTACCGCGTAAATCGTTGCCGGTCACGGTCAAGGTGGTTGGCTGTGGCATTGGGGGCAGCATTGCTGCAAGTGGCCTTGCCAAGAACGGGGTGCAGACCATGGCGATCGAAAAGCGCAAAGAAGATGGGCCCAGCAGCGTGACGAGTCGGGTAAGAATTTCCTGTGGTGTAGTCGTACGAGTGCGGTTGTATGAGCGACTGCGCCTCATCCTGCACTCTATGAGTATTCGATTGCTACAGTGCATGGTGTGAGTCATCTTGCGAAGCGTGATGCGTCTGATCGTGCTTTGTTGCAACTTGTACTATTGCTCACCTTCCTCTCTCGCACTATTGCCAACCGTGACGACGTCATTAATGCCATGAACATCATCACTATGAATGTGACAGTACCAAAATGCCAGTTGGCGTGCCTACGACATTGCCGCGAATCTCGTGGATGAGAAAGCATACCAAACCCTCATAGAGAATCGGCAACGCATCAACGTAACGCACGAAGATGGAAGCACCGATGTCGTGGAATCGGACCGAGTACAGATCATCATCGGCGCAGCCATCAAGGCTGCCTTGGATTCGGCTCGCCGGTACGGATGCGACGTCCGGTTTGAAAGCACCAACGATGCTGTCTGGAGGGATGGTTGGGAAGGCACCGATAAGACAGATATCGTCGCCTTGTTCTGTGGCACGCGGACACCCGACGTCGCGCCGGGATTGCGGGAATGGATGAACATCTCGGACTTTCCGGATCTGGATTCCTACTGCAAGATGTGGCTGCGCGTCAAACCGAGGTACGGAATGTTACGCTAACGTGTATGCTGTGGTTGATTGGAAGGCTTTGATCTGAATATGTCGACTGCTTGCTCTCGTTCGTCGCCAGTACGCGCTGACACCGCCATCTCCCATTCCATTTGTTTTCATTTATTTCCATCACACGACACTGCGCGCTATTTTGCATTCATCAAACCGCATCGCTACGCATCAAAACGCACCACATCATGCGCAGCCTGAAGACGGACGCCTACTGCACACGAGGTGGAGAAGTTGGCGCGGAAAAATGGCACTACACCATCGAGAGCGCCAGGAGCACACCGGAGGACATTGCGCGCGTCGTTCATAATCTGGAATCTCAGAACGCGTACAAGATCGCGCACCAGGACACCGCTGACGCCGAATGGGACAAGGAGTACGCACAAAAGAAGATGCAGGCCCAGAGCACGATGGCAACCATGGCATCGAATGAGGCATCGAACCAACGGTTTGACTACATCTTCACCAACGCCCCCGCCAATGAACATAACCTCGCCAAGCGCAATGACGCTGCGAAGGATGGATCCGTGGTGCTGGATGGCGAGTACACCGTCCAGGTCAAGATGGCCAAGCGATGCACCATCACAGAAAAGAAGCTGCTGGATGGATTGCACGCCAACTTTGCGGTATGCGGCGGTGACGCTTGCGTGCCGCCCAATCCCATGGCGGCCTACGGTGCCACTTTGGCGTGCGAAGCAGCCGGGAGCCTGGTCCAGCTTGCCGTTGCCACGGGCCATCTCAATGCAGTCTTGAACAGCGCGCAGGAATACCACAAGGACAAGATGGGCAAGGAGTGGATGGCGGACCTTGCATCGGCCAAGGAGCTGATCAATCTGCACTACGAAGCGCGCGGAACCGCAGAGAACTACTTTCAGTTCGTGCAGACTCTAATTTGCAATCTGTACAGCCTGCCTCCTCACGCCAACGCAACATGATTCCACCAACGTATGTAATGGTGCCGACGACCTCTCCACCAAATCCGTCGGGTGACCCGAGCATGCCGCACTCCATTATTCCGAAATATTATACGACATCAAATGATCTCATCAATGAGTTTTGCACATATTACACCTACATATCATGCCGTGTCGACTATCGCGGTGCATGGTATCTACTCTATGAGGGATCTTCGTTGGAGTACGTACTTGTGGGATCTTGTGGCTTGCCGTACCTTGCTGTCCCTACGAGCAGTGTCACCAATTTGAGACAAAGAATTGGATAGGGCCCGAGCTTACGCGGCATTAGTAGTCGTAGCATGCTATCTCGTCGCACTTCGCGCCAAAATTTAGAGACAGTTGAGTCGAACGTATCGATCGCCAAATTTTGAGCGAGATGGCGATTGTCCACAAACGGAAACACGTGCGGTCGCAGAACACACAAAGTCGAACACGACGAAAGCAAAAAACAACAAGAAACCAAATCGCATCATTGACAACGACAATCACACCACCATACTCGTACAGCAGCATCAAGAACAAACGGTGGAAGCAACGCAGCAACAATGGCACCAACATCCGATGCACAGTGGACGGCGCTGTCCAAGATCGTCACAGCCGTGATGGCGAGGGCAGATGCTGGTGAGTTGTCAACATGCAGTTTGCTTGCTATCGTGCTGGGTCGATTTGGGTGTGTCTGACTTGCACAGCAGCTGCGATTGACTGTGCAACAGAAGAGGATTCCGCGGATGGACCATGTTGAAAAAGATGGCGGTGGTGAAATGCTCTGTGCACGCATGCACGTTGCGAGTGTGCCAATTCTTCGTCTCTCACCTCTCCTCTTTGTTCGTTTCTTTGCGCACACAACAGCACCATTCCGAGAACCTGTGGATTGGAAGGGATTGGGTGAGTAGCAGTATGAGTATGAATATGAATATGAATATGAATATGAGTACGATTTGAAGTGTAATACGCGACTAAGGGAGAAGCAGAATGCAATGGGCCCATGAGATGGACTTCGTTGGTTTTCAAGGCGGAAGTCAAACCACTGATTACCTGTCGGAGCACGTTTGGCAGCTCCTCCGTGGTCGCCTCAAGTCGCCTTCATCATTGAATTCATCGTTCGCATGCGATATGAGCGTGGTTTGCATGCAACAATAGGCATTGGCAATAGGTATTGGTTGTTCTCTTCGTGTGCATGACAGCTCACGATCTCTCGTCCCATCCCATTCCATCCCTGAAAACATTCGCGCACGCGCATATTCAATTTCATCTAAACTGAGTCTAACTCCACAGGCATCATGGACTATCCACAAATCATCAAAAAGCCAATGGATTTGGGAACCGTCAAGAAGCGGATCAGCGGTCGCAAATACAACACCGTCTTTGATGCCGCCAACGACGTGCGTCTCGTCTGGACCAACTGCATGACGTACAATCAGGACGGCAGCGACTTCTTCGTCATTGCCAAGCGCCTCAGCAAGCTCTGGGAGGACAAATTCGCCAAGTTCGTGCGTGATCAGAAACTGTCGGAGGACTCGGGCACCACCAAAGCGACGCCGAGCAGCGGCACCACCACCACCACCAGCAGTAAGGCCAACAACGTTAGCGCACCGCCAGCGATCGGCAACGGAGATCAGGTGTCGTTGCAGGAAAAGCGCGAATTCGCGCGGTCTTTGTACAAGCTGTCGAAGGAGGATCTGGGGAAGATCATCGTCAAGATCGATGATCGGTGTCCGGCGGCGTTGGTCAAGAATGCTGCGGAAGACGAGTGCGAGATGAACGTGGACAAACTGACGCCGGAGCTGTTCAAGGAACTCGTTACCCTCGTGGCTGTGTGTGGCAGGACGAGCACCGGGAAGAAGAAGGCGTCCAACAGCAAGAGACAAAAGACGTAGAGTAGAGCGTCGCCTGTCAGTAATCATTGCACTCCTCGTAGTATCATACAAATACATGCCATGCTCCGTCATCGTGAAACGATTTCCTCCGAGTTGCAGTTTCGCTTGCTTGCTTGAAGAGAAGAATGTGGGTATGCGTGCCATTGCTGCTATATGCTTGATTGCGCATGGTAAGTACCAACACACCGATCGCGGGCTGTGCTACTTTAATTTGCTTCATGGCGCAACAGGCGTCATCCATATCTTGGTCTTGCGATCAAAGGACGTCGTGATGAGAGTGTCTGTGGAGGGACTCGAGTACATGTCGCGCACAAGGTTGGTGTGGCCCGAAAGGTGGTTCGTGATGGAGGAACTGGCAATGTCCCACACGCAGGCGCTGGATTCAGCTTGCGTGTTGCCGATCAAGTACTGGCCGTTGTGGGACCATGCCAATTTGGGATTGGAGTAGCCGTCGTTGGTGTGGCCGTACAAATTGCGGGCCTGCCGTCCCGTCTCCCAGTCCAAGATGATGTTGCGGGAGGTATCCGTGGCCAACGCCAGGTACTTGTCGTCCTTGGGGGAGACCGACATGTCCATGACGCAGTACGAAACATGCTCGTCGAAGTTGGCGGCGCCCTGCACGCCTTGGTTGAGATTGAGCTTGCGTTGCTTGTACCCGTCGTCGAGGCCGAAGAAATTCAGGCACGGCGATCCACGAGCGTAGCAGCACAAATTGCGGCGGACGAAGCACATGGCTTCGATGGGACCGGGGAGTTGTAACGACTGAACCTTCTCGATGTTGGTCTCGCTGGGTTCGAATCCGACTGTCACCTTGTGGATCTGCACGCTTCCATCCGCAGCCGCCGTCGCGACGAGCGTATCATTTGCCAACCACGAAATCAGCTTGACGTACTTCGCATGCTTGATGGTGCCGGCGCACACTTCCTCCGCTTCCAATCCAGACAGAGGTGTCTTGTACTGAATGAGATGCACCGAACCATCCATGCAACCAGCGGCGATCACGGAAAATCTGCTCTTGCGTCCAAAGTCCATCGCGATGACTGGTGCTCCGCAATCCACCTTGATGGGCTTGACCAGATCCACGTCGGACAGCCCCGCGCCCCATTGGCACAGCGCGACGCAGCTGTCCGCACCACCCGTCGCCAGCACGGTGTCATCATGCGACAACGAACACGACAGGATGTTGGAGCTTCCATGCAGATCTTCCAACGTCAATTCACACGATGACGTGTAGACGCCGTCACCGGACACCACGAAGTCCTCGTGAGCATCTGCGGATACCTCATCTCCTGCTTGCGACGCCTTCGTACCACCGCCATCCGACGAAGCGTTGTTGGCGGCATCGTTGCGATACATCTCGACTTCTGCCTTCAAGGATTCATTCTCCACCGTCAAGATCTTGCATTGCGATTCCAACTTCTTGACGCGTTCCTTCAGCACGGCATTCTCCGCGCGGGCTGATGGAGTTATGTGCAGATGTAATGTAGTATAATATTGTAGAATAGAATATTATATGTGGAGAATGGAGCCAGACAAGCATTGTATTTGAGGGACGGTAAGGAAACGAGCAAGGTTGAGTGAGGCCTCGGAAGAGTGGGATGTGGAGAGAAGAACGCGACAATTATTATGTAGTGCGATAGCTTTGATGCCAACTGCAATGCCAACTCCACAACCATGTACGATACCAAATGATCCACCGAAGCAATGAACCACGGAGCTGAACGTACTTGAAGTCAGCTGGTCGGATGCACCGAGATCACCCAGCAAGTCCATCTTGTCTCTCTGTTTATGGCGTAGGGCTGCCGCTGCTTGCTGTCTCAACAAAACCGTGCGAGTTATGGGTGGCACCGATGATGAATGGCGCCGACAATTGGCGGATGTTGTGATTGTTCCTTGTGGAGGTCGTATCCACACGAATCGTCGAGGGAGAGCATTGGCGTTGTTGGCTGGTTTCGCCGTCGTCGCTGCGAGAATCTTCCCGAGATTTCCAAATTCCGAAAATGACAAAACTCGTTTTAGTCGAGTGGATCAACTGCTACCAGCTTGGACGCTGACATACAAAGCGAGAGAGAAGCATCTTCCAATCTCAAGAAATACTCTTGCTTACTCATGTAATAGATCGTACGAGCATGCCTATGTACGAGCTACGAGCATTCTAATGCGGAGGCAGAGGAGGAATTGATGGAAGATTGGCCAGGCCCAGATTGATGTGACCACCGATGTGGCTGTTCAGCTGGACAGGTGCAAGTAATTGCTCTTCGTACGTTCGGTTCCACCAAACAGCCTCGCCATTGTTCTTGACATAACTTGCGAGGATTTCCCACAACGGCGCCGCCATCTCGTAGTGATACCTATAGATTGCAAGGGTAATTCAATTGTCCGTTTGTTCGAGAGAGAGAGAGAGACAGAAAAAGATGGCGCATGGACGCATGATCATGATGAGTCAGTTCCATGTACCAGAATACAAAATGGTAGAGAAGTGCAGCGATGGACACACCAGCATGTGTCTGACAGGGCCAATACGGCAGAACACATAATCGTCTGTTCCTGTCAAGATACACATGCGATAACTTACATGTCAACTTTGGCGTACTTTGGATTTCTGCCACTGCCTGCTCGGCCGTCGCCGACGTAATTGGAGGTCAGCATGTTCGCTGATGTGATGTCTAACAAATCCAGCCATGGGCGTTCGGAAATGTCCTTGCCGTTCTCCAATAGTTTCGCGATGAGCGTGAACAGCCACTTCTCCCGCCCATGCAACATTCGTTTGTGCGGCTTGAATCCGATGAACCAAATATTCCAATCCAACCGGTAATGGTACGGCGCACAGAAACAGGGCCGGCGCGTGACGGAGCCTGGTTTGCATGGGAATTCGAGCTCAATCCACTGGATGCCATCGTAGCTGACGGAAAGGATGGGTTCGTACCTGGCCTTGCCGACGCTGCCGAACGCACCATACGTATTGACCAAGCGGAAACGATCGAAGCTGGCGTTCATGACCTGATGGCGGTTGCTGAGTTGAAATAGATTGTCGATGACAGGCCAGGACAATGATCCGATGAGACCCAACACGGCGATATGGATCATGGTACGGGCTGAATACCATTTGGTGTCCTCGAAGTCCGTGCGGCCCCAGGCATATAGTTGCAGTGCTCGTGGCCAGCACGCATCGTCCAAGCAAGCAAGGGCCGGGATGATGGTGAGATGATTGAGGAATGCGAAATTGCCGGATAGGATGATATTGATCATGAACCCAGCTTGGATAATGCCGCCCATCCTCAGCATGTTCGTTGATATTGTATCAAGCGCTGCTTTGGCTGCTTTGGTGCTCATCATATTCCTCGTGTTGCCATTGTTGCGATTCGGAAATAGCTTGGCTGTCGACACCAGCAGCACCATCCAACTTGTGTACACCTGAACGAACAAATCCAAGTCCACTGCACGCGAGAGCATCCACTTTGGCAGAAAATGGAAGATGAAACTGAGCGGTGATGGGATGGGCTGCGTCTCAAAATGATAGAACAAGCAGGTTTTGTCCGTCCAACAGGAATCCCCACGAATCTTGATGAGCCCTGCGCCGATGGAGATGCGAAAGCAAAGCCATCGGAAGAGCCAGAGAATGATCTCGGACGGTTTGGATTTGAATGAAGTGGACCTGTTGACGAAGGGTATTCGTGGGAAGACGTCACAGAGGAAGATAGCCAAGAAGCCGGTCTCCAGTATCTGGCTCTCCCATCCGTACGCATAAAAGCTGGTGGCGCCGGCGCCGGTGACGATGGTGAAGTGCAGCAACCACAGCACGGACATGAAGATCATGGAATCCTGTCCCAGCACCACCAAAGCAGAGAGTCCTATTCCGGCCTTGTGCACGACATCGAACGCAGCGTCATCATGGATATCGAAGAACCAGAACAACGTGGGATGCTGCATGAATCCTTGCCATGGTGTGGCGTGCTGTTTGGAGACCTGATCCATGAAGCGAGTGGCAGGGATGAGACCGTCTTTTCCCATCAGTCCTTTGTTTTGGTAGTGCGCACCCAAGAAAGCCAGCAAGTAGATGACACCAAGCAATCGGAGGATCATCCACTTAGCGACGACGTAGCTGGGTCCTGTATAATGTGTCGCCGCCTGGCTGCTCCTGGAGTTGATCTTTCGTTTGGTTGCCCTGCTGGACCGATTGCTTTTCGTTGCCTTGATCGTCTTCGTTTGCGTTTGCGTTGGTATTGCTGAGGCTGATGCGGACTCCACCACGTTGCTGGGAGTCTTCGAAGGGGAGCTTCTCTTGTTCGGTCTGTTCCAGTTGCCTGCACGTTCATCATGTTGACCGAAGAATGAGGCATCGCCACCACCAGCAGTGGCAGCAGGAGAGCCAATAGCTGTGCCTGATGTCTCACCATGGTTCCGGCGCTGTCTCAAGGTATTCTCCATCATTTGGTATGGGGAAAGAACTGGTTGGTGCAGGGGCAACTCTCTCTCTCTCTCTCTCTCATACGTTGCTCGTCACAACAACGACGCGGCGTGTTTCTGGTGGTGTGCTTGCAAAGTATTCCATCAGGTTGTGCTGCGCCTCACCATGTCGCTGCAACAAAGATCTCCTGTTGTGCTGGGCACTCCCACCAACCGTATCTTTGATGTCACACAAGGGTGTCCTTCTTCGAAGACGGAGCTTCGTTCGTTTGACACCGCGATAGGCCAAATTCGGAAAAAGACAAAAGACCTTTCGGAATGGCCTGCGGAAATGCGGCCATTCGAACTCAGCAGCATTTTCGCGCCACGCCGAAGTGGCCTATTATTGAAGATGCTGAAGGCCATCCGAAGTAGCTTGGAGAGTGTCGGAATCGAAGTCACAACAACTTCGCCGACACGAGAACTGGAACAACCAAAACAAACCCAAGAGAACTTTGACTCTGTGGTGGGCTTGTGGCGACAACATGGCCATCCGCACAAGGCCAAATGGGAAAAACAAAGCCTCGTTTCCGCCGCCAACACATCCGCCACTGACACATCCACCAACACCGTCGCCGCCACATTCACCATCATTTGCACAGCAGTCGATGTCGATGCTCTGCTGATACCTTCATCGACATCAGCTGAGACACCACGACGGAGACTGGCAACGACGGCAGGCGTCCATCAAACCAACCATGACCAGCAACCACATCGTGCGAGCACTCCTGGAAGCACACGTACAAATACCAAAGCCGGTGGCCACACACAACAGAAAACCGGATAGGACACGAGACGCCAGAGCCAGCCACAGCTGCGACAGAAACGCCGCATCACCTTCCCATCAACACGAAGACCATGGCCTACAGCACTTGCCTCAGTTGTCATCGGAAACAGCGATCGCACCAGCAACTGCATTGTCAACAAAGGCAACCGTTGCGCGACAACGAGCCATCATGATGAAAGCGATCCTCGCAAGATTACAGGCGCAACAGCAACGGCAGCGTCAAGCGGGTTGCAATCCGCACCCCACCCTCGATGATCCGCAGACCTTGATGAAGGTTTCCCAGCGGTTGGAAGAACTGCTCTACAGAACTCACCAGCAGCAGCATTGCCAGGATCACTACTACTCGCCCGATCCGCACACCATCGATGAAAGGCTGCAAACGCTGCTCATCACCAAACTGAACCGACGGATGGTCACCAAGAGCAAGCGCAATCGATCCGCTGTCTTGCGCAAGCTCTTGGGACAAAACAAGTACACCCTCCTGCGTCAGCTGGTGCAAGAAATCAAGCAGGTTCGCAATCAAACCATTGCCAGCTTCAAATGCTGCGGCAATTCTATCGCCTTCATGACTCCAACATCAGCACTGACAGCACCGGCACCAATATCATTTTCAGAACGATTGCCGCAGGTTGCCAAGGATGTCTTCTTCCATGCGAGGCTCGTGGATGCATTCGACAAGTTGCCGATCGAACGATTGCCGAGTCAACCATGGGATGAGATGATTTGCAAAGCGCAAGATCACCTTCAGCGGTATCGCGCATTCATGAAGATGAAGCTCGAGAACAGCGATGTTACTGATGCCTCTGCATCCGTCATGAATGGTCATGGCGACGTCGACGATGACAGAACAAGTTGCTGCTCGGCCTTTCGATGTCTGAGCATCAACACCTCTGCTTGCGAAGCAGTCGGAAGTCCAAAGAGCGCCATGGCGGATTAGGCCTAAATGCTCATTCGTTGCTCGTACTTGTCGGTATCAATCAGGGCTGTCTTTTCGACAACCACAACGAAGTCCTCACCGGAGAGACCCGCCAATCAGCGAAACATGATTTGTGAGAGGGAAGCATCAACCAACAGGAAAGGCTTACCAGCCGGACTGAAGCGATACAATAGAAATGCCAATCATCTGGCACCTCTTTTACATTCCATGTCACAGTTCCCGGAGTGATGCTAACGCATGGGTGCTTGGCACGTTGCACTCGTATCTATTATAATAAGTCGTATGCTATTAATATGTATTATTATCAAGCAAGAGTGCCAGGACTCTGTTGGTCTCCGTTCCTCTTGATTCGAATGTCATTTAATTCGTGATTCGGACACGATCAATCCCTTTCCTTGTGTTCGCACACACAAGTCGTACTGGTCGGACGAAGGCAATCGGCCATTCAAGTCGTGTTTGTTCGTGATGTCAATGTTCTCACACGAGCATCGCCCCATCAGTTTCTGGTGTCAGTGACGCAACAACAACACCAACAACCAGCCACGACAACGGGCGACGATGGCAGCGAAGCAGCAACCACATTCATCGCAACGACACCAACAACACCAGTGATGTCGTGAGGAGACAGCATCCGAACTTGAAAATGCGTCATTGACAACCCCCTTCGCCCATCAATGGCCAAATCAGCCTGGGGGTGTCAATCCTGGACAATGATGATGGAACCAAAAGGAAGACAAAGAAGACAGAAAGGAAGCAAGGAGGCACAAAGATGAGGAGCATAAAATCAACATCGAATCACAAGTTCAAACATCATCACGACGGAAGCAATTCTCCTGCATAGCATAATAGCAAGGAAGAAGGAAACGACAACGCGCGACGCGAACTCACAAATCGTATACCAAACACCAAACACCAAACAGCAACAACAGTACCAAACGGAACTCATAGTCATGAACCGTCAAGCCATGCGATTGCGACGAGCCGCGCTAGGTTCCTTCGGACGTCGTTCGATTCTCAACGACGGCGCGAGCAGGGAGGCAGGCACACTTGGGAGCAAGTGCAGCCGCCCATTGAGCTCTGCGGCTGTGTTGCAACCGCACGATGATTCCCAGACGTGTCATCCGTACGAGTACGATCCAAGCAATGCGAATGCGCATCATGTGCCATCCAACATGACCCTTGAGCCGCATCAGCTATACCCTCGGCTCTTCACACCTTTGGATTTGGGCCCGGCTGGGATTCTTCCAAACCGCGTGTTGATGGGGAGCATGCACACAGGATTGGAGGGGCATTCCATTCCGGGATGGATGGATCGGTATGTGTTGGGCAACCACGAGGGTGGCGAAGCGCACGAGCACAACCTTGAGCGCATGGCGACCTATTTCCAAACCCGAGCGGAAGGTGGCGTCGGGATCATGGTGACGGGCGGTATCGCACCCAACCGCGCCGGTTGGGTCGGCCCGTTCGCTGCGAAACTGACTACCACGGATGAGCAGATGCTGCACAAGGTCGTGACGGATGCAGTGCACCAGGTCCAGGTTCCCATCTTTGGGAGTCGCGAGATTGGTGGTGGCGCCAGCAGCGTGGCATCACGCATCTGCCTGCAGATCTTGCACACAGGACGGTATGCCTACCATCCATTCGCAGTCTCCGCATCATCCACCAAATCCCCCATCTCACCTTTCAAGGCTCGGGGGCTGTCAGTATCCCAAGTGCAAACGACCGTCGACGATTTCACCAGGACCGCTGTGCTGGCGCAGCAGGCAGGATACGACGGCGTGGAAGTCATGGGCAGCGAGGGGTACCTGCTGAGCCAGTTCCTATCACCGCGCACCAACATGAGGAAGGACATGTATGGAGGGTCGTTTGCGAACCGCGCCAAGTTCCCGCTTGACATCGTCAAGTCCATCCGCAAGGCCACGTCGCCGGACTTCATCGTCATCTTCCGCATTTCCTTGCTTGAGCTCGTGGAAAAGGGCATGTCATGGGACGAAACGCTCGAGTTGGCCACGTTGCTCGAGCAGGCCGGCGTGACCGTCCTGAACACGGGCATCGGATGGCACGAATCTCGCGTCCCGACCATCGCGACGTCCGTGCCACGGGGTGCCTTTGCATTCACGACGAAGGCACTGCGTGATGCCAACGTCGTGAGCGTCCCGCTGATCGCCACCAACCGCATCAACGCGCCACGTACCGCAGAAGACGTTCTCCAAGACGAAGCGAGCGACATGATCAGCATGGCCCGGCCGTTGCTGGCGGATCCGGAATTCCTCCAGAAGTCGATGCGATACCAAGGTGAAGACATCAACACATGCATCGGGTGCAACCAGGCATGTCTCGATCACGCATTCGTGGGCAAAACGGCATCGTGCCTTGTCAACCCCAAGGCATGCCACGAGACGGAGCTGAAGACCGAGGTGCTGCCGCAGGATCAGCGGCTGAAGATCAACGTTGTCGGCGCCGGCCCGGCGGGGTGCGGTTTCGCCATCGCAGCCGCAGAGATGGGACATGACGTGACCCTGTACGATCAGGCAGATCGCATCGGGGGTCAGTTCCACATGGCGAAGCGTGTTCCGGGCAAGGAGGAATTCCACGAAACGCTGCGGTACTTTGAGAGGAAGCTGAAGGCGTGCAACGTCAATGTTCGCCTGAACACGGCTGTATCCTACGATCAGATGAAAGAGGAAGGTGACGATGCCAACAAAGTGGACAAGTGGATCGTCGCGACTGGAGTCACTCCAAGGGATCCCAAAATCCCCGGCATGGATCACCCCAACGTGCTATCCTACATCGACGTGCTCAAGCATGACAAGCCCGTCGGAGAGCGGGTTGCCATCATTGGCGCCGGCGGCATCGGATTCGACGTCGCGGAGTTCCTGCTCCATCATGAAGGAACGGACAGAACGCACAAGGACGTATCCGTGTCTCATTTCTGGGAGGAGTGGGGCGTCGATCCTGCCCAAGCCCACCGAGGCGGGTTGACCGCACCTGACACCCATCCCACCCGACCACGCCGACAGATCCATCTGATGCAACGCAAGAAGGGCAAGGTGGGCGCCGGTCTGGGACGCACGACCGGCTGGATCCACCGTGCCACTCTGAAGATGGGCGATGTGGACATGATCAACGGCGCGTCGTACGACCGAATCGATGAGAACGGCAACCTGCACTACACCCGCGATGGCAAGCAGCATGTCCTGGAGGTCGACAACATCGTCCTTTGCGCCGGGCAGGTTCCGTACCGCGAGCTGAACGACCGCGCGGCCGGCAGCGAGCTGTCGCAGAAGGTGTACACGATCGGTGGTGCCTACGAGGCGGGAGAGCTGGATGCCAAGAGAGCCATCGACATGGGCACGAGGTTGGCGCTGCGCATCCACGAAGAAGGCGTCGTGCCGGGCAAGCACAAATTCCAGTCTCCCAAAAGTTCGGAGGAATCTCTCTTCCAGTTCATTCGCAAATTGATGTAGAGCAGAGAGTTGGTGAGGATAGAGTGGAAGGAAAGTGCCGATGGAGCGACCGGTGGTGGGCCAAGATACATTACGAGTTCACATTATATAATACAAAGCATGACGTAATACATGTTTTATCATGCATACTTGTACGGCACAAATACTATTGTATATGCGAGAATGTCCATGTATGTGTGGCGCTTTGTGATACTTGTTCGTGCAAAGATCGTAGAACTGCATTTCAGCTGCATGCTCCAACTATGATACATGCCTGTAGATTTGGATCGGTAAACTACAGAATGGGCCGACCGATGGACACCGCTTTGGGCACAAGAAGCGAAGAATGCACGAAAATTCCAACTTTTGTGTGTGTGAGTTTTTTTGCCGAAGTTGAAAAAAGACCTCCTTCGCGCGCGGATACACACAGAGACAAGACTGCTGTCATCAGGGAGCAGGGGAAATAGACGACATTTTCCCGGATGTAGGGAAAATGTCAGCATTTCCTGTTATTGTTTTCCTATAATTCCCAGGACTGCAACACGAGTCCCATTGCATCTGTTAGGCATCATGTGTAGTGCTTTGTATGAACTTCACATGTACCATGTCGACTACTCCATGTGTTGTACAATGATACCATCAACTTTGTGTATCGCGATTTCCGAGACACGTTCAAGTCGTGTTGTTTTCGCTGTTCCAACAAACAGTTGCCGGTTGTGTGCAATTCTACTCGCATTTGCAAAGAGCGTTTTTGGATTGTTCTCATTTAGTCGCTTCGCCCACGCACGTTTCTTCGCAAATCCGATTGCTGTTGCGCGATACACAGATGGCACTCATTGGTGGTGGATTGCTGCAAGCAGAGCAAGTGTGCGCATCCAAGTGCGTCATGCGGAGAACAGAGCAGTTGTGATTCGAAGACGGTGGAGCGGTCTATTTACACTTATGACCGAACACCTGGTTGTCTGATGTTTGCTTGTATTCATAAGGGAAGAGAGATACGGAGTATGCGGGAGTGCAGTAGAGTGGAAGAGTACAGCGCCTGTGTTCTGATAAGAATGTGAATGTGAAGAGTGCCAGCATGAGCATTCATGGTGCCGCGTATCGGTTTTGGGGTTGGTGCTGACGCATCGCGGCGCACCAATGTCACGCTGTGTACTCAAGGTGCATGCGAAGAAATGTGCTGTTTCATTGCATTGCCGTATACCCAGCACTGTCTGAATGTGTGGTGAAGCGCGAGCACTCTCTTCTCCTTCCACCACACAGAGAAAGTTCTGGCATTCCCGTTCTCAGCCTCAACTTGGCATCCTGATGCAAGGCAAGACCCGATGTGGAGGATGTGAATGCAGAACACCATTGTTACAGACGTGGTAACAAAGAGCAATGTCCTGTGCATACTTATCCTGAGGATGACGATAACATGTTTGCGACAATTGCAGTGTTGCTCTTCTCCGCTCGCGTTTGGGCTTGTTCCTTGACAACGGAATAGTGGTGTGCGCTATTTGCAGCCAAGCAATGGCGCAACATCTGAAGTTCGTGTTCGTTTCAGCAAAGCATCACAGGTCTGGAGGACAGGGTAAAACGATTCTTGTATGGAAGCATGCGTTTGTTTCCGCCACAAGCATAAATGTCATTCGCAAACTGGTTGGTCATGATGCATCAACAAACGCGATTATCGATGTGCTCCAACAGTGCGCGACGGACCTGCGCCGGCGAGCAATTTGTTGTGCATGTGTCGCCCCGCGCGTCTGATCGCTGCGTCATTGCACATGGAAAGTGGATGCGCACGCGCAGCCAAAGTGCACGTGCAGCGGATGTCCGGCGGATGCGCAACACAAGTGCAATGCATGTGTTGCAGTTGTGCGCACTCCACATGGACTTCGACTGCACATGCGCATGTACATGCACTTCGGCTGCACTGTACTGTACTGTACTGCACTGCACATGCACATGCACATGCACATGCACTTGCACTTGCACTTTCCGAGCACATGCACTTCACATGCAGATTAACACGCACTTTTCATGCACATGCACTGCACTGCACATGCACTTTTCATGCACATGCACTTTACATGCAGATGCACACGCACTTTTCATGCACATGCACTGCACTGCACATGCACTTCGACTGCGTATGCACTTCGACTGCGCGTGCACATGCACATGCACTGCACTGCACTGCACATGCACATGCACATGCACTTTTCCAGCGCCTGCATTTTCCCTGCGCATGCACATGCACTGCACTTTTCCTGCGCCTGCATTTTCCCTGGGAGCAGGGGAAATAGTCGTCGCTCAAAAAAAAAGGCTGTTTTTATGCACTTGTTCACGAGCATTTCCCCGCATCAGACTGATACGACCAATGCTGTCAGGACGATGCAAAAAACACGCAAGTGGTATCGATAGTACTCCAATGGGAGTTGTTGTTGGCGTTTGTGCTCCTTGGTTTTGGTGGCGCCTACTGTGGTCGTTTGGTTCTGCGTTGGTTTCTGCGTCGTTCATGTCCTTCACACAGCACCGAGTGTTTCTCGGCGTTGGACCCGCTTTCGTTGTCATCCGACGGGCGCGACACCCACAGTCATGCATTCGGTGTCTCTGTTCCATGCACGCAAATCGCCAACACAAATAGAGGAATCACCTGCTCGTGGTTCCTGGTCATCCTTCTGTGAACTCACAAGCGTGCGCTTGCTGTCTCGTTTCTGTGTCATTTGCCGTGCCAGGTTGCAGTCCATTTTGCGGTGACGACAGTGTCCAGCGAACTTCAAGTAATACTCCTCTCACGCAAACCCTTTGGTCACGAAAAGTGTTCTTCGATTTTGAAGAGGGCGACAAAGCATGTGTTCTCCGTGGTGCGAGTTTGTCCATCTCAGTGTGCGCCAAATAACACAACACACAACGTGTCACGAGAGCAGCACCACACAAACATGCTGCCGCTGTCGCCACAAAATGGAAGTGAACCGTTGTTGTTGGCGCATTCGTGCATTGTTGCACTGATAGCTACTCCTCTACTCCTACAATACTCTACCCCACCCTGCTCTGCTCGCACTCTATTCAGGTCACAAACCAGTTGTCATTGATGTAGTGTTTCATTGAGACACTTTCGCACTTGTGTGTTGCAATAGCAAGATGATTGTCATTCGAATAGCACTGGTATGGTTGCGAGGGTGTGATCATTCGCGTACCACTGCAGAGCACAACGCGGTGTGACTGCGGGCGTTGGCTCTCCTCCGTTTTGTTCTGCGTGACAGCGCGTACTTCTGCAATCCTCGCGCGCGGTCGATACTGGCGAACAGTGATCAAGATGCCAATGACCAGACACAAGGAGGTTCTGTGTTAGTCGTACATCGATGCATGCGGATGGTATGACATGGGCGGCGGCGACTGGATCGGAGCTGACACGCGCACGAGAAGTTGGAGAAATCGAGCAAGCCCAACCACATCAACATCATCGCGATCTCTTTCTTTCCCTTCCGATCGAAGTTGCGCTTGCATCCATACAAAAATATCACAATGATGTCATGCGCACGAGCATTGCGGCAACCTGAACAGTTCTCCCTCTTTTCGTGAGAAACACAGCAACGTCAGGTTTGGACAATGGGGAGTCACCACATGCACCATTGGCAGAAGCCGGATCAGCATCAACAGGGTCACCACAGCACAAGAGGGTGTTGCGCTTCTGTATTTGTTGCAGCTGTGTCTGCAATGACTGGGTGGAAAGCGCGGACATGTGCACTGAAGACGGATCTCCCGTCGTCAAGGCGCAGATGTGGTGACGGTGCGTGATTGAACTGATTGTATTCTCTGTTTTGGTGCAGAACAGCACTTCCATCCAAACACCGTTGCGCAAATACCCATCAGTGATGGCGTCATGGGGGAGCAATAAGAGATGCGAACCGGCACTCCATGACCTGTTGCAGAACAGGGCGCGCATCGTGAATCAACTCTTAGTCTGCGCAATTTCCGCAACGAAACGCCGTCACATGCAGTTGTTTGTCCGGCTTTACGTATTCGCATGTGCGTTTTCGATGTCATGCGCCTCTCCGCATGTGTGGTTGTCATCGAACGCGCTGCGCAGTGCAGGCTATTTGCATGCGGATGGTGCCAGTACACGTTCGTTACAACAACATCCTCCACACATCATTCCTCGCGCATGCACTGCACATCATGCACATTTTCCGCGCATCCGCGCATGTGTCGACATCTTCCCTGCGATCTGCACATTTCGTGCACAACGTCGCATTCGTCAACATTCGTACGCTCATTCGGACATCTGTCAGCATCTTCCCAACGATCTGCACATTTTCCCTGCATCAGCACATTTTCCCTGCATCAGCACATTTGTCAACATCTTCCCGACGATCTGCACATTCTCTGCACATCCGGGTCGTCTCGCGTTTTGATGCAAAAATATGTCTTTCTCATGTCTTGTGTAAGTCCGATACGACATGAATCCGATCCCACCTCTTGCCATCACGGTGTCACTTCCACTTTAACTTTTAGTGCTCAAAAGCAATAAACGACAGAGAATCAAATAAATTAGTAGTGTTCTTGGCCATTAGATAGCGATTAAATTGAACAGAATTATCCTTTTCGTCGCTTTATGATTCTTTTCAGTGATCAATGATGTTAGTCTATGCAGTATTGTCTAGATCTAGACCATTGTTGATGTCACAGTCATGACCGAACAGTGTCGCAGTAATGTCTTGGGAATTGTAGTTGTGCAGGGAAAATGCATGCGCAGGGGAAAACGCATGCGCAGGGAAAATGCATGCGCAGGGAAAATGCATCTGCAGGGAAAATGCATCTGCAGGGAAAATGCAGTGCATGCGCATGTTCAGTCGAAGTGCAGTGCATGCGCACGAGCAGGGAAAATGCAGGCGCAGGAAAAGTGCAGTGCATGTGCATGTGCATGCGCAGTCGAAGTGCATGCGCAGGGAAAATGCAGGCGCTGGAAAAGTGCATGTGCAGTGCAGTGCAGTGCAGTGCATGTGCACGCGCAGTTGAAGTGCATGCGCAGTCGAAGTGCATGTGTAGTAGTGCATGTGCAGTGCAGTGCATGTGCACGCGCAGTCGAAGCGCATGTGCAGTCGAAGTGCATGTGAAGTGCTTGTGCGCGGAAAGTGCATGTGCATGAAAAGTGCGTGTGCATCTGCATGTGAAGTGCATGTGCGCGGAAAGTGCAAGTGCAAGTGCATGTGCATGTGCAGTGCAGTACAGTACAGTGCAGCCGAAGTGCATGCACATGCGCATGTGCACTCGAAGTCCATGTGCAGTGCGCACAACTGCAATGCACATGCGTTGCGCATCTGCCGGACATCCGCTGCACGTGCACTTTGGCTGCGCTTGCGCATCCACTTTCCATGTGCAATCACGCAGCGATCAGACGCGCGGGGCAACACATGGACAGCAAATTTCACGCCGGCGCAGGTCCGTCGCACACTGTTGGAGCACATCGATAATCGCGTTTGTTGATGCATCATGACCAACCAGTTTGCGAATGACATTTATGCTTGTGGCGGAAACAAACGCATGCTTCCATACAAGAATCATTTTACCCTGTCCTCCAGACCTGTGATGCTTTGCTGAAACGAACACGAACTTCAGATGTTGCGCCATTGCTTGGCTGCAAATAGCGCACACCACTATTCCGTTGTCGAGGAACAAGCCCAAGCGCGAGCGGAGAAGAGCAACACTGCAATTGTCGCAAACATGTTGTCATCATCCTCAGGATAAGTATGCACAGGACATTGTTCTTTGTTACCACGTCTGTAACAATGGCGTTCTGCATTCACATCCTCCACATCAGGTCTCGCCTTCCATCAGGATGCCAAGTTGAGGCTGAGAACGGGAATGCCAGAACTTTCTCTGTGTGGTGGAAGGAGAAGAGCATGCTCGTGCTTCACCACACATTCTGACAGTGCTGGGTATGCGGCAATGGAATGAAACAGCACATTTCTTCGCATGCACCTTGAGTACACAGCGTGACATTGGTGCGCCGCGATGCGTCAGCACCAACCCCAAAACCGATACGCGGCACCATGAATGCTCATGCTGGCACTCTTCACATTCACATTCTTATCAGAACACAGGCGCTGTACTCCTCCACTCTACTGCACTCCCGCATACTCTGTATCTCTCTTCCCTTATGAATACAAGCAAACTTCAGACAACCAGGTGTTCAGTCATGAGTGTATATAGACCACTCCGCCGTCTTCGAATCACAACTGCTCTGTTCTCCGCATGACGCACTTGAATGCGCAGTTGCTCTGCTTGCAGCAATCCACCACCAATGAGTGCCGTCTGTGTATCGTGCAACAGCAATCGGATTTGCGAAGAAACGTGCATGGGCGAAGCGACTAAGCGAGAACAATCCAAAAACGCTCTTTGCAAATACGAGTAGAATTGCACACAACCGGCAACTGTTTGTTGGAACCGCGAAAACAACACGACTTGAACGTGTCTCGGAAATCGCGATACACAAAGTTGATGGTATCATTGTACAACACATGGAGTAGTCGACATGGTACATGTGAAGTTCTTACAAAGCACTACACATGATGCCTAACAGATGCAATGGGACTCGTTTTGTAGTGCTGGGAAATACAGGAAAACAATAACAGGAAATGCTGACATTTTCCCTACATCCGGGAAAATGTCGTCTATTTCCCCTGCTCCCTGCTCGTGCGCATGCACTGCACTTCGACTGCGCTTTTCCTTGCGCCTGCATTTTCCCTGCGCATGCACTGCACCTGCACATGCACTGCACTTTTCCTGCACATGCATTTTCCCTGCGCATGCGTTTTCCCCTGCGCATGCGTTTTCCCCTGCGCATGCATTTTCCCCTGCGCATGCATTTTCCCTGCACAACCACAATTCCCAAGACATAACTACGACATGATTCGGTCCTCACTGAGACATAAATCATATTCTATGTCTAGTCAATACTGCATAGACTAACATCATTGATCACACGAAAGAATCATACCAAAGAAGAAAAGGATGATTGAATGCAATTGAGGCGTTAGCTATTTCCCCAATACACTAGTATGAACCTTAATTCTCTGTTGTTTGTTGCTAATTAGTACTAAAATTAAAGTGGAAGTGATGCTGTGATGGCCAAGAGGCAGGATCGTGTTCATGTCCTATCGGACATAACACAGACATAAATAAGACATAAATACGTATGAGAACATGAGATGACCCGGATGTGCAGAGAATGTGCAGCTTGCAGGGAAGTTGTCAGCAAATGCATGGATGCGCGGGGAATGTGCAGTTTGCAGGGAAGATGTCGACAAATGTGCGGATGCGGGGAAAATGTGCAGATCGTTGGGAAGATGCTGACAGATGTCCGGATGAGCGTACGAATGTTGACGAATGCGACGTTGTGCACGAAATGTGCAGATCGCAGGGAGGCGCGGTAATCTCCATCATTAGTGCATCAGAAAAATACTTTTTCATACAAAAACGGTGTTCTCCACCTCATTTCATGTGTTTTTACGCGCGAATTCCGATGCTTTAACGAACCACATTCTCTTGGAGTCAAAATGACGCTGGTGCGTCACCATCGTTCTTCAGCTTGTTCATCGCATGCCACTTACTGTGTTGCCACCATGTCGCCAGGGTGTTCCATTCTTCCTCGGGTCTTCCGTTTGTCTCCGCCAATGAGGTTGGAATGGTTGCTGGTGCCACCTCCCTTTCATTGCACGAACTGATGCCGAGACTCAATCATCATGCCGTGGTCATCTTAGTCCAACCCACGCACAGCTCCTCCTCCCCCCGTGGTCGGCGTGACCGATCGGCCACATTTTCCGTCCAACGGAGACACACGACAGGCAGCTGTACACACTTGTTGTTTGTTCTGCATCATCCATCCTTCCGCCCTTTCGTCTTGGCCTTCCGCTCTTTCGTCTCCGCCTTCTGACTCGCAGTGGTCGCACAATCAGTCGTCTCTGTTCCCGTCATTCCCGACCTTCCAGCATGGGAGTCTGTTCTGGCAACCGGCGTCGTGTCCCTCATGCTTCCCACACACTTAATCGCAACATGGACACAACACACACGATAGCCCAACGTTGTTTGTGCCTTCTCGACCGCCGGTGTTTCCTGTGCATCGCACCTCCCCAACAACATTGCTATGCCCCCCGAAACCCCCCTCCCATTTCGTACCCCACACACAACAAAGCCACTTCAGTGCAGTGCTTGCCTGTTCGACGAAGTTTTGCCATCTGCCATGACAAACCAGCGTTTGTAGAGACGGAACTTAATCGAACAGATTAGTACTCTCCTCTATCCCATTCGTGTGGTGCCAACTCGCAGAGACGTTCAATTATTAGACTGATAAATTCCATATGACACGTGTGTTTAATTTAATGCAATGTACAGTCTAGTCGTGACCCATTTGCTGTCGGGCTGTGGACAGCGCCTTGTTAACGTCGAACGCTGGATAGCCGTTCCCTAGTTCGATTTGGGTGATGACCGCCACCGCATGGAAGGCTGTGTGGTGTTTGTCCACGTGATGTCGCCACTTCTGTCCCAAACAGCCCCACTGCTTCAATCTACCGTTAATCGTTTCGTGGCGAGCACGAAGAATGCCATCAGCTTTGAAGGTGGGCGGGAACACTTTGTCATCCCCTCTGTAGCCGTTATCAGCAATGACGACCTCGTCTGCCCGAATTGCTTGCTTGAGGTCCGAGCGGAAGATGCCCAGGTCATTCATGTATCCACACGGATAGGGGCCATTCACCCAAACAATGTCTCCTCTGCTTATGGAAACAGCAACTTCGTACCTCACACCAGCAGCCTTGAACTTGTGCGAGTACCACACCTTGTTAAACGGTTTGGGGTCGTTAGTGCGAAAGTCAGTGCCGTCGACAGTCAAGAAAGCGCTCCCATTTCTGTCTGCGTCAATAAAGCGGTTGTCTAGGTCAATCTGTAGGCAAACAAGATGGATACGAGCAGTCACGAACGAAAATTGTGAGTGAGTCGTGGTAGGCGAAAAAAAAGAGTTCGCATCGGTCGGGGTTCTCATGTGCTGCACTTACGATGTCATGACGCAACTCCTCAACGGCTCTAGCCATGACCCACGCCCACTGGCGGAAAGTTTTCGCGCTGGTGTTCATCATCCGCGCCACCACTGTCTCAGACAGGTACATTCGGAGGAACGCGCACATCCAAAGGAGGTGCTTCGGCTTCGCATTGCAGGGGAGAAGACCTGTGCCAATCAGGTCTTCCCAGAGGAGGTGAGTGATGGACGGATCGGTGCCAAACATCGCGCGAAAATTACGCAACTGTGCATCATTGAGGGTGTCCATGTCGCGGTGATGCACGTTGTCTCCCATCAGCAAAAATCCTTCGGCTGCAAATTCACCAGCACTGGTACTCTCCGCTGCCGAATCCATGTCTGTGAGTCGTGCCTGAGTTGTGATTCGACTATGTGGAATGCAAGTTCGTGTTGGTTTCAACGAAGACTACGTTTTGTGTGGCAATAGTAGCAGTGTCAAGTTTGCTGGTCATGGAGGAAGTGGCTTGTTGTTGCTAACATAATTGCCTGATGATGACCATGTAGTCTATGAATTAGCTGCACCAGTTTTTGCCAACTCAAAGCATGTGCGTACGGCATTCGGTGTGGAAGTCGTGCTCCATCCTCCCACGACTTCATTTGCAACGGACAATGTGTGATCCCTCCTTTGGTGTATCCGCATGTCCTACGTGGCCTAAAGGAACGAGACATGCTGTGATGAATTGGACTGTCTGTTTCGCTGGTCATTGCGACTTGCAACATCAACGTGGGAGTAGAGCGCAGAGCAGGCAAGCGCAAGACAACAGAATACAATTGTGGTGACTCGTGTATGCAAGACTTCTATGGATTGGTAGACTGCCCTAGTCCGTTGTTGGAGCTGATGCGATCGGCTTGCTCGGTCAGGCAACGAACATTGCTAGTGCATGTGATGCCTGGTTGCGCACTCGCAGGTGGCCGCGCTGGCCACATGGGGCATGTCACCAGTACCAGCGACGCGACGAGGCGCAGGCACCCACGATTCCGCCAATGACGAACCTCCATGGCATGACATTCGTACCAAGCTCAAGAACAAGGCCTCAGTGAGGCGGTGAACATCTGTATCCAGCGTCATTGACAGAATCAGGAGTCATTGTAGCGCTAGTTGCAATCCTTCCTTGCCGTCCCCAAGGACAATGGAAAAAGTCAAACAAGAAAGAAACAAATGAAAAGGCCCAACGGTATTGCAAACATAATTTATTTTGTAATTCCGACCGTTTATCCCCAGCAATCGGAGCAAAAAAGAGAAATAGGCAACACTGCCATCGTGGTGAGATGAAGAATACGCCAAGAATTCCAAAATAATTTATTTTGTAATTCCGGGTGGAATTGCGATTGTAATTCTTTTTGGGGATGGAAGAGCAATGACTTTGAGATGATTTCACGATGACTTGTGACGATTGAACGTGCTTCCACTGGCACGATCATGCGTGGTATTGTGGGACACAAAATTTTATAATGTGTGTCACTGAGCTGAACAGATGTCCAGATATTTCATGACGGGACATCAAAACAAGACTATAATAGTGCTTCTGTTCGTGTGCAACAGAGTATGACCACTTCGAAGACTACTAGGCAGACGAATAGAAAGCTGAATGGTTTCGATGCACAGGAGACCGCGTCAACCTCAGGATGAGCAGCAGATGTAGTGCAAGGGAGGTGGAGAGGCTGCCTTTTGTTTGTACGCTTGCAATACCACACAAAAAGCACGATGGCGAAACCGAAACGCTGGATCTACAGCAGCAACCTAGTGCAGACCCTCAAAGAGCAAGTGCGAGAGGGCATCATCAAACCAGAGTGGGACGGAAAAGAGGTGTGGAGGAGGTCCAGCATTGCGCGCCAATTCATCGAAAGCGAATTTCCGAGAAACCTGGCGAAACTTCGCGCCAAGGTCCAACAAGAAAAAAGTGAGTGCCTTGAATCTGTGACGTGTGCATGACGCGACTTGTTTGACGGATACATGCGTGACTCATAATACGTGACTCATAATTTTGATTCAGTCGGGAAAGACGCAAACGAATCTCCAACCGTTTCCGAGCTTGCTGCGAACGCCAGGGAAATTCGAGAAGCTTCTCGAATGATCCGACCAGACATCGACCTCACCAACCTGGACAACGACAACGACAACGACAACAACGCTACAACGCAGCCACCACCACTGCAACGAACAAACACCACCATCCTACCAGCCATGACCAAAGCTGCTCCTCCATCACCTGTCGCCACCACTGACGCCGACGTCATGAAGTGGCTCGATGCCAACAACCACCAAAATCTTCCTGTGACCCGCACCTTCTACCGCAACGCGAATGGCGAACGCGTCATCGATCTCGCGTTTGAACTCACCGGTGGCACTTGCCACAAAGACCTTCGCGTGCATGTTGCGCCTGGGGGCATGTCTGTCGTGCTTGAAGTGATGCAAAACGCTGCTCTTGCAAACGTTGAACTTCTCCATGAGCAATTGCGCGATGATTTTGCTCTTGCCAACCAGTCGTGGGTGACAACGTTCGATGACGAAAAGGCGCGTGTGAATGCTACAGCTAAGGCAATGTCGCGCATGAAAAAGCGCGAAGGAGTACCAGTGCGCACGCAGAAAGTGGATTTGCCGTTCGCTGTCACGAATCGATTCGAGCGCGCCAGCGATGGCGTTCTCAGCGGTATCAACTACATGGAGATGGAGGTAACTACGAACGACAAGGAGAGCGTGGTGAGGGCATCTGTGTTGATTGTGCGCGTTGTCGAACAACACAGTTCTCACCCCATCGTTTCTGTCGTTCCAAAAGCTCGTTCTGCAAATAAACGATCCGTATTCGTTGGCTTGTCGCGTGTTGGGGCTACTACGCCACAACGCCGTGTTGACCTGAACACGCGCATCACATGTGTGCCCTCCCGTTGCGATGACTCCACCATCGGAACCGCTACACACTACGCACCCTCCACGTACGAGAAGGTGGCGGCCATACAGGTAAGTACATGAAACGAAATAACCGAGCGAATTCCACGATCAACGACGACTGGATGGGTGACAAAAGCGCGCGCACTCCCACTCACGAACTTCTTTCTGCTTCCCTGAACTCTTCCAACAGCACGAAGGCGTGTTTGGGGCGTCCTTCCCGGAGGGTCCTGGCGCTGTGCCTCGCGGTGACAGCAGCTGCTCAGCAAAATCCATCAGCGTCACCAGCAGCCGGTACGACGCGTGTCCAGGCAAGCCCACCAAGACCTCACACAAGGTGCGCAAGTCCAAGCATCGGCGCAAGTCCAAAACCCATCGTGCCACAAAATCCAAAAAGGTTGCACACCACCCCGCCAAACCAACACCAACACCAACACCAGCACAATCACCAACACCAACACCAACACCAACGCCAGTACCAACAACAACACCCACCAAGGATGTAGTGGCCGCCATCGCCAAGGGCATCGCCATGGCGAGCGGGTACTTTCCGTTGATGCCGCCTCCCGCTCCTCGCGCCAGTGGCGCCGCCGTCGTGCCACCAGCAGCCCCAGTCCTCCAAGCCGCGCCACCAGCAGCTCCAGTCCTCCAAGCCGCGCCACCAGCAGCCCCGGTCCTCCAAGCCGCGCCGTCCAAGGCGCCAACGGCAGCAGAGGCCAGAGCCAGAGCAGTGAGAGCGAATGCTCTGGCTGATGAGGCGGAGAGGCTGGAGCTGGCAGCACAACAGGCTGCTGCAAGCAAGGCAGCAAACGATGCTGCTGCAAAACAGGCAGTTGCAAACGAGGCTGCACAATGGGCTGCTGCACACCAGGCTGCTGCGGACAAGGCTGCAGATGAGGCTGCTGCACGACAGGCTGCTGTGGATGAGGCTGCTGCACGACAGGCTGCTGTGGATGAGGCTGCTGCAGATGAGGCTGCTGCAAACAAGGATGCTGTGGACGAGGATGTGCTTGCTCCAGAGACGGTGCAAGCTCAGGGGATGGAGGTGGAAGGAGGGATTGATGTGCCCATTGCGGACATCGTTGATCCTGCAGACATGGACTGGATCGGAGTGAGCACACACGAGCGTTTGGGGGTGGATGAAGATCCACAGGAGTCATCAGAGGAATCGGATGGCAGTGGCGACAGCGATTCTGATGCCCCCAGTGACGATTCCAGTGGCGATTCCGGCAGCGACGAATCTGAAGAGGAGGAATAGTCGAGCAGCAAGGTAATAATAGCGAACAGACACACACACACACACACACACACACACACACACACACACACACACACACACACACATTTGTTCAGTACCAGGCCCAAAAGGGGTGGAAATGACTAGTTGTAGAAAACTGAGCAGCGTGCAACAATATTCCATTAGATGCCAAAACAAAACCTGTTATTCCTTGTCCTAAAAGCTTGTGAAATGGACCGAAATATCGGACATGACAATTGCCTTGCACTTCTGTGGATTATTTAGAAACATGAAATTATATTTCGATAAATAGCATTACCGCACCTCCCAGGGAAGATGTCGACACATGCGCGGATGCGCGGAAAATGTGCATGATGTGCAGTGCATGCGCGAGGAATGATGTGTGGAGGATGTTGTTGTAACGAACGTGCATTGGCATCATCCCAGACGCAATTGGAATTTGTCGGTGGGGCACGTGCATGCGGAGAGGCACATGACATCGAAGACGCGCATGCGAATACGCATAGCTGGACAAACAATTGCATGCGATGGCGTTTCCTCGGGGAAATTGTGCAGACTAAGAGTTGATTCACGATGCGCGCCTGTTCTGCAACAAGCCACTCGCAACGGTTCGCATCTCTTGTGGCTGCTCCATGACGCCATCACTGACAGGTAAATGCGCAACGGCGTTTCGATGGAAGTGCTGTTCTGCACCAAAACAGAGAATACGATCAGTTCAATCGCGCACCATCACCACATCCGCGCCTTGACGAAGGGAGATCCGTCTTCACTGCACTTGCCCGCACTTTCCATCCAGTCATTGCAGATGCAGTAGCAAAAATACAGAAGTGCAACACCCTCTTGTGCCGTGGTGACCTGTTGATGCTGATCCGGCTTTTGCCAATGGTGCATGTGGTGACTCCCCATTGTCCAAACCTGCCGTTGCTGTTTTTCTCACGAAAAGAGGGAGAACTGTTCAGGTTGCCGCAATGCTCGTGTGCATGACATCATTGTGATATTTTTGTATGGATGCCAGGTGCAACTCCGATCGGAGGAGAAAGAAAGAGATCGCGATGATGTTGATGTGGTTGGACTTGCTCGATTTCTCCAACTCCTCGTGCGCGTGTCAGCTCCAATCCAGTTGCCGCCGCCCACGTCATACCATCCGCATGCATCGATGTACGACTAACACAGAACCTCCTTCTGTCTGGTCATTGGCATCTTGATCACTGTTTGCCAGTATCGATCGTGCGCGAGGATTGCAGAAGTACACGCCGTCACGTAGAACAAAACGGAGGAGAGCCAACGCCCGCAGTCACACCGCATTGTGCTCTGCAGTGGTACGCGAACGATCACGCCCTCGCAACCATACCAGTGCAATTCGAATGACAATCATCTTGCTATTGCAACACACAAGTGCAGAAGTGTCTGTACAATACACCACATCAATGGCAACTGGTTTGTAACCTGAATAGAGTGCGAGCAGAGCAGGGTGGAGTAGAGTATTGGAGGAGGAGAGGAGTAGCTATCAGTGCAACAATGCACGAATGTGCCAACAACAACGGTTCACTTCCATTTTGTGACGACAGCGGCAGCATGTTTGTGTGGTTCTGCTCGCATGGCACGTTGTGTGTTGTGTTCTTTGGCGCACACTGAGATGGACAAACTCGCACCACGCAGAACACATGCCCTCCTCGAAATCGAAGAACACTTTTCGCGACCAAAGGGTTTGCGTGAGAGGAGGATTAGTTGCAGTTCGCCGGACATTGTTGTCACCGCAAAATGGACTGCAACCTGGCATGGCAAATGACACAGAAACGAGACAGCAAGCGCGCGCTTGTGAGTTCACAGAAGGATGACCAGGAACCCCGAGCAGTTGATTCCTCTATTTGTGTTGGCGATTTGCGTGGATGGAACAGAGACACCGAGTGCGTGACTGTGGGTGTCGCGCCCGTCGGATGACAACGAAAGCGGGTCCAACGCCGAGAAACACTCGGTGCTGTGTGAAGGACATGAACGACGCAGAAACCAACGCAGAACCAAACGACCACAGTAGGCACCACCAAAACCAAGGAGCACAAACGCCAACAACAACTCCCATTGGAGTACTATCGATACCACTTGCGTGTTTTTTGCATCGTCCTGACAGCATTGGTCGTATCAGTCTGATGCGGGGAAATGCTCGTGAACAAGTGCATAAAAACAGCCTTTTTTTTTGAGCGACGACTATTTCCCCTGCTCCCAGCGCTGTTGGAGGGACATCCTGGGAGAATTGACCCAACCGAAGACATCGCGACACAAAGAGGGAGTTCTCCCTTCTGACCAACAGCACCTCTCTCTTGCGTTCGAATCAAGGGGTCACCGGTTGCGATTCTATCCGCATTCGATAGAGCACCCAGACAACTGCAACCCCAAGCAATAGCACAACCAGAAGCACGAGTACAACAACAACAACAACAGCAACAAGCACGAGACCGCCATTAGATCAGTTGCAACATCGAAGCAGTTGCGCGCCAAAGTGGCTTTGACGTGCGGTCCAAGCGAGGAAGGAGGCCCATCGTAGCGATCAGCAAAGCGGTTGCTTTGCTCTCACATACTACTACTGCTGGAGGGGAGAAGGCATCTTTCAGTTCACTTCATTTCCGACCAGAGTGCCCTGCACTTGAATCAGTTCTCACAGAGGACCACATATAGCCGCACCATACGATACTGCACCCACCCGCTCCACTTGAGCGCCATTCGCTGTCTTTTCCATCCATCCATCACAGTGGCACTGACAATCACATAGATAGACGCACACAGATAGACGCACGAAGACAGCGACGACACCACCATGCCTTCGCTATGCTGCGGACGCGAATCGGACGTCGCCCGTCAACCGCTGAGCGGCAACGCCCACGATCAATCCGCGCTGCTGCCCAACGGCGCATCGGATGCCCTCGAGGAAGATGACAATCTCGCCCTGATGGGCGGCAGAAAGACCAATCCTTCCAACGAAGGCTCCATGATGTCCAAGTTCACGAAGATGTTCTCGGGGTCGCCGCGGCGGTCACCGAAAGCCACCTTCACATCGTCGTCCGACGACATGGATGACAACGACAGGCCGGAGGGTGCGAGGATGATGATGGAGCGGTTGGAAGGGATCGATGAGGTCAAGGCGCCGGAAGCAGCGGCAACGACAACGACAACGACGCGCAGTGCCCAATCGAATGAAGCGAAGGATGCGGAAGAGAAAGATGAAGCACTGGATTTCCCTATTCTGGGAGGAGACTTTCTCGTCGAGTCATCAAAGTCCAACAGAAGCAACAACAGCAGCAGCAACAACAATGCAAACAAAAACAATGGGTTTGCCAACAACGATGACGGCGGCGACGACGACGACATGTTTGGTTCGTTGAAAAGGCCGAGCGACGGCATCGACACTGATGCCAATGCATCGGATGTTCCGCCACTGCCGCGCATCAGCGGTTCGGGACACTTTGAGACGACGACCGAAGAAGCGGCGACGACCACAGTTCAGGATCTTGGATCCGACGAGGCGGCACCGAGCGAACGCAGAAGCAGACGCCGCGACGGCAAAAGCAGGAGTCGAAGTCGAAGCGGTGGTCGAAGGCCGGCCAGGAGCGTGTCGGGAGATCAAAGTCAGGACGGCAACGAATCCAGATCCGTCACGCGCAAGCCCAGCAAACGATCCGGCCGCCGGCCCAAATCGCATCCGCGCGGCAGCCGATCGCCGAGTCGCCGCAACCATCAAGGCAGTGGCACGCATTCCGTCGCGTCATCCGCGTCGTCGAGGCGGCATCGCCACGATGCGGATCGATCGCCCAACACCTCACCCAAGACGCGTCGCAAGGATCCCGCATCGCCGAAGAGATCAAGGCGGCAGCATTCCAACCGGCATTCCAGCGAGCGATCGCAGCGGGCCGAAGGGTCTGGTTGAATCCACCCATTCGTTCATTCGTTCGTGCATGTCTGTATTCATGCATGCATGCATGCATGCATTCTTCCGTCTGTTGGGTCGCCATCGCACTATGGAAAATCTAGAGAGAAACTTAAGCTCTTTTCCTCCACCCTACATACGCTCAAACCCAATCTATGATGTTAAATTCGTGTACATGAAGGTATCATGCTTTTCAAAATAAGGTAGACTTTCCAATTTCATTTGACTTCACCTCTGTAACTGGCGAAATCCACGCGTCCACCTTATCCATGCCACATCTGGTAGGATGCAGAATCTTCAATTTCGTTAGCCTCGTGAAATCGTCGCATGCGCCGTTGCCGTTCCAACGTCGATAGGTAATTCGGATGATTGGCGGGGCCGCTGTAGTCTTCTTTCCTCCCATCCAACGTCAACCGCCATTTCTTGTCCAATTCGTACAGATCCAACCCGTTCGTTTCCGGGATGCACCAGTACGTGATGACGCAGGCGGCGAAGCTAGCATATCCGCTGAACAGGAACATGTCCACATCAGCGACGTGGTTGAACATGATGGCCGCGGTCAAGGCTCCCACCTTGCCGGAAGCTGCGGCGATGCCATGGCACATCGTGCGGACCTCCGTGGGAAAGATCTCGGCTGGAATCAAGAAGGTGGTTGCATTCGGACCCAGCTGTCCGAAGAACGAGCTGCCCAGGTACATGGCGACCAACCATCCCGATGACAGCTTGTCAAAGAGGAAACCGCAGCCGACGAACAACGTACCTGTCAGCAAGAATCCCACCTGTTGCAGTCTCACGCGTCCTACAGCAGGATGATCCACGATGATGGCCGCTCCGAAGTAACCAAACAGGGCGACGGTGGCATTGAGGGATGCGGCCATGGCGAATTCCAGCAGGGTCGTGCTTTCGCCAGTCAGCGCCAAGAGGAAGGACGATTGGAACAGCTTGTTGCCGTAGAATGCAATGTCCCACAGCAACCACGCCATGCTGGCGCCGACGATGCGCATGCCGTAGTTGCGAAGTAGGTGCATGGTGGGTGAAACATCGTGATCCTGTTCCGCGTCCTCGAAGGATGCCGAGTTGAGAAGGATCTTGTCATCGGCGGCCCTGTCATGCACCAGGGTGGGCATGCTCAACGACGAGACGTTGGTTCCTGTGGGCGATGCCATCGGTATCTGAGAGTTGAAAGTAGTTGGTGATCGCAGCCCTCCAGGGGCGACCACGCTGGCTGACATGGTGGCGTTAGCGCCCGTAACCTGTAGGTGGTTGCGACGGTGCCTGTCATCCTGCCACACGGCGGACTCTTCCAAATAGAGGATGCGCGAGATCAGCACGCCTGCCAGGACGATGGCTCCAATGGCGTAAGACGTTCGCCATATCGCCAGCAAGATGCCTTCATCGTACTCGTTGTTGCTGTCGTTGTTGCCGTTGTCGTCGTCGTTGTTGATTCCCTCCCCACCCGTTTGGCCCGTGACAACAAGCAGCACTGTCATGATTACGGAGTTGAACCATATCCCCACGCCTTGCATGGAGAACACGGTCTGAACTTGCCTGCCCCTGTAGGCTTGCTGGTACACAACCGACTCATCCATTTCTGCTGACGTCGGAGATGCTCGATTGCCAGCGCGGCCGGCAGCCACATTCTGATTACCATCAATTGTGTTCTTGAGGCGAGCATTGTTCCTGCCACCTTTGTTGTTGTTGATTGTATCGCCTCGATTCGTCGACGCGATAGCCTCGAGCTGTCGTTTGCGCTGCAATTCTTCCATCGCCCTCTCGGAAGCGCTGGACGCGGACAGCGGATACTCCCCGCCGACCCCGATGCCGAAAAGGAACAGCAAGCAGCTCATGGCACGGTAGAGATGCAACGCATTGTTGACCAGCACCACCGAAATGACGTAAAGTCCGAGCGCACCGCCGCACATGAAGGACGCTGTGATGATGGAACCCTTGCGCCGACCGATGGTGTTGGCCATGTAGCCCAGGACGATCATTCCGATGATGACCCCGATCACGACGCTGTAGGTCAAGGAATGCAGCAAGCGTGACGGGCAGTCGATCTCGTTGAAGCAGTTGGGGAAGAGCATCTGCCAAATCGGTTTCAATGTGCCAATGCTGAAGAGGAGGTACGATTCGCCGAACAAGCCCATGCCAGGCCAGATGTTCTTTGCGAGCCATTGGGAGCACGACAATGATGTTGATGCGTGCGTTGGCAATGGCAGTGGTAATCCTGATGATGATGATGATGATGATGATGATGATGGTGTTGCCGCTCCGTTCCTGTTGCTCGTGCCACCAGCAGCAGCAGCACCACCACCGCCATTGCCTTGGGCGCCGTGCTCCAGATGCAACGGCATCAGGTTGGGACGCCTGCTTTGGAATGTATTGGTGCGAGTATCCGCACTGCTCTGCCGTCGAGCCTCATCTGCGTGAAGCTGCATGGTGACGCTCGTATTGGGAATGGGATAGTGTTGGAGACTCTGCGCCATGCACTTGTGCAGTGTCGTCTTCGAATAATGTTCCACTCTGGAATGCTCTTGTGATTGTTAGTCTCTCTCCATTCATGCCATGCTCGTCCACACAGGTATCATGTCATGTCGGCATTGCCGCCCCCCACACTGCTTCGCGCAACGACAGCGCAACCCGTTCTGTGGCGCAAACGCTCGCGATTTCATTTTGAATTCGAACCGTTGCGATCGGCGGTTATTCCGACGGTTATCCATGATAATCGAGGGAAGCAATTCGTGATTGGGAAAAGAGCGAGTCACGGAGACATTTCGCGGTCACCAGCGAACTCCAAGGAGGAACACAGATCTTTGGCCTGCGAGTGTTTTCGCTTCCTGACCTCTCGTTGTTGCGCAGTACTCCTGCCGTGTGACGGCCATTGTCGTCGTTGTCGTTCTGTGAGGCAACAACACGCGAAGAGTCACCAAAACGAAACGGCATCATCTTGCACGAGCCACTCTGCCCACGTCGCATCTGAGCCAAAGCCAAAACCAAAGCCAACGCAAGAGCAAGACACAAATTCTCACCAGTCATCCAACGACAGCACACACCACAAAGCAACCGCAACGTTCCGAGTCGCACAGTAATCGTTAGCCATCATTACTGACACCCATTGCAACCCAAACAGCCACAAACAGCCACAAACACAGCAACGACCAACGATAAAACAACGACAATCATGCCAAATCCAAAAGCTGAAGCACTGAAGGGAGAGGGCAACGCCTTCTTCAAGGGCGGCCAGTACGCACAGGCCATCGCCAAGTACAAGCAGGCCACAGCCATCGATGCCGGCGTCCCAGCCTACTGGTCCAACATGGCCGCCTGCCACGAGAAGCTCCGCCAGTACGATGAGATGGCCGAAGCCGCCCGCAGCTGCATCCTCGCGGACCGCAACTTCATCAAGGGCTACTTCCGTCTGGCCACCGCCCAGAAGGCCCTCAACGACCTCGCCAACTGCATCAAGACGCTGGAGACAGGACTGGGCATCCAGGCCGCCAACCCAGACCTCAAGCGGATGAAGAAGGAGGTCCAGGAGCTGCAGCGCGGCGAGCAGGTGGCCTCGTACTGCGCCAAGGCCCGGGAGCTCATGCAGAACGGCGACGTCGCGGGCGCCATGAAGACCCTAGAATTGGCCAGCCGGCTGGACGCGGGCAACCCAGACATCGTGGCCCTCATGGACAAGCTCAAGCCGAAGTTCGAGCGCATGGAGGCCAACCGCAAGGCCGGCCTCTCGCCCACAGAAAAGCACAAGGAGAAGGGCGACCAGTGCTACAAAAATGCTCAATTCGAAGACGCCGTGCAACATTACACCAAGTGCCTGGACATGCTCGCCAGGAACGGCAAGTCGGCATCGCCGCTGGCCCTCAAGGCCTACTCCAACCGCGCTGCCTGCTACAAGCAGATCTCCAACTTCGACGGCACCATCTCGGACTGCACCGCCGTGCTGGAGGTCGAGCCGGAGAACACCAAGGCCCTCATCCGTCGCGCCCAGGCCTTCGAGGGCGTCGAACGCTACCGCTTTGCCCTGCAGGATATCAAGACTGTGCTCGCGATGCCCTACAGCCAGGTTGGAAAGGCGAACTTTGATCTTTGTAATGGAATGCAGCACCGTCTCCAGCGAACTGTCACCCAGCTGAAAAAGATGAACAGTTCCTAAACCGAGCAACAGGACACGCATCTTCAACATAATCGGCACGGTTGGAATGGTTGGCATGGTTGGCACTTGCAGCTGTTGGACTCCCAGTAGAAACAGCAGTACAGTAGTAGCGTAGGCACAACAATACAATCGCAACAAGCAGAAGCGCGAGTCGGCGGGGTTCCCTTTCCTTGTCGACCCATGATGGAGGGTGTATCCGTGACATCCTCCTCCCTTCCCTTGATGATGATGATGATGAGAATGATGAACCAAAAAACTCTAGAGTATTTCACTACCACACTCCACACTACTCCATCCTTCTCTCAGTGACCGTGTTTGCCTTGTCTCGCTTGCGGTGAATGAATCGATGAAGGGCGTGATCCCCTTGTTTGTTCATGATTTGGTCGATTGACGATGGATGGACGGATACTGATGAATATTCGTGCATTCGCCACCCCAAACGTGCTCTGTGCTTGCCATCCAAACATTCAATACGTATTGCAGCATGGCTACAATTCCAAACTAAACGAAACTACCATACTCATTCCCCCGTCAGACCGGCAACAGCTCTTCTTTCAAATTGTCACATTAACGTTTCACTGTTTACTTGTAGCCACCGCAGCACCTGACTGGCAATTAAATACACCAATCGCAAATAGAAGACGCTCCCCTTCTTATTTACACTTTACAACATCTCGGGCAGAACGCTGCAGACGTAGAACTTCTTGGTGTGCGAGAAGCCGTTGAAGGTGGACGCCGCTGCGCTGGTGTAGGCTCCCATGTTCTCAAAGTAGAGCCAGTCGCCGATCTCGAGCTGCGGCAGGAGGACCGAGCGGCAGATGACGTCGATGGAGTCGCAGGTGGGACCGAAGATGGTGGAGGGGTAGAGGCGGTCGTCGTTGTGCTTGGTGGATTTGAGGGGGTTGCTGCGCAGCAACCGCGGACGCACGACGGCGTGGTCGAACATGAGGTTGTTGAAGGCGCCGTAGACACCGTCGTTGACGTAGTAAGCGAAGTCGTCGTTGGCGGCACCGGAGTCCACCATGGCCTGCTTGACGACGCCCGAGACGGCGGCCTCGCCGGCCGATGCCAGCGTAAGCGTGGGCGCTTCATTGTCGAAGGAGAGCGATCGTGGGCGCGTGTCCTTGTCCATGCAGTCGCCGACGATGCGGGCGCGGATTCCTTCGACCGTGTGTTGCTGGGCTTCCTCTTCGGCGGGGATGTCGGGCGGGTTGAGGAGGCCGCACTTGGTGACGTCGACGAGGCAGTCCACCTCCTGCTGCGTGAGCTGCTGCTTGGCGAAGAGCTGGGAGTAGTCGGCGATCTGCTCCACGATGGCATTGAGGACGGGGTGCTCGAGCGCGCCCTGTGCGCGGATGACCACGTTCTCCTCCTCACGGCTGACGTCGTAGATCATCTTGGACGCGGCCTTGTCGGAGACGGAGACGGGGACCTCGAGCTTGTTGCGGAGGTTGCTGCGGATGCTGGTGATGGCGACGACGACGGTGGAGCTGGCGGCCACCAGGTACCGTCCCGGCTCGCCGATGATCTTGATGTTGTCCTCGGGGAATATCTCGTCGAGGATGGGCGTGATGTGGTCGGCGATGTCCGCGAAGAACATGAAGGGACGAAGCGCTTCGAGCTCCTGCTCGTCCTCCTGCTCTTCCTCGGCATGATCCTCGTCGGGGACCTCGTATAGATCGGCCGGATTCCAGAGCGAGTGCGTCTCGCCGGGGAAGCCACCGCCGATGTCGAGGATGTGCATGTCGAAGCCGAACTCGTTGATGCCCATGTCGAAGACCTCGCGGGCATCGCGCAGCGCCAAGTCGTAGCGAGAGGCATCGCGGCAGCCGGAGCCGACGTGGAAGGAAACGCCGACGACGGGCAAGCCGCACACCTTGGCAGTGCGCAGCAGATCCCGCCAGTGGTTGCGCGGGGCACCAAATTTGGAGGACAGACGGCATTGCGCGCCGGTGTCATCCGTGATGATGCGCAGCACGAGCTGGATGTCCATCGATATCTGCGCGCATTTGATGACCTCCGCAGCGTTGTCGAAGGTGACCTTGAGGACGTTCTTGCGCACCGCGTCCCGAATGTGCGTGCGGGGCTTGCACGGGTTGGCAAAGATGATGTCGGGGCGTTGCGGCAGGTCAGCGGAGCATTCCTCCACGATGGCGATCTCCGCCGGCGACGCGCAATCGAAGTTGGCTCCAAGTCTGACCAACGTCTTGACGATGACAGGATCCGGGTTGCACTTGACAGCGTAGTACGGCACGACGCGGGGGAAGTGGCGCTTCCACTGCAGGAACTGCGCCACGACGACACCCAAGTCGCACACGTAGAATGGCTCCTCCACCATGGTGTCCGTGAGCGCTTGCGTGAGCAGCTTCTGTCGCATTTCTTCCTGAGCTGACAGACACGCGGGCGCAGATTGAGAGCCTGACGATGCGGTGGCGGCCTCGATCATCTCCATGGTGGCCAGCTCGTTGCGGAGGAAGTGGCGGGCGGCATGGCGGAAGCCCTTGCCCATGGAGGCACCTCCCAGAAACACATCGTTGTCCCGGAGGACGTCCGAGAGCACGCTCTGTTCCGGCGAAGTCAGCACCGGACGGGCGCTGCCTGGCTCGACGGGATGCCCGCTGCTGCGCTCCTGCTCTTGCGTCATGTCCTTGTCCTGCGTGGCTGCGACGCCATCCTCGCTCGTCCTATCGGAGTCGTTGCCCACCTGCGGGTCCAGCGGCTGAAGAGGCGCCATGGTCAGCGCTCGCGCTATTGGGAGATGTGTTGAGAGATGTATTGTGACTAGCTCTGCTGGCAACTCTGCTGGTGTTGGTCTTGTGCGAGTAGATCGTGCTTGTGGTCGCTTGGTGCCCGGAGAGTCGTGTTGTGATGCACTGCTCGTGTTGCAGTGCCAAACGGCTGCTGAGAGGAAGAGTGGGTCCGTTGCAGAGCGTCAGCGGACCCTGGAGTGAAGGGGCCTGCTGTCCAGATCGATCGCTTCCGTTGTCCCTTCTTCACTCAGCGTGGTCGTGCGAACCTTCGGTCTTGTCCTCTTGTGATCCGATTGGTTGTGATGTGCAATTGTGTATCGTATAGTAGAATAGTCGTATTGTAATTCTATACGAGAGTATCAGTGGGTGTGATTCGGTTTGCGCGCGCTTTTGTTGACGTGGCTGTGGCAGCGTGTTTTCCGCCTTTCCTTGTTCAGTTCACTTCACTCGAAACCCGCGGTTGCAGCGTTCGGATGCACTGTTCTACCCAACTCTGTGACACGCAAACAATGGCGGAGCACGAGTATTGGGTTCCACTCAAGCTGTCGTGACAAAAGGAGGCCACGTGCTGATGGCTTCGATGAAGAATTGTGATGTGATGGTTTCGCTCTGTGGCCCTCTCCGTCTCCCTTTGCTTCAGCTGTTGGCTCTTCGATTCTCGAGACAAACACGGGAACGAAGAGATGCAAGATGGCGGATTGATGGCCACCAACACCTTCACAAACTACTCTCTGGCGCTGTGATTCTATTGGCATTGCCGTTCCTTTGCGGTTGTCGTGATGGTACTGATGGACACACAACAACGCCCGAACAGCCAACAGAACTCGTGGTTTGGGTGAGCATCTTGTCATTGCCCACGAAATTTGTCGGACCCGTGTGCCGTTGAGGCCCAATAAATGGCTGTTCTGTGTCGCACTCGTTGTCTCTTCATTGACGAACACGTGCAGAATTGTGAACAATACCAAGGCGGTTGAGCCGGCAAGATTTCAAACACCGAAATATCAGTATTCTTGACTGACCCGTGTTTGGAGGCACTCTGTAAGTATTCATTATATTACCCATTGTAGTCGTAGGATTCTACAAACCACTCCACTGTGCTTGATAATAATAATACCATTCACCGCTTGAGGTCAACTGGCCAACCTCCTGACAGCGCTCTAACCAACCATCAAACCGACTTTATTGCAATAATCGTATTCATTTACCCTACTGGAGAGCCTAATACAATCGTCACGAGCGAACGTTGCAAGCAGCGCTGCTCTCGGTGTCCATCATCCTTTTCGTTTGTTGATGTCCGTTGGCTTGTCGAGCACCGCTGTTCTCTGCACTTGCAGTTGCGACGCTCGTGCATGCACCACTCGAGTTGTCGCCGCTGCGTCTGCCAAAATCCATCTGGACGCTGAGGTTGCTGCCGTCAACGACCTTCGCGGCATTCATCGGCACTGCGCTGAGAGGGAAGACTGGCAGATCAGGCACGCCCTCGGTATCTCCCTCAGTTGCAGCACCAGTAGTGGTGGTGGCGGCAGCAGCATCGGCCCTCGTGGGATACGGTATTCCGTCCAGGTCGCACACGCAGTAGGTGCCATCAGCCCGTCGCAAGTACTTCAGCACCAGCGGCACACCCGTTTGTATCCGCAAGGCCTCCAGCTTCGCCAGTGCCCTGGGATCGCTCTCTGCATCGCAAATCACGCCGATCAAGGCCCGCAACGAGTTGGCGTGCGCAACGATCAATCCCGTTCCGTTGTTGCCTTGCGCGGCATCCAACACCGGCGTCAACACTTCCTCCAAGAACGGATCAATGCGATTGCGCGCCACCTGCTCCAGACTCTCGCCACGCGGTACCGACGCATCGTGACAGTAGTTCCCGAACTTCCTCACCTCCGCCACGCGACGCGGGTCGTCGTCGTGAAGCAACGGCGGTACAGTGTGCCAGCTGCGTCGCCACAACTTCACATCGCGCGGATCGTGACCGTACTTGCCATTCTCCACATCGCGCTTCACGAAGCCCTGCAGGGATCCGTAGTGCCGCTCGTTGAGCCGGTAATCGCATATGTACTTGCGCGGTTCCATGCCGCACGGCTTTTCGGCAAAGGCCCACAAGCAGTAATGCGCCGTGAGCTGGGCGCGTTGCAAAACGGACGTGAAGCAGGCGTCGATGCCCAGCGTGTAGGACGAGACCTGCCTTCCTGTGTTCTTGGCCTCCTCGATGCCCTTTTGGGACAGCGGAACGTCCGTCCAGCCCGTGAAGGTCTCCTGGCACCCCGGCTCTCCGCCGTTCCATATGGAGTCACCATGACGGCACAGTATCAGCGTGTGGACATTCTCTGCGCTCTGTTGTTGCTGCTGCTGCTGTTGCGATTCTGACCATGCTTCATTGCTTGTCGACATGGCCAACTGCACGGATGTCGTCGATGATAATCGTGCTGACCATCTTGACGAGATCGGTTCAGCTAGTCTCGGTACAACGTTTGTTCTTCTGCTTGGGGCTGCGCCAGCGCTCGATGACCAGCATTCCACCTGGCCTATCCGTATCGTGCAACCCAAAACGACGATGAAGCACAAAAGCTTCATGATGCTCTCTAGAGAGATGGAATGCTTCTTGTCCAGACTGAGGGTTGCGCTCTCGAGGTGTTGTCGTCGTTGTGCCCAACGACATCATTGATGAATGTGAATGTGGATGTGAATTTGAACAGCGACAACGATGACAACGAACAACGTCACTCGTGGCGCAAGAAACACAGTTTCGCGTGTTCGTCCACACAAATCTGCTGGAACGGTTCAACTCGCGCGTATCATTTTCTTTTCGTACGCCACCAACTAAATTACCGCAGCTTTCGAAATTATGCGCGACAATTACTCAAAACGTGCTCTAGTTCGCTATGTGGCGCCTTACCCACTCTAACCTGATCTCGCCTTTCCTCTAATCCTGGCCTTCTCCCTCGCCTTGGCTTGGCCAAGGATCTTGTGCATGCGCGTTGCCACCTGCTCCGACGTCGGGCGATCCTTTGCCTTGTACTCTCGGCACCAAGTGATGATTTCCACCAAAGCCGCCATGTTCTTGTCGTGGGATGATGTTACCTCGTCGGGGTACACCAAGTCCTTGCCTTCCACGATGCTGTCCATGGCATCGTCAAATTTGCGATCGCGGAACGGCGGGTCGCCCGTGAGCATGTGATAGAACAGCGACCCCATGGAAAAGACGTCAATCTTGTCCGTCTGCAAACCACCCTCCGCGTACTCCTCCGGCGCTCGGCTCGTGCTGCCCTTGTGCACCGTTCCAATCGTGAAGGGGCAGACGTCGGGCGGGTGCTCGGACGTGAGGAACTTGCATCGGTTGAAATCATTGAGCTTATACGTCGACTCTCCCTTCGGCAGCAGGAACTGGCTGGCCTTGATATCCGCGTGCGCGATGGTCGCCATGCCGTTGTGGAACATGTGCATGTCGCGGATGCTCGTGGCAACATCGGTCGCCACCTGGATCATCTCCAATGACGACATGGTGTCTTCCTCGATCCAGTCCTCGAGCGTGCGCGGGGCGGATTCCACCAGGCTGGAGAAGGCGCAGTAGGAGTACATGTTGAGGATGTACGGGCTGGCCGATGTGCGTTCCATGACGATAGCATCGCGCCTGTGCTTGTCCCAGTCCCGACCTCGGAACTGATGGTCGTAGAGCTGCGTCTTGAGGACCATGCCTGCCTTTTGGTGCATCTTCGGATCGTCGTACACGGCCCAAACATCCTTGAAACCACCGCTGGCGAGATGCCTGATGACTTCCTTCGTGCTGCCGGGCGCCACCTCCAGTCCCATCTCGTGAAGCGCGTTGCAAGTTGGATGCGACTCCCGTATCCTCTGCCAGTCTTCGATGAAGTCGCATTCCGTGTCCTCCGATTCTGGTTCGTATCGGTATCGTTCGTATTGCCTGTCGTTGTAGGGCAGTTCGTTTGGCATGGGGCGTCTCAGCAGGCGGCCCGGTTCTGGCAGGACCAGTGGCACGTCGGATGCCGCCACTATGTCGCGGAAAGGCTGTGACGATTGCACGATCCTGGGATACTCCTTCAAAGTCACGATTCTGGCGTTGGCATTGACCCGGATGGGCCGCGCGTTGTCGCTGGCAACCGCAATCACGATGAGCAGCAGGCATGTGATCGCGGCGATCAAGCCGTATTCGATCGGCCGATTCCGTATGCGGAAGTAGCCCACCTTCAGCTTGCTCGCGAACCCATCCGGCTTGCTGCCGAACCTGTCGCTTGGTGGATCTCGCTTGATGTGCGAGACACTGGATGGCTGATGCTCTGTCACGCCCCGTTCGACATCCTTCTTGGCGTGCTTGCGGATCATCTTGGATGCATGTTCGAGTGTTTGCATCAATGTTGTGATGGCCGCTGTGGTGGATGATGATCGATTCGGTAGAGTAGGTAAGTACGGCAGTTGAATGCAGATGCAGATGCAGATGCGGACAGTGATGATGATGATGATGATGATGACGATGACGATAAAGATGACGACAGCAACCAGAAAAGGGAAAGCGAAGGGAACAATGGAGGGACGGAGAGATGGCGAGTGAAATGATTGCAGGCAGAACAGCGCACCTTGTATCATGGTGTTTGTGCGGTCTCCTGTCCAGTGCTCTTTCTTGTGACCGTTGGGGTTTTCTCAAATTTATTCGTGAATGAGAGATCCATGGGTCCCGTGATGTGTCGAGGGAGTGGAGGGAAGAAATGGCGTTCCGCATTCTCCACCAGGAACCAGCAAGAAGGACCAAGGAAGAGCAACACGATGCAACAAGGCGCGCGAGACAACCAGGAACACGTCTCGTCAAACAAAGATCCTTCCGAGTGGTCAGTGTTCCGACAACGACAACAACAACCACACAGGAGATCGGAAGCAACATTCGACCATTGCCAACCGTTGAGTACCTCGGCAGCCATCATGGGAGCCACAAAGCGAATGTCAGCGGAGGAGAAGCGCAAGGTCATCTTGGGGTGAGAGGAGTCTCGATCTCTTGTTGGATTCGGGAAGAATGACGCATTCATCTTTTCTTGCTGTCTCTCTCTTTTCCTTTCTCTTTGTTTGGCATGCTGTCGATAATGAACACAGATAATGGTGAACATGAAGATGAAGATGCTCAAGATCACAAGTGTTGCCTATTGCTTGCTCGTCCAAATCTCGTACTGGTTCCATGCTCACATTTATGCGCTGTTTTGTTGCTGGCTTCTATGCCTTGTTCCGTCCCGCGCCGCATTCCATGTCACCATCTCCCAAACCGGACTCAACAGCATCTACCACAAGACCAAGCAGGTGTACACCGAGAAGGAAATCACCGCGTTGGTCGCCAAGGCTGGCGTCAACGTCAATTCCATCCCCGACGTGCACCAATCGTTGATCGATGATAACCTGGTGGAGAAGGAGAAGATCGGCGGATCCAACTACTTCTGGTCGTTCCCCAGCAAGAAGGACTGGGTGGCGCAGCAGAAGCATCTGGAGACGTTGACTCAGATCGACCAGCTGCAGGTGAGACTGGGAGAAGCCAAGGGGCAGCTCGCTGATGCCAAGCGCGGTCGTGAGGAGGCATCGACGGCCGATGGCGGCGATGAAGCTCTGACGCGGTCTGCGAAATTGGCGCGCTTGTCCGAGCTTGGGAAGGAGAAGGAATCATTGTCCAAGGAACTCGACGCATTGAAAGAAAACGACCCTGCCGCGCTGGCCGATTTGGAGAAGGAATTCGTGCTCGTCAAGGCATCGGCCCACCGGTGGACCGACAACATCTTCGAGTGCAAGTCCTATCTCACCAAGAAACGCGGCATGGACAAGAAGGAGGCGAATCGGATCCTCGGAATCACCGGCAACTTCGACTGTGAGTGCAAGCGTGCTGCGCCGTGCGTGTTGTGCCGGAGTGTACGCGCTCGGGTTTGACAGCGAATGGACGACTATCTCGATCACCCTACGATACGCTGCCTGCATTTACACTCCTGCATCTTGTCTGCATGGGTGCAACCTTTGCTCGAGTTTTCTTCTCATTTCTCACGATTTCTTCGCCTGCCATCATCACCGACTTTGGATGCGTAGATCCTGATGACTAACACCAGCGGCAAATGCGAGTAAAAGCGCAAACACAATCGCATGTGGAGAGGAATCGATGCCATTCTACTCCCACGGTGGCTGTGGCAGCTGTGGCGGGAACCAAACCTCACAAAGCAGCAGCAATTCGAAGAATCATCTCGCTTCCGAAGATCTTCACAACATATCTGCTGCCACGTACTCTACCACGACCAGATGAGACGCATGCAATCATTTGATTGATTGCACGTCCAACGACTTGGCGCACATCGCACCATCGCAGCCACAACCACTACTGAACACGTCAATTCGGTCTGGAGATCGAGTGCTATCGATGAACTCTCCAGGAACAGTGCGATGTCTACCGACGATTTGTATTGCTGCAGTCGAGGTCACATCTACATCAACTGCGCTGTCGCAATGCGGAGATGGTGGCCATCATAGGTATCAAACAATCATCCTCATGACATTCCGAGTGTCTGGGACGTTGCGGAAGGCTCAACACAAATATCAGCATGGGGCAGACTGGACTGTCTCAAAACGCAGACATGTGCGAAACTTTCATGGATAATCGGACCCATACAATAATGCCCCAGCATTCTGGAGAGTACGAACGGACACTTCGGGGGAATGTTCATGTTGATGCTGAGGCGCCGAGAAATCAATCACTCATTCAATTCAATTCAATGAATCAGTCACCGAATGAAGGATGTGGAGAGAATGGTGGAGTAGAAAATCAATTTGAATCATCTGCTTGTTCGTTCCGCGAGTGTTTTTATGTGAAGCACGCATTCTTGCCACCTGCACCAGCATTGATTCTGCTCGTCATGTCTCCTGATCAAATTCGCTTTCACTTCGCATTTCGGTGCTGCGCGTGGCACCGTTGGAACACCGCCCATTCTTTCGTGCACTTCGAAACCTGTCCTTGGTTCTGCGTCATGCATTCCGCGACGGACCGGTACACATCGGCGCAAGGTCCCTCATCCTTGGATGAAGCAATGTCGTTCCTGGGGACCTGATTCTTCTTCTGAGCCTGGATTTGACAGTCGATACAATCGTCAGGTGGCGACGACGACGACGACTTCAAGTTCAGCCTTGCTGCGTCATCTTGAGGTGTGTTCGATGATGGGGCACTGGACTTCCCAGTGATTGCGGAAACGATACGCTGGATCATGATCTAGCCACTTCCTTTGGTTCCAGCACGCTTGGATTGTTGTGCTGTTGAAGGTCCGTATTGTATCCTCCACGCACGAGCTACTCATGAGGTTGTGTGTTGGACGAGGATTTAGGTACGTTTACTCGTAGGTCGTACACGAAGGTTGGACGATCTTGCGTTGTTGCATCATTGTTGCGTTGTACTCCTCGCTTTGGCGTTTCTTGTCGGCTCCACGTCACGATGTTTTGGTTTCTTTGGCGCCAAAACTGACCGTGGCGACGGCCAGACGGAGTGAATGATCCTGATTGTATTTTCTGTGAGCACAAGCGGCTTCTTCCTTGGAAATCTTGGAAGGCGAATGCGGACAAGCGCGGATTCGGAAACCCGACGGACGTCACACAAAAGACCGCCATGTTGGCAGAGAGGGCAGAATCCATCCTTCGTGGACACGGGTGGTCTTGTTTCTTCGTATAGTAGACAGCAACTTCGTGAGGTAGAGAGGCTGCCTGTGTCGACGACGAGATCTCTCGAGTCACAAAAGAGGCCAGAATGGATGCAGATCATCACGGTCAAGACAAGATCGTTCATGACGCTGTCAGAGAACACAACATGGGGAGCAGGACAGAGAGAGATTTCATCGGTTCGACATCTCCCCAACCTGTGTGGACAGCGTGAGATTCGGTCTTCCACTCTGTTGCCGTGTTGGAATGACCATGGACAGAAGTCCGATCAACGATTTCTCTCTCTCTGCTCCACGTCACAATGGGCGACTAAACTGGAACGGATCATTCATCTTTGGCTGGTCTTGCCGATTGGTCAGCTGCTCCGCCAAACTGTCACTCTGCTTCTGACACAAATCTGGCCAAGTCTGATCAATCTCCCGCGCAGAGAGGTGACCTTTCGGCCTTTGCAATTGGATCGCGCATCACCGTTGATGAGCTGCGCTCGCATCAACAGAGACCAGATGGTGATGATGCATTCTGGTACTTGACGAGCTACTCGTTCGAGCTACACGCGTTCACGTGGGTACCCAGAACAGATCGCCAAACCGGAATGGGATAGCAGAAAATGGCCCCTCTCGACATTTCACCCTTTGACGACAAACACCTTGCGACAATGACGGGGGATTCCTGGGAAGGCGCTCTTGTGTGAATAGTACTCTACTACACAGAACTATGACTACGAGTGCGAGAGGTACGAACGAGTCTGTTGCAGAGTACTGGTATGAGTATAATAGTTCGTAAGTTGTCACCATCACGCGAGTTGAAATGATTCCGAAGGTCACATGGTGTTGGGATGAACAATCGCGTGAAACCGCCACCATATGTCAATGACTTCGTACCTTCCTTCACCCTCCATGGAGAACATGCCCTGTAGCCACGAGGGCAAGAGCGGCGAAAAAGCTTTTTTGTCGTAACCGGTGCTCTGAAAGACGCTCGCTGTCGGTATCGCGGATGCGATACGATGCGGTTGGACCAAAAGCCGACCGTGACTTGCCAGGAAAAGGAAGAAGGCATCGATGGCCACACCGGCCAGGTGACCGCAGCGCAGCCCGTACGACTATGCCCAGCAAGCTCGCCCCCTCTTCATCGCCGATGACAGCAACAGCAACAGCTCTGTCATCGGTGCATCGCGTAACTCGCTTTGGAGCCTGGCGGAGGATGGAGAGGGAAACAAGCAACCAGCGCCTCTCAACGCCATAACTTTCCCCATCGAGTTCACGCCATCGCTGATAGCGCACAACCTCGTTTCGACGACCACGACCACGCACCAAACCACTCGCACACACGCGCACACACCCCGACAAGCAAGCAAGGAAGGTCGTCCGCAGCGATCGATTCCAGGAGGCAAACCCTCCGTTTTGTCCGTCAAGGAGCCATTCACTGTGCCACAACCATCATCCCGCCAGAAGTACCAGCACCAGTACCTGGACAATGGGACATGGCGGCGATGACGATGATGTGTCCAGCAAGGCATCGTCCTGCACGCTGTCATACACCGGCGAGGTCGACGAGGACACCGTAGACGATGTCCAAGAAATACGCAACGCCGCCAAATCCGAAACCATCAACGTCCAGATTTGGCGTGTCGTCGTGACACTATCGCTGCTCGCGACTGCGATCGCTATCACCTTTTCCACCTATCGTGTAAGTGGTCTCACACAGACATTGCTGATGCGCCATGTCATGCCATGCCATGCCATGTCATCTCCATTCATATAATTCCCAGATCAGTATTGCGAACTGTGCCTCACTCCATCCCTTCTCGTTCCTGGCGTCTCCCGTGCCAACTTTCGTCTCTTCTCTTCACTTTGTCCTTTGGTTTCCATAAACTCATTGCATGAACTCATTGCCATTCTCAGTTCTTAAACAATGAGCAGATCCAAAACTTCGAGGTTGCCGTAAGTACCCTGCATCATTTGCCAGTATCGAGACAACTACGTTTACAAAGATGCACGTGTTGTTTCCGGAGCGGTCCGAAACGATAGTTGATTCGCGAACACTCAGGCGACTCGTTGTGTGATGCGATCACCAGGCATACTCGCACGTACGACTCCGCGTACGGCATCGGCACATGACACGCGCGTCGCAGAAGCCCCCTATCATGTATGCAAGCAGAACCAAGTCAACTCATGAGTATCGGTATCCACTACTATCACCCTGCCCTGCATGTTCTCACCCATCCATATCCGCGCCGCACATATGTCGAAATCCGTTTCAACCACCTCACGCAGTACGAGCAATTCTCGCGCACTGTTGGAAGCGCCGTCCTTGACCAGCAAGTCGCCATCCGCTCAAACCTCCGCCAGGCCTGCAACTTCATGTCCGTCCAAGTCGAGGCATCTAACCAGACCTGGCCCTTCGTCACCATTCCTCACATCGTAGAGGTTATGCTTCCCGCTATTGAAGAGTCGCGGTTGGAGGTGCTGAATGTTTACCACGCTGTCAAGCGCGAGCAGATTCCCGATTGGTTGGATTATGCGACGGAGAATCATGAAAGCATGGTCAAAGAGGGCCACATAGACGAACATGGGAACCTCGACGAGCTGATCCCAACAGGGTACACCGATTACATCAAGTTCTTCAACATCTTGAGCTTTCTGCCTGGTGGCGAGAGCCAACCAACCTTCCTCAACGAGAACGTCACGGAGGAGCTGTACGACGTCATCTACCCTGCCTGGGAGCACGTGGACGCGCAGCTCACATACGGCTTCATCAACTACAACCCATTCGGGATTGGCTTCGTCCAGGGATTCTTGAAGGAGCTGTTGATGCTCAAGAACGAATTTCTTTTCTTCGGGGTCAGCCCATATGGAATCCCCCCTGGCTTTTCGTACTCCAAGGAGGAACATGAAGCACGTCACACCAAGACATCCTCCGTGAATCACCCACACAGCATCTTTTACACGCCAATTATGGAGGACGCGAACGATCTAGATTCTGACGTCGTCGCCATCCTTGGAGCTGGCGGAGCATGGGATACCGTCCTGTACGATCTCCTGCCTAGCAACGTGAAGGGCTTGCATGCCGTTCTCGAGAACACATGTGACCAAGCACATACATTCGTGATCAATGGACGAGTGACTGAATACCTTGGAGGCAGTAAGTCCGATTTGCACGACGCGGTTGCTCAATTTGATAAGCTGGAGGTTCGCCGTCTGTTATCGTGTTTTTGTGTTGCATCATGCCGAGCGGAGGTTGGGTGCAACGAGCACGAGTCAGAGCAGTTCGTTCTCAGTCTTTGACCCATACTGTGCCGACCTTACACCCACATTCCGCATGCTGTCGTACTTGTGTGTCGTCATCTCATTTCTATCTGGACACATCTTCTTCGTCTACTCTACATCAACAGAGGACTTGCATGATTCGAAATACGACAAGTACATGTACTACATTGACATGGCGCTGCACACCAACCCCAAATTCAACGAGACGGTGAATCATTGCAAGTATTCCATGAAGCTGTACCCATCCCAACAATTCCAGGATCAGTACAACACAGACACACCGGAGATCTTTGCGATCGCAGTGTTCGCAACATTCATGGTCATCATCTTGGTCTTCTTCGTCTACGACATGTTCGTGCACCGCCGCAACGAGAAGCTGATTAACAATGCCGCCCGCACCAACGCCATCGTGTCATCCATGTTCCCCACGCAGATTCGCGAGCGTCTGATCTTGAATGGAAAGACCGGGAACGGCAAGAAGGGCACCCATCGGATCACCGACCTGAAGAGCTATCTCAATGGAACTTCCAACGAGTCGGCGATGAGCAACAAACCCTTGGCTGACTTGTTCCTTGAGACAACCATCCTGTTTGCCGATATTGCTGGGTTCACCGCCTGGAGTTCTGTGAGAGGTAAGGCACCGAGCGGCTGCTTCGCTGGTGGCGACTATTCTAACTTTGGCGATGGCTGTATGTGCCCACGTTGTTACGAGTGCGCTTGGACTCGCCACGCCATCATGTCATCTCCCTTTCGCCTGCAAACCCACCACCGCACAACCTTACTCATCCTTGTACGCGTACCGCAAACTCTATACGTACCAACCATGGTACCAAATATTATGTGAACACATGGCATCATCATGCACAGAACCATCGCAAGTCTTCACTCTACTTGAGACCGTCTTCTCAGCTTTCGACCAGATTGCAAAGCTCCGCCGCGTGTTCAAAGTCGAGACTGTGGGTGATTGCTACGTGGCCGCAGCTGGAATCCCAGAGCAGCGGGCCGACCATGCCATCATCATGGTTCGTTTTGCCCGCGACATCCTGGCTCGCATGCACAGCCTGGTGAAGGAGCTGGAAATCACGCTCGGTCCTGACACAGGCGACCTGTCGCTTCGCTGCGGTCTCCACTCTGGCCCTGTGACTGCGGGCGTTCTTCGCGGAGAAAGGGCGCGATTCCAACTCTTCGGGGATACCATGAACACAGCAGCACGTGTGGAACACACGGGACAGGTTGGGCGCATCCACGTGTCATCCGACACGGCCGAAGCCTTGCGCGCGACTGGCAAAGCTGGTTGGTTAATCAAGCGTGATCAGATCGTTGAGGCCAAGGGAAAAGGCGCCATGCAGACCTACTGGATCCATTCTAGTCTTGATGCACGAAAGAGGCATAGTCATACAAGTCACAGCGAGCGTAGCGAGTTTGCCGATGTGGCCTTGGAGCGTGCGGCTGGGGAGAGCACGAAGAAGAGAGATGCGAACGGGCCTACTGAAAGGACCAACCGCATGGTCGATTGGAACGTGGAGATTCTTCTCCACATCCTTCGACAGATCCTCGCCCGTCGCGATGCCATGTCGAAGATCGGCCATTCTACTGCGGCCGACGGACAACACCACAGCGACCATCGCAGAATCCCAACCAGCACCTTCCGTCCGCTTGACGAGGTGAAAGAGATCATCCACCTCCCAGACTTTGACAAGAAGGTGGCAGCACGTCAGCAAAGTCCTGGCCTCATTAAGCTTGCTCCCCACATCATCGAGCAGCTGCGTTCCCTCGTTGCCACAATCGCCAGCATGTATCGCGAGAACCCCTTCCACAATTTTGAGCATGCTTCGCATGTCACCATGTCCGTCATCAAGCTCCTCGCTCGAATCGTCGCGCCGACCGATATTCCATTCACCGACAGCAAAGGAGATACCGACGAGCCGGCCTTGGCTGCCACGCTGCACGATCACACCTATGGCATCACCTCGGATCCGTTGACTCAGTTCGCTTGCGCCTTCTCAGCGTTGATTCATGACGTGGATCATGCCGGCGTTCCCAACGCCCAGCTCGTCAAGGAGAAGGTCCGCATCGCCGAGATTTACGACAACCGATCGGTCGCGGAGCAGAACTCGGTCGCCTTGTCATGGGATCTGTTCATGTCCGATGAGTACAGGGAGCTAAGGGAATGCATCTGCCCCACGAAGGTCGAGCTGAACCGTTTCCGCGAGCTCATGGTGAATGCTGTCATGGCAACTGATATCGTCGACAAGGAGCTGAAGGTTCTACGCAACGGACGCTGGGACAAGGCCTTCAAGGGACATGATGAGTCGGCAGATGACGCGGTTAACCGCAAGGCTACCATCGTGATCGAGCACTTGATCCAAGCATCGGATGTGTCTCACACCATGCAGCACTGGCACGTATACCGCAAGTGGAACGAAAAGTTCTTCCGCGAATGTTACAAAGCGTACCAGGATGGGCGCGCGGAGCAGAACCCGGTGGATGGTTGGTACAAGGGCGAGATAGGATTCTTCGACTTCTACATCATCCCGCTGGCGAAGAAGTTGAAGGAATGTGGCGTGTTCGGCAAGTCCAGCGACGAGTATCTCAACTACGCCATGACTAACCGCAAAGAATGGGAACGGCGCGGCGAAGAGGTCGTTGCTGAAATGGTGCAATCCTTTCACAGCAAAGAATGAGCGAAGAATGACCGACGCCCATACGTATAGTAGTCTGGGGTGAACGAATGAACGTATGAGTGGGGAGATGGACAGAGTCAGTTCTACTGGGGCGCGGCAAGAAGTATGAAGTGATACATATTATAGATTCTAACAAGGGCCGTAGCAGGGAAGGATGCAGTGTTGCAGCATCAAACAGAGAACCAGCATTCTACAAAATCACGGTGTCGGCTGGAATTGCTTTGCGTATAGTGTGTGCCCATTCTCGTGTCCTTCTGTATTCGGAGGCGATGATCGATTGCGATGGATCTCACCATGGCCAACACTAATCGCACCGTCTGCATGACCTATCCGCAGGGACAATGGTTCGATGGTCATGGCGCGTTCCACAAGGTCCCGCCATGATCCCTCCAATTTCTCTCAGAGCAGCCCATCGCTGTCTCCAAGGTCGCTGTCAAGACATGGACGTGAATACCCGAAAGACGGGACAAAGAATCACAGATGCATGTGCGAGAGATCTTGCCGTATGGTGTGATCTGTGTCGCAGCTGAGTCACTGAAACACACACCCAACCCTGGCGGCCGCAACACCGAAATCGCGATCGCAGTTCTACTGGCAGAAAACTGCTGCATCATGAAGGTATCATTCTATTTGTGGAGTACGAGTATTCTAGAATTGTTTACAAATAGGGAGATGTCCTTCGTGGAGCATCGTGTTCGCTACATCTTGGCCTGGCTTGGTGTGGAAAAGACAACTCGATGAACTGGAATCGTCGAAAGTGCCATTGGAGTTATCGTTGGATGCACGCTGACAGAATTGTGGATGGGCAGGGGTGTTGTTGTGGTGCCGCCATGCGAAACTTTACTGTAGTCTTTCAGTTCTTCTGCGAGTGCGAGCACGACGGATGCTACGACTACGAGCGGTGGAACGAGCAAAAGAAAGACTCAGAAGGCCATCAGCATCACGCGTGCGGGCGTAAGCGGAAGCAGTGGCATACATACGAGCGCGGAGAAGTTCCCGATCTTCAACCCGTCTTCGTTGGTGAGCACCCATCCGGGGACTGTGCTCACGGCGATGACGATTGAAAGCGACTGCTTCAGCCAGTTCTTGAGCGTAGATCAGTGCGAATCTTCTGACATTGGTCGCGTCTCGGCGAAGCCGCTCCTTGAAGTCGGCGACCTCGTCGTGATAGTCGGTGAGCTTGTTGCCATGATGAGTGGCCTGAGAAATGATCAAGCTTGGGTCGAAAACAATCCGATCATTTTCGTCAAGGAAGCCCGTCACGAAGTAGTGGAGTTCGATGCGCGTGTTGATTGTTTCCATTCTGACCCTGTACTTCTTCAGATGATAGGAGATTTGGCAGACATAGGCGGGAACAGGTTCGGTGTACGCATTGGCACCTCGATCGACCGCCTCTGCGAGCATCTCCATGTGTGGGATCATCTCATTGATTTCCTCGTAGGTGTTGATGGCATCGGCCGTGATCATATTTCGATCGGTGATGTATTGCAAGAAGAGGCTGACGATTTGTAAAGCGATGAAGTGATACAGTGTTTCTCCAGGATCAATCCATTGCTCGCTTCCTGGTCTTTGTATCAGAAAGCTCCCACCGCCGCTTGTGAATTCGCTCAAGCATGCGTTGGCGGCATCGATGACTTCGTTGCGAGGAAGGCGATTGTCCGGAATGATGCTGTCGATGTCGACTTCAGTGACAAGGTACTCACGAACGATATTGATCAATCTTCTGATGCCTTTCGAATCATGGAAATCGTCTAAGTCCTTGCGAACCACGTCGTCTCGTTCTGTGTTTCTATCCGCGCGACTGTTTACGATGTCGTGGAGCCGCATTGTTGTGATCGCGAAAGAAGGATGAAATGCAAGGAGGCTGATGTGTTGAGAGGGATGTTTTCCGCCGACTGCGATTTTATGGCAGAGAGTGCAACAAATCATGTTCGGTCTGCGTGGTTCCTCTGCTGTTTTCACTCGTTGCCACCGCATTGTTGCCGCCGCACCACTGCCAACCTTGGGCAGCGCAGATTCAAAACCAATGCGATGGAATGCGCGCATGTTCTGCCTTGCGAGCTCTGGCATTCTTCACATCTTCACCGCAGCATGAGGCCGATGGGCACACTCAGGTGTGAGGTTTGCGTTTGATGTCATGTTGTGTTGTGTTGTGTTGTGCCGTGCAGTGCCGCATCGTACAAGGCCACGACGGTGTGTTTTGCGAAATCAGCCATCCCATGGTCACGTCGGAGCTGTTTGGGTTCTCATCGAGGGCGTGCAATGCTCTTGGATCATCGGCAGGCGGTGTCTCAACGGAGACTCCGAGTGTTTGGTTCTTGTTTGGGTTGACATCTTCGCACAAACATGCCAAAAAGTTCACAGAAAACCCAAGAGGGGTCAACTCGACCGTTTTTCGACGTTATATTGGAAGCAGTTCGATTTTTATAGTAACCTTCTCAAAAATCAAGGAACACGACACCGCCAGAGCGACTAGCTCGTAATGTGCATGCACATCCCACCCCATCCCGTCCCGTCCCATCCACCTTGACGATCAGATTACTGGTCGTTCCTATGGCGGTCACGAACGTACTGGCAGAAGAGTGCCAATGCGAGTACTCTACGAAAAGCTCATAGACGGATCAGTTACCCTACTATGTGCTTGCGAGCACTGCCAAAAGCACAGCAGTGTCATCTTGTCTCACGATCCGCTTTCGGAGCAGATCGAAGGGCACCGATGAATCGAACACGCCAGTCAATCCGACACAACTGGAGGTAATCGGTCGACCGCCAAAGCCAGGGTCTGGAAATCACGAACACGCAAACACGACGAATTGCATCAATTCACGGATCAGCCTAGAAAACAGAAGGGACATCTCCGCAATCGGACAGCGCTTATGAAACAGCTTCAGCAGACGCAGGCTCCATTCAGACTACTGTAGCTCACGGACCACGTGCTGAAATCGTCACAACAGGGCTTGTCGACCCCGACAAAGCCCAAGCCTCCAACACGTTTTCGGTTTGGGAACATGGGCTGGGAGAGATCGGGGGTCTGCAAGCATAATCTTGAGTATTTTGGTGCACCTGGGTATAGCTGATGCCGCGCTCTTCGACCTTTCCGAGATCGGGAGAATTGTTGCACGATCCTCTATCTCCTTTGGAACTATTATACACAATATCAATGCTTGTACTCGTATGGATGCAGAGAATAGTTGCAAATCTGCCCTTCAAATCTAATTTGCGTAGAGTGTTTTTTGTTGTTGGTTGGTTGAATAAATGTCACACTCGCATGTACATACCGTACCTGTATATAGATCTGAAAATGAAAACACGAATGTAGACAGGCTCTGGTGCGACTTCCAAGACGTGAGTCTCGTTCCTCTCAGCCGTATTCGTGCCGTTCACCCGTAGCTCCAAGCACACCTTCGATCTACATACGATGCTGGTAGGCACCAGGGGGTGGCGGAGGCGGTTGCTGCGAGTATTGCTGATAAGTTGGGGGTGGACCTGGTGGCGGTGGACGCCCGTACGCAGGTGGCGGTGGCGGTTGTGTCGGCGCAGGTGGGCGGTAGCTGGGTGGTGCAGGTTGCATGCCAGATCCATCACCACCGCCGCCGCCAGAACGATCCCACTGCGCCACAGCTGGACCGGCCTGACCTCCCCATCCATTCGGAGTTCCCGCTGGAGGAGGCGGGCGTGCTGGAGGTGCCGGTTGTTGGCGCCACGCAGGAGGGGCGCTGGGAGGCGGTGGACGGTTCCCCCATCGCGATGGTTTCGGTGGTGGAGCAGGTTTGGATCCGGAGGGTGGTGGTGCTCGCTTGTTTGCTGGGTTTCCCCGAGGATTCTTCTTGAAGTCATTGAGCAGGTTGTCGAGACCTGGGTACGTCTTCTGTCCCCACATGAAGCCGTTGGGGGAAATGCCAATGATGTGATGCCTGGCATTCGAGCTGAGAATGAATCGCAGGGATGCGTATCCTGGATGCATCTCCGTCCAGCAGAGGTTGTAGAACACGCCTGATGGGTTGGCCTTCTTCTCCCTCTTCAGCTTTTCATCTAGGTCGTCCTCTGTCATATCCGCAAACTTCCTGTGGCTCGTCATCTCTTCGACATAGTCATTCATCGGAGCGATGTACCGTCCAAGCAATTCGTCGATACTTTCATACACCTCGTCCTTGATCTTCAGTTTCTTTCCGATGCTGGCTTCTGTGTCTTTCTCCTCTTCGAGGACTTCGACGACCTTGATGCTACCTTCTCTCACCGCCCAATGGATGGCCAACGAATCGCTGGACTTGCTGCTCGGACGAATCAAGGCTTCACCGACCATGGCGGCTCCTGCATCCTTCAGCTCCTTCTCAACGGCCGCGTTGTTAGCATTGCGGAAGGCGGGATGAGCGCAGGCACGCCGGGACACTCTGCCAATCTTCTTCTTGGTCTCGCCGTCATCTTCTCCGAGCTTCGTGCTGACGCGCAAGTGCATAGCCTCCAACCTCGCCTCTCGGTCCTTGTTCTTCTTCGTCTCGATGTCCATCGCGGCGCGTTCATCAAAGCACCGATCGACCGGTTGCAACGATGCTGGGCGCTCCCAGCTGCTCTGCGGTTTGCGAAAGTCTTCGAGCTTGAGACTCATGTCCACGCACATGTGCTCCTTCTTGACCTCGGTGATGATCGCAGTGACGACTTGCGCCACGGTCACCACATCCTCCGCTGACTCCACGTGTTCGTCGGCCAGATTGCGCAGCGGTATGAAGGCTGGGATGTCACCCTCCAACTTGACGCGCGAACCGAAGTCTCCGTTGCGCAGAACCTTGCCTGTCACCTCCTTGCCCGGCCGCAACGACTGGTCCGTTTCGCCTGTAATGAGGTGGAACAGCTTGTCGCCAACGAGACGTTGCATGGGGGTTCGCGGGTCCACGAAGGGCAGGCGGAACTCCCACTTGATCATCTGGAGATGAGAGTGCCACTTGCCCATGCCGCTTTCTTCGATCATACGTGCGAAGGTCTCCAGGTCCAGCTCCTCCACCTTGTCGCCCCAACGATCAGTTGGCACGTTGTTGGGATTCCAATCCGCCACCATGAACGTGTTGCCGTACAGGCTCTCCCATTCGGCCTTGGTGGCATCGAAAAGACGCCTCACCTCGCCACCGGAGTTGTCCATGACATCCTTGAGCGCCTTGATGTTGGCATTCTCCTTATTGTTGCGGCTTTCATCCTCGGACCGTTCGAGAGCGTCGATGGCGATCTTGATGGCCCAATTGTTTCTGTGGTACACGTCCGGATGCAGACGAGTATCGTCGAGAGGGTGCAGGAATTGGTCGCGAAGCTCCTCTGTGTCACGGATGCGCAGGAAGGCGACGGAATTGTTGTACACGACAGGCCCCATGTACCGCTGTTCCAACAGTGCGCGTCGGTTTGACACCGTGCCACCCTGCTGCACGATATTTTGCTTCAGGTTCGATGCCTTACGAGGTCCCATACCAGGCACGAACGTCAAGAGGCCATGGGAGTGATCCAAAGCGCACGCTGTGTTGACATCCACACCAATCTCCGCGACGACTTCGCAGAGAACCCGCTCGTAGCTTCGCAACAGGTATGTTTTAGGCAGGAGTTTCTGGAGAGGGTGAATGTTCAGGTACAACATCTCGGCTCCGAAATTGCCTGTGTCACTTGCGACGCTCCATGTGTACGCCAGCTCGGAGAGCGGGTCCTTTGCGTGCCGCGCAATTGCGATGGCGCATTTGAGGTTCACTGCGTGGTCTGCAAATTCCTTCTTTCCGCGCACGCTGCGGCCGAACAACTGGGCGACACTGTCGTCGATGAGATCCACGTTGCACTTCCAGTCGAGATCCTCGTCGCCGTCGTCGTAGTGATTGCTTGGCATGTACTGCATGAGCGCTTCGCGTCGGGTGTTGAACTCCTCCTCATCCTCATCCTCGCCCTGGATATGACGCGAGCTCCAACGCTGCATGGCTTCGTTGGCCAGATCCGTCATCTTGCGAACCAAGAACCGACTGTCGAAGCCACCGGACGTGCCGATGACGATGGCGGCAGGACGGGACGACAGAAGGAACGAAATGACCTTCTCCCGCATCTTGGGTTTGTCGACGCTGGTGCCTGATGGGATTGCGAGGTGATCGTGGAATTCCCCACGTTCGGTCACCGATGCCATGTACGTGGCGTCCTTGCTGTCGGATGCGCAACAGATGCCCACCATCTTGAGATTTTCTGTGGGGTAGAGGAATCTGTTTTCGGCGTGGGCGATGGCATGTGGCCGGTACGGACCTTCCATGGCCATCTCGTGGAGCTTGTGCGATGCCTCTCTGACACCTGCCTTGACGGCAGCCTCCCTCAATTCCTTGCGGACTTCTGCCTCGAATTGGGGCAGGAGAAAGATGAAAATGGCCTGCTTCAGCACCTTGAGTCGTTCTTCGTTCCACTCCATCATGTCGACATCGAGGGGCAGGTATACCCTCTCCAGCGGTGTCAACAGCAGACTGATGTCTTGATTCTCGCGATTCTTGAACATGTCCGTGTCATCGTACCACTTGTCGTGGGGGCGTGCCATCGGGAGATGGACACTGATCGTCAGGTCGGCGGTCTGTTCAGCCTTCAGAAGATTCAGAAACTGTAAGCAGCTGTTCTTTTCCAGTCCCTTGCATTCGTTGTAGATCTCCGCCCGTTCCTCGGATGAAGTTGCGGCGGAGAGCTTGGCCTGCAGGTCGCTCTCTTCCATTGGGAAATGATCCGACACAGGTTTGGACCGGATGAGGTGGAGGCCGTAGTAGTCATGAAAGCAATCGATGTTCTCCTTCCCCTTCTTGGTTGGACGCGTGGATAGGACTGCATGGCGGCGGTAGATGGCACGCAGCTGTCTTCGGATGCGTGGTTCGTATGCCAGTTCCATCGCGGCGACGTAGCGGCACCCACGCAGCTTGTCCTCGCTGTCTTGCTGGCCCGATTTCGTCTCCATGCCTAGCCCATCGGCCTGCTTCGCTGCGTTGTTGGAGGACAGCAGGACGAGATCACCGCTTCCAATCAGTTCGTTGGCAAATTCATCCGGCGTCTCTTTGTCCATGACTGGCGGGTTCCATCTCATGGGCGACGCGTCCTTCTCCCCTGGCATCTTGCGACTGTAGTTGAATTGACCCATCGTCATTTGGTCCTCCAGCTTGATGCCAGTTCGGGATGGCGACAGTAAGAAACGATAGCTGATGTCACGCAGCCCCTCCGAGACGCAAGTGCGGTAGAAATCACGGTCAAATCTGCGACTACGTTTGCGATCGTCCTTGGACTTGTCCTCAGTCGAGGCACCCGGCATCTCCTTCTTGATGATGGCGTCGCTACCCTCTCGGACGAGGGACATATAGCTGCTGATGTCGACGATATTCCGTGGATCAGTCAAGCCCTGCAGGTACTCCTCCATGTCGTCGGCGTTGAGCAGCTGCTCCCTGCGTGCCTTCTTGATGATGCGCATGGCAGGGCCTTGGGACGTTTGCGTCTCCTGTTGCTTGGACTGCGCCTCTGTGAAACGTCGTTCCAGCCCGGCCACGTTCTCGGCACGGTTGCCCATGAGCAATTGCACCGTCTGAAGGTGGGACTTGACACCTTCCTTCTGCTTCTTCAGCCTCTTTTTTTCCTGCGCACGATGGAGGTGCGTTGGCGTTGGCATTGGCAGTGGTAACATCGCGCACAACATGGTTGCGTTTGAGCATGCAGAATACACGCAGAATGAATGCAACAGGTGAGATACATACGAGACACATGCGAGATGCAGTGGGAGCATCATTTTCCCGATGAACACGGCAAGACAAGCCACATTACCGAAATGAAGCATGGAACAAGAGGCACTGGGACACGTACCTCGTCATCGTCGTTGTCGTCATCGTCTGCAAATAATCCATCGTCGTCATCGTCTTCTTCGTCGTTGGCATCCGATCCCAGCTGCTGGTTGATTGCGGCAAGTTCATCCTTGAGCTTGGATTCCTGCGCAGCGTTGTCCGCCAGCTCGGTCCGCGCCATGTTGAGTTGCTGTTCCAGCTGCACGACATCTTGCGATGCCACGCCCATGGCCTCGAACTTCTGTGCCATGGCGCTGTGACCATGGATGAGCGATTCGACCTTGTTACGGGCTGTCAGCAAGCCATCCCACTCCGTGTCCTCATCGAGGATGTTGTACAGATTGTCCTGCACCGCTGTGGATGTGACGACGTCCTTTCTGTATCGCTTGATGAACGCCGGCTCCAACTTTTGCAGATGCATGTACCGCAATGCGAAGATGATGGAATGCAGTATGGCCTGGCGACGCTGCTCCACTGCCTCGATGGGTTCATCGGGATTGGCGGTGTAGTACTCAGCCGCGATGTCCGGGATGCGGCTGACCATCCATAGCGATTCTTCTTCCTCGTCGGCAGTGATCTCGGCCTCCATGGTGGACGCACCATGAAACGGCGTGTTCCAGTCAAAGAATCGTTCCGGTGCATCGAGTCGCCGGATCTCGTCATCCCTGTCCGTGCAGAAGTTCTCGATGAGCTGCACCGGTTCGAAGGCGCGTCGCAGCTGCGCCTTGCGGAGGGCGTTGCGCTTCTCCTGTGCCTTGCGGCGGCGTTCCTGGCGCGCCAACTCTCGCTTTTGGCGCTTCAGCTTGGTCGCCTCGTGTCGCTGGTGCGCCGCCACGCCGCCATCGTCGTCGTCATCGTCAAAGAGATCGTCTTCGTCTTCGTCGTCCTCCACGGATATGTCATCGTCGGAGTCCACGCCGAGATCCACGCCCACGCCCCTCTCGCGATACTTGTCCTTTCCAAAGAGATCGTCGGCATCGTCATCACCACGTCCCTCGGTAGCCATGTAATCCAAGTAGTCCGTTCCGAATATGTCGCTGGCCTCCTGCATCTGCGCCTCGTTGACTTCGCCTCCCGCCTCGTCATCGTACGCCGTTCTGCGCTCGCTGGCCAAGATGACGCCTTGATCGCCAATATCATCGTCGATGAAGTCATCCATCCCGTCCTCGTCGTAGCGCTCGACCATGCGGCCTCTGGCGTGCTTGCGGGATGGTTCCGGCCTGATTTCGTCCTCCTCCGCTGCCTCCTCAAGGAACAGCCCCTTGCGCAGCTCGGATTCGTTGTTAGCGACGATCTTGCGACGCTCCATCTCCCGCTCGCGCGCCAAGGCGGATGCGCGGGGTCGTTCCTCGCCCCTTGCCTCGCGCACCAGGTCCAGATCATCCTCATCCAGCCGATCGAAGTTTCTCATCTTGCGGACCTTTTTGAACTTCTTGCTGCGGCCTTCGTCGATGTCATCGTCGTCGTCATCATCGTCGTCGTCACTGTCTTCCAGATCTCCGGATCGCTTCTTTCTGCGCATCGGGCGAATGTCCTCCTCCTCCTCGTCCTCGTCGACGACGAATCCATCCTTGACGTAATCGTTGTTGTTCTCGTCGTCGTCCTCGTCATCCTCATCGTCGTCGCCTCCGCCTTCATCGCCGGACTCCTCGGCAGCGTCATCGATCATGGAGGAGAAGCCCTTGGTCTTCTTGCGCTGCGAGGATGACCCATCGCCTCCGTCCGCGCGTCTCTTTTTGGAGCTCTTCTTCGTGGCGGCGGCGGCGGCGACCTCCTCGTCGCTGCTGTCCTCCAGGTCCCCGTCCTCGAAGCCGTCTGGATCGTTGCTCATGGTTGGATGGACGGACTGATGCGCGCTTGTTCGTTGCGTGGCTGTCCTCGCTATTTTGGCTTGTTTGGTGCAACTGGTTCTACGACGGCACCAATGACCGCGTTTTGCGTGTCAGGGCAGCGGAGGTGAATGACTCACGGCCCTTGCCTTGCGTTGCCTTGATTTGGCTTGTTTGGTACCGTGCCAGTTTGTTTCTGAGGTGCGTCGCAGATTATGATCCTATGCTCCGAATTCCTGCACGATCCCAGACCGCCGATCCTTCAGATGTCACAGATCTCCACCAGCGAGTTGGTACTCGTGTTGGTATGGGTACCGCTGCAATCCCGGTCCTGGGGCTTCGCCTCTTCGCTGGCTTGCCGCGTGATGCCCTTGATTGCCTCGAGCAAGCTGTGATCAACAGACGTCGAGCTGGACAACGATGATGCAGATAAACGGGGATGCTGGTGGCAGCGATGATGTCGATGATGTCGCGTCAAACACCAAACCACAACCTCAACTGTCTGAATGATGGGGATTGGATCGTTGCTTCCGACGCCAATTTTGGTTTGATCGCCCGTTGTGTTGTGTTTGTCGTTTGTCGTGCTGTTTTTGTTGGTGTCAGTCACATCCGTGTTGTTGTTGTTGTTGCTGTGTGGTGGGTGAAATGTCCGTTGTGAGCTGTTGTGCCTTTTGTTGCGTCATCTTTGTCGAGTCCTTCTCGTCTGTCGGTCTGTCCGTCCGTGGATTCGGCGGACACTATTTTACCCGCCATTTTGTGGGATTGGAATCGAAAGCGACGTGATGGTGTGCAGACGTAACAAGTGAAATGTAGATTTTCCGCGTTGGATACGGAGTTGGCGCCACAACAAGCACAGCGCTGCCCCAACACAAGCGAAAGCAACATCATCGCACTAATACTCGCACCGATAGGCGTCTGAATCATCATACCAACGTAGAGTACAAGCAATCATGATCACGACGAGAGAGTCTCAGTAGGAGAGGTTGTTGGAGTGCTATCATTGTTATCGCATCCGTCTCATTCATTTCCTTCGTCTGCTGCTCTGGCCAGAATCAACCCGCAAACAGGACCATCCAGATCAGGCACAACGCATGTACCATGGCCGATCTACTCGCATCACAAGCGTTCGTCGCCATCGTGTCGATCATCGCTATTGCAATCATCGTCGTCATCCGATGCTGCATCGTGCTGCGCGCAATACACAATCCCGACAGCCAAACGCGGCGAGCGCAAGAACGGCAGCACAAGGACAGCCACAAACCGATCAAAACCGTCGTCGTCTTGGGTTCCGGCGGGCACACCACAGAGATGCTGCACATGGTCCAACAACTGATACCGTCCGACACGCGCAATTCTACCAAGCACTATGATCCCATCATCTACATGATCGCCGAAACCGACACGACCAGCGAACAGCGGCTGCACCTGCATCTCCGCAAATCCAACCACACAAATCCAACCATCCTCCGCATACCGCGCAGCCGAGAAGTGGGCCAATCCTACGCATCCTCCATTGCGACGACGTGCTGGAGCTTGTGGAAATGCCTCTGGATCATGGCATCCGTGCGACCTCAACTGATCTTGTCCAACGGGCCCGGCACGTGCCTGCCCATCTGTTTGGCGGGCTTCTTTTGGAGGCTTCTGGGCGTGAGCAATACGCGCATCGTGTTCATCGAATCGTACTGTCGCGTTCAAACGTAAGTGTCGGGATGTTTCCGTCATCTCGCGCGTGTTGTATCACAATCATTGCAACAGAGGCAATACTGGTACATTCGATGCCATATGAATCAAGCGTGTCTTCGCTCGCACACGCTCATCATTCATTTCTTGCATTCTCATCTTCTTTTCGATCGATGCACACTGCCTTCCGCAGCCTCTCATTGACGGGGAGGCTACTGTACCCCATCGCCGACTTGTTCATTGTCCATTGGGATTTCCTGCGGCAGAAATACCCAAGAAGCCATCGAGTGTCGACATTTGTGCTATAATACATGAATGGTTGACGAATGGCTGACGAATGTCTGGACAACCAGATGAATGAATGCACGGACCACCAAACTGGAGAATTAGAAATCATGTCGGGAGTCCAAAAAGTCATCAATTGCGGCTCTCTCTCTCTACTTCTTTATCCTTAGACTTAAACGGGAACCACCATTTTTCTGTCTTGTTTGACGTCATATCAGTCGAAGCGGATTCAAAAATTTGAATTTTGACGATTTACCACCACCGCAACCGAAACACAGCGACACGAATTTCTCCTCCATCCGACAAAAAGTGTCTCTCGTGGTTGCGCGTGGCAGAAGTGTGTTTTGGTTGGTGCTGCGTCCCTTGGCGGAGGCGCGACAAATCAAGGGCAGCAAAAGCCAAAAGACACTAGCCCAGGCACACACACAGAGGCAAAACAACAAACCAAGGACAGCTTCCGCAATCGTTGTCGCCACCGCACCAAACTATACACACCCTGCTCGTAATCGTACCAAACGACTCTCCGCCTGCTGACAAGCGTGACAAGAGGGACCATCCGGAGATCCACCGACTGAACAAGGCAGACGCAGCATCACCAACGTAGTATTATATAACGTCCGAGCAGTGCAGCACCGAGACTAACAGAAGATGAGCGCCATGGTCGAAAATCCGGCAGATGCTGCGGCAGTCATGCCTGCCGCCAATGCCAACGCGTCCTCCGCAACTGCCGCCAACGCCCTTCCACCTCTCACAACCAACACCACTGCATCGTCATTAACCAGCGGGGGCAACACATGCTTGGATGAACAAATCGAGCGACTGAAGCGCTGCGAATATCTGAGGGAGGGTGAAGTCAAGGCCTTGTGTCTACGCGCGCGCGAGATCCTGGTGGATGAAAGCAACGTGCAGCGCGTCGACGCGCCAGTGACTGTAAGTACTCGCACGGCAACGCAGGTCATGATAGAGCAGAATAGGCAGTGGCAGTGGCAGCATCCACAATGTGATATCATGCATTGTTCATTACAGCTGACCGTCCTGTGGTGGCGATCGCCAGATGTTCACGTCGAGTGGAAACAGCCTGATCATCCAAACAAGCAACCTTGTCAGATCATGGACCACGCAATGCGATCATTGAGACGATCATTGGTTGCGGTGATCGAGGAGGAGCACGTGGAAGCAACTTCCTGAATGATGCGGTCTGAATGGTCGCCCTCTGCGTCTCAATTCTGATTATCATGAACCCATCCGCTCACCCACGGTCCTCATTCTTTTTCCAACAACAACAACAACTACTACTCCTACTATCACTACAACTACTACTACAACCTACCCGACTATGAACCTTCACTACGATAACAACCATAACACTACCAACTATCCTGTCCGCACTGCAACCACAGATATGCGGGGATATCCATGGGCAATTCTACGATCTGGTGGAGCTCTTCAAAGTTGGGGGTGAATGCCCAGACAAGAACTACCTCTTCCTCGGCGACTTCGTTGACAGAGGGTACTACTCCGTCGAAACATTCCTTCTTCTGCTCGCTCTCAAGGTCCGTTACCCGGACAGAATCACTCTCATCCGAGGCAATCACGAGAGCCGGCAGATCACGCAGGTCTACGGCTTCTACGATGAATGCTTACGAAAGTACGGATCCGTCAATGTCTGGCGGTATTGCACGGAAATTTTTGACTACCTCTCCCTCAGCGCCATCATCGAAGACAAGATTTTCACGGTCCACGGCGGCCTCAGCCCATCCATTAACACCCTCGATCAGATTCGCGTCATCGACCGCAAGCAGGAGGTCCCGCACGACGGTGCCATGTGCGATCTCATGTGGAGCGACCCGGAGGAAATCGACGGTTGGGGACTGTCACCGCGCGGCGCTGGCTACCTCTTTGGCGGGGACATCGTCGCCATGTTCAACGAACGCAACGACCTCGATCTCATCGCCCGAGCTCATCAGCTTGTCATGGAGGGCCACCGAAATATGTTCAACGACGCCCTCGTCACTGTGTGGAGCGCGCCCAACTACTGTTACAGATGTGGTAACGTCGCGGCGATATTGGAACTGGATGAAAACTTGGAACGCAGCTTCAAGATCTTCGATGCGGCGCCGCAGGAAGCCAGAGGCGTTCCCATCAAGAATCCGCCTCCCGATTACTTTTTGTAGGCAGATAGACACACTGGCCGAAAGACTGCCGCTGAATGCTTGCATCCCATCGAGAACACCGTTGTATTAGTATACCCGCAGTAAGCACGGCTTGTTCCTACTCATGTGAGTTGTGGGAGATTATGGCCACTGGTTTATTCTCGTATGTACCAATACGAGTACCCACAGTCCTCTCTGCGCAGTATTGTGGGTGTGCGTACTGTGCCGTATCGTATCGTCCCGTACTGTATTGTATTGCGCAGTTCCAGAAACACACCCTGAACAGTTTGTAATAGTCAGATGCATGCAGTACTATCACATATTCTAGCACTCGTAGTTTCGTTGCTGTTTCATGTACGTTTCGTTGCCAGAAAGTCCTTGAACCACTGCATCCCTGTTCGGGATTCCGCAACATCCTCCTCCAACTTCAGCAGGAACGGCGGTTGGATACCATTCGAGTACACCGCCTCGCCGTTCTCATTGCTCCCACCCCGCAGCTTGGCATTGTGCGATTCGTTCGTCGGAAAGATGGCCAAAAAGTGATTGCCCGATTCCAGCTGCTTGCCGGGCAGCACGTCCGGAAACCGCGAGTCAGCCGATAATATGTGCAGCGCCGATTTTCGATCGTACTTGGGCGACCCGAAGCACGCCATGCGCCGCAGCACGAAGGTCTTGCTGCGACGGTTCCTGCGCTTGGCGTGCAACTCGTAGACATGGATGGGGCGCTGCAGGACGTTGCACAGCGCCACGATCTCGGGTCCGCCACCCCAGTAGCTCTGCTGTCGCATGTACTCGCAATACGCCTCGCCCGTGATGCCGTACTGGGCGGCCGCGGATTCGACGAGGTCGTGGGCGCGCAGGTACTCGTTGCCCTGCAAGAACAGGAGCTTGCGCGGCGACTTCTCCAAGCAATCGACGGCGAGCTCGCGCAGGGTGCTGGAGAAGGACCAAAGGAAGGTCTGGTTGTGCTGAATGTCAATGTGGGATTGATCATGGGCGTGGATGCAGCAGAGCGAGATGGAGTGGAAGAGACAGTTGCCGTCGCCCGGCGCCTGACGGATAACGACGGGGATGTCCTGGATGGCCTGCGACGATTGCTGCGACATGCGACGGCGTTGGAAAAGGGGGCGCGGGCCCTCCTTCTCCCATTCGCCCGGTATCCGACGGTAGAGCTTGCGCAGGAAGCCGTTGTCATCGATCATGGGGGATGCCACCCATGGCGGGTACGAGATCAGAGTCTGCTCTTTGTCTGACTCGACGCTGGAGATGCGCACATTGCTGCGCGGCATGGCCGTCGAGGATGGCGATTCGCTGAAACCCAGCTGGACGAGTGTTGGGAGAATCACAGTCATCACCAACATGGCGCGTCTGGATTGTGCGTAAATCGCCGGTGAAAATGTGGGTGACGGGACAAGAATTTTCATGATGGTGAACAGTATAATGGCTTGTTGCCAACGACGATTTGTTTGTGGCAGTGCGTTGCCTCTTGCTTTGCTATTTTCTGGCAGAGAGTAGCTGTGATCGTGCCGTCGATAGCTTGAGCACGTTGAATACCTTTGAGTGTGGTTGAGCGTGTATCAATTGCGGATTTGGTGACGTCCGTGTCATGCAGTACCTTGCTTGATACGCAATGGCGGAGCTCGCACAAAGATCTTCGGCACGCAGGGCGGAGTCTGAGATGGAATTTGTGGTTGCTGATCGTTTGATGTCTCTTGACGTCTCTCAACAGCTCGGCTTGAATCGGTTGGTACAATGTCTGATTGGTTGATGTACGACTATGCACATGTGCTAATACAATAACTGTGCGGGCACGAGTACGAGTGCGTACGTGTATTGAGTTGAGTCGAGTTGAGTCGAGGAACTGAGCACTATGCAGTCCCCACGGATGGCACTTGGCAGACGGAGTTGGAAGCCGAGAATCGAATGTGAGGATCGGAGATGTTGACTTCTGGCCGGAGCCCTGCGGATCGGATCTGCTCGACAAGGAAGTACGAGTGTAATCGAGTCTGTTGCTCTCTTCTACGAGCTGTTCTGATGTCAATTCCAGAATCTTGGGGACTTGTGTTGGCAGTCCCTGTTGCTCCACTTGCTTTGCGTCGATGCGGAGCCTGTCTCTCTTTCTCGTTCTCCTTTCAAAATCGAAGTAGGTATGTACGCCTCTCAGCTCAGTTGCTCTCTTCCGTCATGCAGAAGCACCCTTGTCGCTTATGCTCGTGCCTTTGTCACGTGTGTTCCTCCCTTGCCTGTCATGCGATGCACTCGTGCGAGCTCTGGGTTGGTACCTGAGGTTGGGTTGCTTTGGGTGGTGGTTGTTGGATTGGCGCCTGGTCTTTGACACTTCGTGGTGATCTCGTCGACTTTTTGTGCGTGTCTCCAACCAACAATCTCCATTTTGAATGTGACGTCACACATATCGCACCGTGAATCAAGATGTCAAACATGAGGAGGCATGATCCATTTGACCTCATCGACAACATCGATCACAAAGATCTGAGTCTTGGAACGATTGATGAGGTTCCAAACGTGATGAGACCAGACACGAACAAAACAAGGAAAACTACACCCAAAACTGCCTCTCGCAGGAACGTCTCCAAGATGTTCCTTTTTGCCTCTTCTGCACAGAGAGAGAGATGCACAACAAAAAGTCCAACGTGGTGGGACGAACGAATACAAACCATCCGTATTCGTACTGCTACTGGTAGCTCATTGTGCCACACCTCCGTTGATGATCAAGGAGACAGTTGGTTCTGTCGGTTCTTTTGGTGAAGCTACGTATTATATTTTACATCCGCACAGTCGGACCTTGTTCTGTGGCCACATCGGGTTGGATTGGATCGGTTCGCGGAGGAGGTCCTCACATCGTTCGCCGAAGAGTCATCCGTTGCAAGGATTCTATCCGACCATCAACCAAGACAACGTAACGTAACTCGTGCCGAATAGTCGTAGTACAAGTCGCTGACGCAAGAATTTGAACTTGCGCACAGAACACAAGTGGAGTGCAGACTAGCCTCTCTCTTCTATCCGTGGCTTGTGTTCATCCGTTCAGGTGGAGCAACGCACCAACAAGTGCAGAAACGGCAAGACACACAGAGAGAGAGAGAGAGAGAGAGAGAGAGAGAGCAAGGAATGGGTGTTGCGACCAGTCGCTTCTCCATCACGATCTCTTTGCAGTCTTCATGATATCTTTGGAGTGCGTAGATTCGGAGCACATCCGTAACAGCACTCTCTGGCATTTTTTATCAACAGCAGCATTGCCACCACCATTCACAAACGACAAGAGCAATCTCCTATGAATGCTAGTATGAGCACGAGCATGGATGCATCGCAAGCATCAGAAGCTGCGAATGACATCGCACGAGATGGTTGTTTGACAGCTCCATTCTTTCTCCCTCCCTGGATTTCCGACGATGACGAAGGCGAGAGCGTTGTCGATCGCAGCAGCAAGAACAGCATTGAGCATGATGGGGGGAACGCGTTAAATCGCAATCAGTTACAAACAGTACATGCAAACTCAACGATGAGCACAGACACAACAACCAATCCACTGGAAGGTCTGGCGAACGATATCTCCGCACAGATCTTCCAGTTCCTCACCGTCACGGACATCTGCACATCAGTGGCGCTCGTTTCAAAGTCCATATGCGCGGCAACTCGATCAGCCGAGCTGTGGAGATTCAAGTTTCAATCTCGGTGGAACTTTCATGTGGAGGAATCTCATCCCCACGTCCATTCCACCATGAGCTCTTGCCAATCAACCACGAATTGGCTGCGTGTCTACATCAACGCGTACAACAATACACACGATCTGTGGGTCACGCATTGGAATTGCGTCTACCCTGACGATTGCCTGGATGCTGGCAGGACGTGCATTTGCGTCACGCACCAACACTCGCATGAGATTAACGCGCCACAAACTTCGAATGATCACGGCGATCAGCATCGGGGCCACCAGCGATATCAGCAGCCCCGCCAGCCCCTCCATCTTTGCCCAACCTGCAGATATCGACGGGATCCCACTGCTTCCACATTCCCATCGCAACACAACGACGACAACAACAACAACAACAGCATTAGCACATCTGCTGGACGCGCTGACAATAACGATGGTGATCCAATTCACAAGAATGCGAGTATGAATAGCAACATTACCGCCAACGTCAACGTTAGGACTCCAGCTCAAGCTGTCGCGGCGGCGACGTCGCTGCGTATACAGCAAACAATGATGGCAACGAGCACAGCGAAACAATCGCGGATCCAGCCGTACGCGTGGCGCAGAGCGGCCAAAGCATTCGCAGGTGCGGCGACACTCAATCGTGACATCGACACAAATCAATACCTGGCCCGATCGCTCAGTTTCATCACAGATCTGCTGTTTTTCAATGTCCACACATCATCGCAACACGAGATCGAACATCTCAAAACGCTATTTCCTGATCCGTCGAAACAGGAGTTAAGCCACATGGCTATGCATTCCTGGCACCTGATTCATCTCACCAACCCCAGTTATAACCGATCCATGGTCTGGAAGGCATCCGTCCAACGCCCCGACTGCTTCACTGTGTTCCCGTCCGAAGGACATCTACGACCCGGCCAATCACAGCTGGTTGTATTCGGCGTGAAGCCATTTGCTACCCTCCTGGCGCTTGCCACGCATCAGCTCAATGCGCATCGTGAAGGCGTCGATGAGTTCTGGTCCAACGTCTACACGGAGGAGGCCCATCTGCCGGCAGCTCCATTTCTCATCCAATACACATTCACCACCGTCGTTCCTTGCCGGCGTGATACGGACGAGAGCAATCGCAGTGGTGGCACCGCCAGCAGCAATCTGAACAACGCAGACGACGGAGGAATACACGATGACGGTACACATGGCTTTCAACGGGCGGCAAGAATCCGCAATGCGAGCAGGAACGGCGCCCGCCTCATGGCACGCAACGCCATCACCACCGTCTCTCCTTGGCAGCAGATTGCGCAACCGAACCAGCTGGTAAGAACCATACCCCTATCGGCTCATGTCAACGCCAACTACCCCCTTTCAACATTCCAGAGCAAGACGATGGTCCCATTCGCAGTCCATGACGCCGCTGATCGCACTGTCGTCCATTCTGCACCGCAACTGATGGAGCATTTTCCATCGATCTTCAAGCAGCTGAACAACATGACACTGGAAATGGAACAATCAAGCCGTGGCGAAAGCTATCGCACCGAACTCAAATGTCTGCACTGCCACCATCGATGGGGACAGCGGATGGAGGAGATTGGGCAGGCCTACGTGCTGCGAATGTTGGACTGTCATGATGAGAAGATCGCACGAGATTCCCAGTTTCGGCGCTTGCATCAAGTGCTCCTGCATCTCTCAAAGCGATGTATCAACATGAGTGGGCATCGCGAATCCGTCGATTCGGTGCGTCAAGTCTTGTTCCAAATCACCAACACGCTGGTTAACCACCGTGGCGCACCATGGCTAACAGTCCAGCAACGTGGAGTGCTGCTTCAATGGGAGACCGTTGCGGATGAGATGTACCAACGAATCAACAGCACAAAGGGCAGTGACAACAGCATTGCTGCTGCTGGTGATGGTGACAATCACTCGCCGCTGCTACGTGGGGACAACGAAGTTCACTCAGAAGTCGTTCCTTGGAGGCATGCGGGCGTGTATGGGTCACCTTTGTGCACGAATTCCATCGCAGCGGTAGCATCAACCTCACCAGAGGTGCAGCCGCAACAACAGTGGAAGCACGAACCAAAGTACTTGGAAGCATTTGCGAACTTGGCACATAGCCCAGGACGTTTCTGCCTGGGTCCGCAAGAAGATCCCAATCATTTGCAGACATTCGACAAGACCAATCGTTTCGCGCGACGACAAAAGGGCATCATCACAGACATCTTCATGGATGATCCCGTTTCGGCGATGCAGTCGGCGCTGTGCATCTTGCAGGATCCACGGTCGTTGCTGGCACATGGCATCTACGACCGCATCCCGTATCCAGGCACGATCTTTCGCCGGCCGATCGTCTCGAAGATCTTGTCAATGGATGTTCATATTCCTGCAAACGGCAAGATCCACTTCCATTGGGATTTGAAGCGTCCCATCGTGTCTAACGAGACCATGGTGTATTACGAGTTCCAAAACACTCTCGATCTTTCAATGATGCTGGCGTTGGACCGACTGTTCGTCTATCCCCGCAGCGAATCGTTGCAGTTACCCCCGGGACCGACAAGACGATTTGTCTTTTCGCACGATAGATACGTCATGAACATCCCACCGCCAGGATCGGGGCGGTTTGCACTATCGTCGTTCCCATCAAAGATTGTCGAACGTTTTCAAGTCGGCGAATTGACGCAGATGGAACGGTACAAGACCAAGCTGATTCAGGTCAGGTTGCCACGTGCATCCAAGCGTAACGACCGCAACAACCGCGAGACACCAAGTGACAGACAGCCGTTTTTGTTGGACCCAAGCCGGCTCCGCCACGGCACCCGCGATGGCACCAATCTTCTCCAACAACGGCGTCGTCTCAATGATCAAAACCCCAACCATCCACCGCCAGCGCAGATCCATGGACGTGGTCCACGTGCGTTGAATTTGCTGTGGATACTGTCAGCACATTTGGGATGGACGGTGGATGAGAATCACGGTGCGTCTGCTGTGTACGTGGATCGTCGAATCCTGATCGGTGCCCAGTGGTTGAGCATATCATTGATGATGCTGCCGCTGTTTTGGACTCTCCTGGGGCGATATATCGAGGTCATCCCGACTGTACCATTGGATTATCCTCTGGAGGGATTGCCTTTCGTCGTGGAAACGAAGATGCGGTTCCTATCGCAGCAAGAGTGCCTGCATTGCGCGTTGATCCTTGCCGTTGGCTGGCTTGTGCTCGGGAGGTGGATCGAGCGGCACACCAGCCGCGATTACTTCCGTGCCATGCTGGAGCACATCGATCACGATTCGAACGCTTCAGCGCAGCAACGACAAACACGCTCTCAACAGCAGCAACAGCAGCAACAACAACACCGTAGATCCGTACACAGGATCGAGTCGTACATCCTACATGCCATCCATCGACAGTGGGACGCCTTGTGTCCGCTATTCCTCCAACGCTTGACCTTCACGCCGCAATGGAATCGACGCAGCCAGAACGAACTCAAGAAGCACGTCGCATACTGGCGAAGTCGCAATGATCCAGACGCGGTGTCTCTGTCGCTGTCCTTCAAGGCGGAGAACGGGCGCGGATTCATATCCTTGGGGCATCGAGTCATCAACACGGGTGACGCATCGAACTTCAAGAAGCTGGCGATGGGTGCGCTGGTGACGATAGGCAGTTTCTCATCCACAACTCCGCATTTCCTACTCAACCTCCTGACGGTCTTCTCGGGAAGCATAAGCTTCGGACTCAGCATGTCGCTGCAAACCATGGAGACTTGTCGGGAATCCACCGGCGCCAACAACACACGATCCATCTTGAAGTCCATGAATCTTGTGAACGTCGTGATCTTGGCTTTTCTCGTCGGGCAGCTGGTGGGAAGCTCCGGCGGCGTGCTGTTCTTGGCGGAATTCGTCGTGACATCGGTAAGCCTCATTTTGGGCGGTGCTGGCACTATCTCGGCGTCAGCGATGGAGTCCTGGGCCACCTTCTTTTGCCTTTCGGCAACGTGCTTTTGGGGATACCTCTTCGGCCGCGTCGCTGTGATGGAGGGCATTCGCGAGAAACGAAGTGGCTTTTCCTCGGTCATGCTCTGTGCTTCGCTCGCCATCATGCTGGTGGTCTGGGGGGCCATGCTCTTCCTTCACGATTGGGAGAATCCTGTGTCCGTCCTCATCTCTCGCAACGGAGAATGGAAGAACAACGCTCGGAGCTGGTTCACGCAACGACAGGACGACACCTTGTCTCCGCGATCATATCATTAATTCACACGTATCATACGTACCTATGAGCAGAAGAGCACAGCAATGGTGGCGACGTTGCTGAAATGTGCACCTCTACCGCGTTCTTGTCACCAAAGCTGTAGATGTGAGAGGACGACTAGGAGGAGTTTGCCACCATTCTGCACACACTCTGACCATGTGCCCAAACAACATATCATGAGCAATCTACATACATACGACTATGAGTACCGTTCTTCGTTGGAAATACCTCAGCGTACGAGTATTCGTGTCATCGCTCGCAGTGGCGTGGGCTCAATGGTACGCATTCTAATTCTACTTGGCATGGTACAGATAAGTAACACTCTACACGATATCCACCCATTCAATATCGTGTTGATGAGACGTCATCACACGAATACATAGGCAAAGACAGCAAGGGGTGGGGACAATAGTTTTACATGTGCTGCTCTCTTCACTAATTAATGGATGGTATCACATCATTCCATGGGCAAGCTCGGGCCATGGTTTGACATGATCTACTCGCAAGAAGAGGTCGTGGGGCAGCACATGCCCTCTCCGCAGTTTAGACTCCAATGTGGGCAAGGGCAAGACGACGCAGCCTCTTGTGAAGACGGTTGTACTATTTTTGCCTTTCGGACTGTCATGCAGTTGATACCGGTAGGCAGACACTTCGTTGCCGGTCGTCTCCGTGCACAGGATACTCAAGCACGTTGCCTCCATGGACATCAGGAACAGGCCCACACCGATAACGCTATCATCCGGGGTGCGGCAGGTTTGCGAATCGGATCACTGTGCATTCTTCCGGGGTGTCTTCTGACTGTGTTATTTTGATAGAGCACGGAGGGGCAGAACAGCACATGGGCGATCGATGGCAAACTTCCAGAGTCGGATGCATGTACGAGTATGGTGTCGATCAACAGAGTACACTTCAATTGTTCTGGTACCATGCAAAGCCGAAGCTCAGAGAGTGATTCGTTCGCAACAGTTGCAAGAGTGAAAGAGTTTAACTAATAACACACCGATCCGAGCGCCCGCGCATGAGTTTGTCAGCGTCTTCCTCGGAGATGCCCTCGCCGTCTTCGCGCAGCCTCGTGTCCCAAAAGTCTGAAAGGTTGGCGGTCTTCACATCCCGTCGTATGTAGAACAGGATGTACGCCGATGAATCCACCACGTCGCTCTCGTGGATCTCGAAGATCTGAGCGTCGTTGAACAGCCGCCATTGACCGTCCACTTCGGACTTGAGAGAGGCGACGTAATGGCCACCGGAGAGGGCACCTTGGTGATGGACCACGCCGTACAGATCGTACAGCATCTCTGATCGACCGGTTTCGGGAGCCAGCGGACTGGTGCCTTCCGGAATTTCCGCTTCTCCATCTGTGCTGTCATCTGATCTGTCGTTAACGCCATCCGTGGGCCCACCATCGTTTCCATTTGTCTCAGATGCGACCTCATCAACAGTTTCCACACGTGCGGCTGAAAAAGACGATGATGACGCTGTTGGTTTCGTCGCGTCGGCGCCAACGCCCTTGTCTGCTGCACTCAAGTTGGTCTTCCCAGCGACGTTGGTGTGGGAATCTGGCGAGATGATTCGCGACAGATCCAGGCCTTCTACCGGAAAAGCGACGAAGTCACGAAGCTTTCGGCGCATGTGTTGCGTGAATTGGAATCGTTTCAGCTGAATGATGACGATGGGTGGCAGTCTCCATAGACTCATGGTCTTCGTTTGGACACGGAACTCCTTGCAGCACGAGCAATATGCCTCAGGGATCTTCTCCTCCTTGGCGAACTGATCCAAGCAATCCTCCAGCGTGATTGCGTTGGCGTATCCACGTCGTTTGGAACCGACACCGCAGGATGGGTGGTTCTTCACGGGCACGTTGAATCTAGATCTCGCCTGCATGGTCTGCGAAGAGACTTGGTCGATCTGGCTGCGGCGGGTTCCGAAGCCGGAGGTTGCCAAGTCCACAGCCAGGTGCCAGTCGATGACCACGCTGTCACCGTTGGTCACCACTGTGGGTCTGCCGTCGTCTGGCACCAAGCAGCCGATGCAGCACTCGTACCATGGGCAAAGAGCACACCGCTTGCCGTCACGGCTTGTGATTCGCAGTCGGAAGCCATACCGTGGCACGTCGCCGGCAGCGACTGACTCCATGTCAGTCATTGTCTTCTGCAAACGTCGACGCGTGCCGTTGGGTGCGCTTTTGCCAGTCTTGCCATCAGCGACAGCGACAGCGGCCTTGTATTTGGTAGTAGCATCGTTGGCGTCTTCGTTTCCCGTACCCGCAGTATCCACCGGAACAACGTTCGTCCCGTCAGGTTCGGCGGCTATCGGAATCATTGACGATGCTGCTAATGATGTGGATTGTTGGCGGTCGTTGGTCAAAAACTTGAGGGCGTTCTTGGGGACGAAGTTGCGCAATCGTTTCGCAATGAAGTCGTACAACTCGGAACCCGTGATCCCGCAGGGTGTGGGAATGCGGAGCAACATCGGCGTGCCGAACACACGGTGGGCTAGAGGATGGAGCAAATGACGAGCAACTTCTTCGGAACGACGCTGTGCGACCGCCAAGAATATCTCCTTGTTGATCGGGGGTTCATCGTCGTCATCACTTCCAGTGTCGCTGTCGCTGGCACTATCATTGCCATTGTCTTTGTAGTTCTCGTTGGTAGTGCCATTGACATCGACATCGTTATTGATGTCATCGACAGCATCCTTTGTATCTTGATTCTTGTGATCGTCCACGTCTACCTTGTCTTCACGCGGTGCTACATCATCATCATCATCTTCTTTGACTCGGGTATTGGAGACGGCCTCCTTGACGGTCGCATCCACAGTCGTCGTCGTCGTCGTCGTTGCTGCTGTGGTGGCGGTGCTGCTGCTGTTGGCTGTCGCTTCAGTTGCGGATTTGCTTGCATTTTCTCGCAATGGTGGATCCAATTCGTACACATGCAACAAAGGTAGCTCGCCCGTGTCCTTGTTTTGGAGATCGGACAAGGCCCATGAGTTTGGTGCAATCTTGAAGATGTATCCTTCCATCATGTCGACGACCGCCATATTCTTTGCGCGCTCATGACACAACTGCTCCAATTCCTTCTTCTGAGCCTCCGTCATCGTAGTGCTTTGTAGCTCGTCGCCGTTGTCGGTCGTATCGGCAGCACCATTCTCGTTGCCATTCACATTGATGCTTACGATAGCGTCGTCGTTGTTGTTGTTGCCGGTCGCCTCTGCAAGTTCATCGGTATGCAAGATTCGGGCCAAGGCGATCAGGACATCGTGGAGCTTACCATTGTTCTTGACGCGCAGAGCGTACCGCATGACCTCGGCGCCGTCACGAATTGGATAAAGAATCAAGGACACCGAGATGTGGTCATCTTCCGGCAGTGGCAACTGCAGGAAGGAGTACGGTTCGAAGCGCGCGCTTTCGTACTTGCAGGTCCGGCAGGTGAGCAAGCTCTTGTACTGTCCAGTGAACAAGGCTACGATGATGGACATCTCACGCTTCAGGTGGTTGGACCACCAGATGTCCGCGAGTTCGCTGTCGGGACGACCGTCAGAGTCCGGCGCTTCGATGTACGGCTTGTCCACGATGCGGTTTAGATCCTCTGACAGACCACCCAGGATGAAGGCCAATAACTCCTGAGCGTCGTGCTGCTCGTTACCGGAAAAGTGCTCGCTGAAGTGGCCCAACGACTCCTTGAAGGTCTTCGGCGTGAGAGCCGGAGCGTTGATGATGGCGAAGGAACCCGGAGCGATGATGCGCTTCGGTATGTGCTGAGGTTGCTGGTTGAATCGCTTCCACAAGGAGTTGATCAGCACGGCGCTGACTTGCGCTAGCTGGCCCTTGTGTCCCAACGGGTTGGACTTGTTGATATCGTTGAGATGACACTTGGCGTTGAAGTAGTCGCGGAAGATGGGAGTGTGGCTGAGGCATTGGATGGAGGCATTGAGGTAGCATGTGTTGCCCATGTTGTATAGTCCCACGATGCCATCTCCGAGCTCCGGCTGCGTTTCCTTCTTATCCTTGAACTCCCATTGGGTCCCATTGATGCCACGCGGCCACTTGCCGCTGTCCTCGTCCTTGACTTCGAGGAGCAGCGTGAGGGTCGCCATCTGCTTGTCGGTCAGCGGCATGTTGCTGTGCTGGTGACGTTGCTGGACGATCGCCCGATCGAGCTGAAGCAACCAGTCCATGTTCTCCTTGGCGGCGGTCTCATCTTCTATCATCGATGCCGCTGACGCAGAGAGCAACGATCCCGCGGAGGACCCGCGGGTATTCTTGTTGTTCTCCATCACCCACAGGCGACCCAGGTCCGGATCGATGTCCAACCCTTTGCACAGCTGCAGCAGCAGCACGCGGACTGGCGTCACTCTGCTGATGGGAATTAGCTGCTGGAACGGCCGAGCCTCGCCACGGGACGTGGCATCGCACATGAAGACACTCACGAAGAGCGGATAGAGTTCAATTTCGTTCTCCGTTCGCACTCTGGAACTGGCACCTTTGGAATGCACGTTGGCGTTGCCAGGTTGGCTGTTGGGCACGACAGTTCGATGGATTGGCGGACCGCCATCGTACCATGCCTGCAACGCCGACCAAACCAACGGCGGCAGGATCTCGTAGTCATGCCTCCAGTTGATGTCGGCACGCAAGGCGAGGCTTCCATTATCCCGCAACAGCTTCGTGTTGTTGATTGGACCGAAATGGCGCGGGTTGCCTTCGCCGGCTGGTTTGTCACGGAAATCGATGCCGTCGTCGGCTGCGAAGGACACGCGCTTGATCAGCCCGTTCCATGCCTTGTACCACACATCATCGATGAGGTACCACACGGTGCCCTTCGGTCCTCGGCGGCTGACGGTGTTCTGCGGGTACCTCGTCTTGTGCCGACGCGTCAATTCTGCAACCACAGCGTGCTCCAAGCTGGCCAACCGTGGCGGAACGCCGAACAGGACGCTGGCAATGAGGCGCAGCTCTGTCATGAGAGGACCAAGCCGCCGTCGATCCTTCGGAGTGGCGGTTTCTGCGCAGTGCCAATCCAACAGTTCGTCGATGCTCATGGTCGTCGCACTCGTCTGACTGTCATTCGCCTTTTCCTCTGCGTTGCCCTCGCCCTTCGTGGCGACTGCACGGAACACTTCATCCACAAGAACGCCGACACTAAGTTGTGCCATGCCGTCAACGTCGGTCCGACTGTCATCGTCACCCGGCTGATTGGGCAGCAAGCCAAGAGCCATCGCTGTGGAACGCTTCACGAGGGTTTCCTCCGTGGCTTGGATGACAGGCTCAAACACGCTGCGGCGCCGTTCCACCCGACTCGGACGTGGCAGGAACACGCGTGAATCTTTGGGTGCATCGGACTTGGTTCGGAACTCGTGATGCTCGCACAGGCACAGCATGAGTTGGCAGAGGCTCTGCCGGTTGAGCACGGACCTTCCGTCGCCGACCATGCGGACGATCCATTGCACTGTGGTCTTGTCGTCGGATCGCACAGCCGCGCCACCGAAGCGCAAGACATGAGTCAAGTCCCAGTACTGATCTGCGGTCGCGACGCTGGAAAAGACCTGCAATGCCACCATCTGCGGGAGGTATCCTCCGTGTCCCAATTCGTCATTCTGCGGACATATGGCCCTGCAGAATGCTCCCTTGCTGATGACGTGCTTCGGCATTTGCGACGTCGACTGCGGCTTTCTGCGTCCCATGCTGGCCTCCTGCACCACGTCCGTGCTCGTGTCTGCCGGCTCCTCCTCGGCCTCCTCGCTCATGGGGTCGCCCTGGATGATGTTGCTGCCGGCTTCGACGAGGGAGTGGAACCGCCGCTTGATCTCGTAGAGGCGGCTTTCCGCCAGTCCCACCTCGTTGCAGATCTGCGGAAGGAGACGCAGCTCCTGATCGATCTGCTTGAGGAAGCCGAAGGTTGATTCCGGAATGCCGCCCGACGGTGGTTCCAAGGCGGACGCCAGCATCGCCATCCAGTCCATGAGAATGTGCGACGGGCGGGGTTGCAAATTGGTCGTGGCTTGGATGGATCTGACAAAGTCGCGACTGGTGAGGGAGGGTGCGTTGGCGAAGACCCGATCGAGCACGGTTCGGATGGTCGGTCCCTTGTAGCTGTCTTCGCCATGCACGTCGCTGAGGAAGCGCTGGATGGTGTCTCTGGACACGAGGCCCTTCTTTTGGAATGCATCGTAGACGACGAACATCCAGCGGGCCATGTGTTCGATGCGCGGGTCGTCGCTTTCGATCACCGTGACCGTGGGCACAGTTCCATTTGGTGGAAGATTGCCGTTTCGCTGATTCGTATGCCGTGCGTTGCCGGTTTCATTTTCGAGTGCATCTGATGCATCTGCTGCAGATGGGCCACCTTCATTTGCCTTGCCACCGTCAATGATTTCGTCGACGGTGTCTGGAAGATAATGAGGCCGGCTGGAGTCCGGGTACTTCTGAGATACCGTTATGCGGATGTTGTCGGTCTCCATGAGCTCCCTGTACTGTTTGCAAATGGCGAGAACGATGATGAGGTCTGGCAGTGCGATGAGAGGCGGACCGAAGGCAGCCGGCGTCGTGCCGATGGAGCCGTTGTTGGGGTTGCCGGCGCTGTTGGTGCCTGGCTTGTGCTGCATGGCATACATGAGGCAATCGAAGAGACCCATGTGACCGTGCACTCCCGTGTGCGGCTGGACGCAGACGGGGACCGAGAATTTGATGAGCGCCATCTTGTCGAACATGAACCTGCGGCTGGTCAATCGTTGCCACGCCTGGCGGATCGGGGGAGGGACGCCGACCTGCTGCTGTTGGTTCTGATGCGATGAGATCTGCGCGGCCATGGGATCTCGCCGGTTGTTCTGGAATTGAATCGCGCTGTTGTTGATGATGCTGGGAGAGGGCAGGATCTTTGTGGGCAGAGCCGAGGCTTTCGCTGCCACGGCCACGGCGGCAGAACCTACCGACGCCAATGGGGATGTGGTGTCACGCACGATGGCGCTGTTGTTGGCCGAGTAGAACATGGCCTGCGCCAGTAACTGCGCATCTTTGCGGATCACCTCCTCGGTCGGTGGCTTGTCCAAGCCCCGCTGCTGCTGTTGCTGATGATGCTGGAACTGTGGAGATCGCTGTTTGAGAGTGAGCAGCTGACGGATCATGAATTGCACCTGGTCCTCTCCCAGAATGCGGCATGCTTCTGCCACCGACAGCAGGCTGGACAGCTGCGTCTTCATGGTGCTGCTGCTTGATTTCTGCTGTGTTTGGTCCTTCTTGTTGCTTTGTTTTGGCTGTGTTGCCTTGTCGTCTTCCTTCTATCCTTGTTCGATCGCGAGAATTATGGGGAAGCGCAGTCGTGGCTTGGCCTGACTCTGCTCAGCGCCGGTCTCAGGCGGGAGATTTGTTGCTTCTGCTCGCGCAGCTTTGCCTTCAGCCCGGGTCCAGCTCGCCTCCACTCAAGCCGCTCTTGATCCAATCTGGTTCCTCCCAAATCAATGCAGAGCGGAGTGAGTTAGTTGGTTGGAATGTGAAGGAGACGCCCAGCAAGATCCAGCTCTTCGACCTGGTTCCGATCTGGTGCCTCTGCTCTCCTTCACGCTGCGATTGCAAAGATGGCGGGTCGTTGTCTGTGCTGTGCTGTGCTGTGCTGATCTCTGCCGTGCGAGTATAGATAGTGCTCTGGATGCGGGTGCCTGCTGGTTTCTCTCTCTGTGCCACTCCCGCTTTCAATGCATGGACGTGGGCATGGATGGGAGAGGCGAAATATGACGAAACCCCAGATGTGACGGGATGAAAGAAGGAGTGCGGCCTCTAAAAGTAGCGGCGGAACGAAGAAGGAGAGACACCAAAGATGATGAGGCAAGGCGAAGCGAGACGAGAATGAGCATGTTCGCGAAAACAACCTCCACCGTGACACGACAGCCATGAGGCCGCCCGCATGTGTTCCCACGATCCGCACACACACACAGAGTCTTCTCCCAACAACTCCAACCAACACAACACGCGAAAAAACACGATGGAACGCGATACAGCGTGGTCGATAGTGTGTATCCACGCTGCTCAACGGCCGTATTCGGGCGAATTCCCAAAACCCACAAACGAGGAGATCTTGTCGACTCGTTCGACCACACGAGAATCCACGAATGATTTTCGCGCCACTCTTGTGTGTGCGCAGAAAGGGTTCTTCCCGTTGATTTGTGTGTGTTGCGGATGCGGCCTTGACATCATGGATGCTTCTGTCTACGATCACCGCAATGGCACAAAGGTGTATGGTTTTAAACATAGTATTACATTATACAACCTACTCTGCTCTCTTTGCTCACTCGCACCAACAGCAGCTGCAGCAGCAGCAGCGACGGCGTCAGATCAAAGAGAAGCGCAAGACGTCGGTGCCTGTACTTGTAGATGTAGCAGGCATGACAGCAGCAGCCTTGACAGGAATGGTGTCAAGGATGTCAGCCATCAGAGGAGCATCAGCAACAGCTACAACGTTCCGTGCCCTGACATTGCGAAGCCTCGATCGCGCGCTGACATTCAAGAAGGTGCAAGTGCCAACAACATTCACAGCATCCAGATTCTTCTCGGCCACAGGTTCGTCGTCGTCACCCGCTTCCGTCATGCCATCGTTCGATCACAAATCCACACCCGACCTCTGCGATGAGTACGAAGATACCATCCGCGTCCTCGACCCGATCTTTCGCAACTACGGCGGCAAGCAGCGCTTCAGCGGCACGGCCGTCACGGTCAAATGCCACGAGGACAATTCCAAGATCAAGCAACTCGCCAAGACGCAAGGCAACGGCCGCGTCATCGTCGTCGATGGAGGTGGTTCGCGTCGCCGCGCCTTGTTGGGTGACCAGGTGGCGCTGGATGCCATGCAGCATGGGTGGTCGGGATTGGTGCTGTACGGATCCATCCGCGATGTCGATGAGATCGGTGCCCTGCAAGATCTGGGGGTGCAGGCGTTGGGGACGCATCCCATCAAGACGATCAAGCGCGATGAGGGGCAGGTCGATGTGCCGGTCACCTTCGCGGGCGTCACGATCCGCCCTGGTGATTTCGTGGCCTGTGATAACAATGGCATAGTGGTCAATGACACGCCGATGGATGTGGAGCTCAAATGATACTCTCTCTCTCTCTCTCTGTGTGTTTGGAGTATAGGAGATACAGGCAACGAGGAACGCAATGCAATGCGACGACCTAGTCGCCCATTTTCAACGGATAGTCTGCTCATTACTATTATATTGCTGAATACTATTATACCAAACAATCGATACACCAATCGAGAGCGTTTCTATTCACAGCATTCTGGATTCTTCGCCATCACTTGTGGCTGTCCTTCCTTCCTTCCTTTCAACATCCGCCGACGTTCCAACGCCCGTTCCCGCTGCTGGCAGCAATCGGAAGCCGGAGCCACATGGACGGGAATATCCGCAAGATTCTCTGTTGGCACGAATGGTTCCTCCAGCAGCTCTGCCGGAGTCTTCTCCATGATCTGGCGGATGATGTAGGCCGGGCCGCAGTTGCGAATGCTGGTGCTGTTGCGATACTCGTCACAAACACGACGAAATTTGCGGCTGTGGGATACCCCGTGGAACAAGCCCATGATGGGCTGCAACGATCGCCCGATCACGTGCACAGTGATTTTGCATTTAGCTTTGTTCTTCTGCTTCTGTTTCTTGCCATTGTTGCTGCCACTGGTGGTGGTGGTGGTGTTCAGCGCCGATTCTGGTTGAGTCGCCATGCTCCTTCCATTCGCATCAGTGCCAACAGCGGAATCATCCTCAGCAGCATCCCGCGGTTTGCAAATATCGCAGTGCGGTCTCTCATGAACAACTTGCGGCGCCGGTATCCGTTGCGTGATCTCGTCATCCGAATCACAGCACCGTCGAGGGTACATGCGTTCCAAGTACCCGCAGTATCGCTGCAACACTTCGCGACGGTTGCTGCAGGGATTCGTGGGTTCGCCGTAAAAGTATCGATCGACGTCCCAGAACATGCTGGGATTGTCTCGTGCAGCACGTCCCAGCATGCAACCGCGGAGGTTGGGCGGCGCGATGGGTGGAGCTACGGTGCATGATCCATTATTGGCCCCACAAAGCTGGCACGGCACGACGTGTCCATGCGCGGTGTTTTGCGATGCACCGATGTTGTCGTTGTCGCCATCGTCTCCGTCACTTTCCCCGCCCGCATCGTTCTTCCAAACCTCCTCTGCCAACATCGTCCCGTAACACAACGCCTTCGCAGCCTTCAATCCGGGTATGCCACCGTTGATCCAGAACTCGCATTGCGGAAACATCGTGCACAGCATGTAGACTCGGGGGTAGTTCAACGGCGGCACGATACGATTTTGGGCTGGCGACAGCAATCCGCCCAGCACGCATTTGCGAGCATGCAGGTAGAACTTCTGGCAGTACGGCAGCATCTTGCGAATGAATGTGGCGACGTATTCCAACGTATCGCGATCGTCGATTCCCACACGACATTTGATGGAGATGGGGATGTTGTTCGATGCTTTGGCCAGCGAGCGAATGACGCCAAGTGTGACGTCCATCTTCTTCATCAGGACGGCACCGAACTCGCGCTTGCCAGAGACGCGGTTGCTGGGACAATCGATGTTGAGATTGATTTCGTCATAGCGATAGTCATGTTCCAGAATGCTGGCGATGTTGGCGGCGTACTCGGGCGTGTTGCTGCCGATCTGGCAAATGATCGGATGTTGCGTGATGTCGGCTGTGCTCGTCGCAGCGTCATTTCCAGTGTTGTTGTCACTGTCGTAAGCCAAGTACGCATCCAGCGGCTGCTTAGTGTACTGGATGGTTTCATCGACGACCATCTCCGTCCACAGAACGCAGCGTTTGGAAAGTATCCTCATGAATTGGCGAAATTCGCGGTTGGTGACATCCAGCATGGGCGCGATGTGAAGTTCCTTGTTGCCTCGAATGCCTCGAATGCCTCGATTGCCTCCATAGTTTCCCTCCTGATCATATGTGCGGCGGAGATGTGATATCTGTTGTGGCAAACGGCGATACCACTCGGACTCATCAAGAATCTGTGCGTCTTGATCATTCATCCCTTCTTGCTGTTGACGATGCTCATTGCGATGGTCATCATTCTGTGCATGTTGCGCTTCAGCTTCGCACACGGTGGAGGTCACCATCGCTAGTTTACTTTTGCGGATTCAACGGGAACAAGGGTGGAATGTGCCTCATCGAAGGAAGTGGTCTCCTCTCACTTGTCTCTTTGACTTCCGAACGTCAAGTCATTGAACCGAGAGATTGAGCACCATGCAGTCGTCGCCCTCGAAGAGGTTGCGGAGTGGTTTGACAAACCACAACAAATGAAGGTATGAATATGAGGAGGTGCGGCAATTAAGGTAAATTTATATAAACGACAGAAATGAGTGGTCGAGACACATTCGCTAAAAATGTTATTTACGGTTGTTTAGCGTTATTTACCGGGAAATCTCACTTTAGCCTGTCCGTAGTACCGGAATATCCGAATCATGGAAATCCAAGATACCGAAACGTTCTGTGGGACATGAAAACAAACGAATTCCATCTTTGCTCCACAAGCACACCGTTGTGCATGTTGGACGCATCAAGAACGTGGAGGCAGAACACCATGTCGCAGGAATTGGTGGAGTTGGTCGTGCGCTCTGCATCTGCGCAGATGCATGTGATCACAATCCAGAACGCAACAGAGCCGGCCGCAACCAACAAACAACAGCACAAAGGAAGCCTGAGATCGGGTGTGCGTATTACGAGCTAGCATATGAATGCTTGAGTAGAGTTGGGGCACTTGCCATATAGTACCATACTCCTACGACACATTCGCGAGACAGATACGCTGCGAGTGCTGTGGCTCATACGGAGGCGCATCTGCAGCATCCAACATTCAACACTCAACGTTGAACATTGAACATTGAACATTGAACATCGAACATTCAGCATGTCGGTTTCGTCAGTGGCAACAGGAAGTTCCGATGGGGAGACCAGCTGGAGCTCCATCACCACCGGCGGTTCGTTGTCTGCTCACAGCAAAAGTAGCAGCCAGGCCATGCGCGAACGGATGCACCACAACACATACTTGGAGCGCACGTTCAATCCACCGTACTATGCGCAGCGCAAACGCCGCACGTTGCCAGAGTTGCTGTATGCACGACAAACCGTGGGGTACCGCAAGCGATGGAATGCCAGACACAGGTATTTCAAGATCCTGCCACGAGATCTCACCCATATCGCTGCATGGTAAGTGCACCGCCAAGAGTATGGTGCTCCGCCAGCATTCATGCGCCATACCGCTAGAGTCCTTATGCGCAATACGTTAATGCCGTTTAATGCACACATGCCATTGCCTATCCCTGAACATGCTCAACGCTCAAACCGTATCCCTTTTTTCATTCATGACTCATTCATTCATTCTTTCTTTCATTAACTCATCTCCTGCCCCTCCAACAACGGCACGGCATGCGATAGGAACCCATCTCGGCTCAACAATATGATCCTCGCCGTTGGGCCCGGCACGCCAGCAAGCATACTGATGAACCAGGCCAGGCACAACGCGTCCACCCCAGCATCCTCAGATGAATCTGAGTCGTCTTCCGACTCGTCTGATAGTGAAGCTGAGCGCCCCGTGTCTGGTCGCCGCCGATTTGTCAGATCACAAAACCGAGAACAGGAAGATAGCGATGCCAACAGTGATGATAACGATGGCGATGACGATGACGATGACAGCGATAACAACGGTGATGATAACGATGACGATGGTGAGAGTGAGAGTGAAGACTCCGATGAGGACGCCGCAGAGTGGAGATACCGTCATATGATGGATGCTGGCGTGATATTGGACATGGGTGCATTTGAAGCCGATGGTGAAGCTGCGCCGTCCAGTGGGAACCAGATCAATGCTGCCGGGAGACGCCCGGTCGTGCCTTCCATCCAACATTCTGGCTGCATCAACACCGCCACATGGCTGGATTGCAACTGGCGTCTCTCCACGGAATCAACTGGTGGTGAAGCGATCAAATCAAGAGAATGTCCCACACAACTACTTACTTCGGGAGACGATAAATATCTCAAGTTCTGGGACGTCAGTAATGCCATGGGGACAGTCAGTCCTTGGTCTGGTGGCACATCAACTATTTGTCCTTTCTCAGCACCAAACCAATCGATTGATGAAGACGAATTGATCGAGACGTGGGAGCATAGACAGCGACGACGCGGGACGCAGTCCTCTATGTTGCCCGGCTGCGTCACCCCTCTCTTCTCTATGCACACCGGACATTACGCCAACGTCTTCCATGCAACGGCATGTCGGGACCAGCCCGGTAAGGTGATGACGTGCGGTGCCGACGGATATCTGCGAATGTCAGATCTGAGCTCCGGCCAGTCCACTGTCATCGTCGATCCGGACTATGCCCACGAAGGCATCAGCTTCATCGGTGGCTACCGTAGTTCTCGTGACAGGCTCTGCTTCTCGCATCAGCTCATCACTCGGAACGTGGGCCTCTTGTGCACGCAGCGTGGGTTGCTGCGATTCGACGTCCGACTACCGCCCAGCGAGCAAGACATGAGCGCAATACTGGACACGGATGGCATGTCGTGCAAGTCGTGCGCCGTCTGGCAGACCAGCGGTTCCGTTGGAGGTCTCGAGGAAACTGGGTCCATGTACACATTCGTTGGCGGCGAGAGCTCCGCTGTCATCTTGGCAGATATTCGAATGGCGGATTCCAGCAAGATACTGCGCAGCTACGTCCCACGCGACCTCTCCGATATCGCGGAGGTTCCTGTCTCCAGCTTGGAACTATCGAGGGACAAGCAAGAGCTGCTGGTGAATTACGAGAGTGATCAGATCTACACATTCCCCGCACTGCCTCACGGGAAGTGCGCGGCAGGACCAACGTTGGATGATCTCGACAAGCTGGGCGTGGCGTGGGAGACCGAAATGGGGGATGAAGCAGTCAGAGAAATTGCCGCCTACGGTGGCCACCTGAACCGATACACATTCCTCAAGGGCGCCCATTATGCCGGCCCGCGCGACGAGTACATCTGCACCGGCTCGGATTCAGGATGTGCCTGGATATACGAGAAGGCCACAGGCTCGGTCGTTTCATTGTTGAAGGCAGATCGCTCCACATGCAACGGCATCGTCCCGCACCCGACCCTCCCCGTGTTTGTGTCATACGGCATTGATAGCACAGCCAAGGTGTGGCGAGCCTCTGTGCCTGTTGACGACACAGTGGACGATTCGCCGGTGGGCAGGGCTCAGGTTGCCAGGAGGAAAAAGTACACGCCGAGCTCGATAGTTTGGAGCTGGAAAGGCATCGACCGCGTTTTGGAGAGGCTCCATAGTATGCATCTGACTGGAGATTGGTTCCCCGACGAACTGCTGAGCTCGCGAACCAAGGAGAGTTCGTTGCGAATGAAGCTGCTTGAGGCCGACTTTGGAAGCTCGAAGCCCGAAGTCCTTGGGAATTATCTACATAATCTCCCCAAGCTCCTTCGCGAGAACCTCAATACGTGCCTCTTCTCGTTGCTGGAGATGGATGAGCCACCATTCCGATGCCCTATTGAGAAGCTGCGAAGTCGGATTTGCCGTATGCGGACACGGCACCATGCGGATCAATTCGGCTTGGTTTGGAACGCGGCAACTCCCTGGACCGTGAAGGAATCGATAGCGAGAAAGGCAAGCAGCACGTCTGAATGCGATAAGTGCGACCTGGTGCTTTCGCCTTCCGATTATTATCGGGACGGCTGGACGTTGTGGGAGAACAGCGAAGTCTACAAGGGCTACGAGTTCTTCAACTTTCAGAACTGCAATATCAGCGATGCCCGTTACAGGAGTGTGCGTCCCGAATCTTGGGACCGGTGGAACATTGACAGGCTGGCGCCTTCATGGATGAGGATCAATGAGCTGAAGGCGCAGCGCAAGAAACATCAAGAGTTTATGGCAGAGGAGGCTGCGAAAAAAGAGCGGATGGCAATTAAGAAAGCAGCCAAGAAGGAAAAGAAGGCAAAGCAAGCACAGCAGGGCTCCGAACAGAAGACGGAAGATCGGGGCGATTCGAAGCCGCCGACATTGATCGATGTAAGCAACGAAAAGGTGGACAAGGTTGCACTATCGAGCGATCCCGGAAAGATTAAAGCTGCGAACCAAGGCGCTGATTGTACAACATCATTTTCCAAAACCTTGAAGGAAGAAGATGTCGGTAGCGGTAGCGGCAGTGTCAGCAGCCGCGACAAAAATAAAGGTGATGCGAATACGAATGTGACCGCCGCCACAGCTGCAGACAGAGAGGACGGCAGCAAGAACAAGGGTGACGAAGGCAAGACCCAGATCAAAGGCGATGACAGCGATGATGACGATGACAGCGACGAATCCACTGCGTATTCCGACCATTCCTCTCTCCCCATCCACCAGTGGGCTGAGAAAACTATGACCGAATTGAAGGAAGGTGGGAACGAAGCACTGAAGAACAACGAATTAGATCTGGCAGCTCACCGATACGACATGGCGATCCAGTACGGTGCGCTCCTGTTCATGAAGTATCCCTTCGTGAACTTGAAGAAATTCACGCGCAAGCTCCAAGACTTCCGAGGAGGTCGCGATGCCCCGTTTTTGGATAAGTACAGGTGGGGAGATGAGCTGAATCTCCTCGTGACTATCCACTTGAACATGTCCCTGCTGATGTTGAAGAGGAGGAGCCTGGCGACAGCGAAAGAACAGGCGCGCCGAGCCAAGGACCATCTCGAACCATTCTGCGTGAAGCAGGGCGTCGTGATCAAGGAAGATGGTGAGGAGGCCCAGGAATGCGCGGAAGTGTACGGCACCGCCATGAAGCTGCAAGCCAAGGCGTACTTCCGGCTCGGTTCGGCGCAGTTTGAAATCGGGGACTTCCAGGATGCCGTCTCGGCCTTCAGCAAGAGCGTTCAATGCACCCGGAAGATCGGAGCGAAGCCAGACAAGCTGGTGCTGCGCAAGCTGGAGCTTGCTAAGCAAAGTCACAAGACCTCGAGCGAACGCGTGCGCAAGAAGTTCAAGTTTGCTTTCGGTGATGCGCTTGCTGGCGAAAGCAAGAAGAAGTAATCTCGTGATGGTACAGATGCAGAGACGCAAATGAGCGCTGTCCTGTACACGTACATCGAGTGGACTACCATACTGTACATACTAATGCGTCCTAATGCGTCCTAATGCGTCCTAATGCATACGAGTATGTATGATTTACGTAACTCACAGCGTAAGCATGTGACACTTCGTAGAATACAATTCGTACGTAGCATGCTGTCGAATACTTTACCGTCCCCGTTGTCCGGCGACGAGCTAAGCAACGCATTCAAAGTGCAGGCTCGCGTCTCACAAAGCTGTTGTATCAGAACTAACACGAGGATGGCCCACGTACGAATATGGTGCTCTTCTCAGCACCACACCATAGTACTTCGATTTGAAACATCACTGTCGTTCGGCTAAACTCTGTTATGTGCGTGTGTGTATGTACTTTGCTCAGCCGTCAACGTTGCTGCTTCCAACATGGTGCACAAAAGGAATGCACACCTTGCGTCGTTTCAATTCAGCGCGATCCCCGAGGTCCTTCCCGCTTCACCATTCATACATTGATGAGCCGCTGTGTTGGGTCTCGTCTGATTTGGTTGCGTTGTATTGAGTTGTGCTTGCGTTCCAAGCTAATCCATCGTGCTGTCATTGGATGGAACGCAAGCGAATTGGTAGATGGATGAGGTGGGGGTACCTGGACTGTGGTTGCACAGGACGGGTATATCCCCGTGTGCCATCCTCCGCCATAGTGTACCATTCCATTCCGTATCAAACGTATTATACTCGTATGCGTTATACTCGTATACATGATACGATGCGGCATTTATGGAAGGTATGGGAATCCGTGTCCGGTCATGGTGGCCTGAGTGACCATACCGCCGATGGCGATCATGGCAAGACGTCCGTTCTTGAGCTCGACGAGCTTGATTCTCTCCTGGGCGGCCTCGTCTTCTGGGAAGAAGCCAAGAGGATCGAAGCTGTAGTCACCTGGTTGGCGGTCGTAGTTGTTCATGTTGGCCAAGGCAGGGAATGTGCATGCCTCGATGAAGGAGATCCAGGCAAAGATCTGGATCATGGAGTCTGGGAGGGCATCGTGGGCGTCGATGATGTTTGGGATGGACTCGAAGGAGAACTGCTCGCCTGGGATGCGGACGAATTCTGGGACGACGATTCCGACGGTTGCGAGCATGGCGGCGCGGCCGTGCTTGAGCTCGGCCTCGCGGAACCATGGGACCCACTCTGGGGCTCTCTGTTGGTTGGTTTATTGATGAGTTGGTTGAGGTGGGCGATTGGTTGTTGTGAGCGTTGCAGTTGAGAAATGGAAACAGAGGTGGTGGAGACGCAGAAATGTGAGCAAAGGAAAGCCAGCAGCAGCAGCACCAACAACAGCAACGGTGGCTCTGGAGAGATGGCATGCTGCTGCCATGGAGCGTTGTGCAACTCTTGCGAAGCCCATCATGCGACAAGCTCTCGAACAGGGTTGCTGCTGGTCATCATTGATCGATTATCTGGCGGACCCACCACCCAGCATCCGGCATCCCGCATGACTCATGACCGTTGACGCAGACCACGCATCCCCCTCAATGAATCCATTCCATCCATCAATGCCATCCATCAATTCCATTGCATCAATCCATCCACATCCCTCTCCTGTCTCTCTGCACATGTGTGGTGTTTCGTGTGCCAGCGACGCGTACCTCGGTGAAACCGCATGGATCCCAGTTGACGGAGGATCCCTGGGAGCTGAATGGGATGGGCTCTGGACCCTCACCACCGACCAGTCCGTTGGCGAACTCGTTGAGGGAGGTGACTGCCTTTGGTGCGCTCTGGGATGGAGCAAAGGCGCTGGCAGTGCCGGCCAGGGCGGCAGCGATCATCAAAGTCTTCACCATGGTGTCAAGTTTCGTCGTGTATTGGATGGTATTCGTCTACAACGGTGTGCTGTTGGATTGTGTGTTTTGTTGTTGCTGTTATTACTGTTGCTGCTGCCACTGTTGCTGCTGCCACTGTTGCTGCTGCCACTGTTGCTGCTGTTGCTGCTGTTGGTGGTGGACAACCAGAAGCAATCCAGGAGAGGGCGAGACCACACGAAGAGAGAGGGAGAAGCTCGGAGCGGACGATCCAAACTGCAACAGTCACGGCAACCACACCCACAACCCTTGACTCACACAACAACACGAGCCAACCCGCTACAACAACGACGTTGCTGCAACAGAGAGACGTAACCACACACCGCACCAACAGCAACAGTAACAACACCAACAACCACGCCGACCGTGCAGAGACCACGATACAACAGTAACAACAACAACAACAACAACAACAGCAAGCACAACGATACCACCAACAGCAACGACAACAAGAAGAAGAAAGAACGACGAGACACAGCGAACGCGCACAAACTCGCGGAATCGATTCTGTTGGATCCGGATGTCGTCATTTCACGCAGTCCTGCGCGGATCCTTCGTTGAGTTTGTACCGTGAGTCCCGAGTTCTCAAGGATACGTGTTCAACTTGCGCCTTTTTCGATTCAACCGATCCACTCCGAAAATGGAAAAAGTGACAACATGATCCGTCAACAAGGGATCATCGCGAAACAACGTGCAACTGCGGTGTCGTCACCTTGTTGCTGGTTGCTGCTCGTTGGAGGGTCAACGTCAAGGTGAGGGAGACGAGAGAGAACAGCTGCTTCTGTGGCATCGCGTCTCGTGCTGCAGCCCTGCCGAGGCAGGTGAGGAGAGCCCACCCACCCACCTGACTGTCCGCGACACAATACACAAACAACAAATCAACCTCCACCATGAAGACCGCCGCCGCCCTCCTCACCCTCTTCTCCGCCGCCAGTGCTTTCACCAGCACTCAGCCATCCAGCCGATCGGTTGCCATGCAGGCCGCCATGGATGAGATGGACGGATCCTTCGACTTCCGCGGCAAGGAATTCAAGTACGATCCTGTGAGTTCAAGCCTCTTGGGGCAACATGCATTGCAGCGGAGTGGAGTGGAGTATAATACGACGACCTATTATATTGTATAATATTATATGACAGAAGCGAAGAGCAGAGAACGATTCATGTTGGCAGATGAAGCGTCGTCCATTGGAAATTGATCGACACATCCTCAGAGAACTCCCAGCCATCTCACGATGGAGCAAACGGAACGGTTTTGGCCATGGGATGCTGGGGATGTAGTTGTGTCCGGATAGGCATTGCGGTTTCGTTCGTGATCTACCAGCCACAACATCGATGGCAGTCTGCACTCACACACACACACATCACTTCCTTTGCCACCTTTCGCAATCCCAACCTCTTAATACTCCACTAAACCAACCACAGTTGAAGCTCTCCGAGACTTACGAGCCATTCCTCCCATGGTTCCGTGAGTGCGAGCTGCGTCACGGACGTACCGCCATGCTGGCCGTCGTTGGTTTCATCGCCACCGACTTCATCCGCATCCCAGGCGAGATGTACTCCTTCGAGGCCATCCCAAAGACCATCGATGCCCACGATGCTCTCCTCAAGACCGGACCAATGTACCAGCTCGCCCTCTGGATTGGTCTCTTCGACCTCATCATCACCGCCCCAGCCGCTGCTGCCGCCGCCAAGGGAGACCGTGAGCCAGGTGGTACGTCATCTACATCTTGATCTTGCTTCCGTCACACAATTGCATCACATCATGTGTATTATCTATGCGGAAGCTTGTCTGTCGTTCTGTCTTTCTTTCTTGCACAATACCATCTTCAGCTTCGACTCCTTCCGTCACTCACAAATCGCTACGTTTCCCTTCACTTTCTATTGCCACATTCCCCACGCCCGTGCTCATTTCTCACCGTGCCGATCGCAGACTTCGGATGGTACATGGCCATGCCAAAGACCGACGAGGGATTCGCCAAGAAGCGTCAGGCAGAGCTCATGAATGGAAGATTGGCCATGATTGCTGTTGGAGGTATCGCCACGCAATCCATCACAACTGGACACGGATTCCCATACCTCTAAACTATTCCACCACCAAAGGACAACCATCCACGCCCGTATCCATGCACGCATGCATGAACGAATACTACATGCCATGTGTGCCTATGCACATGTCTGCACCCATGCAAAAGAATCTGCACAAATGACAGCCACCCCTGTGCCTACCCGACAGCAATGGTTATTATGGTTCTGTTGCATTTTTCACTTCTTACTTCCGCCACGAAATGGAATGGACTACTCTACTATAGCATATCATAATAGATGCATCAGTCTACGCATGTGCATGTTGCTTTCTCTTCAGGAAGCATACTATCAAGAGTAGACATTCGCGGTTGCTGGTGCTGTTGTGCGGCGCTTCCAATGTGATACTGCGAATGGGCACGCACTTTCAGTGTTACTTGCGTACGAGTGTTGTCACAACGCAACCTTCTGCATTTGAGTCACAACTATCATACCTTCACCGATGGGTGATCAAGAGCAAATACTCTACACTACGAAACTTCTTTCTTAGCTGCATAGAGTTGAGTACTCTAGTTCATTTTACTCTACTGGCGGGCACCACGTTCTCTTCCGCTGCCAAAGTCCAAGGACTTGTAGATGAACTTCAACCACGCTGGATCCTTCTTAGAGGAGGATTCCTCATCATCGTCATCGCCGGACGCGAATGCAAATGCGTAACTTGCGGCCACAACCACGAGGTTGGCTGTTGGACAGACATGATGTGATCCGAGCAGAGTGCAATGGTATGCGAAGTAAAGTGGTGCAGATGGATGCAACGATAGTGCAGCAGCCGTTGTGAGTGAATGGATTTGTGAATCCTCGTGTGCGTCACGCAACATTCAAACACACACACTCTTTCTTCCAACTGGCTGGACCATTGCATACCATACAGTGCCAATCAATAGCGAATCAAGTGAAGCAATCAATCAATCAAACAAACAAACAAATGAATCATCCAATCAATCGCACGGTGCATTGGTATTGCACAAGTACCATCCAAGCGCCACATGTACGTACCAGCCCAAATAAGCGCCGTGTCTTTGGTGGCGACGGGCGCCAAGATGGAGACAAGTGGAGTTGCGAGGAAGGCAATATCGAGCGCCTTCTTCTCCATTCCAGAAGGACGGCGAGATCGCAGCGATGGAACAATGAACAGCCACCACCACCAGTATCCAAGGACTTGGATGGAGATGTCCCTGAAAAATGAGATCGAGTTGACCATGGTATCAGATCACGAAGGTTGACACGTGAGGTTATTGTGTGACGGAAGTGATAGAGAGTACCAATACAAAGGATGGGTGAGACAACAATCATGAATGATGGAGCACAACGGGCGCACAAGTTGAACTTACATGTTGTAGGAATAGAACCAAGGGAACTGTCCGAACAAGGACGCTGGGTTGGTGGCCATGACATAAGACAGGGCCAAGCTGAGCACGGCCTGTCCCAGGAAGATGTTCTTCAACCATCCTCGGAAGACCGATCGTCGTTCGATGGAGAGGTCAGTTTCCTTCTTTTGGATACGCTTGCGCAGGGCATCGGCATCCTCGCCGCCTCCACCATTATCGCAGATCTCGGTGGTCAATTTGATGCCATCGGCGACTGTGGCGCCGGTGAGAGAGGCGAGTTCGACACGGTAGTTGTACAAATCACGTTCCAAGTTGACGACCTATCAGTTGGGAATGAGAAAAGTTCGAATATGGGCATCCATGTGTGTGGATGTGCAATTGTGTGAGCGAAACAATATGGAACGCGAAAGTGTGATAAGGCATAGCATAGCATGGCGTGGCAACAAAAATGAAGCAAACGACCGATGGCTCCACGCGTATTCCGCAGAACAAGATCCATCCCAGCCCATGCCCGCATGCATTCAACATGAATGAAGTGACTGGCTGATACTGCACCACCACGGTGCATCGCATATAAATGAATGACGAAAATGCACTCACTTTGGCTGGATTCAAGAGCTCATCCAAATCCACGCCCACATCCCTTCGAATTTCGGCATTGATCTGCTGCACAAAGGGATCTTCCGATGTCATCTCCTCATCGGCTCCGGGACGTGCCCAACCGACCGATTCCAATGCAGCCTTGGCTTCGTCCTGAACATCCTGCGAGAAGACGCCCTCCTTGTCCTTGTTGTCTGTGGCAAATAGTGCGGTTGGTGGCATGACACGGGTGGCACGCAGCGAGGTGGCTGGAACCGAGAAGGCATGGACGTTGGCGGACGAAAGAATCGTCGCGCAGACCAGCATCTGAAGGGATGCCATAGTCATCATGATCGTTTCTTCTGTTGCACTGATGTTGTTGCACTCAGCTGCTCTCGACTTCTGATAGAGTGGTATTGGTAGGTGAAGTGAAGTGAAATGAATTATGGAGGCTTCCGGTCTCGGCGATCACTGCTGTACGTTCGCTTCTGCCTCTGCCTCTCCCCTTTGGGTTCAACGCGAAGGATCTTCTTCGTTCTTCGATCAATGATACGATTGATGGTGCAATACAAACACAGATAGAGACTATCCGTGAGTATGATATTGTATGTTATGTATGTGTGGAGTATGGTATGGATGGAGGAATGTGACACCTGCCAACAACGTTCCATCGATCGAGTGGGGGCGGATGTTCGTGATTGCGTTCTGACTCCGTTGGTTAGCGACAATCTTGACGCATCATCCATCGGCGGAAGCGCGGCGCCTCCATTTTTCCGCCTCTTCTTGTGATTTTGGTCCTCTTTCTTCAATCGAGATATAACGTTTGTATAACGTCTTGACACAACATTTGGAACTAAGTAACTCCCGATGCTGCCACGAGAGTTGCAGTGACGTACCTGAGCAAGTTCTTGTTGACGCCGCAACGCTGAACGACACGACGATGGTGATGGCATGGTGGCGGTGACGGTGACGGAGCAGAACGAACAACGTTACTTCACGATCTTTCGCCCTTCCTGATTTGTGACTTCTCTCCGTGGACAGCCTTCCCAAGTGCAACTGCGACAGTGATACGTTTGTTACGAGAGGGCTGTGTCGGTCCTTTTCTTGTTTGTCATCGTTGCTGTTGCTGCCAACACTCTGCCACTGCAGTAATCTAAGGGTCCCGTGAGGTCAAAGCAAAGCAAAACAATTCAAGTGAAGACAACTCACGTCAAGTCAAGCCGAGTCAAGTCAAGCCGAGTCAAGTCAAGCCGAGTCAAGTCAAGGACCCCTGCACTTGCAATTCCACCAACTCGACAAGCTTCTCCACTCTGCACCACCCCCAACATCACAAAGCAAGTCAAAGCAAGTCAAACCGATCCGACTCGTTTCCAATCGCATTAGTTTACATCGATCTCATCGCATCACATCACATCACATCACAACACAACACTCCAAATTGAAATAGAGTAGAGTCCGACGCTACATAATAGAATCGCAAAAATGAAGATCTCCACCAGCTCCTTCGTCGTCCTCGTGGCATCGGCCGCCGCCGGCGTCAACGCCTGGACACCAGCAAGCACATCCAAAATGACAACGGCGATGTCCATGTCCACGGACCTATCCCAGGCCGCCTTCGTCAAGCCAGAGCGCGTCGTGCGTGATCAGCTCCCAACCCTCTACGTCTACGACCATTGCCCCTTCTGCGTGCGCGTCCGTTTCGCTTTGGGCATGAAGAACATCAAGCACAACCTCTATTTCCTTGCCAACGATGACATTCCCACTCCCACCGCTCTCGTTGGAAAGAAGATCTCGCCCATCTTCGTAAGTATTATATCATGGGTGTTGGAGTTGGCATTGCTGCTGGCATTGTTGTGGTATTCACGTTGTTGCGCGTCATTCATTTTACATTGGCATTGTGTGCTGCAACCGTTCTCACATCGTCGTTTGCACTTCCATCCATTCATCCACGCGTTCATTCCATCCACAACATCGTGCAAATCACATTGCCAAATCACATTGCCAAATCACTTCGCTCAACTCCGCTCCAAAGCAATTCCCGGAGGACAACATGGTCATGCCCGAATCCATGGACATCGTCAACTTCGTCGACGGCGACGAGCGCTTCGGACCCACCGGCGTTATCGCACCGGCCTCCGGCAGAACCGACCTCAAGGACTGGCAGAAATCCGTCCAGAGCCTCTTGAGGACCCTGCAACGGCCACGCTACGTCGCCACCGGACTCCTCCCCGAGTTCCAGCAGCTCGACGGACGACACGCCTTCATCAAGAACCACCAGCTGCCACCCTACGACAAGGCCGAATGGAAGACGGGCGACATGACCATGGAGGAGAAGCTGAAAATTTACGCCGAGGCCATGGACAGCGACCCGGCGCCGTTGCTCGAGGAGCTCAACGCCAAGCTCATCCAGCTCGATGATAAGGTCGCCTGCGAGTACTACTGCACGGTCGGCGGCCTTTCCATGGACGACGTCGATCTGTGGGCGCGCCTCCGATCCATCACCATCGTCGACGGCGTCGAGTGGCCCACCAAATTGAGAAACTACATGAACAACCTCAGCGAGCTTGCCGATATTCCGCTGTACGATGAGATGGCCATGTAAATGCGAAACCGCGATGTATGAAACGAAATGGACCGTATTGGTAGTTCATCCGAAATTCAACCGAAATGGAACACATCAACTCGAAGTGGGAGAAGATGCAATATCGGAAGAAGCCGATGGCAGCAGAAACGAAATCTCGTGGATGGATATGCACAAGATGTGTGGATTGGAGATGTCAATCATGCTCCTCGCGAATGCATCCAAAGCATAGCAGAATTGAATTGGATTGAATTGAATTGAAGTATTCCCTCTTCACTTCAACACAAAACAAACAGATCAACAACAATTGTCCACATGTCAACACGTCGACATCCTTCAATGCATGTGGCACAAACATGTACCAGAGCAGCCAGCTAGATCACAGCAGTGCAATGCAGCGCAGCGCAACATAATAGTAGGACCAGAGTAATCTGATAGTGCAACGCTGATCGGATCCCGAGCTATTCTGAATGACCACTGTGGGTACCAACTGCCGGTGTTGAACGGCCGTACGTATGAGGCTCTCCAACCTGTTCTGTGATATCAGCTTCACAACATAGAACTGCCACACGAAGTCTGTTTGTTGCAACAGGGATCAACCAATGCGCGACGGACATCTTCAGCAAGCTTCAGCTTCTCTGTCTCGTACGCAATCGTGTGCCACAGAAGGCTTTCATACCTTGCGCGTATCGTATTATGTACATTCCGCTGTCTACCTTCCTCTCTCTCTAGGTTGGTTAAGGTTGGCGCCAAAACGTATCTCGCGGAGTCTGCCCGTCTGTTCACCCTTCCACATTTCCTCACTTTTTCACACCACCCAACAAAAGATCGAACAACCACATCAAACAACAGAACAAAAGGCGATGACCTCTCCCCAAAGAACGCATGAACCTGATAGAGCCCCCGTCAGGACACATCCACTCCGCCGTGCCCCACCAGTCTTGCCACAACAATCCAAATCGAGCAGACGTTACTTTCCTTCGTTTCGCCCAGCTTCGCCAAACCGTCGCAACACTACCCGCAACAGCAATATCAACATGACGAGATATCTACCTCGAATGCGCAGTCTTGCATTTATCGTCGGTCTCTTGGCGCTGCATCAGCGTCCCTCGTCGGCGTTCCAATGTTCTATCATCAGAAATCATCGTCGTTCTATCGACGGCCACGCAAACTGCAGGTCCCTGCTTTCCCAACTCCATCAGACATCAGCCACCGACTTTGAGGAATGGACCATCCCACAGCTCAAGGAATTCATCGAAACGAACGGATGGAACGAGCGTGGATTATTCACAAGAATGAAGCGCAAGCAGGACCTCCTGGAGTACTGTCAATCGATGGAACAGCAGCAGCAGCAGCAAGAGGAGGAGGAGGAGGAGGAGGAAGGAGAGGAAGAACAAGCCACGCCCACAACAACAAAAGTAGAAGCAGCATCTCCGGTGCCAACAAAAGACGAGCCGCAACAAGCTTCATTGCAATACGAAGGTCGGCTGCCCTCCCGTTCCGCAGATTTCCGTTGCGGCTTTGTCAGCATCATCGGTGCTCCCAACATGGGCAAATCGACGCTCCTCAATGCCTTGCTGCAAGAAGATCTGTGCGTGGCCACACGACGGCCGCAAACGACGCGCCATGCCATCCTGGGAGTTCTGACGACTCCCGAGTGCCAGGTGTGTTTGTTCGACACGCCCGGAATCATCGATGAGCCGGCGTACAAGCTTCAGGAAGGCATGATGGAGGCCGTAGTGACGGCCTTTCGCGACGCCGATGTTTTGCTTGTGGTCACAGATCTATTCAGCACACCCATCCCGGATGATGAAATATTTGAGATGGTGAAGAAGAGTGGTAAGCCGACCATCGTGATCGTGAATAAGATTGATTTGGTGGGCAGGGTCAATCCCAACTCGGCTTTCGTGGAAGGAGAAGAAGGTGAAGAATGCAAGACGGTGACGGTTCCAGAAGCGGTGGCGAAATGGAGGCAACTGTTGCCAGGTGCCCTCGCAATCTTACCGATCGCTGCATCGGAGGGTCCCACCAACGAGGGAGTTGTGGCGTTGCGTCGGTTGTTGGTGGGAGGACCAGATCTGCCCGCCGCAATTCGAGAGATGGGACGGCCAGTTCCAGGGATGTTTCGACAGGAAGCCAAATTTTTGACAGATGACACAGCCAAGTCTTTGTTGCCCAACGGTCCCCCATTGTACGATGAGGAAGTACTGACGGACCGCCCGGAACGGTAAGTTCGCGGTGCTGTATCACGTTTCGAACCGCGCGTTCGGCATCGACGCGCACATTGCCGTCATTTCTTGCATCGCCCTTCCGTCGTTGCGTGCATTCCAGTACTGTCCTCCACTCAAACCTATCATATGTTGCTCTTCTGTCTTCGCGTCTTGCCTACCCTCACGTGCCTTTTTCTCTTCACGTGCAGATTCTTCGCATCTGAGATCATCCGGGGTGCATTGTTCGAAACCTTCAAAAAGGAGCTTCCGTATTGCTGCGAGGTTCGGATCAATCAATTCAAGGAACCATCGCCAGCTGACAAACGCCCAGTCATCCGGATCAAGGCCGATGTGCTGGTAGAACGTGATAGCCAGAAGATCATCGTCGTTGGAAAGAACGGGAGTCAAATCAAGGCGGTTGGGATCAAGGCGAGAGAAAAGTTGGAGGAATTTCTGAAAATGAAGGTGTATCTTGAGCTGCAAGGTGAGTCACCACGCCCATGTGATGCTGTGTTCATTCAGTGTTTTTGTCTATTTCGGCTGATCGCTCCTTCGATGATCACTGCTCATCTACTCAACCTCCCAACATACATCCGGCCTTCCCCATGCACATATTATGCGTTCATCCATGTGATTCTGCTCTTTACTCGATGGCACGAAACAGTCAAAGTTGACAAGGATTGGAGAAAGAATGAATCCCAATTGAAACAGTTTGGCTACCTGCGGCGAAAGTAGGACTCGTCGTCTCTCCGTAGCGACAAAGAGGTCCGTTGCAAAGGACACATGAGATAAGTTTCATGGTGGTCTTATGGTCAGTTGCCAACAGGCGACTATACTTGTCCGATTCTTCTCTTTCGTTACGACGAGTATGACCGTAATGTTTGTTTACCGTTGTACACATGATGCACAAAGTGTCAGAGAGCACGTAGTCTCGTCCACGTCCAGGCAGGTGCTTCATGGCAGACGAGCAAGCATCTCTATTACCAGAAGGATATGGTTGCTGTCAAGCGACGGCAGACCTGGAGGTGAATGGTGCAAAAAAGCCGAAGCCTCTGCTCCAGACCGTCCCGCCGTTGGTTTGCTTCTGGGTTCTTTGCAACATCATAGGTTCCTCTCGTATTTTATGAATGTACGTGCGTACCCTATGCTAGAGTGTGTGTGATTGCGTGCTGGTACGCCGTCTGAGCTTGTACTACGTGTTTGCTTTGATCGGATGTTGCTTGTTCTTCCCCCACGAAGAAGAGGTGTCAATCATAAAGCATGCGCATCTCATGTGTTCCCGAGTGCGCCCCTGCTTTGTCTGCGTTGTGTCTTGCTTGTATGCGTCTGATTCTTGTTGTTCTATTGCTTGTATGTGCGTCAATTCGTCCATTCGTCCTTTCGCTGATTTTGTGCCTTGTCGAATCTACTTGTGCGAGTACTTGACATCAAAGGGTTTGATGTTGCAGAGCACACTCGTACATGTTGTATGTAAGTAGAGTTTGGTGGAGCAATTGTGAAGCCAATGAAGGCGATCACCAATTTCCATTCCGTTCCGTTCCATCCCGTTGCACTGCCGGTGCTGAAGTTGATGCTGGCCACTCACTTACGCCAATCGTTGTCGTTTTGGGTCTGTTGCACCAGTTGGTTGCTGTGTCTCCGGGCTAGCACTAGGCTGTTGCGGGATCGGAGACGGGAGGGGTGGCGATGTCGCCTCGCCGTAAGGCCCTGGGGGTCCATGATTTCCGCCCATCCCGCCCGGTGGTTGGAACATCGGATGTTGATGAGAGTTCGGGTGCTGCGGTGGAGGAGGAAGCTGGGCTTGATACATTTGCTGGTACAGCATCCACGATTGCTGAGACTGCTGATGCGGGGTCGCATGTGGGTGTGGCATGTGCGGCGGATGGTGGGGGAACGGCGGATACTGACCGTGTGCTGGAGGTGGCATTCCGCCGCTTTCTGCCATACCCTTGGCACGCTTCTGTTGCTGAGCAGCGGCTTCACCGGCGGTTACGTTGCCCTGCGGCGCTCCATCCTCTGTGCCACCAGCCGGCTCTTGTGGAGGGGATGCCGGCGCAGGTGATGTTTGCGGTGGCTGCGGCGGCGGCGGTTGCATATGCGGTGGCGGTTGCATATGTGGAGGCGGAGGCATGTGCGGAGGTGGCGGCATGTGATGTCCGTACTGCCACGGTGCGTGTGGGTGTGGGTGGTAGTGCTGTTGGTGCTGGCGTTGCTGCATGTGGAAGAAGTACTGCTGGTGACTCTTGAGTGCATGCTGATGCTGCTGCGCTGCATATCCCATTTGGTTGTAGTAATGCTGGTTGGGATCGGGGGGTGGCATGGGCGGTGCTGATGTCCCTGGCCCTGTTAGCGGTGTGTTTATGTACAACGATGCGTCTGGTGGAATGACGGCAGCCGTGGCTTCTCCCGCACCTTCATATTCCGCTAGATCCAGCCAGTGAATCGAAATGCTCTTGCATGAAACCTTCGCCAGGAAAGTGCGACTTTCCGCGATGGCATTGATGTCATCCCCCACTTCTCCTTGGGCTTCCTTGGGCTTTTGCGTTGCATCTGCTTGTGGTGCCAGCTGCACATGTCCGGCACCATCGATGGCTGGTACGTCCACGTGCGGAACTGCATTGTCTGAATCGTCTTGGAGCTTCAGTGAGGCACCATTTTGTTCAGTTTCGTCCAGCTGGCCTTCTAGATTGGGAGTTGCATCATCCGCAGGGGCGGCAGGTGCAACGATATCTACAACTGCTGCAACAGCTGCAGCAGCGGGAGGCTTGCTGTCGGTGCTCGCGTTTGCATCGGTTGCAGTGCCTTTCTCAACAGCCACAGGCGTGCTTGGTGCTGCTACGACGGTCGATGGATCGACGGATTCCAATGCGCTGAGCAGCACGTACACGGTGCACCATGGCAGCTGGGAATGCTTGTGTCGTTCGCGACAGAACGACCGGGTTCTGTTGGTCTTCTTGCAGGCGGCGCAGACCGGGGTCTTCGGACCGAAGGGTTCCTTGACGCAGAATGGTTGCCATTGCACCATCCGGACGGTGAAGGGTCCCTCCACGTACTTGCCGTCCTCATCAGTGCATGAATCATCCAAGGTCAGGCAGATGAAGGCCGTCGTCCACGGGGGTGACGTGTGAGTGTTCCGGACCCTGCACATGTCCCTAGTCTTGAAGTTCTTCTTGCACTTCTCACAGACGGCCAACCGCGAATCTGGGAACTTCACATTGAGCGACTGCTTGAAACCTGGCGGAGTGAAGGTGAGTATGTTCTGGAAGGCGTGAAGTGGTGGAGTGAAGTGAAGTGAAGTGGAGTGCAAAGAAGTGTCGTTGCGGGTGCCATCGAAGCATTTGTTGGAGATTACCATTTGAGGGGGAAGAGCAGGAACAAGCGTGAGAAGAATTAAGCGTGTGTACTCTGCATGAATCCGCAAGATCATGCCCCCAACAAATGGATTGAAGCACCGCACTTGTAAATCGGTGTTCGTAGAGTGTGTCCGGTGGGCTTGTGTTGCTATCAAATCAACGATAGTGAGGCGGCAATATATAGCATACGAGTAGAGTACTCTCTCCGTACTCACCCCATGCGATGTTGCCTGAGGGAACATCTTCTGTTCTCCGACAAAAGAGTACACGGCCGTATGTTAATCATTTCGTACATATATGCCGTGTGCATGGCACAGAGTAGCACCATCCAGTGCGGCGACATGTATCACCATACCATACCAGAACGGCGCAGGTAGTGAAAAGGAGTGTTGGCACCATGTGAGCGGCCCCATTGCCGAAGGTTCACCCATGAGATGATGATCCGCAGGAGCAGCCGCAGATAGATCAACCCGGACACACACAGCAAATTTGGAGGTAAGAAAGAATGGCCAAAAAACAAAGCGCGAAAGTATGTGAGTATTGATTCAGGGTGGCACGACCAGATGTGAATTGTCTCATGTGACACTTCAGTGTGTGAAAACTTATAGTTCCAGTGTCACGATGCGAGTCGTTGATAAAAGTGCATTCGATGAAAGGAAGATGATCCGTGTCGAGTCCCATGTGAATCGTGCCGCATTCCGAACAACGAGGAAAGGCAACAAAGACCAACCAACATGACGCGCCGCCACGCAAAGTGCGCCAACAACACCAAGCGTTCCGAATCTTTTTCGGCAATGGGCGCCAATGGCTGTCGCTTTGCTGCTGTAGAATTGTTGTTCGATTCCTCGAAAGAGGTTGGCCTGATGTTGTCTTTGCGTGGTCTTGCGTTGCATGGAACGGGATGCTTGCATGCTGAGGTTGCTGCCTCCATCGGATCGATCGGAATCTCTGGCCTCGTGGCCGTCAAGGCGCACGTCATTGCGATGCGAAGCGTCGTCGCATCGTTTTACAGTTCGCGGTCGCAAGGTCACCAACACCACCACCACCACGTATCGTCCCAATGTCACGCACCGTGCTGTCCGTCCGATACGTCGAGTAGGGTGGAAGGCTGGTCATGGTGGCTTGTCTCTGAGTGGGGGCGGGGCGGGTGCACCTCCCTCCACTATGGCCGTACTGCCTGCTTCCTCCCTTCCTGCGTTCCTGCCTCTCTCACTCTCCCCCCAAGAGCTCCTTCTGCCGACGACCGATCGATCACCCAAGACAACACAAAGGATCGAAAGATGTTGCCGATCCTTCCTCTCTGTGTGGATCGATCGCGCGGAACCTCCTTGTGTCTGTGTTCGCCAAGAGAGTGAGCGGAAGAGATCGAGGCACCAAGAGGATGAGAATGTGTGACAAGACCAACGCCTTTTGCTGTGTGGTGGGCGAATTTTATTTTCTTGGTGAAGCGATCAATGGCAAAAAGATCGCCACCAAAATTGCTTTGTTATGTCCCACGTCCACAAAATTATTAGCCAATTAAAATTGAGCAAGGCGGGCCAACCACAGACACGTCGCAAGATCCTTCTCGTGCTTCCGTGACGCACTTGTGTACGTAGATCGTTCGAGTTGCGGAATTGAGCAAATGGGGGAATGCCGCGTTCTGCGTGCAACTGCGCCGCTGGTCATGGCTGTCGACCATGTTCCCGAAAGAAAGCAGCAGCACTCCACAGCGGACTAGAGTGCCCAGCAAGATGTCCGGATGTCTATCCGTGTGATACCATTAGACATACGACTACTAATAGTAAAATGCATGCAGGTGGCATGCTGTTGACTTCGTGAAGGCTGATCTTTGCTTCGCACACACTTCCGACCACGCACTCCAGTAGGTACGTACGACCATCATCCGAAACAGCCATGTACCAAAGTTACTATGCTGCCCAGAGATCATCGTCAGCCACACTCCAGCTCCTATCTTTGACAGAGTCTTCGTGTGCCCTCTCTCTTTCTATACTCGTTGGGTGGTATGATTCTGCTCTAGATATGTTACCGATTAGAATACGCAGTGCGGTGCGGAATACTTCGGGGTATAAATACTATTGCTATTCGGAGAAGGCTTACGATCCTGTCACGAGACCCAAGGTTTGAGTGCCAACGGTTGTGAAGCCGGTGGTTGCGCAGATCTTGCCCTTCATGGCTGGGTCGGAGTAGCTGGATCCGGAGTACGGGCAAACCTCGGACGGTTCGCCGGCGTAGATCGGGACGAACTTCTCGCAGTCGATCTTGAAGGTCCTGGTCTCGTCGTAGTTGAGCTCGTGCTCGTTGCGTGCCATCTGCTCGCTCTTCTGTCGGACCTTCATAGCCTTGTTGCGGAGATCTGCGTTGCGCTCGCTGCTCATGTCCGGGAGCTCGAGCAGGCGTCTAGCGAAGCTGGCGGCGACGATGTAGTTCTTGTGCTTGAAGGCAGTTCCCATGGCAGATCGGAGCGCGAGCAGCAGGTGGACCGGTTGCAGGTTACAGTGGGTGAAGTATGCGGAAAGCTCGGTGGCACGCACGGGGTCGGATGCGGCCTCGGACATGGCGCCCTTGATGCGGATGGCGGTGATGTACTCTCTGCAGATGACGACCATCTCCTTGACTTCGGACTCTTGCTGACGACCGGTGGTGACGACGAATGGGATCTTGGCGAGGACGTCTTGGAAGACGGCTCGGGAATCGTTGAACTTACCACCCTGGAAGAAGCGGTATCCGTTGCGGATGCCAGCGATCAGGTGGTTCATGCTGAGGTACATGCGTGGCAGACTCTCGTTGCCTGGGTGTCCCACAGTGTCGTTTCGCATGAGGGGCATCTGCATGGCAGAGCTGCCTGGAATTCCTGGCACGCTCATCATGGCACCGATGTAGCAGCCCAGCATGGGCTCCTTGACAACGGCGAAATCAGAGACGGCAATTTGACGGTTGAGCAGCTGCATGGCAGATGTGGTGCCTCCTGCTGCGATGTGATCGGCAGCGTGCGAGCTGTTGGCAGCCCAGCACCCGGCTGGCGGACGTCCGGCGACCGGCATTTGGAATCCGGCATCGTCGCCGAGATCGGCAAGGCCTGCCATCTCATCAACTTCTGCGGCTTCATCTGCGCCTCCGAAGTCATCGCCAAGGTCGCCCAGATCGTCATCCCAGGCATCGTCGTCACCGAAGTCGAGATCGTCGGCAGCGGCAGCGACGCCGCTTGGTCCGGCGCCCACGTCACCAAGACCATCATCGTCATCCCAGGTGTCGGCAACGTTGGCATTCATATCGGTAGTTCCGTGTGCCGGCTCGTCGTCGGCCTCCTCTGGCTCTGCGGCGGAGAGATCCTGGAGAGTGGTCTTCTGCACCTCGATCGTTGGCCAGTTGTCGGCTCGGAAGATCGGCGTGGGTGGTTGGAGCAGGCGTCCGCCGCTCTTGTCGGTTGCACCGATGGCCTGTTCGACACGCTGTGCGAGAGTGGCGACATCGCCCTCGTTGGTCTCGATGGCGATCTTGATGCGATCGGCATCATCGGTCAGACCGTGGATGCTGGCGCAGATGTATGCCAATGGCAGATTACCGCTGGACTCCAAGACGGCGACGCGTTCTGCTGCGTCACCCAGCAGTAGCGCGTTGTGGTAACGACCCATGACGTCGCCGCGCATGTTCGAGATCTTGAGCATCTTGCGGAGTTTCTCGGTGTCTCCCGTGATGAGGTAGAGGAAGGAGAGACGGTCGAAGTCCTTGGTGCGCTGGTAGCTCATCTCCACGACCTGGTGGTTTCCCTGACGCAGGGCCTCGCTACCGAGCTCACCCCAGATGTCGCGGCCGGATTCGGACTGTTGCTCCAGGGCGAAGGCAGACTCCATGGCGGCCTCGATGTCTCCGCAGGCAAGGGCGAGACGGAATCGCGTCTTCGGCTCCTGCACGAAGTGCAAGGCAACTTCTGGGAAGCCCTTCTGCTGCAGGTACGCGACGATGGCGCGGCCGCAGAGCTTGCTGTTCTTGACCATGCGCATGACCTGGCCGTACTTCTTGTTGGCCAGCGCCAGCTTGAAGCGCGCCTCGGTGGTGTCGATGCTGATGATGCGAGCACGGGCCTCGCGATCAAGGCAGTAGAGCTGGTCCTTGACGGCACGCATGGCGTAGAGCGGAAGGTCGAGCGTACGGATGGTGCCGGTGTCTCCGGATGGGAGGCAGTACTTGACGTGGTGCAAGGTAGTGTAGATGAAGAGCTCGGAGCTGGTGCCGCCGGATGGGGAGACGTCCCAGCATCCGCTCTTGATTCGGACGTTGTCGGAGATGCTGCAGAGCTGTTCGAATTGGCGGTTGGCGATGACGACGCCGTACTTGCAGAGGATGGCGACCTTGGATCCATCGGGGCTCCAGACCACGTTCTTGATCTTCGGAGCGGCGATCTCACCGAGAACGCGGCGGGACTGCACCTCGAACAGAATGGCTCTGTCTTCGGCACGCAGGATGATGCGGCCGCTGGCGCCTCCCTCCAACAGGGCATCGACATTTGGAACCGGTGGCTGCACGCGCTTGGTGGTCTCGTTGTTGAGGTTCTTGATGACGATCTGGCGCTGGTGACGATCGAGCACGGCGAAGCGGTTGCGACCCAGGAAGACGGCGGGCCCCAGGCAGGATCCGCGCTTGCCGTCGGTGACGCTGCCGCTCGCGTTGGTCAACGAGAAGGTGATGAGTTCGTAGGTACCGCCATCGACGTCGCTGCAAACCAGAATGTTGCCCTCGGTTGGGTTGTGCTGGTTGTAGGCCAGGTAACGTGGGGCAGATCCGATGCCATCGGTCTGGGCCTGCTGGCCGACGCGGCGCAGGGATGCGATTGGAACGTCGACACCAGAGATGCTGCCCTGTCCACGTGCGTAGTCGTGGAGGAAGAGCTCGCGGCCGCGGACGTAGTAGAGCTTGTTGGTGGGTCCGTGTGCGCTGGCCGGGCGCTCCCTCTCCAGCTTGAACACGATCATACCGGAGTCATGACCGGCAGCAAGAAGGTTCTGGTTCTTGTGGGCGGCCAGGATCCAGAATCGGTCTCCCTCGCGACGGAAGGTTTGGACGCCGACGCGCTTGGAGACGTCCCAGACGCGGATGCTGCGGTCCTCACTGTTGGAAATGACGAGGTCGTGCTTGGGGTGGAAGAGGCAGCAGGACACGTTGTTGGCGTGACCGCGCAGGGTGTCGACCTCCCAGGCCTTGGTCTCGGACATTCTCCACAGCTTGACCTGACGGTCGTCGGCAGCGGATGCGAGAAGCGGCAGGGTTGGGTGGAAGCTGGCCCAGTTGACTCCGCGGTCATGTCCCTCGAGGACGTACTTGACGACGACGTCATTGGTTCCAAAGAGCTCCTGCTGGACGTTCATGGCGGCGGATGATCCACCAGTACCTCCACGCATGGGGTCCATGACGGCCGGTTCGCCCATCTGCTTCTTGCGCAGTCCGTTGGTATCCCAGACTCGGACGGTCTGGTCCAGACTGGCAGAGACGATGAGGTCCTCGGATGGGTGGAAGGCGGCGCACATGACGTAGTGGTTGTGGCCGGTGAGGACGCTGAGGCAGGTTCGTCGCTGGAAGTCCCAGAGGCGCACGGTCTGATCATCGGAGGCACTGAGGATCCATGGGAATTGCGTGGCGTTGGGGTGGAACTGCACGGTGCGGATGTAATCCAAGTGACCCAGGAGGGTGAAGAGGCAGCGGCGCAGCTTGTAGTCCCAGACCTTGATCTTGTAGTCATCTCCACCGGACACGATGAGTGGTTCCTGAGTGTGGAAATCCACGCCTCGGACTGGGCCATCGTGCTCCTCGAAGCGATCGATGACCGTTCCCACACGGTAATCCCATCTGCATTCATCATCACAAGAGTTGGCAGAGTTGACAGAGTCGGCAAAGTTGATACCATTGACGAATGGAGTAGAGCGATCGAATGGGTGGTCGTGTGAGTGTTGGGTTGGATTGGAGTGTGTTGGATTGCGTTGGAGGGAATCAGTGAATGCCATGCCAAGCCAATCCAGGCCATCGCAAGCGGAGTGAAATTATCGGATGGTGTGAATAGCGGTGGCAGTTGTGCCTCTGCTGCTTGGCTCCAGGAATCCAGGGATCCATGGCCCATCGATGTTGCGCCGGCAAAGTCAGAGTGCATGAATCGTCGACACCTAAACTCTTGCAGAGTATAATGCTCGCAAGCAAACCATACTCACAATTGAATGACACCGTTGTGCAAGGACGCACAGACCCACGGTCGGACGGGGTGAAAGGCGAGCCCCTTGACGCGGGCGGACTTGGATTCGAACTTGGTGAGCATGATTCAAGTCGCTGTTGCTGCTGCGATTGTTGTTGTTGTTTGATGCTCTTGTTGCTTAACAGAACAAGCACGTTGAGGGTTGGGTGCAGCGCTTGCTTTGTCGTGCGAGTGTGGGTGGGTGAGACAGTCTGCGGATGACTCCGGAGAGAAGATGGAGTACGACCTACTCGTGCCCCCCTTGATGATCTTCCTTCGTGCTTGTGTTGGAGCCGAGCGTTGCGGTTGGGTGCATGATCTTTCTGCCTCACAGGCCACCATGGTCATGGTGCCGGTCTCGCTGCTTCTTGGTTGTTGGCACATCGGCAGATGCAGCAGACACAAATGCTGTGTCTTTGGGACATTTTCAATCGATCAATCCGACCCAACTGCGGCTCGTCTGTTGTTCGCCCCCAAAACGTGTATTTGCGTTCTTGACATGCGAACCCAAAAGGGGGTAGATACTCCGCTCCCTTCGAATGCCCCTAAATATGTCTGACGCAAGATCGTGGGACTGGTCGAAACGTTTAGATAAAAGGGGGACACATGTTTTCACGCACAAAAAAGGCGTGCTTGTGGGGTGCCGGTCGTGCGTTCCACGGTTCTGGCGTGTCCGTAACCGAGCCGCCACCACGATAGCCGTTGTTGTTTCTGCTTCGTCGTCGTTCTCTCCCCCTCTCTCTGTCTTTGGTGTGCTTGCGTTGTTGTTCATCTCGTCACGGTCAACAGCGCCTGTGTGCCACATCAATTGTCGCAATCGCTGCCACCGTGTTGCGCCAAGAAACGGGTCGAGGACACGCACAGAGGCACCCCAGCAACATTGCCAAGTTGATTCGCTGTATCATCCATCATCGCAGCGCACGTCGGAGCAAATAGGGACAAGAACAAATCGAGTACTATACTCGAATACTCCACTTCGCTGGTCACACCCTCGCATTGATACGATCACGAGCAAAGTGGCACGTTCAAGTTGAGCGCTGAATTCCGCAGCGCCCTCTCTGCGTGTCTCTGTGTGTTTGCACAAGCGATCTTGATCCGGTGTCTGGACAGTCACCAGGGCTGGGTTGTGATCAAGTCGAAGCGTCCGCCCAGTTTGCCACGACAACCGAGACGTGAAGTCTGCTGCCGACATCGGCAAGATCCACACCACGAACAAAAGGCCACACACCAGAACTCCTCTCTTGGGTTGGTCTGTGAGAAGAGTTGAGCTGAGCCGAACAAGACGGAGGGAACACAATCGAATCACCAAGAAGAGGCGTCCGCGAAACACCAGCACCCACAAAACTCAGAACACTTTTATCATTCTCACTTCGGCTCGTGGCTCGCACACGAGGAGAGGAACCCAAGGGATCGACCAACCACCGACGCAAGACACAAGCAGAGAGAAAGAGAGAGGCAGTGAGAAACGCCATCACAAGTGCAGAAGCATCAGAGCGTTGGAGGACCAGAGCATTGCTATTGGCATTGCTATTGGTATTGGTATTGAGAGTGGAAGACTCATATAATCATATTATACTATACAGCACAACAGGATACGACACTCTGTAGAGACAGCTCGCCAACAAACAAGGCAGGTTCAAAGACAGTTGAGCAATCAAAACACACAAACGCACACATCAGCGCAGCGTACGGGCGACGCGGCACAAGAGAAGACAAACACAAACCAGAAAGTAGCATGACCAGAGCCAGCGTCTCACGACGATCATCAAGCACCATGGGCTCACCATCCGTCCTCCGATCGCGTTCGCAGGAACGTTCCGTCCGCAAGTTCTCCGAAACCATGGAGAACGGCATGCAGCTCATGGACGCCTTCGAGGACACGGAACGCATCGACGACGAACTCGCCACGCAGGAGAACAACGAGGACAGCGAACGATGCGCGGAGGCGGGCAAGAACAAGAAGAGGTCCGATCGGCGAGGCCATCGCAGGGCCATGTCGGATCCGTTCGATACGGCGGAGAGCGGCGGCATCACGGATGCCGATCTCGCACACGTTCTGGCAGAGCCGTCGGAGGACGATGATGATGATGATGCCGCGTTGCCGACCATGCCCAGATTCCCCGTGGCCGAGACCAGAGACACCAATTGCTGGAGCGAGCCGTCCGTGTCCATCTTTCGCGTGCGTGGTCCCAACTACTTGCACGACAAGAAGAAGATCCAGTCCGGCAATTACCTGCTGCGAGCAAGAGGCTGCGACTTGTTCCTGTCGGACGATCCTCAGAAATGCATCATCGGAGAGTGAGTTCACCTGTCGTCTCATATCATGTGCATGAATGGTGCCGTGTTGCCTCAATTCATTGCGGTTGTAACAGATTGCGTCAGGTCGTGTCGTGCGGACAATGGAGTGATCAAGTATTTGCCACTGCTACTGTTGGAATAATCATTGTCAGCCACGGTTTGTGCTGCGCTGATGGCCCGCATTTTTGCACAGATCGCTCACACAATGTTGCGCGCACTCGGTAAATGCAAATGAAAACGCAAATCACGTTCCGTTGTCATCCCAGAAACATCAAAGGCGTTCTCGGCGGATCATTGCGAAAAGCACCCTCATTCTTGGTCCGCTTCACATTTCCGTGGGGGGTCCTGGTGCAGTACTTTGAGGTGCCTGCGAAGCTCGCGGACTTCATGGACCCCAACAAGGCCGTGGAGACGTCCATGAACGATTTCTCACCCGCCGAGGCGACGCTGGCAAAGTGGCTCGCCGGCGATGATGCATACAAAAACGAGCGTCTGAAACTCATCCCCTACGTCGCCGAGGGGCCTTGGATCGTGCGGCAGATGGTGACGGGAAAACCGGCCATCATCGGAAAGAAACTGCCCATCAAGTACAGCTACATGCCAGGAACGGGTGCATCGCAAGCGGGATTCCTGGTTGCGGATCTGGATATTGGCAATTCCTCCAGCACCGCAAAGCGGATCGTCTCCGTGTGTCGCCGGTACATGAGTTCGCTGACTGTGGACATCGGCTTTGTCATCCAGGCCAACGAACCGGAAGAACTGCCAGAACAGATGATGGGCAGCATCCGCATCCACCGAGCCGATCCTATTAAGGCGGTTACGATCGGATGATGGCACAACAACGCATGCCGAGCAACGCAGGGTCCGAATACCCATGTGGACAGAGAGAGAGAGAGAGAGAGACTGAAAGGAAGATCATCGGCTTGACCTTCACGCGCTTGGTGCATGCGCATGGGTGTTACATAGTCACGCAAGTAGTGCCGACGCGATACTCCCGCACGCAAACCATGTGCTGCAAATTACCTACATACCATCGTACGGGTACAACACTACAAGTGCAGCACAATCATAGTAAAACAGTACTGCTGGTATGAGCACGAGTGATCCAAGGAGTGCATGAAGAGAACCAGCATATGCTGGCGATCGCGTTGAACATACGAATAAATAGAGTTCGTGTATGCACTGTCGAGAGTAAATCTGAATCTACTTCTCTCTTCCAGTTGTGATCGTGAGCACAGCACTAGTCAAAGTGCCAGCACCAATACCAATTGGTGAAACACATTCACCATGGGCGGCGGCGATCATGAGAATCCTAACGTCATTTGTTTCTGCATAGTATGCGTTTACAATAGATGTGAATTTTGTTATCGTCATTGTCATCGTTGTCGTTTCCATATCTTCTTTGGTTTGTTGGTGTGGTTGATTCGTTGGTTGACGGAAGTATGAGTGCAACGGTGCTCGTCCGGTAAAAGTCCTTCATTCCGACTGTGAAACATGGCTTGCGAAAGAGTCATAATCTGTGTTTGCGCGCATGGATACGTGCGAATGCACGCGCGCAGGGTTGAGCGTTCGTAAAGCTCGGGACAAGGTCAGAATTGTGCCACCGTCTTGGTCTGTCCTGATGGGATCATGAATATCCTCGCCGGGACCACCAACCATGTGGAGTACCCATGTGATTGAGCCGAGTTGTTGGAGAATGCCACGCATGAGACCCTCACGAGGCTCACATTCGCGCACAAAGTACGAGTACTCGCATGGTGATCCGGGTACTCCGTGTCATACTTCCAATTGCGAGGAGTCGTCGCACTTACATACCAGCAAGCTCTGCCTCCAGCTTCTTCAGATCATCCTCCTCCTTCTGCTCGAGAGGTGGCAGGCTTGCGTTTGGAGCAGACGGCAGGTCCAATGGAGCCACAGCACTCGCCGGTGGCTTGAGCATCGTTGCCTCAAAGTCTTCGCCCTCCAGACCGTCCAACTCGGCAAGCAGGTCCTCATCGTCGATCATGAGCGTATCAACCGGTTGAGCCATGGCCGTGTTGATTTCCTGTGCATTCACCAACTCCTCCTTGATGTCATCCATGACGTCATCTACCTTATCGATTCCGACCTCGGTGCGAATCTGCTTCATTGTGTTGGATCCCTGCTGCAACGCCTTGTACGTGTCGGCGTTCTGGGCAGCACCCTCCAGGTTGATCACCTGGGTCATCAGCGTCATTTTCACGTTTTGTATTTTTTTGACCTCTTCCTCGTACGTCTTCTTCAGCTTCAGGGCAAAGACGGCGCCTTCCCGTGTAGAGTAAGTAGTGTAGAATAGCACGTGTTGTAACGGCATGATGAAGAGAAGAGAGATGGGAGGTTTCAGTCGTTTTGCACGGTGTCACGGTCCATGGTGGCATCGTTGTTTCATTCCGCGGCAGTGCGAGTGCCGGCGATGGTGATGAATTCATTCGGTTGGAACGTGGAAATACCATCGTTCGATTCCAGCAGCAACAAGGTGTCGAGTATTCGTTATTGCGTCATGGCAGCGTCGCAGGAGCGACGCAGTTGGGTTTGTCAAGTGGGCGCGAGGTTTGCAATGGGATGGGGGCGACCCAACGTTTATCGCGGGAGCGGCAGCGAACGACAAAGAGCAAAGTAAATCAAATTCGTTCGTTGAGCTCAAGTCTTGTTTGTGGCGAAGGTTGTGTGCAACATCATAGAGAATCACGCTGTGCAAGAATAGAAGGCACATTCTGCACATTCTGTGTACAGTGATTGATCGCAATCATCCCCGTTGCCTTGTGCACATCCATCCATCAGCTCTTTCCCATGAGCCACCATCCGCTCTTCCACGGTTAACGACAGGCGATATCATGCAAGCATGCATGCGCGCGTGCATGCACACACAGATGTCAAGAGCACCTTGATCGCACACGAGCGCATTTTTTTCCGAAACTCACCCGTTTTGTCACCCTTTGCTTTCTTCTGCCTGGCCGTTTCAACGCAATCCTTCATCTTCTTCTCCAAGAGCTTCTCTCTGTATCGCGGTACAGATCGTCGTGGTTGCGGGGCATCGAGCAACGTACATCGTTGCAGAATATAGAGGTAACAGTTGCCATACATCATATCGTTGACAACATGTCGACGCAAGGTTGCGGAAGGCAGAAGAAGAAAGACGAACGAACAAGGGTGAGACTCTTATGGTTGAAGGGCAAGACTCAAAATTGGAATACGTCAATTCCTCTGTTGCAATACGAAAATTGCCCGTGCTTACCTTTTTTCTTGGGTTTCGACGGATTTGTTGAGCTCCACGATGGTGGCCTGTGGGCTTGTCGCTGGAGCACGGACGGTTGAGCTCTTGGAGACCGTCGACTCGGTCTTCTTCTTTCCGAAAATGCTGCCAAACATTGTGGATGTATTGGGTTGCTTGCTTCTTGCTTGTTGTCTGGAGGAGTTGCAAAGATGGATGAACGAGGATGACGATGTCGAAGTTTGAGGTTGTGGATGACAGATCGTTGTCGTGTGGTTTTTGGGGTTGTTGTGGTCCTCTGTTGGTGAAGTTGGCGAAGGCGAGTTCTTCTCGTGGGAGTTGTCGGAAAAAGAGAAAATCACGTTTTTTGTGTCGGAGTCTGTTCGCAAATGACAAGAAACTGCCAGTTGCCAGTTCGCCACACGTGATGGAACGCACCCAATTCGAGACGTTCGACTCATACGACTAGGACAAGAATGCCGAGTTGGTTCACGAGAGCAAACGATCATTTCTGAGTCCCGCATTGTCACGTGTGTGGAGATGGGATTTCCTCGCTGCGGCAGTGTTTTGGTGTTGCTCATTCTCGTCACACTTTGCTGCGGTGGTCCGGAAAAAGCACCGTCTTCTTGGTTGGCAGAACAAGTCCTTGTCTTCTGGTTTGTTGGCTTGTACTACTGTTATATTGAACTCATCAAAAGCCCACCAGGGACGATCGAGTATCGTTCCTGACCCCACGCCATTTACCTTCTTGACGATGTGATGCGTTTGATTCCCATCAGTGAGAGTTGCCTGCAGGGTAGAGCGCAAGGAATCCACCAGCAGTATCGCACGGCAAAAAATCACCACAATGCGAGGTGGCCTGATGACCAACCACCAATCGTCACTCTCCACATCACTATGCACTGGGTGTCACTCTCATCCATCTTTGTGCAACATTGATAGCAGCAGACTCAAGGAGTAGCAGCCCAATCGATGTTGATAGAGTATGAATCCTTGTCCCATGCAATGATATCAGAGCTGATCACGCGCCAACACGCTACATTTTGTTGCAACATGTGCAGACCGCGCACGCACACCGCAGCATACTCCCTCTGGAGAGAGACAGAGAGAGAGATCGTACCTCCATGGTCGCGTTGTTGAGTCTCGTATCGTTGAATACGAAGCAATGTTGTACACACTCAAGCGAAAGGGGTTCCTCGATTGGGTCTCCTTCGCTGCGCTTTGTTCTCGAGTTGACTGTCTGAAGAGCTCACACAATTTTGCGCACGCAGAGTAGTGCAGTACTTTCTCATCGTGCTGCGCTTACATGCTCGTTGACGTCCTATCCATCCCAGAATTGCTGCATCGTCTCACAGTTTAGGACAAGGTGTGGTGTATCTGGTCAATAGAATAGTTGAGAATAGATCTAATACGATTATAGTATATGAGTGGTGGTGCAGTGCTCTTCTATTTGCCGGATTCAACGCGATTCAATCTCCTGGTTGCTGTTGCAAGATGCGTTCCAGACCACGAATCCCTCAGTATTGTTGAAACTTGTATAATCTAGTATTGTACTTGGAATAGAGAGTTGCCATGTTCGATTTGAAGCTGGGTTATAGTGACAATTGCTTTCATCACATGCTTGTGCAACATCAGGTCATGGCGGAAACGATGCTCCAGGATCTTCCAATTCTTGAAGCGGCCATTCACAGTCTCATGGCGAGCACGAGCTTGGCTTTTTGCTTGCTTCTCTGCTTCTGTAACAAAATCATCGGATGTCCGGACAGCTTCATCACCGCGGTATCCACGATCAGCCTCCACCATCTCACCATCATCCAAGTACTGTTTCAGCAAAGAGCGGAAGATCTTGAGGTCTGGGTGCCGCCCACAAGCAAACGGACCATTCATCCATACGATATCTCCCTTTTGGATCGACACAGCGATCTCATATCTGATTCCAGCCGATCGGAACTTGTGCGAATACCACTTGCGATCGAATGGGGTTGGCTCGTTGATCTTGAAATCAGTGCCATCAACCGTGACCAGGCACGATCTGTTCAAATCCCCAGAGTATCGGTTCTCCCACAGGATCTTTTCATGGCGACGTCGAAGAGAGACAAGCAGTGCAAAAGATGTGAGCTTGTTTGTTGCTGAAGCAATTGTGAGTGAAATGCATTCCCCTTGGACTTACCACATCATTTTTCAAATCTGCTACAGCCTTGATTGCTGACCAGATATGGAGCTTGAGAGTCTTGTCTGTGGTCCGAAGGAAGACGCATGCCATGCGCACGGATGGGTAGTGCCGCATGTAGTACAGGGCCCAAAGGAGATGCTTTGGCTTCAGGTCCCCACGACGTGCTGCAAGTGCCCACAGCACAGAGCAGAGATGAGGCGAAATCCCAAATGCAACGGTAAAGTCCTCCCCGAATGCACCTGATCGGCATCGTAGATTGGTGATGCACTGGCCAGGGGTGAGAAGGATGTAGCGTGCAAGATCAAGAAAGTCTTGCACGCTGCCGATGGAGTACCGATGAGCGTAGGCGCCATTCAACATCGGTTGGGGGATTGGATCGAAGGAAGAAGTTGGAGCTGAAGAAGTGGCTGTCCCTGCCTCTCCAAATCATGTAGAATCGGCCAACTGGAGATTCTGTGTCCGATGATGGGGTTGTCTGCTTCATCTGCCTTCTTTTGCCCATGGTTGCTGGCTCTCACCAGTAGGCGCACCCACTGGCATGGAACCATTCGCACCCCTCTGCATTTGAATTGTTGGACACAGAGCATCACGTTGTTTTCGTAGTCGTTGATTCATTTTGCCTGTGCGATGATGGTGATGCGAAGACCAAAGAGCATGGTTCTGTGGTGACTGGAGTACCCCAGTTGATGATGTCCGCCACCAAGAGATCACCTTTGGAAGGGTTGGATGGTGTTCTTCCTTCGTCTGAACTCAACACAGGAGAGAGGAGCAAGAGATGTTGGTGCTCGGCTTGGATCGTCGTTGTGAAGCACCCTTGGTTCGTGTGTCTGCTTCCGTTGCATGTGGCAACGCAAATCGAAGAACAGGCCGATCGGCCAAAGCGCACCTCTGCGATGAGCTGTCCTGCGACAGGGTCAACATGCTGTTTGGTGGGACTGGCTTCGACACAAGCCAATGACAAGTAGAGTCGAGTACTCCACTCCACACCATTTCAAATCGAGGAGCCAAAAAGGCGTCCGACAAGTACGCAATTCGCATCCGACAAGTACACGATTTCCATCCGACAGATACTAAATAGGCAAGGAAAGTAACGTTTTTGTAACCGTCGGACTAGAACTTTTGACTCGTCGGAGTAGAAATGGCGAACCACAAACTCTATCTTTTGATTTCTACGTGAGCTACTACTGACTGTTGCGTAGGAAAGCACACATGAGACTTGTCGGCGAAAACCAGGTACTTGTCCCCCCAAAAACGAATACCGTCGGTTCCTAAGAATTTCTTGTCGGAGGGTCAATATACAGATTTGAAGACATCGTTCCAAGCGAGCCGTCCAAAGCACATGAAGCTGAGTATGCTCACCAAATCCAACTGAGCTCCCACAAAAAGCAAATTCGACCCACGAGGAAGTTGCATTCCGAACCAAACAGGATGATGGCACCTCATGCCCTCATGTACGCACCACGATCCTCCTCATCTGTGCAATACTGCTGATTGAAACAGGCAATGACGGATGTGACAGCCTGGATGCTTGCCGTAGTCTGGCTGCGTTGCTCCTACCTGCGTGCTTGAATTGAATAGACAGCTGATTGATCGATCGATGATACCATCTCCCAGCATTGGTCGAGTTGTTTGAAGCGCTGCACTCGCAGTATCTGCTGTAGCAGGGGTGTCCATCACAATCCCACAATTCAGCTTACCTCCAAGATGGCACAAATCCAAGTTGCTCGAGCTCAAAGGTGGTCACCCGCAGGAGATCACGCTGCATACATCATCAAAGGCTTCATCTCCAATCCTCCTCGCTTCCAACCAACCAAGGAAGGCTTCTCAAACTTCTGGGAGTCGCACGTCGAGTGGCACAGCCTCTACAGCCAGAAGAACACGAAGAAGAATTTTCTCAATTGTTGGGCCCGTCTGCTGAAGTTCCTCGAGAGTGGAAAAGGTGCGTCCGTTTTGTGATGTTGCCTGTTGTGACTATTATTGTGATCGCCGACTGTCCTGACATGCTCGTGGACCAAATCTCTTCTCACACAGCTCTGATTTGCTTCGCTGTGCACAGGATTTGGATCTGATTTTTGCAAGAGGTGCGGTCTGGATTCCACAGAACGCCTCGCAGAGTTGCGTCAAGAACGCGGGATCAATCTCAACTACCGACCAGCACAAGGCGCTGTCAACAACACCAATGCCAATCACCCTCCTGCTGCTGATCTTGCTCGCGGTTCTTCTTCGGACGACGACGAAAGTTACCTTCCTTCTGTTCATTCTGATCGTCTTGGTTCTGCTGTATCTTCAGACAGCTTGGAGCTCGACCCAGGATTCGTTGACGACGATCTCTCTCAAGCTACCCCACCATTCATTATGCCTCGTCGTGGAGTTCAAGGCCCTCGTGGACCCCCTGTCCGAGACGTGAGCAAACCAACACCTCCTCCTGCCCCCAAGCGCGACGCCACACCCAACGACAAGACCATCGTGGATGCCATGAACAAGATGGGAATCCGCAGTGCAGATCGCGCCATGAGCCCTGCACTGGACATGGTCAAGCTCGGATCATTCACTGAACGTGCTTTTGATCCATTGACAGCTGCAAACGGAACAGGGCGCTACAGGGAGGGGATTCACATGTTCGTGGTCCTGGATGCAAAGGTGGATCCGGATTCTGTGGCGCTGTCTACGGAGGATGAAGGATGGACACTGAAGCTGACCTACAAAGTGCCAAAGATGTACTTCACAGCAGAGTGCATCTACGGAGTCTATGGTTATGATAAGGGTTTTTCTACAAGCCTTGCGGCAGCTAAGAATTATTTCCAGGACCTCGCCCGGAAGGTCACCGATGATGCAGGCGAGCTCGTCGTCAGCTGCCAGTTCAGCCTCCCAAGGAAGATCGACAGTCTCTTCCGCAACGTCAAGACCAAGGACCTCGAGGAGCCCAACTTCGAGATCGTGGAGAACTACCTCGGAACCACCACGCTGGTGACTTTCTGCTTTTTCCAAGAGAGCTTCAATCAGCAGCAGTTTGGGACGGCTGGTCGTCGTGGCGTCCGAGGCTTGGATGGGATGGTGTACTCCTTCAATCCCACCATGCCTGCGCCCGCCATCCCGACCGCGCAAGGATTCAGCTCCCACCCCTTTGGCCATCCTTCCCCAGCCCAGCCAGGCGGCGCCAGCGGCAACCATCATCCTGCTCCGTTCGAATCTCCGATTCCAAATCCTGGTGGCAGGTTTGCCAGCCCTGCAGCAGCCACCCAGAATGCTGCCCAGACTGCTGCGCAGACTGCTGCGATTCGCCAGCAGATGGAGCGCGAGGCCGCGGCCCAAGTTGCTCGAGCGCAAGAGTTAGCTCGCAAGGAACGGGCCGAATGCGAGGCTCTCTTGCGTGCGGCAAAAGAGCGCTCCCAGCTGGATGCTCAGGCCAAGGCCCGAATTGAGCATGAAGCTCAGGCCCAGTTCGAGGCCATGCGCAACGAAGCTCATGCTCGCGAGCAGCATGCGCAGGCCCGGTTGGCTGAGCTTGAGGCGCAGCTCCGTCAAGCTCACACCAACGCATCCCTGGCTGCCCACAGCTCCAGTGGGTTGCCTGGTGGTGGCGTTCCCGACCCAGTCTGGAGCTCTTCTCAATCCAGCAGTGCTGGGAGCTCCATCCCCACTGTCGAGATGGAGATGACACCTCTGACAGGATCAGTGCGCCCCCGCAATGGCGAGGACGCCCCACGTCGTGATGATGTGCTCCGCCTGAAAGTGGATGAGGTATCAGGCGGAGCTGCAGCAGGAATGCCTGATGGAGTGAATGGCAGTGTTGTGTCTGCCGATGCAACAGGGCACACTGTGAACGCCTAAGTGCAGCGCAACGCAGTACACCGCATCAGCCTGGATGCGTCAACAACAACAACAACAACACCGCATCAGCGTGAATGCGTCAACAACAGGAACATCACACGAGAACCAGCAAAGCAGGCAGACATCACAGACAGAGAGCGCTACTCCCCAGAGTAGATCACACAGAATAACGACAACAGTACGAACAAAACCAAAACAAACACCAAAAAACAACGAAAACAACAGAAACAGAAACACAAAGGAGAGAACTAACTAAGTACTCAATAGTAGTAGGAACAAACAAAGTACCATGATGGGTGCACATCACATATTTATGTCTAATCAAGTACCTAGTCTTGCCAATTCCGACATAAAAAGTAAGCTTTTCTCCTTTTCCGACAACTCCGTGGATTGCCGCTTGTCGTTGTTGTTGTTTTGTGGTGGGTGGTGCGCTTCTGCTTCCTTTCTCTCCATTCGCCCGTGTTTGCGCGAGGAGGAACGAGAGAAATTCGTTGTTCTGTTTCTGCGCGTGTGTGCGCGTCTCCAACCGCGGTTCTTCACGTGTTGTCACGTTGTCGCGTTGCTGTTTTTTTTTCAGGTGTTGGATCGTGTTTGACTCAGATCAGAATCTAGTCGTGAACCAATTTGCACATGTTTGAGTCATGGAACTGTTTCTGCGCCTCGATTTCGCTTCAAGTTGTTGTTTTGGTACGAGGACTGGGTTCCATCTTTCAGGGGTGGTGATGGAGATGGAGATGGAGATGAAGATGGAGACGAAGACCATGCTGGCGGATGCATTGCGTCAAACATTGACATGATCCATGAAGGTGACCATGTTCGGCTGTGGATACGACTATGATTCCCCTCCAACTACTGTGTGGCAACATGGAGTATCGCGAAATTGCTGAGGACTTCTGAGCCACTCGCGGGCTGGCAGGAGGGTCGAGAGATGGACACGGTCATTGAGGATGCGATTATCATCGCATCGCCGCATGGGGCAGTGCGCGTGCCGCTACCTTCGATGCAGACTCCTCTTGGGTATATGCGCAATCAAAGATATTCTTGCGTATTCCTGCACGGCTGATGAAGAAGGAGACTGCTCAAACACACGCATCCAAACCCGAAGAGTTGACGGTAGCACGGAGCTATTCTGCTGTTGCATTCGAGTACGTTTACTCTGTGACTATTCATCTGCTCCCCGTGCATGCATTGCTCCTCCATCTCATTCGTATCGGGATGAAGTGTGCTGCCGATGAACATGTTCGATCAAGAGAACGCCGTCATGCTCCATCAAGTCGTGACTTGGCAAAGTTGTGATGGAATGGCAATGAACGAAGACAGGACCTACAGCTAATACGAGTGCATGCGGTACGAGCATATGCCGAATCTAGAGAGAGAGAGAGAGTCGATGTGATTGAAGCCACCTTTTCGCGCTGTTCGTGGCAGCAAACTTGCTCGTGTTGCATTGGTGCTGCTCCATCCATCAGTCTATCTATACATTTGCCTGTTCCTGAATCTCACCGACGCACTCGTCGCCGAACAAGCTGTCTTCATGATCCAATGCTTGCTGCCTCCATGTACCATACTCGTTTGCATCATATGAGTACGAGTACGGGTACATGTCTCTCTACGGGCTCGCATCGTCCACACGTGACAGGACGAACAGGCCACCTGGAGCATTCTGGCGAATAATAAGCATGTCATCATCCAGGAACGTGACATCAAAGTATCCCACGTCATCGGGTAATTCAAATAGCTTGGGCAGGTCAAAGCCCAGCGGTGGCAAGACTCCAGAAGTGTCTTGACCCAGCAGCTCAACCGGCTCCAGCTTGACCGATTCAAAGTCCAAGCCGACTCGCATGGGCTTGCCCAGACGTGACGATCCCCGTGTTTGGACCTTGGCCCGCAGCAAGGACGACGGAACCATGGCGGGCGGGAGGAGATTTTGGATTCTTGGGATGGCGTCGATGATGTTGGTGACGATGGGCGGTTCGAATATTTGATAGATGGCACCCACCGAAATCAAGGGATTGGCACCCAGCACCAGCACATCGCTCGCCGTCGTCCATACCATGCGCCAATTGCCAGCCAATGGCGATGGCGTGGCGGAATCCCCGTCAATACCTTGCGCGGCGTTGGTTTCCAAGTTGCGATCCTCCAAATCACCGATCAATGTATCCATCAGCGAACGTGCCCGGGGGCTTGCGCCGAATCCGCGATCGTACGATGCGCCCATCTGCAAGAGCTTGGTCTTCAGCAGCGCAGTTTCTGCCTTGGTGGCATCATCGGCTTGGGCTGGTGCGAACGAGTCGCTAACCACGTCCTCGTCCATGGAGGAGCGCAGTTGGCTGGCGGAGGCACCAGGTTTTGATCTTGATGCTGCCATTCCTGTTGCTGCACCAGCGGTGCCTGCGATGGAGGCGGAACCAACGAAAGCAAGAGAAGGGACGTTGCTTGATCTCGTCCGCGAGAAAGAAGCTGGCACCAAACAGTCGCAGAAGCCGCGGATCGAGCCGACCACTGCCAAAAGCAGAGCTGTTCTTCGTACGTTCATCATTGCTGCCGTCGGTGTCGGTGTCGTCGTCGTCGTCGTTGGGGTCTGCTTGAGCAAAATGATGACTGTATCTTTTTGTGGATGCGATTTCTTTGTTGATGGGATGTTGGTGATGTGTCGATCACGTTGGGGTTGGAACAATCAGAAAGCGTGGGACAAAAGGGCTTCGCGAAGTCTTCTGGTTGAACTGCGTGCCACAAGATACCAATTTGGATACATGCACCCGACGACGGTCAGATAGAATGATTTCGACAAGACAGCCACACGGGGCCGACTTTAGCCCAGCCGTCCGTATTGTATGGAGTAGTCGTACCATATTCGAACATAAGACATAGCAGAAGATGATAGAGAAGGGGATGGATTCGACTAGAGGAGATGAAGACATGGTTATTCGTAGAGCATTGAATATTCTTGGATCCTTGTATGCACGCTAGTACTGATGCATCTCTTGAAGCGATGGGGCGCGGGACATCGCGGTGCTTCTTGAATAGAAGACGGCAAAGATCCAACAGCCTTTAGAGCTCATCTACCATACGACCAAGCACTTCGTCCCATAACAACTGCAGGCCATTTGGCTAATGTGATGCTCCATGAATGAACGACAATGGTAGGTATGTTTGATCACGCCGCGTCACTACTCGTTCGTCGCGCAGACAAGGTACCTACACCCACAGGATCTGCTCCTTGCGACGACCAACTCGAACGGTGTCACATTTTGAAATTCGAAATGCAGGAAAGCGACCCACACCACTTGAAAAGACCGACACCATCATCACAACCGCTTCTGCCATCACCAGTGTGAACTTCTGCAGAAGACATCATGGCTCATACCACAGTCGTATCAACCCAGAATAAACCTTGGAATACGCGCTCTCTACGCGTACATTCCTGCGAGTATTATTGCCAAATACTGCATGAGGCATGAGATGACGCGAAGGAATGCAACCGCCAGAGAGGTAGCGGCGGCATCCAACAACACTACCAGCAGGAGCAACAACAACAATGGCAGAAGATCTCGCAATGCCGGAACTATCATCCTCTGTGTGATCGTCATTTGCGCATTCTGCGTCATCCTGAATGCGTCATTCACATCGCATCTGCTTCAAGCATCAATCTCAACCTCAACATCCGCGTCGATGGTGTCGATGGCTTCATTTGGATCCGCGGATCCTTGCGCAACAGCAGCAGCCAATGATGGCCATTCGGCACAAGTGCATCAAGAACAATTGCAACGCAAACCACGTCTCCTCTACTGCGGTGGTGGTTACGCCTTGAATCGCAACTTCCGGCCCGTCCTGCGCTCCGTATTTGCCGACTATGAATGGATCGACCTGACGGCATCCGTGTCGTCCGCAGCGCAGGGAAACAAGCGCAAGCAAAACCAGCCGACAGTCCATGATCAAGCACTGGTGGGATGGAATCAAACCAAGTACTACGACCACGTCGAGTCTCATCCGTTCGACATCTTCATCACGAACTGGAAGATGGATGAATGTCAGCAGAAGGGCGGTGGCATGGTGGCGACGAAGATCATGCAGTGGCTGCATCTGTACTTTCGTGGCAAAATCGTCTTTCTCAATCCAGAGGATGGCCTCAATATGGACGTGCCATTGGAACGACCTCACTTCTACGAGCTGGGTCCGCAATCCACCGCCACGGGGCGAAGGAATCACATGACGATGACCTTTCTGCAGGCGGCCTTTTGGGCGCAGGTGCCAATGCCGGACAAGCAATCCATTTTCTTGACGAGCGGTCTGCCACCGCAGCGAGAAGAGCATGGTGATGAAAGAGCGAGGAAGCTCCTCATTTACGCTCATTCCAACTGCGTCGAAGTGCGCGAAACGGCCTTTCATCGTATTGCGCAGTTAAATCTCGGAACGGCATACTACGGCGGACGCTGCCAAGGCAATCGCAGAAGTACTTCTGCCACCGACGCATCCCCACTTTCTGCAACGGTGGCTATCGAACGATACGACAACACCGTCAAGTTGAAGAACTGGGAGGACAATCGTCACATCTTCCGAGAATTCAAGTTCTGCTTGACGATGGAGCATGCGTCGGCACCTGGATACATCACCGAAAAGATATTGGTGGCATTCTGGGCGGGATGCATCCCCATCTATTTCGGCCCGAAGGATCAAATTATTGAGATCTTCAATGAGAATGCATTCGTGTACTACGATCCCAAGCATCCAGAGGTCGCACTGCAACGCATTAGGAACATAGCGATGGATCCAGCTGAGTATGATAAGGTGAGCAGGGCATCGATCCTTGCAGACGGAGCAGCAGAAAAGTTCTTTTCCTTTGACGAAACGGTTGCCAACGGGAAGCTGCGGGAAAAGATTCGACAATTTTTGGAACTGCCACCATGACCACATCGACTCGATCAACGCGATGCGTGACGCAAAAGATCCGAAAACACAAGAGGCGCAAGAAGCACAAGAGGCACAACACAAGATGGATCGTACGCACGGGTGCGCGTCGTGACCAGAGAAACGTTCTCTCGTTATCGCGACCCTGTTCATTCAGCAGATGCTTCATAGAGAGCGCGAGTATGGTGCATACGAAGGCGAACGCAACGACAAGACAAGACGACAAGATGCAAACGCAGTCGATTTTTGCAATCTTCGGACTGCTCCTGTTCTGCCTCCATGGATGCGCTGCATTCACGTTGGATGGAGATCGTGTCAGACATTGTGCTGGTGCAGGGTGCGTTCGGATCTCCAATCATAGATGGCACAAACATCATCGACGAGTTTCTTCGGCCAGCATCGTGTCGTCAGTTTCAGAACAATCAGACGATGGCGGGATCGCAGGTGAAGACACGATGAGCAAGGATATCTTGATGCAAATTCAGATGACTTTGGACAATGCCAGTGATGACGGCGACAACGACAACGACAATACTGTATCGATCGACGACGTCTACAAGTCACTGTCGAAGTTCATGCAGAAGTTCCCGTTCGCCGCAGTGCTTCCCGTCCAGCCACTCCAGTACTTGCCCACTGATGATGACGGAGTTGATGTGCGGTTCCTGCGAAAGAAGACCGAAGAAAAGGGTTCTATCGACGGTGGGATACGATTCAGCATCGAACAGCAAGAGGATGGCAACAGCATCCAGATTACCGCGCGGCGCAATTCGGAAGGACAGAGTGTGCCCAAGATCTTCTCAGAAAAGCTGGTCATCACAGCCTTCGTGTCCAAGATCGGCGCTGGTCCCATCGCAGGCGCAAGCATGTCCAGCGTGTTCCATCGATGGATGTAAGAGCAAAGAGATGCATGGTCATGCATGGTAGTAGCAATTGGTGGAACGCAGCATGAGATACAAATTGGATATAGAATTGTGACTCGTTGTACTATTATGGAATTCGAAGTTTGAATGCAATCAGCATTACTACTCCGGTTGCGGTTCCACGAGCACGATCTTCTCCTCCAAACTCAGGAACTTGGCAACGTCCTCTCGCAGCTCCTGGAGGTACTTGTTGGCCGACGCCACGTTCTCCTGCCCCACCCGACTGGAGCGATTGATGCCGATCAGATCGAAGGTAACGCCGTTGGCGTATTCCGTCGCCTTGGTCTTGACCTCCTTATCGGCAAAGAACTGCTTGGCAATTCCCATTCGTATCTTTCGCATTTCGAGATCGTACGTCCTTGTGAATTCCAGCAATCCGACGAAATCCTCCGCATCGATGCGTTGCTGCATGTAGGCGACGCCGCCTTCGGGATCCGACAACTCGAAACGCACGGCACCAAAGGCCTTCGCGACGGCCTCCGGAGTTGGCACGGGCGGTTCTTTCTTGGCCTCCGCAGGCGATGGCGCCACGAATGCGGCGCCTGCCGCTGCCACAATTTGTCGCAGCACGTCGCGTCGTCGTTGCGTGGGCGCGTCTGCCTCGTTGTGGGCCTGCAAGGCTGTGCTGTGTGCCGTGGTGGACACGGGCACGGTGAAGGCGCCACAGCCGCAGCCCGATCTGCCTGTCAAAGCACTCAGCAGGAAAGTGCCGATCAGCAGCATCAACGTGGACCTCATTGCTGTCATCGTTCGTTGTAGATTCGTCCACCAACGGGTCAGTGAGAATGGATGAAAAGATGAGTTTCTGAATAGATGGATGAGTGAGTGATTGGGTGATCATACTCCTCCGACCGTGACATGTTCATCGCCCATCGATCCAACAGTATCATCAGTGCATTCTTGGTGTCAACACACGGAGATTGGTTGCCGAAGATCTTTTTTGAGGGAAATGCGTCTGATGTGCTTCAACAATGTGTTTGTTTTGGTATGTACGACTACTCCGACTGGATTCAATCCACTTAAACTATTTCACCGTATCTCCCGCCATCACCACAACCACCAAACCAAACCCAAAACAAACCAACCAGGACGCCGCCAACAGGATCGAAGAGGCAGCCGCTCCGGTCTCAGGAGTACAATTTGTACCCGGACCCAGCCATCAACCTCTTGGCATCATCATCGACAGACTCATCACCGTTGGTATCATCCTTCCTTGGTGAGATCCTATCATACTTACACTACTCTATTGATTTCTTTTGGAAGATATCATTCCAATACTGCGAGGAAGAATCCGATCCACCTTCTGATAGACAGCGGAAACGATAGCAACGACGAAGCCAGCGACAAACACAATCTCACCGTGACTACAGCTGTAACTGTAACTGAAACTGCAACAGCAACAGCAACGAGTGACATCCATCCCTCCATCGACCGACCGAGCGAGCGAGCGAAGATCTGATCAATTCAAGACATAGCTCTGTTGCAAGCACAACAAGATGGTACGGAATTATCAAAGTTCAACGATGTGGATTCAGAATCAGGCGGGTGGCTTGGCTTGGATTGGATTGCGCCGGCGGAGACCAAAGTCATCGTCGCCAATGCCATTGCCATGATCACGCGTTGATGGATATCCATAACGATGGGTGTCATCCATGTTATGGTTTGATCTCCTTCGACGGAGCAACCCGTGCAAAGGAAAGCAAAGTGATTGCATCTGTCATTCTAGTTGCAATCTCCAACAGCAGTATTATTGCATGTTGTCCACAGCAGAATGTTCTTGCATCGTGGCGCACCGCAGTCTCATCACATTTTCTGCTGCTATATTCGTACTATGAACCATTGTTCATCTCACATATCCTCGACGCAACACCTTTTGTTTCATAATGCGCTCCCACGACGCACTTTGCTTCGATATCCGTCAATCTGACGACACCAAACAACAGCTCCCGCTTTCGCTGATGCGCGCCGCGACGGGCTCCCCGCTGCTGGTGGAACTGAAGGGCGGCGATACCTACAACGGACGGCTGGTGTCTTGTGATGTCTGGATGAACATGAACCTCAGCGAAGTCATCTGCACGTCGAAGGACGGCGAGAAGTTCTGGAAGCTTCCCTCGTGCTACATCCGCGGTTCGGCCATCAAGTACCTGCGATTACCGCCGGATCTGCTGGAGAAGGCGAAGGACCGGGAAGACGAATTCGCCAGCCATGGTGGCGGGCGTGGTCGAGGAGGTGGTCGCGGTCGTGGGCGTGGCCGCGGTGGTAGAGGCGGACGGTTCGGTGGCGGACGTGGTGGTGGACGAGGCGGCGGTAGAGGCGGTGGCAGAGGCAGAGGTAGAGGCCGCGGTGGTGGAAGAGGCAGAGGCGGCCGGGGAGGTGGCCGAGGCAGAGAGTCATCGTAGTTCAGTTCCTTCCGGCCTTTTTTCTTGCGGAATGCTCGCTTCTTCTGGAGAGGTACCCCATTTCATGTTGATGTTGCATTGCTTTGCAGGCGAAGTTCACAGCTGCACCCGTTCAAGTGCGTATGCAGAGACTCTCCTCGATTCTGATTTCCCCCCTCTTCTCTGAAACGAACACACATTGTTCCAACCAATCTTGTGAACACTCGAACCGACAAAGACAACAAGATCATGTCATGCTTGTGGGAGGTTACCATAGTTTATCTACTTGTTACAGAAAAGGAATAGGTGGGTGAGGGATGCGACGCTGGAGTGCTAGTCGTCACGTTTCGAGGCGGTGCCCTTTTGGTGGCACTACGCCCTGTGACGGTGACCCTACATCAACGTTGAGTATTGTCTCTTGCTCTCTCTAGAAGTCGTCGACGCGGCGTCGGCCTTTGCTGCTGCTTCGTCTGCGCGAGGGGCTGCTCTTGGGTGGATCGTAGTTGCTGTCGCGCCTGCTACGGCTGCTGCTGCGACCGCCAGACGAATTCCTGCTCTTGCGGGTGCTGCTCTTGGAACGGCTCTTGCGCGATGTGGATCCGCCTCCACCGTCGTTGCCATCGCCGTCGCCTCCGCTGGACTTTTTCCTTGACCGGGATGACTTGCGCGAACGGGATGATCGGCGGCCGTCCTCATCCAGCAGACGGCGTCTCTTGGAGGATCTCGTGTCCCTGTACCTGGATCTGCGAGCGACCGCGAAGGCAAGGAAGGTAGCGATGAAGCAGATGAAGGAGATCGTGACGAATGCGTTCGCAAGCATCCTGCTTAGCGGCGTTTCGGAGGCCTGCGCCTTGGAGCTCTCGGAAGAGGACGACATGGACGCCGTGTTTTCCTCGGAGAAGTATCCCTCCAGCGGTTCACCGTACATCTTGTCACCGATGACGATGGACACGATGGTGCCCTGCGAATGCGCGAGAGCGATGCAATCACTTTCGCAGTTGAAGGAGTCGTGCGAGTAGAATTTCCAGCATTGGTTGATGAGATCGTCCTCGTCTGTGCCCGAGTCTCCGATGAAGTAGCCATCCTGGTACGTTGGATAATCGATGCACGATGTGCAGTACTTGAACGGTTCGTAAACGTCGTTGAGCATGGTGAGGGTGTACTCTTGCGTGGCCGACCATGTGGCCTGCACATCGTCATCATAGTAGCCTCCGCCGTCGCCATTGTTATCCCCATCGTTCTTGTCGCCTGATGCAAGGGCGACGTCGCTGTACAGGCCGTAGTCGTCGAAGGTGATGCCGAGGTCTGTGTTGGGAGTGAGGCAAAGGCCGTCCGTGTAGAGGGACATCTGGAACTTGCCTTCTGCCAGCGGTTCAACGCCGGCGTAGATGTCACCATCGTCCGCCGTTCCGACGTAGAAGCAGTCGTAGTCGGTCATGTAGGCCAATCCGGCAAGCGCCACGATGTAGTCGTAGTCATCGATGGCCCAAAGATGCTTCGAGATTTGCTCGATGTATTGGTAGAACTCCTCGCGGTAGACGCCCAGGAGTTGCCAGTTGGTCTCTGGATTGTGGCAGTCGAGACGTTCGTTTGGGGCTCCATCGTCATCGTGGTATTCATCATAGCCACCACCTTCATAATCGGGGTCGATGTACTGCGTGGGTGGGGTACGATGGGGTTAGATGCAATGTACCGAGAGAGTTGAAGGAATGGTAGAGCAGTGGTAATCGTGCGAAAGTTCATGGAAAGGCAAAAGAGTTAGACTTTCGGGCGGATGTTGACAATCGGCAATTGGAGATGTTGTCTGTGCGCTGTCAATGTCAATGTCAATTGCATCCGTCCGTCTTCACACAGATCTTCACACGTCAAACACAATGATGCGAAATGCACATATTCTCAGCGTCGTTGGCATCTGCGTCTCCATCTGCATTCATATGCCCGTTCGCATCCACATTGCGCACTGCATCGCACTTCGCCGGGCTGGATTGGCAACTTACGGCGGCCCACATCATCCATCGAGAGCAGGGCTGGTTTCCACCTTGGTTGTTGCCGTCGTCCTTGTCGTTGTTGTCATGGGAGTCACCATCTGACTTTTGGTGATCGCAATCGATGAAGCCGCCGAGCATTCTGTAGGCCTGCTGCCACATGTCGTAGTCCTGTCCTGGATCGACGTACTCCACCGCGTTGTTGCTGCCGCTGCCGCCGCCGCCACCGTACCACGCCAAGCCACGTGACACGGGATGGTCCTCCGGCATCTTGTCGAGCTCGTCCTTGGGCACCATCTCCACCGTCTGCATATCGGGCTTGTAGTTTCGCAGGATCTCCATCGTCCGTTCCTTGTTCTGTAGCTGCCGTTGTCGGCGTGCCTGTCTCTCGATCTCGCGCTCCTGCTTGGTGGGTGCTCTCTCACGAGGCGATAACGAGGCGTCGTTGGCTCTGCTCGCGACATTCTTCATTGCCGAAATGAGGGTGCGGTCGGCATTCTTGACGCCCGTCTCCCTCTCCGTTGCTCGTCCGCTAACGTTGCAGACGGATTGCGCCAGAGCGGCTGCTCCCAGAAGCACGGCTGATACTTGCACCATGGTCGTTCGTTCTTCTTGCGCTTCTCTTTCCGTTCTCCCTGCGCAGATTCGTTCGCTTGTCAGCTCCTTCGCTCGTTTGTCGAAGTGGAACGGTGATAGCGCTCTCTCTCTCTCTCGTAACGCACGCGACTCTACTACGGTCCAATCCGCAATCCGCAATCCGCAGTCCGCAATCTGCTCTGCCGTTGCTAATCAATGCGATCACAGGTGTTGCCTCCGCCGACGCTTCGTCAGGCTGCTTGTTGTCTTGTCTCCTTGTGGTCTCGTCAAAGGTTGGTGCGTTGCTTGCTTGCTCCAGTGATTGATCGCTTGAATGTCGGATTGCTTTCTTGACTTCTTGGTTGCTCTGATGTCCTGTTGTCCTGCTGTCTTGGTGTCCTCCTGTGCTGATGCAAATTGAGAGCAACTTGGGTTGGGCTATGCGGACTGAGAGTGAGGGGGGTGTCTTGTTGGTGATGCTCCGGGGGGATGCTGTGACGACGCCTGTGGATGTGGAGAATGGTGGGATGTTGCGTCTTCCTTTGGTTTGGCGACAAGGAGAAGAGGTTTCTCTTGCTCTCTCTTGCTCTCTCTTGGTGGTGCTTCTCCGATGCTCTCTGCCTTGCGGCTCATCCTCGTGATGGCGAAACAGACCATGCGCGAAAACACGAGGGATGGTGGTCGCCATGGACGACGCATTCGGCCCTGTGTTCTTCGTGTTGTTGTTGTCTGTACGTGTGGTGTACTCATGTGTTGTTTTCGTAGTTCAAATCTCCTTTGCCTTGGCGATCTGCCACCGCCCGCCAGTTTTACCATTCGTGTCGTATTATTTATATCCATGTATTAATAATGTTAATAAGCGCGCGTCAGCACCGCAGTGTTGCGTGGACGTTTGTCGTGTTCAGTCTTGTAGGTTGGGGACAGTTGTATGACATGCCGAAGGGCTAAGGAAATAGCTCTCTCAACGAACCCGAATCGGAGTGAAACCAGCACCGACCGTTAGCGTTTCGCAGCTTGTGCCGCTTCTCATGTTCAGCGTTGGGCAAGACCACGAGCATGGCAGGCTATGGTGGGATACCAAAGATACGAACGTAGAAACTGAAAGTGAAGGTGACACCTCCTCTACTCCACTCAAATTTTATATGTTATTGACAATCCAGTCGAACACAGACCGTCATTCTGCTCTCTCGAGTCCATACAGTGCTCCTGCTAGACCGGACATGAACTGAGATCCGGGAAACTGGAGATTTGATTGCTCTGGGACGACCAAGATGGTGATTGTTCTTTGCTTCTCTTTTGCAGCACAGGCGGGAATACTTGCCCACTCTTGTTGATGCTAATCTGTTGCTGCGCCATGTTGTCCCCATCCACGTGCAGAATCTTCTGTTGGAAAATGGGAATGTAGTATTATATGTGATACATAGCAATCGTTGCAACTGCCACTACTCGTTCTGTTCCTCCATTCGGATATGCTCGACGAAAGAGTGGAGCAATACCAGTTGGATGTTCTCATTGTTGCTGTGGACTTGACTGTGCGTTTGTCTCCCGTTCGAGAGAGAGAGAGAGAGAGGAGGCATGGACCTGAAATATTGTATCATATTCCTCCGTTCCGAAATGATTTCCACTTATCTTTTTTGCGACATGTGTTGAGACACCAACGACGTCATCAAAAGTGGGGGTTGCGGTAACCAAATTGCCTGTTTTTAGTGAATCTTCCTTCCTTCGAAACTCACTCGCTCGCTCGCCACTGGTCTCTGACAGTGCCAGGTACCACGACAGCAGAATGCGATACCATTCTGTGCGTCGCTCCGACAGGCTTTTATCATCGATGCGTTCCGTCCCTCTGTTCGTGGATGTCTTCCCGCAATTCTGTGTCGTGACGTCACATCAGGTGTTCGAAACCGTTCATAATTGTGGATTTTCTTTTGTTTTGGATGAGGCAGCTGTCAGAAATGTGCCAAAATACAAATAATGACAGCGCGAATTGGTCGAAGTTAGTATTTTTGCGTATTTTTAGTTGGCTTTGTTGTGTTCAGCTTTTGCAAACTCGCTTGTTGGCATACGTACTTCCGTATGATGACAGATGCTGATGGAGGCACCTCGGCTGCCACAGACCTAGATCATCACATCTCCAATACTCTAAATCCACCATTAGTATTATCTCAAACACACCACACTTGCACAATAGTGACAAGTGATGGCTTTTTCACATGTCACGTGAATCTTTCATTACTTCCTCTCTTCGCAAGTGCTCAGGGACATCGCATTCCGTCGCATTCACAGTATCTTCCCTCAACGTCTTTGCCCATGCTCTCCATTCTTGCTTCCTTCTTCCTTCCATCATGGCTTCAACAATGGTAGCGCCATGCTCTTGTTGATGCCTCCCTCATCTCTGCGTGGCTCAGTTGGACGTGGTTCCCCTCATGTGGGATGACCTCAAGACTACCACCGACGGTGAATTCTACAATTTTCTCAACAGTGATGATGACTTCTTCCATGTCCAATTGGTGCATTGATGTGGCAATCTCGTCCATGTCCATGGCAGGTGGAAGCTTTGATCATGGTTTCATGCTTGTGAAGATGATGGCAACGATGATTGGGTCGCCAACTTCCAGGCCTGCAAGTTCCGCATGTATCTGCACCACTTCACCACTGTTCCAAGTGCCAATGGCATCACTCTGCCAACATGCATTGCGCCACCACCAGATCCCACACTTGATGCAGTTGACACCACTGCAGACAGTGATGCCAGGATTTCTAAGGCTCCTGCCAATGATGATGTCCCTGCGGATGAGGCTACCAATGTTGGAATGTGCATATGTGTATGTGCATCGCTCACTCATTGTTCTCTTATACTATACACACAGACGGCGCAACTACATTCGTGTTGATAGTGAACTGTGATTGATCGAAATCACATCACGACTTCAGACACACAAAAACCACCAAAATTTTGGGGGAAATTTGTGACAACCATTTATGAGAGCATAAGGAACATTGTCTGTTCATCCATCAACAAAACATGTGATATCCCTAATGAGATTTTGGGCCCCCGATGTGACAAATTTGGCACTTCATTTTGATGTGACAAATTTGGATCGATGTGCCACATTTGTCACATCCTGTGTGTTCGCATCGGCCAGCTGAGGTGGTACTGATAATGTTTTTTCGACTTCCACACAGCGTTATCGCGGAGAGGCGCTTTTGTGTCCTCAAAACTCTTGATTGTTGTTTCTCCAGGATTGGCGTTTGTGCTTCTGTTGGTTTCCGACGACGGTGAGACTATTCGATGCTTCACAGAACTTGTTTCAGTGCTATTTCCAAGCGAAGTCTGTGATTTTCATCCAATCATTGTCTTTCAACAGTGTCTATGCACGAAGCGTTCCGGCTTGTTGATAAATAATTCATTTATGGGGTATGTCCTTAGGGTTCTGAATTCCTTATGTGGCCTTGTTTGCAGCGGAAATTGCCTGCGCCAGAAGGTTCCAGTTAAACAATGAGAGAAGCCACCACACTGGAGGACCATGTTGGTCTGGCATGCGATCTTGCCACCTACACGTGGAGGCCAACGTGCGCTGTTGATGCGAACCCAAAAGAAGTGACAAATTTGGCACATGTGCCAAATTTGTCAGCAAAAAACTCATTAGGGATATCGAGTCAGGCTTGATATGTTTCCCAACTAAACCTCAAATGACGACACCCTCGCCAGACCACTGCATCATCAATGGAATCTGGAATCTGAAGGACCATGGAAGACAACAGCTGACATTGACAGGATGTCATCATGTCACCACGTTGGCAGCTGTCTCCACATCAGATCACGAAGGCAAAGATTCAATGGCCAAGCAATATCAAGATCGTAGATATACAAGGAGGAGTTTGGACAAAACATTGACGAATACTCGCAGAGTAGTGGGCCAGTAGAGGACAAGACAGCTGAGCATGTGTCGAATACAGAGCACATATCGAGTACGAAATATTGCTTGTTGTGGACGCGAAATATCGAGAGAGAGAGAGAATACGAGTAATGGCGAGAGAGTATCTTGTGTGCCAACTCATAGTCAGAGAGAGACACCAAGAGCATCAGAGGAGCAATGTCATGAAATAGCAATTGTCATCATAACAGCCATCACTGTCTTCCACGATTGCAAGGTATCCGTCTACGGAACTTTTTAACACGTTTGTAAACGATAGATCAGGGCAAGCCCGCGGATCGGATCGTGCAAAGAAGACCACATCATTCAAGAGCAGCAGGCTGAATGAGTGAGGAAGAGGAATTGAAAGACATCCCTCTGTCCAACCCAACTATCAAACAAGAAGAAGGTGTGAGTGAGACTCCACTTCAACCACAGAAGGAAGTAGGTGCGCCCACTGTCCTCTCTAGCGCAGAAGGAAGCGCGATCGACGAGACCAACAAGGATTGGTTTGCGAGACTACGACTCGTGCAGAAGAGCATTCTCACAAATATGAAGCAAGAAGAGACAGGTGTGACGAAGAGCATTCGCACGGCCAAACAGAGCAGAGAAAGTGAGACAACACGAGGAGGAGAATTTGTGACGAAAGACATCTCCGCGGAAACACGAGCGAAAATTGAAAAAGTGATCACACAGAAACAAACGGAGATCACGAGCGTGCACGTAACATCAATGAAGCAACAGAGTAACATGGCAACATCAGCCAACGTGAACAAGCAACCTATCAAGGCGCCGCTATTCAGCGGTAGTCAGGAGGACTACAATGCCTGGGAGTCCCAAACAAAGGCGTACATGCGTGCGCAGAGAACAAGAGATGTGATGTTGGGGAAGACGAGGATCCTAACCAAGAGCGAAATTGGAGCTGCCACAGAAGCAGACAAGGAAGTATTGGAGGAGACCTACGAGCTGGCAGCCAACTGCTTCAGCGATCTGATCCTCATGATGGATGCAGAGAAGGGTACAGGCAAGCAAGCCATCCAATACAACAACCAATGCATCTCCGACATATTCCCTGAGGGGAACCCACACAAGGTGTGGAAACTTCTCACGGAGAAGTACAAGCCATCCGATGCTGCCACCAAGATCAAGCTCAAGAGGCAGTTCAACAACAAGAAGATGAAGAAGGACACTGATCCAGATGTCTACATCGCATGGCTCAAGCTATTGCACTCCTGCCTTCAAGACGTCAGGCACGAGATCAGCAACGAGGAAATGATCATGCAGCTCCTCAGCACAGTGAGTGCCGAGTACAAAGCACAAGTCGTCAACTTCGAACATCAACTCACATTCAACCCAACTGTCGTCACAATCAACACAATCAGAGCACTACTTCGCACAGTATACACAACCAACCAAGGAGGGAAGGCCTACGTCGACGAATTTCAAGACAGCAGCATGAAGACTAACAATGCTGGCTTTGCAAGCACCAGCAACTTCAAGGGAATCTGCCACAACTGTGGTGTGTATGGTCATCAATCTGAGAATTGTCCCGAACGGAAGAAGGCAAACAACAAGAAAAACGCCAACAACAACAGAAAGAATGGAAACCGAAACAACAAGGGCAAGGGAAGCAGATTCAACGGAAAGTGCTACTACTGCGGCATCATCGGACATCGCGAGGTGGAGTGCCAAAAGAAGAAGTTCAACAAAAAGAAGAAGGCCGACGAGCAGGCCAACACAGCAAAGGAAAGACATGAGAAGAGCGGCCATGAGATGGTGCTCTCTATACTGGACATGATGCTCTGCTTGGAGGTATCCGATGACATCAAGGATTCATTCTTTGATCACTTCCAACACTTCGAAAACGATGACGAAGTACACGACGACGAGGTCGTGTCAGCGTGGCTCAGCGACGAGCCAATCATCCATGAAGTCGACCAACGTCGCAAAGCCAGCTACAAGTACTGCTTCAATGTGAACAACATCATTGATCTGTCCGGCGACGCAGCTGAGATGGGAGCAGAGACCATCGCCATTGAGTTGGAAGCGACCACGAACGCAGACGATGCCGACACCAACAAGAACAGCGCGGATCAAGACAACGAAGACGTCTCTGGCGACGAGACAAACGGCGGTGAGGCGCCGCCTCCTCCAGTGGCGAGGAACAACAGAATGGGTATCATCTACGAAGACAGCAGCGATGAATCAGAACAAGAAGTAGACAGATTCAATTCAAACAAGAGAGTCATCTATCCAACAGACATCTCGTTCCCACCAGTCCAGAACGCTGAGGCTTCGACACCATACACAGGCATGATACGATCCCATATCCTACATTGACAGCAGAGACAATGCAACAACAGCTCATCCACGACGCCGTGATGGTAGCAGGCATGCGTCTCTTCCCAGCGATGATCAACGGGGGACTGCAACACGTATGGGTGCGCGTGATTGGCACCATACTGTCCAACAATTTCCGATCAATCGAAGAGATTCTCGCCAACACAGTGATCCTCAACCGGCTGTTGGAGGAAAGATGAGCTCATTCCAGAGACGGAATTGCACTACGTCCTTGGAGGATGTATGCAGGTACTCCTGCGCGAGCGACCACAAGTCATGCCATGCGATTCGGTGACAGGAACTCACCGAGAAGACATGACTCCAGCAGTCGGAGAACCGTACTACGACGGCATGGACTACCACAGGATGGACGACGGGAACGAAGAAGATCACGACGACAACATGGCAGCGGCTGCCATGGAACAGTTTCACAAGCTGAGCACCAAGTACAAGGACAAGGTCAACAAGGACACCTGGCTTGCCGACAGCGGAGCCTCGTGTAACATCGTGAACTCAGACGCCAGCCTCTTCAACGTGCGGCACATCAAGTCCTTCATCCAAGTGGGAGACAGCACGAAGCTGGACTCTCCCAAGATCGGATCCATCCGCTTGAAGGTCAAGCAGCGCGACAACACTGGCCACATTTTCTGGCTCGATCATGTGAAGTACACACCCAAGATGGTGGTGAACCTTTTCTCTACCAACAAGGCACTATACAACAGTTACCAGATTGGAAACAATGGCATTCTGATGGACATCGTCAACAGAGCTGGGAAGAAGATCATCTTCGATTGCGTCTTGCCAACATCCAACGGATTCATCACAGGAGTGCAGATGCATCCCATCATGCCAACTGAGGATGACAAGGCTTCCACAGCCATCATCAAGAGCCCATCCAAGGAGGTGAGCGTGGTGAACTTGCATCGAATGCTCCATCACGCACCACTTGAGACCATGAAGCGGACAGCTGCTCAATATGGATGGAAGATCATCGGCGAGATGCTGGTGTGTCGCGACTGTGCTGTCGCGAATGCGAGAGTGAAGAACATCTCAAAGACTAGAATCCCAAGAGTGACTCGCCGTGGCGAACGCCTCTTCATCAATATCAGTTACACTAAACACATAGGCTTCGGAGATAAACGCTACTGGACCTTGATCGTGGACGGCTTCACGGACTACTGCTGGAGCTTCTTTCTGAAGAACAAGAGGGGCCAACCAGGGTATCAAACGATTCATGCAGACGATCAAGTCACACACAGGTGATCAACAAATCATTTTCCAAGGCAATAACAGCGGAGAGAACAAATCCACGCAGGATACTCTCATCGATGCAGGACTGAATGCAAAATTCGAGTCCATGGCGTCCAACACGCCACAGCGGAATGGTAGAGTAGAACGCAAGTTTGCGTATCTCTACACCAAGATCCGCTCCATGCTCAACGGAGCACAACTCAACAACAAATAGAGGCATGGCCTGTGGGCAGCAGCTGCAAGCACTGCCACTGCCATTGCCAACTCTTTGACAGCAATCCACCATACGCAGATGCACTCCGCACATTTGGAGAAGTGGGTGTCGTGAAGACTACCTATGGCGGGATCACCGCCAAGCTCAAGAATAGAGGAGAAGAGATGGTGTTCATTGGATATGCACACCAACATGCATCAGGAGTGTACAACATGCACAGACCATCGACCAAGTCACTGGTCTGTTTCTGCAACATCAAATGGCTCAACCAATCATATGGACAGTTCTGTGGCTGGGCGCAAGCACCAAACACACTCAACGATTCAGAAATGACGAATGCAGATAGCTTCACAACCATTGGACGGAAGGGAGCAACGCCAAGGACGGCAATGCATCAAACAACAGAACCAAGGAGAGTATCCTTTGCCAACACGAACAAGTATCACATCCTATCGGACAGCGATGATGAGGATGAGGAAGCAGCAACCCAACTGCTCGAGAACGAGGAAGATCGGAGCGAGTCCGACCCTGAGGATGACGAGATCCTACCATCCGGCGACGAAGCCAACGATGACAAGGGCATCACTCCTCTGAACACACCAGCGAGGCCTGCGCGTGGTACACCATCAAGACCTCCACCAACCAAACCAAGCAAGCGTGACATAGACAGAAAGGAGAGACTCCGATGTCACAAAGCAAGAGGCAGGAAGGGACAGAACAATCCCAAGGCAACTGCAGGGAAGAAGATTCCCAAAGCACTGTGCGCGCTTGCAGACAACAACAGACCAGGTCAAAAGGAACAAGGTGATGAGAACGAATCATCATCAAACGAGGAGACCGACAAACTCAGCGACAAGTTAGCTGACGAACTGAGTGATGACAACAAGAACACAGACGATGAGGAAATCATAGATGAGGAAGAAGAGACAGAGGTTATCCATCACAGCACCAACAGACTATACGGGATGAATGCAATCGTTGCCGAGATACCAGCGATCGACATCGGACTGTCGATTCAGGACCAGAACGAAGAATCCGAGAAGCACATCGAACCGACGACGTTCAATGGGGCGTTCAATCATCCGGATCCCATCCATCGAAAGGGATACCGAGCAGCCATCAAGAAAGATTTCAGCTCCATGGATACACGCAAGGTGTACAGCAAGATCAAACGAGACGCCACCCCACGAGGCCGCAGATGCTGCAAGTGCAAATGGGTCTTCAAGTTGAAGCGTGACGGCACACATCGAGCGCGACTCGTTGCATGTGGCTATTCGCAAGTCGCAGGAGTGGACTTCCAAGAACACTACTCACCTGTCATCCACGATGTAACATATCGAGTCATGATGGTGATCATGCTGATCAAGAAGATGGACTGCGCACTCGTCGATGTCGTAACGGCATTCCTACACGGAGACCTCGACGAGGAGATCTACATGAACTGTCCCAACGGGATGGATCATCAACCAGATGAAGCCCTGACCCTACACAAGCCAATCTACGGACTTGTGCAGAGCGCCAGGCAATGGTTCAAGATGTTGGTGTCGACCCTCAAGAATATCAACTTCGAACAGAGCGCGGCAGACCCGTGCCTGTTCTACAGGAAGACGAACGAAGGAAGCATGATCGTGGCCATCTACGTGGACGATTGCTTCTGCTGCGGAGACTCCAAGGCATTGGAGACATTCCTGAAGGACATCCAAGGCAGCAAGTTCAAGGTAACAATCGAGCGCGGCCTCGGAGATCACCTCAGCTGCAACATCGAACTGAACCATGACAAGACCAGAGCAACGTTGCGTCAACCACATCTCATCCGACATCTCATTGAAGAGTTCGGAACCAAGGTTGAGAAGATGCAACGCTATGGGACACCGGGAACCCCGGGTCAAATCATCATGCAACCATCCGAAGATAACGGACTGCAGAAGGTTGGACCGGAAGAACATGCCGAATACCCCCAAGGTGTCGGTATGCTACTCTTCCTCATCAAGCACTCGCGACCAGACATCGCAAACCCTGTGAGGGACCTCTCCAAGGTATTGATCGGGCCCACCAAGGCCGCAATGAAGGAGATGTATCGGATCATCAAATATGTGATCGATACAAAGGACTATGGATTGAAGATCCATCCAGCACGTCCAGACGACGACGGCTGGGATATGGAGCTCTTCTGCGATAGCGAATATGCAGGAGACAAGAACACGAGAATCAGCGTAGGAGGGTTCATCCTATACCTGTGCAAAGTACCAATCCTTTGGCAATCCAAGGCACAGAAGGCTGTGACACTCAGCTCATCCGAAGCAGAATACGTTGCCCTTTCCGAAGCAGCAAAGGAGATCTTCTTTGTCGTGCAGCTACTCGAAAGTGTGGGCGTCCCAGTGAAGACACCGATCAAGGTCCGCGTGGACAACATCGGAGCGATCTTCATCGCCAAGAACCCATCAACATCCCAACGATCGCGGCACATCGACGTGCGCCATCACTACGTGAGGAACATGGTAACCAACAAGACCATCCCAATCATTTTCGTCAAATCCGAGCAGAACACAAGCGACGGATTCACCAAGAACATCAAGGCCGACTTGCAACGAGAACATGAGAAGTCGTACCTTGATACATCGAGAACATTCGAATGACCAAATGCACACAGGAAGGGTGTCAGGATGCGAATATGTGTATGTGCATCCTGACAACGGAGCACGTATCTAGCACGGAATATTGCGTAGTACGAACACGCAAGAAAGAGAGAGAATATGAGTAACAGCGAGAGAGCATCTCGCGTGCCAACTCATAGTCGGGAGACTCCGAGACAGAATTGGAATAGCAACGCAATGAAATAGCAAGCAGAATTGTAACCACCACCACCACCAACACCGTTGTATGCAATCACAAGAATACCCATGAGCAGAACTTGCCAATAGAGATCATGGATATGCAAGGAGGAGTTTGGACAAGATATTGGCAACTACACGCAGAGTAGTGGGCCAGTGGAGGATGAGCGGACTGACTACGTATCGAATACGGAGTACATATCGAGTACGGAATATTGCGTAGTACCAACATGCAAGAGAGAGAGAGAGAATACAAGAAACAGCAAGAGAGCATCTCGCGTGCCAACTCATAGTTGGGAGACACCAAGAGCATTGGGAGACTCCGAGAGGCATCGGAGCAACATACTGAAATAGCAAACAGAATCGTAACCACCACCACCACCACCATCGTCAACAGTCGCAAGAGCATCCGTGAACGGAACTTGCCAACACCCTGCATCCCAAGTTCCAGGCTTGTGCCCTTGCACATGCGGTGTATGTCAAGAATAGGCGTTGGCACTCCATCATTGACACCACTCTGTACCAGCTTCCTCATGGCATAAAGCCCAACCTGAGCCACCCGCAAGTCTTGGTTCCAGAGTGGTTGTGTGCAAGCCCAGCCATCCTGCTGCAAAGCTGGACATCCATACCTGTGACAGCATCTTTGTGGGTCATACTGCCACACCCATGCTCCATAAATATATTGACTTGGATTCGGGGTGTATCAAGACCGCTGGCAACCTGATCTTCGATGAGGCCCACTTCTCTGCCCATGAACGTCCGCCAGGACCACGACTTCTGTTCGACCTCAGGTTTCAACTGCCTCACAATGGCAATGGCATACATGGTTCAGGTGCTGAGAAAGCCAAGACGGACAGTCATGCGCCTTTCTATCAAGTGCGCCAACTACATTCCGCATGATAGTGACATGCTCCATGCAGCTGCAACAGCATACTCTGTTGACGGTGTTGACAGTGTTGAAAGTGCCTACATCGTGCGCATGACTGGGGATCCCTACGAAAGGGCATTCCAACAGCGCATCCGCCTCTCCAGAAACGATCCAACTGCAGGGTTGGAATTTGTGCCTGATGAGCTCTGAGGACGTCTGCGTCTCACATGATGCAAACCAGGTTCAGCTGCAGTGCGCATTCTGCAGTGGAGATCCTGGCTCAAGGGTGCCTACTTGTTGGCCATCAGCGACCATGACATCCGCTTGCTGCTGGATCTCACCCAGGCTGTACTGGATGCGTGCGACGCGGTCTTTGCGTTCGGTGATGTTCGAAACTCCCTCACACAGCACAGTGTTCCACAAATGTATTTTGACCAACTTGGGCATATTGGCTCCATCCTCCATCTTATCTCACCAACTGCATGTCAAGTGGAGGCTGCTCCGAAGCTCACCTGGCGCAAACTGCTCCAGCGCGATGGCCGGGATGAGTGACAACAAGCCAAATTCAAGAAAATGGAGCAATGCTATCACCAAGGCATGTTCCGCGAGCTCATCGAGGAACCACCAGGCGCAACGGTCTTCAACTGGGTTTGGTTCTACGTCGTATAGACGCAAGAGAGCAACCGCAAAAAGGCTTGTGCTATTTCTGATGGGTCCACCTGGGGAGGCAATGTGCACATCTTTGGTCACACATACGCTGCTACTCCTGACCTCATGGAGTTCCGCATCTTGGTGGCCATTGTTGAAGTGCAAGGACTGCTCGTGTACGGAGCTGGCATCGCGAATGCAGTCGCCAAAGCGCCTGCCAGCGCACAACGTCACTACATGCAATCGATGATCAGTTCCGCAGCTGGTGGAAGCACAAGCATGACGTTGCTCTGGGTCAACACATGGTTGTGCCTGTTCTCAAGAATCTACAGAGCATCCTGAAGCACCGCTACAGCAGAGTCCACATACCAATTGGCTACTCAAGGACATGGGGTTCACTGCAACAACTCAAGCACCATGTTTGCACATTGGAAACCTTCACACCCACAATGTGTACGTGCCCTGGCAGGTGGACAACTTTGCAGTGGCAACCAAGGATGAGACCTTTTACAAGGAGTTCTGTGACATGCTCGATGCTTGGCTGAACTATCCCATCACTTGGCACAGTCTGTTTGCACACTACAACGGACTGGATCTCACTCAAGCCTGATGACATGTGAATGTGCACTGCTCCACATACATCGACAAGGCGCTCAAGCAACACAATTGGCATTGATTGAAGTCTACACAATGCCTACCCATGCGCACAGACAATGGACATGTGTGGCAATTGGATCAGGCAGTCTTACCCAACATGGAAGCCAAGCATCATGGTCTGCAATCCAAGTCCTTCAGCTACCACTAAGCCATTGGCAAGCTCATCTGGGCCATGGTTTCCTGTCACCCTGACATCTTCTTCCCTGTGGTGAAGCTGAGCCAAGTCTTGATGAACCCTGCACGTGTACACTACAAAGCCGTCAAATACCTCTTCAGGTATGTTGCATCCACCAGGGACTTTGAGATCACCTACTGGTGACAGTCTCCTGTCCCGCAGCTTGCAGATGTGGCAGCACTGAAACAACTCGTGCCTGCCAACAACAAGCACCACAGCCCAGCAGACCAGGCCACCATCCAGGCAACTTTCCTCTACGTATATGTGGACGCCAATTGGGGTGCCAATACAAGGCATTGAAAATCCACCAGAGGCATGGTGTTGCTTCTTGGCAGCCCCACTGTTGCGTGGAAAACCTGCGTCCAACCCACTGTTTCTCTCATTACCTCTAAAGCCGAGTTCAATGTCACCAGCAACAATGGCAAGATGGTGCTCTGGTTTCGGTCCATCCTGGACAAGATCAGCATGTGCCAACAGCATGCCATACTTATCTACAAGGACAACCAAGGCGCCAGAATGATGGCAAACGCCAACCAACCGCTGAGGAACTCCAGGCATATCGATGTACACACATTTGCGGTCTGCGATTGGGTGGACAGAGATCTCATCCTCATTGCCGATGTGTCATCCAACCCCAATGCTTCGGATCTGTGCAACAAGCAGATGCCTGTGATTCTGATCTTTTGACATACGGACCTACTCATGGGATGCATTCCATCATTCTACGTTCGTCAGTGAATGCCGCCAGTGGAGTGCGGTGATCCCAGTCTTCTCTGTACGACAGAGTGGGATGTTTCCGCTAGCTAACACAAGCGTGTGGGGTGTTGGCATCTGTACACATGTACGATGACAGATGTCATCGACAGCAGCAACAGCTGACACAACAAACAACATCACAACCCCGTAGTCACGAATCCATCATCAGCACGAAATCATACACACAACACACACGATACTGACAAATTCAGACAGCAATTGGACAACACCATGCATTTTGTCAGTAGAAACCATAAAAATATGAAAATAGCACGATAATTACACGATTCGGGAAATGGATGAGTGCTGCAATCAGTCAGAAATCACGTTTTCACGACGCAACCAAAACGACAACACAAAAAAATTGGCTTCGAAACGTAAAAAATGGAGAAGGAAAACTCACGACATGATCAACGTGACGTGTCGGACAAACCCTTCGGAAGCCCGAAGGCGTCATCAGTTAACAATAACTATGGCGTTGCATGAACCGACCATCATGATTGGCTGGTTGGTTCGTGGCGTTATGTCAAAGCTCTTATTGGGCGGGAACGCAATGATGTCTGCGACAGGTCACGAAGACACCGATGTCCACAACACGAGGGGAGTTCTCATGTTTCCTTTCAAACAAATATCGATTGTGTACTTGTGAACACAAATAAAATGTCAAATAGAAAATCGATGTTTCGTAATTTTGTCATTGCGTCGTTCTTTGCATGTTGCAAAGTGTTCTATTTCGTCTGTGGAACTGGAGGACGGTTTGGACTTACGGGACAGAGAGTGATGTCACGATCAGAATTAACCTTCCAAATACTCGAACAAGTGAAAGCACACGAACCAAATCTTGCACAGTGTTTCAGTGACAGAAACGTGGAGGCATGGCGCCGGACAAGCAGTCTAAATGTGGAGATGCTGTCCTCTGTTATTATGGTACGGTTTGATTGGTATCTACATATAGTGGTACATCAACTACATCAGCTATTGATGATACTGCGATGGGTACCAAAGGTCAACAAGGATGCGTCAGACCAGGGTGGGAGGCGACTGGAAAATTGGTCTCCCGCAGCTCCCAAAGTCGGCCATCACGACACGGTGTCGAACCGATGATAAAATAGATAAGTGGAAATCATTTCGGAACAGAGGAATATTCTATAATAGAATAGTTGATCTAAGCTTTGGTGGGCTTTGGGCTTTCGTCGAAGAGCTGCAAAGTACTTCTCTGTCATGGTCGGTGGCGTGGGCAGACTCCGACTCCTCCATCCCACTTGGATGTTGTTCAGTCGTATCAGCAATTCTTACAAGATTGGCCAATGATTGTCACCACCCCGACTATACTCTCCGAGCTATCCTTGTTGTGGTAAGTTGTCAGCACGACTGTTGTCATTGATCATAGAATTGTAGTCTGATAATCTCCATGTGTGGTTAGGGCAGTGGAGGAGGATTCTCATCCTCACATGGCGCCGCACATGTCCTCAACCTGGACTAGGCCATTGCTGCACAGCAGGCTGCGGTGGCAGAGAAGAGAGGAGCGAGGCACATGAGAGTTTCCGCTTCCTTCGGTCATCACGCGGGCCACGAACAGAGGAATGCTTGCCTCACTCGGAAAAAAATGGCGCCAAAAGTTCCTCTTCTTCGTGCTCACATTTTGCGAGTTCTTTCGCCACGCGCATTCAGATCATTCTCAGTCAGGCAACTCTTCAACCACATACCCGTGCCCATGCACCACGAACGATGGTCCGGCAAATGTTGACACTTTACATGGGCAACATGCTCTTGAGGAGGAATGCTGAAAAAGTGGCCATTTCTTCCAGCCATTCTGTACAATGGTATCGTCATCACAGTCGTCCTTTTGATTGCTGTCGGGGAATACGCAGTCCGTGCTGTGCACTTGTTGCGGTCGATGCTGTGTCCCATCAATATGATTTCGCATGAGCGCGGTGCGGCGCAAAGGAAAGGAGAAGAAAGGAAAAGGACAGCAGCGCGTCACAAAACGCACCAGAGTGTGATTATCGTGCAACAAAGGTGAAGCAAGGATCGGCTGGGCGTTGCGTTGATGCCAACGTGCTGCTCTCGGAAATAGGCCAAGTGTTGTTTCATGGGAGAGCTGGAGGCTTGTTTGCACGCAGGTCTCTCAATAGTAATGAATGCATGTATATTTTTGCAACAGCGGCAGAGCAGAACGGGAAGCAACACCATCGTATTCCTGCCATGTGCTGCATCATTTCGTCGGGATCGATCATCAAAAGGTGGCTGGATCATGGGCCAACCACGCACCGTGATGAAGACATCTTTCTCAAGAACAACAGCAGCGTCTCTATGGATATCACCGAATTCATCGTTCGCCTGCGGGCCAAGCGGAAGCTGCGTTTATTTGATTGTGTGTTGGTGAGATGTCGCGATGATGCTCACAGGCATCACTGCTCCACCAATACGAGTACGGCGATAGATAACGAGAAGATCCAAGCATCTTCCGGTTGCCAAGCGAGGGCTCCAAGTATATCAAACAGAGGCAACATCGCCAGCGATACTGTGACAACATACTATATCATCACGATCCTTCAGCGTGATCACCGGAACGAAGAATGATGTTGTACGTCGAGTTCGAAAATGGTGGAGAAGAGACATTCAATGCTCTTGTGATTGGATGCGCATCGAGGCCACAAAGGGCTCAATCCATCAAGCACACGCACATGATGAGTGTCGAGGCAGATGTTGAAAGATTGATTGTAACATACAATATTATAGAATATAATATAGCAGATGGTAACATGAAGTACCATACGTGTGTCACATAGTACTCCACATTCAATCCATTGCGGTAGGCGCGTGCGATGTTTCGGTTGTGCGTTGCAATCTCATCACTGCGCATCGTGCGCCACAGTCGTGAACACCAAGAGCAAAAGGTTGCGCGAGACCAATCGAACACCTTGCGTGATGGAGACTGCACCCCATGTCATCGTGGTTGGCACAAGGAGGGACATCAGCGCCTCGAAGTTCCAAGCGCTCACGTTTGTCTGTGATGAAAACACCATGCCATACAAGAGAAACTCATCAGGATCCATGGTTAATCTGTCTTTCGTGCTTTGACTTCGATTTACTTTACTTGTTGCAAGATAAATACCTTAGGCCGACTCATCAGCCAGTCTTCGAAGACGTCCGATTGTGGAGCGGACGGTCACGGCACTGGCTGTGGAAAGCGTGTATGCACCACCGGCGACAACCTTCTTGCAAGATCGGCACTTCCAGATTCCAGCAGATTCGCGCTTCACGGTGTTCTTACCGCAAAAGACGCATCTGTATGTGGAGTGCTGCGAAACCTCAATCTTTCGGACGAGCTTACGGAGAGTGGAACCATATCGGGTTCCGTACTTTCCTGTGATTCCGACCTTCTTGGTGCGCTTTCCCATCTTGTGATATTATCGATGAATTGAATACGTGAACTGAACTGATCGGGCGGTGTGGACGGCTGCAGATACAAGCGATGGGGGCATTTTCCATTTGTTTGGCGTTTTTGTTGTTGTGTGGGTGCGGTTGTTACCGCAGCGGATGTGGTGAAGGAGGAACGCCACAAGCAAAACAGGCAAAATGAAATCGGAAATGAATCGTCAGAAGAACATCATCTGGATGGTATCTCGGGGGCATTCATGCCATCATGAACGCAGCACTTGAATTGTGCAGAGCAGTTTCCCTGCCTTCAACGTGCTCTCCATCATTTCATGTCGATAACGCCATCGTGGGCGGCTGTTCGTGAACATCTCGTGGAAGATGTTCCCGAGCTGACACCGTGTGGAGATCACGCGCAATCCGTCTCCTCCAATTGTCGTTGTTGCTTCGTCCACCGCACCCAACGTTGACCTCCATTTCTTCGCCTTTCATCGATTCACCATCGTCGCCATCGTCGTGGTTGCCATGGTCAACGGCGCCTGGGGACATCCTCACCTGCGTTCGATGTTGTCCCTTTCGAGTCGCCAGAAGGTCGTTCTTTCTTGGTGCCGGAGATGGAGCGCGGCGGAGTCCATGGGCGTTCCTGGCGGTGTTGGCTGGTTTCGATTCGTCTGCGTCTTGTGTTGGTTCTGTCGGTTGCACGAAGTAGACGCGTAAGGTGTAATTCACTCGTACTAATCGGATCCAGTCTGGGAGTCGTCCGATGAATCAGCGGAAATCACCATGTCTGAAGGATGGATGCTCAGTGCACTTGTGAGATAGCTATTTTGGCTGTTGATTCACAAATCACCCAGGATTCCACTTAGTCACATTCCACATGTTAGGTCTCCCACCATAGTAGGTACAGCGACGGCGTCTGCAGCGCCTACGTAGCAATGCGACACAGCAGAGTGCTCCACTACAGATAATGTTATCTCTCTGAAAACGAAAGCAAGCTGAGTCTCCTCTGATGTCTCTTTGTTGTTTGTGATCTCGTGGTATCTTTGGATTGGTGATTCCGATCTCTCCCCATCTTTCGATTCGTCTCTGGGTGGGCGACAGGTTGATCTTCTCGACCTTTCTATCAGACACTGATTGCGGAGGGGCCTTGCCGTATGCTACAGATCATTGCAATTTGGTTGGTGCAACTCAATGGGCTGTCCACGTTGCTCGTCGAGTATCATGGAATGAGGTCTCCGTTCATTGCTGTTGCTGTAGCACGCTTTCGCATTGCATGTGTGGTACTATACTCTAGCCAGTCTAGACACCATTCACAACTCGACCATCAGTGCCCCACGACCTACTCTCCTTTGTCTTCCTTCTTCGTCGTTTCTCCCATTGTCTGCGCCAGGCATTCGACCCAGACGAACCACATCACCTTTGTGAATGGAAACGAAACTCGACACGAACAGACAGTCACATGGCCGAGTCTTGGTTTGCTGCTCATGAGCAATACTCCGCCAAGGCCGACAGTCAACGCCGACCAACGATGTTGCAAACATCTTGTTCAGAAAGATGGAGGGAGCTCATCAGCTTTTGTGCAGACCGGATCAACAGATGCTTCATGGATTCGCAGATCCTGTTGATACCACGCTTGGAGCCAGGGCAACTCGACCAGGAACAGGAGCAAGCATATTCTCTAGCTTCCTCGATGTACTCCCAAGAGAGAAAACAACACGACCAATTTCATTGCTTTTCTTGGATTCGAGTCGTGTTTCGGAAGCAACATGGCTATCCCCATCTAATCTTGAAATATTGTGTTACGGCTTCTGATTTCGTTCGAACTAGCGCTGGGGAGACCCAGTTTGACAATTTGCGCCCAACGGACCCATTTGCGAGAATTTTTGGATTTCTGGGATCAACTTTGGAAAGCACGTGGTTTGTGCCTGTCGTGTTGATCCTTCGCGCAGCCCCACGATGAGCGAAGCATTGCTCGGACATTGTTGTTGTCGTGGTCGTTGTTGTCGTCACGACGCGACAGATGGGCGCAGCGAAGCAAGAGGAAAGAGGTGGAGACGCGAACTTCGTCTCTGTGCCAAGAACGGAACGGCGAGCACAACAACAACAACACCAACAGGGGCGAAAAAACAAAGCTCCGCAGCGGCTCGACCACAACAAACACAACAAGTTGGCGAAGTCACATCCTCCGCCGCTTCCCCCCACCCGAGCCGATCGTGCACGAGACAATCACAAACCAACCCCCAGCAGAAGTAACGAACAAGAAATACAGGCACCATGGCGGCACAGGTCCCCTTGCTCTTCAGGGAGGCCCTCAACGTAAGTTGATCATGACCGCGACGGCGACGATGACGACAATGCGCAAAAGCAATGCCTCATTCGCCTCGTTGGGTTCCATTTTTGGTTTTGCGGGGACAATTCGTGTAGATTCGTACGACTCGTGGTACAAAAGATCCGAATCCTTCGATGCTGATCTCCGCCACGGCGCGCGACGTCGTTACCGTCGCGGGTGCTCTCGCTGTTGCCGCCCATGCTGTTGCAGGCTGAAACGCCAACCGCCATGGCCAAGCAGTTGGGCACCACCACCGGACGCATCCGACACCATCCGGAGCAGCCGATTGTCTGTCTCCTGGATTGAGAAATGCCACCATCGTACCTGTTGCTGGCGCTGGCGCTGGGAAAGGCCTGCTCTGCAAGCTCCCACGGTCATCGGCGGCAACACGAGCAACAACATCGCAGCAGACGTGACCATTTTCGCACGAGTCGAACGCATTTGCAGGAACAACACCCGCGATGAAGCGGCAATAGCAGCAGCAGCCAACACCATGGGATGTCAGGACAGCATCGCAACAAGGGGGCAGTTTATCAGGTGCACACAACAACATGCCAATCAATACATCCACACCAGCAATCTCACACAAACACAAATACCTCCTCTTTCCCGTCTCCCATGCCTCCACCACTTTCATGCCCTCCATGAACTTCCTTACCTTCTTCCACGCATCTGTTGCCGATGAACATACGATCCTATGAACAACGAATGTTGGACAATGACATCTACACACCCCACCGCCCTTCGATCTGCCTACTCCTCCATCCTCTGCGTCATCCACGCCCTGAATTTCACACACCGCACGCCTTACATTGTACACACCAAACAATCGGACCAACACAACCAATACAACACCCTGGCCGATACATCTTATCCGGTTTGAAAAAAAATCGAAATTGCCATTCTACTGCTATCCCGCATCTATCGCCGATTCCTCTCATCGTCGCCATCACCAACACTGGCCATTTGATGATGTATTCCACGTTCCTGTGCTCCCATCTCTTCCACCCTCCGTGTTGTATTTTCGAAATGATGGTAACCCAACGAAATGGCCACGACGCAATTCAATACTACACAAAATACAATGCAACATCCGATGATTTTGCACATGCGCGCAGCTCCAACAACTCGGCGTGCCCGAGACGTCGATCAAGCACAACATGACCACTATGGAGTCCGACAAGTGGATCGTGTGTGTTGAGCAGAGCCAGCTGACGATGATCGATCTGAAGAATGGCGCGCAGGTCACGCGAAGACCAATGCAGGCCGAGGCAGCGATTATGAACCCAGACCAGAACATCCTGGCCTTGAGATCTGGAACCACCCTCCAGGTCTTCAACTTGGATACGAAGGCGAAGATCATGTCGTTCGCCATGCCGGAGCCCTTGGTGTTCTGGAAGTGGACTAGCCCCACCAACCTCGCATTGGTGACCGGAACCGCCGTGTACCACTGGGCCATGGCCACCGACAGCACACCAACGAAGATGTTTGACCGTCACGCTACCCTCGGCCCAAACACCCAGATCATCAACTACCGTGTGTCGCCAGATGCCAAGTGGTGTTTGCTCGGAGGCATCTCCGCGGGTGCCGCTGGAACCGTCAACGGAAACATGCAGCTGTTCAACCTCGACAAGAAGCTCTCCCAGCCTCTTCAGGGACACGCTGGTGGTTTCGCCTCCATCAAAATCAAGGGACGTGAGGACCCAGCCCAGTGCCTCATCTTCCACGAAAAGAAGGCCGACAACCCAGCCGAGCCACCCAAGCTCTACATCCGTGAGATCGGACGCGACCCATCCAGGGGGCCAGCATTCTCCTGCCCGCCAGTCGTCATCCCAATCCCAGCCGATGCCGCCGCCGATTTCCCAGTCAGCCTGGCCATCAGCGGAAAGGACGACATCGCCTACCTCCTCACCAAGATGGGCTACGTCTTCATGTTCGACTGCCACACCGGAAAGACCATGTACCGCCAGAAGGTCACCCCGGAGACCGTCTTCATCACCTGCCCGCAGGATTCCACCGGCGCCGTCTTCGGTATCACCGTCCGCACCGGAAAGCTCCTCCACCTCCAACTCAACGGACAGGCCGTCGTCCCGTACATCCTCTCCACCCTGCGCGACAACGACCTGGCAATCAAGCTCGCAGGACGACTGAACCTCCCAGGCGCAGAGAACCTGTTCGCTGCCGAATTCGAGCGTCTCATCAGCACCGGTCAGGTGGCCGAGGCCGCACGTGTCGTTGCCGCCAGTGGCAACGCGCTCCGCACTCCAGCCACCATCGCCCGTTTCCAGCAGATCCCAGCGCAGCCAAACCAAGTGCCACCGGTCCTGCAGTACTTCTCCACCCTCCTCGAGTCCGGACGTCTCAACGAGCAGGAGAGTATCGAGGTCGCCAAGCCTGTGTTGCAGCAGCAGCGCACGGCCCTCATGGAGAAGTGGCTCAAGGAGGACAAGCTCCAGTGCTCCGAGGCATTGGGAGACCTCATCATGCCACACGACGTTGGTATGGCTCTCAGCGTCTACCTTCGTGCTGAGGTTCACGGCAAGGCCATCCAGTGCTTCGTGCAGCGTGGCGAGTACGAGAAGATCGTCCCGTACTCCACCAGCGTCGGTTTTCAGATGGACTACTCCAGCATGCTCAGCAACCTGCTCTTCAACAATCCACAGGGCGCTCTCGACCTCGCCAAGGGTCTCGTTAATGCCGAGGGCGGGCCATTGATCGACATCCAGCAAACCGCGGAGGCATTCCTCAGCAGCAACCGCGTGCAGGAGACCACCGCATTCCTGCTGGAAGCGCTCAAGGACAACAAGTCCGAGCACGCCTACCTGCAGACAAAGCTGCTTGAAATCAACCTCATCGGAGGCGCTCCGCAGGTCGCCGATGCCATCATGCAGCAGGGCATCCTGACGCAGTATGACAGACCTCACATCGCCAAGCTGTGCGAACGTGCAGGCATGTGGCAACGTGCTGCTGAGCACTACACCGAGATCACCGACATCAAGCGCGTCTTCAAGAACAGCCACCAGATGAGCAGCGAGTTCGTCGTCAACTTCTTCGGAAAGCTTAACAGAGAGCAGAGCATCTCGTTGCTGAAGGACATGATGGGCCGCGGACCGCAGAACATGCAGGTCTGCGTCGAAGTTGCCAAGAAGTACCACGAAGAGCTCGGATCCGAAGAACTCGTGCAGGTGTTCGAGTCCAACCGCGCCACCGAGGGTCTCTACTACTACCTCGGTGCCGTGGTGAACGTCTCCGAGGATGCGTTCGTGCACTTCAAGTACATCCAGGCATCCTGCATGCTCGGCCAGTTCAAGGAGGCCGAGCGTGTCTGCCGCGACTCCAACATCTATGTCCCAGAGGAGGTCAAGGAGTACCTCAAGGGAGCCAAGCTTCCAGACCCACGTCCGCTCATTCACGTCTGCGACCGCTTCGACTTCGTCGACGAGCTGACCGAGTACCTCTACCTCAACAGTCTGCTGCAGTACATCGAGGTGTACGTCACCAAGGTCTCCCCAACCAAGACACCAAACGTCGTCGGCAAGCTGTTCGACTTGGGAGCCAACGAAGACTTCATCAAGCGCATCCTCATGGCCGTCGGCACCGCCTGCCCGGTTGAGGAGCTCGTGGAGATCGCCGAGACCCGCAACCGTCTCCGCCTCCTGCAGCCATGGCTCGAGGCCCGCGTTGCCACAGGAAGCACGGAGCCAGGCACGCACAACGCTTTGGGTAAGATCTACATCACCCTCAACAAGGATCCAAAGTCCTTCCTCCTCAACAACATGTTCTACGAGCCAAAGGTGCTGGGACCATTCTGCGAGGCCCTGGATCCACAGCTGGCCTTCGTCGCCTACAAGAAGGCCGCCGGCGAATGCGACGATGAGCTCATCGCCATCAGCCACACTCACGGTCTGTTCCGCGACCTCGCCAAGTACCTGGTCGAGCGCCAGGATCTGGAGCTCTGGGCCAAGGTGCTCAATCGTCCAGAAGGAGAGGAAGAGAAGGAGGACCCGCAGCGCCGCCAGCTCATCGACCAGATCGTCGAATGGGCCCTCCCAGAGAGCACATCCGCCGACGAGGTGTCGTGCACCGTCAAGGCCTTCATGGCCGCCGACCTCCCAGGGGAGCTCATCAGTCTGCTCGAGCGCATCGTGCTGCAAGGATCTGACTTTTCCGACAACAAGAACCTCCAGAACTTGCTCATCCTCACAGCGATCCGTGCCGACTCCACTCGCGTTGCTGGATACATCGACCAACTCGACAACTTCGACGCCAAGGATATCGCCCTCATCTGCGTCTCCGACAGCCACAACCTCTTCGAGGAAGGTTTCACCATCTACACCAAGTTCTCCAAGCCCGAGTTCACACAGGACAAGGAGGAGCAGGTCGAGATGCAGGTCCTCGCGATCGGCGTCCTCGTGGACTTCATGAAAGATCTGGACCGTGCCAAGACCTACGCCACCCAGTGCGACGAGAAGCCAGTCTGGTCGAAGCTCGGAAAGGCCCAGCTCGAGGAGAAGTTCCCAGCCGACGCCATCGAGTCCTTCATCAACGCCGAGGATGCCAGCGAGTACGTCAAGGTGTGCGCCGAGGCCAACGACGGCGAGATCTGGGAGCAGCTCATCCCATACCTCAAGATGGCCCGCAAGACCATGCAGGAGAATCTCATCGACACCGAGCTCATCTACGCCTTCGCCAAGACCAACAACCTCACCGAACTCGAGGTCTTCGTCACCGGTCCGAACGTCGCCAACATCCAGAACATCGGAGATCGTTGCTTCACGGAGGGTCTGTACCAGGCCGCCAAGATCCTGTTCATCAGCATCAACAACAACTCCAAGCTCGCGCTCTGTCACATCCATCTGGAGGAGTACAGGGAGGCCGTTGCTGCCGCACAGAAGGCAAACAATGTCTCCACCTGGAAGCACGTGTGCTTCGCCTGTCTGCGTGCCGATGAATTCCGCCTCGCCTCCCAGTGCGGTCTCGAGGTCATCAAGTACCCAGACCACGTGGACGAGGTCGTCTCGTACTACTCCGATTTGGGCCACTTCACTCACCTCGTGTCGCTCTTCGAGCAGGGGCTTGGTTTGGAGGATGCTCACATCGGCATCTTCACGGAGCTCGGCATCCTGTACACCAAGCACGTGCCGGAGAAGGTCATGGAGCACTGCAAGGTGTTCTTCAACAAGCTCAACGTGTCGAAGGTCGTCCGCGCTTGTGAGCGGGCTCGCCTCTACTCGCCTGCCGTTTACCTCTACATGCACGACAAGCAGCACGACAGCGGTCTCAAGATCATGATGGAGCGTGCCCCAGCCTGGGAGAACGACCTCTTTCTGGACTGCGTCGTCAAGGTGCGCAACGCAGAGCTCATGTACAAGGCCGTCGGTTACTACCTCAACAGCCACCCAGAGCTCTTCACCCGTCTCATGGAGGTCATGGAGGAGAACGTGGATCACTCCCGCGTCGTCAGCCAGCTCCGAAGAACGGGCGACTGGGCCCTGCAGCTGGGACAGCCATACCTCAAGTCCGTCCAGAAGTTCAACCTCAGCCCCGTCAACGAGGCACTCAACGAGCTGTACGTGGACGACGAGGACTACGAGGCCCTGCGAAAGTCGATCGACAGCTTCAACAACTTCAACATGATCGCCCTCGCCTCCAAGCTCGCGACGCACGAGCTGCTGGAATTCCGTCGCATCTCCGCCTACGTGTACCGATGCAACAAGAAGTGGAACCAGTCCATCGACCTCTCCAAGAACGACAAGATGTGGAAGGACTGTATCGACACCGCCAACGAATCGGAGGATGCCGAGACCATCGAGAACCTCCTGAGATTCTTCTGCGACGCATCCGAGAAGGAGTGCTTCTGCGCTGGTGTTTACACATGCTTCGCACACGTCAGCCCAGATGTCGTGCTCGAGCTCGGATGGCTCAACGGTTACCACAACTTCATCATGCCGTACTTCATCCAGACCTTCCGCCGCACGCACACGCGGCTGGAGGCCCTGGAAAAGCGAACCGCCCCACCGGAGGAGGATGGCAACGCCCAGGACGCCGTGGCTGCTACGTACGGAAACCTCGGCGGATTCGGCGGCGGTGTTCTGATGCTCGAGAACGGCGGCATGGGAATGCAGGCACCACCAGGTGGCGGCATTGACATGAGCGGATTCGCGGGATCTGGCATGCCGCAGGGTATGCCACAGCCGGGAATGATGCCACCGCAAGGAATGAACGGCATGCCACCACCAGCCATGGGAATGGGTATGGGAATGTAATGTGATTGCACAAATACGTACACAACACAAACAAGCGACCGAACGAACGAAAGGAAGAAGTCATAAAACAAAGAAACACAGAAAGAGATGGAACGACAGACGAAAAGACGAACGGACATGGATCATCAGCAGGACAGGCCAATTGTGGGCACCCAGCATCGGCATCAACGACGATGGCACAAGATACACGCGTGTTGGTCGTTGCCGAACTCGGACAAACAGGCAGCAACCGTGGATGCCTGCAATTGTGCAAGTAACGCAGATGCAACGTGAAGACGAATAATAGCACAAGGACTCATTTCAACTTTAGCGTCACACCGAACACTCTTCGATGGTTTGTGGAACGATGGTTGTCTGTATTGGTGGTGGCAGATTTTGAGCGACGTGTCAGTCACGAAAGAAGACAACATTTACGGGACTTGATTGAGATGCTTGTGTGTCTCGTTTGTGCGACAATCACATGAACGGGGGAGGCTCCACGCGTCACGCATCCAAAACCTCTTTGGCAGATCCTCTTCCTTGATGTTGCTGGCGACAAAAGGCTCAATGGATCGCGTATCGGCATCATGCATCACACATCACACATCACTTCGTGTAGAGCACAAGTCTCGATAGCACGAGTACGTATTCTGACATACCACACTCAGACTATACAATACGACACTAACCTTGACTACCATTGCCACACCGCTTGTGTTGCCGTTGCCATTGATACAGTCTCGTTTGTGTGCACAAAGACAGCTAAAGACAGAAACAAAGAGAGAGAGAGAGAGATAGTGACAGAGAGAGAGAACTAGAGACAGCGCTCGTCATCATTCCACTCGCACAACACAAAGAAGAAACAGCAACAGCAACAGCAACAGCAACACCACCACTACGTTCCAGCCAAGGCAGCAAGCACTCGTACATTCCAACATCCACAATCTACAGCATAAAATGACATTGATTTCACGCACAGCGCTTGCATTCTTCCTCGTTGGCTTGGCCAATGGATCGATCATCAGCGAGTCTTCGTCCAAACTGCCGATGGGACTGTCGACGGTGATCTCGGATCTGGAGGCGGAAGGTGTCGAGTCGGTCAGCACCGCATGCTTCCTGTCCAGCCGCGGTGTCACCCAGGCCAAGAAGGCCGCGTTCTTCGGCACGGAAGAGGCCAAGACCACCTGCTTCGGCACTGGCGGCGGCCTCTGTCTCGCGGTTGCGCCAGTGTCCATCTCGGAGGTTGTTTCCACGGCAGTTGCCTGCGGAGGTTCCCTCATCTATTACGCCGACGCTGACGACCTCTCCCGCGGCGAAGGCCTCTTCGATACGCTGGGACCGGCCATGGAGCGCATCCTCAACGAGGACATCGCCACGCCCACCAACCTCATCGTCATCGCCTCCGACGCCAAGGCGACGAAGCAGCAGCTGGAGACGGCCGCGGCGGACGTCCTCGCCAACCTTGCCACCTCCAAGCGAGTCTCGGTGCTTGAGGATGTCTTCGCCAACGTCCAGTACGTTGCCACCCCCGAGCAGGCTGTGGAGCTGCTGGAGTCGTCGGATTCGGTCGACCCTGCCACGGCGCAGGCGGGCATCGCGGAGGCTGTGGCCTCGGACTTCTGGCAGATGACGACGCCCACGGAATTCGCGACCTCCATGTCGCCGCGGGATCTCGCTGCCGCACGCCAGATGGGACCAGCGGCTCGCAAGTTCAAGGACGCGGCCATTCAGCAGATCAAGGACCTCGCGGAGGATGGACCGGTCACCAACTTTGGCGATCTTTGCGTGGCTGCTTCGCAACGTGCCCTGGACGACCTCGATCTCTCCTGCTCGCCCATCCTGCTGTCCTCCAACCTGGGACGCGAGATCCGTCAGAATCTCAAGAACGAGATCCTCGCCGAATGCGCCGACGTGTGCCAACGACAGCTCGACATGCTGCAGGATGTTTGCTTCGATGAATTCAATCAGCAGCTGTCGAAGCTGCGTCTCTCGCCCAACCTCGCCACCGACATGGACAACGTCGCCAAGGAGGCCATGTCCAACTTCGCGTCGCGATGCAAGAAGATGCCCGCGAAGGTCGCCAGCGCCAAGATGCAGTTCAAGGCCCGCGTCCTGGAGTTCTGCTCCGAGCGCCTGCTCGCGGCACGTGCCAGCGGACAGTTCCGACCGGTGCCTCGCAAGGGCGTCACGATCGGCCTGCACTGGCTGCTGCCCAAGCCATTCGGCAACGATTACCGGCAGGAACCATGGATGGTGCACGCCACGGACGACCTCGTCTACGTGCCGGATGACAAGATCACGGATGTCAACCCGCAGGACGTGGCGAACGGCGATTGGAGACGAAAGATCGTCCCCAGTCCGGCCGGCAACGAAATGATCTACATGCAGTAATGTCACATGCTTGGGCGACTACGACTAGAGAGAGAGAGTATGGTGAACTGCGGGTTGCGCGTGTATACTCGTAAGATAGGTAACAGTTAGTCAAGTAGAGTATGGTGAACTGCGGCGAAGTGCTGGCGATGTGTGGCGGTATGCGACGTATGGTAGAGTACCGACGAGTGTGCGAGAATGACGAAGTCACATCACATTCGTCCGTTGATTCCACCATGTGCCGCGGAAGCGCAACAAGGTGACGTGCTCATCATTTCATTTCACTTGATTGCTGCACTTCGTGCGGCGAGTTGTACTGTTGTTGATGCGTGTAAGGGTACCCTTCTATTATGGTAATGTTGTGTTATTGTCGTATTGTAGTTGCTCGCATCAATATTGTCTGTATTCCCACACGTAACCGTGCATGGTGCCATACAGTCGTAGCAAATAGCGATCGCGATGACGCTGTCTTTGCACTCAGAAGTGCATTGCATTGTCTCATTGCCGTGGCGCTCTTCTGTCACGATTTAGAAGAACCACAGATTGTCTGATGACAGCGAAGGAGCATCGGGCGTTGGCTGGACGTTCTTTGGCGTTTTCGTGCGGGTGCTGGGTGGCTGCGTAGCGGTTGCGGCTGTGAAAGTGGTTTCCTCCTCATGATCGGATCGCTCCACGCCGACGTAATCCTTGAGACGGTAGTTGCGCTGCGGGTTGCGCAGCTTGTTGAGCGCGCGTGCCTCCATGGTGCGGACCTTATCCCTGGTCATGTTGAGGTGGTCGGCCGTGGCATCGATGGTCATGGATTCTCCGTTCTCCAACCCAAACCGCAGCACGAGGACCTTGCGCTCCGGCTCCGGCAGGGTGTCGACGACTATCCGGATGTCGTCCTTGAGGTACTGTCGCAGGGCATCCTCCTCTGGTGTGGGTGCGTCGGAGGCGATGGAATCTCCGATGGTCCTGCGATCCTCCTTCATGCCGCCGTTGATGCGGACGGGTCGTTCGAGGGACACGACGTTCCTCGTGGCGCTGTTGTAGGCGCGCAGCTTGTCGACGTTCATTCCCAAGTAGTGAGCGAGTTCCGGTTCGGATGGTACGCGTCCGATTTCATCCGTCATGGCCTGCTTGGCCTTGCTGATCTTGGAGAGTTTGGCATGGACTGCGTGCGCGTGCATGGAGTATGAAGGGATAGAATGCCATTTGAATGCGGAGGCGAAGGAGAGAAATGGGATTTGATGATGAGAATGCATCGAGTATGAATGGTGCTGTGTGCGGGTACGGTGTTGCAAAGAGCAACACTGCGACGCTGTGCAACACTCTGCAGAGCTGATTGGCAATGAGATTGGCAATGAGATTGGCAACGCATCGAACTCACTGTGCTGCGGCAATCGAATGATACGTGAATAATCGGAAATGGATCTGAGAATCTTCTGACGAATCCAGTAGGTGGCATAGGTGCTGAACCGCAGACCGCGCTCCGGCTCGAACTTCTCGGCGGCCCGCATGAGACCGAGGTTGCCTTCCTGGATCATGTCCTGCAACGACAGGATGGTGCCGACGCCGCCGCCGGCCTGCAACGCCCGCTGCAGACCTCCGTGATATCGCAGCGCGAGGGAACGCACGAGACCGGCGTTGGCGGAAACGAGTTGAGATCGGGCCTCCTGTCCCTCGTGCTGGGTGCGGCGCAGCTGGGAGACGGTGAGGTCGCAGGCGTTGGCCAGGACCTGGTCGGGGAGGTCGTCGGTCTGCATCATGCTGGTGAGTTCGTCGCGGATCTTGGTGACGTAGAGCAGGGCGCGGATTTGTTCGGAGAGTTGTCTCTCTTCCTCTTTGGTCAGGAGGGCCGTGCTCTTTTTGTTGGTTTTGATTGTTGGATTGGTTGTAGCTGTAGCTGTAGCTGATGCGGTTGTCGAAGTTGTTCTGGCTGTTGTTTTAGTAGCGAGACGGTTGCCATTGCGGTTGCCATTGCTGTGGGCATTGGTGACGATCCCCTTGGGACGCACGATTGTGGCCTGCTGCTTGCGTCGGATGGGCGGAATGGGCGTGACGATGGTGGCCGCGGACGGAGCCGTGAGGGCGGTGAGCGAGGAACGCGACGGCATGGCGGCCTTCTGCTTGCGCTTGACGCGGACCTTGTCGGCATTGGGCAGCGTGGTGAGGTCCTGGTGGAAGATGTTGTTGGCGATGGATTGGCGCATGCGTTGTTCCTTGGCGCTGTGGCGCGTGCGCTCCACGATGGACAGCGGCTGCTGGGCAGGCAGCGACCGTGTGCGTGGACGCGTCTGCAGCAGGTCCGCCGGCGCATCCGACTTGGTGGGCGAGTCCAGGATGACTGAGACGCCGAGGCCGGTGGCGCCGCTGGTCTGGTTGTCAGGTGCGGGCCGTCGTCCTCTGCGTCCTCGTCGTCGCACGTCGGCAGCTTCGATTTTGCCCAGCTTGGCGCTGCTGCTGCTGCCGAGGTTTCGGAGGTTGGTGGAGTCAGGAGAGAATGCGTCGCATGGCTGCATTTGAACGGCGGCCAGCGATGCTGCCAGCGACATGGTGGACAGCAGAGCGATGGACCGTGCCATCAGCCACCGCCTCCTCGTCAGCGGTCGCTTCTGTCGTCTCCGACTGCTGGCATTGCCGTTGTTGACGCTGCCATCATCGCCAGAGATGGATTGAGGCGCCGCTGGCATGGACGTTGACGATGGTGTGGAAGTTGACATTGGCATTGATGGCAAGGAGTCCTGCGCCGTGGACATCATCATTGCTCTTCACAAATGGTTGCGATGACTGTGATGCAGAAGATGCAGCGAAGGAGATGGATTGAGATGGAAGGAGATTCGATGGTTGCTAATGTGTTGTGCTATGCGTTGTGCTATGCCTGGTGTTGGTCTGTTCTCAGTTGAGATGAGATGAGTTGAGACAAGCCGAGTTGAGATGAGATGAAAGAAGAACTAAAAGTTGTGTGATGAGGCGACTCAATGATCGAGAGCGCAAAAGATGCCAAGTCGGTATGTGCCTGATTGTGATGTGATGTCTGCGTACTCCGGAGATGATGTACGGATACAGGATCTCTGTTTGCTATGTGCGTGAGTGTGCGCGTGTGGTACTCTCAGTAAGATGTGGGAAGATGTGGTGAGGTGTGGCGAGGATGTGACGTGAGTGGAAAGTACGTGAAGCTCCATCAAGGCTCTGTCAAGCTCCGTGATGGATTGTGGATGTTCCTCCGTTCGCTTGTGCGACATGCAACAGGTGCCACCAATCGAAACGCAATACAGCAAGCTGCGACAAGCTGCAACATTCTGCGGTTACTGGAAGAACCAGGTGCGACAGCTGCATCTCACCACAACCAACAATCACCAACATCGACCAAAACCAAACACAAAACAATCAAACCAAAAGCAAAGGCTTCAGAGAAACCGTTCGCTTGGTTTGTTCGTCGTCCCGTCGGCAAACAGGAGATTCGTCCCTCTTTCCACCACACCTCCTCCACCCACGACCAACACCCGTGCTGCGCCGCGTCGCGTCGTGTGGCCTTCACGTGCGTGCCATTCACGTTTGTATTTGAGCCTTTCGTGTCGTATTGGTCGACCATCGCTCGTACGTACGTGGAGTCATTTCCGAACCACACTTTCGGACAAACTCGTGGCCACATGTCGTCGTCGCGCAACTTCGGTGACGTTGATGTTCCCATAACTGCTCAAAGTGTTCTGCATGACGTCCTGCACCAAATCACAAACGCCAATGACACATCAACATGGCGATGTCGATGTGTCTTTCCATTCCGAACGAAGCCAACAAGCGTGTCCCGCTCTGCCGTCTTTTCCATTTTTTCCACTTCCAAAACCAAGCACACAAAGACGAACATGTCTCCACCAATCAATCATCTCGATCCAATTCGTGACGAGGAAGGAGAACCACTTTGGGATCTTTGCGCCAAATCTGCAGCCTATTGGTATGAGCTAGAGACAGCCAGAGAGACAGACAGAGAGAGTACGAACTAGTCGTATGGACACGAGAGAGTATGAGGACCCTGCACGATCATCTAACAATACCATGCTAATATTAGGACTCTGTCGCACTGTGTTAGAAAGCTTGCATGCTCTACAGTAACTAACTATATGACAGTACACTCCAGAGAGAACGTGAATCTACTCAAAGTCGATTGCGCCGATGCCAACAGCACCATCAGTAGCCGGTCGCAATGTCGACAACGTTGGTTACCTGCGATCCAGATATGAACCTTGGCAACTGATCATTCAAGAAGAACTTCGTGGTCTGAAGCTGCACCGATCCTGGCTTGTCGATGTTGTGGGGGCTCAGCAGCACGTTGTCCAGCGACCACAAAGGACTCTCCGCCGGCAGCGGCTCGATGTTCGTCACGTCGAGGGCGGCGCCCTTCAGCGACCCATCGCGCAGCGCATCGATCAACGCCTCCTCGTCGATGATCTGACCACGCCCCACGTTGATGATCACGGCATCCTTCTTGGCCTGCCCTAGCACCTCGCGGCTCACCAGCCCTTCCGTCTCGGCAGTCAACGGCGCCGAAATCACCACGTAATCGCTCTGGCGCACCACTTCGGCAACGTCCTTGTTGCTGTACATCGCATCGCAAAGGGGATCATCCGCGCTCAGCTCCGGTCGCCGACGCAACGCCACCACCCGCATGCCGTACGCCTTGGCCAAACCGGCACAGGCGCGCCCGATGCCACCGTATCCGACGATGCCCATCGTGGCGCCGCGCAACTGGCAGTCGGGGAACTTCTCCCAGTTCTTGTCATCCTTCTGCCGCATCAACCGCGGCACGTTCTTCGCGAAGTGACCGCACGCCAGCAAGGCGAATTCCGACAGCGCGGCGCTGGCCAGGCCCTTGGCGTTGGTCAGCACCGCGTCGGTCTGCTGCAGCTCCGGCGACATGATGTGACTGATGCCCACGCATCGCAGGTTGATCCATTCCAACGACGGCAGCGATCGCAGCAGCTCCGCCAGCATCTTGTCCGGCGTCGGATGGCTCACGAAGATCACGTTGGGTTCCAGCATCTTCAGCTTGGCCAGATCAAAATCCTCCATCGACGCGCCGTCGACGAGCAGCGTGGCGCCGTCCGGAAGCGGTCCCTCGCGCAGCTCCAGATCGTCTGTATCGGCGGGATCCGTCAACGCGATGATCCTGGCCTCCCGCACGACATTCGTGGTGGATGCGCCTTGCTGCGGTGCATCGTTTGTCGCGAAGTTCTGCTTCGTCATGGTGGTGCTGTTGTTGTTGTTGTTGTTGTTGTTGTTTCTTGCGGTGCTCGTAAGAGGATTCCAGCGCTGGAGGTGCACGTTGCTCCTTGTGAGCAATGGCGAACCACGTAGCTGTGCAAACGATCGCTGTTGTGGCGAGACTTTGCTTGTTGCTGTCTTGGACAAGCGCAGTGCCAACGAACCAACTCTTCCTTGTTGCATCGTGGAGTGCCGCTTTTGCGTTTTGTGAGTTCCCCGAAACAACGCATCGTTGGGAAAATCGCGATCTGAACAGGAAAATGGTGGGAACAGTCGAGAAACCTCACAGACCAGCGGAGTGTGCACCTGCGTATGTCTGTCGTGCGTACGTGCATGCAACTTGGACATCAAACTGGGAGTCCAGTGCCATTCTGGGAGCAGCACCACGCTTGGGAGAGACTCTACCTGCCTTTCATACTTCAATGCATGCATCGCACTCTTGGACGAGTCAATATATATGTTATATGACGATATTGAATGTTGTCAATATTATAATAGCTGCACCAAAGTCGACAGAGAGAGAGAGAGAGAGGAGTGGTGTTATGCAACTCGCGCATTGACCAGTGTTTGGAAGAGTAGATGCCTGTGGCTGGTTCTCCTATACTGCCCAACACTTTCCATGTTCCATGCTCTATGTATAGTCGCGCCCTTGCTACCAGCTCCGTCAGTACCCTGCAGATTTGTCGACAGGGTTGAGCAAGTCCATCCCACGGACGAACCTCGGGAGGTTCTCGTTGACGAAGAATTCGGTCGATTCGAGCTCGAATGTCGCCGTGTTGTCCATGCTGTGCGGGCTGAGCAGAACATTATCCAGTTCCCACAGCGGACTATCGGCCGGAAGCGGCTCAATGGCCGTCACATCCAATCCAGCCCCTTTCAGCGACCCGGATTGCAGGGCATCGATCAGCGCGGCCTCGTCAATGATCGGGCCGCGTCCCACGTTGATGATCACGGCATCCTTCTTGGCGTGGCTCAGCACGTCGCGGCTTACGAGGCCCTTCGTTGCTTCCGTCAGCGGAGCCGCAACGACGACGTAATCGCTCTCCTCCATCAGCTTGCTGATGTCCTCGTTTCCGTAGACCTGGTCACAGTAGGGATCGAACATGCTGAGCTTGGGCTTGCGACGCAACGCCACCACCTTCATGCCGTACGCCTTGGCCAGGATGGCGCAGGCACGGCCGATGTCGCCGTAGCCGATGATGCCCATCGTGGCGCCGCGCAGCTCCAGGACGTTGTACTTCTCCCAATTCTTGGCCGACTTTTGTCGCAGCAACCGCGGCAGATCCTTGGCGAAGTAGCTGCACGCCATCATGGTGTACTCCGCCAACGTGCTGCTGTACATGCCCTTCGCGTTGGTCAGCGTCACGGAGCTCTGCGCCAGCCCTTGCGACGTGATGAAGTCCACCCCGGCGCTGCGGGTTTGGACCCATTCCACCGTCGGCAAAGCGCCGAGCAACTCGGCCAACAGATCGCGCGCATTGGGATGGCTGACGAAGATGACGTTGGGCCGGAGGAACTGGAGAGTAGCGATGTCGAAGTCATTCATCGAACACCCCACGGCGACCACCTTGGCACCATCCGGCAGAGGCTCCTTGTAGAGAGGCTGGTTGTCGGGGTCTTTCGGGTCGGCCAACGCGATGATCTTGGCCTCCTTGATGACCTTCCCGGAGTAGTCGCCCTTCTGCGATCTCTCGCGGTTGTAGAAGTTCTGGCTCATGCTGACGTCCGCTGTGTATCCTCCGGAGAGCACCAACGAGCTGGCTTGTTCGATCGCTGTTCGGCGGGAGATGAAGCCTCTGGCTGTGCGTTGGAGCAGGAGGAGCAGCGACAATCGCAATAACCAAGAGCGGTAGATGTGAGGCATTTGCTTCGGGGAGCCCTGGTGGGATGCTGCAGATGGAGTTGGGGTTGGAACAGGAGTAGTCGTACGAGTATGAGCACGACCTCGTGATGTTGTGGTGTCCCAGTACGAGGAGGCCGAAATGGAGCCGGGCGGTGTGATGTGGCTGATCGTGTTTGGCCTCCCCAGATCGAACTTGTTTCTGTGGTTGTTGTTTGGGAATTCTTGATGGGTCACTCACGAGTGCGAAACCACGAGGAGTCGTGTGATGACAGCGGACAACCTGTCGATATCTCACATGTTCGTTTACTGTATTTGCGGTAATATATAATATAACATATTTAATTGTTGTCAACTTGACACAGTCGAATGGATCGATGGATCATCAGTCGAAGAGGTCAGTCGTACGGAACCAAATCAAAACAAGCACGACATCGCGCACCTGGGGGAGACAGACGACAATGAGGTAGCAAGCGAAAAGCACCAGGACTCTGGTGCAAGATGCGGAGAGACACGGTCGCCACGGTCATGCCAACATCCGCAACTTTGGATCCTCCACTCCGCTTTGGCACAATACGAGTACAACGGCAACGATGAATCCGAACAACGCTGTCGATGCACCATCAGGGGCAGCAGCAGCTGCGGCTGCAACAGCAGCAGCCAGTGCACTCAGCGGCTCCACCAACGGAGCTGTAGTCAATGCCAACAGTACCAGCAATGATACCACGCCTGCGCAGCAAACAGGCGTGGCAGGTGGCTTCGACCCCATGGGCACACCGAACCAGGTCCATCCGTCGGAGGAGGAGCATGCCGCTCCTTTCTTTGCGGACATGACGTTGGATCTGGCGGAGGCGCATGACATCGCAGAGACGCCGGAGGTGAAGCGCAACGTGGTGGTTGGGAGCGCCTTGACGAATCCCATGGCGTCCTTGCAGATGCCTTCCATCCAGACCATTGACGAAGGGGAGGAGAAGCAGCAGGGGCAGCAGAGATTTGACGACCTGCGTCCCCAGTCCCTCGAAGATGGGCCCTTGGCCACCGTGCCAGTCGATGAGGATGTGGAAGGTGGAGCGATCCAGCACTCCAACGACGCCAACATCAACACTGACATCAACACTGACATCAACAGCAACGCCAACGCCAACGCCGCCCACAGTGATGATGGTGCCAGTGATGACGGTCAGTTCACTGGGACGATGCATCGCATATCCAGCGATCAGCTTCAGCGCAGCAACGCACCTAACGGTGCCGCCGGTGGGGCATACTCGGCTGTTGGTGGTGCGACGAACGGATATTCCCGTGGAATGACCCGCATGACACCATCGCAGCGGCGGTACCCACGTGATGTGCGGTGGGTGGTCGCATTCTGCATCTTCGTGCCACTCAGCCTCATTGTTCCCATATTCGCATCGCCGCGGATAGTCGACTCGGATGGCTGGCTCGCCACCGCAGCGTCACCGCGATTGGCAATCACCCACACGCTCTTCTGGGGCTTGCTGGCCACCCTCGTCCTGTGCCGGCTGCTCTACAGATCGATGGGAGGCGGCGATGGCGACGATGCGCGCCATCTGGCATCCCAAGTCCTCCTCATCAGCGGCCCCATGAGCGCAAGCGTCTACCTTGCCTTGATCCTCATCATGCTGTGGATGATCCCAGGCGCCTTCCATCTCGTCCTCATTCCCATATGGTACCTGGCAAGGGATGTGTACCTGTTCCGACGGTGGAAGCGCACCTCGACGACGCCCGGTGGACGACAAGCCTTCTTCCAGGCCCTATCGTGCATGACGTTGGATATCATATCGCGATCCCTGCGACGATCAAGCTTTCACCGCTTCGTGTTGGGGATGGTGCTCATCCAGTTCGTCGTCATTTACATCTGGAGACTTGCCATCCTTGGTGCGATCCGTTCCAGCTCCACCATGCTTGTGCTGATGGCCCTCATCGGAGGGAAATGGGCGACGGGTGTCGTGGCTCGTTTGCTCAGTCTCGTCGTGTCCGGAGGGGTCAGCAATTGGTTCGCGCAGCAGAACGAGCTCTTCGCAGAAGCAAGTAGGCAGATCAACGTCAACAATGGACAACAACAGCAGCAGCAGCAACAACATCAATCATCGTCATCGCGTGGAGGAAGTGCAGGGGGTGCGCCATCCGCGGCGGATGGAGTGGAAACCATCGACTTCAGTTCTGACGTAACGGATGGAGACGTCATGGGAGCAATGCCAGAAGCGTACCGATCGGCCGATGCATCAGCGTACAAGCCAGCAGTGGATATGGACGAGGGCATGGACGATGATTTTGAAGATGAGGAGGAGGAAACATTTGCAAACTTCTACGGCCCTAGGTCTGCGCGCAATGCTACCCCCGCAACGTCCACTTCAACATCGGCAGCACACAGATCGACGGTCAAGAACCTTGTTGTTTCCGGTCTCACCGTCTCCTTCGGGTCGGTGTCTCAATGCGGCTTGCTGGGAGGTGTGGCGCAAATGATTTGGAGCCAGATACGCAAGGTCGACCATGCCCGGCAAACGTTGAGCGGTTTCCGGGGCATGGACATCGGCATGCCGGACGCATCCGAAGTCGGCATGTTGTCGCAATTGTGTGAGAAATTGAATCTGTGGGCGAGAGACTTCGTGCGAGACAATTCTGATCTTGCCATGTGCCACGTCGCTGCCTACCAGAAGGGTTATAGGCGCGCCGCTCGGGACGTTGCACAACTGGTGGAGGAATCAGGTGAGGAAGGATCCCATCCGTTCATTTCTGTCTCTGTTGGTGCTGTGGATCTCACTGTCGTCACGCTTTGGCAGGCGGGAAAGCCTTCATTTGACATGCATAACTGTTCTACTCTACTCTGCATGCACATCACTCCATGGCACCGCAGGAGCGACTGATCATGAGTTTCGCAACGGCAGAACACTCACAAACTCACGCATTGCTTCTCTATTCATACCGTCGGGCTTGTACTCTGCAACGCGTGAACCCGTAAACCATTATCTGCTCTGTCGATTCTGCCTACCGCATCTGCCACAATGCATTCGAACAGGCGTGGAACCACTCATCGATGAAGACATATCCACGCACATGAGTTCGTGTGTCGGCGGGAGCATATCGGGCATGATAGTCATCTTCACGGGCATCATCCTCATCCACCACAGGAACAAATCGTCGCCGAACACGGGTGATACGGTCGTGGCCATGGACATGCTGCTCGCCTTCATACTGTGCTACTCGCTGATATTCACCGTCATGGAGCCGTTGCGTGCGGGCATCAAGGCTGTTTACGTGAGCTTCGCCGAGCATCCGCAGAGTCTGAGCCAGACGTACCCCTTGATCTTCAGGCGGATGAGCCGCATGTCCGAATCCAACAACATGACGTAGCGGGGCGAGCTTTATTAGAAGTACGCACAAATGTACCTACTCTACCATCATCATCTGCTGGCTATTACTTACAATTGCACACAGGTGCCAATGCCCCACTCCTCGCGCATACTCGTACATGTACTCATGTCTCGTACCTGGACACACTCACAAGCCTCGCCAACTGCTGAGCTAAAAACACTGAAGGATGCATCTCCGTGCAGCGAAATGTTGACAAAAAATAGCACTTTCTCACTCCTGTATTTGTATGGATACATTAACTGTACTGTCATTTAATTCGCTCTGCGTTGTTGCCATTGCCATTGTTGCTGCATCACGCCCTCCTCCTTCTCGCCACGTATTCGCATCTCCTTCTATATATGTGTGTGTGTGTGCGTGAGTTTGCTATGTTTTGGCCCATCGTCCCCCTTCGGACTGCTTCACTCTTGAATTGCGCCCATCTGTCCGATCTTCAGAGACTCCGACGGAGATTCTGTCGCCGCAGATGTGTTGTTGCTGCCATCTGAAAGCGCAGCCATGGCAGCATCGCTGGTCTTCTTCTGGTTCTTTCCTCTCTTGAAAAGTCCGAATCCTCCCTTGCCCTTGCTCTTCTTCTCCCGCGAAGGTGATGGCTGCTTCTTGTATTGCGATGACGACGACTGCTGTTGCTGTTTGTTGCTCTTGGAAGCCGAGGCGTTCTCCTTGTCTGCAACCGGTTTTGGTCGTGATTTCGATGCCGACGACGACGACGGCGGTGATGCCGCTTGGTTAGCCACCAGCTTCGCCTGAGATCGTGCCGCAGTGGCGAGGATCTTTTCTAGCTGCTTAACCTGCTTCTGTAACCTCGCGCAGTCCTCCTCCAGCTGCTTCGTGTGCTCCATCTCCAGTTCCAATCGCTTGATTTCGATGCTGGCACGCTCGAGCTGCCCTCCGAGACGGATGTTATCCTCCTTCAGCGTGGTGTTGTGTCCCTTGAGCGTCTCCAGCCGCTGTCGCACTTCCAGCATGCGATCGTCATTCTGCAGCTCGGCCATGGTCTTCACCAACGGCGATTCGTTCTCCAGGGCGGCGATAGTCTCCTTGAACTTGACGACCTCGGCCTTGTGCTCGAGCTTGCCTTCCTCCAGCTGCATCTTCAGCGCGACGATTTCACGCTCCTGCTTCATCGCCCGTGATTCGATCTCCATCACCTCCTTCTGCATCTCTTCCACCTCGCCACGTCGGGTTTGCGTGGCATGCTCCATGCCGCTTTGGAGCTGATCCATCTCCATGCGGACGTTGTCGAGAAGCTGCTCCTGCGCATGCAGGGCATGCTCGAGTGCGAAGATTTGCTGGTCCTTGCCCTGTAGCTCCAGTTCCAGCTTCTCCCGCAACGTGATATTCTCTCCTTCCAGGGCCTTCATCTGGTCGATCATTTCCTCCATCTCGCCGTCGTTCTTGCCGCGCGTCTCCGCGAGATCCTTACGCAGCCCATCGATGACGACATCCTTGTTCAGCGTCACGGCCGCCAGCTGGCGTTCGTATGAATCGACGACGCTTTGGTGCGTAATTTCGCGATCCTGCTTCTCCTGCTCGAACTTACTCTCCAATTCCTCGGGGGACGTTGCCGATGCCTTCATGCTCTCCAACTTCTCCTTCAGGTCGGTGATTTCGTTCTTCATCTCATTGTTGAATTCCATCAACTCCGACTTTTCCTTCGTCAGCTTGTCAAGCTCCTTCGATGGCACCTTGTCGTTCTCGTCAGCGAGCTCGATTTCGAAGGATTCCTTCTCAGCCTCGGACCGTTTCAATGCCCTCTGGAGGTTGTCGTTGGCGGTGTCCATTTCGCTGATCTTCTTTCGTAGCGAGGAGATTTCGTTCTGGAAGATGAGGATCTGAGCTTCGTTGTCTGCCGCTGTCTTCTGATCGAACGATGCAATGGTCTGATCCCTCTCCTTGAGTTTCGATTCGAGGGTCTCTATCTGGGACAGCCGCTGCTTCATGGCATCCATGTTGGCCTTGGCCTCGCCGAGCTCGCGTTGCAGAGCGATGTCGGGCGAATTTCCAGCCGCCTTGCGTTTTTGCTCCTCGAGTGCGTACTTCGCCTGCTCCAGCTCGATCTTGAGGTCGCCTGATTTGCCGGCAGCCTCCTTGGCGTCCCACAATTGGCGCCTGATGTCACGGAGCTCCGATCGCATTTCGCGATTTGCCTCACGCAGTTCGTCGACCTCCGCCTGCAGCTCGACGAACTCCATCGAGTTGTTGTGCGGCACAGCAGACGACAGCTGGGTCCTCTTCAGCTCGCCGAGCGTGCGATTCAGATCAGCGATGGTCTTGTCGCGGGTGGACACCTGCAGGTTCAGATCGTCGATCTCAGTTTGCGAAACCACGGACCTGCTCTTGTCCTTGAGCTGATGCTCCATGATCTGCGCCCGCAGCGTTGCGCTGTCCTTCTCCTGCAGTTGCAGGTCGCGCTTCAGGGCCTCGATCTCCTCATCCTGCTCGATGATTTGACCAGCGAAGATCTCGCTCTCTTGCTTGAGACGGTGGATCTCCGCCTTGACAGCGGACTCGTCACCATACCGCTTGTTGCCAGCAACAGCTGACCGATGGATCTCGACTTCCTTTTGCAGTTTTTGCACCTTGGACTTGAGCGTCTTGATCTGGCCGTCTTGCGACATGGATTGGTTCACGAGGTTATCGATGGCGCTGTCTCGTTCCGACAACTTCTCGGTGCTGTCGTAGATGTCCTTCTCGAGCTTGGCGATTCGGTATCGGTAGTCCCGGGTTGAGGAGGAGCTGTCCTCACGGACGGCTCGCTTCCAGCGACCAGCATCGGCCTTTGCGGCGTCTAGCTGCCGCTTGACAGTGACGACATCTTCCGCCATGCGAGCTGCCTTCTGTTTCGCCACGTTTGTTTCGTCACGCTTGATCTGTTCGTTATGCTTCAACGTCTCGACTTGGGATTCGAGGTCGACAATCTTGTCTTCGAGAGGCAACGATGATTTCACGAGAGCGGAGATGGTCGTCTCCCTGTCCTTCAGCTTATCCTTCATGACGCGGAGCTTCAAGTCGTTCTCGGCCTTGAGACGTTCGACGGTCTCTTCGATGAGCTTGTCAACCTTCTTCGCGTCCTGCGCTTGGCGGTTGGCACTGGCCTGCTGGTCGTTGAGTTGCTTCATGAGGGCGGCCCTCTTTATGTCGAACTCGGACTTCATCGTGTCCCTCTCCTTCCTCACAAGCTGCAGCTGTTGCTCGAGGTCACGCTTTTGCCTCTCCATGATCGCGATCGATTCCGAGCTGGAAGATTTGATCTTCAATTTCTCTTCGTCCACTGCAACCAGAGCAATCTGCGCCTCGCGCAGTTGCTTCTTCAGCTTGTTGGCGGCGACCTCCATATCGCAGATGGTATCCTTGAGCTTTTCGATTTCGTTTTCGTACTGCAAAGCGGATTTGGCCTCCAAGTCAGACAGAGTTGTTTTGGATACCTCCATCTGCTTGTGCAGGTCCATGTTGCGTGCCTTGAATTCATGCAGCTCGATCTCGATGCCCGATTTGGCGTCGAGTTCCGCCTGCAGCTTCTGGACGTCAGTCTCCATCGCCTTCCACGCTGTATCCGACTCGACAAGCTGATTCTTCATTTGCTCCGCGATTTCCGAAGTGCCCTTCAGTCCGTTGAGCTGCTCCCTAAGCTCCTCCACTTCCGCCATGGCTTGTTCCTGCTCGCGCCTCGCTTGTTCCATGTTGGCGAGCTCCTTCTCCAGGGTGGCGACGGCCTCATCTCGTTCCATCTGGAACTTCTCACAATCCTCCTCCAGATCTCTCTTCTGCAGGCGAAGTCCATTCAAGGCGACCTCAAGAGCCTCCAAGGTCTCGACGTGCTCGTCCTTGGTGTTTTGCAGCTCCTGCTCGAGCTTGGACACGAGGCTGTTAGAATCATCGGTATCCCGAAATGCATTGTTGTCACCGTCGGACGCATCCAAACTGCGGCTGGCGATCACCTCATCGCCGTCGTCGTTACTGTTACCGTTGCCGCTGCGTGTTGATGCCGCCGTTGATGACGATGACGAAGTCAAGCGATGGTTCTTCTCCTCCTGCAGCTCCTCCAGCTCTCGGTTCTTTTCTTTGATCTCGGCTTCCAAATCGGCAACCTTGGCGGCCAGGTGCTCCTTGGCCTCCTTGATTTTTGGCAGGTCGAGCAGCTGACGATCCCTGTCATCGAGCTCCTGCTCCCTGATCTCCAATTCCTGGTCGGCATCCTCGAGCTTCTTTCGCATCTGGTCAATCTCGACCTCCTGCGCATCGTGCAGCACGCGCAGATCTTCCACCTCGTCGCGACGGTACTGCTCCTGGTTGGTGGCATCCTGACGGAGCTTGTCGAGCTCGTCCTGCAGGTCGGCCGCGTGGTCCGCCAACTTGCGGAGATCCTGGCGCAGCGTGGCGATCTCCTCGTCCTTGTCGTCCACCTGGTTGCGCATTTCCAGAAGGTCTTCGTTGGTGGTGTCGAATCCCTGCAGCTGCTCGAGGAGGGTGGACTCGCGCGTCTTGAAGTGGTTGGACTGGCTCATGAGCTGCGACTCCATCTCGCTGAGCTGGGCCTGATGCTTGTTCGACAGCTCCTCCTTCTCGGTCTGCAGATCCCTGAGATTCTCCTGCGCCAGGCTGAGGCGCGTCCGATGGTCCTCCAGCTCGCCCTGCGTCTGCTCGAGCTGCTGCAAAACCTCGTGCTGCTTGGAGAGCGTGGAGTCCTCCGAATCGATGGAGTTGTTCGCCGTGATCTGCCCCGTGGACTCGGTCTTATCCGGCGAGTGCGATCCCTGCTGCGGTGGTTTGCCCAGATCTCTTGATTGCTGTTGTTGTTGCTGTTGCTGTTCCTGAAGCTGTTGTTGTTGTTGTTGCTGCTGTTCCTGAAGCTGCTTTTCTCGAAGCTGCTGCTGCAGAGCCTTGATCTCGCGCAGCATGTCCTTGTTGTCCAGCACCACCTGCTGGTACTCCTCCTCCCTCGCCTTGTCCTGCTCCTCCATCTCCGACTGGAGCTGGTAGAGCTGCGACTTGAGGTCGGAGATGGTGTGCCTCTGGAAGGCTGACTCCTCCTTCATCTTGGAGAGCTGGCCATCGCGCTCCTTGAGCTGCTCCTGCGTCTTGGTCTTGTAGACCTCGAACTGCGACAGCTGCTTGTCCTTGAGCTTGTTGGCGTCCTCCAGCTTCTTCTGCTCCGCCTGGAATTCCCTGGTGGCCTCCGCCATCTGGTTCATGAACCTGGCCTCCATGGATGCGGACTTGGCAGACAGCGCAGAGTTGGAGTGCTTGAGATCGCGGATGATCTGCGCGGTGGACTTGCCATGGCCCGATTCGTTGTGGATGGAGCGATCCAGCGAATCCTGCGATGGCAATCGGTTGATGGAGGACGGCAGGAACCCAGGGCGAGCGGGCGAGTTGGGCGCTGACATGCTGCGTCCGCCGTGCATGGAGGCGTTGCCGCTGCTGTGCGGTTGGGGCGTGCTGGGACGCGGCGTGATGCCCGAGATCACCTCCATGGTCCCCTCGAACCAGCTGCGGCTTCCGCTCAGGTGCGACATCTTGCAGCGCCGACTGCGGGGCTCTGCGGTTTCGTGGGTTTGTGGCTGTCAAGGCGTCAACTGCCTGATCAACTGTCTGATCAACTGTCTGATCAACTGCCTGACCGAACGCTTCTCTGCTGTCGCCGGCTAATTCCCTCCGACCTGCCGTTCGCGCTCCTTCGCTTGGCCTCGTTCCTTCTTGCCGTCGTCTTGGCGTACGAGGATAGTAGCGTGGTGTTTCTCGACGCCCGTCCTCTGTGGACCTTCTTGGTTGTGGACAATGGTCTGTTGCAATGAGACAACTTGCGACGTTGCACAAGGGAACATGATTTGCACCAACCTCTCGATGCTGCTCTTCACTCGCAGCTGAAGCAGGCGAACTCTGCTCTTGTTCATCTCCGCCCACGCATTCCCGCACTCTTGTGTGTGTGCGGTAGCCCTCTTGCGCAAGAGAGCAAAATCTGTTGCCGTTGGTCTTGGCGGCTCAACAAATGCTGATGTGCATGAGACACTCGTTCGCATGCCACGGGACCCAAAGTAAGATCAATTGTCCGTTACGGCGGTTAACATGAATGAATCAACAATTACACACACGAGTACATCATTTCGGCCATGTGACTATCGTTCACTCATTTTTTGGACGTGTCATCCAATGAGGATGATCCATAGCAAGGACAAAATTGTCCTCCCAAACTTTCAGTCGTTTTCCTCTGTGCGGTTGTCAACGCCATCTAGCGCAACCACACTCCCGCCGACATGACAACAACGAAGCATCAGCCAAGACCGACTTGGCGGAAGGTCGGCAGGTGGCTACTTTTGTTGAGCAATGGCCGGGACATAGCGCGCTTTGTCGACACCCTTTGCATCACACGCAGCGTTGATACCGTGGTTTTCGAGTATAGTAGTAGCATCTGTAAGCGTACGAATATGTGTGGCACTATGGCATCCTCTCAACTTCGACTTGCTCCGGGCGTTGCAAGGAGCATCTGATGCCCTCCAATCCATGGCACTCTTGTGAAGGCCTCACTGCGCATGTTGCACACAGAATCTGTGCTACGTCCTGACATTCTTGATCCTTTTGCCAATTGAGGAGGAAGGTTTGGATTCTTCCGTGTCCTTCGGCTGACAGGAAACAGTTTGAAACGTCTGGTCACATCCGGAGACAAACCAATGCTCTGCGTGTCTGGAGCTTGCTGGTTTCAAATCTGAGGACGAAACTCATCTATTTACTATTCCAAGCACGAGTACGAGCACGGATCTATTGGTGTTGACACGACTATATCTCTCTCTACCTTCCGTTTCGATTCCATCCTCCATTTGAATGCGTATCATACCGACACAGAGACGCAGAAACGCCAAGACAATTCGATGTCAGGACAACACACTGCCATGTGATTGATCTGTGGCGCACCTTTTTTCGCTTGCTCACATGTCATGTGTTGGCAGCGCGCACCCCAAGTCGATTCCCCGCCATGCCGAAATTCAGGCGCGTGCCATGTTCACTTCGAATACGATCCCATCGTCGCGATTGTGATGCATCAGCAACCGGCGCCAGTGGCAAAGACTCATGAGCACACTCTTGATCTTCCGGTCGTCATGGAACATGGTCTGAAGCATGGAATACGCCTCGATCTCGTGCATGGTCGATCCCAGGCGGCCTGACCGAATTCCGTCCATCAGTACGCCAACAGCATCATGGGCATCCTGCAGCTGAACCTGGCTGCGCACAACTCCAGGAGCCGCGTCGTACTCTTTCTGCGTGATGTTCCGCAGATGCACATCCGTCGATTCGCTCTTGCCGCTCTGGGTGCTTGTGTTGCCGTTGCCGCTGGCGTCGCCGTTGGCATTAGCGCCACAGATCTGCACCTTGCGGAATGCACCCTTTCCGATGGATCTCGGCGAGAGCAGCCGGCGTCCCATCGATGACTTCGACGACCTCACGGCCTTCTCGCTCCTCTTGGGCGCTGGGCCGAAATCGATGTGATTCGGACCGTGAGACTTGCTGGGGACCGGTTGGATTGGCGACATCAACACGCTCTCAGAATTGTACAGGTACGCGTCATGGTCCATCGATTCGTTGGGATTGATGTTTTCCGCGTCCACGCTGCTACTGTCGTCGTTCACGTAGCCGCCGTACTTCTTTGGGTGCGGAGTTGTGCGGAAGGGTTTCTTCTTTCTCAAGCTCACAGACCCTGGGAGCGTAGTTGGTAGACTGTGAGGCGTCATGCCGGTGCTGTTCCGCAGCAACGATTGGGTGCGTCGCACTTGCTCCGTGTAAGGCGTCGCGTAGTCCCTTTGCAGGCTGTTGCGGGACTTGGTGGCGTGCGGAGTCTGGAACATGCGACGATCCTCATCGGATGGCCTCGGTTCGTACGCTGATGTCGACGTGTGGCGGCTACGACGGTGAATCTGACTGGACCCGCGCTTGTTGGGGACCACCTTGACACCGATGGTGCAATCGTCCGCATCCAGTCTGTACCGGTCGAGGATGGGTGTGGCCGTTGTCATGTCGTCCTCCACGGCATCATCGGCGAGGCTGAACGACAGGAGCCCCTCTTGCATTGCAGTGGCGTCCATGGTGAGATTGGTTTGATCAGGCGAAGTCGCGGCAGTATCGACAAAGATCTGGGTCGGTCGCGACGAAGAGTGCGGGTCACTCTTTTCCAGTTCCAGGGCGACTGGGTTGGAGGGTCGTGCACCTTGGATCGGTCGGAACATATGAAAGTGTCTATCGTTCGATTCACTTCGGTCTGATGCGAGGATTGTCGCAACCACGTTGGTGGAGTCGTCATCGATTGATTCATCGCTCGTATCAGTGCGTGCGATGGTGTGTGAGTTGGATTGATCCTGAGGCTCCTCCTTCTTTTCTTCCCCCGATGCGTTGAAGTACGCGGGTGGTGCGCCACGATGTCTCCCCGTCACGTCGTCACTAGAACGAGGTGTTGCACGACTGCCATTCCGGAATGATGCCGATTGTTGATGTTGGTGCTGGTGGTGGTGGTGCTGATGATGTTTAGAATAAGCTTGGCTCCGTGAGAAAGCTTGAGGTGCTTGCGCGTAGGACCGTGACAAGATGTTTGCTGTCGACATGGTATCAAGGGTGATCATGTCGTCATCGTCACGGAAAGCGGCCATGTGCGTTTGATAGTCATGTGATGGCGGTGCACGAGCTTCTTGCTCCATGTGAGGGCCGTCCATTCCTCTGCTGTGCGATTCTGACGATACGGAGGCAGATCGTGATCTCGACATGGGCGTGGTTGATTGATGATTGCTCTTGTTCACATCGCGGGGCGAGGTCATGAAGGAGCTGAAGTGGAAAGAGGAAAGAGGAGGTGGAACGTTCGTGTTTGTGAATGTGCGTGTATGTACGCCCATGCGTGGTACAATTAATGAATGCAAACATGAAGGTGGTGAGTCAAGGTGCTGGGATTGCTGAGATGACACAGAAGATGGCCGACCACGCAGGCCTGCTGGTACAATTGAAGAAGGATGAGAAGCACAACGTTCGTAGATACGACCTGCCGCAAAGGTGAAGGACGTACCTGGACGATGAAAAACTGTCCATGATGGGGGTCGCTGGAGTCCGCTGTCCTCGTCGCTGATCGGTGCGAGCACGATTGGATGGAGAGAACATCGACTTCATGTTGTTTTCCTTCATTGACGAATCATCGCTCTCCGTCTCGATCTCCTTGACGCTCTCCAATGGATAGGTCGCGTTCCATTGCTTCCGCATTGTGTGCGTTGGTTCTGAAATGATGGCAGATTTGGTGGCTGCTGCTGCCGCTGATACTGCCTTTGGTGTCAACATTGATTTTCCGTTGTGATTGGCGGGGTTGGACGCCTGCTGATTTTGACCAGACGATAGCGTTGCAAATGTATTCACCAAGATTGAAAGGTCGCGGATCTGCTGCTGGTTGCGATCCTGAATTTGTGAGCACAGGCTGGACAGTTGGTTCATACGATTGGTATCGATACCCTCGTTGCCATGGGGCGAGAGCGATTGGACAAGTTGCTTCTGAAGTTCCCGAATGCCGCATTCCTGCTCTTTCATGAAGCTGATGCGTTCACCTGCATTCAGCGTGGCGAATTGTGAAGTTGCTGAGTTGTGAGAGGAAGGTATGTTGGAGGGGTTGTTGCAGTGTTACGAGTACGATGTTCAATGGCACGCCAAAGAGCGAGTTGTCACGATGTGCACAGTTGTGGCGAACGAAGAATGTTGCGAGCAGTTGATTTTCAGTTGCATGTTCAACCCATGAGGAAAAGGTGTCAGATGGTTGAGCACGTAGTGTTGGTGAACATGTGGGCACGCGTTTGCGCATGATAATAGCAGTTTGTCAGTCGTACGAATACGATTGCCACAATTCACCAAGGCGAGGTTGGAGATGCGGAGAATAGGTGAGAGGCTTCCTTTGCCCACATTTTGTGGTACGAGCACCAGACCTTCCAGCCGTGCAGGTACAAATGGAACACCTTCCAGAAGGTGCGACGACTGCCAACAACTGGCGGAAAGCCATGAATGTGCGCCAGGAAGAAAAACAAGAACCAAGCGCGTGCGGTATGCACCAACACCACGCCGCGCGATCCAAGAAGGAACAAAACTGTCTTCCTGGAATTGGACGCTGTTTCCTCTTGATGCGGAATGTTCGTCTTCAAAAATGAAGCAAGTGCGAGATCAGCATCACACATGGATGCAACGCGCTTTCCTGCACTTTGCTTCTGTGAGTCCTTGTTGGGTGTATGCCATCATGTCGGAGTCCGTCTCGTTCTTGCTCACCTTCGTTCCCATCCTGATTGGAGGTGTTCCCAACAATGCTCCCGAATGTGTGGATTGATCGTGTGAGTTCGCACAGTTCGGACGCCTGTGTTGCGAGGCCAGCCACCATGGTTTCTCGATGTTCTTCCGTGTGTTCTGTCCTTGCTCCTTGCTTCCTGCCGTTCTTTTGGCCTGTCTTTGTGGAAGAAAATCAACTCTGCTTGGTGGTGGTGATGGTGATGATCGTGACGACGACGACGACGATAATGATGCAGACCCCGATGTGTTGGATGCTTTTATGCAACAGAGCAGACGGAATGATTGTGGGAAAGTCGAGGCTCCTTCAACCTTCATCCCTCTTGGCATTCATTCTTCCTTCGTCTCTCCACAAGGCGTTGTTGGTCGCCGTTGACAAATTGGACAGAGAGAATCCACACACCAATCGGCAGACGCAGGACAAGGAAGGACGAAACAGGGGTGAATGGTCGTTGGTGTGGTTGCCGTGATTGCGGTTTTGATTCTGGTCGTTGCGTTGTCATCCAACATTTGAATTATTTAGCTCCGTTGTGACAGGATCAGGTTTTTGGACGTTGGTATGGTCTGTTGAGTCGACCAGCGCGGCATCTGGAAGAAAGGCATGGGTCGAACGAATCGAGAGTCGTGGAAGGAGCGCGAAGGTCGTCAGAAGTTGGAATTCAACGCATTTCTCGTTTGCAGCAGCGATTTTCGCGGGCAAAAGTGGTTTTGTGGCTTCGGAAAGTCATCCTTTTGTCATACCTTTTGGGTTTTTGTTTCTTTTCCATTACAATTGGTGATCACATTCATCAGAACAAAGAGACAAAGAGAGGTAGAGAGAGAGTGAGAGAGAGGGGTGTCTGTATCGCGAAGGTTGGAAGAAAGAGGAGGTAAGGCAGTGTTGGTGGTTGATTGATTGTCCCAGCGCGCGAGTGTGGAAGCGTGGAAGCGTGGAAGTTGGATGTACAATGATGACGGACGATCGACAATGGCGGCGGCGACGGCAGCGGCGATGGCCGGCGGTTGGCAAAGGATGACGACCTGCTTCGGCAAGACGAGCTTCAGAGCTGATCATGCCCATGACCATGGCCATGGCCATGTGCATGGTGGATCGTGAGGCTGGAGGGAAACACTGTCTGTTTCCTACGACGGTCGTGTTGCTGGTGGTGCTCTTCATTAGCATGCTCGCTGACCCCACTGCTGCCAACCCTGTCGCATCTACGTCTGTCTGTTTTCCCTTTCGCAATGTACGATGTCACTCCATACTGGCGCCATGCACATGCAACCATGCTTCGACGAACACATGCACCATTGTGCTCCTCTCCTATTCTCAAATTCCATTCTATGCTCTACAAGCAGAGACAAGTGCCTCTGCCATACAATTCTCATAGAGCATTCCAGGCCATACTCGTACGCTGGATTACGAGCGACTCTAGAGTGCAAAGAGACAAGCACCAAGATGGCAACGTTCTTCACCAGATTGAAGGAGACCATCGGCGATCGTGGGTACGAGGCCTGCATGAGACGTAGCTTGCAGACGATCATTCTCTACGAGGCCTTCAGATGCCTGTCTGAGAAGCTCAAATCCCTTCGCCCCTTCCAGCGCAAGCTTGCCTTCTTCGATCAATGCATGGCCTTGATTGCGCAAATTGATTTCATCCCTCCGCGTCACAAGCAGGAAATCATGTGGCGCACGGGAACCAGCATGGAAACCATGAACGCGGAAGTCGCATGGAAGCGGGTCAAGAGCATCGAGAAGGAGCTCCAAAAGCTTGCTGAGAAGATCCGTCCGCTCTACGATGATGGCACTTGTACGCACAAGCAGGTGTGCGATGCCTTCGTGCAGACGCAGTACGAAAACTTGACCGGGCGGAAGAAAACTCCTTGCCCACTCAATTGGGAACAGTAAGTCAATCCCGATCAAGCATCGGAGGCATGTCCTCGTCTTTCCGCATGGACGATTGGCGTTGAAAGAAGGCACGAGTCTGGTGGCCACGCACACATGCTTTGGCATACTCGACATACTTGCAGTGCGCATCGCCTTCGCCCGCACCTGCAATTGTAACACTCTGCAGCTCTCATATCCACATCCCAAATGGTACAACACAGCAAAAACATTGGCACTCACAATACGGCCACGATTCATTGCACCACCTGCTTCCTTCCTGGCTTGTTTGCTTGCTTGCTTGCTATTATCTCATTCCCATTCCCCAACATGTGCATCCATCGGACAATACTCAATGTACAGTTCGCACAGCAACATCATCATGTGCTACCGTCTGTACTACCGCAACGGACAGCTCGATCCGAGCTTCCCGCCTCCAACGCTAGCGAAGGACATCGTGGTTCCCGCCGAGAAGCCAGCCAGACAGGCCAACCCGTACTACATCACCATGTCGAACTACGTCCAACCTCTCAACGGAGCACCAAGCGCTATGCCTCCCACTCCCAACATGCAGGGTGGCATGAACATGCCTGGCACTCCAATAGGTGCGCCCATGCCATCGCCGGCTCCCCCCACACACCCCGGTGCTATCTCCAGCCCTTTGCCATCAACGCAATCGCCACAACCGCAACCACAGCAGCCTCAACCCCAGTCCCACCACGATGTGAACGAGTCCGACATCGCAGCGATTGTGGGCGGCGCAGACGAGGATGAGAATAGACGCCTTTTGCTGAAGGAGGTTCGGGAGAACCTCGATCTCCTCAAGGAGTTCGAAGGCGTGATCAGCGAGGAAGAAATTAAGAAGCGCAAACGCGACCTTTTCCTCGCTCTCCCACCACCGCCGCCAGCACGCAGAACTCCCAGACTGTCGGACAACGTGCTCGGACCATGAGAGGTTGGGATTGTTCTTGTTACTTGTTCGTGTGACCTGCATTGATGGGTGGACGGATGGACAGATGGTTGGTCGGTTGGTTGGATGGTGCTTCCGCATGGCACATCACACCACAACATGGGGCATCAGTGATGATCTGTCGAGTGTGCCGAGCTCCAAGAAGATTGTGAGGAAAGCAAGGTCAATCGCACGCCACTCTTTCTGCATCCGTGCATCATAAATATTCCATGTATCCCATACTATTCTTGCACTTGACACACTTTGAGAGACGACGGTGTCATGCATCGTCGATTTGGAATTTCAAGAGAAGATTCGAAGCATACTCTGTACGCGTTGTCCAGCTGAGTTGTGAAAGAGCGACCAGCGGAGTTTTAAGTTTGTGATTGTTGTTCTGCCACTATACTTATGGTGTAGCCTTTGGTATCTCCCTCCACTCCGGTAATTGGATTCGCATTGGTCAGTTGAGTTGGAAAACAAGCACAATTATTATATACGGACATGAGTACAATCAAATGACACCATCATTCGTTTCCAATCGTGTATCAGGCATTCACGAACCAACTCGATTGAGCAAAACCATCAACACATCGTGGAGGTTTCGCGACGAAGTGCGCGGCGGCGAAACATGATGATTGTCTCTGTTGTTCTTTGTGCGCCCACCCACGATGAGCGCAACGGCTTCTGCTGTTCTTTGGTTGGTTTGCGTTTGTGTTGGTGTTGGAGTGCTCCGCTTGCTCAAAGCTATTATACGACCTACTCCACTCTATGATTCTATTTTGCTCCATTAGTCTCAGCTTACGAGTCCACTAGCTCGTACGCATTCGACATTGTGCACACGAATACTCAAGACAGAAACAGTGGGGATCGTAACATCGCGATCGGGCTCTCTTGTTCGCATTGGTGGTGTGGAAGCGTGCATGGAAGCGTGTGTGGAAGCGTGTGTGGAAGCGTGTGTGGAAGCGTACGTGGACGAAGAAAGTGAGCGGAGCAGTCATCCTTTTCTTCTGTCGGAAGCAGTCGAGCATCCGCGCAGAGCAAGTCTCTCTGAGCCTTCGTGGACGAAAAAGAAAAACGAACTCATCGGACGCAAGGCAGAGGCAGACAGCGAGAGAGACGAGAGACGAGAGCAAAACATCGCAGATCACCGTTTCCACCTTCGTTTGTGCCACGTTATTTCCGTCACCACGACTGTATCAGCACTGCGTCGTCGCCGGGCTTCGAACAGAACGTTCGGCTCATAGTTCATCGGGGTTGCGACGGTGTTGCAGGTCATAGCAATTGAGTAACAGGAAAGGTAGCGACAACAACGACTGCGACATCATTGCAACAATGACCAACGAAGGCGGCGCTTCTGGTCTCCTGGGCAAGCTTCTGCTCCCGGGATACGCAGATGCCGGCGCCAACGCTTCCTTTCGTCGGGCCGAAAACAATGATGATAGCACTGGCAATCATCACTCTCAGCAACAACAGCAACTCCAATTGCATGGCACCGATGGCAGTCGCGACAGTGAGAACATTGCATTCGATGGTGGAGACGATCACGGGTCCATGAATTTGTCAACGTCGGATGCACAGACTGAGATACTGGACAACAGAACATCGACGCGTCGAGTCCACAACGATGCACGCCACAATGACAAAGTAGTCAATGACAGTGGTAATGGCAATGGTAATGTCAGCCATCCACATTCGAGTATGCATCATGCCAACCATCACGATGCACAGGGACATGCAGACTCCAAGTTTGGTTTCTTCCCATCCACAAATCGATCCATCCTACGTCAGGCATCTCATGACCAACAGTTCGAACCTGCTGTTGCTGCGATCACAACCACTGCTGCTGCAACCACTTCCGTGAATCATAATCATGAGGATATGCTGGCCGAACCACCTTCGCCCCCCGAGGTCACACGGCATCAGCTCATCGATCCCAGCATCGCCGCGACCTCGGTTGTCCCTCAGATTGGCGGCTTGGTGGACGCCTTGCAAGATAGAGCGTCCCTCAATGAATATATTGATCGTAATGACAACGTGCATGGTACTAGTATTGATGGTCGTGGTGGTGGTAATGAACTTGATGATGAATTGGCAGCGGCGCCGTCGGAGGTGCTCACGACGACTGCTTCCACGACTTCGACGCTTCTGGGCACGCAATTCCTCCAAAAGGTCAAGCCAATGTCAGAAACAGAACATGAACGAGATGACTTGCGAGCCAAGCTGCATCAAACAAGCAGCGGCATCGGCGGTAACCATGGCGGTGGGGGCAGTGGCGATAGTCACAAGGATGGCAGAGGTAATGGCAATGGCAATCGATCTGTCCCACTGTCCCCCAGTTCTGCCCTTCAAGGGTCGCTTCTGGATCGCACGGTCGAGAACGATGAACGTGATGGATCGCATTCAGAGGTGAATTCAACCGTGCTCTCCGAGGCAAATTCAACAGCATCCGAGATGGGAACCATCATCAACATCGCAAACAACAAGCAGAGAATGGCGGAGGTGGAGGCCATGGCAGCGTTGGTGGAGGCGAGTCCCGCATTCCAAGAGTACGATGCCCCATACGGTGCATACGATGCCAGTCCGAACGAAAACATTGCTGCTGCGTTGGCATTACCCACACTGGAAGGAGGCGACGGTGGCAACAATACCAACAACAGCAGCAGTAAGAACAATCATCTCGGTACCATTCGCCATCAACGCATCTCGCAAGAGGAGACGACTGACTCACAATCGCATTCACAATCGCAGTCGCAATCGCAGGTACAGACCCATGACACCAGATCGCAGCATCCGAACATTTCAGCGGCGAACAGCAGAAATCTGATGGACACATCTAAAATCATGTCCTCCAGCATCAAACGCTTGGGATCGGGGATCAGCTCCAAAAAGAGATCGCTGACGCTGTCAGCACCGCCTACTCCCGTTCCGAATTATCTCCCAGATCCTCCTCGCGTAGAGGATTTGCTGAAGTCGTCACAATCACCTAAACGCAGCATTGGCATGGGTAACAGCAGTGGCAGTGGCAGGCACCATCCACCGCCGTCGTTCGCGTTGCGATCACCAGGATCAGCCGCGCGGCATGAGCTATCCACAAGCATGGAGCAGGAAAAGGATAGACCATCCAACGCAAGGAGATTGCTGAAACAGAATCGAAGGCGAGACCTGCAGATCGCGAATGCACTGAATGATCGAGTTGGCACCACGAGTGCCGAGGCCACTCCGCACGCCCCACTCTCAACGCGGCAACTCGCATTCACGGGACCCTTTCGGTTGGCACAGAAGTGTTTCTCCTTTGACAGCACCCTCGACGATCGCACGCACACCATCCCGTTGCCGTCGATCCCGGCAACCAAAACGAAAGCATGGGCACAGATACAGCGAGAGCAAAATCCAGGACCGCGCACCCAGAACAACGATGTGAGTGACAGGATCCTTCGACAGAGCACGAGCTGGGATGTGGGTTGGTCACGATCGGCTCAGCATTCTACGATATTACTCGACCCGAACACGCCGCACCGCAGAATTCAGCCAACCCAACGACTGTATCACACCCAACGTGGTCACAATGAACCCACGCAAAGGATCCGTCTCCACAGTGACTTCTCACCAGCCACGAAAAACTCGGCTCGATCGCGCGTCCCAAAACGGGTGGAGATAGAAAGAGAAGACGCGCTGGACATTCTGGCGTGTCTTGTGGAACGAGGAGTCTCGTTGGAGAGGAATGACAAGATGGCATCGGCAAGATCAGAGCCCTCCAAAACAGAAAGCAAAGATGATGGCGACCAAGGCAATGAGGACGACGACAATAACAACGACGACGACGACGACGATGGTGCTGGCGATGACTTCGTTGCTGCAGAACTCAAAGAGGACGAGCAAGTAGAGGATGTCATAGACGAAATCAAGAAGGAAATCGAAACGTTGAAGGAAACCAATCCCGATCGACATGCGGCGCGTATAACGGCGATCGATGTGCTGTCACGGTCCCATTCGTACGCAATGGAGATGAAGCGAGCATCCTTGTCGGCATCCACGTGGTTGAAGTCCATCGGAAAGTCTGAAGATAGCGCAACTCACGACAATGGGAAGGCGCAGAAGAAGACGAGCGATCAGATTGAGGGTGGACAGGCATCCAGCGAAAGTGGTGATCTGAACGAATCCAACGGTATTGGATCGACGGGGTCTATCGACAAGATTGAAATCACCACTCTCAAGGCGCTTTTGCACACGGCACAGCTCGAGGCCAAAGACAGGGCCGAACAGGCAGACAAGCTTAACGAAGAATTGTCGAAGTGCCGAGCTGAAATTGGGAGACTCCAAAGCGCCTCAAAGTCGGAGGTGAGTATTGATGATCGAGAGTTGATTCGGCGGGGCAGTGCTTGGCGTACAATCATCGAAGTGTGCACTACATTGAATTGGATCGCATTTGCGTTGTATTCGTGCCTTGTTTGATTGGATCGTATTTGATTGGATTGAATTGAATTGGAATGAACTTCTTGATCTCACGTCACTTGTGCCATGGATGTATGGTACCACTCACAATCATCTGGCATCACTTGCCATCCTTGTCAATGCTACGCAGTCCATGGCGCTGATGCCCAGTCGATCGATAATGGACGATGCGGAAGATTCCAACGACGGCAAAAGTCAAGCGGGTGCGGGGCAAGATGTTCGTCGCAACACCCGGGCTCTCGAGAAGCGCTCGCCAAGTCCAATCCTCGATGATGGATCGGAAGCCGATCTCAGCCTCAACAACAGTCTCTTCCGCGGCATGGAGGTGAAGAACGAGAATGCGTGGAGGAAGGCGTTGGGAGATGCGAACAAGATCATCTCATCTCTCCACTCTGATCTGCGTCAATTCAAGGAAGTGGGCGATTCGCCTCCAACTGTCATCATCGAAAACGTCGAAACTGTCGAACAAGCGGAAGGCAAGTCAATGCTGCAACAAGACAGCGACGGCAGCGCCAGCAAGTCAATTGATGAAATGAATCGCACGGTAAATGTGAGGATGTTGGATGGTGAGAACTTCGTGACGGAATGGGGCGATCTCACGCCACCGTTGCCGCCGCCGCCAGATCATGGACTTCGATCGCCAATCGTCCAAACCGTGCTGAGCCAATGGACGTCGGATGGGGCGCTGCATGACTCCCTCATGTCGTGGATAGAGAGCATCTTGTCCGGGGCGAACTTGGACGCCATCCCTCCCCTGACGATATCGAGCCTGGATCATCAGGTGCGTGATGGCTTCTCCATGCACGTGCTGCCGTTGCTGCTCCGAAGGGCTGACGTTCATTTGAACGTTCAGACCCGTGCTCACAGGCGCACGACTTACGACATGGCGGTGACGGTCGGTAGGAAGACCCAGATCGCCACGCCCTTTTCACCGACATTCCAGTCTCTGCAAGATCGCGTTGTGGATGACTGGGCGAAACAATCGACAGACTTCGAGCAACAGAGCACGACGCACAGTGCCGTGACAGCGCACATCAGCAATTCGACGAGCACCGCCCCGATTTACAGCAACAGCAACCTCCCATCTGGCGACGCGGCGATCAACCAGCTCACCGATGGCCGGAGCGTGAAGTCCGCGTCGAGCCACGACGAATTCCCCGATGAATTCGCGCAGAGCAACCAAGGGATCATGGGAGCCATTGGCGGCGCCATTGGAGGTTTGCTGTCGCGCCGAACCAAGCCAACGAACAGCCCATCGCGAGGAATCAACAATTCGACGACGGGGCACCATCCTTTCAGCACCCCGATGAGAGGGCAACATCCGGCTCCGATCTTGGAGAACCTGCCGGATGGGATGCACGACGTGGCGGATGTGGCGTTGGAAGAGCAACCTTATCACCGGGTTGTCGTCGCTCCGCCGGGCCGCATCGGCATGACATTCGTCGAGTTCCGTGGCCATGCCATGGTGAGCGACGTTGCGCCGAACAGCCCGTTGTCCGGGTGGGTGTTCCCATCGGATATCCTCATTGCAATCGACGAGATCCCCGTGAGCGGCATGAGGGTGCGAGACATCATCAAGGTGCTGACGAACCGCAAGGATCGCCAACGCGCGCTGCGTGTGATCAGCAGCCATGCCATGAATGAGTTCACTCTCAGCCAGACGCACTTCCACGAAGGTCCGCCAAGCTAGCCGTGTGCCTGGCGATGCTGCCGATGCGACAACTCTACCATGTTTCCACCATCAGCAATTTGGGCAAAACCAACTGCGACAAGTGTCCCAGGGGATTCATTCCAATGCATGACACGCGTTGAGTGTGTGATCATGTCACCAGAGTGCGGTGGTCGTATGGAGCCGTTGATTGAGAGCAGTACTCTATTTACATGCAATACTGTTGCGCCCGTCATACATAAAGCTCTCCCTCTCTCCCACACGCACGCAAGCGCACACTTCACGTTGTGATGATGTCAAAAAGTATAAAGAGGTGTTACATTTCTACACATCTGGGGCAGTTTGTCTTTTCCACGGCTGGAAGTATTTGTTCGCATGTACTAATACGGTTGCACTGTTTGGACGGGAGCGAACGCACGTTCTGTATTTGTAAAGTATGGCGCGGGTAGGACTTGTATGGTATGCATCCATGAGGCACGCAGCACTCATAGTGCTCCAGTCAGCATGCCGACTCTTTTTTTTCTTCTAACAGCACCCCTTCTTCTCCTGTTGCTGCGTCTGCAGTCCTGACAGCTGACCCGTGGCGGCCATGCCGACCTTGATTCCATGGCTCTCGTTCGAAACATCGATCTCTCCACTCTCAATTTTGGAATGGATCTTCTCGGCTGTGTTGATGAAGGCAGTCTCTACATTGTACGCTGTCTTTGCAGATGTTTCCATGAAAATGAGACCGTTGGCATCGGCGAACGCCTTGCCTTCCTCGGTGCTGACAGCACGGCGGTGCTCCAAATCGTTCTTGTTGCCGATTAGCATGATGACCATGTTGGACTGCGCATGCTGACGCGCCTCCTCCAGCCACCGCGAGAGATGCTGGAATGTGTCCCGTCTGGTGATGTCGTACACCAGCAACGCGCCTGCGGCACCACGGTAGTAGGAACGAGTGATGGAGCGGAAGCTCTCCTGCCCAGCTGTATCCCAGATCTGAAGCTTGACGAGCTTTTCGTCAAGTGTCACCATGCGGGCGCCGAACTCGACACCGATAGTCAAGTCATGAACTGGCTGGAAACGCTTGTCGGTGAACTGGAGCAGCAGGCAAGACTTTCCCACACCTGCGTGTTTGATTCATTCGTTCATTCGTTCATGAGTACGTGCGTACATGCCGTGTGTGTGTGTGTGCGTGGGTTGGTGGAGAGAAAGAGTTTGTAGCCGCATGTGAGTGAGTAAGCGAGTGAGCATGTTGGTAGCTGTTACCGTCGTTGTCTTTCATCACTTCACGATGTATGGCGCTCGTATGGCACTCGTATGGCACCCGCATGGCACAACAAGAAACGCCGCGTGTCGATCCCATCACTCTCGCTTTCCCATTCCCACTGACATCATCGAACGGAAACCCGAATGGCTGGTGCGAACGTCTCTGTTTCCACAACGTTGTTCTTGTTCCGGACAGCGGCGTCAACCTCATCACTGATTCGTGTGGCGCTGTGCTATCGTCGGCAGACACGTCGACGTTGGGGGAACCTGCGGAGGGCATCTCGAAGCGCCATGGTGGACACAGAGAGGCCATCCTTCGCAGGTGCATCCGCGTCTGCATTTGGATCACTGCATCAACAACATCCACGACGGAAAATTCAACGGCTGATGGCGCTCTCTGGCGAATAGCTGTCGCAGTTGGCGGGAAACTGCTCTGGTTTCGTGCTCTGTCAAATGTATCACGCTCAATCGGACGCACCTGTATCACCGATGATGATGTATTTGAAGAGGTAGGAGTACGACATGGTGGTAACGTTGTTGCTGTTACGCGGGTGCGAGTGGGAGTGCGAGTGCGAGTGTGAGTGGAAGGTGACGTGAAGTGTGGAGACGAAACGTTGTTTGTGTTGTAGATGCTGCTTCTGTTCTTGTTTGATTTGTCGTGGTCTCTGTGTGCGCTTCTGTTCTTGTGCCTTCTCTTTCTCTCTCTCTCTTCTCGCTGCCCTTTTCGTCTTCTTTCGTGGTGTCTCTGTTCAGCGCGGAGATGTTGGTGGGAACCGCGCCTTGTCGCGCTCGCATTGGTTGGTGTTGTCTTTTTTTGGTCGTGTTGTGCCACGCCTCATCTCTCCGCATTTCTTCCGTTTCACGGATTCGCGGGAATCCCTTGTGAACTAGTTGTCTCTCGAGAGACTTGTGTCTGGATCGTTCACCAAGCCGACGATCAAATCAGACAAGCTGACAAGAAGACAACGCCATGTTGTTCTTTCCAGAAACGCCAGTCGTGTTTGATAGGCAATCACGATATAGGATCCGCGGTGTAAATATATATATTCTGAATAATGGAAGCAATGAAACAGGGAGTTCCTTCCACGCGATGGCAACAAGCTGAATCAGGCTGTTTGTCCGCGTTCGCCCAAACAAGCGTAGAGCCTTCTCGAAAACATGCGCAGAAACGCAACGAGACGACAACCAAAACCAGAGAGAAGGCAGTAGCGAGCAGAGAGCAGACACGACGCGCTCACAACTCAACCGCAAGTACACTGCTTTTGCAAAGTCACGACAACATTCCACACTCAACACACAATCATAAAATACTTGCACATTAAACCAAGCACACCCTCTACACTGAGCTGCACGAAGACACCGTTTCACACAAAGGCACCAAAAGAAGACAGGATACGAGGAGAGGAGATCACTCCGAAGGGCAACTACACCGGAAAGACCATGGCGACGCAAGCGGCAGAAAGCGAAGGGGTGGGCAATCCCATCCCGGCCACCGAGATTCCAGCATCCGGTGGCCCCGCCGGCGAACAAGGCGGAAACGAAGACCACGAGCAGCAGCAACAACAACAGCAAGAAGAAGAACAACAAGAAGAAGAGCAGCAGAACATAACGACCACGACATACGGCAGCGTGGTTGTCAATCGACCAACGCCGAACGCAGACCCATCCCATTTGCGGCAGCAAGAGATGGCGTCTCAGTTCCCAAACGTTCCGATGGACTGGGCGCACCTCGGTCAGCCTGCCCCAGACGTCCCGCCCGTGCGCTACCCGCACGACGTGGCGGATATCCGTGAGGATGACTTGGAGGTTGTTGTGGTCGGCACCGCGGGAGAGAAAATCACACACCTCAACGATGATTTCTCATCCAAATGCAACGCGGACCTTGAGGAGCTGGTGCTGCGAAGTCACGTCATCCAAAAGATGCAAGGTTTGGAGAAGTTCAAGAAGCTCCGGTTGCTCGAGATGTACGACAACCAAGTCGAGGCGCTTTGCAGTCTGGATCATTTGGCGGAGACTCTCCGGACCCTCGACATGAGCTACAACGTGATTCGCGACATGGCGCCTGTGGCGTGCTGTGAAAATCTTACGGAACTCTGTGAGTGCATCAAGTGCTTTGAAATGCCGTCCTATGTGATCTCATACGGCACTACAATGCGTGCAATGCAATGCACCGACCTGGGTTGCAAGACACTGGCTGTGGATACTCGTATGGATGCTGCTGATGTCACCGCCCTTCGCTGCCACAGCCGCCGTATCTGCGTCCTCTCACAGACATGAAATGATTGCGCTTCTTCGCACACCGTACCCCCTCTGTTTCCAATTCTTCTTTTATACGCACTTATCCCCTTCACCCTCAGACATTGCAAACAACAAATTGAAGAAGATAGAGGGCATCCGCATGCTCAAGAGCTTGCGAAAGATCGATTTGGGAGCAAATCGGATCCGAGTCATGGATGGGGAGGAGCTTTCGGGCTTGGTGAATCTGGAAGAGCTCTGGATTGGAAAGAACAAGATCGAGTCAATCCAAGGTCTGGAGAAGGTACGTCTTCAAGCTAAGAGTGCTGGCATATACGAGGAGTGTGCACGAGTGCGACTTCGAGTGTGGCTTCGAGTGTGAGTGTTTGTTGCGAAGCAGAAGGGGGCCTTGAGAGGCTGGGAGGCTGCTAATTAATGATTGGCGCCTGCCGTCCACACTCATGCAGACCTGTGTCAGACCAACGGACGAAATTCCCACACTGACCTTGCCCATGTCCGCGTCCACGTCCAACATGGCGATATCATCCATCCAACCAAACAAAACCGTGATTGTCGTATCCACGGCCGTGATTATGACCGCATCGACGATGATTTCCTTTCCACGTTCCCGATCAGCTCACGAAACTGCGGAGATTGGATGTGCAATCCAACCGTCTGACGAAGATCGAGAATTTGGAAACGCAGCTGGAGACGTTGGAAGAGATCTATCTGTCCCACAACGGTATCGACGATGAAGGCGCATTGCAAGCAACCGGCTTGGCGTTGAAGTTTCCAAATCTGTCGGTTGTCGACCTCAGCCGGAATCGCCTCACCACATGCCAACCCTTCGCCCATCTGAAAAGCCTCGAGGAGCTGTGGATATCGGGCAACCAAATCAAGACGTTCGATGACGTGGAGGCGCTGAAGCAACCAGCGAGCGGAGGCTCGAGTCTCGCCGTCAAGCTGGAAACCGTCTATCTCGAGTACAACCCGGTGGCGAAGGAGTTTGAGTACAGGAAAAAACTCGCAGAATGGGTCCCTTCCCTGAGCCAAATCGATGCCACAAGGATCCGGCCCTTCGGTGCCCAGGTCGTTGGTGCCGCGACCTCAGTCGGAACCCCCGGCGCGTCAGGAACCATCTTAATGGGCGCGGCTCCAACAGCCGATTACATGCGAAAGTTGCAGGAAGCAGCTGTCCAACGCGCTAAAAAGGAATCAGCTGCGGCAGAAAGCAAGCAATCCAGTTCGTAAGACGATCGTGATTCCATGATGCGAATTCTCGTGTCACACGATGCATTCCAGACTGTAATCATGGAGCATGGCAATAGCGATCCATAGCGGAGGGATCTACTCTATCATACACAAGTGTCTCTCTCTCTCTCTCTCTCTCTCTCTGTTCAGAGAGGAAAGCAGCACTTCACCTATTCTTAATAGTTCAATAAGATCGTATTATATGTTAACACTCAGCCGTTCTAATATTGTGACTAATTGCACAATGGAGCCATCCTCTTCTCTGTCCATTGTACGTGTATACCGGTGGAAGACACCATCGTTCAACCTGTGGCGACGTTGCGGAATCACACACTGAAGTGTGCTGAGCGTGAGAGCACCCAAGAGCACTTCCTGGGTGCAGACAAGATGACGCTGACGATTGGGACTTTGTCTGTACCTCCGACACACCAACAAATGGTGCCCAGCGACAACGACGATGGCGAACGGCCACGATTGCAAAACATCAACGATGAGCAACGCACAGACACAAAGGAGAGGCCGGTGACTCCCAGACAACAATCTACGGTCGGACGCACCACTCCAGCGCGTGCTCTGTGCATGTCACATCGGTCGTATAGTCGCAGGACATAGCTCGCTCTTCATCAAAGACGACAACAACGTCCCAAACCACAGCGTTCGCACTGCAAAGAAGACAGTAAATCGGAAGTAAGTCGAAGAGGTTGGCCTGGTGGATCGAAGGCGCATTGGAACTGGTGCAGAATACCCATGCCGCCAGGTGCAGCGACTGATCCTGGGGTTCTGTCCTGGTCTGTGAAGCCGCAAACGGCGACGAGATCCGTATCCATTTACCTATTATCTCTCTCTTTCGAAGTCTCTCACCGTGAGCTGCTCTTGAATACTTGTGCCATCACCCTACTCTGTAACACTGCGCTTGTGTCCGTGCTGAGCACTGTTGGTCCATGATGATGTCTCCGATCGTGTGCGTGGTGCTGGTGTCGTCCAAACCCATACACGCGCCTGTGTCCGTCTCGGTGTCAAACGTGCGCACGACGTTGTCGCACGCGAAGGTTTGGAACAACGAGCCCAAACCGCGAGTGCGTCACGCTGCGCTGCAATCCATAACAGCCGAAACGAAAGAATCAGGACGTGAGGCAACGGCAGTGCCACACCTCAAGAGGTATTTGTAGTTGAACACACAATAAACCATATCACAAGCGACATGTCAAACTTCGGAGGTGGACGATACAACAACAACAATAACAGCGGTGGACGCGGAGGCCGTGGAGGTCGCGGACGGGGCCGTGGGAGAGGACGTGGAAGAGGCAGGGGAGGCTTCAGCAGCAACAACACATCATATCCCCAGAGTCGCCTCCGGCCATGCAAGACCTTCACGAATGGGCAGACGTGTCAGCACGGCGAGCGCTGCAGCTTTGCCCACGTCGTGAGGCAATTTGCATCCATCGACGCCTCATCGGCCATGCCGAATCAGAACGACAACAATGGTGGCTTCAACTCGCACAACAATAGCAACAAACAATCGATGGCGGCAGTGTCTTCGGTCGCAATTTGGGAATCGAACGGTGCCATCAAGATATTCACGGGATCACACGATGGCTTCTGGAGGCTTTGGAACACGCAGGGCGGATCTTTTGTCAAAGAATTCGAGCACAACATGGGCGGCGCCATTGACTGCGTGGTGGTGGAAGCCAACTTCCTGTTCTGTGGCTTCGAGGCCATCACCCCGAGCCTCCCAAACGTGAAGGTGGGGATGATCCAGGCTTGGAACCTCAACAGCCCTGCGGACCCGCCGCTCGAATTCCCAATGGGTCCGATGATCGCCTACTCTCACGCAACAAGAGTGTCTGCGCTCAACGTGATTGGTGGACAGAAAGTTATCAGCGGATCGCGCGATGGGTGCATCCGTTTGTGGACCTTCGAAGCATCGTCCAATCAAGGCAAAGGCGGCTTCGTGCTTTCCAAGACCTTGGCGGGGCATGCGCGTGAGGTGACGGGACTGGCCGTCGCGGAAAACGTCCTTTGGTCGTCCAGCATCGATGGTTCCATCCGGATTTGGGATCTCGCCTCCGGCAACTGCCAGCACGCAATTACCAACAGCGGAACAAACGCGCAGCAATCTGGACAGCCTCCAGCTGGCGGTGGCCAGGGACACAAGGACGCAGTCACTTGCCTGATACCGTTCCCAAGCCCGTCGGGCACGTTCATCCTGACATCTTCGCTGGATGGAGACATCAAGGCGTGGAACGGATCCACAGGCCAGTGCGTCGCCAGCGAATCGCATGGCGAAGGAGTGGTGACGATTGCAATGGCAGCCGACCAAAAGAACAACCAAGTTCTGCTGATTGGATTGGAGTCCGGGAACATAATGGTGCGCAACCTTCTGCAGACGCCAAACATGCCGGCCTTCACGCTGATAATGATGCTCTCCCTGCAGTACTCGGTGGGACACAGGGGCCCTGTCAAGGCCCTTGCGCAGGGACCGTCGAGCACATTCTACTCTGGCGGTGGCGACGGCAAGGTCAACGTGATGCAATTTGCCGGCGACTTGGGAATCTAAAATCGTGGCACGGTGAACCCGTGGCCCTGGGGTTTTCACAACCATGCGGCAGCAAACAAACAATACGTAGAGAGAGAGAGAGAGAGAGTATGCTTCAATACCACTCACGAAGAGTATTGGCAAGGAACAGTATCAATGGAACAGCTAGCAATGGACGGTGCATCGCTTGATACTTCACATACCCACGAGCATGTGGAATGAATCTAAATACTCTCTCTAGAAGTACCATATGTACGTAATACATAATATAAGTTCATGAAGTGAAAGTCATGCATAACCATACAATACTATACATATCCTGAGATGCATTGAGTAGATTGAACAGGTTGCCTCTCTCCAGACAGATGCGCATTCTGTCTTGGTCGGCGGAACACCACACGAATACAAGATACGACCTACGATAGCATGACACGAGTACGTGTGCAATGAGACTGAAATGACGTGACTATTGGTACATACTCGCAGTCTGCACGATGTTGTGACCGCGGCTCGTAAGGAGGAGAAAGCTCACCACAATGCCTCCCTTCTCTCTCTGGGTAGCTCCCCGTCACCCTCGCAGACATTATCAGTCGAGCATCAACCCGCCCACCGAGAAAAAAAGAGAGAAGAGAGACGCTGGGAGGCGGATACGGCACAACATGGACGCCAACGCATCTCATCTCCAATCACCAAGAAGACTGTGACCGAAGATCCTCCCACGATTTCTGGAAATGGCGGTGATCGCTTTGGAGGCGTTTTTTTGCGTATGGCGGATGTGCTTTCAGATTGGCATTTCGTCCACGAGTGACTCACTTGCCCAGTCACGATCGAGTGGTCACAAAGTCATGGTCATTGCTGACATTGGTCGTTGGAAGATCTTTGCGGTTTCGGAACCCAAATTTCCAAAAAGCGACAACATCACCAACACTTCCTCCACGACAGCAGACACACAACCACCGTGCTTTGGCTGCGTTGGGACATCGACCGCATCCCTTCCTCCCACAAACCCCCATCCCGGTTCGATTCAAACCAACACCCACCTCCTCCACCACCAAACAAACGACTCGCCACCATGTCTGACGATGAAGATATCGCCGCCCTTGTCATCGACAACGGTTCCGGAATGTGCAAAGGTAAGGCGTCATCGAGCAGCACATCGCATGGCATCACAATGGATTGTATCGTTTTGAATTGGGTTGGATTCAAACACGGCAATGACAACAGCAACAATGATCGGACGATCGATCGATCGACCGCCACGGTTGCGATCTTCTTGGTCGGTGGCATTGGCGGCATTGCTGAAATGAGACGCGAAGGATCATCGATGGTCAGCATGCGCATGGTGGATGCGCTGGCGGAGTGTGCACGCAGGGGTACTCTGTCATAACATCGTCGTACCATCGCCAGCCATCACGTATCTAACTCCAATTCCACTTTCTTGGTCCACCACACGACAACCACACAACAGCCGGATTCGCTGGAGATGACGCCCCACGCTCCGTCTTCCCATCCCTCATCGGACGTGCCCGCCAGCCAGGTATCATGGTTGGTATGGAGCAGCGTGACGCATACGTCGGTGACGAGGCACAGGCCAAGCGTGGTGTCCTCACACTGAAGTACCCAATCGAGCACGGCATCGTCACCAACTGGGACGATATGGAGAAGATCTGGCATCACACCTTCTACAACGAGCTCCGTGTCGCCCCAGAGGCCCACCCAGTCCTGCTCACCGAGGCCCCACAGAACCCCAAGGCCAACCGCGAACGTATGACCCAGATCATGTTCGAGACCTTCAACGTCCCGGCCATGTACGTCAACATCCAGGCCGTCCTCTCCCTGTACGCCTCTGGACGTACCACCGGATGCGTGCTGGACTCCGGTGATGGTGTGACACACACTGTCCCAATCTACGAGGGATACGCCCTTCCACACGCCGTCATCCGTCTCGATTTGGCCGGACGTGACCTGACCGAGTACCTGATGAAGATCCTCACAGAGCGTGGTTACTCGCTGACAACCACCGCCGAGCGCGAAATCGTCCGTGACATCAAGGAGAGTCTCTGCTTCGTCGCCGTCGACTTCGAGGAGGAGATGAAGAAGGCCGCTGAGTCTTCTGCTCTTGAGAAGTCTTTCGAGCTTCCAGATGGTAACATCATCGTGATTGGAAACGAGCGCTTCCGTTGCCCAGAGGTCCTGTTCCAGCCTAACTTGACTGGTCTCGAAATGGACGGTGTTGGCGACTCCACCTTCCAGACCATCATGAAGTGCGATGTCGATATCCGCAAGGATCTGTACGCCAACATCGTCCTTTCTGGAGGAACCACCATGTTCCCAGGAATCAGCGAGCGCATGTCGAAGGAGATCACCGCCCTCGCCCCAGCCTCCATCAAGGTCAAGATCGTGGCCCCACCGGAGCGAAAGTACTCCGTGTGGATCGGAGGATCCATCCTCGCTTCCCTGTCTACATTCCAGAGCATGTGGATCAGCAAGGAGGAGTACGACGAGTCCGGCCCATCCATCGTCCACCGCAAGTGCTTCTAAGCATCTTTGCATAGGCGCCGAAGGTTGGCCATCTCGTCCCCGCCTGGTCACAGGAGGAACACAAAACGCAGTATTGCATCTCGGTCTTCTGCCCACATCATTGCAGCGCTACGCCGCACAGCCAAGCAGCACCCCGAGCATTTCCGCGAACATGCACATGCCGGTTTACATTTCCAAATAGAGAGAACTTTGGAGCATTAAGTTGTTGCAAATAGAAATTACCTATCGAACCAATCCCTTGTCCCTGCTTTGAATGAGCGTCCAGTGGTCTTGTCTCAATTGTGCGTGTGCCATCCTGCTTGATGGCGATCATCCCAAGGCACGGAGAGCGACGGATCTTGGAACATGACAGATCCTTCGCCCCAATTCGCGCCATTTTGCGAGTGCCGGTGCGGACGGTTGTGGTGGATCCGTGTCGTGATGATGAAGCATCACGTCCCCAAGGACTAGCGGAACGGTCATCCGCGTGGTATCTTGTACCAGTGAGGGTCAGCGCGGGCTCCTGTCGGATGCAGCGCCTTCGGCAAGAGCATTTGATCAGCGCTCCCCCGGCTTACCGAACCTTGGGCCCCTGCCGCGTTGTATTGATCTTTTCGCAGGAAGAGAGACGGGAGCTTCACCTCGAGCGCAAGATCAGGTTGACCGCTCAGTGTGAAACTCAAATCTGTATCCTCTCACCAACGGCACAATGGTGCCCATGCAAGTTACCAACCATACAACAGCCCAAGTATAGGTCCGCAAAAGGACAAGCAGCGATCCTGCCAATGGCGATCATGAGCACAACCATGATCGCTGTCAGTGTTGATACGAGGGGCGAGCAGTGAATGGTCCCGAATGCAATCTGTATTTATGGAACTTTCGCTGAACCATGCCGTCATTTCCGATTGTCGCAACGGCCATACGATCAACGATCCCACTATGCTGTTTCCAACTCATGCGATTTTGGTAATGTGGAGACGTAGGAAGAAGAATCATCGTCATTTCGGTCATATAATATAATCCAGTAAGCTACTGGGCTATTTTGTCCTGAACAAGATGAAATTGTGAGAATTCGCAGACACCGTTGGAGTGTGATATGTCTTGTCTTGCAGACACATTGTTTAAGTCTAGGCCGATTCAACGTCCGACAACACGATTGTGGGACATGCGGTAGATAAGTTGTTACAAAGAAGTGTGGCATCGACTCGGGGGATGCGGATAATAAGTATCCTGATATACCTCAATCGGTCGATGTTCGGAGATATCAAAGCCGCATCATGTGTAAGTTACGGTAAATCATTCAAAAAGGGAACGTTTCAAGTTTCCACACAGTACCATAGGAGGCGTATCCACACCATTGAGCGGTACCATATTGTCTACCAACAAGCTCAGACGGGAGGTTAGGAGTCAACTCGTCCAAAGAATCATGACGATAACGCACAACTATGCCTTGCCTCCATTCCAGCCTCTCCTGCTCTGAGGAAGATGAATGATTCCATGCGATGACCCAAGTGTGCATCATGCAACTCCAGCTGATCCTCTCCCTCTCCCTCTTCATGAAGGATCCGCTCCTCGTCGACGGTGTGGAACTCTGGATCTGGAACAAAGTCAACATCTGCACTCAACTTTGTTCGAACCAAGATCAGTGATTCGTCACCCAACAGTACGGTGCCCCATGCTCCCAGGCCCCACTGCTGAAGCACGGCGGCCATCAAAACAACGCACGGTATAGGCATCTACGTGGACCCTCGTCCTGGCCCAGCTTCGAAGAGCAGGTCGGCACAGTGCTGTGCCTTGTTTCAACCTTTTCCACCAATGCAAAGAGACGGAATTCTTTTGAAGTAGTACGAGCATGAGAGGAGCTCGGGATGGTCGTTGGTCCAACTTGCTTTGCTGTATCTTCGTCGTCGCACAATCATCTCGCGACAGGTGGAGCATGTTGGACATGTGTACGAATCATGAGGTTCACTCCTCCTTTACTCTCAGTGAAATCTGAAGGACTTTCTCCAGGATTTAGGGGATTCACAATGTGACGAAGGAGCGCATCCGCAAGTAGAAGGGCCGAGCGATACGAAACCATTTCGGCAACATTGTAACTCCACGTGCTCTGTATGGAACATTCCATGAGCGTGGCTTGTTTCGCAACCAGTGCCACGATGGCGCGATTGCGGGAGGGAGGTAGCGTCTACGAAAGTTTCGAAGAGCATGTGGCAGGTCAGCCATCCCAACGCAGAGATTCGCAGACCCGCTCTACCAGGTAACACATGAAGCTTGATGCAGGTCGACACATCGAATTGCTCCTCGGGCTTGTCTGCACAACTCTGCCGTGACGGATGCCTCCCCGCCAGAGAATTCTCATCGTCTGTTCCCAGACCCACACCAACGCCATCAACGACCGAAGCCTTGCCGTGGGAGAGTAGAAGCAAGACGATAGCAGATTATGTCATGAGGCGCCGCTCGGGAGGAAACGCTGTTTCTTTGGGTCAGTGGCACCAAATCATCTCACTCAACCCTTGCAGACCGCGGCACAGCTCATTCCATGACGCGTGCACGAGCTAGACAATCATCCCCACTCCACCAAACAAAATTTAGCACTGCTCCGATCAAGATGGATGCAAAATGTTTTCGAAAAAATGTAGCTACACAACTGGGGATTTCGGAATGGGGCTTAGAAGCACTTGCGGTGGACGATGGATGGACCGGACTCGTCGTACTCCTCCTTGCTGATCCACATGCTCTGGAATGTAGACAGGGAAGCGAGGATGGATCCTCCGATCCACACGGAGTACTTTCGCTCCGGTGGGGCCACGATCTTGACCTTGATGGAGGCTGGGGCGAGGGCGGTGATCTCCTTCGACATGCGCTCGCTAATTCCTGGGAACATGGTGGTTCCTCCAGAAAGGACGATGTTGGCGTACAGATCCTTGCGGATATCGACATCGCACTTCATGATGGTCTGGAAGGTGGAGTCGCCAACACCGTCCATTTCGAGACCAGTCAAGTTAGGCTGGAACAGGACCTCTGGGCAACGGAAGCGCTCGTTTCCAATCACGATGATGTTACCATCTGGAAGCTCGAAAGACTTCTCAAGAGCAGAAGACTCAGCGGCCTTCTTCATCTCCTCCTCGAAGTCGACGGCGACGAAGCAGAGACTCTCCTTGATGTCACGGACGATTTCGCGCTCGGCGGTGGTTGTCAGCGAGTAACCACGCTCTGTGAGGATCTTCATCAGGTACTCGGTCAGGTCACGTCCGGCCAAATCGAGACGGATGACGGCGTGTGGAAGAGCGTATCCCTCGTAGATTGGAACGGTGTGTGTCACACCATCACCGGAGTCCAGCACGCATCCGGTGGTACGTCCGGAGGCGTACAGGGAGAGGACGGCCTGGATGTTGACGTACATGGCCGGGACGTTGAAGGTCTCGAACATGATCTGGGTCATACGTTCGCGGTTGGCCTTGGGGTTCTGTGGGGCCTCGGTGAGCAGGACTGGGTGGGCCTCTGGGGCGACACGGAGCTCGTTGTAGAAGGTGTGATGCCAGATCTTCTCCATATCGTCCCAGTTGGTGACGATACCGTGCTCGATTGGGTACTTCAGTGTGAGGACACCACGCTTGGCCTGTGCCTCATCACCGACGTATGCGTCACGCTGCTCCATACCAACCATGATACCTGGCTGGCGGGCACGTCCGATGAGGGATGGGAAGACGGAGCGTGGGGCGTCATCTCCAGCGAATCCGGCTGTTGTGTGGTTGTGTGGTTGTTTGTGGTTGTTTGATTTTTATTGTGCGATGATGCATACACATTGTGTTTGATGATCATCGGCCAGGATAAGCATTTGAATGAAGCCCACAATGGAATCCAATACCAGAATCATGGATTGCACGAAGGGTGATTGATTGATTGATAATTCGCCAGTTCAATCAGGCAGTTTACAAGCCACCGTTTGTTTGGTTTTGTTGGGGATAATGAGGCATGTGGTGTTGATCGATTTGTTGGAACGAGAGACGAAGTTCGAGAGAGTGAAAATGTGAGACCTGGAAGTGGCGGACTGAAGCAGAGCAGCAGGAAGGGACACAGCAGTTGAGTTTCTCGTTGGTACAGGCACCGATGTGGAGCCGTGCCAGCTGCCGACCAAAGCAAGGCGGAGAGCAATCTTGACTGGGACGTGTTGTCGCTCCGATTGCTTTCATCGCGCGTTGCATCAGGTCTCCACGTCGTGCTCGAATGTGTGCCCCGACAAAGACGTCTCAATCCGCGTGGCTGTTTCGTGCCGAGGAGGCGGAACTTTATCCGTCGCCCGTTGAGTCCGCATTGGTCGCGAGTCACCGCGTTGTGATTGTCGTCGGTGTAACGTGCTCTGCGATGCCGAATCTCCGATTCGCCATGGTGATGATTGATGAGCATGTGGCCTTGTCGCCTGATGGCATGAGCTTACCCTTGCACATTCCGGAACCGTTGTCGATGACAAGGGCGGCGATATCTTCGTCGTCAGACATGATTGCAAATTGGTTTGTTGTTGGTGGTGATTTGTTTGATTTGGCCAAGCCTGAATTTTATGCGTAGCTGATTGCCGAGGTCTTCCATGACAACACAAGACAACACGAGACAACACAGGATGAGCCGATGCATGACAAGATGGTGGTGGGTGGCGATGTGCGATGGCTTCGTCCAACAACGCAGAACAAACGTCTGCAGCGATTTGCGCAGCTGACAACCAACGCAAATGGCACGTCCGAAAGGGACGAAATGACCGAAAAAGAACGGTTTGATGACCAGGTATCTTTCAAAATTTTGTCGTTGGTTTGGTCATTTCCAACTTTGGACGAGTCATGAGATGACGCATAACGGTCACGTCTCAAAACCGTTATTGTGAAAAGATATGACCGTCTGTTGGACCCATCCGATCGCAAGGCATCGCCCAAAGATTCCTGACATTTTGTCGGATCCAAGACATTGGAAGACCCACACACCAAGGCCTGAAGTCATTTCGTCGGCTCCTCGCCGAGAATTCAAAACGAAAGAGCAGAAGCGCCTGTTCGTCTCCCAAGACAGGGGCAAGACAACCCAAGACAGAAAGACAAAGCAAGGACAAAACCAGCACGCTCCACGAAGTTGGCAGAGAAGGAGCGAAACATCAACCACCAACCTCATGGGACACGCGACGACGTCTCGCACACTCGCAGCGACGACACCACACAGCCACAGAAATTGAAAAAATCCGACCGCCCCCTCACAGCTCACAACTCGCAACTTGCGTCAATCAACACCCGCCTCCACCACCAAACAAACAACTCGCCACCATGTCTGACGACGAAGATATCGCCGCCCTTGTCATCGACAACGGTTCCGGAATGTGCAAAGGTAAGGCGTCATCGAGCAGCACATCGCAATGGATTGGGTTGGGTTGGATCCAAACACGGCTCCGGTTCCTTCTTGTTCTGGCTTCTTGGCGGATCAAGATGGACGCAGCAAAGCCATCCTCGGCCATTCCCCTCGCAAAAATCCAAGAGGGCAATTGAGTCATCTGGTTTCGACGATGGCCACCACACAATGATGCGTTTGTCATTCATGACAACAGCTTTGGTGCTTTGTGCATGCCCGATGGACTCCAAGTGACGCATCCAGCCGATCGCTGCCAGGACAGGCAAGACGCCATTCGACATCCCTTTTCTGGTGTGTTCTCCTTGTTTGTATCCCAACTGCATCCAAATTCACAGCGTCCTCACCTGACTCCGATCCCTTCGTCTCGTCGCACGAAACGGCCTGGTTCTTGATTTCTTTTCGCTTCCGCCGCAATGATCCTTGCTCCTGCTTGGATGTGATTGATCACCCGCCACACACGTGCATCGGCTTGGACGGCATTGATACAATTTGATTGCTTGTGGCAACGACAACTGCGACACGGCTTTGATCCATCCTTCCGTTCCGCGCTGCTACCCATGCTGCGACGTCGTCGATGGAATGATCTTGCGTTGATGTTTGGAATACTCAATCAACTCAATATCAACTCAAATACAAATTGGACAATTGGCATCATCGGCATCGCCATGAACCAAACTTGATTGCACTCTGCTGAACACCCACGCCAACTCAATGATCCATCGATCTGCCCTCAATCACCGCTCGTGACTACAATCATGATGATCATCAAACACAATGTGTATGCATCATCGCACAATAAAAATCAAACAACCATACGACAACCACAAACAACCACACAACAGCCGGATTCGCTGGAGATGACGCCCCACGCTCCGTCTTCCCATCCCTCATCGGACGTGCCCGCCAGCCAGGTATCATGGTCGGTATGGAGCAGCGTGACGCATACGTCGGTGACGAGGCACAGGCCAAGCGTGGTGTCCTCACACTGAAGTACCCAATCGAGCACGGTATCGTCACCAACTGGGACGATATGGAGAAGATCTGGCATCACACCTTCTACAACGAGCTCCGTGTCGCCCCAGAGGCCCACCCAGTCCTGCTCACCGAGGCCCCACAGAACCCCAAGGCCAACCGCGAGCGTATGACCCAGATCATGTTCGAGACCTTCAACGTCCCGGCCATGTACGTCAACATCCAAGCCGTCCTCTCCCTGTACGCCTCTGGACGTACCACCGGATGCGTGCTGGACTCCGGTGATGGTGTGACACACACCGTTCCAATCTATGAGGGATACGCCCTTCCACACGCCGTCATCCGTCTCGATTTGGCCGGACGTGACCTGACCGAGTACCTGATGAAGATCCTCACAGAGCGTGGTTACTCGCTGACAACCACCGCCGAGCGCGAAATCGTCCGTGACATCAAGGAGAGTCTCTGCTTCGTCGCCGTCGACTTCGAGGAGGAGATGAAGAAGGCCGCTGAGTCTTCTGCTCTTGAGAAGTCTTTCGAGCTTCCAGATGGTAACATCATCGTGATTGGAAACGAGCGCTTCCGTTGCCCAGAGGTCCTGTTCCAGCCTAACTTGACTGGTCTCGAAATGGACGGTATTGGCGACTCCACCTTCCAGACCATCATGAAGTGTGATGTCGATATCCGCAAGGATCTGTACGCCAACATCGTCCTTTCTGGAGGAACCACCATGTTCCCAGGAATTAGCGAGCGCATGTCGAAGGAGATCACCGCCCTCGCCCCAGCCTCCATCAAGGTCAAGATCGTGGCCCCACCGGAGCGAAAGTACTCCGTGTGGATCGGAGGATCCATCCTCGCTTCCCTGTCTACATTCCAGAGCATGTGGATCAGCAAGGAGGAGTACGACGAGTCCGGTCCATCCATCGTCCACCGCAAGTGCTTCTAAGCATCTTTGCATAGGCGCCGAAGGTTGGCCAGCGCATGTTCTCATCATTACGTGGTTGGGATTGTTGGCTATTCACGCTCGATATTGGCTTCATGTAAACATCTCATAACAACAATATATCTACTTTACGGCACCAATACTCGCAAGCTTACTCGTACCCTCACATGGGCTACAAGTGCGTCATCGTGCACGGTCCATTCGCCTCGTCGTCGCTTCTGACTGGCATCAACGTAATCCTCTCGCTAGGTCTGAGTTTGAGCTGTGGGATCCCAGGTTTTGATCTGTGAGAAGAAGCCGTACGATTTACCGTGGTTTGCGACAATGTGGTCGATGTCTTGCGTCAACCTGTGTGGGTTGAAACCGCGGAAGGGATCGTTCCATCCCAGGAGATCGAGGTCCAACCCGCTGATGTCGCATGCAATCAACGGATACTCGAAACCGTTCTCCTTGATCTGGGGCACATACGCCTGGACTTCTTGGCGGTGCTTAACGTCACCGAAGTCAATTCCCTGGTCCTTCCCAGATGGCTCGAACGAGTTGCAGAACAGCCCGGACAGACCTGGAAGGATGTAGTTCATGAAGCAGAGGACGATGCCAACCACAATCGCGGCAACGCTGCTCCATCCGTAGTACGAAACGATCTTCTCCTGGCTGTCCGTCATCCATTGGTCTTCGGTTTGGAAGATGGGGAGGGGGAAGATGCGCGACCCGAACATGTCCTGATTGCAGAACTTGTAGCCTCCGTTGCCATCCTCGCATACCTGATCGTAGGGATACCCAGACCAGAAGTATGCGCTCACCAGCATGTGCACAACCAGCGTTGTGCTGAAAAAGGAGTTTCGGCTCAGTCTGGCCAATCCTGGGCCGATGTCAGGCGCGCTGCGCCAGATCCTCAGCAGGCAGAACTTGCCGAAAAGAAAGTGGATGAACAATGCGGCTGAGCCAAGGAAGTACGACTCTGGAAGGATGGAGGCGTAGAACAGGGCCACGAACAGCACCTTCGTGGCATCCGTGTATCGCTCTGCGAGCTCGAACTTGCCACCGATCATGTACGAATTCATCTCCTCTTGATCACGTGCTCGTGGTGCGAGAATGTGCTTCCGGATGTTCCCCATGATGTCAGAGAGCTTGATGATCGGGATGGTGAATAGCTCGGCATAGATGACAGGATACACCGACGACACCAATGTCTTCGGTTCCCCCTCTGCATCCTTCGCGATGGAAATCGTTTCGATGAAGTTCATCGTTAGCAGCAACGCGATGGCGGAGTTGAAGCAACGGAAGAGAGCCATGTTGATGTAGAGGCTTTGTTGGCGGTTGCCCTCGGTCGAATGCGATTCGAACTTGTTGATGAACTCGCAGATCTTTGGAACGGCGACGTTGGTAACAGCGATATACACAGCGGTTAGGCTTTGATTTTCGGAAAGGCTGTGGACGAAAAAACCGCTCCACGAGATGAAGAAGATAAGGACCAGCTTCGTGAAGATGAACGTGACGAATCGTTCGGCCGTGCTGGTCTGCAGATCGCGCCATCGAATGTCATGCGGTTCGGCCGCCTCAGCCACTGCGAGCACCTTGCCACGGAACATGAGTCTCGACTCGATATCCTCTCCGGTTGGTGCCAGGCGGATGGAAATATCCTCGGTCTGCTCACCCTGCAGGGCCTCCTGGAGATCCTCAAGGTGGCTAGACTTCGCGTTCTCCTGCACCTTCATCCTGTTGCCATCGAACTTCGTTGTGTCGATCTTGTTCTGCCACACGTTCGCTTTTCCGGTCATGAGAGCATGCAAAGCATTGCGTTGACCGCGTTCCGTGTGGAATGTCACGAAGACAGCAACGGCCCTGTATTGGTGCTCCGTGCACAGTTTCTGAATCTTGCTGTTCAGCTCCTGGATCTTCTCGTGGTTCTTGCGGACGCTCGGGACGAACGGCAATTCGCACCATGAGTGAGTGATGGCTTCAGAGATGGTGGATTCATCGGTTGGGTCAGCCCCGATAGGCAGCATCTTGCTAAGCTTCTTCAGCACCTGCCGTCTCTTGATGAGGGTATTCATCAGCTCGTTGTTGTCGATTGCGACCGTGATGCATGCGACGCCTTTGTCAGAGAATCGCTGAAAGAATTCTTTCCATTCCTCTGGATCGGTGGCGTCGGATGGTGGATTGGTGACCTTGAGGGAGTAATCAGTTGCAGTCTGGATCTCCTCATCGAAGACGACCTCCGCCTTGCGCTGGAACCAGTAGAAGGCGACGATGAACGCCAACACCATGCCAACGGATGCGATCCATGCCAGCCTTCCCTGCTTCTCAAAGTCCTCAAAGTCGCACACGTTCTTGAGCACATTCTGACCATCCAACCTGTCGCTGGGGAACATGGAGCTGTACTCTCCGTTGCAGTCTTCGCATTCCACCCACTCCGAATCGTCGCAGACTGCCGATTGACGGAATGTCTCATCCACGTTTGCCTTGTTGGTGTTCGCGGCGAACGCTGCAAAGTACTTCATAAGTGGCAGGTTCATCAATCCAGCCACGAGCATGATGATCGCGAGCACCAACGTGGTTGAGAAGTACATGCGCACGCTGATGCCGAACGCATTCAGATCGGCAAGGCTCGTCTTCCAGAAGGGATACAGTTTCGTCGGTCGGCTCGTGTCGCCGACAGCGGATCTCTCAAAGCCGCTCTTGCTTGAGGAAGCAGTATGTTCGCCGTCGACATACACCCTCGCCAACGTGACGTTCTCGAAGTAGGCCCAGGCCGCATCCAACGAAGGAGCGTCCGCATCGTTCTTGCCTGGATTGTAGAGCGAGAACTTGGACATGAATCGGGCGAAGAGACGCGACGGCGTCATCATCTTCACATCATCGCCGTATACCTCACATTTCTTCTCCACATCATCGATGTTGACAACGTGCCTGGTGACGTTGAGCATTCCTTCACGGCTCTTGTCCATCAGCTCATCTGCGTCCACAAACGGGATGGACGTCATGATGCGTTGTCGGCGTAAATGCTGATACGGTGGATGCTCGTCCCTGTGGAATCCCCGCCAGTCCTGCTGCTGTTGGCGCCTGAGTTCCGCTGAGTACTCTTGAGCAGGTACGAGTGCAACTGACGTCCTATTCAACAATGTGCTCTGCCACAGGTCTTGGGGGTGTTTGCACTTCAATTGACGTCGACGATGTCGGCGGGAACACTCTCCAGCCTGAACGATTCTCGCGGGTACATTTGCAAGCGTTGGCGTGCCTCAATCTATTTTTGATCTGATGTTATACCACCCGAGTTGGTGTTGGGATGTTCAACGACAACGCACACAGCCGCCGACGAAACACGCGGGGAAAGATGGGGAGGTTCGGCGCTCACCAAGGTGCGCCAAGTTTCTTCCTTTCGTGACTTTTGGCGATGCAAAAAAATGTGGCCCACGAACCGCGACTGAGTCTTTGTCACGAAATCTATCATTACGACTCCTTCGAATAAGTCAGGTATACACGACTGGAACTAGGTAGAATGTCCATCGCGCCATTTCTAAAATTCCCTCTCTGCCTCTGTTCATGGAGAGAGGTGAAGTGTGAACATGCAAGGAAGACGCCGCTCATGTACGTACTTGAGGTGGAGTACGGTTACTTGCACAAGAATATACTCTAGGCAGATTACCCCGTGGACGAAGGTCAATTCCCCAACAAGAGGAGGGACAGAGGTCCATGTTCGCAGTTACAAACCGTACCCAGCCAGCATCGAGCGCATCTACCTGCAGGAAGGTCGCCTACTCGCGAACAGGCGTTGCGATTTGAAGGTCTCTATCCTTTCGTTCTGAAAGCTTCGGGCTGGTTCCACCTTCCCAGGAGGGCCATTTGGGAAGCCATGCGTACGTGATGATCATGCGCTACTCAACAACGATTGCGTCTGCCAACACCTAGGAGCAGAATCACCATCGTAGCAAAAGATGGCAGCAGGACGACACGCAGATGGAGGGGCAGTTGCACGACGTAAATCAAATCTATATTATGGTCACAGTTTAGGTACACAACGTATCAAGCCAACGTATATCTGCCGTATCTGAGGCCAGGGACGGCGCTTAGAAGCACTTGCGATGGACGATGGATGGACCGGACTCGTCGTACTCCTCCTTGCTGATCCACATGCTCTGGAATGTAGACAGGGAAGCGAGGATGGATCCTCCGATCCACACGGAGTACTTTCGCTCCGGTGGGGCCACGATCTTGACCTTGATGGAGGCTGGGGCGAGGGCGGTGATCTCCTTCGACATGCGCTCGCTGATTCCTGGGAACATGGTGGTTCCTCCAGAAAGGACGATGTTGGCGTACAGGTCCTTGCGGATATCGACATCGCACTTCATGATGGTCTGGAAGGTGGAGTCGCCAACACCGTCCATTTCGAGACCAGTCAAGTTAGGCTGGAACAGGACCTCTGGGCAACGGAAGCGCTCGTTTCCAATCACGATGATGTTACCATCTGGAAGCTCGAAAGACTTCTCAAGAGCAGAAGACTCAGCGGCCTTCTTCATCTCCTCCTCGAAGTCGACGGCGACGAAGCAGAGACTCTCCTTGATGTCACGGACGATTTCGCGCTCGGCGGTGGTTGTCAGCGAGTAACCACGCTCTGTGAGGATCTTCATCAGGTACTCGGTCAGGTCACGTCCGGCCAAATCGAGACGGATGACGGCGTGTGGAAGAGCGTATCCCTCATAGATTGGGACGGTGTGTGTCACACCATCACCGGAGTCCAGCACGCATCCGGTGGTACGTCCGGAGGCGTACAGGGAGAGGACGGCTTGGATGTTGACGTACATGGCCGGGACGTTGAAGGTCTCGAACATGATCTGGGTCATACGCTCGCGGTTGGCCTTGGGGTTCTGTGGGGCCTCGGTGAGCAGGACTGGGTGGGCCTCTGGGGCGACACGGAGCTCGTTGTAGAAGGTGTGATGCCAGATCTTCTCCATATCGTCCCAGTTGGTGACGATACCGTGCTCGATTGGGTACTTCAGTGTGAGGACACCACGCTTGGCCTGTGCCTCGTCACCGACGTATGCGTCACGCTGCTCCATACCGACCATGATACCTGGCTGGCGGGCACGTCCGATGAGGGATGGGAAGACGGAGCGTGGGGCGTCATCTCCAGCGAATCCGGCTGTTGTGTGGTTGTCGTGTGGTGGACCAAGAAAGTGGAATTGGAGTTAGACACATGATGGCTGGCGATGGTACGACGATGTTATGACAGAGTACCCCTGCGTGCACACTCCGCCAGCGCATCCACCATGCGCATGCTGACCATCGATGATCCTTCGCGTCTCATTTCAGCAATGCCGCCAATGCCACCGATCAAGAAGATCGCAACCGTGGCGGTCGATCGATCGATCGTCCGATCATTGTTGCTGTTGTCATTGCCGTGTTTGAATCCAACCCAATCCAAAACGATACAATCCACTGTGATGCCATGCGATGTGCTGCTCGATGACGCCTTACCTTTGCACATTCCGGAACCGTTGTCGATGACAAGGGCGGCGATATCTTCATCGTCAGACATGGTGGCGAGTCGTTTGTTTGGTGGTGGAGGAGGTGGGTGTTGGTTTGAATCGAACCGGGATGGGGGTTTGTGGGAGGAAGGGATGCGGTCGATGTCCCAACGCAGCCAAAGCACGGTGGTTGTGTGTCTGTGTTCGTATCCACCTGTGGTGTTGGATTCTGTTTTTCCATTTCTGGAAATGCCGTTGTTGTGATTGCGTTGATGACGATGACTGTGACCATGCGCGCCGTCCTCGTCAGTCATGGATTTTCGCATGTCTTCCCAGCTGTGTTCTCCATTTCGAAAGATTCTGCTCGTTTTCTCCTAGAAAGTGCAATGCATGGCAGAAATGTCAGTTACTTCATGGTACCGGAACGAGTGAATGACCTCCATGGTATCATTTGCAAGCCATCGATACCAACAACGAGCATCCCTAAAGAACACCAATGTCCGACAGTATCGCGTGAGTATCGAACGCAACGGTTGTGGTGTGGGCATGGGATGGCTGCCACGATCGCTGTCATGCGTTGCGTACGGTACGAGCAAGTACTCTCTCTGCAGAGACTATGTTACGCTGCTCCTCTCGACAAGTATGCTCCAATGAATATGCTGGAGTCGTAAACGTTGGCCCAGCTATTCCACTGCATGAACATTCGAGCAGGCGTTACAGTTCAGCGTCGACGTACTGATGTTCCTGGGTGAATGTTGATATGAATGCCGTGTACGGATCCAAGTTGATGGTGGCGTGCCAGTACATGTCTGGAAAGTAGACCAAGTCGCCAGGATTCAGTGTGCACTCCAGAGGTCTATCCTGGATGTCCAGCCTCGTGTAGTTGTACTCCATCCAGTTGCGCGATGTTCTGTCAGGGTGAAACGCCGGTCTATCTTTGTACATCACCCAGTGCTTCCTGCCATGGACGCTCTCGGAGAAACCAGCCCCGTGGACGTGCCATTGCACGCCACTTCCGCGATTGCCAATCCCAAAGGCAAGGGCCACTGTGTGGCCCTCACACGCAACGCACGGCGGCAGGTCGTAATCCTCCAAGAATATGTTCCATTCCTCTGTGTACGTCTCACCGAACAGATACCATGTTTCGTTGGACATAGTCTCTGGCACTGTTTCCGAGTTCACCTGCTCGTCGATGTACTGCTGCAGCGGGATGTGCCTTCGATGCTCCGAGAAGGAGTTGGAGCTCGATAGCGTCACGTTGAAATCGTCCGGGAAATGATGCAGGATGGCATCCCTGCCGGACTTGGCCTGGAACCTGCCATTGCGGTACTTGCTTGCCGCGATCACCAGAGGCTCCGTGTGCAACGGCGGTAGACCGCGGCTTCCAAATTCTGAAAACAGCTCATCGAACGTCAACCTGCGGATCGTGCAGGGGTGATCATCCTGTGGCACCCATCTGTATCGTGGTCCTTCTGATTGTGCTTCTTGCACTTCTTGCGCAACTTGCGCTCCTTGTGTTGTCGTTGCTGCTGCGTTCGTCTCGCCGGCATTTGGATGGTGTGGCTCATTGGTGACGAGTGTGCTGTCGCTTGCTTTCACGTTGCGAAGAGCGAAAGAAGTCACAACGCCCCAGAAGATGAGAGATGGATACATTGGGATTTTGCTTTGACCAAATTGTTTCGCTTCCATCAGTTTGAGCAATACGAGACACGAGTGGCCTCTGTCTGGTGACAATCAAAAGTTTGGCGTTGTGGATTTTGACACCTGTGGTCAACGAAACTTCGTTGTCCTTGTTGCGCACATCGGTGGGAGCAGGAGTTCGTGCAAATTACAATTGAACAAGAATGAGGAATCCTCAGCGCAACTCCAAGGGTTTCCACAAAGATACGGAAACGTCGTCGCATCGCTCTGGCAGCTCCAAACAGGAGCAATACGATCTACTCGCATTCTGTGTCTGTATGTATGTGCTATGTATAATAGCTTGCATGATGTAAATACTCGTCAAGTAGAGGAGGATGTAAGGATTATAATTGTATTGTAATATAATAGAATATGATGATAAAATCAGGGCAGATTTGGCTGAAGGACTTCGTGTTATCCCGTGCATCTTTCGTCAGCATGTGCACGCCATTGGAGGCAGTTCAAGAGGTGTCCGCACATTCATGATATGGGGCGCGTTGTGCCCACCAGAGCTATGCCTTCGTCTTCCTCAGCCTGGAGCATATTCTCTGTCGGAGGGAACCTATTTTCCTTGATCAGACGCGCAAGCAGCGTGTTCACGCCAATGGCCGTGATCAACGCCGTGCCGCAACCTTGGACGACGCGGCCACCCATGTAGAGGGAGACGAGCACGCCGGCCTCCAGCTTTGATGCCGTGGCGGATCTGTGCTTGTCTTCTCCAGTGACCGAGCGAGCATCCACCAGCAGCTCGTCGTCCCCATCCACCTCGAGCAGCACGCAGTCGGCCGGGATGATGTCACCCTCCTCGATTCGGATGACGTCCCCCTCCACTAGACTGGCTGCATCGTACCGGATCCACTTTCCATTGCGAAGGACCTCCGCATCGTCGGGCTTGATGGATGCGAACGCCTTCATGGACGGAACACCCTTGATGCACGGCAGCAAGCAGCATACCCACGCCGGGCAGTCGATGGGAGGTCGCACTACGTTGAAGGTTCCCGCCTGCTCTCTTCGTCTCGACGCTTCATCTGACGACAGCCCGTTGTCGATGTCGCCCCCGAGCTTCTTCAGGAGCTCTTCCTGCTGCTTGGAGAGCTTCATTGTGCTTGTGTCTGGTCGCTGTGGTGACTTTCTGAATGCCATGCACGATATTCTCCGTGCTCTCTGCTGATGCAGGTGACTGTATAGTAGAGTGTTGTTTTCGTGGTATGAGCTACTCCGGAGAATATGCTCAGAGATCGTGTGTATAGTTGTACGACTATGAGAGATGGAGAGATACGACTGGGGGCAGTGGAAGTATTATGACGCGAGTATCGCAAAGTGGAGAGTTCTGTCAACCATCACGGCCTGTTGCTACCAAACGGCCTCAAGAGTGTTGTCCCGTCGCTGTGGCTGATTCTCATCTTCGTCGTGATGATCCCAACAAGATGGGTTCTTTGCTGTTCGACTTCGCTGGATGCGTTTTGCCGGGTTGGTTAGTGCAGTCGAATGGGTCAATACAACTGTTCCGGTCGACACAACAACCACGAATCGTGGATCTTTTGCTTTTGTGAGGTGTGTGGGACATCTCTTGGCTCTCTTCTCTTCTCCTCTGCTCTGTTCTGCTCTTGTGTGGGTTGGAGTGCTCGTGTCTGGAGGCAGAAGCCGTGCGTGTCCTCTGCTCTGCTACTCTCTGTGGCGTCCATGCACGTTGTGCGGCCGAGCACTCCACTCCATTCCACTCGGCACGACCTGCATGACCTTCATCCACACACATCCACACACATCCACACTCATCCATAGTCGTAGCTCTTACTCTACGCACGTTGCCATCGACACCACCACCACCACCACCAACAACAGCAACAACAACACACGTACTCCCACCAATACCATTGGCATCATGTCTTGCCTTCTGGCTTACGTGCTTCCGCTGTTGGGACCATGCCTGTGCCTGCTGTACTTCGGCATCGTGTATGGGCTGTACGTGTCGATGCATGAGTTCACTCTGTCATCCCGCCTCGTCCCCTTATCCATCCGCGTTGGTCTGGTGGTGGGGGCAAGCGCCATCAGCGTCGGTCTGTGCGAAGCGGGTGCGGATGATGACGCCATCATCCCGGTCGGCGTCATCCTCATGGCGATCTCCATCTACCTCTGCATGCAAACGAGGGTGCACGATGTCGTCGGCAGCATCGACGTGACATGGCATGACGATCATCTGGCCGGAAAGACGGTGCTGGTGACCGGTGCCAACACGGGCATCGGGAAGGAGACGGCCAAGCAGCTCGCATCGATGGGCGCGACCGTTATCATGGCATGCCGCAGCCAGGCCAAGGCGCAATCCGCGATGGATGACATCCGTCGGACATCGAGGAATCACATCGAAGAGGACAGGCTCATTTTTCTGCAGATCGATCTCGGCGATTTCTCGTCGATTCGGTCGGCCGTGGAGGTGGTCGAGGGGATGCAGATCCCGTGCCTCGATGCGTTGGTCAACAACGCAGGCGTCATGATGGGCACAAAGACCCAGTCGAAGGACGGCAACGAGATGATGATGCAGGCCAACCATCTGGGCCATTTCCTGTTGACGACCTCGTTGATCCCGCTGCTGCAAAAGGCCAAGGGTGGCTGCCGCATCGTCAACGTCACCTCCAGCACACATAAGCTGGTGAAGGGGGGATTCGACTTTGATGATATGTTCTGCGACTTCGATCGACAGTACTCCCTGTTCGGCCAGTACGCCATGAGCAAGCTCGCCAACATACTGTTCACGAAGGAACTTGCCAGACGCTATCGCAGCACGGGCGATGGAACGACAGGCATCGCCGCCTTCGCTATCCACCCGGGGATCGTGCGGACCGATGTGACCCGCAACATGCAATGGTTCATGCGGCTGCCGAACCAGATCTTCGGCGTGTTTGTTTCTGCGGTGCAGAAGACGCCAGCGGAGGGAGCGTACTGCTCCGTGTACTGTATCGCTGCAGCGCAACCTCCGCCGACCGGCTCGTACATTGTCAATTGCAGAGAGGAGCCATCCAGCGAGGCGTCAATGTCCGTGGAGGACTCGAAGAGGCTGTGGAATATCAGCGCAAAGCTTGTCTCAGCTATCAACGCGGCAAAAAAGTAGAATTATGCCGTGCTGTATTGTGGTCGTACCAAGATGGTGCACCGTAGCATGGCTTGGCGTGGTGGTGGCGGTGCAGACATGTCGATCCCCCACCGTTGCTGCCTCGCATGCACGCGCATGCACAAATGATAGAGTATTGTGATATGTATTATATTATATATGCCATGGGAGAACATTGCGCCTTGTTCCCTCCCATGGTGTCAACAGTTCAACCGTGCTGGTCCAGTTCGTTTGGTATGCATGGTACCATAAACTCTGCTGATGCCAGTAGTATGGTCGCACACCGAAGCAACTGCTCATGAAAATTGCGGAAGATCTCGCTCTGGCCCCTCTTTGGCGTAGAACAGGTAGATGCTGGTTCACGACGCCCTCGTGACCGATTGTATGGTACGTCATGTCACCGACATACCTCGGAGGCACAAGAACACACAGAGTAGGCACGGTGGAGTATTGTATGGTAGCATACAAGTCTATATCAATCATCACCATTTGCATGAGTTTGTAAGCCCGCCATGAACACCGTCAACATCAACGCTATTAACAAGATCATCGCCATGAGGGATGATCGGTGTGATGTTGGGTGCAAATTGATGCATCGCTGATTCCATGACGAAAGGATTATGCGGCTGAAGCAGGTGGATAGATGAACGGACGAGAGCTGAGCCGTGGATAGGCTGCATACGAGTAGCGATGTCGCCAAGCACGATAGATGGTCTTGCCCCGAGCACCCGCAGACATAGAAATGGGATGCCCCCAGAGTTTGGGCTCTCTTTTCTCTGCCATGCTCCGCTCCGCTCCATCACACATAGTCTGTTGCTCTTGTCGTCGCGACTCCTCACGTGGTTGCTCCAGAGAGGTGGCTCTGAAAAGAGCGCTTGGACTGCCTCATACGTACTGCAGACTTCATGCTGCATACGTGCAGCGCGGTAGCAATCTGGGTACTTGGAGATCCCAAGTCCACAGACATCTTGCTCTGCGGATGGTCGCTTGGAAGCAGATGCAGCAGTATGCTATCCTCATTGAGAGTACCGTGTGAGTGTATACGCACCATGCGATGCGGCCATCCCGGTATAGCATACTCGTATTGCTGCGCAGCAAGGGGCGGGCCATGACATACTTGAGTGCGGTTTGTACTGCTCGTCCATAGTAGTGCGACAGTCCCGATGTATCCCATGATGGGTTGATGGATGGGTGGACGGATGCATTGTCTGGTCTGCTATCTGGCTGCTCTTGGCGGGTCCTCGTCCCTCAAGAAGTCAGCAACAAAGGCGTGATCGATCATATTCCCGATTGTGGCAAAATCTCCCAGCGAGAAGAGCGCGGTGCTCTTCGTGTCTATGGCACCCTGAAGGATTTGCGTCGCCTGTATCATGTCGATGTCCTCGAGCCCATGCGAGAGCTGATCGAGCGTGACGAAGCGCGGCGAGGTGGCATCAGGAGACGACCGGCGGAAGAAGCCGAGCAACCGTTTGCTTGCGTTGTAGCCCGGCACGCCCAGATGTTCCCCTGTGCGAACCACCTTGTACTGCATGGACAGGATGTAATAAACCATGTCCGTCTCGCTCTCCCGGTTCATCATGTACTCTCCCATGGGCCGGTCCACGCCTCGGGGCGGTTGGCTTGCCTGCTGTATGTAGGCAGCTGAGCCAGAATCTTCAATCGGGAGCTGTTGGGGTGGAATGCCGAAAGGGACCTGGTGCATCTGTGGTCCTTGTTGCATCGGTTCGGCGAGGGATCTTCGATACGTGAGCTGTTCGCGTTTGTTGGCGAAGTGATCCGTCGGCAAGGGCTGGTGAGGATGCTGTTGTTGTTGTTGTTGTTGCTGTTGCATCCCCGCCGCGTCCATGGCCAGCGGAACACCGACGCTCGCGGTTTGATTCCGGGCACCGGGCGGATGCATGACGTCGTAGTGGCGGTTGGTGTCGGAGGCAGCAGAGGGAGCCGTCGGCACGTTGGGGTACCTTCCTTCAGCCCAGATGGGATTGGTTTGATCAACCGCGTCCTTGAGCACGTTGAGGCTGGGACGGACTCTGCTCTTGTAGGCGTCGACGAGCGCATCGATGAACCTGTTTGGATTGGGCATATCGTGGTAGGGCTCTTGGTAGTTGCTGGTCCCGTCAGGTTTGCGGTTGTAGCCGATGACGCGCCAGCGTATGTTGTCCAGCACTGCGACTGCCTCTCCAGTCCAGCCCAGCACCTCGGTCATCGCCTCCTGGAGCTGCTGGGTGTCCACTCCCGCCGGGAACCCAGCAGCCATCATCGGTGCCTGCGCTTCGTAGGACGTGCGCTGGCGGGCTGTGGGGCTACCTTGGATGGATGCAGCAGCAGCATGCGCTGAAACCGGTTGCCCTTTCCTCTTCCTCTCGTTTTGCTTGTTCTGTTTCTGCTTGCTTTGCTTTGACCGCACTTCGACAGGCCGCGTGAATCCGAAACCAATGTCCTGGGCGCCCCTGACATTCGGTCCAGGAGCGAACTTGACGACGAAGGACTTGCTCCTGTGGGTCCGCGACACTTCGTTCACTCGAAACTTCACCCGGCACTCCCCCGTTCTCATGTTGATCCTAGGTTTTGATTGTCCCATGAGCTGGAACACGTCTTTCTCTTTGCCAACGACCGGAGAACCTTCGCGATTGTCGGCGTAATGCAGCGTGGGGATGATAGGCATCTTGGTCCCCAGGAGCTTCTGATTGTTGCGGTCGCGGAAGGAGACCTCGACCTCGATGCCCTTGTCCTTTCCGCCCTCCGCATTGAACCACACGTCCTCCCATTCCCCGATCGCTTCGATGCAGGGTTTGTACCTCACCAGATGGATGGGAGCGCCCAGGAGAGGCGCAATGCCCTGCAATGCTTGTCCGACATCCTTTCGCAGCGCCAGGCGTATCTGAAACTTGCAGTCGTTGCTGTTGCTGCTGCTGTTGTTGTTGGTGGTGCTTTGACTGCTCGTGAGATTGGATTGGATCGCGCATGTGAAGGTCGCTCGTCTGCCCTGCTGTTCGTCAGTCTCGCAGTCGATGGAAATGCGCGTTGGATTCACAGTGAGCGTGTACTGGCTGGAATCAACCTCCCTCTTCGACGAGGAATGCAACAGCGACGCTGTCAGCTCTATCCTCCCCTTGATCTTCGCCGGCTGGGGGCTGGAGCTGGGGACTTCGAGGAAGACAGTGAGTTGAAACTCCTCGCCGGAGAAAGCAGTGAACGGGGGTCTCTCTGCGAGACGCAGATGTGGCAACTCCCTTGACCCATGCGACGACGATGATGGAGATGATGATGATGTGGATTGTTCAGTTGACATCTCCTCGTTGGGATGCTCCCCCCAGCCCCGCCTCCGCCGTTGCTGTGAATGTTGGTGATGCCGCCGCTACCTGCTGTTTTAGCTGCCGTGGTCCAAATATTGATGCCGATGGGATCGTTGCTCCGTTGCTCGATCTGGCTGTCGGTGATATTGCTATTGCTACTGCTACTGATATTGCTACTGCTACTGTTACTTCTTCTGCTGCTCCTGCCACTTTCGCTAATGTCACAGATGATGCTGATGTCGATGCTGATGTCGATGCTGTCTGTCTTCTTGATCGTACGAGTACACGCCGTTCCTGGTTTGCCCCATGCACAGGATGCGATATTCCTGATGTTGACGTGTCCTTTTCGCAGAAGGGTGAGAGTAAATAGGCGTAGAGTGGAATCGGGCGGAGTCGGTGTGGTGGTAGCGGAGGTTGTCGACGATGATGTTGATGAGTTGATGGGATGAATGAAGAAGGATGGAGAAACGGCGATAGCAGAATTTGTGAGCAGTGCGCTTGTGGTTACCGATACGTTGCCAATGCTGGCAGACACGGGCTGGGAGAAAAAGGGAAGCAAGTGGACCGAAGCGCATTGCCATGCGAGTGCGATACCTACGTGCACGAGTATGGCAGAGCAGAGCAATCGTACCCCTGCACATAAAAAACCAGAAGAAATGGCGCAAGTTGCGGGTGCGATTACGAACACTGATGGTAAACACTGTTGGGATTGATGCCAGCCGTCGCCATCGATGCAAGATGATGGCTTTTCCATGGATGCGGCGGCCGCGGTGGCGACGGCGGCAATGATGCACCAACGAGCCAGCAACCGCATCACACAGCCACACATTTCGACATGGACGCACACGCAATTCACACATACAAAATGCCGAAGAAAGGGGGACCGGATGGGCAAGAGCCGCGCTATGGAAAGAGGGAGGGGCGCAATGGTCCTGTCGTTTCATCCGTGTTTAGCCTCTTGATCCGATCATGCTGTCACCTTTCGCATTTACATAGGCGATTGGCTCCGTTCGCCCCCACTCACCGCGTTTCACTCTGCTTGTCGCACATGAGACCTCTCTTTGATGCGGCTGTTGCCGCTGTTGGCTTTGGCTGGTCTGCGAGTATTTGCAAGTGATACTGTGTTTGGTGCGTTGCCTTGTGTTTACTTTACGACCGACACTCTTCTCGGCCGTTTTCGGACGACAAACAATGGAGCAGGAAGGAGTCCCTCGTGTGGTCTTGCTTCTTTGTGTGCTTCGCTGTGGACTTCACCGTGTGCTTCGCCACTATGCGCTTGTTTGAACTGTGCGTTGTGTCATGTGGCATTGTGGAGATTTCCAGAATCAATCTCCTCTCGTTGCAGAAATTTCCTTGACTTGCGTGTGTCATCCGTCTCACATTCTTTTGCGAACTGTGACATGACGGAAAAGTATCGACTCGAAAGAGTTACCCTTGTGCCATTTCCTCTCTTAACGATGCACGCGTTGCCGCCTAATCACGGTAGTCACAAATCCGCTCTTTGCACATCTCGACTCGTGCCAGCCGCAACGTCGATGCCTAACATGTGACTGGAATTCAAATCACTTATCTTGCACGGAAAACTACCACATGGCTGGACACGTCACACACTCATCGCCAAGGCAATTTGCGCGCCAAACAGACATGCTCCAGCAACACGAGGGCAACAAGGGCGTTGCGGGCAATGGTAGAACGGTTTGTATGTCGTCCGGCTCTGTGTTTGTCCGGGTACCACGGCTCGTGTTCGTGCTCATACTTGTCCTCGTACTAGTACGACCCGCTCGTATCTTTGTGTGTTCGTCGCTGAGCACTCACAGCGGCAACGACGATACGATACGATACGTTAGGCTACGATACGTTACGATATGCTATGCTATGTTCCTGTCTTCGTACTCGTAGTCGCAGTTATAGCAGCCTACCGTACATGTAGATAGGTACGCACCATACCAAGCAACAAGGTTTCACCGTCTTCCCCCTCCACGCGCGTAGGCTGTACTCGTACACTTTCGCAACGAATCGAACTTGGTTGGCACCCTTCTTTCTTCTGTGCCGCGAGGACTTCGTACGAGCATGGCGCCCTGCAGGCGCTCTGCCCTTTGAGGATATGCGCTCTTCCCCAACAACACGTGCTGCTTTGTATCAATCAGAACGATGGCGGTAGTTCTTTTCCCCGGTGTCTATCACAGGAATCACAGTGGAGCGCTACACCTTGTGTCTCGCTCTTTCGTTACACACACTCGACTCCAGAGCACTATAATGCTACGTAATCAAGTTCGTGCAGATGCCAGTCTCCGTCAGTGCATGGTATGGTACGTGCTCCGTCTCAGACTTCTCTCTTGAGGTTGGTGTTGTTGGTCCGTTCCTCTATCCTTCCTGGGCGGTTGTCGAAAATTCTCTCTCTGCGAAAAGGGAGAGACAGGGCAAGCGTTGGCCACTCTTTGTTAGCGTCTCTCTGCGCCCACGCCATCCGAGAGTGCGCATTCCTGCTCGCGGCTTGTGTGTGCCCGAATTGTGCAACAGCGTGGCCCAGGAACGCTTCATCCGAAGTTGCCAATTATAATACGATCGACTCTGCCCGCGGAATGTTCCTGTCGTGCCAATCGGAAAGCGTTTGGTCATTCAAAACCGGCCAATGATTCGTCAACCGCCGACAGGATTTATTGGTGTCCCCTGTCTCTTCGGTGTGTGTGTTGGAGAAATTTCGCGGCGTTTTGTGCCTAATCGTGTGACTCGTTCGTGGCCTCATTTTTTCACCCTTGCAGATCGCATGTGTTTGTACGTCGTGTTCTGTGTTGGAGGATGATGGCAACAGCTGCCGATCCTCGCGATCCCATGTCCGCATGGTCGACTCCATTACTCTCGTGCGCCCCATCTATTCTCCGTGGCTAGATCGTGTTTGGTCTGTGACGGCTGTCGGCACGAGGCCACAAGTGGACCACGACATGCATCACGACTGCGCGGCATTGGCATTCTCTTGGGATGCAAATGTTTGTCGGAGGAAACACATGGTGCGGCGAATCAATGTCGAGTAATGGATGAGTATTCTACGCCGGTCAGGTTAGATATTTGAAGATGAACGGGAGCGCTCTGCGGGGACGCTATACTGCAGCTCTGCGGAGTACTCTTCATTGATTGCTGTTAGTGCCGACGCTGATGCGAATAGAGTATTAGTGCACTGCTCGGGGAGCTAATACCAATGATGTACCATGACATAACATTTGGACCTGGCGGAGACGGACCATGATCCGCCGAAATGATGGTATTCTCGTACTCTGTATGGTGCGAGGACGACTCCAGAGAGAGAGAGAGATGAGACAGGATCCATCTCATCCACCATAGATCGTAAACCCTCCACTGGTATTCATCTGCTACGCCACCAACGTGTTGATATTCCGTCCGTCCGTCCGTCTGTCCGTCCGTCGAGAGATGCGGCAAAGGTATTGGCACCGCCTTTCGCGACAACAGGGACACAGACGTAGACACTGGCCAAGTTGGCACTGCATCTCGCTCATGTATATGGTACGCGGACGCGCATTCGAGCCCCAAGAGCTGCAATACCACTCCAAGTGCTGATCCAATGATATCGCAAGCAGCCCTATCTACCTCTCGCTAACGGCTCGTAATGGCGACGGCCGCTTGCGTGGGCCGATAAATGTGGCCGCCCCAGAACTGCGGATTACCATCAGCCTGGTAGATAGTCTTCTTGTATCTGACGTTCGAACGGTAGGATGCCTCCGAACCTGTGCCGGACGGGGGTGTATCGTCCAATTTGACGTAGTAGTCAGACTTGCCCATCATCCCTGGAGGCTGGCTTCTGGCGTTTGCGACCGAAAAGTCACGGACCTTGATGTAGCCGATGATGGAGCAGTACGCCGCTGCCAGTCCTGTGATGAGCATGCTGATCACCCACATCATGTAGAGCGGTCTGGAATCGCACCAACGGGCTTTGAAGACGAGCACATCGTCATCAAATTTTTCGTTGTAAATCTCCGCGTCCACTCTGCTGGAGCAATGCCCGATGATGAAGATGGAGAGCCATGTGAAGGAGGCGCAAACAGCTATCGACAGCTTCCACGGGCACCCCCTCGGCCGCATCGATTGATACCCTGACGGATAAATGTACCGGATGGGTCCACCGACGTAGGCGTCTCCGTAGCTCTCTTCGTACGTTGCATCTGGCATGACTTCGCAGTGCCTCGACCCGGCGGCCATGTACGGATAGTACGATGACGACGGTGCTTGTGGATACTGTTGCTGTTGCTGTTGCTGCTTCTGTTGCTGTTGGTAGGTTTGATGCTGCTGTTGCGGTCGTTGCTGCTGTTGGCTCATCGATGCATCCGACATCATGGATCCTGTGTGCGATATGGGTGGAACCGTCCTGCCATTTGCTGCGCCAGGACCGGCGCTGGCAGCGTTCGCGGCCTGCATTTGCTGCATATCATGGGCGCTTAGCATGGACGGTGAGAGCGGAGCCGGGGCTTCCGGAGGCACCGCGGGTGCCGCAGATGCATTCCCGCCGTTGTTAGGATTGTTAAGATCGGCGTCATCATTGAGAGGCATCGAGGTCCGACCATCGTGGTTGGAGGATTGCGGAGCCACCGTTTGCGCATATTCATTCATCGCATATTGGTACATGGGATGGGAGGCGACGATGCCCTCCGGAGTCCGCGCGCTGGGCGACAGCCTCTTCTGCTTCGGCTTTTTCGATCCGAATATCCTCCTCATGGCCTCCTCGTACTCGTATCACGTTTGATATCGCTGATCGACCGTTCCAGTCGGATTGTATTGGGACTCGCAGCGTGGAGATTGATTGATGGATGGATAGATAGAGCACTCAGAGATTCTACTCGTGTTCAATCGGTTCCGTGATGCGCTTTGTCTCTTGGAGTGACGGGAGAGTATCCTATTTCGTCTCGTTCTGTTCCGCCTTCTCCGCTCCACTAATACTCGTGGGTAGCTCGCAGTTCGTCGGGTCACTCAAGTTCAGCGCGACTCGGGTCGATCAAGGCGTGATGTGATGTGATGTGGTGTGACCTGTGCCGTTCTGCGTTGCGCTATGCCTTGCGTCGCTTCGCCTCGCTTTGTGGTGCTTCGTCCATCAAAATCGTTGGGGGTTTGGTTTGTTCCTTCTTGCTATTGCGTGTCGTGGCACTATCATGCCATCACGACCTCATGTCATTGCCGTTTTGGGCTTCAGTTGGAGTTGCGGCAATTGTATGTTTTGTGGAAATTCTTGGCTACACATAGTTGTGACAGATCGAATTAGTCACATCGATTAAGTGGATCATCGACCATTGTTGACTGCTGCGACCAAACAGATGTTGTTGTGTCGGATGCATGGACGGACGGGCGACGGGAACACGAAACGGTTGGACCACGTGGGTCAGTCAAGTCGTGGATAAAGCACGCCAAAAGATACGACACGTCAGGATGTGGAAAGCACGCGTACGTATGTCCTTTGTGCACGCACGTTGTTGTGCGCTGTTGCGTCTGCCAACGAGGCCAACAGTTGAGACCAAGGCCGTCCAACGAAAATCATTGATCCGAACCCCTCGTTGGCAAACGCATGCGTACCCACTTCCGTTCGTTGGATCCAAAACCCGCCCAACAACTCACCATCTCCTCTCGTGCGCCGTGGTGGCTTCGCGTTCGTCAATTGAGTGTCGTCGTCTCGGTTTTGGTTGGTTGTGGAAAAACGTGCACGCAAACTGCCTTTGCCTCGTGTCGGATTGACGAGGGGGATGTGTGTGGTTGGGCGTGTGTGTGCGTGTGCGGAGTTGTTTCTGCGCCACTACCGTTCCCAAACCTCTCACAAAAACAAAAAAAGGACGTTAACCTGCTTTCCCAAAACTCAACAACAACAATCAAGATGAAGTTCGCCAAGATCGCCCTCGCCCTCCTCGCCACCAGCGCCACCGCCGGTGCCTTCGCCCCAGTCAGTACGTTGACAACTGAGCCAAAGCACGGCCAATCACAACAGCGGTACTTGTTTGCTTGCCATCGATCGTCGAGTGAGATTCGTTGACATCATCTGGTCCATTGCATTCTGTGAGATCGAACCGCACATGTGTGGTTCCTGATGCGTATCTGCGGATACGTCGGATGCAGACCGGAAAGATGTGCATCAAATGCGGAGACGAACGATTGGCATGCACTCGTTGATGTACGACGGACGCTTGAGTAGCGATGAATCTTTCAGAAGCGTTGTTCCCATCGTGTCCATGGCACCTTTTGGGAATCTGGGTGACACCACCAATGACCGATGCCGCACAATTGCAGCAAACCCCAATCCAATCCCAAGGCAACTGACCTGCCGCCGCTTCAATGATGAATTGTCAAATCTCCGTCAACACACACAATCTCACATTCAATTTCCAAACCTCTATCTCGTTCTTCCCCCTCCCCCCACATCCAACCCACACACTGGGCATTTCGTCGTCTGCAGGCACATTCGGTGTCCGCACCCCATCTGCTGCCTTCGACTTCGAGCTCGAGGCCAAGAAGTCCATCGAGGACCTCACTGATGCCGAGCTCAAGGGCAAGAAGGTTCTCGTCCGTTGCGACGTGAACGTCCCACTCGATGGAAAGAAGATCACCGATGACACCCGCATCCGTTCTTCCATCCCAACCATCGAGTACCTCAAGGGCAAGGGCGCCATCGTCTCTGTCTGCTCCCACTTGGGCCGCCCCAAGGATGGCCCAGAGGACAAGTTCTCCCTCGCCCCATGCGCCGAGCGCATGAGCGAGCTCCTCGGACAGGACGTCACCCTCGCCCCAGACTGCATCGGTGAGGAGGTTGCCAAGATCGTTGGCGATGCCAAGGAGGGAGATGTCATCATGCTCGAGAACACCCGCTTCTACAAGGAGGAGACCCAGAACGAGGCAGGATTCGTCGAGAAGCTCGCCGCTCCATTCGACCTTTACGTCAACGATGCCTTCGGTACTGCCCACCGCGCCCACGCCTCCACCGAGGGTGTCACCAAGTTCCTCCAGCCATCCGTCTCCGGATTCCTTTTGGCCAAGGAGCTCGAATACCTTGATGGAGCCGTCACCAGCGGAGAGAAGCCAATGGCCGCCATCGTCGGAGGATCCAAGGTCTCCACCAAGATCACCGTCCTCGAGGCACTCCTCGATAAGTGCGACGTCGTCATCATCGGCGGAGGCATGGTCTTCACCTTCCTCAAGGCCCAGGGACTCGAGGTCGGAACCTCCCTCGTCGAGGACGACTTCGTTGACACCGCCAAGGAGGTCCTCGCCAAGGCCGAGAAGCTCGGAAAGACCATCCTCCTCCCAAGCGACATCATCGTCGCCGACAAGTTCGACGCCGAGGCCGAGACCCAGATCGTTTCCTCTTCCGAGATCCCAGAGGGATGGATGGGACTCGACAACGGTCCAAAGACCACCGAGGAGCAGAAGGAGGCCCTCTCCACCTGCAAGACCATCATCATGAACGGACCAATGGGTGTGTTCGAGTTCGAGAAGTTCGCCGCCGGAACCATGGGAATTGTCAACATCTTGGCTGACTTGACCCAGGAGAAGGGTGCCGTCACCATCATCGGAGGAGGAGACTCTGTCGCCGCCACCGAGCAGTCCGGACGCGCCGGAGACATGAGCCACATCTCCACCGGAGGAGGTGCCTCCCTCGAGCTCCTCGAGGGTAAGGAGCTCCCAGGTGTCATCGCCCTCAACGACAAATAAACAGTCCGACCGGGTGATGAACAACGCTGCGCGCAAACTATCAACTAAGGCACCAGCCTTGAATCGAATTGAGTAGGGCCTGCGCACACGCACCATCGCTACAACAAATCCAAGCTATGCAAAAGAATGGCTTCCAACAACCACCAAACTTGTAACAGAAATCAATAGAATCCTTTTTTTCGACCGAAATACGAGCAAGCTGTCATGAGCACAGAGTAGAGTAGAGTAGAATGGAGTGCACTTGTATGTTGTTTCCCCTCCCTCGTATCCTCATTTTGGCTGTTGGAGCCCAGATACGGACGAGGACGAATGTTGTGGTAGTTGCTTTTGTTGAATCAGCTCTGCCCCCACGACAACTTCATCGTATTGGCTCAAGAAGTGTCAATGAACTCATCGTCAGGGGTGCTCCCGCAAATTTGACGACTGGTTGAGTTGAGAAGTCCTTCTCGACGAGCGGAAAGGAGAGACCACCTTGCTCCAGGATGAACAAACCATTTCGGGATAATCCTGCGTTCTGCTAGAGCACTCTATTTCGTTGTGTTTGGCTCCCATCCTAGTTAGAGTACAACTCTTGATCTGGAGCATAAACTGCCAGCACATATAATAAATGGTAATGGATTGTGGGCAATGGCGGAGTCGGGCAGATGAGACGTGTCTACTGTGTTCACTGTTGCCTGTCTCTATTTTGCAGAGAGGCATGTACGACTCGACGGACTGACCACGGAAACGCATCACAACAACAGTGAAAACAAGAAAAAAGACACAATCCGCAACCCCCAACAACGACTAAAAACACAGCACATGTGCCGTTCTTGCGAAAAAAATCAACCAGGGCGCGCAACATCTCCGCGAGCCATCGCGTGCACCTTCTCCCCTCCCTTGGTGGATTGGACACAGACACCCAAAAACCGCAAAAAACGGGAAGCAACACCCACGCCTCCTTGCACTTCTGCCCCCACTCCTGAAGTTACGGTTGCTGCGGTGATCATCCTCGCTCTCTCTGCCAATCCACCAATCAATTGTGCTCCCAATCCAAGTGAGTAAAGAACTTGTGCATGAGCACTTCACAGCAATTCTGGTGGAGTGGTTGTATTCGTACGAGTGTATGCTCTGGAGAGAGTGGAGTACTTGTATTATATTCTATTGTTCTAGAATACAAGAGATAGAACAGCCCACTCACGTGATTGAGGCACCTCGTATCACATCCATCATCATCATCATCATCCTTGCGCCAGGCCGCGAAGCGAAGTCCGTCATTGCAGTGCAAGGACGCTGAGAAAGGCAGGCAGGTAGGCAGGTAGACAGACAGGAAGAGGTCACCCATCCCACCAACGAACTCAACCAAGAAGCCGAAATCGGCGAGGGTAACGAGTCCAAGTTGTAGACCGTTGCTGGTGCCACCGTCACCACCACCATCACCACCATATCGCAGATCGTACTCATCATTCTGATCACCCCCGTTTTGTCCCTTTTGCATACTCCATGTACATACGTATGGATGTCCGCGACATCATCCAGACAAACAAACACAAATACAACCTCGGGCTCAGGCTGAGATAGCAAAGCAGATATCACACTGTTGTGCTCGAGTACACTACGCGTGCTTCATACGAAGAAGGCGCGCACACACACATACTCCCGCCGCCTGCTGTTGTTAAGGCCTTCACTGTAGCATGTTCGAGCGGTATCTGACGGACGCGCTGACGACCCATGTTGGTCATCTGATATCCAACCTGGATACGAACAAAGTGCGCATCTCCGCTTGGAAAGGAGAGATCGTCCTCAAGGATCTCGAGCTCCGCAGAACCGCGATCCAATCCTTCTTCCCAGACTGCCCCATCGAAATCTCCTACGGTAGCATCGGAAACCTCGAGATCAAAATCCCATGGAAGCTCTTTCGGTCACAGCTGCAGTGGGGCCAATCGGCGGACAGATCCAGAATCTTCGACATCGGCAACTGCTCCGTCGTGCTCTCGGATGTCAACATCCTCCTCACACCAAAGAAGAAATATGATGCCAGCAACGACGACGGCGACGGCACCAGCAACGCAAATCACGCTGAAGCCGAAGCTGAAGCGCAAGCTCAAACTGACGCCGGCGCTGAACAGACAGATGGACAGGCAGAGGAATCAACAACGAAGGGTACCACCACTGGCCACGGCAGGCGTGAAGGCGAGCATAATGAACAGGGAGATGGTGGCAAAGACGACGATGAGCATGACGACGAACATGACACTGAAAATCACGCTGTTGCTGATGGCGATGGTGGTGAGAAATCCAAAATTTCCGAACATCTTCGCCGATCAAGGGAGGAGAAAGCGCAGAACATGCTTGACGCCGAGCTGATCAAAAGAGTTCAGGAATCGTCCGTAACCTCGTCTGGCCGCACGCAATGGGTACAGGAGTACATTGCCAACATCCTAGCATCATTGTCAGTCACGGTGAAGAACGTTCATGTGAGATATGAAGATACAGGCACCACTATGGGTTTCGCATGGCGGACTGGCGAGCAGCATCCTCCTCGTCCTCAACAGTACGGCTATCAACAGCAACAGTATCAGCAACAGCAACAGCAGAACTATGGACAATACCGGCCAAGTTTTGCCATTGGAATCACCCTGTCATGTTTCACCATCGAGAATCGGCAGAAGGAAGTTGATGACCCAAACCGCTCCGATGGAAGCACGCCGTCGACGCAAGGCACATCAGATGGGAATCACACGAAACAATCAGAGGACGAAAGCACAGCAGGAAATCAAGATTGTATCACACAGCCCACGAACGCCGCAGCGTCGGCAAATGGCATTTCGCATGAAAGGAAATGCAGAACTGCTTCAGCGGAGACCCTGGCGGTGTACTGGGACAGCGACTGCCATCTGATCTCCAGCAAGATCCACATCAACGACGAAAAAGGTGACATCATACCGGAATCGCGTTCGTATTGCGCAGCCGCATTCCAGGTGTTGCAACAGGAGAAAGCGCCTGAGTTCTTGGATGAGAATTACTACATGATCGAACACACCTACCTGCTTAGCCCCATGTCTCCCTCGGTGGAGCTGGACATCGTCACACCAAACACTGACAAAGCCAACGCACAAACCAGCGAGGATGTCACAAAGCTGGGTGCGAGCCCAGGGAACGATGACGACAAAGGCAACATCCGCGAACAAAGTGACGCTGATGAAAGTTTTGCCGCCCATACGAGCACTGACCGACCGCAAGAACTGGAACCCGCGCCGGCGTCCAAACTCTCGGTGAAGTTCCCAAATTGCACCATCGCGATATCGAGAAACACCTTGGAGGATATGGCGTACTTGAGAAAATCATTCGCCATTTGGTCGCATCAAACGAAGGGCCTGCTCTCGCCAGCATCGCTGAAGAAGCTCGCCCGAATGAGACCGTCGAAAACGGTCAAGGAAGATGCCAGAGCTTGGTGGCTGTTCGCATTCAGGGCAACGCTAGTGCTGCACCGAGTGGCCTGGGATGGCCAGAATCTCGACATCGAAGAGATGTCCAATCGTCGAAGACACGGCTGGGCAGGCGTCGTGGAAGCCCTGCGTAAGCGCCGTCAATACGTCGCACTGTACAGGCAGATCCTATCCTGCAACCAGGCGGACGAAACCTCGCTGCAAGACATGCATTCCCATCTGATAACGATCGAGGACAGTCTCACCACACAGGAGATCAAGGCATTCCGGATGAAGGTATACGAAGATTTGAAGGCCGAGATAATCGAAAAGTGCACAGAGAATTACGGCGAGTACATCTCACAGAACATCATCAACTCCACGGCCTCAACGCATAAGTCTCACAAGGACGACATCAGCGCCTCAGAAGCACAGGCCAACACATCACTGGCACATCGCATGCGGATGATGAGAGAAATGTTGACCATCCTGGAACGTGAATTGGTGAACGACAGCAGCCAGCAACAGAACGAAAAACGAATATCGGAAATCAACATCCAACACCTCGATCTTGAAAGGGCCCCATCGATCACATGGAGGGCATCGTTGATGGCTTCAGACTTCTCCATCTGCGTCAACGATTGCGTTCCGACTATTCGACATGATGGCAGCATCGGCGACCATCTCTTTCCAGTCGTTGCGTTATCTTGTGGATCATCCCAACGCCTCGTCATCTTTGAAGATGGCTCGTGGGATGCACAGCTGTGGATCGCTTCCTTGTCCGTCCGAGACATGGTCACCTCCACCGTGACTCGCCACGATGTGAATGCGCCAGACGGAACGTACCCGTATTTGATCAGCAACAGAGCCACATCGACGGAGTCCGAAAGTCCTGCCGACAACTCAACAGTCGAGATTGACGGGGAACCTCACCAGTGGAGCATCTCCGTGGACATTAGCCGCCGGCTCATTTGGAATGATCTGGATTGGCATGAATCCATCGACTCGTCACAGCGAGGATCGAACACCACATTTTCGATGCGTCTGAAACCGATCCAGCTGGTTTATGCAACTCTACCGGTCGAGGCGCTGAGCAGAGTGCTGGATACGGTCAAGACGCAGGAGCTGAGCACTGACTACCAGCGCATGGCCTCGGTCATCGCGGCTTGGCAACGGAGACAAAGGCAAAGGCTCCTGCAGACATTGGCCAACAACAAAAAGACAATCAAGGTCAATATCGATGTCGGCGCGCCCGTCATCATCATCCCAGAAAGTCTCAACAGATCCGAATCAGCTGTCGTATCGCTCGACCTGGGTCGGATGCGATTCTCCAATGTCGACGTTGGTGCTGCTGACAGGTCCGAGTACGACGATCACTGGAGGCTCCTTCTCACGGATGTTCAGGTCCAATGCTCTTCGCGCAGCACGGAGAAGGTCAACCTCGTCGAGCCATTTTCTCTGGAGTTCGACGTCCTCACCCGGATTGCGCCAGATTTCGAGATTGATCCTGACAAGCCATCGCACATCCTCGTCAAGGCCACCTTACCGAGTTTGGCATTCAATGTGACATCATCTGCTCTTCGCATGGTGCACAGGCTGCAGAATGATTGGGACAAACGAAAGCGAGACCTGAAAATCCCAAAAGTGCCAACGACTCCGCTTGGTAGAACAACGAGCGGGAGCGGGACGACGACCTCACTTCAGCGAATGGAGAGCTACCAGACAACAGGGCCCGCGGATGTTGCCACACTGTCGACCGAAACTGATACCGGCAGCAACAGCAACAGCGAAGCTGCTACTATCATCAACAATGACAGCAACAAAGACATGAACCGAAGCACAAGCCTGGTGCGCAATTCGCTGCAACGTCTGGTGGTGTTTCAATTCGCAGCGCCTCTGATCACCTTGCGATTGACCAACGATGCGGAACCATCCACTGGTATCGTCACAGAGTTCACACCGGTGCCCATCTTGGTAGCATCCGTCCAAGGAATTAAAGGCGAAGTCAGACAAGAAGTGCACAAGAAATCGTCGAGTTCGGTCTTCGAAGCCAAGCTCAATTCGATCGTCATTTACGATCTATACCAGCGAGCTGGTGGGAACTTCTCACTCCTCCTATCATCCGTTCTGCCGGGTCACGTCCTCAAAAGCCTTGACGGCATCGATCTGGCTCGTCTGCACACGCGATTGGAAGAGTCGTTGAACCGATCGGTGTCAGCGACGAAGGATCTGGTGAAGGTGAAGTTTGAAAGCGAATCTTTCGACGCACCAACGCAGCCCGTGACCCCCAACAAGCTATCGCTGCAATTCCATGAACTCTTCATAGAATGGAATCCTGAGACGCTGGTGGCAATTCAGACGGCAATTCGCGTTCCGCAAGAGTCGCAACTCGCCGAAGCACCGCTCGTCACAGATGACAGCAAATCATACAAGAGCTCGGATGATGCATTCTTCGATGCCGTGGAAGATGAATTCTTCGATGCTGATGAGAAGGTTGGTGGAGTGTACGAGATGACCGACATTGATGATTATGATTTCACTATTGCAGCCATGGATGGCGACGAATCGCTCATTCGGAACCAAACACAGCATCAGAGACCCGCTTTCCTCATGAGCAATATTGGCATGCTGTCAACACCAGCCCCGTCCAAGTCTCTCCCAACCCTGTTGCAGAACAATGGCCTAGTCCCAAGCGAATCGACGACGCTGCAACGACAGCCGAGCACTCAGATCGTGGACACACCAGACACCGATTCCGAGCAGCCAAAAAAGTCACTGGATTTCTCCTTCACGTTGGCAAAACTCCGCGTTTCCTTCAACAAGGACGCCAGACATCGAGCCGTCTTCGTGGCCCAAATGGACGCAACCTCGATCGACTACTGCAGCCGACCCGAAGGGGGTTCATTGACTCGGATGAGGCTGGGCAATCTCGTCTTTTTGGACCCAGATGCGAGCACGAACCAAACTCTGTACAGTGAGATTCTTGGCCTGCAAACTGAGAACTTCACCGGAAGAAGCGACGATCCGAAGACCTCCTTGCTTCACATGGAGATCATGATCAACCCCAGATCGAAGAAGACATTCGTGGACGATGCCTCCGAGTATGCCAACGACATGTCCAGAGGGGTGTTCATCGATCGGGAAAAGGGCGAGGTTGCCGGGTGCAACTTCCACATAGACGCGAAATTCAGCCCGATGCGGTTCGTGTTGCTGGAGCAGTTGTGGTCGGAGATCGTTGACTATTTCTTCGCGGCAGTGATTGGCAACGAAGTGTGGGGAGGTCTTCCACCGAAGATGAATTCATTGGACATGGAGAAGATCTATTCCCTCGACGCAAGCAAAGCTATGCCTGGCTCTGGAGCAGAAGACTTCGGCTTCACAAGATTCAATGTCGAAATCGAGACCCCCGTCATCCTCTTGCCGATTACCTACCGATCCCCGCACTTCATCCGGTTGGAGATGAGCCGCATAGCGTTCCACAACTTCTACATGGGTGACATCGATCTGGAGAAGAACCCATCCCAGCCCAACCTTCCGGGGAAGCGGATGCAATGGTACAACAACCTATCGTGTCAGATGGAGGACTTGAAGCTCTCGAGCTGGTGCGGCAGAGACTTGAGTCAACGTCCAGTCACGCTCGGCATCAAAGTCAACTGGCCTGTCGGGCCATACGCATTTCTCATCACGCCGAAGTGGAAGGTGAATTGCACACTGCAGGCATTAACAATCGAGCTTCGGCGCGTTGATTATGCCTTGCTCCAGCACATCCTCACGTACAACATCGGCGAGGCTTCAAGGCACCAACATGAATGGAGCGTGCTGCAGTCATTCATGCCATCCGTGCTGTCACGGTACAATGACACCATCGCAGTGCATTTCCCATACGACAAGAAAGATGTGGTCCCGACAACGTACTCGGTGCGCACTGAAATTGGCGAGCTCAGGTTCGTGATGCTTGACGAGGAAGATGACAATCGCAGCATTCTGGCCGTCGCCGAGTGCTCCAACTTGCTCTGGCGGATGCTGAAACCGAAGGATAGGATCTCTCGCCAACGCGTCGAGTGTGACATCGAAATCCGGGTACCAAAGACAAAAACGCGCGATGACACTGCGGGCGAGGTCTTCACGTTGCTTTCAACAAAGAAGGAAGCGAAAAGGAATCCCCAGCCGAAAGATGTACAGCACGATCGGGCACCGAACCGCGACTTCATGTACACATCTATGTTCAAGCCCACGTTCGACAGCATCAAGACAGTGGACATTGACGGTGGCACGATTTACATGATCGTTCCTGCGTGGATTCGCTTCATGGGCTTCTTCCAATCTCGTCCTGACCCGACTGTGATGACGCCCGAGGAAGTGAAATGCTCCATTCAGGTTGGCGATCGATGGTATCGCATCGGAAGCATGCCCACTCCGTCCAATCAGGACAAAGTTGAAGCAGGTGGACCAAGAGCACAGAGGATCACGAATTGGTTGCAATCCATCGCGGGATCGCCCGATTACGACGCCACGAAGTTCAGCCAAGCATCACTTCAACGGCAAGCTCTGTTCCAATTCAGACTGCTCCTGAAAGAACCCAGCATCATCGTTGGCGTCCAAGAAGCATCCCCCAACTCGGACTACATCGCGCTTGGTATACAGAATATGGAATTTTTGCACTCGAACGACATGAGGGCCAACCAAATCAAGCGTTCGATGTTCATGAGTGGATTGGAGATATACACGTACTCATCGTCGCGACGTTCATCGCATTCGGAAGGCGCAAAACATTCTTTGATTCACCCGCTCAATGTTGCCATGTACACGCAGCGATGTGATCTGACCCGTGAACGCACATGCTCGCACCACAGCTTCAAAATCAGCACAGACGTGGTCAAGGTGCAAGCATCGTACACTGACCTCCTCATCGCGGCAGACGTTGCATGCACAGCAATTCAGGACTACAGGATGGTCTCAGCCAGCAAACCAGCCGTCGCGGATAATCAGCACGAAGACGAAGCGCAAACATCTTCGGATGCCACCAAGAGCCACGACGCAACATCACCTTCACCACAAGCTGCATTTTCCATCAGTGAGATCGAATGCAGTGGCATCACTGTTTGCCTCGTCGATGACAGCAAGAGGCATTTCGCCAGAAACCAGGAGCTCTTGACGCTGCGTTTCGGTGCGATTGCGCATCGCAGGGAGGACAGAATCAACATCGCAGCCGCACCAACCCGTGCGTCAGTCGATGGTGCGACATTGGGCACAGACGAAGGTGATATCCATGTGGAGGATGACACGGATTCAAGCGGCGTTCATTCCTCTTCGTCCACAAGACTGCGGTTGGAAAGCTTGGAGTTGATTGATTGCTTACAACCACCGGATTCCATCTTCCGACAGGCGATTATGACTGGCGGCCATCCAATCGATGGCGGCAATAGCGGCCATCGCCCGGCTCGTACCGGCCTGCTGGAATGGGATGATTTTCGGTTGGAAAGGAACGAGGAGGATGAATTTGGACATTCGGACAGCTTCTTGAAACGATGCACCATTCATCTACAAAAAAATGGCGACAAGAGTTCAGGACGATTGCCTCGCGATGGTGTCAGCAGCAGCCCCTCATCCCCTCATGGATCCATCGATGTCACTCAAGACATCATTCGCGGGAAGTCGACCAGCTACAACGCCAAGCTTCATGAAATGGTGATCCAATGGAATCCATCAACAGTGATCGCGGTACAACGCTTCCTCGGACGTCTGAAGAAGGCCACGTCAACGAGTCTCGATAAAATCCAGACGCAGCCAAGCACAGATCGCAATTCATCGCAGCATGCGCAGACGCCATCGAATGACACATCGAAAATCCCGACCACCGAGGTCCACGACGAAGTCCACGAAACGATCCATGCCGTCATCGAGCTTCAAAGATTGAAGGTCTGCCTGAACAAGGAACATCAGCTGCGCAGGCTCTTGGAAATCAATCTGTCCGACTACAGAGCCGAACTGCTGTCCTCAGAGTCGGTGCTGTCGGTCCATGGTCATCTGGGTGATCTGTACGCTTGGGAACCCGAAAAGTCGAGGCCGGGCATGACGATGCCAGATGCGAATAGGATGGCTCTGTCTGTTGTCAGAGACGATGGCGTAGCAGCCAGTAGCCCTGCCTTCCTGAAGGTCAGCTACACCAAGAGCAAGAAGGGAAATGAGGGCATGCAAGCCGCGAATGCTTTGCCTCCATGGATCAACGATCGACTTCGTGATGGCCCAGACATCGATGATTACCTCTGCGTGTCCGTCGCCGCGCTCAAGCTTGTGTTCTTGCGCGAGAGGACAGCAGAGATCCTGGACTACCTCTCGAACGGCCTTCCGGGAAAAGGAATGGGCGCCACCTCGAAAGCAGCGAAGGGCTTCATCAGCGATCGCATCGTGACAAGGAGCTTTCTGGAGATCAACGTCGATTCGCCCCACGTTCTGGTGCCCCAAAAGCATGACACTGAGCGTGGATTATCATTGAAGCTTGGTAAGTTTGCAGTCCGTTTCCCATTGCACGTCCTGCATACGCACTGGACGATGACTGATCCCGCTTTGTTGCTCGCCTCCGGCACGCTTGTGGCTAAACTGGAGTGGCGTGTTCTTGCTGCGATGTCTCGAACTCGTCCAAATCTGCACTAACGCACATCTGTATTCCTTGCCTTTGTGTCACCCTTTCTTTCATTGGCGGGGCACACAGGAGATGTTGGCCTCACTAGTTGGTTCGAAGCTTTGCCCAGCGATGGTGTGAATGTTGCTGCTGATGATGATGTCAATGTTGAGGATGGTGCCGGAACAGGCAACTCCCATCCTGGCAAGATTGAATGGTGGCGTGTGCTCTCGCTGAGAATTGAAGGACAGTCGGCGGGGACTTATCACAGTGTGGACAACGATGATTCGTTCCATCTCCCATTCATCATGCCGCATAACCTGAAGCTGATGTTGCGGAGACCAATTTCTTCGAGCGGCACAATGCACATCAATTGTGGCCTGTCCATGATTGAATGCAACATGAAGTATGTTGAGTACTGTCTTCTCAAGGCGACGCTCCGTGACAACATCGCACATACTGTGGACACAGACAGCTGGGACAACGTGGAAAAGCAGTACTGGCTGAACGAATACGAAGATGGAGATCGCAACCAAACCTCAAGTCTACCTGACGAGGGCACGGATGCCATTGCTCGGACGGGATCCACCGTGACATACGCAGCCAATGCCCGATTTGTTCGATATGGACGAGGATCGAAGAGGCAAGCTGCGAAGAGCCAACCGCGCTCGGATGGCGGCAATGGTGGCGCGGATGTCACATCGCCCGAACCTTCGATCAATGTCGATGTAGCATTCACCCTGGAAGGTGTCTCCCTCCGGTTGCATCGCAACGATCCAGTCGCTGGATTGCCTCTCGATGCTGGAACGGCCGCAGCGTTCGACTACGACGTGATAATGATGTCAGTGAAACATGTCGAGGCTGTTGCTCAAGTCTATTCGAATGGCAATCTGATTTTCAAGCTCTCGTTGTCTCAAATTGGGCTTTTCGATCTGGGAGACTCAGGGCGGCTATTGAGAGACCAGTACTACCAAAGACTGCAATCAAGTTATCAGGAGCGACCGCCTGCGGATGGGCATGCCTCGCGAGTCCACTGTCCCTTCGCCGTCATTGCGGAGGGGTACGCGCCGAAGGTGGCTGATGAGAGAGACGGCAACATGAAGATCGATGGCAACGAGGCAGATGAGAGGAGCCCACAACTGGTCGTATCCCTTGAGAAACGGACGATGGATGCGACTGACCATCTGAATGATGACAGCGCGGGAGCTTTCAAGCTTCCTGCTGGGTCCAGCATGTACACAGTGCGTGTTGGGATTTATCACCTCACGCTCAATGCACTTATCAGGCCTTTGGAAGAAACGCTCGACTTTCTCTCGTGTTCCTGGCACAACGAATTCGACGCTCCCAATCAAACGCTGGCGACGTCGGGGTCAGTGGATGACGCGAACGTCGAGGCCCTGGCGATCCAGAAGAGCCAACAGAAGACTTCCTGCTTCGGGCTGCATATGAAATTCATCGCTCACTACCCACAAGTCTTCTTCCTCGCTGACGAGAGCAACCTGAATTCCCGTGCGCTCGTTCTCAAAGGGTACGTTGCGAAATGCTTGTTCTGAGATCACAAGAAGTCTGAGTGTTGATTCTACCACAGCATCCTGCTGTGACGTTGCATCGCATATGCGTCTGTCTCTGCTTTTGCCTCCGCTGTTGCCTTTGCCTTTGTGTTCGTTTCACGGTTTGCTTGTGCGAGTACTTTGAGTGATGTGTCAACACGCAGCACTTCGCCACTCATAATATTTCGTACTCGTGAACACTGATCCGCTTCCCCTCCACCAACAACGCAGGCTGGCAATTGTGCAAGCGACAAAAATCGTTCGAAGGGCCCAGGACGAAAGAAACGATGATGGTGATGTCAGTGACACTGTGCAAAGGGTGTCTGCTTTGGATGCGCAACTTCAGGCTTTGGAGAGCTACATTAACCCTGACGTGTCCGAAGCATTGCGGTTCCGACAGACACACCTCGATCTGATCGGCGAAGTGCCAGAATCTGCGGCAGAATCCTTCCATTCCCAGATAGAATCGCGCCTCCCATCCGCTGGATCTCTGGGAGTTGCCTTGATCCAACCCGTGACTGCAGGCATCGAGTTCTGTCAGGTGTCCCAGGCGCTTTTTCCAACACAACGGACGTTGTCTGTGGCAGTTGAACCGGTTTCGACGATGCTCAGCTTTGAAGACCTTGGGCTCATAGAAGCTGTGATGAAGCGCTGGTCCAGCGATTCGCGCAGACAAGCGAAGGAGGTCAAGGCTCTAGCACCGAGGCCATCGTACACCATTCTGTTTGAACAGACCCGACTTGGCCTTGGGTTGAAAAGCGTGGATGACCATGTGATAGTCGATAGCATCCAAGATGCTAGTATCTTCGAATCGGTGAGTATCGGAGACGTCGTCATGAAGATCGACGATACCGACGTCGATGGTTGGTCGTTGGAGCGTGTCGTGCAGCATGTGGCAACCGTCAAGAGACCAACACTGGTGACATTCATCTCAACAGAACAACGATCCGGAACCAACCCACCGAGAATTTCGTTGAGCGTGGGTCGTCGAGCACCACGTCAAAGCGCTCGAATCGGGAGCCGGAACATCAGCGCACTGAGTACCATCGACATCGACAGACTAATCGTTTCCTACACAATCTCTCTCCGTTCTGGCGCAAGCCACGGACTGGAACTTGAGAGGAGCGCCGTGGGTGATTTCCCCGTCGTGTTGGGCATCGATGAACAGTTCGCATCATCATCTGCTCTGGACGAAACACCGAAGATGACGACATCTCAACCACAACGAGCCAAGCGAGCTGGAATGCCCGCAAACACGCGTATACCACGACCTGGTGCCATCGTAGTCTCCATCAACGGCAAACCCGTGGTTGACATGGGGCACGAGAAGGCAATGTCAATGTTACAAGACTTCGTGAACGGCAATCACGCATCATCCCTGCATGGATCAAATGAACCGCCGCAGGGTGCGAGGTATGAAATTGGACTGCTTGAGGCTGACTCAGTATTCTGGGGCAACATCGATGCCGTGGATTTCACGGCGGTGGATGTCACGCTTTCATTGATCGATGACTTGAGAGGCAGAGACATGCCGCTCTTTCGTGGGTCGCTCCGCAACATTGAGCTTCGCCTTCAGCGCGGGCTTGGGGTGGAGGCACAAGGCATCGACGCCGCTTCGCCAGCACTCTTCGCCGCACCGCAGGATGGGATCTTAATCGATGAGTTCGGTCAGGACGTCGCCCTTCGTGAGCTCATTGATGAAATCAAGACAGATCAAGTGTTCGTCGTTCGATTCGGCGCCGTCTGCTCGTTGGACTACTTCCACCCGAGGATCGCGGTTTGGGAACCGCTGCTAGAATCGTCTCGATTCTGTGTTCAGGTGGAACGCCAACAGGGGAACCTGGTCACGCTTCGACCCATGCAACTTGCGGTTGAACTTTCCGATTCGTCTTTTGCGGAAGGTCAGCGATCGACAGACGAAGCGATGGCAGCATCCGACGGAGGAATGGTCACGTTGAACTTATCAGATGCCTCAGCAGAGGTGTTATCGAAAGGTCTAGAGCAATGGCAGGAATGGCGTTCGTCTACGGCCGATCGTGACGAAACGCTCGACCGCATGGCACAGGATGGGCCAGTCAACGGAGAAATCTCCATCATCGATGGCAGTATTCGTCTTGGTTCTCCAACGAAGACAGTGGCATCAGAACAAGCAGCGACTCAGCAGGCAGCGGCTCAAGCTGCCCTTTCTTTTGCCACCAAGAGAGGCGCTGCCACAAGCCGAAAATCAGAGTCAGCCAAGCCTTTCGTCTTTCGCAACAAGACAGGTGTATCGATTGCGTTTGTGCACAAGGGTGCTAGAGACGTTCCGCCTTCCAAGCGTCGAAGCTGGGCACCGATAGGGGAGTATTCTGGCCTCATGGACCATGACAAGAATGTGTTGACGATTGTCGCAGACCAAGATGAAGCACGATTCGACTTGGACATTGTGCCAATATCCACGATTGCCCGAGGCGGTACAGAGCGAGATAGAACCGACCTATCCAAACATTTCGCCTCCGGCAAGGTGCGTAGCTACGATGGTCACTTCCCAAGCCTCACGGTTGCCATCCAGGCTCTCCCAGGCATCCAAATGAGCCCAATCCAAAATCTCAAAGTGCACAAGGTGGGCAACTTCATGAAATATCTGCACGTCACGAAAGCGATGCCTCAGCTTTCCCAGGCGGAAACTCCAGGGGCGCCCACCGCCTTCGATATTCCGTTGGTTTGGAGCGTGGAGATTGAGGACAACCGCAGGGTCCTTACGCTCAGCAGCGCCGTGAGAGTATCCTCAAGCTGTTTAGATACATCCATCGCCGTGGGTGTTGTCGAGGTAGAGTCCTCTGAGGAGGGGATGGTGGGCGCAGGTACGATTATGGCGACAGTTGACGAAGATGACACGACGTCGATCCGTCAAATTGGCGTGGCATCATTTGACAAGCCATATTTTTTGCCGCTGTGGCTCACGCTGAAATTCCAACCCATCCGTGTCTTCGCTAGGCCAGTCGGCGGCAAGCAGTACGCATGGGGAGAGCATCACATCCTCGACTTTAAACTGGATCGTGATGTGGAATCCTCACATCATCCGAAAGCTCTTGTGTGGCGATGGGGGCGCTCGTTCAGCGGGAGGAAGTTCATGCGTTGCAACTCTGAGGGCAACCTTGATCGCAAGGCCGCCTGGCTGTCTTGCTGTGGTGCGAGCCTGAGCAAGGTCCAGTCGCTTGCCCATCAATCAAAGGAGAGACGACGAGCACAGCTGAAGTCCATACCGCTGAATGGTGGGTACGATATGCTTGCCGTAGATATCGATGCGGGCCTCACCGTGAGGAACATGCTCCCAGCAGAAATCACATTTCAGGTGAAGGCAATCAAGTCTTCACGTTCGAGCCTGACATGTTTGCCATCAACGCCGTCGCAATCAAAACGGTCTCTCCCCATCAAGGTGAGCCAGGGAGACCAGGAGCTCGGCGAGACCAGATTGCAGAGTGGCCATTACTCCAACGTCTTCGAATGTAATTGCGAGGAAGACCTCATCATTGCTCGATTCAAGTCCGCGAGCAGCAAACGTTGGACTGAATGGGCGCCGATCGCACTTGAGGTTGATGCTCGCAAGCACAAGAAGAGGCACAGCAACTCAAGTCCAAGCGCTTCGATGCCATTGGCGCAGCGCGAAGCATACACGAGCCTCCTCGATATTCAAATCCCCGACACGGCTTTCGGACCGCAAACGATTGGTCTGAAGATGACTCCCAAGATGATGTCTTTCCCAGGCAAACATGAAGATTCAAGTTTGAATTCATTTTACGGCATCGAAGTCAACGTCTATGCAGCTTTCTGGATCCGGAATCTGACGAAACTTCCGCTGGACTTCGGCTGTCCAGTGCATCAAATGATAGGACAATCGAACGAGATCGAGGCCTACATGAGAAATACGGATCAGTCGGTGGCGAGATTCACGGCCGAGTCAGCGCTGATGGAATTGTCCAGCGTTCTGGAATTTGGCGACAGAGGCATCGGTCTTGGTGGCAAGGACTCGAAGAACAAAGCCGACACTGGTGACATTCGAAGCCTCCCAAATCAGGTTGGGGAGACGTTCGTCGAAGAAATCTTCGAATATGCTGAGGTCGAGGACTCCATGACGAAGCGAAAGTGGTGGGCATCTGAGGACTTTCGGAGCGCTCGTCATGATGCAACCGAAGTTGAGGATCACATCCATTGGGAATGGTCGGAAGACAAATGGGTAAGTGCATCCCGAGTCGTATTGGGAGCGAGTTGAATCGAGCTGGCGATAGCTGACTGGCCTGATGATGCATTGGCGGAGTTTGATTACACATGTACCATACCTACCGCACCCTTGACGTGCATCCCTCTGTGTCTCACTTTTTGACTCTCTGCTGGCTGGGTTGCTTGTTTTTGGTTTTGGTTTGCGTGGCTTATTGTCCAATCCAAGCGTGGTCGTGCTCTGTACTACCATGCTACGTGATGACCCTTCCCTTCCTGTCGCCTATTTCCGCCTTTGCTCCGTGGTATTTCGGCAGACAATTGATTGCGCTGGGAACGCGTCACCTTCAACGAGTGGCTGGGAGAGCTGTCGGGGACTGCTGGCTGGATTTGGAACATTCCACCCGGACCGCAACTTCGATCCGTCCCACTCTTTCAGGAGAAGACGATGGTATCGTAGCAAGATCGCAAAGTCGCAGGCACATTCCAATCTGCTCCAAGGCCTTCAGGTATTCCATCATCCATCAAACTACCATGCCATGATACAACAGCAGGAGCAACATCAGAAGAATCCATTCGCAATCTCAGCGAAGAATCACAAATCCAAGAAAGAGTCGAAAGGGAAACACTCGTTCGGTTTCAAGATGTCAGCAAAGGTGGGGGATGGCAAGTGGTGCGCTCCCGTCGTCATTCCCGTCTCCGGGACATGCCATGGCGTTCTGCGCGTTTTCAAGACAAGGTGGTCTGCCCTGACCTCGAAGTTTGGTGAGCGCCCGATGGCTTTCCCACCCACACCTGAGGAAAGCAAAGCAAAGCTCAACCATGGCGCTGATTTTGGCTGCGCCCCTCTTGATCCCACGATGTGCGAACTGTGCTACACTGTTTCTGACGCTGAAGGGGAATGGGGTGATTTTTCCAGGTTGATGAAGGTCTCGCCCAGATTCATAGTGCGCAACGATTCCAAGCGATATTTTATCGAAGTGAAGCAAACGGGGGCCCCGGACTCCTCTCTCCTGCTTCTCCAGCCAGGTGAAGCGGAAGCGTTCTACTGGGCGGATTACCGGCTGCCCGGATTGGTCAGTTTGCGACCAGCAGTCACCAACAGCCAGGCCGTGGTCTATCAATGGAGCGGAGGCTTCGACATTTGCAACCTCGGAATGGCACCGATCAGAACCAGACCGGCACCCTCGAATGATCTGGAAGACCCCACGTCGCCAAAGTTGAACCGGTCGTTCCGGGCGTTGGTTGAGATCAGACCTGGAACAGGTGGATTCGGAATCAATTTCTCCTTCCGCGAGGAAGATGCATTCGGCAACGGCGCCCTCTTCCGCATTGAAAACTCGTGCCCTTTCCCCATCTGGATTGCCCAGGACGGCGTTCTAGCAAACCCGACATCGGACCTGATGGATCTCCGCTCTTCACCATTCGCACCTTCGTCGCCTTCGAGATCCAAAACAGCCAACGGTGACTGCGTCGAAGCGGGACAGAGCGTTGCATATGCCTTGGACATTCCGTACAGACAAGGCAAGTATGTGCACAGGAAGGCGGCAACCATGGCCGAACTGCTCAGGCTGAGAGTGGCCCTTGCGCCGCTGGCGACACGTCTGGGAATTGAATCGGTGAAGGTGATTGGGTTGACGGATGTTGGCCAAACGGTGCGATTGAATCCATCCAAGCTCGCGCATCTCGTGCCAGAGAAGATCCGTGAAAGACTGGCGTCGATTCGTATCCTTGGCCTCATCGTCAATGATGGACCCACGAGAGCCCTGAAGTTTTGGTAAGTTACATATCACATGTATAACGATATGGATACGAATGTGATGGCTGCAGTCTGATCAAGCGGACAGACAGCGCGTTGATCTGCAAGAGCATACTCGTGCGTCTGCTCTATTTCTGCTTTTTTCCCTTTCATTGCACCAGTTTGGGCATTCGGGTTTGGTTCCACCTTGCGCACTTGTACTTACCGTACGTTTCTCGCTCTGATGGGCATCGCTGAATCAACCGGCCGGCAATGCTCCTCCCCAAATTTACATACTCGACTCTTCTTGTGTTCCACACCTGTTGCTGTGTGTGATGCTCGTACTCTTGCAACTGTACCATATACTCCGAACACAATCAAAGCATGATCAAGAACAACAAACTCGAGAAGGTGTTTGAGAATCCATTCGTCGACGTCGCATACAACATCGAGAGGAAGAATTCGTTGGCGATGAAATCAGGCACGCTCGAACAACACGCCATGGAGATGGCGAAGGCTTCGAGCCGTGCTGTTGAAATCATCGATCGTCGTTACATCCCCACCGAGGAAGAAGCACGGCAAAGGTGCGAATCGCCCAACGCCGAGTCCGATTACGATGCGCTCCGATCGTCAGGATCACTAACGACGGATATCAAGCTGGACACGGTGTATTCATTGCGCGCAGCCTTCGACGGCTTTGTGATCAGTCTGATCGACAGTGCTCCATCTGAGATTTGCGTCATTGTTGCAAAGGTAAGCGCCTGACGGTCGCGCGGAGTTGTGGTTCTGCGCGGCATTTGCATTCCTCTTGTGAAATGGCGTACTCTACCCACACGCTGCATAGGTTGGTGCTTGGTGCTTGGTGCTTGGTGCTTGGTGCTTGGTGCTTGGTGGTTTGGGTTGGGTTGGGTTCGTGATGTTGAGTCGAACGTACGACGTAGTACGACGAGAATAACGCTGTTGCGTCAATTGTATTTCACCCTGTCTTGGGAGCTTCTGGTGAGGATGGATACCACGATTTCAACTTGCTGCACGAGCCTTACCGCCAATATTTCTCTGTCTTTCATTCTTTATTTCTTTGTCTCTTCTCTCGCATCTCGTGGGTTCATTGTGCCGACCAACGTACATGCGAACAATACCATGCAACATTGTATTGGATGTGCCCAAAGGATGTCAATGTCCTAGGCACCTGGAACAGCAACAGAACATCTGATGCATCCGGCCTTCTTTCCATTGGGTGGCTCCAGATTGACAACCACGTGCCAAATGCAGCCTTCCCAGTGGCATTGAAACCCGACGTGCAAGCCGGCAGATTCGACGACGAGGACGATTCGGATGACTTGGATGATGTGGATGACGAGTACGACGACGACAGCGATAGGAACAGCAGTGGAGATGAGAGCATTCAACGTGGCATCTACCAAGGGAGATTGGGGGATCATGCCACTGCTTCTAACATTCAGCCAGAGAGCGACCCATTCTTGCTGGTGGGACTATCAGTCGCACCAAAGCACAAATCGGGCATAACCTGTCTTCATTCTGTGACGATTGCACCGAGCCACCTGATCATCGCGGTCGATCTGGCATTCCTGGTGCGCTTGCAGCATTTCTTGGCGAGCTTTGCTGGTCACTTCGACACCAAGACCGCACAGGCATCGGAGCTGAACAGCCAGAAGGATCAGACCTTCTCGCAGCGCACACTAAAAGGGTCGATCACGCCGCCAACGCTCATGTCTGTGGACGAACTGACCAGCAAGGCTGCGTCTGTGGGAGTGAAGAACATCAAATTCTACTTCAAGGACTTCACAGTGATCCCGTTCACCCTTCGGCTGTCAGTGGCTCCAGCGAGAGCACTGACTTCCGCACAATCCAATCTAGAAGGGCCGGATGCGGCCGCCATTCATCAGGCTGTGCGAAAGGGTGATGTACTGCTTGGAAACACCAAGGCCGTCCTTGGCGTGAAGATCGGGCGCAAGAACACCACCGCCATGGCCGTCGTCCGTGGTGTGTTCAAAAGCATCGTCGTCGATGCCTTGCTGAGGCTCGATGGAGCGTCGTTGAATTTTGCTGGCATTTCATTGCGAAACCACATCTCGACGACCCCCCAGCTCTCAACGTACCTACTGACGCACTACATGGCGTCGCTGCGACAGAACGTCCCAGCCCTCCTCGGTTCGCTCGCAGCCTTCGGCAATCCTCTCGGCCTCATCCGCGGCGTCGGAGAGGGAATGGCAGACTTCGTGTCGGAACCTGTGAAGGGTCTACAGAAGAGCGTCCAGGAGCTGGATCCCGGATATTTGTTTGATGGCGTGGCCAGAGGGACTGGATCCCTCGCCCGTCATACGGTCGGTGGGTTCGCAGATTCGGCGTCGCTGCTGACTGAGACCTTCTCGAAGAATATGGCAGTCCTCACCTTGGATCGTCGGTACGCCCAGAAACGCGATCGTGGCATCTCACTGAAGGAGGACATGCGAGAAGTGACTTTTGCGGTGGGGGTGGAGAGCGGTTTCTACAAGCTCGTCCAGGGGTTCCAGGACGGAGTGACGGGGGTGGTCAAGGCCCCCATGCGCGGTGCCGAACGACGGGGCATCGAAGGGTTTGCGAAGGGCGTGGGCAAAGGCCTGCTGGGGTTGCTGGTGAAGCCGATGATCGGCATCTCCGACGCCGCCACCGATGTGATGATCGGCGTGAAGAGCACGGTTGACCATCCCTCCGTGTCCGACACCGCAGGTCTGGGCCCCGAGAGCCAGTTCCGACCCAGACGGCCCATGTACGGGCGCGACAAGATCCTGCGATCGTACTCCGCGGAGGATGCCGCCGCAGCAACCCTGATGCTGCGCACCAGGCTGGCGGGTGAGAACTACCTGAGCCATCTGGAGATGGCCAGCAGGGTGGCGTTGTTCAGCATCCGCGGGATGCTGATGCTCGGTCCGCAAGGGCAGGAGTTGCTGGCGGTGAAGTTCAAGCACGTGGCGGACATTGAGATCCGCTCCATCCAGCAGGAAGACGGAAGCCCGGGCTGGGGCATGATCATCCTCCTCAACACGCCAAGGCGCAACGGCAGCGACGTCGAGGTCCTGTGCTGCCCCACACGGACCGAGGCTCTCGAGTTGATCTCCCATCTGCGCCGCGGCGTCGACCTTGTGATCAACGACATGTCTTGAGGTGTGCACGACATGCAGAAGATGAACGCAGGAGACAGTGTGAACTTGCAAGGATGCTTGCTGCGGGCACACTCGTACTACTCGGACCCATGATAGCAAGCTAGAATTATACGATATGAGAGTACAGTAGAGTGGAGTGGATGAGAGTAGAGAAGAGAAGAGAAGAGTAGAATACGCGCAGAGGAGAACAACCATCCCAAACCGTGAAATCGTGTTGGGTCATATCGTCTCTAGACAACCATACTAGACTAATCGAACGAACTGCCCCACAAGACACGCGCGCCAAAAATAGGATCATAAACATGTGCTTCCGTTATGATCGCGTGTCGATACGGATTTAGTTAGGGTCAACGGAATCAGATGAGGCAATGAAAGATGACCTGTGATGTTCCCAGCTGATTCAAACCATGATTTGCAACCGATAGCGAGCAGGCGTGAGTGCACACAGAGAGATCTCCGCCACCTCGCGAACGGAGTGAAAGGCCCCAACAAGACCCACTCAACGAGAGCAATGCTGTTGCTGCGTCACAAGCGTGGACGCAAAAAGTCCACCGCACACAATTTGGCGAAAACCTCACGCTACTTTTTCTGAGCAGTTGTGAACACACAACCCAACGTCGGCCAACAGATGGAGGAGGAGCGTTTCCAGGCGCATCAGCACATAGCCCGCACATCAAAACACGACACCACCCGTAAATCAAGGAAGATCACATTTTCAATTCAAATTCTCTGAAACAACATCAGAGCAACAGAGTGATCTGCGGAGAAGGCGAGAAAGAGAGAGCAGAGGTCTCTCGGACTACGACTCTACTCGTACGTTAAAGCAGAGAGTCACACAGTCAGACATCGTACTCGTCGTTGTGCAGTGCGTGGCCGTGTATTGCCGTGCTGACAGACAAGACAACGACCATGGCACGACCCGAAGCTCGGATACAGACGCAAGCAGCTCCCCGAGGACCACCGTTAATGCCTCCATCGCCCAGCGAAGTGGAAGCGAGGCGACGCAGGAGGAGAAAAGGTCAGCAGCAGCATTTGCTGGAGAATAGCATCCACGATGCTGAGCCTTCGGGTGGCAAACACGGCGCTTCTCGGCAGAACAGCGACCCTTCACTGTCATCTTTGTCCGAACGTCTGATGGAGGGTGCATCGACGTTGGTTTGCCATCATGATGGCAGCCAAAGACGAAGCCATGCACAAACCCGGCACATGCTCAGAATCTTTGACGAGAGAGTCTTTGGAGATGACGATCATGACAGCAACGCTGATTCTGACAATGCAGACAGCACCAATGACAAAGGCAATGGCAAAGGCAATTTCGATGGTCACGGAAGCGCGAGACAGCTGAGAGCCATGGCGGACGGCGATCTGGATTTCGATGGGGGGAGGAGCGACGCGGAGAGCATGGATGCCAGCGTGGCCTACTTCGATTCGGCGGACTTTGTCAGGGCCGACTGGACCCAATCCCTCAACATGATCCCGCCGGTTGGCTTTGCGGCTGTCGCGACGGGGATCGCGTTCCTGCATCCTGTCATCTTTGCGGCCGGTGCGCTCACTGCTTTCGGTGCCGTGCATGTGGTCGGTGTGGGTTACGACTGGTGCATGAATCCAGATGTAACGGCCAAAGACGCTGCTGCGATGCCAGGCGATGCTGACAGCAACATCGTGTCCACCTTGTTGTTCTGTGATCGAGATACGACGTCTGCGCCGACGGCCATCGCGGGTGCGGCGTCCGCAAAAGATAAGTCCAACCCGGCGGGCGCCACCAGGAAGCAATCGCGTTCTGGATCTTTTGGCAAAGATTCCTTGAGCACGGTAGAGGATGATTGGGACAACGACGATGACATTGACCCCAGCACGCACACGGCGCCCGCAACGCTGAATGCAGGTTCTGTTATTAAGGAGTCTTCGACCTCGCCACAATCAACAGCAACTACCGCTGAGGAAGTTCCTGATACCACCCCAACTACTTCTGACAATGAACCCGATCCCATCACGATTCCAGCACTTCAACCAATAGTAGCAGACAGCGGAGCCACGGCGAAACCGAAAACAAGGACGATGACGGCGAACAAAAACCCCGTGGCCAAGCTCGGCAGATATGAGGAGATCATGGGTTGGGTGGATCAGCATTACCCGCAGTTAGCAAACCCGGCAGTCACCAACCAACAGTTCCACGGGCTCAACGCCAAGGAGTTCTTCCAAGTCTTCTTCGCCGATGACGCTCCCTACACGTACCAGGAGTTCCAACGGCAGAGGCAGGACAAGGATATCCTCTATGAGCCCTGGAAGGACATTTCCTCGCAATCCAAACCCTCCATGCACGATGACGCGAAGCCAGTCCACCCTGCAGTCCAAGTTAAGGAGCGCATGCTCAAGTTCCAGGCCAAGACCAAGTCCTTCTTCGGGCCGCCTTACGCAAAGACAACCAAAGTCCAACGTGCGTTCTGTCCCTCCAAACGCTTGCTTGTCATTGACAGCAAGACGACTGTCAAGGAGATTCCATTCTGTGATCGGTTCTACGTGCTGGAGCGCTGGGTGATCACCGCGATCCGCCATCCCACGACCAGAGTGTACGATGCCAACTTGAACATCTACTCGCAAGCCGTCTTCACGGGTTCCTGTCCCTTCGAATCAAAGATCAAATCGACATCAAACAGCACCATTTGCGACATTGCAACATCGTGGTATACCATGGCGCAGGAGGCGTTGAAGCTATCGGAGGAGCATCGCTTTCAGAGAATACGAAACGAAGGATCCTACTGGGACGAGAGTCTCTGTGAGGAAGACGAACGAGACTTTGACCTGCTCAACGCAGAAAACAAATCAGCGTTTTCCCAAGCCCCACAGTGCGACAATGACTGCGACAACGATGGCAGCGACCAGACGGAGAATGATGAGAATGTTGAAGTGGAGCACATCCACGGCCGTCGATCATGGGTCCTGAACAAGGACGAGGACGAAAACCGCAGGGTACGTGAGGAACGATCCCAAACCGCGGCCGCCAGCGAAGTTGACACCGTGCTCAAGGAATCCGCTGTGCCAGCCAACCATAAGCGTCTCTCCTCGTTTGAGCGCATGGGCCGCTCCTTCTCCAAGATGATGGCGGCGCCACGCAAACGCAGAAATTCCAGGAACGTTGCACCAAAAGTGCCCCAGCAGTAAAAGCGGTGTGCGATTGCACTTGCAAGTGCGATGGCAACAGCCCGAGCAACAATAATAGTGTATGCAGGAGGTTGGAGTGTTTCTTGCTACACATAGAAGTGGTGTACTCGTGCGGCAATACCAATACTAGAAGTATGGAACTAAGTTGCTGCTGCTTGGACGAATGAAGCTATCCTTGCGTCGAGAGTCCGCGGAATACTGGTGATCTACTTGGTTGACGGCAATAAATGACCGCCATGAATCCATCCAATGAAATCAGAAGTCATCCCAACCATCCGCAATGTCATCGTCGTCCATCGACAGCTTCGTCGCTGGTTTGGCTGCTTTTTGCACGATCGGAGTTGCCTTCTTTTTGGGAACCACGAGCCCGCTGCCGGCCTTGCGGGGTGCCATCTGCTTGTTAGATGTCGATACTCCGATCGATGCGAACGGATCATCGTTGGCAGCCACGCCGAAGCCCAACGAGCTGTTGCCGGACTGTGGTGGAGATGTCAAGGCATCCGCAAACTCGTCGTTGACGCCTGCGTCGTCAGCATCATCCCAGTTGTCATCTTCGTCGCCCCAACCATCGTCGGGGCCTGATGCTGCAACGGCGTTGTTAGCACCAAGGTTCAGGTTGCCGAAGTTCTGTTGCGTCGCTGTCATGTTGGTTGGTGCTCCCGAAATCGGCATCGCCGGAGCTTGTTGGTTGAAGGAACCGCGTGGTATTTGAGAAGGTGCCTCCACTGCGGCCGCGTTGGGTGCTGGCGCTGGGGTTGCAGCTGTTGACGAAGCCATCCAGGACGAGAGACCCGTGAGGTAGCTGCCGCTGCTTGGAGCTGGAGAAATTTGCCCGGATGATGCAGCCTGCAGGTTGCCCGATGATGGTGCGGATGATCCTCCGTTCATCGGCTGCTGCCCCTGCATTTGCTGCTGATTTTTTAGTTCTGCCTGCTGCGCCAACGTGGCCATCCTCATGCTCTCCTGACGGAGCAACGCCATGAAGGCATCAACCACTTGGAATGCTTCATTTCGAATATCTGTGACAGGATCCAGGAGCATGGGCATGAGGGAGGGCAGGACCTTGTTGGCGAGCGCCGCGACATTGAAGAAATCCTTCGTCTTGAGCATGGCCTGCAGCGCCGCCTTGCGACATGGAATGAAGACGTCCTTGAATGCCCTCACGAAGGCCGGGAGGAGGAGCTTCTCCCTTGAAATGTCTGTGAGACTTGGCGCCAAGCGGCCAATGAAAATGACCGCGTTGGTTCGGATGCTGCTTTCGTTATCACCCTGGAGTCTGACCAAGTAACGCGACAGTTTCTCCAGGTTCGGCTGGTTGAGGTGAGTCACAAGCTCCGCCGTGGCCTTGAGGGTGAGTTCGCGAAGCTGCGCGCTGGAATCGGAAAATCCGCTGCAAAGGGGTTCGAAGACGGACTGGTTGAGCGTGTTCTTGTCAAGATGTTGCGTCATGAATCCAACCTTGCTGAGAAGGGCGCCGCGGACACCACGGTCCTTGACGACAAAGAGCATTCCAATCAACGGTGACAGCTCCTTCTGGATGACGTTGCTGTCCAAGAAATTCTCCATCGTGAAAAAGAGAGGTTGAATCATGGAAAGGACTGTCGAAACGAATATTGTGGTGACGGCAAATGCAAATGAAGAGGTGTAGAATGGAGCAGAGTGAAGTGGTGACATTGTATATCACCGAACGAACCGTGAGCGTTTGGATTGGAAAATGAAATGCAGCATGATGCAATTGGGCAAACGCATCAGAATATGCGCAGAGGAGTCGATGCATGGATCGACTGCATCAACACCGAAGCCACCACCCAGCCAACATGAAAGATGCGCCTCTGCAATGTGCGACAGTCATGACGACACCGCACGCACCTTCTCGCCTGTACAGGTCCTGTGACAGCATCGCTTCGTTGGTGCAGATTCCCTGGATGGATGTCTTGAGGATCGGCAACAGCTTGTGAACGGCCAAGCCCTTTGGCAATGAGCCGTTCTGCAGCTGATTGCCGAGGCTCTGCCATAGCTGCATCTTTTGCTCCACAGGTTGCACGCTGATTTGCTCCAGCTGAAGATGCAGCTTCTGCAACTGCGTGTCAAAGACGGGACACTTGAGAAGAGGCTGCAGACGTGGTCTCATTTTGATGCTGCCCGTTTGCAGACGTTGCACCGCCTTTTGGAGCTTGTCAGGGATGCTCCCGCTGAAATAGTGATCAACGAAGACCCCCAGAGCGTACGAGTCCATGGCATGCACGCCTGCGGTGCTGATGGCGTCCCAGCGGCCTTCCACACGTTCTGGACTCCGGTAGGCATCGGGACATGCGGGCGCATCCCATTCCTGGAAGTGCGGCGTGGGACCGAGGTTGGCGCCGATGGGAGTGACGAGGCTGAAATTCCAGACCTTGACGTCGCCGGCCGGGGTGACGTAGAAGGAGGAGGGGTTGATGTTGCCGTGCGCCACCTTGGCAGAGCTGTGCATGAAGTGAATGCCGCGCACGATGCACTCCAATCCCCAGGCCAGCTCCTCCCTCGAGGGATTTAGCAGCAACCACTGCGTCAAGGGAATGCAAGGCTCCGTGACGATGATGAGATCTCCTGTCGTCGCCGACGGCGTGGCGGAATCCGATCCCATCCCCGAGGCACCATCTGCCGTGGCCGCGTTGGGGTTGTCCGTGTCCATCGTCGCCAGCACCTTGAGGATCTGCGGGTGTCGGTACTTGCGCGAGTTCTGGAAGTGATGGAAGGCAGGCACCAGCTGCATCTTCTGAGGAAAGCGCGGGCTCACGGGGGCCTTGGCCAGATCTGGCTTCTTCCCCACGAAGACGGTCACTGCGGACCCATCCGTCGTCGATTTGCCTTCGTGCAGCGCCCAGCCATTGTGATCGTGCGGCGCACCGACCTGATTGTCGATGGAGTACGGCAGCGAGGATGCTGAGTTACCCATGCTGCAATTCGCTCGATGGGGGTCGATGGGGGTCGATGGGGGTCGATGGCTGCGGTCTTGCTCAGGTCGGCAACGATGATCGGATGGTCGTCAGTCCTCTCTCGGGAGAATCGGTGTGATCACAACGGTACTAGAGAGTGTGTATAGTACAGTGTGTGTGGTTTGGTTTGTTGTGTTGGGTTGGGTTGTGTTGGGTTGTGTTGGGTTGTCTTGTGTTGGCATGGAGTATGGAGTATGGAGTATGGAGGATGGGAGGCGAACTCCAGCTGTGTGTGGCCACAATGGTCACTGTTGCTCTCCCAGAGACCTCGTCCAACCACACGACCACCACCACCCGCCGCACAAAATGACCGTGTCTTTGGTCTTTGCATTCTATCCATCCATCGATGGATTCGTGTTGTTCGGGAGCGTTATTTGGACGTTACCTGCAGGTCAGAGGAACCACGATTTGAAAACCAAGCTCGTGACGAGCAGAGCCCGAGTCCTCTCCAGAACAGATCGTGGAGTACAGTAGTAGAGCAACTGCATCCTTTCGTAGTGAATGGTTGGAGAGTACCTATTACGAGCTACTATTATATGTGACACCTACGAGTGGATTACTCCATCCTGGTGCACTTTAGTACATGCATTTCGGATTGAGATCGTGGAAATCTCCTTCACCTCCGACCTCACAGATCTCTTCAGATTGATGTTGCATTGGCAAATATTTGTGCTTTGTGGAGTGCTTCATCGGTGAACGCAGAGTAGTGTGGCCATTCTGCTCTCCACAACAAGCTATTGCTTGGTACGCACTGGTGCGAACTAGTAGAGGACGCGATGCTGCAGTCCATCTTCGGCAGATACTGTCAGCAGAATCTGGATCGTCTCCGTGGTCCAGAGAGTGCATTGTCCGACGCTTCCGATCTCTCTCTCTCTTTCTCAAGAGAGCGAGAGAGAGGTTTCGATTGAGATATCAAATTGGAGCTTCGACTGCGATACCACTTCGTATTCTTCGTTCGAGTCCCTCGATGCTCGTACAATACATAGTTCAGTCAATGGTGCTCGACCATGATTGGAACAATTCCGAGGTAGATCGAGCGAGACCATTCGAAATATCTCCAAGCGGGCTTGCCGATTTGGAAACTTCGGATATATTGACCGATCAGATCAGACAAGTACGTGGATGGATTCGATTTGAAAACCGCGCTGGCATCGATGATGTCCCATCGTACCGATGCTGCGGGGGTGTTCAATGGTAATATCTCTGTTCGATCTCTTTGGCTCAGAGATTCTCTGTCTGGCGCGGGTTGAGTGATGGAGGATGTGGTACTCTATGTAAGCAGTCACTCCGGGTGACAAGCTTGCGGATGCTTCCTTCTGCGAAGTGTGGGACCATTATCGGCACCATGACCGTCGTTATCGCTGTCGTCGTGGCCATCATCCCGTGAAGGAGATCGACCTATCTTTCTATCGATCTGAGATGCATGACCGCTCTCGTTGGCTGTGGCCCATGGCATAGTATGGTTGAGAAGAGGCTGCTGCTGACTCTATCGAATGGCATGCAGTCTTTGCGCGCAGTGCAAGGTGCGATGATGAAATCATACTCATGTTTGAAGCCATTGCCTTTGACCTGCTTGCGAAGGAGCTTCTGAGATCGTGGAGTGCTCGATGCCTTGTTCAAGATGGTCGGACACTATTATACACATCGATTGGAGGTGGAACCGAATTTCTCATCGTATTGGTACATAGCGGTCAACATGAAGCCTTGGCAAAGCCATCGTCATGTTGTGCAACAAGAGTCGGCTCCCAGCATGGCACCCTCTCCTTGGATGGAGAACGGGCGACAACATGTCAGAGAGGTGGTTGGTTAGTGGTTTGTTATTTGTGGTGTTCAGAATCCAGCACGCGGAATGGAGCGTCGTTGAAGATCTTCCGTGGCGACTTCCCAAACGTGCATGACTATTTTCGATCTGATTCGTTTGGTCCGTCCGTCCATACGTTGTAGGCGATCGTATCACAAGAAACGAAGGAATTCTGCCATCCTCCAATCACAACACAGTCGTGTCAAGGCTGCCATAATTCTCAACAACAAGAGAAGATGCAACGAACAAGGAATCTGTAGGCCATTCGTGGTCGTTGATTCGTGGGAGGTTTGCACGAGGCGGATGCGTGTTGAGCGAGTCGTCTTGTTGTGTGTCGTTGTTCGTTGATCGTTGGTCATCGCCAGAAAAGAATCGCCACCATTAGAGGGATATGAGCCCCTCGAGCGAGTCGACCAACTGTTTGAAATGAACTTTCATACTTTTTTCCTCCGATTTAAAAACTAAGCGCATATTCGTAATCCTCATAGATCTAAAACATATACTGATCCATTTTGGTTCTGCTATTGCTCCTATTTTATGTTTTATGGACCGATGGATGTTCATATTTTCCGATCTCTTTCGGGTTTCAGCCCTTTGGCTACGACTACATCGATCCAACTTAACCCTTTGCTGTTCTTCGTTTCAGCAAGTTTGTTCCGATTTTGAATTGTTTAGTTTCTTTTGAGGCGTTCTGATCAGACCATCCAGCCCCTCGTCCACGATAACACTAGTTGTAGATCTGTGGGAGAAGCGGCAAGTTCGCGTTTACATCCATTCTACCCTATGTTTGCCTGATCCGTCATCTACGTCACCGACCTGGCTACTGCGTCATGAAACACCAATCACAGCACGATGTGAATCATCCTCAGCTACGTTTCGTCGTAACGGAATGGTTGAGTTGCATTGGTACTCTCGAAGTGTTTTGTGTGATGCTTCTTTCGTACATTCGGTACAATCGTTGGTTGTTCCCGCACCCCCCAAGATGTGAGGCCGGTCGGGAGCGCAAAACTCGACACAACCACATGACGAGGGTGGAAAACAAAAACAAAATCCACAATGGCCGTCCAACGGCATCCTCGGCGCCGCACCAACCAGCGGTCCACCGACAAATCCAAGCACATCGCCGTCACCGCCATGCAACCCTTGGTGGGAGGACGAGCGGAGGCTGCGAGAGCGGTTGATTTGGGGCCGCCGCAGGTCTCCGCGCAAACGTCTCCAAATTGCGGCAAATTGGCTCGTTGGATGTAGCCTGTGTACTCCATGCATAGGGCACACCAACACCTACGAATGAGCAAGGCGCATCCAGGAGGGCATCACCAACGCGCCCACGAAGTCTCAGGCTCGGGGAGGCCCAGGAAGGCATCCGCGCGGAGAAATCAGTGGAGGTCAAGAGTTTTGTTGGGCGGATCGCGGCGAACCTGCCATGTGACTTTGGCAGTGAGGGGGCAGCATCATCAAGCTGCCCAATCTCCAAGTCGCCCATACAAGTCCCGTGCGCCATCACCTAAAGATGCACGTCGCGAAGTTTGGGCTGCTGCAACGGTCTGGAAGAGGCTGCGGCATGGAATGAGTGCCGACAGGTCATTTTTTGTGGGCCACCCAAAACCAACAGGGCCATCACCAAATGGAGGTGTACCATCGGGACCATCCATGCCCAGCCCCCTCTGGATGCATCAGCGTGTCGCCAGGGAGTGTGGGTATGCACGAGGGGCACGTGGAGAGGCTGAAAGGGTCATGTGGATGAGGTATGGATCTGTATCCATGCCACAACCGGCTTGCAAATCGTTTTCGAAATCGCTCTTTTTCAGTGTATGGACACATTTGGATATGCAATGTGGCAGAAACGTTCTGTCCTTCATGGGGTGGATAGATGGAGAGCATACAGAGCCATTGTGATGCGCAGTTTGCCAAAATACAAGCATGATGATGATGATCATGGGTGCTGAGTGGAGGGCAACATTGCTGTATCGAGAATTTTTCGAATCCACCACACAACTGTGTGGTGGGCCAACATGAAACTTAAAATAACTTCTATGTCAATTTAACTTCAATTTTCTGACCAAACGATAGTCAGGTGTATTAATGCACTGTTTAGATTTGATTGCACACGATGTGTTGTTGAGATATAGCATGATAAGCAGATATTTGGATGGTTTTGGGGTGGGCTCTAGATAGTCTACGTATCACGACCCATCACCCACAAAACTCCACAACTCGTGTTATCGCGGCGAAGCACCCCCATCACAAAATTTTCGTCTCATCATCCAACACAGCCTCACTTTCTCTGTTCGCCTTCATTGTGTGAGCATCACATCACCTCTGATGGTCCAATTCCTCTTCCTCTCTCTGCAACTCCTCTTCTCTCTGCTCCTCCTCTGTTGCAGCTGGTGCATTGGAGGTTGCCGCGATTATGGATGTTGTTGCTTTGCTTGTTGGGTTGGTGTTGGTGCTGGTATCCATCTTGCTGAGAGCAGCCTCCTTCTTTTCTTTGCGTTGTTTGGCGTTGTACGCTGCTGACAGCGAAGCTTTCACACGCATCGGGTTAGCGTGCAGTTGTACGTACCAGTCAGTTTTGGCTTTTTCGGTGTCCATCAATTGTTCGTGTGCTTCATGTTCGGATGGTCTGTTTTTCGAGTCCTTCGCGGACGCTTCACTGATGCCCTTCAATTTCGCTGCGATGTAGTCTGGTAGTTTGGCATTGGTCCGTGTTGTTTTGCTCGCCCAGCCTTGCACCGCGAGTGGTGGGTGTTCTGTGTCCGCGGTCTGATCACGCAACTTGGTGGTGTGATCAGGTGGCAGGTGTTGTTGTCCGTCTTGGAGGGCCTTGCCGAACGCAAGCCCCTTGCTCTCTGCCGCTGTGCGCCCGAGTTTTCGCGTCTTGTCCGTCTTCCTGAATGATTCGGACGTGATCGGCAGCTTGTCGGACGTGAACGTTCTACAATCGATGACACCCAACTCGTTGATGATCCACCCTCCCCATTCGGTGCTCTTCACCACAACATCTTCCGTGATTCCAGATGCAGCCACCAACCGCGCCTGGTCATCGTCGTACTTCACCTCGTGAGTCATACGTACCTGTTGTCCACTTGCGCGGAATCGTCGTTTTGGTGCACCAGGCAACGTCGTGATGTTACCTGCCAGGAGCGCCGCGTTGACAAGTACCGTTGTCGTACCCGCGATGTTACCGGCTTTCAGCGCGAGGAAGACTTGGAACGGGGTCTTGATGTCCTTGCCACTTTGCACGTATTTTCGCAGTACACGGGTGATGTACGCGAAGTGGGTGTCCAGCATGCTCTTCCCAGTTTGGGCCTCCGTGTAGATCCACGCGATGATTTTGGCCGCCTTTCGTGTCGCAAGGTTCTTGTTGAGTACCGATGTGATGAGCGCGATGTGCTCGTGACTGGCAAAGCAACACGCGTTATCGCTCTGTAGGATGATTTCAGTCACGGATGGGTGCATGTCTTTGACCTTTGTTTGCACAATCTCCAGCAGTCCACCAACTTGAAGTGTGTCTTGCGTTGGTCTTCCATCGACCACAATGTCGATGAACCGATAAGTGAAAATGTCGTTGCGACACGTGATGACCATTGCCCCGAGCAGTGACATCCCCTTCTTCCCCCAATATTCTTGTTGGGCTTCGCCTTGGCCTGTCGGTAGAATTTTTTGCTTATGGTCGAGTACCACATAGGCTCTTTCAGGCTTTTCGTTGAGCTGGGATTGATAAAAGGCGATTTTTCCGAATTGCACTTTGGCACGCACTTTGTGAGCCATGTAGTTAACAATTTCATTGGCGAATCCCGGTGCTGCTGCAAGCATTGATTCCAATTCGTCTTTGTGTTCTTTGAGTTCGTTGTCCTTAAGCATTTCGACAAAAGGGACAAAACTATCATTCACAAATCGCATTGTTGATCCACAACGGTTGCATACTTTACGTGGTTGTTCGCTTGCAGTGGTGGGAGAAGTGTCATTTGTGACAGTGGCTTTCTTCTTGCTCTTGTGCTTGTTGGTGCGTGGTTTGCGTTGGTTGGTTGATGTGGCTGCTCCCTTCTTCGCCTTTTCGGTGGTGAGAGCGAACGCTGCCGAATGCATTGGATCGTCGCACTGAAGCTGCATGTGGGAGGCGGTGAACTCCCATTTGAGGAACACAACAAGCAATTCGAGTGCATGCAAGAGAGAATCGGCTGTGCGCACATAAGGCGCGATGACGTCATCGGGCTCATCGTTGTCGTTGTCGCTCTCGTCATTGGCATCGTTTTGTTCCTCCTCGTCTGCTTCATACTTAGCCTTCAGTAGGTCTACTAGGCGCGAAATTGCCTGTTTGAGTTTCTCCGTCGCCATCCAGAAGTAGCTCTCAAAGGAAGAAAGCCCTGTCTTGATCTTGCTTTTGCGTGTGAGTAGGTGAGTAATGGTGGTGAACGTGGGCATTCCAACCGGAGTATTGGTGGTAGGCGCGTACATGTCGAATAATTCTTGGATGGTAGTGCTGCCACGATCGAACACTGGGACATTTTCGAATTGAACCCCACCATACTGTACCATGTGACTCAACCCTGCCTTGTATGTAGTCGTGGTCATGAGGAAGGAAACCACACCGGAGAGATCACAGGCACGCACACGGTACTGAAGAACTCGCGGCGGGATGCTTTGGCCGTGGCTCAACATGACGTAGTTGCGACGCAAAGTGCAGGCCTGGCTGTGCGTGATGATGTCGCGTTTGGACAGCATGCGCACCTTTTGTTCCTCCGATAGTCAATGTGCGTGCTTAGCAAGAATAGCAGTACACAGTGCATCTGACGCAGACTTTGCCAAAGTGGCTCTTGCTGTGTGGGATGACGTAGATTCTCCGAGCAAGCATAGGGTGTAGAGGTTAGATGCTAACATCGTTGGAGGAACCTCCATGTTGGCACGTACGTATGCAACCACCTGTTCCATTTGACGAGTTGGCACATCCTCTTCTGGAAGCAGGACAGTCCAAAGTGCAGATGATACGACACTCCACATCTGTTTGATGTAGCTCCAGATGGTCCGATCGTGCTTGCCTGTGAGAACAAACCCTTTTTTCGGCATCAGCAGCAACAGTTTTGGATCTAGGTTAGACCCAAGCGCCGCCATCGCACGAACGATGGCACCACGCCTCCAGCTCTCCTCCTCCTCCAGATCACACCCGAGCTTGCCGCCTCTCCTGCCCCAGCCGGCGCGCGTCTGTTCCTCCTCATCGTCAACGAACGTGCTGTCGCTGTCAATAGAGGGATCTGCGTACCCCCCAGCAACAACAGTGTTGCAACGCCGGGGAAGCCTCCCTGGTGGGGTAGGCTTCACAGGGGGTGCAACATCAGCTGCAGCAGGCAGGGAGGGTGCGTTCACGATAACGCTCACTGTAGCCCCATCGCCGACACCTCGTCCCTCCGATCGCACCTTGACGTTGGAGTCATCAAAGACGCCTCCATTGTCGTGGAGGATGTGAACGTACACATGCAGCTCGCGAGCGTGCGCATGCGTACCGTTCGGGACAAGGCTGCCATCCGCTGCATGCATCGGCTTCACATCGATCACTTGCGTGATGGTGCTCGGCTTCCTCAACGCAGCGGACGGCTTGTCAGGCAACAGTTGTTCAGCAGTAGGCAGCAATCCCCCCTTCGAATCGACAGGAGGAGCAGACACAGGGTGAGCGCGAGGTTTCTTACTAGGGGAGGGGTTGCCATCCTTGGAGAGGGCCTTGGCGGTGGTAGAGAAAGGCATGATGCAGTTGTTTCTGTGGAGTAGTGTGGTTTGCTGGTTGGATGTGACGAACTGCACTGGTGTGAGACGAAGTGACGAACGGAGAGCATGCAACGATAGGTGGGCCATTCAGCAACAACAACAACAACTACTACTACAACTACTACTACTCTGATGAGAACGGGCATTGAGCGAAAGGGCGAGTATGCATGGCATTGGCGAGCCAAGTTGTGAAATGGAGCGAACGTGTGGCGCGATTTTGCGAAATGATGGAGATGATGTGTTTTGTGTGATGTGTTTTGTGTCATGTGTTTTGTGACGAGCAGAATGTGGAATCACGTACCACATGCTAACGTGTAATTAACGCGTACCAAACGACCGGCACCTTCGGAAGCAGGTCCGTGACTGGTCACCTCACGATAAATGCATGAGAACATTATCGAACCTTCGGCAGAAACTAACGAATTTGCTGCTGTTGGATCAACGCGACTGCATTGTACACATAGATCACTCCATAAAACTTAAAATGAAACCAAGTAGAAGCTGAAAGGGTCCACCACATGTAAATAGACTACGAGGATTATGTATATGTAATTAGTTTTAAAATCCCAGAAAAACGACTAGACTCTTCATTTCAAACAGTTGGTCGACTCGCTCGAGGGGCTCATAGATCGTGGCCTTTCCCAACGAACCAGTTGGATGCAGAGTTGACACAAACACTCATACTCGTACAAGTGGCACATTAGGGGGATATCGCATTTCACATTGCGAGTCCCACGGTACAAAATAACCTGATAATGACATTTTTAGAGGGGCAACATGCGAACTTCCCCCTCGGAAAGTGAAACTCGATTGCGTTTTAGGAGCCAAAAACACAATTGAGTTTCACATTGCAGTCCCGGCAATCCAACCTTCCACGTGTTGGAACGAAACCAATGACCAATCATTTCTCTTCATTTGCAGCAATGTTGAGTCGTCCTTGTCGTGCTGATGATAGTTTTTATGAGATGCTAGTGATGATGAAACTAGCATTCCGAATGAGGGGTGCATGGAGCGATAGAGAGTGATTGCGATGTCGAATATGCTTGTAAGCTTCACATATGATATCTGCGCGCAAGTATCAAAGGGCCCCTTCATGATCCAGCTGAGGAATCTTTGCTCATATCCTATTTCACCCGATACGACATCCGCGGCGTGTTCCTGATGCTCTGAGGATTAGTGTAGTCAGATACGACCAGGGACTTCGACCAACGGACATTTTGCATCCTTTGGAGATCCTGACTGCCATATCGGAAGTCGTTGGTGGTCTCCAATCACCCCAACATGCAATCGCAATAGTTCTGTGTAGACTGCGTGAAGAGCTTCTATTGGACAACAAACTGCTGATCTATCTCCATAATACGGTGATCAAGAGGTCTCTGCCATCGACATTGGCAACAGAGCCTTGAACAAGCCGTGAATTAGCAGGGACGAAGTGCTTGCGCATCTGTTGCCGGACCTCTGTTAGTGGCAAAGTTGAGACAGAAGAGATGGCAACGAACCTCTCACAACACGAAACTCCTAAGAGGAGAAAGAGGGAGGTGCGTTGCGTACGACTCAGAGCACACCCATTAACGATCCTACCATCCTTTGGTCTCAACAAGTGATGCGATAACCTGCAACGAAGCATTCAGATCATATCAGTCTAAACTCGAACTATATTCTACAGAAGAGAAGCCGATTCAGTCATATTGGTCGTCTTTCTGTGTAGGTCACGAACGAGTCACGAGTACCAATGTGAAATCCGAACGTGAGTGCCACATGTGACATGAATGGAGGGGTGTGAATGTGAAATGCGATATCCCTCTATTCACGCCTGTGTGCCTGTGTGTGTTTGTGTTGCACACACACAATAGGGGGATATCGCATTTCACATTGCGAGTCCCACGGTACAAAATAACCTGATAATGACATTTTTAGAGGGGCGACATGCGAACTTCCCCCTCGGAAAGTGAAACTCGATTGCGTTTTAGGAGCCAAAAACACAATTGAGTTTCACATTGCAGTCCCGGCAATCCAACCTTCCACGTGTTGGAACGAAACCAACGACCAATCATTTCTCTTCATTTGCAGCAATGTTGAGTCGTCCTTGTCGTGCTGATGATATTTTTTTGAGATGCTAATGATGATGAAACTAGCATTCCGAACGAGGGGTGCATGGAGCGATAGAGAGTGATTGCGATGTCGAATATGCTTGTAAGCTTCACATATGATATCTGCGCGCAAGTATCAAAGGCCACCTTCATGATCCAGCTGAGGAATCTTTGCTCATATCCTATTTCACCCGATGCAACATCCGCGGCGTGTTCCTGATGCTCTGAGGATTAGTGTAGTCAGATACGACCAGGGACTTCGACCAACGGACATTTTGCATCCTTTGGAGATCCTGAATGCCATATCAGAAGTCGTTGGTGGTCTCCAATCACCCCAACATGCAATCGCAATAGTTCTGTGTAGACTGCGTGAAGAGCTTCTATTGGACAACAAACTGCTGATCTATCTCCATAATACGGTGATCAAGAGGTATCTGCCATCGACATTGGCAACATAGCCTTGAACAAGCCGTGAATTAGCAGGGACAAAGTGCTTGCGCATCTGTTGCCGGACCTCTGTTGGTGGCAAAGTTGAGACAGAAGAGATGGCAACGAACCTCTCACAACACGAAACTCCTAAGAGGAGAAAGAGGGATGTGTGTTGCGTACAACTCAGAGCACACCCATTAACGATCCTACCATCCTTTGGTCTCAACAAGTGATGCGATAACCTGCAACGAAGCATTCAGATCATATCAGTCTAAACTCGAACTCTATTCTACAGAAGAGAAGCAGATTCAGTCATGTTGGTCGTCTTTCTGTGTAGGTCACGAACTAGTCACGAGTACCAATGTGAAATCCGAACGTGAGTGCCACATGTGACATGAATGGAGGGGTGTGAATGTGAAATGCGATATGAGCCCCTCGAGCGAGTCGACCAACTGTTTGAAATGAAGAGTCTAGTCGTTTTTCTGGGATTTTAAAACTAATTACATATACATAATCCTCGTAGTCTATTTACATGTGGTGGACCCTTTCAGCTTCTACTTGGTTTCATTTTAAGTTTTATGGAGTGATCTATGTGTACAATGCAGTCGCGTTGATCCAACAGCAGCAAATTCGTTAGTTTCTGCCGAAGGTTCGATAATGTTCTCATGCATTTATCGTGAGGTGACCAGTCACGGACCTGCTTCCGAAGGTGCCGGTCGTTTGGTACGCGTTAATTACACGTTAGCATGTGGTACGTGATTCCACATTCTGCTCGTCACAAAACACATGACACAAAACACATCACACAAAACACATCATCTCCATCATTTCGCAAAATCGCGCCACACGTTCGCTCCATTTCACAACTTGGCTCGCCAATGCCATGCATACTCGCCCTTTCGCTCAATGCCCGTTCTCATCAGAGTAGTAGTAGTTGTAGTAGTAGTTGTTGTTGTTGTTGCTGAATGGCCCACCTATCGTTGCATGCTCTCCGTTCGTCACTTCGTCTCACACCAGTGCAGTTCGTCACATCCAACCAGCAAACCACACTACTCCACAGAAACAACTGCATCATGCCTTTCTCTACCACCGCCAAGGCCCTCTCCAAGGATGGCAACCCCTCCCCTAGTAAGAAACCTCGCGCTCACCCTGTGTCTGCTCCTCCTGTCGATTCGAAGGGGGGATTGCTGCCTACTGCTGAACAACTGTTGCCTGACAAGCCGTCCGCTGCGTTGAGGAAGCCGAGCACCATCACGCAAGTGATCGATGTGAAGCCGATGCATGCAGCGGATGGCAGCCTTGTCCCGAACGGTACGCATGCGCACGCTCGCGAGCTGCATGTGTACGTTCACATCCTCCACGACAATGGAGGCGTCTTTGATGACTCCAACGTCAAGGTGCGATCGGAGGGACGAGGTGTCGGCGATGGGGCTACAGTGAGCGTTATCGTGAACGCACCCTCCCTGCCTGCTGCAGCTGATGTTGCACCCCCTGTGAAGCCTACCCCACCAGGGAGGCTTCCCCGGCGTTGCAACACTGTTGTTGCTGGGGGGTACGCAGATCCCTCTATTGACAGCGACAGCACGTTCGTTGACGATGAGGAGGAACAGACGCGCGCCGGCTGGGGCAGGAGAGGCGGCAAGCTCGGGTGTGATCTGGAGGAGGAGGAGAGCTGGAGGCGTGGTGCCATCGTTCGTGCGATGGCGGCGCTTGGGTCTAACCTAGATCCAAAACTGTTGCTGCTGATGCCGAAAAAAGGGTTTGTTCTCACAGGCAAGCACGATCGGACCATCTGGAGCTACATCAAACAGATGTGGAGTGTCGTATCATCTGCACTTTGGACTGTCCTGCTTCCAGAAGAGGATGTGCCAACTCGTCAAATGGAACAGGTGGTTGCATACGTACGTGCCAACATGGAGGTTCCTCCAACGATGTTAGCATCTAACCTCTACACCCTATGCTTGCTCGGAGAATCTACGTCATCCCACACAGCAAGAGCCACTTTGGCAAAGTCTGCGTCAGATGCACTGTGTACTGCTATTCTTGCTAAGCACGCACATTGACTATCGGAGGAACAAAAGGTGCGCATGCTGTCCAAACGCGACATCATCACGCACAGCCAGGCCTGCACTTTGCGTCGCAACTACGTCATGTTGAGCCACGGCCAAAGCATCCCGCCGCGAGTTCTTCAGTACCGTGTGCGTGCCTGTGATCTCTCCGGTGTGGTTTCCTTCCTCATGACCACGACTACATACAAGGCAGGGTTGAGTCACATGGTACAGTATGGTGGGGTTCAATTCGAAAATGTCCCAGTGTTCGATCGTGGCAGCACTACCATCCAAGAATTATTCGACATGTACGCGCCTACCACCAATACTCCGGTTGGAATGCCCACGTTCACCACCATTACTCACCTACTCACACGCAAAAGCAAGATCAAGACAGGGCTTTCTTCCTTTGAGAGCTACTTCTGGATGGCGACGGAGAAACTCAAACAGGCAATTTCGCGCCTAGTAGACCTACTGAAGGCTAAGTATGAAGCAGACGAGGAGGAACAAAACGATGCCAATGACGAGAGCGACAACGACAACGATGAGCCCGATGACGTCATCGCGCCTTATGTGCGCACAGCCGATTCTCTCTTGCATGCACTCGAATTGCTTGTTGTGTTCCTCAAATGGGAGTTCACCGCCTCCCACATGCAGCTTCAGTGCGACGATCCAATGCATTCGGCAGCGTTCGCTCTCACCACCGAAAAGGCGAAGAAGGGAGCAGCCACATCAACCAACCAACGCAAACCACGCACCAACAAGCACAAGAGCAAGAAGAAAGCCACTGTCACAAATGACACTTCTCCCACCACTGCAAGCGAACAACCACGTAAAGTATGCAACCGTTGTGGATCAACAATGCGATTTGTGAATGATAGTTTTGTCCCTTTTGTCGAAATGCTTAAGGACAACGAACTCAAAGAACACAAAGACGAATTGGAATCAATGCTTGCAGCAGCACCGGGATTCGCCAATGAAATTGTTAACTACATGGCTCACAAAGTGCGTGCCAAAGTGCAATTCGGAAAAATCGCCTTTTATCAATCCCAGCTCAACGAAAAGCCTGAAAGAGCCTATGTGGTACTCGACCATAAGCAAAAAATTCTACCGACAGGCCAAGGCGAAGCCCAACAAGAATATTGGGGGAAGAAGGGGATGTCACTGCTCGGGGCAATGGTCATCACGTGTCGCAACGACATTTTCACTTATCGGTTCATCGACATTGTGGTCGATGGAAGACCAACGCAAGACACACTTCAAGTTGGTGGACTGCTGGAGATTGTGCAAACAAAGGTCAAAGACATGCACCCATCCGTGACTGAAATCATCCTACAGAGCGATAACGCGTGTTGCTTTGCCAGTCACGAGCACATCGCGCTCATCACATCGGTACTCAACAAGAACCTTGCGACACGAAAGGCGGCCAAAATCATCGCGTGGATCTACACGGAGGCCCAAACTGGGAAGAGCATGCTGGACACCCACTTCGCGTACATCACCCGTGTACTGCGAAAATACGTGCAAAGTGGCAAGGACATCAAGACCCCGTTCCAAGTCTTCCTCGCGCTGAAAGCCGGTAACATCGCGGGTACGACAACGGTACTTGTCAACGCGGCGCTCCTGGCAGGTAACATCACGACGTTGCCTGGTGCACCAAAACGACGATTCCGCGCAAGTGGACAACAGGTACGTATGACTCACGAGGTGAAGTACGACGATGACCAGGCGCGGTTGGTGGCTGCATCTGGAATCACGGAAGATGTTGTGGTGAAGAGCACCGAATGGGGAGGGTGGATCATCAACGAGTTGGGTGTCATCGATTGTAGAACGTTCACGTCCGACAAGCTGCCGATCACGTCCGAATCATTCAGGAAGACGGACAAGACGCGAAAACTCGGGCGCACAGCGGCAGAGAGCAAGGGGCTTGCGTTCGGCAAGGCCCTCCAAGACGGACAGCAACACCTGCCACCTGATCACACCACCAAGTTGCGTGATCAGACCGCGGACACAGAACACCCACCACTCGCGGTGCAAGGCTGGGCGAGCAAAACAACACGGACCAATGCCAAACTACCAGACTACATCGCAGCGAAATTGAAGGGCATCAGTGAAGCGTCCGCGAAGGACTCGAAAAACAGACCATCCGAACATGAAGCACACGAACAATTGATGGACACCGAAAAAGCCAAAACTGACTGGTACGTACAACTGCACGCTAACCCGATGCGTGTGAAAGCTTCGCTGTCAGCAGCGTACAACGCCAAACAACGCAAAGAAAAGAAGGAGGCTGCTCTCAGCAAGATGGATACCAGCACCAACACCAACCCAACAAGCAAAGCAACAACATCCATAATCGCGGCAACCTCCAATGCACCAGCTGCAACAGAGGAGGAGCAGAGAGAAGAGGAGTTGCAGAGAGAGGAAGAGGAATTGGACCATCAGAGGTGATGTGATGCTCACACAATGAAGGCGAACAGAGAAAGTGAGGCTGTGTTGGATGATGAGACGAAAATTTTGTGATGGGGGTGCTTCGCCGCGATAACACGAGTTGTGGAGTTTTGTGGGTGATGGGTCGTGATACGTAGACTATCTAGAGCCCACCCCAAAACCATCCAAATATCTGCTTATCATGCTATATCTCAACAACACATCGTGTGCAATCAAATCTAAACAGTGCATTAATACACCTGACTATCGTTTGGTCAGAAAATTGAAGTTAAATTGACATAGAAGTTATTTTAAGTTTCATGTTGGCCCACCACACAGTTGTGTGGTGGATTCGAAAAATTCTCGATACAGCAATGTTGCCCTCCACTCAGCACCCATGATCATCATCATCATGCTTGTATTTTGGCAAACTGCGCATCACAATGGCTCTGTATGCTCTCCATCTATCCACCCCATGAAGGACAGAACGTTTCTGCCACATTGCATATCCAAATGTGTCCATACACTGAAAAAGAGCGATTTCGAAAACGATTTGCAAGCCGGTTGTGGCATGGATACAGATCCATACCTCATCCACATGACCCTTTCAGCCTCTCCACGTGCCCCTCGTGCATACCCACACTCCCTGGCGACACGCTGATGCATCCAGAGGGGGCTGGGCATGGATGGTCCCGATGGTACACCTCCATTTGGTGATGGCCCTGTTGGTTTTGGGTGGCCCACAAAAAATGACCTGTCGGCACTCATTCCATGCCGCAGCCTCTTCCAGACCGTTGCAGCAGCCCAAACTTCGCGACGTGCATCTTTAGGTGATGGCGCACGGGACTTGTATGGGCGACTTGGAGATTGGGCAGCTTGATGATGCTGCCCCCTCACTGCCAAAGTCACATGGCAGGTTCGCCGCGATCCGCCCAACAAAACTCTTGACCTCCACTGATTTCTCCGCGCGGATGCCTTCCTGGGCCTCCCCGAGCCTGAGACTTCGTGGGCGCGTTGGTGATGCCCTCCTGGATGCGCCTTGCTCATTCGTAGGTGTTGGTGTGCCCTATGCATGGAGTACACAGGCTACATCCAACGAGCCAATTTGCCGCAATTTGGAGACGTTTGCGCGGAGGCCTGCGGCGGCCCCAAATCAACCGCTCTCGCAGCCTCCGCTCGTCCTCCCACCAAGGGTTGCATGGCGGTGACGGCGATGTGCTTGGATTTGTCGGTGGACCGCTGGTTGGTGCGGCGCCGAGGATGCCGTTGGACGGCCATTGTGGATTTTGTTTTTGTTTTCCACCCTCGTCATGTGGTTGTGTCGAGTTTTGCGCTCCCGACCGGCCTCACATCTTGGGGGGTGCGGGAACAACCAACGATTGTACCGAATGTACGAAAGAAGCATCACACAAAACACTTCGAGAGTACCAATGCAACTCAACCATTCCGTTACGACGAAACGTAGCTGAGGATGATTCACATCGTGCTGTGATTGGTGTTTCATGACGCAGTAGCCAGGTCGGTGACGTAGATGACGGATCAGGCAAACATAGGGTAGAATGGATGTAAACGCGAACTTGCCGCTTCTCCCACAGATCTACAACTAGTGTTATCGTGGACGAGGGGCTGGATGGTCTGATCAGAACGCCTCAAAAGAAACTAAACAATTCAAAATCGGAACAAACTTGCTGAAACGAAGAACAGCAAAGGGTTAAGTTGGATCGATGTAGTCGTAGCCAAAGGGCTGAAACCCGAAAGAGATCGGAAAATATGAACATCCATCGGTCCATAAAACATAAAATAGGAGCAATAGCAGAACCAAAATGGATCAGTATATGTTTTAGATCTATGAGGATTACGAATATGCGCTTAGTTTTTAAATCGGAGGAAAAAAGTATGAAAGTTCATTTCAAACAGTTGGTCGACTCGCTCGAGGGGCTCCTATCTCATTATCACCTCTCTCTGCCTCTCTCTCTCTTGATTGCCCTCAGGAGTGGATCTCTTCACGATCAGAAGCAATGGTATCAACAACGACGCAGACACACATACCATACTCGTTATAATATTATATTGCATAATCTAACAGTCGACAACAAGAACGGAAAGCAACAGTAGAACAACAGTGGAACAACAGGAGAGCGAAGGCAAAGGAAACGAACTGAAGCGAAGCGCGAACTGGAGCATACAAAAGTGCGATGAATGCGACCGTTGGGTCATCAAAGATGTTGCCACTTCATTTGGAGGCACAGCTTCGGAAGGAACAAGAGCAGCAACAGCAGCAACAGCAACATGGCGTTGGAATGGACGAGGGACAACCATCGATGATGGAAGCAGGGGATTCCGCGGGCAATCCGCAGGATGTGATGGATCAGCCATCCGCAGTTGCGGCCACCACGGCGAATGGCCCACTTGTACATTGTGAGCAGGGACTTGAGCAGCGTCTCAAACACAACGAGGTCCTTCGCCACAAACTGGCCAAGCTGCGGCAGCAACGCGCGCAGTTGCAGTCACTGGAACATCAGCTGGACACGTCCTCTCAGCAGCTGCATCACCAACTGTACGTCAGGCAGCAGGAGCAGATGGAGACTTGCCAACGCTACCACAGCGTGGTCAAGCAGCTGCAGCAGCTCCATGGATTCCAGCAGCGCGCAAAGATGTGGAACGTGCTCAACGATTGCTTTCCCATTTGGCATTCCGGTCCCTTTGGCACCATCAATGGCTACCGGTTGGGTCTGGAGGCACCTCCCATGCCGGCCATCATTCGTCAGGACTTTCACGGCGGATACGGTGGCAACGGCTTTCACAGCTCTGGTGGGACCATGATGACTGTCAGCAAGTCGATCGGCGGCGGTTCTCCAAACGCCAACGCAGATTCCAACGCGAGTGCAAGCGCAAGTGCAAGCAATTCATCTCAGTCGCACCCAAACCAGCCTCCGACACAGCCGCGCAGGTACCTCTTCTTCTCCTCTTCCTCCGCTTCGGTGGCACCGGAGCCTGCGACACGTGCGGCCATGGACTCGACGACATCGTCTGCATCGACGTCCATGTCACCCTTCTCGATGTTGCAGGCAGGCAACTCGTCGGTGGCGCCCATCAAAACTGTGCCGCAGCTCACCATGGTCACCATATCTTGGAACGAGATCAACGCGGCGCTGGGACAGGTCGTCTTCCTGCTGCAGATCCTGCAGGAGCGATCCACCATCCGCTACATGCACGACCTGCACCCCATGGGCAGCACCAGCAGGATCGGCATCCGGTTCCAATCCAACGCCCACAAGCCATCCGTCTATAACCTCTACTACCAGGACACCTCCTTCTCCCTCTTCGGCAGACGCAACTTCAATATCGCTCTGAACGCCATGATGCAATGCATCCACGACGCCGCCAGCGTCATCCATCAACGCGATCGCACCATCATACTGCCGCACTCCGTGCAGAAGGCACCCAGCAACGAATTCCGCGTTGGTGGGTTGTCCGTATCCTACACCGGAAGCAACGGTGTGGAATGGACCCGCGTCATGAAGTACGTGCTCACCAACGTCAAGTGGTTGATTGCGTATTCTGCCAAACACGTCGATGTGTAGCTCGTAGGGAAAGGGAGAGGACGAGGGCGAGGCATGTCGGTCAGTAGGTCGGTCGGTCGGTCCAACAGTGTCATATTACTCGGGTTAACCCAACTCTATCAGGGAAGATAGTCGCTATAATATCATACATACATACATACATACATACCGTACGACTATGAGTACCACAAGTACTACGTATAATACTACATATGGTACATACCAAACCAAACCATTCGGCTTTCGCGGATGGTGGTTGGTGATGTGCGCGATGATGATGTTGCCAGAGTTGTGCACTCTAGACACAGCACGACTTCTATTTATTCGTGACTGCATGTATCCACGATTGATATCAACACATCAAAACACTGAGATCACAACAGACAAATAAATAACTCAATGATTACATTAGAAATGTGCCATAAGGCTTTACCCTCGCCGCCGCAGGCCCCGTAGGGCCGTGCTTTGAGCGAGCTGTCGTGTGTTGTTCGGCTATGACAAACCCAACCAAGCCGCCAACGCCCGCCTCTCGGCGTGCATTGACCTCGATCGACGCCGCGCTCTCACCGCTGCGTGAACGGCTATCATAGCGTGCACCCACTGCTGCATTTGAACCTCGGTGCCATGTTCGACATGGCGTCCTTCCCGGAACAGCCGCATCTCCGCTTCGTTCATGTCCTGGCTTGCACTCTGCATCATTCGGCGGACCTTGCGCCGCAGGTCCTGTACCGTAGGATGCTGTTCTTCATCGTGCACTTTCGCATTCCGTGCCAACCATATTTCCCAGGGGATTTTCCAGATCCATCGTACCATTTCTCGGGCCCAAGCATTGGCATCTGGGTACCGGCACTCATGCGTCGTCATCCAGCGGGCCTGGTGAAGAGCCCAGTCCTCATGGATGAACCCCAACATGAGAGGGTACCACCCAATGTCGCCTTGCGCATCGGTGGACCGAGTGTTCCGTCTCCATTTCACGAGGCCGACCCGCATGCGTTGGACCAGCCTTGGAGCTGTCCCAATCGTCACCATGCGATCAATGAGGCCGGAAGTAGCCTCGGTCCAAGCTTCGTGATGCTCCGGGCACCGTAGAACATGCTGAGTGGTCTCGTCGCTGTTGCAGAACTTGCACTTCGGCGTCTGTAGTTGACCGGTCTGATGGAGTTTGTGGTTGACCCCCACAAAGCCGGAAGCCCACTTGGAGATGAAACGAACAGTCCCCCGGTTCAATTTGGACTGCCGTGCCGTCTTGTACACTCGCCAATCGATCTGGTGAACCTGATTCCGATTCCACTGAAATTTGGTGGACCAGTACTTCATTGCTGATGCCGTCTGAAGGAGCTCGTTCATGGCCTCGGGATCCACGTGAGAATGGTCGGCGTCACGTAGGCGGAGCCTCCATCGACCTGTGGCGGTCACCCAGGTTTTCACGTGTGGTCTGGAGCCCGTGTCGGCCCAGAACTGTTTTGCTTTTGCGTCCGCCTCCACGTTGAGCCGTTCCAACAGCGTTAGTTTCTTGCCTGTGTCGTCCTGATGGCTTTTCACCCACTCCCACTTCAGGGTGGCTTTGATGCCACGTCGGAGCCGTCGGATCTCGGTGAGGATATCCCAGTGCCGTTGGTGTGGTCGTAGGTAGTCCTCTTGAGCTTGCAGGAGCGCTTGCTTACCGTCAAGAGCTATGGTGATGGTACAGTCGTCCTGTAGTCCAGGGAGCTCAGCCACCATTGCAAGGGACGCCCAAATTCCGGCGAGCTCGCTTCTGTAGGCGCTCTGGACCTCTGGCGGTCCTGGGACGAACGTATGGCAGTAGACGTACTCCCTGGTCTGGACATCGTATGCGATCGATGTCGACGTGCCCCGCTGATCCTTGAACGAACCGTTGCTCACGAGAACCAAATTACCCCTGTTCGCGGACCGTGCCACTTCCTGAAAGGGGATGGTCCCTCGCATGTTTTCGATGGGCTCGTATGCAGGAGCTGGCTCCTCAAGAGGGCATGTCAGTCCGATATGGCCGTCCCATTCGATGCCCTGTGTAGTGTAAACAACAGAGACTCGTTTGAGGCCGGCTGGGACTTCAGTAGCAGGCGCGGCCAGAGAGTACTGCTGGCAGCGGGTGCGCCGTCGTGGAAGGGGTCGGTAACGAAGGACTGGATCAGCGTCCAGATCAAAAATATCATCCTGGTATGGTGCCTTCCACCAACGCCATGTCCCGTCCTCTCGCTGCCACCTACCGAGGGGCTTGTTCAAAAGCAGACCTCGAAAGCACATCGACTTGCACCATTGTTGCCATTCCTTCCACCAGCCACTGGGGAGCCGTTCGGGTTGTCGTGCCCATTGCTGCGGCATTCCAGAAGTCAGAGTGCCATCGTGCGCTTCAGGCATGATTCTGGTGCCATCCGCGGAAACGATATCCGACAACCGCATCACCCCCATCTTATGGCGGACCATGTTCAGGTGATAGAGCTGTGCTCCCTTCACTTGCTGTTGGACCCATAAATCCATGAAGAAAGCATCGCCTCGCCGTTGGGGTTTCCAAGACGAAGTGAACTCGCACACTTCGATGCCTGTTCCCTGCACCTGTTTCCACAGGCCGGATACCCAGCATCTGGTTGCGCAGTGCCCCATTCTGGAGAACGAGTGTTGGAATAGAGATCCTCCCACACCCAGCTCTTCTTTGAGCGCTTGTATAGAGCAGACAATCATTTTGCCCGTCTGAGTTTCCCGGTGCACCTCGTCGAATGCCAGCTGGATCTGTGCCATCAACTGAGAATTCGCCGGGTTGACGATGCCCAAGCCACCGAGCGATTTCGTGCCGTACACTAAGTCCCGGGGTAGAGTCCGCGAGCATCCCATTTTGGGCAGGGCTGCCAGTAAGGCTGGGGCCATGATGTATCGCCACTGAAGTGGAGTTAGCTGGACAACCGGCATGACGTACTCGATGGATTTCATGAACCGCAGCGTGAGAGCCGACCTTGCGTCGTCCGTGGAGATCTGCGCCATACGCATCCTTCCACCGAAGTCTTCTGCTTTCTTCCGCAAGATCTGGATTTGCTCCTCGTTGTTCCCATCGAACGAGATAAACACCCCCAGTGTGAACACTGGTTGTGACATCGTCCTGCTCGGGATCACGGCGCTTCCTCCTCGGCCATCGTCAATGCTGATGGTTACCGAAGTCTCGCTATCGCTCCACACCCATTTGTCCTTGACAAACTCTGGCTGCGTGGCCCACCAGGCTGATTTTTCCGGCACCAGAGCTCCTCCTGTGACTTGAAGGAGTCGGCTCCAGTCTTGGACCGTCCTTCGGAAGCTGGAGACATCTGCGTCATTTCGCTGCGGTCGTTCGATTCTGATTAAGTCCGTGTCGTCGACAAAGGCCGAACCCAGGATGGGTATGTACGCTCCTGTCGGAGTGACCAGCGACGACGTGTGCCCCAGTCGGGTCATGGCCTTGAACATCACCGAGCTTATGACGGCCCAGATCGCTGGGCCTGCGCCGTTGCCCTGGCCGATTCCGTGCATATCGCACTCCGCGTCTTTCTCGTAGTATCGGCTGGAAACGCCGTAGGCTGTGCTAATGAAGTGTCGTGAGTCTCGCAGGGTCTTGAACATGCACCTCGTAGCAGAGGCATTGGCCCCTGCGGCCATCATTGCTGCCGCGGCGAAGTTTGGAACGATTCTGTCGTAACACGATTTCGCATCGTTGGAGCAAAAGGACAGCGCGACTTTCCGCTGATAACCCAAATCGATGGTGAGCCGTTTGTTCAGCGCTGCACTCATCGCCGACCTGCGCTTCCTGCTTCCAAATTGGAATCCTGACAGCCATCCTGCCGCTTCCGCCGTACGCATCATTTGCCGACCGAGTCGTTTGTTATTCATATTGAATTGCGCGTCCATCAGCTGGATCGTGCGCATCTTCTCAATATTGAACACTTGCGCTTTCTTGAGTATCTCAACGTCGGTAATACATTGCCAAGGCTTCAGAGAGTGACTGGTTTGATACGGGATCTCTCGTAGAATGGTATCCACTCGGGCAAGTGCGGGCTCCTTTGCGGCCGCCTTGTAATGCCCAAAGTGTGGGCAGCTCGGTTCGGAATTCGTGAGTTCTGTCTGCTTGCGCCAGGCCTTCGCATGGTCTTTCACCTCTAGCTGAGTGTCGTCTGGAACGACAGGCTCGAGGCACTCCAGAAGAGTTCGGACCATCGGATCGATCGAAGGCGGCCACGGTCCTTCTGCTGCAATCAGCTGTTTCGCTAGTTCCGGGACCCAGATACGGTCCATCAGGGCTTTGCCTGGCCCAACCATACATTGGGTGCGGTTGGCCTGTGAGAATCGCTTCTTGTTCTCTCGGATGCAGGCGGAGACAATCTCGTGTTGTTCATCGCACTCGTGTACCTGTCCGGCGTCGTCAGTGAACAGTACTTTCGTGGTCATGGACTTGCCGCGCCCAAACGCTGCTCGTAACCGGCCAACTTGTACTGCCTGGATATGACACTGTCCAGGGAGTCGTTGTTCAGGTCTACTCCCAGGGCAATGGCCTCTCCTTGTGCCTTCCATCGTCGCAGTTCTTTCTGCAAGTCCTTGGCCCAAGCTTCGTGAGGATCTTCGTTTCGGCCTTCCGCGGCCAGCGCCCTCACTTGTTGCGCCCATACTGTGTTGCATCCGTCGGTGGATCGACACGGCCTGTAGGCTGCGATGACTCTGAGGGATTTGCCTCCTTTGCCTTCCGACAGTGTCCAGCACCATCGGCCCATACCGCTCTCGTCGACCCCGTGTTGAAAGGTGCGAGCCGCCAGTTGGGCAGTCATCACTACCCCTGCTCCACCGTAGATTCTGGGATCGCGTTTCGTTTCGTGGGTGTTGTATGAGAATACGTGCTTTGACCTGGGTACTATCCGTCGCCCTCGTTCGGCCCACTGGTCTGCCGGTTGAACGTAGTCCCATCTCACGTTGGTCTCTGCCATGCATAGCATGTCCAGTCCGCTCGCCCTGATGAAGTCAAAGATCTCTTCGTTCTTCTGTTGGTATGAATGGATGGGGATCTGAGATGCGTTCTGAAATACAATTCGTATCGTATCTCCTGACTTCGTGGTCATCGCATCCCCGCAAGCATCGTTTAGCCTACTCGCTTGTGTGTCGACAGTGTTGTCTGTCATCTTGCCGTTTCTAGTACACTGTGGTACAGATCGGCGGCTCTGGTCCTTGCCAGAATTCGTGGTTGTTGTTGGTCCACTATTTTAGTGGTGTTGTCCTCTGATTCGTTCGTCTGTGCGTTGCTTCTGATGAGGATGTGTATGCAGCTTGTCAGTCCGCCCCTGTTGTTGGTATAATCGTGCGCTGATGCTTGTCGTGTTTGTTGCTGTTCTGTGAGTCGTTGTTGTTTCGCGTTTTCGCTTCTGTCTCCTCCTGTCTCTTTAATGTATAGATGTATGTTTTTTTTTTTTTACTCCTGGTTGTTGGCTCCTTGGCCCATGGTTGCAATTGGATCGGTGTCCATTGGGTCCGCCATTGCGGCGTCTCCCGAGCTGTCCTCCTTGCTCTCGTCCTCGACGGTGTCGCTGGAACTGTTTCCATCTGCTTCTCCTTCACCCGATCGTTGGCCCTTCATTTGGTCGCTCTCGTCGGTTTCTTGTTCGTCCTCTTCGGGGATGCTGGTGCCAGGGTCGTCGGGATCGAAGTCGGTCTTGGCAGTTGGGTCCGTTGCAAACTGTTGGGGTCTTGCCAATTTTTGCTTTGCCGTGTTACCAATAGCAGCGCTGATGTGGGCGGCTTGCTGTGTTACCGTGGCTGTGGCGAACGTCGCGACTGTTCCGTTGTCGCCGTTCTGGGTGCTGGGATTGGCCGTCATTTCTACTTCGAACTTCAGAAGAGGAACCGGCTTCATGTTCCCGTGTTCGTCCACATAGCCTTCCCATCCCACGTCCTCGGCTGACAGCCCGACCATCTCATCTTCGTCAAGGTCCAGAAAGTGAGCGCCTGCTTGCGCGAGCTGCCCCATTTCAAGCTCTTCTTTGCTCCGAACCAGACCAGTCTCCCAGTCTACCTCGTAGAATTCGTTTTGGGCCCAGGCCTCTGGGGTAAACCAGCCTTGACACTTGTGATCAAGCTTCTTGCTGCAGAAGAAGGGCAACTTGGAGATTAGTTCCCTTGCTTCGACTTGTCGTTTGGGGTGAAAGACGAAGAAAGTGCGATTGCGATCAAACTTGTCCGTATCAACGGACACGAACAATGTATAGTCCGGATTGTCGAACGACCGAAGGTTCATGATGACTTCCCGCAGTGTCAATCTCCAAATTGGGACTTCCACGTCCAGCTGCATGATAGAGTAGACCCCTTGGGTGACCATTTTCTTTTCGAACGCGGTCTGGTGTGCTACCATGGAGCTGAGATTTGCCAACTCGGAGGGGGGATGGTGGAATCGCTGGTCGAGGGCATCCGGCATGAACCGCATTTGCTTCCCAAGAAGTCTCACCGTGTCCGCTCGATTGTTGAACATGTCTTTCATCGCGATTCGGCATACCGTGGACTTCGATTCACCGCACATGATGTGGGTTGCCCTTGGCCTGCTGCGGAAGTCATCCAACTCAGAGCGCCGTCCTCGTCTCTTCACCAGCTGGATCTCGCGGATGCGGAGCTGGACCACACAGTGGTTCTTCACGAGTTCGTGATCGTTGATCACCTCAGCCAGATCATCCGTGTTCATGGTGCTGTGGCTCCCGAAGAGCCAGCCCGCCGCCATGATGTTATGCTCCTGGATATCTGACTTCCTGAAGGAGATCGCGGCCGCTGCGAGTGTACCGTCGTCGTCAAAGACCTCGAGGTCCCTTTTGTGAGCAACCCAGATTTGGGTGTAGGTCATGAAGCCCGTACGCGCGTAGAGGCTATCCACGAATTGCTTCAGGGTCTCCCGATTGGTCCATGCGACGTCCGCTGCAGTCCATGGGCGTAGCTCCCTGCTTTTCCGCCATGCCAGTATCTGAGACTTGGAGTCTGCGCGGAAGATGAACGCTCGCAGGGTGTTGAGTCCTGCAATGACCTGTGTGAGAGGGGTGTCGCTGCCTTCCCTTGACATTGGCAGTCGCACGTCGAAGAACGTCTTATGGTATTCGCTGAGCACGTCGTTGACGCTGACCAGTTCCCGCGCTTGTGGGTTTTTTCGCGGGTAAGCCTTCACTTTGTGTCTTGGCGTACGCGATTTCTTCTTGGACGTTGGATTCGGGGAGCTGGCTTGTGGTACTTCTTCGTCGTCGTTGTCCAGATGGATGCCCTTGACTTCCATGAAGACGGTTCTGGCGGCGATCCATGCCGCAGTCTCATGGGTGGATCGGATCTGCCCCAGTTTCCACAGCGCTGACGAGAAGATGTTCGAAGTCGCCAACAGTCTCACCATGATTTGGATCATCACCAGGTTGGACTCCGCGGGGAGCTTGTTATCGTAGGCATCACTGAAAAGCTCTTTCCACTGTGGGAAGGATGCTCCATTCGCCAGGTCGTCCCTCATCTCCTTGACAAAGGCGATCGTCTCGTCCAATGCTCCTTCTTCCCCGGTCGCTGCCAGGAAAGGCTCGTAGCCTCGTGTCATCAGGTTGCGCTCGCGAAGAACGTCTCCCCAGCTTCGCTCGTGCTGGTGGCTCCAAATCCAACGGTTCTCGTTTTCAGAGGGGCACGTTTTCGCCGTCTTTTTGCCCGGAGAGTCTCTGGACTGTCGCTTACCGCCGCGGCCTCCTCCTCTGGAGCTAGTGCCACGGGCCTGACGCCCTCCTCTTCCTGATCGTCCTCGTGCCATTGTCAATGTCGAATGAGTGGTCTGGTTGCTTGTGCCAGAACGGTTTTGTGCGTCGGTGCGCACCATTGTTCAGGATTTTGTTCTAGTACTGTTTCTACAGGTTCTACGTGAGAAATTTTGTACTGGTCCTACGTACGTCTTCAACGGTGGAAGGGTCACGGGACTGTGAGATCACAACAGACAAACAACACAGCCACATCAACACACCAACACACCAACACATCAACACCTCAACACCTCAACACCTTGCGTTCTGGGCAACACCTCCCATCGTCATCGCCCATCTTCATCCATCATCATCCATCATCAATTCTTCACATAACCATCCAATCAACCATCCATCTCCATACGGACAGATAGCTGTCAACAATGGCGAGCCGTTCCAGACGCATCGCACTCAAAAGTGGCAGTCGTCTCCCACGATCACAAGCCCAGCTGCAACGGAAGCAGAATGGCATCCCAGACAAGGTCAAGAGCTCCATCCAAGAGTCGCTGACTGCCAACCGCAAGGCACAGGCCAAGATCCTGGAAGCGCTGCAGCTCGTTGCAAAGCAGAAAATGGAGAACAGACGCAAGGCAGCGCAATGCATCCAACAGATTCGGCTGCATTGGGATGCCATTGATGATGAAGAGAACGAAGAAGGGATAGACATGGAGCAGCAGCAGAACATCAGTCTCGTCCAATGGAAGTACATGTTCCCCCAAAGTGGCAAACGCTACAGCAAGACGCCACCCACTGGGAACGCTGCGTCGTTGGCAGTAACCAGCCGCACTTCGAAGGAGGGTGACGATAACAACGACAGTGACAGCCACAGCAACATCCATAGAAGCAGCAACAAGAATGGCTGGCAGCAACCGCCACCCCAACGGCAGGAACAACAACAAGAAGAAGTTCCGGGTGCCGTAACGCGCGTCTCCTACATCAGGCGTCATCTGTTCCGGTACGACCCTGATCGCAAGTGGACCCGGACCTTCTTTGTGGATCCCGCCGGTTCTATGCCTGCTCCCAACAAGGATTTCATCCGGCGACAGCAACTGATCCGCGAGTCCTTCTTCCATCATCTATCGCCGCCCTTCATGCCCAAGGAGGATGATCTGATTCGGGCAGTGGTGCGCGATGTATTTGCAAGCAATACAGATGACATCGCTGACGACGATAACAGTGGAAGCCTTCAGGATGGTGTTGACGACGTATGGAATCGGTTCCATGCCAGGATGATCGAATCAGTCGCCCAGTTCAACCGGGGCAAGAAGCCTGCCACCAAGATCAGCGAAAGGTCGATGGAAGAGTACCGGATGCGCTACCAGTTCATCACCATGGATCCAACACCAAAGTTGAACAAGCAGGAGAGCCTCCTCATGCTCGAGATGGTACACATGGCAGAAGCACGCAAAGAGCAGAATCGTCGCAACGAGAAGAGTGGGGAAGGTGCAGATGCAAACCTCACGTTGGTTTATCCACAATCACAGTCGCGAGTAGACAAAGAACGACGGAATGTGAATGACAGCCAACGACACTGCGTGCTGGATTGGGAGCAAGTCGCTGAGTCCATCAATCGCTTGCGAGCCTCATCGCCGCCAACAGCAGGAACGCAAGCAGAACCAGAAATACATGAAGAATCGAAGGGCAAGCTGACTGCATGGGATTGCCTCCACGCCTACGAAACGCAGCTCAAGCCCATCCACGCAGACTGGACCATCGAAGAAGACCGCGTCATGCTCGCAACCATGGCCGCGCTCGGTCCTCAGCATGTGCTGGATTTTCATGGAGTCATGACGGTGTCTGCGATGCTCGGTCACACCAAGAACATCAAGCAGATTCTGGCCCGGATCAACCAATCGCTCTTGAACCCATCCCTCGATCACAGCCAGTGGAACAAGGATGATCAGCGCAGACTGACGCTGTGCATGAAGGCATACAAGAACGATCCATCGCCAACATTGAAGGCCAATCTCTACCACTTCCCCAACAGGAATCCCACCATGGTGTCGGCCAAGTGGAATCGCTCTCTCAATCCTGATATCAACTCATGCGCAGGGTTTACGGAGGCCGAGGATGAGCTCGTGAGGAGGACGATACTTGAACGGAGAGAGAAGAAGAAGACGCAAGCCATCGAGCCCATTCGTTGGACGCAGTACGCACGTGAGTACTTTCCCAATCGGAGTGTCTATCAGGTCAAAACGCGGTGGTTGGACATGGCGGAGCCTGGGGATTTGATGGAGACGTACGAGAAGGCCGCGCTGTCTACCCGGCTGAAGAAGGATCAAGACATTCTGTCAGCTGAGGACTTCGTCGTCCAGACAGTGCCCATGAACATAGACACGAACATGAACATGGACGTGGACGTGCACGTGGGCGGAACCCATGGCGGTGGTGGCAGTGGTGGCAAAAAGAATGGCAGCAGCAATCACCATGGTGACAACAGCGACAGCACCTCTGACGTGAATGGAGATACTCGCACGAAGAAGAAACAGAAGAAGCAGAAGCTGTAGTTTGCACTCACCCATCACTGCGAAAATGTAGATTTCTGTGAAGAGTATTGGCTGTCGTTGCGAGGTGGCTTGTTTGCAGTTAGATCTATGGACGGTGCTGCCGTGGGACGTTCCGGCTCCATTCTCTCGGCATCGAATGAGTATCAGCCGTTCCAAGGACTCGTTCCATGGTCGATCGTGATGGTCGAATACTGCCCCTCCTCAGCAGCATCAGCACCTTTCTGGACACGACTCCTCGTCGCTTGCATTCGGCCACGACAGGTGCCACATGCTGTATCCACTCCTCGTGTCTTCTCTCTTCGTCGGCCATGTCATCGCCATGACGGTTGCTGCTGCCGTCCCTCCCGGCCGATGCGAGTCTGGCGCTGCAAGTCTGGATGATGTTGCAAAAGATGGAATCACGAAGTTTGGGAACGGGCTTCATGTGTTGCAGCAATCGGTCCAACATTTGCAGATGCGACCTTGTGTCAACCGAGTCTCCGTTGTTGATGGCGCTGTTGATGGCGCTGCTGCATTTCCTCACCATCACATCGAACGTGACATGATCAGGCTGGAGTCGAGGATCGGGGATCATGTCATCCTCCAAGTACTCCATGGCCCTGTCCACGTCATCCAGCGCGCGAAGGAGAGAGGTGTACGTGATGATGCTGGGTGAGATGTTGTTGGATAGCATCCGTCGCAGCAGTTCTTCAGGGTCACAGGCAGATGCGTCACTTTCACTACTTCTGCTACTGCTGCCACTGTTGCTCCTGCTGTTTGCGATGGCGCTCATGACGTTGTTGTAGGACAGTGTGTCTGGCATGATTCGAATGCTGCTTGGGTCATCGCTGTCTTCGCCACCATCGTGGTCGGTACCACCATCAGTTGCTTGTTCCACTCCCTCCATCCAATCCAACAAGGCCAGCGCGGATGGAACATCGCCTTTCCTGCTGTGCGCGTGCAACAGACAGTTGTAGCTGAACAGATCAGGCCGTGCGAATGTCTTCAGCTTGTCGAACGCCCTCAGCACATGATCAATCGATTGGTCGGACCTTGACCATGCCGACAGCACAGCATTCCCAATCGACGTGTCTGGAGCAAAGTCTGTGTCATCGGGGAATGCCTCATGCAATGCCAGCAGAGTATCCAGCAGTTGCTCCGCCCTGACGGCTGCATGCGGGACATTCTTTGCGCAATGGGACCATGCGCCGATGCATGTGGTGAAGCTCCGGGTGTTGGGCTTCTGGTTCTTGCCCTGCTTGTAACCTTCCACCATGTGCACCAGGATATCCTGCGCACGCTGAGTGGCATCGCCACGGTGTTCCGTGGATTCGCACTGCGCCCATGCATGTAGCACCATGGAGTAGATTTGAGAGTTGGCAATGACGGATGTTGCCCTCGTCAGTCCCACAGAATCAGCGTATCCCTCCAGCATGCGCAGGATGCTCTCGGCGGCCGTTGCGCCGCTGCGGGTGCGATGGTTTTGAGAGATGGTGCGAATGGCGGTGCTGAAGACCACCGAATCCAACGGGAAGGCTTCATGGGAGCCACGTTGGGCCTCGTCGATGGCCGACTTGAGGAGGGAGAGAATCTCGTCGATGGTGGACAGCGATTCCAGCACGCCCGTCAAGGTCCGTGCGTTGGGCTTGCTGCCAACGTGGGTGCCTTCAGCTGTGGCCGTAGCTGTAGCTGCATCTGTAGTTGTAGGAGTGAGATTGTCCGTGCTTGTGGTACCATGCGCCACAGTGCTTTCATTCGCTTCCATCGGTGATGATGACAGAGGTGGTGGCGATGATGCATCACCCCATTCTGTCTGATGGTAGCGTTGCATCTGCTGATACAGCCGCTGAACATGCATGGCAGCATCCGGAGACTTGCTCTTCGCCCAGCAGTAAATGACGATGTTGAAGCTCTTGGTGTTGGGGCGTACTTCCTTCCTCTGCCCAGCATTCGACATCATCTCTCCCAACAAACGCTCGGCCGACTCTGCGACCTCCACGGAGGCAGAACAGGAGCTGTACGCATTGAGGATGAGATCGTAGTGCAACCGCGATGTTCGCAGAGCATTGGGTTGTTTGGATTGTTTGGATTCCGGCATTTGATTTTGCTCCAATCCCTCCATGATCTCATCCTCCACAGCCAGCAACAGCGCTTCGCCATCCTTGGCAGCACGGTGGCTCTTGTGAGTCCGTGCCACATGCATCCATGCCTCCAGCAGTCGGTAGCACTCCTCGCTGTACTGCCTGTTGGGATCGCGGTTGGGTTGCTTCAGGCTCTCAAGGAATTCGTTGGTGGATGCGGACAGGCTCTGGTTGCTGGTGTTGCCGCTATTGCCACTGCTGGTGGTGGTAGTGTCAGCTGCAGTAGTTGCATCGCTGGGAGGAGTGGCTCCTGGTGCAGACGGTTGCGTGGATGCAGAGAGCCGTCTGTACGTATTCCACGTAGATGGAGCGGTCGTGATGTCAGGTGTGCCCGCGAGCGTTGCATTCCTCGTGAACGAGGAAAACGGCAGGCTGGACCTCGCCTGCACTGCGTCTCCCGAGCAGATGGCGGTCCTCGAAAGGCTGCGGAGGTCGCGAAGGTGGGAGGCAACCAACCGTCTGCAGATTGACCTCCTCATGCTGCACTGGAGACCTGTGGTGTCGTTGTTCGATTGGATTATAATGGATTGGATTGTAATGGTTTGGATTGGATTGGATTGGGCAGTGTGAAAGACAGAGAGGTGATGGTATGGTGGTGATCTCCACGTTGGTACTGATGTTGACGGTGATGTTGATGTCGATGTTAGTGGATGGTCATGTATTGTATGACTACTGCAAGCCAAGAGACGTGGAGATTTGGGTGGTGTTGGTGTGTTTGCGTGTTTGCGATGGGTGGTTCTCATTTTGTGACAGAATGCCAAGAAGTTTGTCGAAGTAGTCGATGATCCCAAATGGAGTTGCGGGAATATAGCTTTTACAGTGGTTCCTGAAAAGAAGAGCGGAGAAACGGTGAGAAGGTTCGTTCAGACTCTATCAGGATCGTTGGATTCTGACGAACATGTGCAGACAGATGGAGATCTCCATGCATGTGCATTGTTGTGGATGAATGGAACCTGGAGCATGCCTCACCAAGCATGTGTACTATTATATTTTGTTTCATGTGAAACTCTGCTGCTCTGCAGTTGTATCCGCTGAGACCATTTCTCGAAGCGATGTCCATCTCTTGACAGAAACGATTGACCTGGTCAACGCCAGCATCGGGACTGAATTTGTTGTACAACACCACATGAATTATTGGATGGTTGAGCAGGTTGAGGGGGCGCATGGGAAGAAGAGAGGAGGAGGAAAGCATCACACACTCCCGCTGCCGAATGCCGTACTCTAAAGAGACAGTGCTGGTAGTTTGAGTTTGTGTGTAGAATCTCATGGTCGAATGTCGTTCGTCTGACCACCAACCGCAACGATACAATGGTGACGTGTCTTGTCTTTTTCGCCATTTGGAAGGAAGAACTGCGTTGTTGCACAGATAACGCCTACTTCAGTCCTCTCTCTGTACCAACAACACCAACAAGCAAAAACGCGGCGATCGTCTTCGTGGAAGTTCTGCCCAACGTGAATGCAGGGAGTTTTCATGTGGACTGACACGAAGAAGATGCACTTCCTCTCACCTCGGTTGTTGTTGGCATCATCGCCATTGCCATCCTGATTGTCCTGCCACACAGCCAAACAAGACCGGCCCTGCCCACATCGCATCACATCACATTGCACCTTCTCGGATATCTATACCGAACGCACACAACCGACAGATCCGTCATGCGCTCTTCCATTACCTTCCTCGCACTCTCAGCGCTCATGTGCGCGGTGCATGGATACGGTGAGTGGTGTTGTGGATTTGGATCGTTTTTGCACGTGGTTGGATCCAAGCACGATACTGCTCCACGGAGCACCGGCAGTGCGGATGCTTCGGTGCTCCCGTCTTGTCTGCACCGACCATCTCCCACACCTCGGCACCTTTTCATCCTCATCCTCGCATCGACTTGGTGATCGCCGTTGCCATCTTGCCATCATCCGCATCCTGCGCCATATCTACTTGCCGATCTAACCACATGTCTGTCTCCTTCCACACCACGCCGGCTCATCACGCAACGGCCATACTTCGATCGCCATGCCATCACAGCTCCATCTTTCGTGCCACGCAGCCATGGCGTCGTTTCGCCAATGTCCAAGTCGCAGATCATGTCGAGAGTTAGCGCATCCACTGGCCGTTCATCCACACGCAACGACATCAAGATGATGCCAATCGGTGTCCCCAAGGTTGCCTACCGCGTTCCAGGATCGCAGCAGGCTGACTGGTGCGTTCACATTATGCAATTCACTCGCAGGCAACCAAATCGTGTACTGCATTGTGCCATTGTTTTTGTGATGCTGCGCTTGCCGTCCTGAACTTTCGTTGTCCCAGGCATCTGCAGTGGTTGCACCACCTTGTATGCTTCCTTGCTCAAACACCCGGTGATTATTGAATTCATTGCCCTCCCCTCCTGCCGCCAAATGCATCCACCATCACACATCTCGAAACGACGGCCATCACGATAACCGCAACGACGATATCGACGACGACTGTTACCGATACACGCAGGGTTGATATTTACAACCGCCTTTACAGAGAACGCATCATCTTCTTGGGTAGCGAAATCGACGACGAGCTTGCCAATCAGATCATCGGCGTCATGCTGTACCTGGACTCCGAGGACTCCTCGAAGCCAATCTACCTCTACATCAACTGCCCTGGAGGTTCCGTCATCTCGGGATTGGCCATCTACGATTGCATGCAGCACATCCAGTCCGAGGTCATCACCATCAACCTGGGGTTGGCTGCCAGCATGGCTTCCTTCATCTTGGCGGCCGGAAGCAAGGGCAAGCGACTGGCGTTGCCATCCTCGCGCACCATGATCCATCAGCCGATGGGTGGTGCCCAGGGACAGGCCGAGGATATCAAGGTCGAGGCCGGCCAGATCATGAAGATCCGCGACAACTTGGTCAAGATGTACTCCATGATGACCGGACAGACCACGGAGCAGATCGTCAAGGATTTGGATCGCGACAACTTCCTGAGCGCCTACGAGGCCATGGACTACGGTCTCATCGACCGTGTCCTGGAGTACAGCAAGGAGACTGACACCCAATTGTAATTATTGAGTGGAAAGCTTCAGTAATCTGCAATACTTTGCTCTGCGCCATGTGATTCGATGATGCCATGCGCCCATACGAGTATGCCACGATGTACGAGTGTAAGAGCTTGCCGCACAAACTGAGTGTATGTAGTTGTCATAAAGTGTACTCTCGTAGGAGCAGTCAAGGTTGTGACTTGTGCAACATCAACACAGTACTCTCCAGAGGACAAGCAAGAGGAGGGCACCATACGATTCACCTGCGCGTGGTACGCTGAAATAGACCGACAGTTGCACACCAGGAATACATCACAATGGCATCATCGCACTCGGCTCAAGGAAGACAGGCAGCACAGCACTCGCAGTTCGTGCAGACATATCCAAACGCTGACATGGCTCAACGAGGAACTACTCTGCTCCACCCCAGAGTCTAATCTTGTTGCTGCTGTGGTCACAGGTTCTATTGAAATACCATTTGCTTGTGGTATAATATTTGTTATGAGTGGTGTTATTATTTCATTGTTTTTGCTTTGTTTTGTTCATGTGGTTTGTTTTTTATGTGGCAGTGCGCGGGCGTTTCTCAGGTGAGGTGAAGTCATCATCTTGGTCCTTCTGCGCTGTTTTCATCTTGGCCATGTTGGGTGTGAGGCCGGTGGTGGCCGCTGGCACGGTGGGTGGCGGCGTGGAGCACTTGAGCTTCGTGGGCTTGCCTTCCACTCGGCGGTAGATCCAGCCCGGGATGTCCTTCTGAAGGACGTGAGCGACGAGGAGGTCCATGTGCTCGTCGCGCTCCGGACAGGAGTTCATCTTCTGGAGGAAGTCCATGATGATGGGACGGAGATTAACGTTCTCCGCCATGGGTGCAAATCGCAACGCGATGAGACAGTGTGTCTCGTGTGGGCTGTTGGCATGCTTGCGTTTCCTGGAGAAGAACTTGGCATGGGGCCATGCGTTCATCTGCGGCGTCTCGAGCGTCGAGACGAGGACACGCAGTCTGGATTCGCAGAACTGGAACCACTTTTGGAAGCTTTCGAGCTTGGTGGCACGGATGGTGACATGGAGGAAGTGCATGTGCTGGCGCAGGAAGCTGGACTTGGCGAAGAGGATGGAGGCGATCTTGTGGTTGGCACGCCTGGTCTCGCTGACGCCATCGATGCAAACCTCGTAGTCATCGTCGTACTGCTCCGGATGGAGCTGTCGCAGCTGGTCGTACTCATCCAGAGCGATGGCTGTGCGCGCGAATTCGTCTTTAATTCTGCGGAGCTGTGAGCCACCGACGTTGTAGCTGGAGTTCATGGCCGGGTAGGCCGGTGTGATGATGGGCATGAGGTGATGGCGGTCGCGCGGGTTGGCGTCCGGGTTCCAAACGGGCATGGATGGGACTCCTGGTGCGGCGTGGGTCTGGATGGGGGTGAGGGTGAGCGCCTGGGGCCACTTCCATGCAGCGAAGGTGCGGAAGAAGACGATGAGGAGCTCATCTGGCGACTCCTGCTCGGGGTAGCTCATGCAGATCCATGCAGTCATGATGGCGAGGTTGATGCCGCCGAGGAATCCGAGGACGTTCGAGTAGATGCCGCGGACGTTGGCCCATTCCTTGACGGTGCGCAACACCAGACGGAAGGTTTGTGGATGGGGCACCATCTCGAGTAGCATCTGGGTGACGCGCGCGCCGTTGAGGGAGCGCACGCCAGGTTCGTCGATGCCTTGCAAATCGGTGTCATCGATACAGTAGTGCAAATCGGTCTCGGGATCTTGCTGTTTGTTCTGCCCAGCAGAACCCGAGGCATCCGCATCCTTGCTCTCCACCGTGGAGGTGATGGGCGTGGGCAATGTCACTGGTGATGCAGGAACAGTTGCGCTGCCCTCATCGTCACTCGGGTTTGTGTCTGGAATCTTGGTTGCGAGCGGTGCACTGGCATCATCTGCGTTATGCAAGTTCCCATCGGATGCTGATTCTGCTGGAACCGAGGTTTGTGGTGGTGATGCCCGCTGGGCCTTGCGTTGTTCGTGGAATCGCCGCAGCTTGGTATCATCTTGGACGTTACCGAAGAGCAGATCGATGGACAACCCCTGGATCTTGAATTTGATGACCGGGGTGAACGCCGTGGCGATGGCGTGGATGTCAGTGCATTCCACGAGTTCCTCCAAAAGATCCACGAACGAGCCAAAGAATTCCGTTCGCGTGCAGAGATCGGCGGGGCAAACCAATAAAATGTCCATGTCTGAGTCGTGACGGTGGACACCTAATCTGTAGCTGCCGAAGGTGACGAGTGCTGGTTGGGCGCACGCATCACAACGCGAATCCGTTGCTTCGTTGTCCACGTGCTGTGTCGTTCGGTTCAGTCGGTCTTGGTGTGATTTGGAGCGGAGTCGAGCCACCCAATCGGCTACTATGGATTCAAGAATGATCAAGACATTGCGGCGCTTCATCTCGTTCTGCTCGCTGGCGCAGCATCCTTGATCCTCCAACGCCTGGCGCAGCCGATCCATGTGCCTCTTGATAACAGTTGATTCGTGGACTGTGGGACGCTTGGGAACATATACCATTCCCATTCCCGCGCCCATCCCGTTGATCGCACTGTTGTTGATGTGTGGATCGGAGAAGCTGCGTGCCAGGCTGTGAAAGCGTTGCTGCTGCTGTTGCTGCTGTTGATGTTGCGAGTGGTGTTGCGAGTGCTGGTGATGAGATTGCCTGTGATGAGAATACTGCTGCTGCTGCTGATGGCCCTGCTGCTGCTGATGGCCCTGCTGCTGATGTGCGCCCTTCCAGCTGCTGGATCGGCGCGATCGGTTGCTGCCACAGCTGCTCTTGCTCCCCCGGCTTCCCTTACTGCCTCTGCTCCCCTTGCTGCCGTTCGTGGTGATGGTCATGCTGCTTCTGCTGGTGTACGAGCGATCATCGGATGCAGACGAACTCCGTCTCGAGTACTGATGCGGCCTGGACGATCTGCTGTGGCTGGAGGTGCTGTGCTGCGACCCTCCGATGCGGTGTGGCTGCGGAAGTGGGTGTGGATGCGCTTGTGTTTGCATTTGCGCGCTGTCCCATCGTCCACCGATCACTTGCAGAGCTCCTCCGGAGGGCACGTCGCAGGCAGCGCCGCTGCTTTGCATGTTGGAGACGACGAACGAGGACGCGCTTGAGGAGTGCACCGATCTCTCGTCGTCTTGCTTGCTCCTGTACCGCAGATCCACGGGATGTTCCATGGTCATGCGTTGCTGGTTCCTTTCCTCTCCCATTCTGCTGTTGTTGTTGTCACTGACGCAATGCGTTTGTGCCTGTGTCTGTGCCTGTGTCTGTGCCCGTGTCTACTTGCGTGTGCGTCTGCGATTGCCAGCGGCGTCTTCTCCTCAAACACCCGAACGCTCCGATGATACTCAGAGGCTCACTTCTTTCCTCCGTTCCCGTGCCAATACTCTCTTGGTTGGTGGTCCGTTCCCCACTTCCTCATGCACTTCGGCGTGCGTTCTCGTCCTTGTCGGCTTTTGCGTTGTCTTTGCGTTCCCTTTTGTGCTGCTTTGGTGATGCGTTGAGGCGGTGCTCTGGGTGTGTTGGCGATGCTATGGAATAATGTGTGCGATGTGCGTGTGAGATGATGTCTCCCGCGGGTCGTTTTGTGATGATGTGAGGCCGAGGCTTTTGTGATCCGCGCCAAGTCCACGCATTGGGCGCGCAAGTATCAGCACTTGTGTGTTCCAGCGTGGTGTACTGGATCACTCTCGCGCGAGTTGTGGTGCGGCAATAAGTTTTGCTGGGTGTATCGTGAGGATTGGGAACCAGTGAGTGGGAGAAGAGGAGCAAGGCGTCCATCTGTGAAGCTCGTAAGTAGCACCGAGGCGCCCACTTCTTCGCCTCACGTTGTTGCACCGCACACAAGCTGGCCGGCCACTGTATGAAACGTCCCAGGTTTGACTTTTTTGCGTGTGTTTGCGTGCTTCTGGTTCAGCACTACTGTAACTGGCGGGGTCGACTCAACAGCAAATCCACCATGTGATGTGCATGCCAAACTTTTTCTCGGAGTGGGTTGATAGCTGGTGTGGCAGCGCGCACGTGGCTTCGTCCTATGTACGCATGGACGTACGTTATCGTACGTTATCACTTTTCATCACCGCGCTTTCCACGGGTCGTGTGGGGCACACGTTTCGTTTTTTAGCACTCCTCCTGCCACCAGCTAACTGTTTCCGTTTGGCGTCCACCAACAAAAACCGCCATCCCGCCTTCCCTTGTCCGGCGACCACAACGGAAATCCGCAACCGCGTTCGTTGTGTTCGTTCGGGTCAAATTCACTTTTTTCGTCGAACATTGCGTGACGTGTGTTGGACTCTCGGTCTCGCGTTCTTCGCCAATTGCCGGTTGGATCAACGCAGATGCTGCGTCTTGGTGTTCTCATCGAAGAACAAACGCCAGATGGGGTTGGACTCAGCGGTCGTAAAATGAAATCTCGCAAATGCAGTCATCGTTGGCGGGGCGAAGAACATGGAATAGTCATCGTGGGCGGCGCGAAGCCAAACACCTTGTTGGCGTCAGCCCCACAGCCTTTTGCTCCGTTGGGCGGAATCCACGCAACAGAACAAAGCGCCCATGACAACGAGAACGAAGGCGGCGTCTCCTCTTCTTCTTGCTCTCGTATTAGCACCACGCAAGGTGTCACGAAGGAGAAAGATCACGAGAGAGGTGCCACGATGGCAAAAAGGCATCCTCTGTCCGCGGATGCCTCTCCAACCATCTTCACACAAAACTCATCATCATCACCAGCATCCTCAGCGGAAGCAGAACAAACGTCAAAGAACCGCAAACAAACAAACACAAGCAAGATGGAGGAACCCCGCCGCAGCCGCCGCCACCGCGATGGAAAGAAGAAGAAGAAAAAGAGCGGAGTCCGCACCAAGTTCTTGATCGAATCCCTGCGTCAGGACTACTACTCGCTGCGTGACGAGAATGACCGCCTTCGCGAGATCGTGCAGGCCTACCTCCCGCGCGACACAGCCGACAACATCCTCTCTGATTGCTTCGATCTCACCTCGCCTTCCGCCCGCGTCTCCTCCATCGATGAGCTGGCCCAGCAGATGCCAGGCATGAACATCGAGGAGGGTGACGAGGAGGAGGAGTACTAGAGAGACAGAGAGCTCATGCGACAGAGTACAGAGTACGGAGCACGCACCATTGCCGTGCTACACTCACTCCACCACCAGCGAACGTCCTCGGATCTTTCCGACGACCATCATCCGCCATCGCGCAACCTCAGCAACGATAGTCACGGGGGAAGCCTTCAACGCAGCAACAAGAGACACGCTCGAGTTGAGGTGGATGAAGGCATGGCCGGTCTAGGCCGAGCCGGCCCGAGCTGAAGCATTGGCACCGGAACAGGCACAGAGAGCCATCATCTTTCTTGACACCTCCATTGTGGGTTTCTTGGTTGGTGGGACAGGGATCTTTTCTGGTTCAACGACCAGAATGACCTTTTCTCCTTTCCGATCGCAAGATGACAGGCGTCAACTCTAAAACGTGAAGCACAAGGTGTGACCCATCACATCAACGATGATCACCACCATGATCATCACCATCAACCACAACATAAAAAGCACAAACTAGAAAAATCTGCATATTACCAACCAACACTCTGGAACCGATAACGCTCCTACAGACGCCTTCCGACCTACGAGCATTCGTTCGTATAATATTACAGTTCGCACTTTACTCGTAGCCGAAAGAAGAAAGCATGCCCGTACAGATCCTCTTCGCAACAACCAGCAGCAGCCATTATCATCGGTAGTAGACCGAGCTTTGGGTGTCTGTGTTGACGCATGGTCTGTGGCGGTGTTCCTCCAAACAATCACCATCCACAACAGCCCGCCTCTCTCGTTGAAGTACGAGCGACGCGCGGGCAGAACTCAAATTGATCACCTGTCTCTCTCTCTCTCTTCTTCTTCTTCTATTTTATCACAGTATTGGGATGCGCACACAAGGTGCTCTACCCTCGCAGCATCATCATTCTTCATCCAACATGACCAAACACCACGTCCGTTCGCAACACGTACTTGATACCGTCCATCACCTTCTCGGCTTCATGCTCCATGCAGTAGTCGTCACCATGCACATGTAGCAGCATAGATCCGATCTTCGGTTCATACGCAAACGACGAGGATGATTCGTGATCATAGAATCGTGTCGCACCGCCTCGACATTCCGACAGATACACCAGCACCGTGATTGCCGTCGTGCCACTCCGTGATCTTTGTGGTTGTGTTGTGTTTACGCCATCTGGAGACGACGACGATGACACCATTGTCGCTGCATGCGATCCATCCACGTGCCGACCAAAGCTATGCCCCTTCGTGTACTTGTACACCCGGATGTTGGGATTCAATCCCATCACGGTAGCTTCACGATTGCGGTGCAACGTTTGGATGCGTCTCTGCAAGGTCGACACGATGCCATCGTTGCTGTGCTGCAAACGCTCAAAGAGACGTTGCGCAATGCAGTGCGCATCCGGCTGCTGAATGCGATAACATTCGCGTTGGGCAATGTATCGCGTCGCGTTGTGTTGCGTGTATTCGAACCAGCTGGAGTCCTCGCAGTACGCAATCCAGTTCTGGCATTCATGCAGCGTCATGAAGTTGGGGATGATCCAGACATTCGGATGATGGTATTCCGACATGGACAGCGGCTTCCGCGTCATCTTGTTGTAGCTGGCGTAGTCGTAGTCGAAGTTGCCATCCGCAGAGCTCGGCAGCGGCTTTGGCGCCTCAGCTAGCAACGAGAGCGGGAACGACACTTTGTCAGGAGGCGATGACCCGCTGGAACGATCACTTCCTTTGCCTTTGCCACTGTTCTTGCTTTTGCTTTTGCTCTTGTTGCCATTTCCATTGTTGGTGTTGCTGCCATTGCTCCCTCCATTGTTGTTTCTGCGCTTCTTCCCACCCATGACTTCTCTCTCTCTCTCTCTCTCTCTGACAACAGTTGTGCTTCGGCTTTTGCTTTGCTGCTATTCTCCTATTTTGATAGGTTCTATTCGTCGTCGTATGTCGCGTGGTATAACTGTCCACCGCAGCGTACATAGAGTGCAAGTGCGAGCTACACACATGGACTATAATACGTATGGTATGGTATCGTATTGGTACGAATGCCCAAGAAGACAGTCGTTCTTCACGGTGTCGGCCAGTTGGATCTGGCGACGTCTGGGTTTGATCATGGTCGAACCTATTTCCGCGTTGATGGTACGAGCTTTGACTCGTTCGATCCTTCTTTTCACAACCAATCAATTCCTCTGCCTCCGGCTCAACGCGAGAGGTGGAGGCAGAAACGTAGGCTTGTGATTTGCGATTGCTTTCTTAATTCTGCCCAACTCAGCTGGCACTTGCACAACACACAGACTCCGACCACCCTGCCACGCTGCAAACATGACGAAGGTTCTCGAGGAACTGGCTTCAGCAGGAAAGGCTGGTAGATCGAGCAAACGGGGCAGCACGGTTGACAATGCGTCGGGCTCTCCACCCAACGATGGTGGCGACGATTCCGACGCCCAAGATCAGACCGATCGTCAAGCATTCCCAATCCGAGATTGCGAGCAACTCTTCGCGGAACGCACCACGGTCAGCTGTGCCTTGGACCGATGCTGCGTGCCATGCGCATACAAGATCGCGTGCTTCGACGTTGCAAGGGATACCGAATTCGGCAAACCCATACCCAACCAGCGTCCGGAGATGTGCCCCAGAAGCTATGATGGCGAAGCGTCATCGCCGTTGTCGTTATCGAAACGCAGGAGAGAGACGGATGCTGCGTTGCCCTACGGATACAGACAAGGGATGAGCATTCTGACGCTTGGTGATGGCGATCTCACATTCTCGTTGGCGATCGCCCGCATGCTGCTATCGAACGGTGATGATTCCGGATCCTCATCGCACAAGAACAAGAAGGAGACGGAGGATGGCACGACGATCGTTGCCACCAGTTTTGAAGACGAGGAGACGTTGCGTCGTGTGTATCCCAACTTTCGAGCAATCCAAACGGAGTTGGAACAATTGGGTGTCATCATCCGATACACTGTGGACGCCACCGATCTGGCCACGACGCTAAACTCACAAAGTAAACAGAAGGCACAGGAGCAAACCACGTTCCCCACCAAGTTCGATCGCATCGTGTGGAACTTCCCCTGCACGGCCATTGGCAATGGTCAAGACGGACAGAACCAGCAAATGGAGCACAATAAGGAGCTGCTGCGACAGTTCGGTGCCAACGTGCAACCCTACATGAACGAGACGACGCAAATTCACATGAATCACAAAACCAAACCGCCTTACAATCAGTGGAAGCTGCAGGATCATGTCACGGCCCCGCCCGGTGCGTTGCAGTACGTCGGCAGGATCGTGTTGGATCGGTATTTGGTGGCACCCTACACACCACGTAAGGCGCTGGACAAGAAGAGCTTCCCATGCCACGATGCATGCGTGTACGTGTTCGAAGAAACGAGCAATGGAGCCATCAACAAGGGTGATGCCACGGCCTTGGCAGGATACGACGTCATTCCTGTGACACGCGAATTGATACAGCGGATACGCACCAAGTTGCAGGCGCAACGTCCCATGCAACTGAAGCAGGGACGAGCAGGATCCAAACGGCGAAAGAGATCAAGGCACAACCGCGAGCTCAATAAAGATGTTCAGAAGCGATTGCGTGGACGATTATAACGACGATGGTTTGCTGCTGCGTGGCTGTCAGATCATCTGTACGAGAATTGCGAGTCAGCGAAAGTAGGACTACCCAGCTGCTTCCCTACGACCTACGACCTACTCTACTATTCTCGTATGGGAGAATAACGAGAGTTCGCCTCTTTCTAAATCAGCAAGAGCAGAATAAGATGTTGCCTCTCTGCATAATGTAGCACTGCTAGTGGAAGCACAACTGTACTATGTAGGATCAGTTGGGGGTTACACGGCTTAGAACGTCTGCTGCGCTCCATATCCTTGCTGATACGGGTTGGCAACTGGTGCTTGGGCCTGTGGCGGTTGTGCCTGGAACGATGCTCCGTATGGATTTGCCTGCCCGTATCCTTGCGCCTGCGGTGGCGGCTGTTGTTGCTGCTGCTGCGGAGGTGGGGCTCCGTATAGCTGACCTGGCTGCGGTGCGCCGGGGTAGGCGGTGGTCGTTGGTCCGTAAGATGGCACCATTGCGCCGCCTGGGAGGGACATGGTATCGCTGAACTGATTAACTGCCGCGCCGCCTCCCTGTCCTGGGTACGACGCTGTTTCGTCGAATCCACCAGCCCCTGCTGCGTTGCCAAAGTCGAGAAGGTCCGTCGCAGACACCACGGACTGGGCGGCCTCGCGATTGCCGCCCTGGTAGCTCCTGTCATCTGGGGCGCCGCCTTGATTGGGATGCTGGGCCGGTGGGGCCCCATTCGTCGCTGGCATCGCTCGCCTCTCGCTGCTCTCTCCGCCTTGCGGGGCTGTCATTGTCGCGATCGATGCAATCGTGGTTGGCAGCAACAGAAATAGAAACAAGAGTGTTCAATTGGGAAAATAGATGAGAAATGTGAGTGATGGAAAGAGCCTCCATTCATGTATCCGCTTCACAAATCGTCGTACGAAAAAAAGACAATGGCAATAACAGCAATATCAACAGCAATAACAACGACGATGACACGGCATGACGCAAAACAGCACAACACAACTTACAGAAGCCTTGTGGGAGGCTGTAGTTGGAGTATGGCTGACCTCCAGCCTCGACACCACGGTTGTCTCCATCGGCGCCGTAGCCGCCTTGGAGGTTGGGGTTGTTCTGGCGCACGGCTCCTGTGGCACGCACGCCACCCTCCAGTGGCGTGTTGCGCATGCACTGGACGATGGTGGCGCGCATGGCATCCACCTCCTTGGGATCGTAGGAACCAAAGGCGGCCGCGATGGTGGGTCCGTAATCCATCCAGCGCTCGAGCTTGAACTGGCGGACCATCTTGTTGCCGTAGGGTTTGGAACGGCATTGCGTGACCTGGTATCCGCGAACGTTGGGTTTGTAGAGGTCATGCACGAAGTTGACGGCGAGCTTGATGAGGAAGTTGCGCTGGGATTGGCTGAGGTACGGGTTGTTGAGCCAGTCCTTGAAGTCGGTTTCGGTACGGAACCACAGCATGGTGTGCGAGCCGTATTGGATCCAGAAGGCCTGCTTCCACTTCTTCATGACGATGGTGCGGAAGGAGATGCGGGAGAGGATGTAGCCGGATCTCTTGACCAGTTCTGCCTTTGGCAATGACGATGTTCCTTGGGCGGTTCGGGCCAGCTCCAAACTGTACTTGTTGCGAGCCTGTTCCCCCACACTGAGCTTATTCTCGTTCGCCGACACCATCGCGGTGGAGTCAGCACCCGGGTTGCGCTCCGAGTACGGGCTGCTCAATGAACTTTGCTGCTGCTGCTGCTGTGCGGACGGTCCATCCGGTGTGTTTGGCTGGTAGCGTGGGCGGTCCATGGCATCCCCACCGTTCTGCGAATACGAGGCGCTGCGCATGGAATCAGCAGCAGGTGCTGGGACCGGTGGCATCGGTGCAGGAGCTGGTGGCGCCGGTGGAGGGGAGCCGACTGGGATTTGGGCGCTGCCCCAAGGATCCGTCATGGGGTTCGCGACGGGCGCTGGTGGTTGGACCTGCGGTGGTGCTGGCGCTGCCGTCCATTGGTTGGCGTTGGGGTTGACGGCCGGCACCAGAGCACCGCCTGCGGGTTGCTGCGGCACGGCATTGGCGTAGGGGTTGGTCTGCTGCTGCGAGACCACGAGCGCACCACCTCCAAATGGGTCGGCGGGTGCTGCAGCGGGTTGCTGGTGCTGCTGCTGGTGGTGGTGGTATTGCGGAGACGGCGCTCCGAATGGATCCGCCGGTGCTGCGGCAGGCTGCTGCACGGATGGGGAGGACATCATGGGATCGAAGCTTGCGACGGACTGCTGCGGACTCGCCATGGAGCTGGCGGCAGGTGGCTGCGGTTGGCCTGGCATCATGGCGCCTCCAAAGGCCGCGGCGGGAGACTTGACTGGAGTTCCGTAGGCCGCTGGGGACTGCGTCGGCATGGGCATTTGACCGAACGGATTGGCCTGTGCCTGCATGGGCATCGGCTGCTGCATCATGGTCCCTGGCGTGGATGGCGCGGGTTGAGCTGGTTGGGAATGTGGGCTTGGTGCCGCAGCAGCCATCTGCGGCTGTCCGAAGGGCATCCCATTTTGCTGGGGCGCTGGTGGTGGATACTGACCAGGAGGCATGCCCATGCCCATGCCGGGTTGCTGCTGTTGCGGAGGAGCCGCACCGAACGGGCTCTGCTGTTGCGGCTGCTGCTGCGGTGGGGGCGTGGCTGGCACAGGCGGAGCGCCTGCTGCCTGACCGGCGAATGGATCGAATGGGTTCCCAGACATCCTGCGAGTTCTCTCTGTTTCTCTTTCTTCCTTGTTTGCTTGGCTTCGGATTGTGCGCTGTTGCTTGATTGATTGATTGATTGGTTGGTTGAATCGATCGTTTTGTAGTTGAGTGACTAGCCGCGGTTGGTTGACTTTGCTTCCGATGCTTCAGGACGGCTGCGGCGGAGCAAGGGTATGTATGACTGCTCTTCGCGGCTCTCCTCAGATGTCTGTGTGGAATCCTTTCGGCTTTGGTTCTTGATTCTTGGTCTTTCGTTTTTGGTGTTGTTGTGTTGGATGGCGCGATGTTGGTTGTGCGCTTCGCGGCATTGCGCGGTTTTCCGAATTGCGGTGATGTGTTGTGGTTGCTTTTGCGCTGTTGTGGTGGATTCGCGGGCTGAGTGCGCGAAACAAGCCGTTGGGTCGCGGCATTTTGTACGGAATCCTTAATGCGGTAGTTATTTGGCGGTTAACTTTCATTCGTGATCAAGATTCTTTTTGCACGATTCGATGACCGGAAGTATCTCTTCCGAACCAAGAAGATGCTCCGATGGAGTCTCCTGAGAGAACTGGATCCGCATCCGCAGCCTGTGAGATGGACATGGTCGTTTCCGATCCAAGTTCCAGCTCCACCCCGCCTCCAGTTCGTGCGACTACAAGATCTTCCAATACCATAGGCAGGCAGGCGCAAGAGCGCAGTCCCAAGCGTATTCACAGCTGCGAAGAGATGGCATGCCATCAGATACAATGCTGGCTATGCTTTGCATTGCTTTGATCTCCCATCTCTCCTGGGCACGCGTACACTTGAATTGTATTAGAGTATCTGCGTTCACTTCTCTTGGTTTGTTTGTCCACAAGTTCAATTGCCTGGATGCAATCGACTTCAAAATATCACGATATTCGCACAAGCATGAAGCAGCCCACGCTGCGCTGCTTCGTTCTCCCTGCCGCTCTCCCTGCGTTCCTCCCCGATTTACTTCGTCGGTGTCAAGCACGCGAGCTCTCTTCTTCCACCTCCATCTCCACTTCTTCCCGATTCTCTTCATCCATCCCCTTCGATGCACCACTATACTCGTATATTGACGTTTAATGATGATGGTCTTCCACGATCTTGGATAGAGCTGGTGCGCACTGCAACGGCACGACCGGCGCGCCATGGGTGCTGTCGTAATCGCCCTGCTTGATCTCGTACATCGTCTCGTCTTCGTTGCCGCGGATCCACGGGTGGTTCTGCGCCTCGCGCACCGTCATGCGCTCCTCCGGGTTGGGCTTGGTGAGGGAGGAGATGAAGAGCGTGGCCGATTTGGGGAGGTCGGCCGTGTCACGCACGCGGAACGGCGGCTTGGGGTTGCTCTTGGATGACGACGACGAGTCGACGTTGCCGCCGCCGAAGCAGCAGCAGCCGACCTCCACAATCTCGTCCTCGACTTCCTTCGTGGTGTGCTTCTTCATGTACTGGGATATCGTGGAGTTGGGTGGGACGCCGGTGAGGACCACGCGCAAGGTCCAGCCAACGGAGTAGGCGTCGACGATCATTCCGTAATCCGCGACGCACTCGGTGAGCGCGGCGTTGCGCTTTTCAAAATCTTCGGTGGTCTTGTTGCGCAGCTTGTGCTTAATTTCTGGCGCAGCGTACGCCTTGGTTCCGAGCGCGCTCATGGACCTCATCTTGGTGCGCGTCGTGGATTGTCTGGACGCGGCGCCGCGCTTGCCACGCGTGGTGGGAGGTGGATGGGAACGGCCCGTCGGGCTGCCCTCCTTGATGGGTCTGTTCTCGTCGACGCCCTCCAACGCCGAGACGTGCGACGTGCGTCGCTTGGTCGTCTCCTCCTGGATGGAGACCCTTCTCATGGCGGCAGCGGCCTGCTCCACCAGCGCCATGTCATCCGATCCATCATGATCGGAATCGTTGTCGCCATCGGGGGCAGCACCGTTGCTGTTGCTGTTGGTGTTGATGTTGTTGTTGCCATGTCCGGAATCCATGCCCGCGAGCATCTTGGCGATGTTCTTCTTCTCGAGCAGGACGGAGCCTCTCATGGGGGCCTTCTGCTGCTTGTACTCCTTCTCCTCCAGCGCGCGCGCGAATCCAAAGTCGACCACCATGACGCGCCATTTGTTCCTGTCACACTGCTTCTGCGCATCGTCGTCGTCGCTCCATATCGAGTAGTCCATGGAGTAGTCGTAGTAATCCGTCGGCGGCAGCTCCGTGTTCTCCAATATGCAGTTGGTCGGCTTGATGTCTCTGTGCAGCACTGCGCGTCCGTGCAGGTAGCTGACGGCCGATATGAGCTGCCTCGACACCAGCCTTGCCAACGGCAGACCCAGAGCACCTCGCTTGCTGACGACGCGCTGCAGGTTGGGACCGCGAGCCAGCTGCAATGCCACCAACCGCGACGTGTCCTTGTAGACGGGGAAGGCGCGGATTAACCGGATGACGTAGGGATGGCGCAGCTCGCTGAGGATGGAGATCTCGCGTTCCGCGTAGACCTTCCCCTTCTCCTCCTTGATCTCGATGTTCTTGAGGGCGACGTACTCGTCATCGAGCTCGTCCATGGGCTGCGTCATGCGCTTTCCCATCCAGACCAGGCCGAACGAGCCGCGTCCGAGCACCTCGATGCGTTCGTACATCTCCTCGGCCTCGTGGGGCCAGTCTTCTTCGTGAAACATGGCTGGGTCGGCCATACTGTTGCTACGCTGCTTCACTACTGCACTACTTCACTACTACACTGCCAGCAATGAATGCTCGAAAGAGGATGTGCTGTCCTTGGATCGATGCGTACGTGTACGTGTATGTGTATGTGTATGTGTGTACGTGTGTATGTGTGGTATGTGTGGTACGTGTTGTGGTATGTGTTGTGCAGACAACTCGTGGTGTTTGCAGGGTAAGAGGGTGCAATGATCGCGGGCTTGGCAGAGGAGGTGTTGGAGGCTTCTCACTCTGTGCTGTGCGTGGCTTGGTCGGAGCAAAGCAAGCAGCACCAGTCGTTCAGGTACTCTGCTCTACGTGCGCTCTATGCTCTATTCACCCGTCTGCTTCTTGCTGATGTCGTGTTGGCTTTTGCGACAGTCTCGGATCTTCGAGTTCTCGTGGTGTGGATTGAGGCGGACGAAACGGGACGAAGCCAAGCACAAGAGGCAACGTGACGATGGTTGGTTGTTGGTTGCTGGTTGCTGGTTGTTGGTCGTTGGCTGGTCAGATGATGCTGATGGATACAGGTCCTGGTTGGAGGCGTCGTTGTTGGGACGATTTGTTGATCTCTTGGCTACGGATACGAGCTGTGGGCGCACTGTGGCGCGTTTGTTGGTGCTTTCGGTGATGTCTCGGTCAATCAAGGGTGCACGGAAGAGTTGCCTCCTCTCGGATGGGAACAGGGCAAGAACCTGAAGGTTCCAGGGAACACCTCGCTGGTTGCTGTTGTGGAGTCCTTTGTCGCTGTTCTACGCAGGCTTCGCCGCTTTGGAATCTCGCTCTCTTTGTGTTTTCGGCGCGTTTCCCCGTTCTTCCGAATCTGTCTTTGTCGTGTGCGGATTGCCCACCAAGAGAAGGGAATCGAAGATGTGACAAATTATTGATTGACGAAATTCGTGCCTGTCACGATGACCAATTTGCTTTAATTGGTATAAGAGTATGGTTAAAACGAATGCACAAGAACAGAAGATAGTCCCCAAAAACTCGGACTTCAAAATCTTGAAAACCAGACACAACAACAGCGACGGCATCATTTCACCATGGACACGCACATCAATGCCAACATTCGTCTCTCCACGCATTGCGCATGTGTACACTCGGAACTCTTTTGCAGGATACGAGCACTTCGCTATCCAAGAGGAGCATCGGCATCGGCAAGGACCAGCGCCAGCAACAAGCATCAACAACGACGACACCAACCGCACTTCCGAATCCCCACGCGAGCATGAGGATGCAACGCTCCAAATCGATGTGGGCCTCCATTGCTTTGTCCGTGTTGGTGCTGACGCCTGTTCTGTCATTTCAGCCACATTTCGGATCGCGATACCAAGGCAGAAGTTCACACCACCCACAGCACTCGGTCCAATGCGCGAGCAGTTCGTCGCAGCGGTCCGCCTTCCTCATTCATGCGCAGCAAAGGTTGGCAAGAACACGGCCACTCGTGTCAGCAACAACTGCAACATCGGTATGTCTGTCTGCCATCAATGAGGAAAACGCAGACGGCAGCAGCGACATCGATGACAGCCTCCAAACGTTCTCCCAACAGGAGATGGAGCAGATCATCATGGACCTGTCCACCATCAAGGACGACGAGGAGCGCCGTCAGCAAGTCTCCAACTTCCTGCAGCAGCAGCTGACGATGTCGTCCGACTTTGCCAAATTGTTCGATTCCACCTTGATTCAGATTGGTCAGAAGGTGCAATCCAGCCTCGCTGCCTCGGCCTCCGCCAGCAACACCAGCAGCGGCGAGTACCAGGAGTCACAGCTCTGGGCCTTCGTCGACATGATGGTGCAGTCCAAGACCATATTCAAGAAGCACCAGCGAAGTGATGCGCTGATGCAGACACGCAAGGATAGCGAGCAACAACACCAGCACGACGAGGAACAGGAACAGCAGAAGACGAAGGATGACGAGCAACAGGAGGATGTCTTTCAATAAGCAAAAACATGGGCAAACAGGCAACCTATTACAACGAATTGCAACGTGTTGCATTCTTAATTCAATCGACGATAGACTGGAAATACAATATCTTACTCTAATTTTATATTCAACTGAAGAACTCAGATGGATTCGAGGCAAATCAGATCGGCGAATTGAAATGTCACCCACTGTGCTACCCTGCGCTGAATGAATGAACGAATTGATGAATTGCTGAAACCAAGCCGCCGCCTGTGCTGATAGTAGAGTAGGTGCAACGCCCTTCTCTACTTTTCTGAACGATGGAGCCGCCTGAGGTGCTGGGTGAGTAGGAGCGGTCGGTATGAAAGATGGAGGCCCCATGAAGATCCGCATTGGGATGCTCTCTAGAGTGCTTTGCCTTGTAGTCAGTCATGTACACAAAGTATCCATGATTGGACTCGTGTGATCGACTACGCACCAACCAAAACACAAAACACGAAGAAAAGAGGAAAACGAGGCCCACCATGACGCAACGATGTTGGTTGCTTTTGGTTGCCGCTTTCTATCCTCGTTCGCGGCACAGGTCCACAACAGACCAAGCAGCCACACCTTGCTTACCTGTCCGAGTAGCGCCATACGTCGGCAGTGATCAGGAACACAGACAACCAAATACATACGTGCACGTAGAAGAACACACACACATACACATACACATACACCCGCTAGGATTGCACGTACTCTACACGCTACGATGGGAGCCAGAAAGAAGCGACAGCACAAGGAGCCGGAAGAGGTGGAAGAAGATGAAATGAGCGAAGAAGTCGACAATCAGGAAGAGGAAGAAGACAGCGAGGACGAGAGTGAGGATGATAGTGAGGATGACAGCGACGACGATGAGCCACAGGGCGATGTGACTGCTGTTTTCAAGGGCATCGATATGGATGATGACCATGCTGATGATGGCGATGATGGCGACGACAGCGATGACGACAGCAACGATGATAATGACAATGATGACGTTCCATCACTCGCCAACACGAATCGTTCCGAAGCATTGACGTTTGATCTGCGAAACCTGCTGGCTTTGAATACGCATCAGATCGCCAATGCATCGCTATACACCAGCAAGGCCAGGAAAGATGATGGCAGCATCGAAATTCCATTGAAGAATGCGGAGTTGACAATCAATGATGAATTCCTTCTGGAGAAAGCATCGGAGGGTTGCGCCAAATTGATCGAAGCATTGTGGAAGCTGCCGATGGAACAGAGCGATGCCGGCCCAATGGTCACCTTGCCGACATACGATGAAGTGCGCTTGCCAAGATCACTGGTGCGTACTACCAACGACCTTGCCATGCCATGCATATCTGTGTTGTGGCTCTCGGGATCTTCTGCACTATTAACTTTCATGTGGTCAGGTCTCGACTTGTGCTGCATGTCTTCTTGAATGATGAGAGCGTTGGGCATAATAAGGCCTTTCACTCAATCATCTTCTACTGCATCCAGAAATTCTTGTTGGATGCATTCGGCGTGGCGAATGAGCTTTTCATCACATGGCACACCAACATGTCATGGCATCTCTCCTTCTGCAATCTGTGCCTCTAAAATCACTCACTCACGCCACGTGACAAATCACAACACCGACATACTCTGCTCTACTCTCTATCCTCGTACATTGAATGTAATCTCACTTGACCCTACATCAATAGCCACCACCAGCACCCAAACAAGAAACGAAATGGGAGCAATTCGCAAAGGCCAAAGGAATTCCGCTCAACAAGGAGAAGCGATCGCGTAAGGTATTCGACGAGACAACCGGCGAATGGATGTACCGCACAGGATACCAAAAGGCAAATGATGATTCTCGCTCATGGCCCATCATGGAGGTTGGTCCCAACGATGACCCCTTCGCCGATCCATGGGAGAAGATTCGGGATGAGAAGAACGCACGCAAGAACAAGAACATGGAGAGCCGCATGCGCAACGCAGAGCGTGTTGGCGAATTGAACAGAGGCACGACGAACCGTACCATGAAGAGTATAGATCGCAAACGGAAGGCGGGCAAGGAAGGAGGCAATGCAGACCGGGATGCGCCCTTGCCAACCGGCGTGCCGGTGGATCTCAAGCAATCCAACCAGGGCATTAAACTGCGCGGCAAGGACTCCACCATCAAGGCGCTGATGGCGACGCAGCGATCCACGGCGTCGCTGGGCAAATTCGACAAGATGCGGGAAGGCGAACCAGAACGCAAGAAGGCACTGTCCAAGCTCAAGAAGAGAAAGCTGCAGCAATCCACAGACCGCAAGGTCGTCACGACGGAGGGCGAACGCGGTTTGAAGATTCTGAATTCGGTCATGAATGGTGGTGGCGCAGCCAAGGAACGGGCACGCAAGAAGGGTGCATTGGCCACAGGAGAGACAGCTTACGATTACGAATACAGCGACGGATTGGGCGCATCATCATTCCGAAAGAAGAAGGCAAGTCGACACTGTTCTACGAGTATTGCTGTTGCCGCTGTGATTTCGATTGAGTTGCTGCACCCATTGTTCACTGCATTTTTAGCATCATTCTCACTCTTTGCGCAACCTTCCACCGTACTTCGTGATCATGAAATACATTCCACTGCTCGACTCCACTCTACTCACTCTATTCTACTTTGTCGACAGGGACGTGCTGGTGCCGGAAAGCTCAAGAAGTTGACAAAGAAACGTGCAGCGTAGCCTCAAACCAAATGAGAGGAAGCACTCTGTCATTCCAGTACCATGAGAGTAATCGTAGAGCAGAATAGTTGAATGGCTTCAACAAGCGGTATCGCAGATCATGGCCCTTACGAGTGCAATGATTGGGTCACAATGATTACAAATAGTACTATGTGAGCCATTATATTATACGTCTCCGCACTCTCTCTGGGTAACGTGGGTAGTGCTCTGTTCAAGTACGAGTAGTGCGCTTTGCTCCGCTCTGATCCCGTTCTGACTCTATACAATCTCTGCCTCAGTATCGTGGGACATGATGTTCGATGCATTCGTGTAGACGTTGTCGCCGTTCTTGGCCTTCTCCTCCTCTTCCAGCAAGATGAGACGCAGGCGTTGGGCTCTGTTTTCGCGGAAGTACCATGCCACCCCAGCCAGCATAATGGTCGTCACCAAAAGCCAGGCGATGGTGTTGAGCAGGAGGCTGTTGTACGGCATGACGCCTTCCTCGACGTTGCCTTGGTGTTCCTCAAGGTACTTGCCCCACGACTTTTCGACGTATACGTTGATCATGAGGAGCACGGCATCGAACGTCCCGTGCAGGAGCACGGCCGGGAGGATGATGCGGCCGACACCGATGCGATGTTTGTTGACAGTGGACAGCTCGACGAACTTGCGGTTCATGTTGACGCTTTGCATGGCGGCCGCGAGGGCGTGCACGGGAAAGAGGGAACGGAAGAGGAGGATGGCCCACTCATCCAGGACCGCGCTGTTGCGATCATCTATCGATGCGTCGGTGCTGCTTGCGCCGCCGAGAAGGAAGACGTACAGGAAATTTTCGGCGCACGCCAGTCCAACTGCCACGCAGATCATTCCGGTAGTGACGGCAGCGGCACGTTGGCGGTGCGTGCGTACGTCAATCTCCTCCTCTTCCAAGGCTTCATCGTCATCGGGGCCTTGTCTGCTGCGATGCGATGCTCGGGAGCTGCCACTGACGGACACGTCGTCGTTCATCATGTTGGTCTTTTGCACCTGGTGGGAGCTGAATGGGTACTTGACGAGACCGCCTTCCACAGCTCGGTCGTCGTTGTCATCGGCGTCCAGGCCTGTGAGGAAGAGCAGGTCGGGATGCTCGACGCATCGGAAGGTGTAGTACTTGCAGAGCTCTTCTGTCATGGCGGCGACGATGAAGGCATTGAGCAGCTCGCCCACAACCCACAGCAAGTAGTAGTTTCTGGAAATGAGGGCCTCGAAATCATCCGGAAAGATGGCGCTGCCCAGGTTGAAACCCATCCAGATGATGGCGCCGATGAAGTTGACCGTGATGCCTTCGAAGAGGAATGCGGAGGGCATTGCGATCACGAACCCAGCCGCGAAGAATTTGATGACCGCATCTAAACTCAGATCGCTCTTGTGGAATATCCAGTAGGCGACGAAGATGACTGTGAAGCTTTGGAAAAATGTGGCTATCAGCACCACGGCATCGGGCCAATCGAAGGCAGAGTTGGGGTTGAAGACGAGGCTGATGATGATGGCCGAGCAGCACACGAAGAAAGTGGCAAGAATGTATCTGCTCAGGCGGCTCAGAGCATGGAAGTGGGGCATGATGCCCGACTTCTTTCGCGACTTGCCGAGCCATCCCAACCGCAGATCGTTGACGACCTTTTGGTACTCCTGGAAGGGTTGGTGCGTGATGAAATCGATGCGCTGGTACCTGGTGGGCACCAGCAGTCGGATCTCGCGCGCTTCTTGGGCCAAAGCGCATATCGACAGACACTGGCACCAGCACTTGCAGAGGAGCCCGCAGCAGCATGCCAGGAGGCCACTGAAAAATCGTGCGACGAAGTCATCATGACGCTGCCTCTTCTTCTTGTGCACCACCCCCACATCCGTGACTTCCACATCGTCATCGACTTCGTACTCTTCCGCAGGTGGATCGATGGGGTAGCATCCGCATAATGTGTGGCTGCAGGCACCGTCGAATTGGTCTTCCCTGGTGTCATGAAACGCAACGCGCTTCGTCTCCAGCCCTGCCGATGCGTAGAAGAGATGATCCTCTTGGGCACGCGCTCTGACAATGTAATACCTCGTCCTCATTCGACGTCTGCGTCCAAGAATGCCCAAGACGATGAGGAACGCGATGAAGAGGGAGAGTCGCAATGTGCTGCCCAGATCGAGCGTGTAGTCTGCATCGTCCTGGTCAAAATCAGCCTGTTGCTGCAGTTTTCTGTTGTTTTTGTTTTTGTTATTGCCCTGTTCAAGATGACGATTGGGATTCCATTCCGTGGACTCTTGACGGTTCCATTCGGAGGAAAGATAATCAGATGCCGGTGCCCACAGCGCATCATTCATATCTCTGACTTTGAAGATGCCAACCTTGGGATGCCATGAACTTGGAGGGTAGGCCTCTAGCTGAGTTTCCGCCGCATATTCTCGAAGGAGTCTGTTGTCATCGTCTGCGCCGTAATATGCCGCGTAATCGTCATTGACTGCGCCGTCGTCATTGTTGTTGGCAGCATCGTCATTGTTATTGGCAGCGTCGTCATTGTTATTGGCAGCATCATCATTGTTATTGGCAGCATCGTCATTGTTATTGGCAGCATCGTCATTGTTGTTGGCAGCATCGTCATTGTTATTGGCGTCGTCATTGTTGTTGTTGGCGTCATCATTGTTGGCGTCGTCATTGTTAGCACCATCATCATTGTTTTGATTGGCAGCAGCATCATCGTCTGCGCCGTAATATGCCGCGTAGTCATCATTGGCTGCGGCGTCGTCGTTGTTGTTGGCATCATCGTTGTTGTCAAAGTAGTCATCATTTTGATCATCATTGTTGTTGTAGTTTGCATCATCATTGTTGTTGTAGTATGCATCATCCTGATTCTGGTTGGCATCGTCGTTCGCGATGGCATCATCGTTGGCGTCTTGATCTTGCGCGTCGTCGTAACCATTGTTGTCGTAACCATCATCACCGTCCACAGAATCCTGCTGCTTCCAATCATCGCCGTAGTCGTATCCTTCGACAAAGTTCCCCGCGAGCGACGTGGATTCCGAATTGTTGCCAAAGCCAAAGATGATGAAGGTGAGGAAGATGAGGACCACAGTGAGGAGGAGGGCGTAGGCCACGATCCGACTGGGCAGCGTGCGACGAGCATGCGCTTTGCCCCATCTGACTCCGCGACGGTCATTGCGGATTTGCAGGAGGTATTCCGTGCGGTTGGACAGCACGAGACCGAAGCATCCGATGCTGGCGCAGACGAGTGATTCGTCTAGGAAGAGAGATTGGACGGAGGTGGAGAAGCCCCTGTAGCGCAGAATGGTGCGATCGGCCAGACTGAGGCTGCTTGTGAAACCCGATTCGGAATCGTGCGATCGCACCCTCCGGCTGGGGAAGCCGGATTCAGTGGTGTCATCGTAGGAATCCTCCGAATCTTCATCGTCGTCCATAGCATGCGAGGAGAAGAAGAGCCTGCCGCTGATTCTGCTGGCGTGGCTGCTCTTGCTGTCCACGGAGAGCTGTCTGGCTTTGCGATCGAGGCGCTTGCCGGGCTGCGGCGGATTCTTGCCGGTCGATTCCGCAGCACCGGCAGTTGCTGTGGCAGCCCCGGCAGAGGTCTTCTTGGACGTCGTCTTTCTTTTGTCCGTCTTTCCTGATCTCCCCGCCTTCTGAGACTGCTGCTGCGCCGTGGTCCTCCTGGGTGACGCAACGGCCTGCTGGAGGAGACCATCGAGCACATCGCTGCCGTGGCGTTCAGCTGGGGAATCTGCGGCGGGGCTTCCACGGCCTGCCGCTCTCCTCCTGCGCTGCTTGGAGGCAGACGAAGTCTTCCTGGGGCTCTTGCCGCCACCTTGCGAGCTGTCGCGCTTGCCTGGTTCCTTGGAGCTGGGACGGCGGAAGAGGGATGTGATATTGCCTGTCAGGCTCTTGTGCTTTGGAGGCGATGTCACGAACTCGTCCGCTGTTGGGCTTGTTGGGCTTGTTGTGCTGGAACTTGTGTTTGCGCTGGCATTGACGCTGGTGTTGGCGCTGGCATTGGCACTAGCATCGACAGAATCGAGCGATGGAGGGATGTAGGGACTGTCAGTGGATGGCAAGTCCGAAGACGAATCTCTCTTGCCCTTCTTTCCCCGGCGTTTGTTCTTTCCACCTCCAGACGAAGACATCCTTCTCTTCTCTTCACTGTCTCTGTATTGTGCTATTGTGCTATTGTGCTATTGTCCTTCTGTACTTCTGTATGATGGAGGTGACGTACAATGTCGTGGATCGATGGATCGATGAATGAGATGAATGACCTCAGCAATCAATGCGATGACAGAAATGATGCAGAGCAATGATCAATGCAACGATCAATGCAACGATCAATGCAACGATCAATGTGATGGCCGTGAACACGCACGAACTGTTCTCTTTGTTGGTGATGTGCTGATGTTGTGGTGAATTGCAATGTGTCGTCCCATTAATGCTGCACTGGCAGTATACTATACTACTATACGAGTGCTCTGCGAATGCTTCCCACGAAAGATTCAAACCCAAGAGAGTTCCTGTTTCATGTCTCGCTTCTTTGCTTCCCTTTTTTCGTCCTCACCTCCAATTGCGTTGCGTTGCATCGAATTGTGTTGTGTTGTCTCGCATCGCATTGGCTTCGTTCGCAAGATGCACTTCGCGGAGAGCAACACGACACTTCGTGGTTGTTCATGTGTGGTGTTGCGTTCTCGCGCAATTCGCCGACTCCAGAATCCAACCTCCCTCCAAAAGATGCGATGCTTGGCTGCACTCAGTCTTATCAACGGCGAGGACTTGTCACACCACTGTCGTAGAACAATAGTGAAAAAATAAGTCGCTTGGGCATCATTCATGCTTGATTATTATTTACAAAAAAATCATCCCTATTTGTGAATGTCACGCTCGCAGCTGTCACGCCGCAATCTTGGCGACTGTTCGCGCATGTCGCGACGTCCGTGAATCCGTTGCACCATGTGGGTTTGTTGATCTGGCGAAAAGTTGATGTGGACTTGAAAGGGACTAACTTGTGTCGTACAAGACATGAGACAGATACATATGTGACACGGATATGCACGTTCAAACAACACAGGTTTCGCACAGTCTGATTGGACAGTTTCTGGCGAAACACGCTCAAACAAGATTCATTGTTTCAGGACTGGGGTACTTTCATAGTTCCATGGGATTTTCAGTCTTCTCCAACACGGAGAGAAACAGCGGTGTATCACCGACACGCAGGCCTTTTGAGCGTCAGCTGCGGTGGCATCACGATCACGCCGCAGTGAAAGAGTTGCGGTGTGACTTGGACAGGCTGAATTTCATCAACCAACATCTGGGAGCTCCAACACTCGCTCGTATTCAGCTCCCTGGGTATCGACAGAGAGACCAAGAGCAGGCCAAGAGCAGAGAGAAAGGGCAACACCAGCAACGGCAACACCAGCAACGAGGAAGACGAAGCTGACATCAAGGGTGCTCCGCGTCTGCGTCTGCGTCTGTGTATGCGTCTGTGTATGCGGCTGCCTCTGCAACCATTCTATCATCAGAGAAACAGAGACCCCATTCGAATTGACCACCTGGCTAACTGCGAGAGCGGCGCCAACGAGATCACCCAGAGAGGTTCAGACCTTGGTGATCGCCGAGGGCCTCAGCGCGTGCACTCGGACGATCGGAATGGACAAAGGGGCGTCCTGCAGCAACCACACCACAATGGACAGCGACGACGAGCCGCCGCCGCTGCTGGAGGAGCAGGAGGAGATCATGGAGGTCCTCACGCCGGGAATGATGGACGTCTCCGGATGTCTGCACTGCCACGTCGACTGCGCGGCCATTCAGGTTCGATGCGACGAATGCCAATCCTTCATCTGTCAGTCATGTCACTGGTGTCATGAATTTCAGGCCAACCACGAGATCAGGGTCTGCGACCGATGCGATGCCTTCTACTGCCGATCGTGCGACGAGATGGATCAGTGCGAGGATTGCGGGGAGGTCGTCTGCGCCTCCTGCTCCACCCTCCTCAGCTGCAAGTTCTGCGGATGCGGTCTCTGTGAAGAGTGCGCAACAGCCTGCGGTCGGTACGTCAACAACTTTGCATCTTGTGTCAAGCCTTTCCGTCACTGCGACTATACTCTCTATGTCTTGCAGAATGCTATGTTATACTTTGCGTTGCGTCTCTTCACGTTGCGTCGCTTCATGTTGTGATGAACATCGATATCAACATCAAACGTCAGTTTCAACATCATCTCATTCCATCATCAACCATTCTTCGTCTTCTTCTTTCGATATGCATGGATCAACTTCTCCACTTTGCGGATTGACGGATTGGGGATCATGTATTACACTGCGATGGTGCTTGTCCGCCTTACTCGACCCCTCATTTTCACCTTTCAACGGCGTCGGCGGTATGGTCTACCCTTCGAATGAAATCGTATCAACTCAATTCAACTCAACTCAACTTGATGTGGCGTCTCAAACGAAACCAATTCGCAATTGGGAAATATGCCACCGCTGGTGCCTGCGCCTTGATCTGGGGAAAATGTTGTATTCAAAATGGGGACGGCAATACGCATCGGACTCCATTCCACGATGAAATGCACTGAATTGGATCATCGGGTTTCATTGTATTGCGCTGCATTGGATTCCATTGCATTGCATTGCACGGGACGGCCGACAACTCATGTCTGGACAACTATCGAACGCGGAATCAAACCAAACCAAATACGACAACTCGAACAGATGTGGCATCGTGCTCTGCAGCCGCGACGCGAAGTTTGCGGTCGACTGCGATACCTGCCGACTTTCCTACTGTTTGGTGTGCTTGGCGTCCGGCAGCAAAGATCCCTGCGTGCGATGCGGTCACCGCCCGTCGAAGAGGATGGAACAGCTGGTGCATTTGCGCTTGAAGAGCATATACAAGGCCTTCACGCAGACATCCAACGGCCAAGCCAACGTACCCAACATACCACCCAAGTCCTTCGCCATGGGTTCGCCACACAATTCAGACGATGAAGATGATCCAAAGATGCTCCTCAAAGCCGCGACGGCAGCAGCGTCGTCAGGATCCAAACAATTGCCCAATGTACCGCTCGCATCCGCAGCATCCAACGCCATTATGCGACAGAATGCCAATTCGCATCCAGCGCACAACCAGCATCAGCATCAACATCATCACAATCAGCACGCTAATCAATATCATCATCAAGCCAACACGTACCACAATCAGTATCACCATCAAGCCAACACGTACCACAATCAGTATCACCACCAGCAACACCATCGCCATCACCACCAGCAACATCAGCAGCATAGCCAGCATCAGCACGACATTGCCGCCAAGCAAATGATCGACAGGTATATGCAGGAGAAACGGAGGGCGGACGCAGCTGCTGAGGCTCTGCTGGCAGAACTCGACGAAGAGGAAGAGGCTATCAAATCGAAAAAGTCAAAAAAGAAGAAAAAGAAAGAACGGCAGCAAGCGCGCAAAGATGAGGAGGAACGCAAGAAGAGAGAAGAGCAACAGGCGGAGCAAAGGGCAGTGGAACAGGCTGCCGCAGCAGCGGCTGCTGCAAAGGCCGCGGCGAAGACGTCGAATGCGAATCACTCAGACCATGCGGACCAACAACAGCAACCGAAGGGATCATCCAAGAAGTCAAAAAAGAAGAAACACAAATCCAGAGCCAAGAATGGAGTGAACAAATCAATGGGGGTAAATGCAACAGCGGGTGCCGGCGATGGCAAAATAGACGGGTATGATGTCCAATCGCAGGTCGATGTCCCAAAGGCGATGAAGGCATCAGCAACAGCAGACGGCGCAGACTGGCATGACAACTCCATCCAGAACGAGAAGTCTGATAACAGCTCAACAGCGGCATCGGTCGCTGACCTCTCCCGTACCGACGATGATGATTCCTTCAAATCGGATGTCGTTGATCCAATGGAGGAGAAACTACGCGAATGCATCGAAAGCGAAGATATCGCGGGTCTGGAAGCTGTCATGGATTCCATCCGAGGAGTCCCCGGGAAGGCTGCATTGCGAAAGAATGGCAAGAAGGCACTCAGACGACTGCGCCAAGCCAGGGATGAGATCTTGGCACAAGAGCATCAGCAGCAGCAACAGCAACAGCAACAACAGTATTATCAGCATGAAGGCAAGAATGCAGGCAAGTCATATCCGTCACAGTCCAACGCGGACGGAACGGCACATGAATCCAAGAACAGAAGCGAATACGAGAACAGACCGCGCAAGTTTGTGAACAGGCGGTACGATCACGTGGAGGCCATTTTGACATGCGAACAGCGTTTCGTACCGCTGCTGATCGGGCGCAGAGGATGGACGGTCAAGCAGATCCAGGACTCGAGCGGCGCACGCATTGATATCGATCAGACGGTGGATCCTCGAAAGATCAAGATCTCTGGTTCCGCTTCGAGCGTGGAAGTTGCCACTCGTTACGTGCAGGATGTGTTGAATTATCCGCTAGCGCAGCAACAAGGCCAGGAACACAGAGAAATGAGCATCTCAGATGCACTCGCCGCAACGCAACGCAAGCTGCTGTCTGAAGCACAGCGCAGCGGCAATCCGACCGTCGACGGCACAAAGAACAATCCCAGAGCGAGCAGCGGCGGCAGCAGCAGCGGCAAAGTCAGCAGTGGGCATAACACAGCTTCCAGCTCAAGCGTCGGTGCCAATGGCAGCGTTAATGCCAACGCTACTGTGGCGCCGAGCAAAAACAATGACGACAAGAATATTGTCGGCAAGAGTGATGGCAATGTCGATATCAGCAGTCACAACTACGTCCTGAACAAGGCCGCAGCACCGCGCAAAGCGGCAACTTCGGCACCAACGCCAGCGCAAGCGCAAACACCGGAAACTCAACCCGCTGCCATTATCAGCAACAGAAACAGCAGCAGTAGCAGCAGTAATATCACAGCCAACGCGGCGCTATTTGCTGGTTCAGGCGGCATCAGCGATGCGAATGTTATCAACACGATGGTGGCCGATGATAAATCAGATCTACCGTCTGCACCGATGCCACAGCCAAAGCCACAGGCATTATCGCTGCCGCTGCCGCTGCCGCTGCCACCGAATGAAACGAGGCAGGACAGTATTACCCTGCCGACTCCGCCGGCCGGCAATCCCAATCCTGTGCAGCAGGTACCGCTTCCGTCGCACATTGCTGACCATCAACGACTTGGCGCTGTGATGGCTCATGTAACAGGGTACCCCCAATCCAGAGGTGGCCCGCAGCAAGTACCAAGCGCTCAAATGCACTCACATGCCAATGTCCCGCTCGACGCGTTGGGACAGCCATCACAGTTTGACAACGACGGCGCATATGTCACCGGATTGCCAAGATTCAATCCTCCCCCACCAACGGGTCACACCTACGCGCCGCAGCCATCACACGGATACGGCATGCACGGTCATCCGGGCCCTGCGTTCGTTGCGCCTCCATCGCACCTCAATATACATAGCGGCGGTCTCAACGCGCATAGACTTCCCACACAGAACGGTCACGTTGCAGCACCTGGACTGCATGGACTTGAGCAAAGCAACCCGCACCCAAACAGTCATCAGTTCCACAGGCATACTCCTGCCCATCAGATCAGCCAAGGACACGTGGACAACACCCTGAACATCCATAATCTGGCCAATCTGCCCAAATCTGTGCCAGGTCGCAATGATCTCTTACCAACCGGTTTTCAAGTACCGCAGCCGCCAAAGCCCGCTGCCGTGAATCATAACCTATGGGACAACAGTGTTGCTGCACCCAGTAACGGAACCCGAGATGCCTTCGGCGCATCCACCGGCGGTCATCCAGTACGCAGCACCATTTCGCCAGTGCCGCTTGGATTTGATGTGCATACAGGACTTTCGAACCTCACCGGTGACGCGTCCGGAGTTGCACGCCCTGCAGCAGCGGAGGACTCCAAAATCGTCGACAGCATGTTTGGACCCGCCGCTGGTGAGAGCGGAGGCAACAATGGCGCAACCGGAGGAGGGTCGAGTTCGTTGCTCGATGGCCTAAACGGGCTATCACTGGAACAACCCGCCGCAAGTGGGATTTGGGGATTAGACATGGGCCTGGGTCTGACCGGAGGTTTGAATCCACACGCAGGGCCTTCATCGGCCGCATCCAAAGGCAGGGCGGAGATCATGCTCGAGCAGGCCCTGCTTCCGGGACTTTCCGATCTGATGAAATCCTCCCCAAACATACAGCAACCGACTGGTTCCAGATATGGCTGGGAGGCCTCCTCGTAGCACCCCGATGCATCTGCCAACGCGTACCCATGCTGCCCTCCGCCCGCCTTCCTCTTTTTTTAATCGTACCCCTCAAAGGTGCTCGGATTTCGGACGAGCGAATCGGTTTTCCCTTCGTCAACATCGCAAAACGACTTCAATCAAGATGGGAGAGACTCGAATTACAATTACGAATACAATGGTGAAGAAATTGCACCGACTTATCACACCCTCGGCTAAAACAACAGCAGCAGCAACAACAACACAGCGGCTGTATTTAACTTCCGATGGAGCGAGACCATGGGAGAAGGAGAGAGAGAGAGAGATTACTTTGGTAAGACTTCGTACTGTTTACGTGAAGTTGACGTCATTCATCCATGCAAAGCTCGAACTGCGACATACTGGTTACGTGCCGTGGTTCTGCTTCATGGAAGCGTCTCTCTTTCTCTCCAATCGGAAACAACAGTTAACATGTTCAATACTCTACAATTACTCTCGTTTGTGTGCACCATGCCTGCTATTATTCTCCGTTGACGTGATACGGAAATCTACTCGTGCTACTCGTAGTATGAACTGCTTAATTCTCTCTGGGTATGGATGAACGGCAGACACGTATCCTGCCTCTCCGGCTACATCATCCGTTCCCAGAATGGGATCATCGTCACCCGGAGCGTGATTTGCACCTATTTTGTCCTCATGACACGGCCATTCATGCCATCTATTAAGTTTCAATCCCTCTCCATCTACTCATTGATCTGGGTGGGAGACAATGCAGAAGCACGTCGACGGAAGTGCACGGGAAAGCCACCCTTCATCGGCATGACGAGGGTTTGGTTGTACTCGCCACCATGGCCCTCCACGTCCAGGAACTCATATCGGGGGAGTAGGTATGCCAGCACAGCTTTCATGCTCGTGAGGGCCATCGTGTGTCCGATGCAACGTCTCTTGCCCCCGAGGAAGATTGGGAGCTCAAATTCGGTAGGGTAACGCTCCATATCGAAGAAACGTTCTGGTTTGAACTCCATCACGTCGTCGCCCCACTTGGGTTGGTATCGACCCATCAGGAAGGGGCTGATGTTCACCATGGCACCCTTGGGGATGGGTGTTCCATCGGGCAAGATGTCGGCCTTGACGGCAAATCGAGACACGGCCACGACGCTTGGGTGGAGCCGGAGCGCCTCCCAAGCGACAGCGTGGGTGTACTTCAGTTTCCCCAGGTTCTTGGGGGACAGATCCATTTGTTCGACATCGTCACCGAAGACGCGGCGAACTTCGTCAATGATCTTTTTGACGACCGCGGGCTTCTTGGTGAGCTCGTAGAACGTCCAGGCCAGAGCGCACGCGGTGGTGTCGCGGCCGCCAATCAGTAGGTGGACGACGATATCATGAAGTGTATCCACGTCCGACTTGTCCAGCTCGCCGTTCCTCCCTTTCGTCAGGATGAATCTGCTCACAAGGTTGTCTCCAACCTCGTCCGGTGATTCTCGGACCTGCCGTTTGAGATCTTCGATGACTTCGTCCGTGAAGTCGTGCACCACATCCGCAGATCGCTTCAGATCCCGCGCGTCCTTCGTGCACTGGAGCATGTACGCAGCATGCGACAATGGTTGGATGATGCTATCGAAGCAGAGCTGCTGCGCCCTGTCCAAGGCCAGAGCGAATTCGTGCTGAAAGTCGCCGCTTTGGATGCTCTCGAGGTCCACGCCCAGCAGCATCTGAGAGATGACATCGACCGTCAGGCGGAAGAGCATGTCTTGGATGTTGACGACGGCACAGCCGTCAGCCTTCTCATGCTGCGACTGATGCAGCGTCTGGTTCTGCTCGAGCAAGCCATCCATCACCCTTTCCAGCACCCCGAGCTTCCCCACCAAGAGGTTGATACCTCTTCCCAGCATGTTTGTGGAGAAGAACTTGACGCCAAACTTGCGGTGGAAGGCCCATTCATCGCCATCACTGACGAGGATTCCATTCCGGAGAAGTGGGCCGTACCAAAGCTTGAGCGAAGGGCCCTTGACGTAGTTGTCGAAGTTGGAGTGAAGCACGTGCTTCACATTCTCGGCGGTGACGACGAAGAATGCCGCCCCGCCCAGGCCACCCATGTTCGGCATGGGACCGCCCCAGGTCGCTCTGTACAGATTTGAGAGTCGAACGGTTTCGGCTGGCCACGTGGCCCACCGAACCCAGACGTAATTGAGCATCCCGATGCCGAAGATGGTCGGCGGGCCGGGAACCCTCTTCGAGACGGGCTTTGGCTTGATCTTGCAGATGATCGCGACTAAAACAACGGCCGCGATGAAGATAGGGAAGAGGGGTTTCATCTGCAACATGGCGATGTAATTGATATCGTGATGCTCACCTATGTCCATCACCCACCTCAAGGTTTGTTTCCACACTTGCGGCATCTCCGCCTGGCCGACGCCTAGGGTCGTCGCAGATACTTGGGTTGTTGCCATCGCCGCGGCCGTCGCTGCTGCGATCACTACTGTCGCAACTGAAGGTGCGATTGTTGGTTGGGAGCTCATGGCTGTTGGTTCTAGTGGGGTAGGTTGAGATGCAACTTGTTGAAATTATGACACCATCCAACGAAGCAACTGCCTTTTTCGTCCTGGTGGGCCAGGTATTACGACTATACATAGGAGTGTGTGGGCACTCTATTCGCATTCCTCTCGCGTTGCTACACATGCTACTTCTTCGCCATGTTTGCCTACTGCGTATTGGTACGAGTAGAGCACCTACGTCGTTGCGACACCTTCTGTATTTGCGAGCATCTGTTTGATGCAGGATGGCCATGCGAGGCTGCGATTAAGAGCGCACATTGCCGCTCGTCTATTGTATACGAGATAGTGCCATACGTGTTCGTGTACTCTAATCGAAGTTGAGATTCAACGGGCGCTCCTGGGCGGCAGCGATGCCTTGGCATCGCCCCATCTCCACCCAACTCGTGGCGATTCCATTCCAAAATGTTTCGCACACAAAAGACGGCGATCAAGGCTGCATACTCTCCATCACATGTACTTATGGGATGGTGTGCGATGAGGAACCGTTCGGCATCGCACCCCTTCGGTGCGAAAGCGAGGAAGCGCGATCACGAGTTCGGTTGGTTCGACTTCTGACACTGCCGCCATCACGCGTCGAGGGCGACGTGATGTTCCTTCACCGAAGCCAGCCACAAATGAGTAACCATCGCACACTTCATGAGTGCGATCACATCTCGTGCCCAAAGTTAAATATGAATGCGTGCTCATCTACGACCTATGTTTGGAAGTGTCGTCATCGTATGCACGCCATAGTTCTACGTCCTGTTTGGGTCCGCCAAACTGTCTACCAATACTACACGAGAACACAGACACATATTAGAGCATAGTCGATTAGTCCGGCTTGATCGGACAGACTTGCAGACCGAAGACAGCTGTTTCGCATAGATTGTCAATTGTGAAGAATGTACATATTTTCACTCATATCGAAGGCTACAATGCCAAGAGTAGAATCAACAGGTTGTTCGACAAACATCAACTCATGACGAACAAAAACAACCAAGGTTCGGCATTTCGTACCAGATGGGGTTCGCATACGTTCGATATGCATTCATGACATCTGACCATGATTACTTTTCAATGATCAGAAATTGTCGAACCACTCGGCCAACAAAATTGGAGAACAAGTTTCGCCTTTGATGCAACTACAGCCAACAATGAGAATTTGGAACTGTCTGCCAGAAGAACGAAGATGATGGAATCTTCTTTGTGGAGGCGTGTTGGTGCTGTTCGGTGGAGCAACGATCACCGTCGCAGATACGGAGACAACCAGAGAGAGACACCAACATACCCATACCCTCAGCTCGTGCCACACAACTTCTGTGGATCACCCTTGCCATAACTCGGATAGCATTATATCATACTGCATTGCAACTGAGAGACAACGCCAAGATGTTTTCGTGCTCGAGACTCGCCTCAACCACGCTGATCCGTTCGCGCGGCGCCGCCAGACGATGGTTGACAGAAAAGGCCTCGACATCCGTGGGCAAGGAGGAGGCCGCCAAGGCCGTGGCGAAGGAGAAGGTGGCCTCCGCCACGACCGCGGAAGCAGCAGCTGAGACGAAGCCCACCGGCCTGTGGCATTCCGCCGGATTCTGGGGTGGCCTTGGCGCCGCCGCCGGATGGGGAATGTCGCTCTCCGCGATCTACGATTCCATGAATTCCGGTCCCGAGGTGATCAGCCTGACGATGACGCCGGTGCTCATGATCTACTCCGGCCTCTTCATGCGCTGGGCGTGGATCGTCCAGCCACGCAACGTGCCGTTGGCTGCATGCCATCTGGCGAACGTCATTGCCCAAACCAACCAGCTGCGTCGTGCGCTGCAGCACAAGATGGAGAATGGCGAGAAGGAGAGGGTCATGGAGCTTGGCAAGCAGGCTGCCGTCGGCGGCACTGTGCTCGCCGGATGCGTCGCCGCTGGTCCACGAGCTCGATCCGCCCTCACGAACGCGAATTTGGGAGCCATCTCTGCAATCGCAGCTGCCGACGCTGGTCCATTTACCGTTCATTTCTGGGTGAGTCGCCACACTCCACGACGATACGATGCGATACGTCACGTGATGCGATCTGTGCGATGTGTGATGTATGATATGTGATGTGCCATGCACTTGCGTTTAGTGTTACATTATACACGCTTGCCTCTGCATGAGTACATGTGCATGCTTGTACCCGTGATGGCAAATCATCACGTTCGTCATCTCACCCATCGCTGTTGCTCCATCCATGTTGTTCACCGTATTGCTGCACAATGGCATTGGCGTCACTACGAATACAACGGGATGGCGGAAACCTCGTTTGCAATTCGGCAGGCACCCATGTCGAAATGGGGTATTTCCGGTGCCAGCTTCTTCGACCTGCACCGCCCAACTGACCAGATCAGCCTCCCTCAGTACACCGCCCTGACGCTGACCGGGTTCTTCTTTTCGCGATATTCCTTGCTGGTGACTCCTGTCAACTACGTGTTGATGAGCGTCAATGTCGCCCTCTTCGGCAGCTCCGCGTGGCATCTTGGTCGTAAGGTCAAGGCCGACTTCATCGACGAACAACCAGCAACAGCAGCCGATGATGCTGCTGCTGAGTCTGCCTGAGGTTGAGATTGAAATTGAGATTCGAAATCGAGCGATGCGGCCACAGAAAAAACGTTTCGCCCACTCCATCCTTGCAGAGGAGTTCAGACTCAAGAGCAGCTGATGTCAACCGTCCCACAACACAATCGTCACCTGTGGCATCTTGGAGCACTACATGCCTACACACTCGTAGTTATATCATTCACAGAGAGTAACATGAACGGTCGTAACTGTCTCCGAAGTCGTGATGGAGGACATTGCTCGTGTACTGCGACCTTGTTCTTGACGGGGCTGTCGCCAAATTGTACCTCTCGAGAGATAGTACGAGTACAGCAGCACTCAAGCTGTTTTGTTTGCAGCAATCTGCGGCTGCGAGTGTAATCACATGAAATGCTTCTCGAATAATGAACTGTGTCATGCATCTATTATACTCATGCATCTCCGACTCTTGTCTTCGAAGATCGTGCGTGTGCTGTGCAAGGTGCCAGCTGCTCCGCTCCTCCTCCAAAGTCGCATCGAATCATTCAATCATGCATCCATTCAATCCAACGGTCCGCGATACCATGAGGGCACAAGTGCCAGGAGAGCGCACCAGAGTGTTCCATACGATCTACTCATCGTGATCGATCTTTCCATGAACGCGTGCTCTGTGTTTGGTTTTGTTCCCTAACGCTGTGATGTGGTGTGCTCTCCTGCACCACCTGTGAATGCGATTGTAAACCTTCATGGTGCTTATGGTACACTTCCTCTGTGCTTTGGTCCATCAATACTCCACAAGGATCTTGGCAAAGGCTTTCCTCCGATCGCACATGGCAGCCTCATTCGTTTCATGGTATCCGTGGGTATGCTTGCGAGGCAGAGCCTTACTCCACTCTGTGCTACTCGAACATTCCATCTACAGGATGGCGCAGCATGGCATTTCGCCCGCAGTGATGGAATTGAATGTTGAGCATCGCGCGCATCTCCATGAAGTTGCTCCATTTGGCAGATCGTATGGCTGTGGAATGTTGTCGTATACGGTATGGTATCAAAGGTGATTCAAGTTGTGACGCAGCATAGATCATACAGCAGGACGGCATGGAGTAAGGGACCGGCACCAGTGCAGCGTAGCAATCGGTACGAGTACGAGTGCGAGAGGTAAAGGAACAAGAGGCCGCAGAGGATTCCTTGATGAGAAACAATTAGGAAGAAGGTTGAGCCCTCAGGCAAGCCGCAGAGAGATCAGCAAAACATGTTCATTACCATACTGCCATTGCCTTTCCCCGCGAACGCATGAGCTCAACCGAACGATGTGAGAGTGTCATGGTGGATCATACTTGCACCATCGCACACCATGGGCAAACGGAACCCAAGACGCCAGTCCCGACACTTACCGTCTGACACTTCTCACAGTAAAATCGCGCGTGGTTCGACGGGATTGGTGTTTCGTTCTTGCCATCGTTCGTTGGGACAGCATTTGTGATCGTGATCTCCTCCTCGTGCTTGTTGTCGTATTTATTGTTATCCTTGTTCATGATGCTCGTTGTTTGATTTGTTTGAAGTGCTTGATTCTTCTCCTTGATGTTCGATGTGCAATGTATTCTACAAGCTGTGGTATGGGTGTGCTCTTTGCTCCTGTGTGCGTGTCTCTCCTTGATGGTGTTGCTCTTGCCGTGTCTGTTTTGTGTCAACTTTCCTGCGTTGTGTTTTGTGTGTTATGCTCTGTGGTGTGTGTTTGTGTGCGCGTGATGCGAAGAGTCCCAAACAGCGTTGCGTTGGAGTCGTTGCGGTTGTGTCAAGGAACATCGAACCTCTTTGCGCTTGTACGACTCAATTCGGACGAAGAGAATCTGGTCAGTCTTGCTTGACTAGCGTGGACTTATAGAGCTTCTATTCACGGTTTGGGCCTTAGACTTCCAATTCAAGCATAGGTAAAGCAACTGTTTTTGGCACCACTCTCGCAGGAACCGGAACAGTCCTGGCGACGACATGACAACAGGACACCAGGGAATGCAATGGAACCTCACAGCAGACGACGGCCTACATCGCGGCGTACTTGCATGGCACCTTTACCATCATAATGTTTGAGAATTGTTGAGCATGGTGCTATGCTACGAGTATGGTCTCGTTAAAATGATTGCCGTTTAATATTTCTTGGCCTTCTCCATGACGGCGTCCACGTGGCTGACGCCTGGAACTGTGAATTGGCAGCTGTCCTTCTTGCCACCACCCTTGCCTCCGGTGCCTTCGCAGGATGTCGTGACCCACTGCTTGCAGTCAATATCCAGTCCCTTCGCTGCGACGGCCATGACCATGAAACGGTCGGCGGCCTCGTCGGCAGAGACGAGCATGAGAGCCTTGTCCTTGATCTTCTTGGTGAATGCCTGCGTCACGCTCTTCGCGAGCTTGCCATCGATGCCGAAGTCGAAGCGGTAGACGACCTTGTTGCCCTCCGAGGCTTCGCCTGCGGCGATGGCACCTTGCTTGATTTCGCCGGTCATGCCGGCAAGCCGTTCCTTCTTCCATGCGACTGCCTTCTTCGACATCTTCTGCAGGGTGGCGCGGAAATCGTTCTTTCGGACCGCGGAGATGACGAGGGCATCGAGCTCGGCGGTCAGCGTCTTGACCTCCTTTTCGAGGTTGGCACCTTCGACGGCTTCCGCAGCGGTGAGTTTGACCTCGAATGCTTCAGCGGCAGCGATGGCGGCCTTGGCCTTCTCTCTGGTCACGAAGACCATGCGGCGGATACCCTTGGCGATACCCTCCTCGCTCAGCAGCGCGAAGGCTTCGGCGTCCTTGGTGTTGCTCAGGTGCGTTCCACCACAAAACTCCAGACTGTAATCTCCCCACTTGGAATCATCTGGGTTGGCCAGGATCTCTGGAATTGGGGTTGCGGAGATTGAGACGACTCGCACGGGATCGGGGTACTTCTCACCGAACACAGCACGCAGCGAGCTGATCTTCTGGGCATCATCGAGTGGAGTCACGTGCGAGGTGACTGGAACTCCCTCCTGGATGTTCTTCACGCACTCTGCCTCCACATCCTTCATCTGTGCTGCGGTGAGGGCACCATTCCACGAGAAGTCGAATCGCGACTTGAGCTCGTCCTGCAGCGATCCCTTCTGGTCGACGCTGACGTTGGAGGTCTTGCCTTCCTTGGCGGGACGGGCGATGAGGACTTCGCGCAGGGCGTGGTTCAGCACATGCGTCATGGTGTGGTTGGAGGCGATTTCGGTACGCCGGGCGTAGTCGACGCTGCAGGTGGCGGCATCACCGACGGCCAGGGTACCGTCTGTGACGACACCCACATGGAGCACAAACTGACCGTACAGCTGAACGTTCTCAACCTTGACTGTGCCTGACGCAGTCTTGATGGTACCAATGTCATAGATCTGACCTCCGGCCTCGGCGTAGAAGCTGCTCTTGTCGAGGATGACTCCGACCGTGGTGCTGTCCGGCGAGACGGAGTCAACGAATCCGATCTTGTCCTCCGTCTCGTTTCTGCCAATGAAGAGGGCCTCGATCTTGCATGCCTCCAGGGGCTTGTCCCACACGTACTTCTCGTCGTCGTTGGTGGCGCCAACGCCCTTGCCCACGAGCGTAGCGGTTTGCTCTGCGACCATGCGCATGTCCTTGCCGGAGCCGCCTGCCATTTTGGCTATGTGGGCGGCTGCGCTCAATTCCTGCTCTGCCTTCATCTTCGCCTCGAAGCCACCCTTGTCGACGGTGAGTCCCTTCTCCTCGGCCATGAGCTGCGTGAGGTCGATTGGGAAGCCCATGGATGTGTAGAGGAAGTGAGCGTCCTCGCCGGAGAAGACCTTGCCCTCTTCGAGCTTGGCAGCGAGCTCGTTGAACTTCTGGATGCCCTTGTCCAGGGTTCTGGAGAAGGATTCCTCCTCGTCGCGGATGATGGCAGTGATGTACGCCTGCTTCTCGATGAGCTCTGGGAAGGTGTTGCCCATGAGGTTGACGAGGGCCGGCACGAGGGTGGCGAAGAAGCCGAGCTCGGCGTTCAAATTCTGGCGTCCGTATCGCACAGCACGGCGCAGGACGCGTCGCAGCACGTATCCACGACCATCATTGCTTGGAACGGCACCATCGGCGATGGCGAAGGAGAGGGTTCGGATGTGGTCGGCGACAACACGGTATGCCATGTCCACAAAGTCGGAATCGTCCTTGCCGACCTTTCCGGTGTATGACCTGGCGCCGGTGGCCTTTTGAATAGCATCGAAGAGCGGCATGAAGATGTCGGTGTCGTAGTTGGAGTCGACGCCTTGCAAGATGCTGGTGAGACGCTCGAATCCCATGCCGGTGTCAATGTGCTGCGCTGGGAGCGGTCGGAGCGATCCATCCGCCTCTCTGTTGTACTGAATGAAGACGTTGTTCCAGATCTCGATGACGTCCGGGAGGTCCGCGTTGACCAGCTTGGCGGCGTCTCTGCCTCCGATACGATCGTAGTGGATCTCCTGTGGAATGTGGAATGTGATGACCCAGATTTGTGCACAGATTGTGTATTGCACATCGTGCCGCGCGTTTTGTGCGAAAGCATTGCGACAAGCATTATCGATGTTGATGCGGTGACCACGATCGCAATTGTATTTGGAACAAGAGCAGGGAATATCCGTATTGACATGGGTCGCAAGTTTGGCAAATTGGCATCGCGTGTCATGATGGAGCATTTTCGTTTTGTTGAAGTTATTTGTCGTTGATGTCATGTTGCCAGTTGGGTTTCCAATGCGAATAGAATGCAGGCGCAATTCAAGTGCGAGTTCAACCCGGTGGGGATGGAAAGAGATGCGATGATCGCATGGCAGGAGCGTTCCATCAATCGAAAGGGTGGTCCAAAATGACACACACAATAGCCGAAGGGAGAGAGAGAGAGAGTGAGCACGTTTGTTGACGGGAATTGCGAGGCGCCAAAGGACAGGATTGTCCAATCACAAGAGTGCGATCATCTCAGGTCGATTTGGAAGTTGGACATCCGTGCTCTTCAAATGTGCTGACGGAAGCGACAAGACACATCGTCGCACAGCTGTCGTGGCACAACACAATGAGGGTAACGCAGACGTACCGTGCAGGGACCACATGGTCCTGTGGCACCCATCTCCCAGAAGTTGTCCTTGGCATCGAACGGCAGAACGCGGCTGGCTGGCAGGTACTCCAACCACATTTCGCGTGCCTCTTCGTCTGCCGGGGAGGACTCGTCACCGCCAAAGTAGGTGGCGTAGAGACGTTCTTGATCGAGGCCGTACTCCTCCGTGAGGCAGGTCCAGGCCATGTGGATGGCCTCCTTCTTGAAGTAATCTCCGAAGGACCAGTTGCCAAGCATCTCAAAGAAGGTGTGGTGGTAGACGTCCTTTCCCACGTCGTCGAGATCGTTGTGCTTGCCGCCGGCGCGGATGCATTTCTGGGTGTTGACGGCGCGCTTGAGCGATGCCATCTTGAGGGATGGGTCGCACGTGCCCAGGAACAGAGGCTTGTACTGATTCATTCCCGCGTTGGTGAATAGCAGGGTGGGGTCGTCCACCGGAACGCATGGCGATGATGGCCAGAAGGTGTGCCCGTGCTTCTTCGCGAAGAAGTCGATGAAGGTCTGACGGACCTTGTCCATGGGCCACTCCAGCGGGGTCTCTCCATCCTTTGCTTCGCTCATCTTGCTTCCTCGTGTGGTTGTTGTTGATGGTGCTGCTTGGTTGGTGGGGGAACTGCTGGTGGGAGAACTGCTGGTGCTCAACTGTGGATGGATCTCAAGAGCGAGAACAAGATCTTGAGTTCGTCTTGGTTGCTTGCGGCTTTCGAAGTATTGGTGATTTGTGATGCGATCCTCTGCAGCTTTCCGCTTCTTCGTCGTTGATGTGTGATGTATACTCGTGGAGTGGACGTGTGATAGATTGGCGTGGTCGCAGGAGCGGAGATCGTTGGAGTGTGCGGATGGCAATGTTGATGTTCAACGTCACACCATTTCTGCTCGCATCTATCTCTCTGCGCGGCTTTCTGTGTGCGTTGCCAAACAGTGCGACCTGTCAATCCAAACATTGTCACTGATAGATCGCGTCACGTGTGTTTGGCGTTTCCTGCGTCCGTGTCTGTCTGTTTGCGTGCATCTTCACTTCTTCTGCTCGCTTCATTCGTCCTTGTCTCACGTCGTTTCGTGTTGTTTTGCGTTGTTGTTCTTGTTCTTGTTCTGTTTCAACACGACCGTCTGTCCGTCGAGAATGGTTGACTGGACGATTCCAGATTCCTTCCACCTGGAAAGGTCGATTGAGTCGAACACTGTATCCAGCATCAACGCACACACGCACAGACGCTACTGGAATCAAAAGAGGAACACAAAACGTGTGGTGGGAGGAGGCACAACAGACAACTAACAACAGACACCGCGAAGCGGGAGAAGGTGATGCCAACCAATCTGTGGAGCGTGGCATGTTGTTGCTGTTGCTGTTGCTGTTGCTGTCGCGGCAACAACCAGAACCGTCCAATCAATCTGCAAACAGCTTGCGACTGGACAAGATCAAGACAGATCGTGTTGTGTTTGTTGCCTCGCACCCTTTCTCTCTGTGGTCATCAACGCAGTCGTGCACTGTCGTCGTCAACCACACCACATCCACAGCTGCCCCACATTACGCGCTCGTACTGGAGTACCATCCCATCACGGACAAGATCGCCTTGGCAACACAACACAAGTCGAATCGGTACGGGTTGAACGAAGAGAACGACAGAAGCAAACAGACAAGCAAGCAGGCACCATGGCGGACGACCAAGATCACGTTGAAGATGTCGCGGATGACGACGAGGAGGAAGAGGAGGTCACCGACCTTTCCGACAGGTGGGTTCTTTTCTTCTCTCCGCATCATCTTTTGCTATTCTCTCTTCTCCCTTGCGTTGCGTTGTGTTGTGTTGTGTTGCGTTGCGTTGTGTTGTGTTGTGTTGTGTTGTGTTGTGTTGTGTTAGAAGACTTCGCATCAATTCCCGTTGCGCATCCTCCTGCTTGATGTCCTCCATCGCACATGGGTCTTTGTCAGCATGGGATGCCTCTCCGTTTGGATGTGTCTGTCTCGAGGAGTTGGAGAGAGTCTTCAGATGATAGAGCATTGGACTTCAATACTCCACCCGTAACTGCATCAACGTCAGCGCCAACATCAGCAATAGCATCACACCCCAAACTCTACCATTGCACTTTTACAAGCAACGCAATGCTCACATCACACCTGTTGCTTGCTCCTAACTCTCTGCTTTCAAATCCCGATACACCGTTCCCTGACGATACATCGGCGTTTATTACTGTCATATGCGTCATTCTTGGACGCGCAGCAACGTCTGCACCAAGTACCAGGAGGCCTCCAAAATCGTCAACCTCGCCTTGGAGGGACTCGTCACGCAATGCGTGCCAGGAGCCAAGGTCTTGGACCTCTGCGAGTTCGGGCACACCATCATGCAGACCCAGGCTGCCAAGCTCTACACCAAGAAAGTTGATGGCAAGCTCATCGACAGAGGAATCTCGTTCCCGGTCTGCATCTCCGTCAACGACATCGTTTGCAACCATTCGCCCCTTCCGGCCGAAGGAGTAAGTTCGTCAAGGCTGCATCCAGAGTAGTTGATGGCGGCTGTCGTTTCGTTGCAATGTTGTCGTGCTGGACTGCGATCGCGATTGCTGCTTGCTGTGCGACCCCGTCCGCAATGTTTCGCATTCCATTTGGAGGAGCAGTGGAGTTGTCCATGCTGTTGTCACTGTCATCGTCAATGTCATCCAAATCGACGCCATCGGTGGGATTGCATACGTTCATCCCAAGTCAAGATTTCGTTCGCCATTGATATCGGCTGTGGTGGTTGGTGCTATGGTATTGGATGACATCTCGGAACGTACGTGGATATCTTCATTTTGGAAAGGGAAGAGGACAACGCACAATTGTCAACGCTACGAACTGTGGAAAAGATAAGGTATCGCGATGCACAGCACGAAGCCGGCGAATCTTCGCACTCGGATGCGCCTTCACAGCTCGCACTGGAACATCACGAGCACTAGCACTGTCAAACCCGCCACCAGCACCACCGCACCACCACTGATATCAAAGAAAGATGACAACAACCAGAACGAGAAAATCCATGAGGCATGCATGCGCTTGCGTCTCTCAGTGGCGATGATGTTGATGACCTTGACTTTGACTTTGACAGAATTGTGGACCACAACCACAACAGAATGAAGTAGAGTGGAGTGGAGTGGAAGCACCGAACACACAACCTGTCTTGGCCGAACCAAGTGGACCACGAGCATGCCAAGTTCCTTCGCGGGAATGTCTTTGTTTTTGCCTTCGTGCAGCAAAGAACGCACGCATTGACTGGTACGCAGGCCGTCCTTCGTGAACAACAGGAAGATGAATGGGGATGGCCCACACGGTGTTGTCGCATCACCCTTCACGGGGTAGATCCTTCATCGGGCTGTTCCAGACGATTGTCGCTGCCAGATATCACGCGCGCTCATCGTCGTTTCCGTGCCATCGTCCCGTACGCATGCACGCGAAGCGAACAAGCTTCAGACCCTCTGTTTCCATGGTTACCTGGTGCGCGTGTTGGTAGCCTTCGTCACACCATCAGCATGCAACAACCGATTCTACACCAAAGATGACCATCCGCAAATGCACATGAAGCTGATGTGACGGGATGGACCATTGATAACATCACCGACCAGCGCAATGCTCTTTCCTCGTTTGCACTCGAGCTCTCTCTCGCCGAGTGCAGCAGGGCGCGGCGCGTTTGGCGGTCCGAACGTCATCAACGGTCTATTTACAGCACTTCAACAGCATGCCAAATTGCGATGCAACATACTACGTTGGGATCGGATGGATGGTTTTTGCTCTCATTGTTGCCATATTGGAGCAAACAGATGGATGCTTTATCGCACCGCGCTTGTTGCTTGTGCGTGCAAATTCGCTCTGTCGAGTTGAAGTCCGATTCATGCGCAATCTCTCAATTCATATACAACCAAGCTCACTTCTTTATCATCTGTTTTTCTTCTTGGCTCTCTTACGTCGGTTGCAACACCCCTTCGGTGCAAACATATTATTCTCTATGACTCGACCCAATGCTTTTCCAGGAGCCACTCAAGGCTGGTGATGTTGTGAAGATGGATTTGGGATGTCACATCGATGGATACATCGCCGTGGCTGCCCACACCTGCGTCGTCCCAACCGCAGCCGATGCCACACCAGAGGCAGACGACGAGCTTGGAAATGTTGCCGTCGCTGCCTACAACGCCATGCTGGTTGCTGCCAACTCCATCGCCGCTGGGGCCAACAACGATGACGTCACCAAGGCCGTCGAGCGCGTCGCCGGAACCTACGACGTCACCCCAATTTCATCCGTTCGCATGCACCAAATGAAGAGATATGTGCTGGACGGTGTCAAGGAGGTCGCCCTCAAGGAGCCGCTCCCAGACGATGTCGAGGAGGAGAAGGTCCCGCCATGCACCTTCGAACAGTTCGAGGTCTACGCAGTCGATGTCGCCATGTCCACCGGGGACGGCAAGGCCCGTCCAGGCGAGCTCCGAACAACCATCTTCAAGCGCAACGTCGAGGCGCAGTACTTGCTCAAGACCAAGGCGGCACGACAGGTCCTTGCCGAGGTGGATAAGAAATACCCAACCCTTCCATTCACGCTCCGCCACCTAAGCGACATCCGAACCGCTCGTCTGGGCATCAACGAATGCATCACCCACGGATTGCTGACACCATACCCAAGCCTTCACGAATACTCCGGCAAGGTCGCCCACTTCAAGTGCACTGTTCTGCTGCTCCCATCCGGAACATCCCGAGTCACCGGACTCGCCCTCCCAGCCTACTTTAAGACCGAGAAGAAGCCAGACGAGGACACCCAGAAGTTTCTGGATGAAATCGCCGAGAAGGAAGCAAAGAAGGCCGCGAAGAAAGCCAAGAGGAAGAAGAAGAACAAGAAATAGAGTAACCAAATTGCCGTCCCGCACGACAGTATGCTTATTCGCAATCCTGATCACCAACCACCGTCGTTATGCGATGCTTTTGCCTGCTCTGGAGTGTTCGTGCACTTGCGCGTCGACAACAGGAGAAGCAAAGCGAACGTAAGCTGAGGGATGGACATGGCTGTGGACGAAAAACGGATATGCCAGGAAACTTCGCAACAACTGCACTTTGAAATAATAGACAAAAACACTAACTAATTCTTTCGCTAAAGCTTGGACCTTGGTTTCTTCATCTGCTTGCGCGTGGCATTCATCACCAACGTAAGCTTCATGGCAAGACCCATGTTGCCCTTGATCTTTAATTTGCCCTGCATGAATGCCTGCTGCGGCGTCAGCTTCTTGGCGAGAAGATCGTGGAACACTGACAACTTCGACGTGACGATCAGATCTGGCTTGTCCTTTGCCGCCGCTGTTGCTCCGTCTTTTGTGGCGTCAAGGTGGTGCTCCACGCCATCCAGTACGAACAGTGCCGTGGCATTGAACTTGCGCTTGACTTTGTCATCCACAGCAAGGTCCATGGCGGAAAAGATTTCTTGGGCTGTCGCGGCTGACATGGTGGATTGTTCGTCTGCTGTGTATTATATCAACAACGGGACCTTCTGCAGTTGTTCGTGACGGAGGGCGTGTGGTCGAATGGAATCAGCGGAACTGTGGCTTGGTATGGTATGGTTTGGTGTTGGTGCTGGCATGACAGGTGTGTGAACAGACGTGTGAGACGATTTGTCGAACTGCGACGCAGGTGCGGCTAATTCCCAACAACGCGAAATGGCGCCAACCACTTGGCTACGTTGTTCCTGGTGAAAGTAATCGCTTTAGTCTTTCATAGACAGAAAATACAAATATAGATGATGTCAGTTCGACATTCTTCAATTGTCAGTTTGCAATGTTATCTGTTCGATGACTTGCTTGTCAGTCTGAGAAAACGATCGTTTGTTCCAAACCAATGTCGGGTGAATACGGCTATTTCATTATTACCGCAGCTCCATCAGCGATCATCGACTACTTCGACAAACTTCTTAGCATTCTGTCACAAAATGAGAACCACCCATCGCAAACACGCAAACACACCAACACACCAACACCACCCAAATCTCCATGTCTCTTGGCTTGCAACACGACAGGTGCATGACCACCACTAACATCAACATCAACATCAACATCAACATCGCCGTCAACATCAGTATCAACGTGGAGATCACCACCATACCATCACCTCTCTCTTTCACACTGCCTAATCCAATCCAATCCAATCCAATCCATTACAATCCATTGTAATCCAATCGAACAACGACACCACAGGTCTCCAGTGCAGCATGAGGAGGTCAATTGGCAGACGGTTGGTTGCCTCCCACCTTCGCAGCCTTCGCAGCCTTTCGAGGACCGCCATCTGCTCGGGAGACGCAGTGCAGGCGAGGTCCAGCCTGCCGTTTTCCTCGTGCACGAGGAATACAACGCTCGCGGGCACATCTGACATCACGACCGCTCCATCTACGTGGAATACGTACAGACGGCTCTCTGCATCCACGCAACCGTCTGCACCAGGAGCCACTCCTCCCAGCGATGCAACTACTGCAGCTGACACTACCACTACCAGCAGCGGCAATAGCGGCAACACCAGCAACCAGAGCCTGTCCGCATCCACCAACGAATTCCTTGAGAGCCTGAAGCAACCCAACCGCGATCCCAACAGGCAGTACAGCGAGGAGTGCTACCGACTGCTGGAGGCATGGATGCATGTGGCACGGACTCACAAGAGCCATCGTGCTGCCAAGGATGGCGAAGCGCTGTTGCTGGCTGTGGAGGATGAGATCATGGAGGGATTGGAGCAAAATCAAATGACGGAATCCAAACAATCCAAACAACCCAATGCTCTGCGAACATCGCGGTTGCACTACGATCTCATCCTCAATGCGTACGGCTCCTGTTCTGCCTCCGTGGAGGTCGCAGAGTCGGCCGAGCGTTTGTTGGGAGAGATGATATCGAATGCTGGGCAGAGGAAGGAAGTTCGACCCAACACCAAGAGCTTCAACATCGTCATTTACTGCTGGGCGAAGAGCAAGTCTCCGGATGCTGCCATGCATGTTCAGCGGCTGTATCAGCAGATGCAACGCTACCATCAGGCAGAATGGGGTGATGCATCGTCGCCATCACCTCTGTCATCATCACCGATAGAAGCGAATGAAAGCACTGTGGCGCATGGTACCACAAACACGGACAATCTCACTCCTACAACTACAGATGCAGCTACGGCTACAACTACAGCTACGGCTACAACTACAGCTACGGCTACAACTACAGCTACGGCTACAACTACAGCTACGGCTACAACTACAGCTACGGCCACAGCTGAAGGTACCCACGTTGGCAGCAAGCCCAACGCACGGACCTTGACGGGCGTGCTGGAATCGCTGTCCACCATCGACGAGATTCTCTCCCTCCTCAAATCGGCCATCGACGAGGCCCAACGTGGCTCCCATGAAGCCTTCCCGTTGGATTCGGTGGTCTTCAGCACCGCCATTCGCACCATCTCTCAAAACCATCGCACCCGCAGCGGCGCAACGGCCGCCGAGAGCATCCTGCGCATGCTGGAGGGATACGCTGATTCTGTGGGACTGACGAGGGCAACATCCGTCACTGCCAACTCTCAAATCTACTCCATGGTGCTACATGCATGGGCGCAGTGCGAATCCACGGAACACCGTGGCGATGCCGCTCAGCGCGCGCAGGATATCCTGGTGCACATGGTGGAAGGCTACAAGCAGGGCAAGAACCAGAAGCCCAACACCCGGAGCTTCACCACATGCATCGGCGCATGGTCCCATTGCGCAAAGAATGTCCCGCATGCAGCCGTCAGGGCGGAGCAACTGCTGGATACTCTGCTGGCATTGCACGAGGCATTCCCCGATGACACGGACTTTGCTCCAGACACGTCGATTGGGAATGCTGTGCTGTCGGCATGGTCAAGGTCCGACCAATCGATTGATCATGTGCTGAGGGCGTTCGACAAGCTGAAGACATTCGCACGGCCTGATCTGTTCAGCTACAACTGCCTGTTGCACGCGCACAGCAGGAAAGGCGATGTTCCATCCGCGCTGGCCTTGTTGGATTGGATGGAGGGAGTGGAACAAGCAGCTGATGGTGGTACCGACTACGATGGTGGCGAAGACAGCGATGGCCAAAGCAGCATTCGAATCATGCCAGACACACTGTCCTACAACAACGTCATGAGCGCCATCGCAAACAGCAGGAGCAACAGTGGCAGCAGCAGTAGAAGTAGTGAAAGTGACGCATCTGCCTGTGATCCTGAAGAACTGCTGCGACGGATGCTATCCAACAACATCTCACCCAGCATCATCACATACACCTCTCTCCTTCGTGCGCTGGATGACGTGGACAGGGCCATGGAGTACTTGGAGGATGACATGATCCCCGATCCTCGACTCCAGCCTGATCATGTCACGTTCGATGTGATGGTGAGGAAATGCAGCAACGCCATCAACAACGGAGACTCGGTTGACACAAGGTCGCATCTGCAAATGTTGGACCGATTGCTGCAATACATGAAGCCGGTCCCCAAACTTCGTGATTCCATCTTTTGCAACATGATCCAGACGTGCAGCGCCGGACTCGCATCGGCCGGGAGGGACGGCAGCAGCAACCGTCATGGCGATGACATGGCCGACGAAGAGAGAAGACACGAGGAGTGGATACAGCATGTGGCACCTGTTGTGGCCGAATGCAAGCGACGAGGAGTCGTGTCCAGAAAGGTGCTGATGCTGCTGAGGAGGGGCAGTATTCGACCATCACGATCGACCATGGAACGAGTCCTTGGAACGGCTGATACTCATTCGATGCCGAGAGAATGGAGCCGGAACGTCCCACGGCAGCACCGTCCATAGATCTAACTGCAAACAAGCCACCTCGCAACGACAGCCAATACTCTTCACAGAAATCTACATTTTCGCAGTGACGGGTGAGTGCAAACTACGGCATCTGCTTCTTCTGTTTCTTCTTCGTGCGAGTATCTCCATCCACGTCAGAGGTGCTGTCGCTGTTGTCACCATGGTGGTTGCTGCTGTTATTCTTTTTGCCACCACTGCCGCCGCCGCCGCCATGGGTTCCGCCCATGTGCACGTCCACGTCCATGTTCATGTCTATGTTCATGGGCACTGTCTGGACGACGAAGTCCTCAGCTGACAGAATATCTTGATCCTTCTTCAGCCGGGTAGACAGCGCGGCCTTCTCGTACGTCTCCATCAAATCCTCAGGCTCCGCCATGTCCAACCACCGCGTTTTGACCTGATAGACACTCCGATTGGGAAAGTGCTCACGTGCGTACTGCGTCCAACGAATGGGCTCGATGGCTTGCGTCTTCTTCTTCTCTCTCCGTTCAAGTATCGTCCTCCTCACGAGCTCATCCTCGACCTCCGTAAACCCTGCGCATGAGTTGATATCAGGATTGAGAGAGCGATTCCACTTGGCCGACACCATGGTGGGATTCCTGTTGGGGAAGTGGTAGAGATTGGCCTTCAATGTCGGCGATGGATCGTTCTTGTATGCCTTCATGCACAGCGCCAGTCTGCGCTGATCATCCTTGTTCCACTGGCTGTGATCGAGGGATGGGTTCAAGAGCGATTGGTTGATCCGGGCCAGAATCTGCTTGATGTTCTTGGTGTGACCGAGCATCGCAGACACCGTCATGACTCCATGAAAATCCAGCACATGCTGAGGACCGAGCGCGGCCATGGTTGCGAGCATGACGCGGTCTTCCTCGATGGTCCAGTCTGCGTGGATGGGCTTGAGCTGCGTTTCGTAGGCGTGGAGGCAATCCCACGCAGTCAGCTTGCTCTTCGATTCTTCATGTATTTCTGGTTCTGCTTGCGTTCCTGCTGTTGGCGGCGATGAGGCTCGCAAGCGATTGATGGACTCAGCGACTTGCTCCCAATCCAGCACGCAGTGTCGTTGGCTGGCATTCACATTCCGTCGTTCTTTGTCTACTCGCGACTGTGATTGTGGATGAACCGACGTGAGGTTTGCATCTGCACCTTCCCCACTCTTCTCGTTGCGACGATTCTGCTCTTTGCGTGCTTCTGCCATGTGTACCATCTCGAGCATGAGGAGGCTCTCCTGCTTGTTCAACTTTGGTGTTGGATCCATGGTGATGAACTGGTAGCGCATCCGGTACTCTTCCATCGACCTTTCGCTGATCTTGGTAGCAGGCTTCTTGCCCCGGTTGAACTGGGCGACTGATTCGATCATCCTGGCATGGAACCGATTCCATACGTCGTCAACACCATCCTGAAGGCTTCCACTGTTATCGTCGTCAGCGATGTCATCTGTATTGCTTGCAAATACATCGCGTACCACTGCCCGAATCAGATCATCCTCCTTGGGCATGAAGGGCGGCGATAGATGATGGAAGAAGGACTCGCGGATCAGTTGCTGTCGCCGGATGAAATCCTCGTTGGGAGCAGGCATAGAACCGGCGGGATCCACAAAGAAGGTTCGGGTCCACTTGCGATCAGGGTCGTACCGGAACAGATGGCGCCTGATGTAGGAGACGCGCGTTACGGCACCCGGAACTTCTTCTTGTTGTTGTTCCTGCCGTTGGGATGGCGGTTGTTGCCAGCCATTCTTGTTGCTGCTTCTATGGATGTTGCTGTGGCTGCTACTGTGCCTGTCACTGTGGCTGTCACTGTTGTTGTTATTATCGTCACCCTCCTTCGAAGTGCGGCTGGTTACTGCCAACGACGCAGCGTTCCCAGTGGGTGGCGTCTTGCTGTAGCGTTTGCCACTTTGGGGGAACATGTACTTCCATTGGACGAGACTGATGTTCTGCTGCTGCTCCATGTCTATCCCTTCTTCGTTCCCTTCATCATCAATGGCATCCCAATGCAGCCGAATCTGTTGGATGCATTGCGCTGCCTTGCGTCTGTTCTCCGTTTTCTGCTTTGCAACAAGCTGCAGCGCTTCCAGGATCTTGGTCTGTGCCTTGCGGTTGGCAGTCAGCGACTCTTGGATAGAGCTCTTGACCTTGTCTGGGATGCCATTCTGCTTCCGTTGCAGCTGGGCTTGTGATCGTGGGAGACGACTGCCACTTTTGAGTGCGATGCGTCTGGAACGGCTCGCCATTGTCAACAGCTATCTGTCCGTATGGAGATGGATGGTTGATTGGATGGTTATGTGAAGAATTGATGATGGATGATGATGGATGAAGATGGGCGATGACGATGGGAGGTGTTGCCCAGAATGCAAGGTGTTGATGTGTTGATGTGTTGATGTGTTGATGTGTTGATGTGTTGATGTGTTGATGTGTTGATGTGGCTGTGTTGTTTGTCCATTGTGATCTCGGCGTTTTGATGTGTTGGTATCAATCGTGGATACATGCAGTCACGAACGAATAGAAGTCGTGCTGTGTCTAGAGAGCACAACTCTGGCAACATCAACATCAACAACACCAGCATCATCATCATTGTGCACATCACCAACCAACATCCGCGAAAGCCGAATGGTTTGGTATGTACCATATGCAGTATTATACGTAGTACTTGTGGTACTCATAGTCGTATGATATGTATGTATGCATGATATTATAGCGACTATCTTCCCTGATAGAGTTGGGTTAACCCGAGTAATATGACACTGTTGGACCGACCGACCTACTGACCGACATGCCTCGCCCTTTTCTTCTCCCTTTCCTACGAGCTACACATCGACGTGTTTGGCAGAATACGCAATCAACCACTTGACGTTGGTGAGCACATACTTCATGACGCGGGTCCATTCCACACCGTTGCTTCCGGTGTAGGATACGGACAACCCACCAACGCGGAATTCGTTGCTGGGTGCCTTCTGCACGGAGTGCGGCAGTATGATGGTGCGATCGCGTTGATGGATGACGCTGGCGGCGTCGTGGATGCATTGCATCATGGCGTGCAGCGCGATATTGAAGTTGCGTCTGCCGAAGAGAGAGAAGGAGGTGTCCTGGTAATAGAGGTTGTAAACGGATGGCTTCTGGGCGTTGGATTGGAACCGGATGCCGATCCTGCTGGTGCTGCCCATGGGGTGCAGGTCGTGCATGTAGCGGATGGTGGATCGCTCCTGCAGGATCTGCAGCAGGAAGACGACCTGTCCCAGCGCCGCGTTGATCTCGTTCCAAGATATGGTGACCATGGTGAGCTGCGGCACAGTTTTGATGGGCGCCACCGACGAGTTGCCTCCCTGCAACATCGAGAAGGGTGACATGGATGTCGATGCAGACGATGTCGTCGAGTCCATGGCCGCACGTGTCGCAGGCTCCGGTGCCACCGAAGCGGAGGAAGAGGAGAAGAAGAGGTACCTGCGCGGCTGTGTCGGAGGCTGGTTTGGGTGCGACTGAGATGAATTGCTTGCACTTGCGCTTGCACTTGCGCTTGCACTCGCGTTGGAATCTGCGTTGGCGTTTGGAGAACCGCCGCCGATCGACTTGCTGACAGTCATCATGGTCCCACCAGAGCTGTGAAAGCCGTCGCCACCGTATCCGCCGTGAAAGTCCTGACGAATGATGGCAGGCATGGGAGGTGCCTCCAGACCCAACCGGTAGCCATTGATGGTGCCAAAGGGACCGGAATGCCAAATGGGAAAGCAATCGTTGAGCACGTTCCACATCTTTGCGCGTTGCTGGAATCCATGGAGCTGCTGCAGCTGCTTGACCACGCTGTGGTAGCGTTGGCAGGTCTCCATCTGCTCCTGCTGCCGGACGTAAAGTTGGTGATGCAGCTGCTGAGAGGACGTGTCCAGCTGATGTTCCAGTGACTGCAACTGCGCGCGTTGCTGCCGCAGCTTGGCCAGTTTGTGGCGAAGGACCTCGTTGTGTTTGAGACGCTGTTCAAGTCCCTGCTCACAATGTACAAGTGGACCATTCGCCATGGTGGTCGCAACTGCGGATGGCTGATCCATCACATCCTGCGGATTGCCCGCGGAATCCCCTGCTTCCATCATCGATGGTTGTCCCTCGTCCATTCCAGCGCCATGTTGCTGTTGATGCTGTTGATGCTCTTGTCCCTTCCGAAGCTGTGCCTCCAAATGAAGCGGCAACATCGTTGATGACCCAACGGTCGCATTCATCCTCCTTTTGCGTGCTCCAGTTCGCGCTTCGCTTCAGTTCGTTTCCTTTGCCTTCGCTCTCCTGTTGTTCAACTGTTGCTTTCCGTTCTTGCTGTCAACTGTTATTATGCAATATATATTATAACGAGTTTGGTATGTGTGTCTGCGTCGTTGTTGATACCATTGCTTCTGATCGTGAAGAGATCTACTCCTGAGGGCAATCAAGAGAAAGAGAGGCAGAGAGAGGTGATAATGAGATAGATCGTGGTCTTCCGCAACGAACCAGTTGGATGCAGAGTTGACACAAACACTCATACTCGCACAAGTGGCACATTCACGCCTGTGTGTGTGTGTTTGTGCGTGTTGTGCACAGAGCCACAATGGTGGCGATTCTTTTCTGGCGATGACCAACGACCAACGAACAACGCATAAAAAGAACACTCGCCCAACACGCATCCGCCTCGTGCAAACCTCCCACGAATCAACCACCACGAATGGCCTACAGATTCCTTGTTCGTTGCATCTTCTCTTGTTGTTGAGAATTATGGCAACCTTGACACGACTGTGTTGTGATTGGAGGATGGCAGAATTCCTTCCTTTCTTGTGATGCGATTGTCCACAACGTATGGACGGGCGGACCAAGCGAATCAGATCGAAAACACTCATGCACGTTTGGGAAGTCGTCACAGAAGATCTTCAACGACGCTCCATTTCGTGTTCCTGGATTCTGGCGCCACAAATCACAAATCAACCATCTCCAACACACTGTCGCCCGTTCTCCATCCAAGGAGAGGGTGCCATGCTGGGAGCCGGCTCTTGCTGCACAACATGATGATGGCTTTGCTAAGGCTTCATGTTGATGGCCATGTACCAATACGATGAGAAATTCGGTTCCACCTCCAATCGAACTGGTACAATAGTGTCCGACCATCTTCAACAAAGCATCGAGTGCTCCACGATCCCACAAGCTCCTTCGCAAGCAGGTCAAAGGCAATGGCTTCAACCATTTATATGATTTCATCATCACACCTTGCACTGCGCGCAAAGACTGCATGCCATTTGGTAGACTCAGCAGCAGCCTCTTCTCAACCATACTATGCCATGGGTCATAGCTGACGAGAGCGGTCATGCATCTCAGATCAATCGAAAGATAGGTCGATCTCCTTCACGGGATGATGGCCACGACGACAGCGATAACGACGGTCATGGTGCTGATAATGGTCCCACACTTCGCAGAAGGAAGCATCCGCAAGCTTTCCACCCAGAGTGACTGCTTACATAAAGTACCACATCCCCCATCACTCAACCCGCGCCAGACAGAGAATCTGAGCCAAAGAGATCGAACAGAGATATTACCATTGAACACCCCCGCAGCATCGGTACGATGGGACATCATCGATGCCAGCTCGGCTTTCAAATCGAATCCATCCACGTACTTGTCTGATCTGATCGGTCAATATATCCGAAGTTTCCAAATCGGCAAGCCCGCTTGAGGATGTCGCGAAGGGTCTCTCTCGATCGACCTCGGAAGTGTTCCAATCATGGTCGAGCACTATTGACTGAACTATGTATTGTACGAGTATCGAGGGACTCGAACGAAGAATACGAAGTGGTATCGCAGTCGAAGCTCCAATTGGAAATCTCAATCGAAACCTCTGGAAAGAGAGAGAGAGATCGGAAGCGTCGGACAAAGCACTCTCTGGACCACGGAGACGATCCAGATTCTGCTGACAGTATCTGCCGAAGATGGACTGCAGCATCGCGTCCTCTACCAGTTCGCACGAGTGCGTACCAAACAATAACTTGTTATGGAGAGCAGAATGGACACACTACTCTGCGTTCACCGATGAAGCACTCTACAAGTAGAGAGTAGAGACTGACGGCTTCTCCAGAGAGTTGCATAGTAAAGTCCAATGCTCTGATCATTTATTGTATGTATTTCGATGAACTTGTCAGCATGCTTAACTGCAGGCGAGAGGGTTTGGTCCACTGCAGTCGGTCGTTGCGTCTGCGATGGTGTACGTGAGTGTAGGATCTCCATTACACATGTCTTTCCGAACACATCCGAAACATTTGCTGGCTTCACTGGCATCGCAAACTCCTGCTTTGATGACAAGGTCATTGATTGCTGCATTCTTGAAGGCTGCACTTGTGCACGCGGCGTCTCCAATACATGCACCATTTTCGATTGTCAAGCTTCCTCGCGCCTTTCCAGTTCCTGCATGTACCGCATTGCAACCTTGGCGTCCTGTGCATGCATTCTTGCCAATGAAGATGTTGGCGACGACTGGTGATGTGGTATCTCCTTGGGATTCGCGGACTCCAAGGTCCAAACATGCATTAACGTCGCTGCAAGACCCTGTCTGTACTCTCACATTGCCAAAGATGTTCCGCACGGCCCTTCCGCAACCTGAACCTTCGTTGCATGAACCTGGTCCAATCACCCTATATCCAACCTTAACAGCCGCGTTCGGTTGCGTTGAGGTGAACTGGCCAAATATCCTGCAAGCAAGGTCTCCATTACAACTGTTGAGGATGATGGTGTCAGGGAACACGTCCAGGCAAGCCTCATCGCCATCGCACGACGCCTCACTCACTGTCATCACACCAGCGGAAGGGCTGGTCGAGCAAGCGTTAGATCCCACACAGCAGTCATCACCACATGCGTCTGTTACAGCAGCTCCACTGCCAGTGAATAGGTTCTTGGTTGCCACTGTCTCCAATATGGCCGCTGTCACATCCGCATCATCCTTGACTTTGTCAAAGCGTGCCTGGGCCACCGCCTGTGACACAACCCCTGGAGGCACCGAATCGTCGCATGCAAAAATGCTCTTGATCATCAACCCTTTGTTGTCTGACAGGGCATCCACTGCAGCCACGAAGTCTGTGCATGTGCCCGTATCACTATCACAAAGGATGTCACCAGCAGCCGGATTGAACATTGAGGTCACATTGCCTGGAATTTGAAGACACCCTATGCCAGCGAAAACGGTTGGAGCAGTGGAAGGAACCGATGAAGGTTCGGAGGATATGGTGGGGGCGAATGAAGGTTCAGAAGATACGGTTGGAGCGGATGACGGTCCCAAAGAAAGGGTTGGAGTAGATGAAGGTTGTGAAGAAACTGTAGGACTGAAGGAAGGGCCAGAGGATATGGTAGGAATGGAGGAAGGTTCAGAAGATATGGTCGGGAGAGACGAAGGCTGCAGAGAGATCGTTGGAGCGGACGAAGGTTCTGAGGAAACTGTAGGACTGGAGGAAGGTCCAGAGGATATGGAAGGAGTTGATGAAGGTTCAGAGGAGGCAGTGGGCGTAGTTGAAGGTTCAGTGGATATGGTCGGAGTGAACGAAGGCTCGGAAGATATGGTAGGAATGGAGGAAGGTTCGAAAGATTTGGTCGGGGCAGATGTGGGCCGGCGCGTCACAGTGGGAAGAGGCGTCGGGAAGAAGGTCGGACAGTCTGTGGGCAAGGTGGCCTTGCCAACACAATACTCGTCCACCTTCTCTCCTGTTGGGTTGTAGTTGGTCTCAACGCCTCCCTTTGGACAGGCTCCATTGGCATCACTAATGATGTACACCTCATCAGTTCCACATTCGGTCTTCGTCATGCATCCCCTGCACCTGTCAACCCCGTTGCATCCACCAGGAGGAACATTGATGTCCGTTCGCATCCTGTCAGTGAAGCCCATCTTCTCGCACGCGCCCTCGCCATCACAGCCACCATCGCTAATCGTCAAGCTTCCTGAAAGCTTCCCGGCAGAGCCACGATTCACAGTGGAATGGGCATCCTTGCAGGCACGACTCCCGACGCAAGCATTCGACCCAATATCGATATGACTTCGAAATCGAAAGAATGGCGCTGATTGCGGAACACGGTGCCCAACTGAACCGCACGCTTCTGGTCCGGTGCATGCGCTATTGTGGATGGTCACGTCTCCGTAGGATCGATATCCGACTGCCTCGCAGGATAGTGCGCTCGTACATGAGACTTCACCAACGAAGGTGATTCCTGCAGTGGTAGGATCGGGATCGTTCTCGTTCATGGATTCGCATGCACTCACGCCAGTGCATGAAGAATCCAAGATGAGGGGATTAGGCCCGATGTTTTTGCACGCGCTATCACCAGTGCATGCGCTGACGGCAACAGTCATGAACGGTGTTGCAGCAGAAGCAGGATCGGTCGTCGAGATGCACCCAGATATTCCTTGGCAGCATGGATTGGTGTTGGGTGGTGACTGGGCCATACCGATTGCCATGCAGGCCGCCTTGATCACGTCTTGCCTCTCCGTGACTAGAATTGCCCCACCGTTGGCCACCAATGTGAGTTGCGCAGCCAGCGTGCTATCCGATGCGTACCTGTTGAAAAGTTTGCGTGCTGCTCCTTCACTGAGGTTCCCTGCGCAGCCAAAATAGTTCTGCAATTCCGGCGATCTCTTCACGGCAAGGACAGCAGCTTGGCACGATGCCTTGGCTGCGTTGCATGCGATGGTCTTGATGCGGCTCTCTTCTTGTGTGAGAACAGTGTTACCGTCAGGCTTGCAGGTGACGGCCACATCTGAATCGAATGCAGTTGGATTGGCTGCTGGATTGAGAGTTGGCTCGGAGGTTGGCATACTAGTTGGTAGGCTCGTCGGTCCAGTTGTGGGAGAATGCGTTGGCTGAGTGGTCGGCGGTGAGGTTGGGGAAGTTGATACAATGAAAGACGGAGGTTCGCTTGCTTCCGAACTTGGTTCCGATTCTGGTTCCAAGGCATTGGTCTTCGTCTGCTTGGACGTCTTGACATCATTGTCGATGATATCAGTATTGGGATCGTCACTATACGTGGCCTTGAGCATGCGGATGCTTCGCATGGTGATGTGCAATTCATCGACTGCAGTGGTCGCAGCCGCCGCCGCATTCCTGGTGCCTCGTAGCATTGCGGTGGCCGTCTCCACGGAGACAAGGAGAAGTCCAACAGTGAAGAGCACCCTGGGCTTGATCATCATGGTTGCTGTAAGTTGACAAGGCGGTGCTTGGAGTATTTATGTTGGAAGTCGTATCCTCGGTGCTCAATATTTATGAGACGATGCTGTTGAGACTATTATTGTATCATGAAGTGCTCTATGGGCGCCGATTTGCAAAGATGTGCGGTCGTGATGCGTTGAAAGCGGCTTCATGGTAGTCGGCGATTCCTAACGAGAGCATTCAGGGATGCGCGTTGTTGGCAGAGAGTGTCGCGCGATACATTTGTTTGACCAAGTCTCTTCTTCCATCTCCTTCCTTCCGTCCTTACTTCCATCTGCGAGGTGATGGTGTCGTGCTCAGGTGGTGGGAAGGAAAGCACCAACGGCCGATCGCGGAATGGGGTCCTCTACTGGAAGAGCATCTCCATGGTACGTAAAATAGCGTGCCGAGGAAGCCGCCTCGGAACCAGTTCACGTTGTGTGTGGACACAAGGAAGTGACACTTGATCCTCTCTCATGAACTGGCGACGACCTGTTCTATTTCGCGAATCCATAACCCCTTGAGCCCTCTTCAACTGGGACCCCTTTTACTCAACGTGTTACGAGTTAGCTTGTTGGCGGTGTTGGTGGCCGGTAAGTTTCAGGTGTTTCCCCATTGTGGCGGATCTGCCTGTCGAGGCCACTTCGGTGAAAATGATGCACTGCTGATAAGATCTCTTCCCTGCATGGACGCCGGGAAGTTGACAGTTGTTGAGTTCGCCGCGTCGCCATTCCTGCACACAGAACGAACCCCTCCCAGCAATGAGAATGACCCATCTTCACCAAAGCCTAATCTGTTCGAAGACTATGCGCGCTTACTCGTGTCCACATATTGTATTACATAATCGGAGTAGGCAACATCAGAACAAAAGTCCGTTGGTATCTATACTACTCTCTCTAGAGTACTATGATCCTTGTATTCCAACCCAAACGACCAACGTTCTGCGAGAACTCGATCACATCATGGTTTGCTGCCTGGCATGTTGCCTGGCGCGGAATTGAGAGCTGTACCCAGTGTTGCGATTGCCCGCATCGTCGTCATCGTCGGAAGAATCCCCACCTTGATCCAGCCGATGTTTGTTACCGACGGTTTGAGACTTTTTCGTCTTGGGGATGGGACGTTCGGACGGGAGGTTGTTTCGTCGCAACGAGCCGAGGGCTCTCTCGATCATGTGCCCGGGCGGTTTGCCGACGACAGCGGAGCGGGAGCGAGACGCTGGCAGCAGGGAGAGCAAGGGGCGCAGCCAATCCGGCATCTGCTGGATGGCCATGGCCATGGCGGTGTTTTGCTGTGATCGGGCAACCAACCGGCTGTTGCTGGTTGCACCGGAAGCGCTGGCAGCGTTCGGGTCTTCGAACGCTGCGGCGTGGGAGATGCCTGCCGCCATGAGGTTCGAGTATTGGTATCGTCTCTGGTATGCCGCGTCGCTCTTGCCGCCGGGGAATTCATCATCCGGTTCGATGTCCATCACCATCCCCAGCTGGCGTCGCAGGGTGGAGCTGGCCGTCGCGGAGCCACCGCCGCCGATACCTCCCGTGTCACCCCAAAGTCCCATCACGCCGAGGACGTCCACCAGACGGCTCATTCCGCTGACGATGTTGGAATTGACGTCGTAGCCATCCGCACGCACCAGATGCTCCGCCAGGGTCGTGCGTTGCGAACCGATCACAGGCGCATCGGATGCACCCACGAGACCACCGGTGGCGACGTCCTCGATATCGGGACCCATCAACGCTTCGCGGCGTCTGCGTTCGATGGTGTGGAAGGATGCCATATTCGTGGGATCTGCGCCGCTCAACAAAGATTCGAATCGCAAGGTCATGTCCCAAAAGGCAGCGACATCAGACGAGGACGACTTGGCTCGGTTGCTGCATGCGGACACCGCCCGGGTGAGCAGCGCGCGGAGATTGACTGAGTCGTGCAGTTCCAACAGCAGCTGGGCATATTTCATGACGTAGGCTGGTTTGGTGAGGAACGAGGCGTGCTTGCGCAAACCTAGCTCATACACCCGCGCCGCGATTTCCGGTTCGCGGTTGAGGCGATGTTCGATCGTTGCGTGAGATGCGTATAGTTGCCACGTGATGCGTCCCGGCTTGACTTTTGCTGCCGGGCTCGCTGCATCCATGGTGCTGCCGACGGCGGACTCGAGCGGTGTGCTCGCTGCTGTTCCAACTGCAGGATCTAGCCGATTGGTGACCATGCGCCGTGCCTTGTCCAGTTCGGAGCTGCTGCCATCCGCAGTTTCGGACTGATCTTTTTGTCCACCCTCTGTCGCTGATGCGCCCGCTTCTGCGGTGCTAGCCGATGGCTCTGCCGGTTCCTTGTGCACCAACACGCGTCGGGCTTTGGCAAACACCGCCCTTGCCTCTTTGATGCCCTTGTGACGCCGCATCAGCTGCTGGTACAGGACATACCCCAGGGTGTTCGGGATGCGATTGACAAAGTACTGCATGACGTGGACGGAATCTGCAGCGCGTCCCGTGAAGGATTCCACAATCTGTGCCTGCGTGTACCCCAGCAGCACGCTGTCCGGTATCTGCTCCAGCGCCAAGTCAAGGACCTTGAGGGCCCGCTGGGCGCGCTCGATCTCCTTGCCTTCCCCCTTGCTCGAATGCAGCTCCCACATGGCCCACATGTGCCAGACCTCGGCGTGCCTTGTGAGCACGCAGGCCATCTCCTTGTAGACTTGCCGGATGCGTCTGGCAGCTTCCTTGGTGTTCGTCAAGCGTTCTGGATTCGTGCGTTCGTAGGCCACTCTGGTCTTCCACACCTTGAAGAATTTGTGCTCCTCCTGCAGCTTGGAGGAGTAGTCCTCCTCGTCGGCGTTGGCGGGCGTCGTGGCCAAGCGGTCCATCTGCAGGCTTTGCTTGGGATACAATCGATCGCGTTCGAGGTAGACGCTGCGCGCGTGCTGGTACTTGGGTGTGAATTCCCCGATCAACGCCTGCGCCAGCTGCTCGCTGAGCTTGCGTTCGAACATTTCGTACTCCTGCCAGATGGCATCGAGGCCGGTCATGGGATGCGTGACGAGACGTTGATAGATGGCGCGCAGCTGCGTCTCCTGCCGTTGCTGCAGGGCTCTGTCGATCGGTGGTGGCGGTGGACCTCCGGGCATTGCGGGTGGCGGTGGCACCACCCAGGTCCGGACGTACGCCACGTAGGCCTTCCACACGAGGTTGTTGTTGACGCCGAACGCAGCATGCGTGACCGCGGTTTCGTACGCGGCCATGGCCCATTTGCGGACGAATTCGGTGCCATCGGTGGGGTTCATGTTCCTTGCCTGTCGCTGTGCCTCGCGCATTCTCGTTTTAACGAAGAGCAACCACAGTTCTGCAGACGAAGTGCACATCCCGCCAATCATCGCATTCTCATTGGTCTGTGCTTCCTGTTCCTCCTCGTCCTGCTGTTGTTGTTGTTGCTGTTGCTGCTGTTGTTGATTTTCACCATTGGTTGCAGTCGCAGCGGCCCCTGCTGGAATGGAGTTGGAGGTCGCGACAATCGTGACTTTGTCATTGTACGCCAGTGGCGGTGACTCGGCAGCCGGTGATCCATCCATGTGAACGCCGAGCACCTTTTGAAAGAGCCGCTCGAGCTTGGCCTGACACAGCAACGATCGTTGCGAGACGCCGAATCCGTAATCGCTGACCGGGCCGTCCTCTTCCCCCACGCGCGCGCTCTGTGCCAGCAGCATCTCCGCGATGGTGACATAGTAATGCGATGCGTAAGGGAAGTAACGGAAGAGGGTTCCGTAGCAGCTCTCCATCCAATCCAACTTCTGGTGCGTCTCGACCGACTGCGAGTGCAATTCCATGGATGATTTGACGGTGCGGTAGCAGGCGTTGACCTCCGACATGAGCGCTTGCCAGGCTTCGACGTCCGTGAGGGGGCTGTCCTGGATGCGGCTCATGGCATTGCGGAAGCGGGAGGATGTCGGGCCTGTCTCGTGATGCGGGAATGGGGAGGGAGTGATGATGTTGGGGATGAGGTCGGTGCTGCGTCCTGCGGCGTTTGCATGGGCGTTTGCATGGGCATTGATGATGCCGTTTCCATGGATGCCGGCAGCTGGTGGTGCGGCGGGTATGTGGTCGTACGCCGAAGCTTGCGCAGACGAGGCAGCATCTCCGACCGCTGAAGCTGCTGCCAATGGCGCTTGCTGCTGGTACTCATCCTTCATTGCGGTGGCCGCGGATGCCATCGGCTGCAACGGCATGTCCACATCCTCATCTTCTTCCATCGCATCTTGGCCTGCAAACAGGATCGGCGTCCGCTGCTGCTGATCTTGGAGGCCGGGATCCGATTTGATGGCCGCAGCGGGCGGTGGTGGCGGAACGTGCGCTTCCTGCTTGACGGCGACATTGGTGCTCGCATGCCTGGGAATCTGCTGCTGCAACTGCTGCCGAGCAGCGGCTGCCTTCTTGCGTGGATCTGTCGGCATGGTCGTTGCTCGCCTTGTTGCTATTCCTGCGACTGTTGCGACTGTTGCGACTGTTGGTATTGGAGGTGTTGCTGCGATCGGTCGTGTTCCTCTCGTTGCGGAGGCAGATCTGAGCTATTATATAATACAATAGATCTGCGCGTGCTCTGTTTCGCAAGTGTGTGGCTCGCGGTGGACACTCAACCGCCAACCAAGAGGGGGCAAGACGTCTGCGAGCTGCTCGTCAAGGAGTGTAAGGATGGAAGAGAGGCATCTTGGTCGTCCGTCTCTCCCTGCCTTGGCGCGCCATCCGTCTCCTCTCCGCGTCGTGGCTGTGCTGCAGACCCACCACGATTTCATTTTTGCCGATTGCTCTTTGTGTTTCGTTTGACGAACGAAGGTTCGACCTTCATGATCTTGGACTCATGGGACTACTCCATATCTTCGTGTGCTCGAATGAGTCGTGGTAGTGTGACTGCGGACCCGATCTTCCTCATCATCAACAACACATGACGAAAATTCTTGATGACATGTCTCGTCATCGACACGAAAGATCGCGCGAAGAGATTGCGCGAAGAGGGGGCGGAAATGGAGAACAACGATGATGGTCGTCGTGACGAAAGCAGAAACAACCTCCGACATCGAAACGACAACACCAAACGGCACACACGACCAACAACAACACTGAATCTAATGAACCGGTCAACGTGGAAAAGCTGCGGTTCGTGAGATCCGTCACGGGGCGCTACCACGACGCCATAAAATCCAAAAGGAAGAAGAGAACTTTGCAGCAACAGAGAGAGCAAAGACGGTCGTATTGGCAGCCACAACGACAATACCAGAGCAACAAGCAAGAATACACGCAGAGACAAAGACAGAAAGAGAGACACAGCACCATGAGCATCGTCTTCCTTCCGCTGCAGGTCCTCTTGGTCGCGATTGACTTCGCGGTACGTTCGTTGGATCTTCTCCTGTCCTTGATCGTCCCATGATCGTCTCTGTGCACGCGCGAAGCACAACAAAGCAAGACGATGAGAACGCGCTTGCCTCGCAGCATGATCTGACCCAACATCACGACGGCATGCAATGCAACTATGAGCAACGCATGTGTCTCACCTGCACATTGCTCTCTCCCTCTTTCCACCATGACTGCGAATCACCACTCGTTGCACACCTCATGCACGGACGCATCGATGACGAATGATTACTGCCCCGCCCAACGTTCCCTCGCTCCCGCCAACGATCTTCGACAAACCCACGTCACCACGAACCGTTGAACGCCAACTCCTGTGCGCAATCAACAAACGTTGTAATACTCGTCAAATCAAATGCAATTGAAATGCAACACGCATGTCGAATGCTTCCAAACTTTCCCACATTCGCTCCGAACATTGCTGCGAAACGCAACTTGCATCCAATCTCAATCTGAAACAACGCATGCACGGCAATCTATGCAAAACAATCTATGCAAAACAATCTATGCAAAACAATCCATACAAAACACGCTTGGACGACGAACAGATCACCTTGGTCACCTTCGGATGGGTGAACGCCGTCGCCAAGGCCCTCAAGGGAGAAGAGCTTCGCTCTGTGGCCGTCGGTGACGATGAGAGCCACCGTGTCGCCAACGGATACAAGGGCAACCTCGCCAGGCTGGGACGCGGAGGAACCACCACTCTGTACGAGATCTCGACCAATGCTTTCAAGAAGTTTGCGGACCGAACATGCACATCGACGCGCAAGTTCATCGGATGGAAGTCGCCCAAGGTCAAGGAATTCGAAATGGACCTGGTCACCACGACCTACGGTGAGGTCGGTGAGAAGGCGCACAAATTCGGTGCTGCCCTTCGTGCCGCCGGCTGCGTGGCCGCCAAGGACACAACCAACCTCGACAAGATCAAAGAGCCAAGCCGCATCGCCATCTTCGAAAACACCTGCCCAGAATGGCTCATCGCCGCCCTCGGTGCCTTCACGCAGTCCGTGTGCGCCACCACCGTTTACGCCACCTTGGGAATCGACGCCGTGGTCGAAGCCATCAACGACAACATCATCCCCGTCATCGTATGTAACAAGGCCAACGTCGACAAACTCGTCGACAAGATCGGCAAGATGAAGTCTCTCAAGACCATCGTCTACACCAACGACCTCGTCCCAGCCAAAGACGACATCAAGCTGCCGGCCGCACCAAAGGGAGTCACCATCATCAGCTTCGACGACTTCGTCGCGTCCGGAGATGTCAAGGCCTTCCCACCTGTCCCACCCAAGCCGCAGACCACCGCCGTCATCATGTACACATCTGGAAGTACCGGAAAGCCCAAGGGCGTTGTCATCACCCACGAGAGTATCGTCGCCGCGATCGCTTCTGCTGACATCCTCGTTGACTTGACCGACGGAGACAGATACATGGCGTACTTGCCGTAAGTGTCATGGATGGTCTCGTTCATATCCATGTATGCCATACGCGTGGCCTTCAACCCATGTTTTCATTTCATCAATCTCACACCGCGCTTTTGTCATCTCCCAACTTTTCTACCCATGATTATTGCATTCTAAACGCACTTTGCCAACACGACTACTACTACTACTACTACTACGACTGCCATTTTGACAACATACCAGTTTGGCACACATTATGGAGCTCATGGTTGAATTCAGCACGCTTTCGTCCGGTTGCATGCTCTGTTACGCTGATCCAAAGAGTCTCACCACCACCGGCGCATACCCAATCGGCGCGCTCGAGCATTATGGCCCAACGCACATGGCAGCAGTGCCAAAGATCTGGGACACCATCAAGAAGGGACTCCTGGCCAAGGTTGCCCTCTCATCACCAGTCGCACAAGTCCTCGTTCACACCGCCCTCCAATGGCGTACCTTCGCTGTCAGAAACGGATTCGATACCCCCTTCTTCAATGCCATCGTCTTCAAGAAGTTCAAGAAGGCCGTCGGCGGCAACATGAAGTGGGCCCTTTCTGGTGGTGGCCCGCTCAACGGAGAAGTTCAGGAGTTCATCCGCGTCGCGTTCGGTTTCCCACTCATTCAAGGATACGGACTCACCGAGACATGCGCAGGTCTTACCATCCAAGCCCTTGACGATCTGAGACCAGGAATCCAGGGTGTCCCCATCCCATCTTCCGAGGTCAAGCTCGTGTCCACGCCAGATGTCCGCGACAAGGCAGGTTTGCCATACCTTTCCACGGACCGCAAGGACGTCGAAGGTAACGACGTGTTCGGAAGAGGTGAGATCTGCGTCCGCGGTAACCACATCACATGCGGATACTACATGATGCCCGACAAGACCAAGGAAGAGTACAAGGAAGGCGGATGGTTCCACACCGGAGACATCGGTCAATTCATGTCAGATGGAAGCATCAGCATCGTGGACCGCAAGAAGAACCTTGTCAAGTTGAAGGGTGGCGAGTACATCGCCGTCGAGAAGATGGAGATGGTGTACGGAAACTCCGACTTCGTGGATGCCGTGACCGGAGGTATCTGCTGTTACGGAGACGGAGAGATGGACCGCCCAGTCGCTCTCATGCAGCTCAGCGAAGCCTACACCAAGAAGTGGGCCAAGAAGCACAACATTGAGGGCGACTTCGACAAGCTCCTCACCGACAAGGCGGTTTACGAGGCAGTCATGGCGTCCATGAAGGAGCAGCACGCCAAGAGCGACCTCAGCCATCTTGAGAAGCTCATCGCCGTGTCGCTGTTGGCCACGCCATGGACTCCAGAGAACGGATGCCTTACTGCGGCCAACAAGCTCCAGCGTCGCGTCGTGGTCGACCAGTTCGATAAGGAGTTCGACGAGGTCAGAACGAAGGGAGTCTTCAAGTGAGCAGCCACCTGGCACCGGATTGGTCACGTGCGACCTTTGGTGGTATTCGTACGATTCCGACAAATCAAACGCAACGGAACTCAGATTCAACAGCATTTACCATACCATACAGCGCAGGCACAATGGGAGGATCCGTAACATTGAAAGCATAGTACATTGGAGTCCTCTAATACATTTGGCGACAATCAAATCGAAGCTATTGCTTGTTCCAGCATCCATTTCAGATTGCCTTGCGGAATTGCGTCAACGCAGATAAGCGACCAACTGGCTGACAAAGAAATTGACCGTTAAAAACCGTTATGATGTTGTTTGATTCGATTCGTCGGACAGCATCGCCGAACGCGGCTTCGCGGCATTTCTTCTTTGTTGCTGACTGTTTTTGTGTGCGTGCGCATTGATGTGAGTGTTCGTCGAAGAAACATTTGACAGCCAAACGCAAACTCACAGAATCGTGTGGTAGACGCTGGCACCACATTCTCTTGTCAGCCACAACAACAGCATCAGCAACGAGGATAACGAGGACAACGACGACATCGATAGAAGCGACAGGATGGGATTGCGAAGGTCGAAGAGACAGTGCGTCGTCGCGCGCGGTCGCATTGACAACGATGCTGCGATTCCAGATGGCGTTTCATCCACATCCATGGGGCTTCCATGCACGAGTGAAAAGAAGAGTGGAGGCACGAAGCGCAGTGGCAGCAGCAGCATTGCAACGCTTCCTGACAATGCCAACTCGATGCATCCTGAGACAGTGTCTTCATCAAGCGTCAGCAGTGCTAAGCGCGTGAAGGTGGAACCAGATTCCGCAAAATCATCAGCCCTCGTCAGCCAACCAACGAATGTGAAATCCGGAGGGGAGAAGAATGACTATCCATCGGCCAAAGAATGCGAATTGGTCACAGCAGCGCTGGCGAAACTACATCCAGAGGTGATGGAGGAGAACGACCAACGGCGCAAGGAGATCAGCGGTTCTTGCGGCAAGCAAGATACCCTGCTGGATGGCGTTGTCTCCACCATGCTGTCGCAAAACACAACAGCAGCCAACACAATCCGAGCCTTCGCGAACCTCAAGAAAACGTATCCCGACTGGAAGATGGTGGTGGCGCTGCCATCGCCGGTAGACCTGGAAGAACCAATCAAGGTCGCAGGACTTGCCAAGACCAGAGCGCAACGCATTTGGGATATGTGCCAGACCCTGCAGAAGGAGCGCGGTGAAGCTAGCTTTGAGTATTTGCGGGACATGCCGGACGATGAAGTGAAGAAGAAGCTGTCCAGATTCAAGGGACTTGGCCCGAAGACCATCTCCTGCGTTTTGCTCTTTACGTTGGGGCGATCGGAATTCCCTGTCGACACGCACGTGTTGAGGATAACAAAGCAGATGGGATGGTTGCCATCGAACATGAACACTCGCGAAACCGCGTACGAGTACCTGAACGAGCGCATCCCAGCGCACGTGAAGCTAGATCTCCACTGTCTGCTGATCGCACATGGACGAAAATGCCATCGATGTGCGGCACGAGGCAAGCCGCAGTTCCCACCCAAAGACGGGAGCAAGCTCGCGTGTCCATTGAAGAAGGGGTCGCGGTAACGTAAAGTTGAGTATTCTACTGTTTTGCAGAACACATAACAGTGTGCAATACTAACTTTCATTTTGACTCACAAGATGTGGCAGATATTGAGAAGATAGTCGTGAAGCTTCCAAACGAGGTTGTGTTTTCCGTCGTGCTCTACCACGGTGATATCCAAGAGCCATTCTTCACCAAGCACCTTTCAAGTATCGTTGGAGCATCTCAAGTGCTTCCATTGGCCTGTACCAGGGAACTTCATGACCGGCTCCGTGCACCGTGACAAAGGTGAACGAACCAGGCCCGTCGACGTCGAAGACCGTGACGTAACCAGCGGTTTGGTTCTGCACGATCCATGGCTGCCACATCTTGGAAGGCTTGGGATCCACTCCGATGTCCCAGATCCACTTCTGGGTTCCAGCGGTGGAGCAGATGGCATCATCATCGCCTGAGAACACCATGATGTCGATGGGGTGCTCCTCCAGCATCTCCATCAAATCCTCGTACAGATCAATCTGAGACTCCGCAAAGGAGTCGAAGTCGTACTCCACATTGTCGCTGCATGGCTTCCACTTGATTTCACCACCTGCCTTGACGTGCAACGCCTCCATGACATCGGGCCGGTTGAGGTAGAGCACGGTATACTCCTCCGCGCACGCATGATAGACATCTTGAGGTGGCAGCCATGGCGGATTGGCCTCACCGGACAGCTGGCGACTCTTTGCACGAACGGAGTGCCGAAACATGTTATTGGACTGTGCCGAAATCATGCTGGTGGAGTGTTTCATGGCAACCGTGGTCATTGAGCCATCCATTCCAAGCGTCGCAGAAGCCATGGGAGAGGACTGAAGGACCGATGGCTGTTCCACGCAGATGGGATAGTCGACGGCGTACGGATTGATCCCGTTGCCCATCTCCTGCCATAACACTTCTTCATACTTTGCACATTTCTATCAACACAGTCAAGAAGCACGAAATAGAGGGGAGTTTGATCGAGCCGAACAGTATTGGCACGACGATGGAGGAGAGGGTGAAGAGTAATTGCGTTCATCGGAAAGCAGCACGAGGAGGTTGGAAGCATTGTGTGTGAGTAAACGGCGATGCGTTTCTTGGATCATACACGAAGCTTCCCTCATGCAACGACAGTCTCTTCGAGTACACAGCACGCATGGACTATCAGCAAAGACCCACGAAATGGAAAGCGATTGCGGAACAGCAGAACAGCGGAATAGCACCACTCCACATTCGATATGAGTCCAAGCATACTCGTACTCGCCTTTGAGAAGAACTTCTTCTCCGAGTGACAGTGGTGAATCCACTTTTTGTAGTGCGGCCACGAGAGCAAGCCGTGCGTGTAGAACGTCTCGATGCGACTGAGGTCATTCGTGAACCAGTCCACGAAGGGATTGCCCACCAACATGCCCTTGAAGTTGATCATTCCGTCTTCGTTGTTTTCGAGAATAACTTTGGTGAGTTGCGGCATGTAGTGACCACCGTAGCTCTCACTGGAGATGTAGAAATCGTTTGCGCGTCGTTCCGGAAACCGTTCCAAGAACTTGCCGATGAGAGCGTAGTTGTCGGCTGCTGCGTTGGCGTCGTTGGTGACGTAGTCGTCAAGCGTATCAGAGTAGGAGTATCCGACGCCTGAGGGTTGTTCGATGTAAAGCATGTTGGCCACCTTGTTCCATGAGAATGGATTCGGAGACAGCAGGCCGTCCTTGGTGAAGAGGAACGGTCCATGCTCCGCGCCAAAGCCCAGCAATCCGCTGCAGCCAGGACCACCGTTGGTCCAAAGCACCAACGGATCATGTTCCGGGCTGCTCTGGCTCTCGACGTACCAGTAGAAGATCCGGCGCCCGTGATCTTCATCCACGTTGAGGTAGCCAGAGTACTGATTGAATCCTGGATCGTACCCCAATCCTGGTAGGTGTGTGATGAAGTCGCTCTGCTTCTGAAAGAATGATGGATCCAGAATTCTCTTCTCTGTTTCTGCAGCTGCACCTGCTGGTTCGTTGGTCTCTGTGGCCTCTCTGTCAAGGCTGTTGCCCTTCGCATGGATGCCAGCGTTGAAGAGCGCGGCGATTGCCGACGTCCACGACATGAAGAACATCTTTCCCATGACAACGCCAGCCATGATTGCGCAAAAATGTGTGCTTGGGCAAGAGTATAGTAATACGAGTATGGAAGGACGATCTATGTGCAGTGTGTGCAGGTGGCGATGATCACAACGACGACCGAGTGAGTTCGCTACTAATGAGGTCGAAGGTGGGCGCGTCGTCCACTTGTGTGGTATTCGTGTGTATCTCGCAGCCTCGGGTACACACAGGTACTTGTGAGAACTCCTCGCCCATCTCGCCACCACGGCGATCCACAACACAACACGTCGAGAGCGTGAACAGGACGAACCACGAAAGCAAGGGCACCACAATGGATCCAGGAGGTTGCGGTATTGTTGGAAATCGCACCGCAGACTTCGGTGCGCACAAAAATCCGACGTATGCACGACAGACGACCAATGTCTACCCAAAGTAGACACAAAGTTAGACTTCTGAAAACGCAGTCCTGAGTTTGATTGGCACAATAGTGCACATCGTACTTAGGCACGCACTCGGTTGCACTGCTCCATGTCAAAAGCATACTTCCATCGTATGTTCGTCCACCATAAAATCACCTGAACTGATTATTGTAGAGTATACTTGATGGCAAAGAGCATCAATGGCCTCCTTCTCGTTGCTACATTCACACTTCTTCCAACAATTGACATCGTTGACTGGAATAACAAGCACGTCAGTCATTGTGAGATGCCTGCTTCAAGGTTGGCTATTTGTTGGAAACAAGTAATCGAGACATCTATGCGATTCATGATATCGATAGCATTGAAGATGTTTGCAATCAGAGTTCTATCTTCGAATGCTGGACCTGTAAGGCACCACCTGGATCGGTCAGCATTGACCATGGTATTGAAGCTACTACACATATGGAACAACTTGTGCTGCATTCGCTTCATGGCATTTGACAAGTGAGCTGTTTCGAATGTTGGTCACAGATATTCTGTGCATGTTTTCTCTTTGTTGCCACATGGACGAGAGACCAGACTCGCCATACTACATACAATGGAGAAGGGGTGTTGTGACAGACATGCAATACCCTTGCTGCATGCGATCGCCTGGTGATGAATTGTATTCCAAATCACAAGATACACGAAGCACAGCAGGTTCCTCTCTATCCCGATACCCCTTTTGTCGCGTATAATAGCTGGCTGTGGTCGCAACAGTTCGCGGAAGTCACCGATTCACAGGCACACTACATGTTCGTAGATTCCCTGTGGCTTCGACATTGCCGATGTTAGATTGCATGATTACACGACCACATGAGAAAGGGCGTCTGAACAGGTCTTGTTGCTAACACACACCACATCACACGTAACAGGCAAAACAAGCGCACCACGTTGTAGTGCCGAACAAACATGTCCGTCACATAATTTGTTCCTTGCTGATGGTCATTATGTGTGGGCATTGATGGTAGCGGAGATACACGCAATGGAAATAAGTGTTGTCACAAGCACCTGTTGTGACCATGACAAATGTCTCGTAGTCGTGCATCTGCGAACAAAATTCCAACTTCGTACGTCAATGTACAGAAAGACGGTCATTCTTCGCCGACACCAGTTCGTACAGCGACCACCACTTCTGTCCGTTACCATCGAGCCAGTGTCAAGTTCATGCACGCGTTGTTGGAGAATGGCTGTCTGCTGCTTCGTGTTTCTTGGACGTGTGGAATGTCAGTGTGCCGCGCCTTTCCAACACACTGCGTGGGGAAGACGATGTCGTTGCAACATCCGACCAAAGTCGTACCTCCGTCGGATCATGTCATCTCAACAACCAACCTACGTCATCTGATGTCTGATCAATGTTTGACCAATGTAAGACCAATGTTACCGTAAAGTATGACATTGCGGCGGCAGGGTTTTTCCATGTTTCGAAGGCGCAACTTGCCACCCCTCTCTGCGATCACTCAGAATGATTAGTTCGCAACTAGACACATAGAATAACCAAAGAAGGCCTCTCCTATCACGTAATGGCGCTTTTGGTGCCATTAATATTATAGTTATCTCTACAGAGGGTGTCTAAATTTGCGTGATTAGCCTTACTTCTAGCAAAAATGTCAATTACGTCATTCACATGTCAGACATACATCATACCAATGTATGATGTTTGTCAGCTGATTGCATACTGACGTCGGATGTTGATCAGCTTGCTGTGCATGCTGGTCCGACCAACGTCGTACGACGTCGACTGGACCTCATAGCGACGTGACTGTTTGCCACAACAACGCACTTGTGTCTGTCTAGTGCGGAAACATGCCTGCATACACAACATCAACGAAGCAACGACGTCCATCATCCTCATGGCAACAAACGAGTTGTTCTTGCGTGAGACATGTCCGTTCTGTTCCACACCAAAGAAGGACAACAATTAATCATTCACATCTCGCCATCACCGCAGCGGAGGATTCGCCACACACAAGGTTGAGCGCAATCTGGCATTCTCTTGCGGTTTGACATTCGACGGCAGTCATGGCAAACCAACAGAAGTAAAAGTGCTTTATCTTTACGACCATTTGTTTTTTTTGTTTTCTGTCAATAGTCATAGGTCAGCAGTGGTGGGCGACCCCTGTTTGCGCACGTCATTTCGGCGCAGAACGGGGGTTGCTCAGGAAGACCTGAACTGCGCACGTGTCAACGAACTGGGCGCTATCATACCGATACCAGAAAGGGGGATGCGCGCAAGATCTATCATCCACAACATCACAAGCAACATCGATTACCAGACAGGTGTATCACCAGGCAACTACATTTGCGGTACGACTGCGAACGACCACGAGCAGCACTCCTCTCTCCAACAACGCTGTACTCGAGACACGATTAATAGTATTCTGGTGAAGCGCAGTCATCTCACGAGACACAGCGATGAACACGACAGCGCGCTGCTGCCTTTGCAACCACTGTTGTGTGCTTTGCAGTCCTCAGTCGCACAAGATGTTCCACCCGCAGGTGTCGTTGTTGCCTGTTTACGTGGGCAACTCCGCTTCCGCAGGTGATGGTGCCGTGGCGGTCACAGTGACATTCCCCCAACCACTGATGCAATGGCTGTTGTGTGGTTCACTCAAGAATGATACAAGCATTGTGCGGGTACGGTTTGACTTGACATTTCCTCTGTGTTGTGTCAAGACATTTTTGGTCCGGCAAAACCACGGTCCGATTGCATGACGTTTTGCGTTTCGTTCGATTTGCTTGCTCGATGGATTGTGGCACAGCATCATTCTACGCAATCATTGGTGCGGTGGCAATGTGCGTTCCCTCAGACATAGTACAGTTGGCCACACAGAGAACTCCTATCAATCAACACATCGGATGATGATGGTGCTGTTGATGTTGTGGTGGAAATCATGAAACACATCCTACTTTGGTCAGCAGTTCGAAACCAGGAATCTGGGCTAAAACTGATTTTCATTGAACGGACAAACGAACATAATGTAGGACCAACGTTGGATAACGTGCTATTTCACAATGTCCGATATGCGCACAACTGTTAACTAAAGTACGATCAATGTGTATTCAAAATCGGACAATACGGCATAATGTCCGAAATACGGTGCGATATCCCAACAATACCGCAACCTCCCAGGGCAAGGAGTCCTTGTTGTCGCGAAACAAGAAGGGCGCCACCACGATGTGTCCCAAGCGCAAGATACTGTCCTTGGAAAGATTCCAGTCCCATGTGCTGCGTCTGATTCACGATGATGACAAGAAGCTAGACCAGTGCCTTCATTGACACAAATCGCCAAAACGTTGGCGCCAAAATCTGCATCGGACTTTCCCAACAATGACGATCGATCGGCATCGTCAATCGCAAAGCGCAAGTTTCCACCAAGTCACATCGGTATTGTACATGCAATAGATCGTACAGCTCACATCCAACAGTTGACCCTGACATCCATCCATCCATCCATCCATCCATCCATCCATCCATACTCGAATGACGATTTGAAAGCAATTGTGATAAGACCATGCAGGAGCGACGGAGTCTCAACACGACAAGCTTCCGCAGCAGCGCCATGACGCTGTGGGGCGTGCTTTTCCAATTCGAAGGCAACGTCGTGTTTGCGGTGCTGCCATTCTGCATCCTCAATTGCTTCCTGCTGGGTCTCGTGGAATTTCTGGAAGACAGCTGCAAGTGGCGCATCGGCTTCTCGCCCAACGGCCATGGTCTGATGACCTTGCTGGTGTCCTTCCTCGTCATCTCCAAGGTCAACTTGGCGTACGAACGTTTCAAGCTAGCAAGGAGCTTGGTCGGATCCGCATTTCTGAGCTTGCGAGAACTCAATCAGCTCATCGCGACCTTCTCCAATGCCAGCATCAACGGCGGCAGCGCGCACAGCGTCGGCAAGCAAAGCACAGGAAACGTCTTTGCGCAGGACGCACAGAGCATCCATCGATGGCAAACCGTGTGCGCGCACAAGACGATTGGCATCATCGATCAGACGAGGATGGTGGTGCAGGACTCGCATGTGGCATGCTACTTAGCACGCAACGAAGCCGACGGGTTGCCCGATCTCACGAAGGTGGTGGATCCATTGACGATGGTGCAGTCGTTGCGGTTGCATATCTACGACGGTCTGCATCTGCAGCTCCTGGAACGTATCACCTTGCTGAACAAACTCAACGAATTCATGCAAAAGTACAATCATTTGCTGGACCTGGCATCCACGTCGATACCGCTGTCGTTGGTGCAGATGGGTCGCACATTTCTATTCCTGTGGACCTTCACGATGCCGCTCGTGCTTCGGGAAGGGCCATTCTCGGGCGTCTGGACGGCGATGCTGTTCCTCTTCTTTCTGACGTACGGATTCGTCGGGCTGGAGCTGGTCTCCATCAAGCTGGCACAACCGTTTGGTGACAGTCCGCACGATATCAAGGTCGGCGGCTTGGCAGAGGCTGTCATTGCGGCGATACGGCAAGACCTGCAACATGAGGTCACGGCCACCGCCAGCCAAAAACGACTGTTCTTCAGCCAGCAACGCGGAAACAGGCCGGAGGCGGACCAAGCATTGAATGCGGTGGATCTGCCATCTTCCGACATGTCCTCGTATCAGCAGATGCCATCTTCGACGGACATACCAATACTGTAGCACACAGTGTACTCCCGAACATCATGTGGCGTTGAGTGGTCCTCATAATTACTGTACTAATGCTCTGGTACCTGAATGCCAGAACACATCATGCACGTTATACCGTATTGTGCAACCATGACAAACTGCCCTTCTTGGTCACGGCTGTACCATGCCATACTCGCGCGAGCCGCATTCGTTGCTCCAATACGAGCCAAAGTGCTGTTGAGAGTCTTGCGCAGGACGTAATTTGATTTCCTCTCCTTTACCTATTCACTCCTCTTTTGGGATAGCAAACGTTGACACCTTGCCAGCGTCTCCCCCTTCTTCGGTCATGAACGCACGAACTGCCGACCTCGCCTCGTTCACCAGCACGTCAGAGTCTTCGTCGAGGAAGTACTCGCGCTCCTTGCAGGTATCCAGCCCAACAGCGCAGGTGTCGGAGACGAGGCGTTCGAGGACGGCCGGCGCGTTGTATCCCTCCGTCATGAATTCGTCCTTGACGAAATGAACAAGGAGGAACTTCATGAACTCGCAATTGACAAGAAGCTGGCGGTACCCTGCCGCCGACAGCTGGTGGAAGCGCAGAATCTCAGCGACGTTCTTGAACGCCACCTTGAAGATGGTGGCGACGATCGAATTCTTCGTAAAGTGCGCAATCTCCTGCGGATGCGGGTAAATCTCAACCTTCTCGGTGAGCATGCGTTCGACGTCGAAGACCAATCCAGAGCGCGTTCCACCCACACCTGGCAAGGAGAACTGATCCTCCAGCTCATCCGGCATCGGGGCGGCGCTTTTGGGCCCACCGAACAGATCGGCGCAATCCACGGACGCTTGTTTCACCAACGCCAACATGTCGACAGCGGATATGGTCGGGCCAACTGGATCGGGTGCTTCATCGGAGGTGAGTTGAGGAATATCTGAGCACAGCAGCGACGAGGCCTCATAACCTAGAGAGGTCGCGTAGATGCCAAGAGCACGGGATGCGGCCAGCCGGAATCGGAGCGCCATCGGGTTGGACGGTGATGACTCCGATGTCGCCTGCGCGTCATCTTGAATGGCGTCGTTGGGGAACATTCCCTTCGTCTTGCGTTGCTTGCCAGTGCCGCTGTGGGTTGCGATGCATTGCTCGATGTTGTCAACGACCGAGCGCTCCGCAACGCGGCTCATCTCTGCCAACGCGAGGGTGACATCCAGTCGGACGTTGCGCTTGCTGGATGCGTCGAGCTTCCCCACCAAGTCGTACAGCGCATCATCGACCAGATCGATGGCTTCCATCTGCCCTTCGGCGGAGTACTCGCTGACATCGTCCCGGGCTGTGTTGATGTGTGTTGTGAGCTGCAGGATATCGTTCATGTCTGGCTGGTCGTTGTTTTCGAGAGCTTCGAATTTGACCTCCAGCATGGTGTTGGCATGGCCGGATTCGCACCCCGCAAGGATTTCGATGGCTGATGCCAGCCACGACGCAAACTTCCTGGTGCTGGCCTCCACTGCTGGCTTGAGCATGGACGTGTCGGTGGTGGTGGTTGCGGAGGTCTCCGTGTCGTCGGATGGCGCACCGAGGATGCTTCGCACCGTGTCATCGACGAGCTGGAGCGAATCGGACAGAGCGATACTTGCCATCTGGACCAGCTGCAGAACTTGGCCACCATCTGGCGATGGTGTCTCAGTCTTCTCTTCCTCCGATGCACGGTCGCAGAATGGTGCGAAGCAATCCTTGACGACACGCAGACGCAACGCGTAGAACTTTTGATCGACCCTCCGTCTCACCATGGTCTCGGTGAGCCCCACCGTCTGATCCACGAGGCTCGTTGTGAGGTCTTCATCGAATTCAATTTGCGAAGATTGCAGACCGGAAGACAGTTGCCGAACCGCCGCGAGCAACGAGTTGAGGGCCATCAGAATGTCTTCATAAGCACGCTCATCTTCCTCCTCCAGCTTGGCATCATCGTCATCGGTGCTGCTTGTGGGCTTTGTCTCACCGTACGCTTCGAGTTCATGGAATGCGGCGCTGCCGGCCTTGGACATGACCGTTCGATCAAGGAGCTCTCCACGACAGTGGTAGAGGAAGGAACCAAATGCTTCCGAAACGAAATCCGATAAGCACTGCGTGTCGTGGTCGGAGGTGACTCTATCCACGGCAAAGTTGGAGGCAAAGAGGCTGGTGGCTTCGAGGATGGAGTCGAGCACGATGGTGGGGATGAGACTCTCGGGGCTGCGGTCATCATTGTTGGTTGGCTCTGCGAGCTGCGGCACGTTGGCGGTGGGATCGGCAAAGTCCATGGACATAGCTCCGCCCATTCTGGCTTCCTGCAATTCGATGTGATGGGTGTCCAATATCCTTTCGAATTGACGCAGCGAGGCTGCCAGCGCCATCTCCTTGCATTCTTCCATCGTCAGATCGACCACGACGCGTGCCTTTTGTGTGGCCTGAGCTCTTCCATCGCCATCCTGACTGCCTGCAGATTGAGGATTGCCAGCAGTGTTGCCGCCAAACTGCGACAAGAGAATGGGCGTACCAGCGCACTCGAATATTTCGGCGATGCTGTTGGGTGGATTCGGCATGGGTAATTCTTCCGTCTCTCCCGCCGCTTCGCCACCACGCTTGGCGCCTCCACCGGCATTCGCACCATCGTTGAGTTCAATGACGGCATCGAGATCTTCTTCATCATCATCATCATCATCACGACTGTTGTTGTCGTTGTCGTAATCATCGTTGTCGTGAGAATACCCCCCTCCGTCGCCTCCCTGCAAATGATGACGTCCACTCCAATGCAGGAGCTTGTGCTTGAGTTCTGCGACCATCTTGTTGAGGATCATCTCGCACTCCGTTTCGATGCGCTGCAAAGACTCGAAGCCGGTGGAATGCTTGCTGAGGATGGAGTACGCCTGGATGTATGACTTGGCAGCCAGACGATACTTGCCTGCGCGGATGTAGCCGTTGAGCGTCTTGGGGAGCTTGAGCAGGGTGTCGAGGCGCTGCAGCAGACGCTTGACGCGCAGCTTCTCGACCACGTTGTCGCGCAGCTCCCCCAGCGTGTCCTCAATGTCCTTGGAGGTCCGGCTGATGGTGTGCATGCTGCTGGAGAGACGGTTGAGGCCGTCCTCGTTGGCTTCCACGTTGACCCCGATGCTGCGGATGGCATCCGTGCCGTCGATGAAGCGGGAGTAGTTCTCGTACACCAGCGTCTGCATGGAGGAATCCAAGCTGCGGACCTGACACGCCAGGCCTTCCTCAATGTCCAGCAGCTGGTGCACGTTGGAGCCCAGCACGTGACGTCGCGTGTGCGCCAACGCGCTGAAATGCGGCGAATCCAGGTCCTCGCTGTCGCCTTCTCCAGCGCGTCCGCTTCGCCCATGCTTGCGGTAATCGTCGTCGGAATCGTCATCGTCATCATCGTCCGTGGACCCCGATGGCAGGATGTGATTGTCGGGATCGTCCGACTTGCCGTAGAAGTTCTCAAGCAGCTTCTTTCGGATCAGAGCCTCGCGATCCAGCGACTTCTTTCCGTCATCTCGGACCGTCAGGAATTCGTCATCTGAGTCCGATGAAAACGATCCGTCCAGCGCCGCCGCTGCTGCTTCCGCGGCCATGGTCCCAGCGAGCTTCGTCAAGTCGACGCGCACGAACACGCACTTTCAGTGTGCAGTGTGCAATGTGCAACCAGAGTGTGGTTGGACTTGTGGTGCCTCTGTGTGTGTCTGAGGAGGATGTTGTGAGTGTCTGCCACAACAGAGTACTCGTACGGTGCTATACTCATGCCTTGGATCACACGATCTCAAACAAATGCTGCACACTCTTCGGTTGCGTTCCACAAATGCGCCAAGCGTTTTGTTCGTTTGCGAAAATCGGACATTTTTTTCGGAGCGTGTCCGTCAAATCGCATCACTCACGCAATTGTCGGACAAATGACAACAACAACAACGACAAGCGCTGGATCGATTCAATCGATTAACGTTGCAGACTATTACTTCGGGACTAGATCGTATCAACAACAACAGCGGATGTGCTGTACACATGAAGGCCGGCGTCTGCGCCGGTGCCAGAGTGTTAGCATCAGCATTACCACTCATCAGCCCAACCCCAACCATCTTCGGCTTGCTTGATGGGGGACGGGAGGCTGCTTTCGTTTCCGAAGGATCCGTTGATATTTGGTTGTTGCTCCACGGTGGAATGTTGTCCACCCGGCTTTCGCGGCTGCTGCTGTTCGCTGGACTGCGGCGAGTCTGCGTGAGGAGAACCACTCTGTTGCGGTTGCGAGACTTCTTGCGACTGCACCGTGGGACTTGCCGTTCGTACGGCTGCTGGCGAAGGTATCTGCGCGCCGAAGGCCTTGCGAGCATCGCGTTTCGCACGTGTGCGACGAGCCTCCCGGAGCAACAGTTGCGCTTGCTTGGCCAGCTCCGATATGCTTGTGTCTGTCGTCTCGATCTTGAGTGGATTCGTGGATGTGGCTTCCACGGATTTGACGGCAGGAGCAGCTCGTTCCGAAGAAGGCTTGTTCACGTCCCGCTGCTCCACTTCGAGTTTCGTGGTCAACGCCTTCGACGGCACGATCAACCGTCTGCCCTTGGGTTTGGCAGCAGCATGCAACGGCTTCAAAATGGCTTCGGTTCGCTTCGGCTTGGAGATTTGTGGCAGCTGCAGTCCTCCAGCCACGACCTCTTCCTTTATCATCGCTGTGCTCAATGCACTTGCGCCGGGAGGTCTGATCACTGTCGCGTTGCTGGTCTTCGGAGTGACTGTGCATGCCGGTGGCTGGGATTTTGGTGCGTGCGGCAGTGGCAGTGGCGGTTGCCGCTGCGATCCTTCCAGGGGGAGTCGATCTCGCCGCGCCGAACTCTCGGGTCCAGATACAATCGTGGTCTCCAATGCGAAGTCCTCGCTACCTGTACTGATACCGTTGGGTGCAGACTCGAACGCTACCTGTTGTATTGGTGAGGCGGCGGCGGTGATGGCAGCAGTAGCAGGACCGGCGATGGCGGTTATGACTGTTGGTGGCAGTGTCGACGACGATGGCAGGTCCTGTCCCACCTCGAGGAGATCGCGCTCGATCCTTGCGGCTCGTACTCTGTCCATCAGCCTCGCCATGCACGGACCGAACGAACGCTCAACGTCATCCCGATCCATCGTGGCAACAGCTCTTTCACTTTTATCTCTGATGTATTGCTCGGCTTGCTGCACAAGGGGTCCCTCTGCTATGACTTCCATCGTGGTCGATGGCCCTGCTGTTCGTGGCACCACCGTTTCTTCCGCAGCTGATGACTTTGTGAGCGCTGTGATTGCTTGCATTGGGCTGTATTGGTGCTTCTGAGCAAGTTGCGCTTCTTCTGTCTCTGCTTCTTTATGTCGCACCAGTTGATGCTGTCTGCACCTCTGTTTCACAGCTCGCATTAAGAACCTTGCCAACGTATGCTTTGCATGACGGCGGCGCTCCATCGTTCGCCTTGCCAAAGATGCTCGTGCGCACATCTGAATGAGCCTCAGCGCAGATTGTTGCCTGCGGTATAGACGGAGTTGCATCCATCTCCTGATCAACGCCTGCAGCGAAGTCAATGCAGCCACTTGACGAGAAAACGCCGTGCGCGCCAGCATTGTACGAACACAGCGTTGCGCAATCCGAAGTTTGAGTCTGTACCGATTGTACGAGTTTTTGTTTTGGTACATGCGGACGATGCCTTGCAGCATCACAATAGATTGGCGAGATTTCTTGAATCTGTTCATGGACGCATGTCTTCTGAAGTGCTGCTGCAATGTCACAGCATTGTGCCGAAGTCTCTGGAGCCTCTTGCGCTGAACAAACATCCGCCATGAAGCCTGCACAAGGGTCGTCGCACTTTCGCGTCGTGCTCGCAGTGCCTCGATCGCCTTCTTGGAGCGCTGATAGCTGCTGTATGCAATGCGTCTTCGATATTGCGCCTGGATCTTGACAACAGCCGCCACGAAGATCCGCATGCGCTGCAACCAAGCCCGAATGGTCCTTTGGATGATGGAAGCCGCACGATCCTGGCCTGCACGATTCGGTTCTATGCGAATTCTCGAACCACCGGCGAATCTTCTGCCGTGCTCTGTTTCAACAACCTTTCGCACAACGAGGCCTCTCCCGAAGCTCTGAAGTACGATGGCGGCATGTTCACGGGCCGTGATGAGGGCGTTATTCCATTGGGCTGTTGCGGATCCCGTCCCGACGTGGCTTTCGGCGACGATCCGCGCGAAGGAGCCGTAGACGCTGGAACGGAACGAGTTGTTCATGTGAGCCAGAGCAAACTTCGAGGCGGTGCGAGACAGCTGGCCTCTCTGGCTTCTTTGGAGCAGCACCGTCGATGATCTGACCTCGCAAAGAGCGAGCTCCATCTTCCACATGAAGAATGCAACCTGGATCTTCCTTGCGGCTTCATCCAGATTTTCTCTCTTCGAACGGTGCATGGTGGTACGCATGATCTGAGACCGCGAGTACCATCCGCGACATGTAGATTGAATCAGGATCGCCTTGCAACGAACCTGCTTCCAATGTTGCTTCGCACGGTGTCTTCGCCAGCTTGCTTGGAACAACGTTGCCGCAACTGTGGCCCTCACCTCTGTTGCTCTCGCTTCCCTTTCAGCCAGTTGTTGCCTTGCGTGATGCTTCACATCTCTTGCTACAACATGCGAACGCCACGCCTGCTGAATGCGGACGATTGCATGCCTCTTTTGAGATGCCCGGCCTCGGACAGAACGTCCTCTCTGCGAGGCTTGCATAACGATCGCTGCCGCTCTCATTTCCACATACCGCGACGTCGCGAGCTTCCGACGAACAAGCGACTGCATTGCAATGATTCGAGATCGATGTCGATCCTCACGCAAAGCATGGAGCCGTTCTCGTGCAAATTGCTGCAGCTTCGACACTGCGGCTCGTGCTTCCGCGAATCGCCGCTTGCAGAGGTGACGACGGAATATGGATTGGAGTGTGACGACTTGGGTTTGCATGTATCCAAACTGCTTCTGCGCATGTCGCAAGCGAACGAATGCCTGTATCTTGGAACAAGCCATCTTGGCGGTACGATACCGATGCAGCTGAAGTACGCGACGAAAAAAGGCTTGTAGATGCGAAATGGCATCTCGCTGGCGTCCGTATTGCGATCGACAAAGAGCTCGACGGAAAACCGACTGCACACGTATCGCGGCAGCCATTGACCGTCGGTACTTCTTTCGCTGCACCCAGGAGCGGACGGTTGCTTGGATTGTTTGCGTCGCTGCCATTGATTGCAAATGCTGCCTTCGTGTCTTCATGTTGCGATACGCTGTCTGAATTTGAATGGCTGAGACAACACGGCGATTTCGCCTTGATCGGACCCATCCGATGACCGCGCGCCGCATGGCACGCTGAGATAGCCTGAGTCGATTCGTACGGCACAAACGATCGACTGCAAGTGTCCGGATTCTCTTGCGTGCCAATTGTGCACGAGCGACGCATTGGATACGCGTTGCAGCTTGCCTTGCAGCTCTTGCGCGTCTTCTTGTGATGAATCGTCGCGCCGCGCACTGTATTTGGACAACGCATGACAGCGCTCCTGAATACCGACGCATGGCCTGAGCGCGTCTTGAGAACGACTGCAGTTTGACAACTGCGTGCCTGAGGTCTCCGAACCAACATCTTTGCGCGTGCGATCTGTATTTGGACTGGATCATGATGCAGCAAATCTTGTGCCCCGTGTACGCATGCTCGAAGAAGGATCGCCGCCAGGCGGACTGCAGCAACGTCGCGGCCCTCTGCTTCCTTGACATCTGCTTGGCGTGATACGCACTCCACGCTCTCGTAACAACAGAAGCAGCGCGGTTGCGTCGATCTCGTAACAGCCGAAGATACCTTTCTCGGCCCGACAATGCTCGTCCGGATGCCTGGATCAACGTGGCTGCGCTAAGTTGGCGTTTGTAGATTGCAGATTGCTTGTGATATCGTGACCAGGATTGGATCACGATTGCACTGCGCTTTCGGTTGTAATACTGTTTTGAAAGGATTGCTTTTCGGAACAGCGCTTGAATTGAGATGCAACAAGCAACGGTGCGAATGAACACCTTGCGAGCGAGGTGTCGTCTGATAATGGATTGGATCATGTGAACCGACGCACGCGTTCTGGCATACGCGTCACGCGCCAGGGCAGATCTCCAATACTTCTGGACTGTCGTTGCCGCCCGCACCTTCAGTGCACACCGAAGAAGATGGCGATTCCATGCTCCCTGAATGCATCGAGCAGCCTTGGTCTGAGAAACCCAGCGGGTGTTCCAGGACGTATACGAGGCAACGATCGCTGAGATTTGCGGAAGGGTGATGGCGATCTTGACGATCATGCTCTGCTGATCAAAGCGGATGCGGTCCGCCTCTAGCTGGTGTTGCAAGATGCAGTAGTCTCGGAACAGTCTCTGGAACTCGATCACGCCATTACGGCATGCGCGATACGTTGTGATTTCAACGTGACCTCTCCAATTGGCCTGGACGAGCATGGCGCTTCCATGCCAAAGAAGCACCATAGCACGCACCTGGGATGCACGGTAATTAGACTGAATCGTGGTTGCTGCACCTTCCTCCACCAACTGCAACGAGTCCAGGCACCACTTTCGATACGCAAAGCCGCGCCATGTTGACTGGATGGTCGTGGCGTTCTTGTCTGCCACCATGGCCCTGTATTCGGCCAAGAGAGGCACGAATCTTGCCATCATGACTAACTTGCGACCCCACGTCTGCAGTTTCATTGCAGACGAACGCTTTAGGCCATACTCTCGCACTGCGGCTTCCATCCGAGCCAGCTTCTGGAGGCAGATGATTGCGGATAGGCTCGCACCATAGTGCCGCGTTGCCCTGTGCCGTCTCCAGCACGCCTGCAATCGTGTTGCAGTCTGAATCAACATCGCTTGGTGCTCTTGTCGCCGCTTGATGAGTTGCGAACGCGACGAGTGGCACCGCCATAAACATTGCAGCGCGATGAGTCTGCGTTTGATCCTCAGGTAGCGCAATCGTGTGCTCTGGGCTCGAGCCCGTGCTTGAAGTCTCACGCACGATGCGATGTGGAGACGGAATGATTTGCGTGCCTTGATCCCGCGCTGGATGCGTTGAATGCATACCACTGCAGCGATCGAATGACTCCGGAGTGTGTTGTATCGACGAAGCTGCTGCTTGCGTCGAACGCAGGCCTGCATATGCATGATAATGCATTTCTGCCGGTGGTATCGAACTTGTTCCGTTCGGCGTCTCCATTGAGACTGGAGCAACGTGCTGGCCATTCGCTCCTGCCGTTGCCTGCATCTTCTGTGGAACTCGCATCGGCCCAAACGGCGACGGACGATCGATTGAAGCATGATGATTGACGCCCTCGAGTAGGTGTACTGTCCGAGAACCTGGGATCCTCTCCATTGCGATTGGATGGTCGTCGCTGCTGTTGTGCAGTGTTTGAATCTTGCCATCTTGGTCTTGTACAGCGCTTGTGCTTTCCATGCCCGAGCCATCGTCTGCATGGTGATGATGGCTGCACGTTGGTGCATGTATCGACCGTGGGCGTTTGCAGCACGCCAGGCAGATTGGATGAGAGCGACACATGCAACATGACAACGATAGTGTTTGCGCGCCAGCCGCTTCCTTGAATGAGCTTGCAGCAGGATGGCTGATGCGATTGCTTGTGCATAGGCTGCTCGTTGATGCGAGCCTCTCACTTGTGCTTGGATGATGGTAGCTGCTACTGTGCAATGTCTGAATGTTGTCAGTTCGTTTTGGTACAGTGCTTTGGCATTCCACATCCGAGCCATGGTCTGAAGGGTGACGATAGCAGCACGGTGCTGCATGTATTGATCTCGCGCACTCGCAGCACGCCAGGCAGATTGGATGAGAATGATATTGGCAACCCGATGGCAATGTGCATCATGCTTGCGTTGGTAGAGTTTGCATGCCAACAGCTTTCTTCCGTGTGATTGCAACAAGATGATGCTCGCACGTGCTCTGGCGTAGCACTTTCGTTGATGCGCGCCCATCCAAAAGGTCTGGATGTGGTTGGCTGCGTCGTTTTGCCGATCCTGACGTCGTCTCAACGCGAGAAGATCCCGGTGAAGCCAAACACGAAGCAATCGTTGACGTGGATCGTGCCCAGTGATCAATTGGTAGTGCCGCCATTGTCTCCAACCACGGAAGACTGCTTGTATCTTGGAGATGGAAGCAATGGATCGCCTCCATCTCGACTTGGCCAAGAACGACCGCCCGGCCTTTTGGAACATGATGGACGCTTGAATGCAGCGTCGTCGGAATCTTCGCGCACACCAAATGCGTTGGATTGCTGTGGCTGCTTGCTTTATGTTTGCGAAAGCCTGGTGTGCCTGATAACGCCTCATGGTGCTTTGGATCAGGATGAGAGCTGCTTTCGTGATTCTCAGGTCCTTTTGCATCATCTTGGATCTCATCAGTGATTGCAGCTTGATGATGCCTGTGCGATGTTGATGATACTTTGCATGCGCTTGACGTTTCCGCACCAATGCTTGGATGTGAGTCGAAACCAATGCCATTTTGCGGTACTGCCGTTGCTGTCGTATCCTTCGGAAGATGGATTGGATCTTGATGGCGGATGCATGCCGCTCGGTGTGGACTCGCGCGAACTCTCCTCGCGCAATCCCACGCCTCGCTAGTGATTGGAGCTTGATCACGGCTGCGCGTTGACAATTATATCTCGCATGTGCTTGGCGTGTTCGCACCATTGCTTGGATCTGTGTTGCACCCGAAGAGATGCAACGGTACCTTCGTCGCGATTGAATCATCCTGACGATCGATTGGATGACCATGGCGGACATGTCTCGTTGTTGATGGGCGTCCATCAACCGGTTTTGCGTGATTTCGCGTCGCGCCACCGATTGCAGCTTGATGATGGCTGCGCGTTGACGATGATACCTCCTCTTGGTGTGGTTTGTTCGGACCCGAGCTTGGATGCGAGATATACAGAGCAACATCTTGTTGTACTTTCGGCGTTGATGCCATCTTCGGAAGATGGATTGGACGGTCGTGGCGAATGCTTCTTGTTGTTGGTGAGCTTGCCTGCGCTCCTGTTGCACGATTCTTCGTCGCGCCACCGATTGCAGCTTGATGATGGCTGCGCGTTGACGATGATACCTCCTCTTGGTGTGGTTTGTTCGGACCCGCGTTTGAATCTGAATGACACCTGACACTATCTCGTCGTACTGTCGTCGGTGATGCCATCGTCGGACGATGGATTGGATGATCGTGGCGGACTCGACTCGTTGTTGATGGGCGCGCCTCAACCGGCTTCGCGTGATTTTGCGTCGCGCCACGGATTGCAGCTTGACGATACCGACGCGTTGACGATGATACCTGCTCTTTGCTTGATGTGTCCGAATCCATGCTTGGATCTGAGTAGCATAAAGCACCATCCCGCCATACTGCCGTTGCAATCGAGCCATGCGGACGATGGATTGGATGATCATGGCGGACGCAACTCGTTTGGCATAGACGCGTCTTGAGAATCGTTGCAAAATGCCGACAGCCGCCACCTTGCGTTTGAATTGTTGACGTGCGAGATATCCACGAAATGCGGATTGAAATCGGATGCACGCGATGCGTCGTCGAAGATGACGTCGGCGGTGTTGATCACGCCAGCATGATTGCAACTTCAATGCAGCGTTGCACCTCTTCGCGTACACTGACAGCAAGTAGGCATGGCGCCAACGTTGTTGAATCAGAGTTGCGGCTAGGGCTTGTTGACGCAGTGCGAGTCTCAGCTTGCGGCCACGATACAGCTTCTGCAAATGAATCCACGCTACAAGACGAAAGTCGGCCACTGTCCGTGCCTTCCATCGACGGATGGCACTCTGGATCGTGATGATGGAGGCGAGATGATCCCGACAGCGTTGTTTCGCCTGCGCCCTTCGAACCAAGCATTGGATCTTCGTTGTAGCAGCTTGCTGGGAGAGATAACGCCGGCGGGTTGCATAACGTCGCAAAGCCGTTTGGATTGTGACCACAGCAAATGACTTGAGACTGTACTGATTCAGTGCTGCGTGACATCGCCAACAAGCTTGGATCATGGTTGCTGAAAGATGGGACGTGATCGATTTCCGATCGCGGTAGTATTTCTGAAGCATGACGATTCCTCGAATGCCCGTTCGGTATCTGCGTCTGTGCTTATGACGTCGAACGATGCTTTGTATTTGAATCGCTTTCCGCCTTGTGTCTCGCCACGCCTTGATGCAGGCATACCGTCTCCAGCACGACTGTATGCGGACTGTTGCCAGCAGTTGCCTTTCATTGCGATTGCGCAACATCGCCCGTCTCCACATGCGCTGAATGACGATTGCAGCCTTTCGGCTTGACGTTCGATGGAGGAATGCTCGCACTGCGTGCTGTAAAACCTGTACAGCGTGTCGTTTGGCTGCGTTATTCTGTCGACGTTTGTATCTGCGGTACTGCATTTGGATGCATGCTGCCTTTTTGTGCCTTCGATGGATGCGCAAACTGGTGAGGTAGCCACGGACGATCTGGTGGATCGCGACAGCCGACATGCGCACATCGAAGGGTGACTCCATCCACATCTTGGGGAATTGCGATGGAGAAGCGAGATCGGTGGGTTGCATAAACAAAGAATCAGATCCCATGGAATGGAAGGATCCGCCCAAATCGTGATAGCTCGCTTTCAAAATGGTGCTGGCGTCTGCGAAATCGAATGCGTTGCTGCTGCTGGATGCGCATGATGACGCCGGAGAAAGCAGCGCCTTCGTGAGTTCCTTCTGATGTGCCGGATTGCTGGTGATCGCGCGTTTGAGCGCGCTCAATCGCATCCACCGCTGCAGGGTTAGCGTCGCTCTCCTGCGCTTGGCTTCGTCGGATTCAACGACTGTCGGCGGATTGGCAATGTCGCGAAGAGCGCGTTCCTCTTGCAGTTTCACGAATTCGCATCTGCATCTGTACCGACGATAAGCCGCCTGAATGAAGATTGCTGCTGCAATGCGAAGAATGGGCATCTCTTTTCTCCTTTTCAATTCCAACGACAGATGCACCAAGTTCGTCGCCAGCCGATGTTTGCTCCACGGCTTGAGGATTGCAGGACACTGCAAAGTTTGACACCAGCTTCGGACTGCTGCAGTTTCCTGCGGACCGAGATCGTTGCCCTGCGTCTCATAGTGCAGCGCGATGTCCTTCTCCCATGATGCGATGATCTTCCCTTTGGCTTCGTACAACCCATCGACCAGCCACGCACAGTCGAGTTGGTGGATCGCTGTGTTGAGCACTTCGATCTTGGTGTATTGTTGAATGAAGGTGGTACCGTCGATCATGCCAGTCGACGCCAGGAAGATGTCGACCGTCCACTCTTCGAGGAGCATTTCCAAGATGGCGAAATCTGCCTTGCGTCGTCGCCATGCGCTCTGAATCGTGATGGATGCGGCTGTTCGCAATCGCAATGGTGTGAGCAACGAATCTTCGCTGTCGGCTGCAGACACATCGCCCTCGCTGCTGTTTGATCCGCTTCCCTGTCTTCGGTATAGACGTCGTTTTTGTGGCGAGATGAGGAGATCGACTCTCTGAGCCACGAAGTTCACCGGACCGTGGTACTCCATCACCAATCCACCAGATGGCTGATCCAACGAGAGGAATCCAGATGCCTGCGTGTCTCTGGAGTTATCGCGGGAGACGTCGATGCTGCTTTCGACCTTCTCCGCGAGGCTGGGCGCTGTTGGTGGTTTGGACTGACTGTCGGAGGCGCTGCTTTGTTCATTGACAGTCGAAATGGAGGGATGATCCAGGAAGTGCATGTCCGAATCCGCAAACATGGTTGGCGTGAGAAGCCCCTCGCTGGATTCGTCGTCGCCGCCGACTGTGAAGCTGGCAAGCAAATCGAGGGCCTCCGCAGTCGATACGGAGAGCGCGGATCTGTTGGATTTCTGCGCAGGTTTCGCCTGGATAGCTTTTGCATCATGGTTGCCGTTGCTTGCTGGTGGTGGAATTGCGGAATTGGCCGATGCGGGCGAAGGATTGGAATGCACACGGTGCGCATCTCTGAGAGCTTGGATGTCATTGCCAACGTGTTGGATTGCCGCTAACTCATCATCCAGCGTCGGCGATCGCGGCCGTGATGCAGCGCATGCGATGGACGAAGAAGATGGTGGTATTGATGATTTCATCATGGTTCCTTTGGGCTGCCCTCTCCTCGATGACGTTGTGGATGATGCGAAGGATGGCGGTAAAGCAGCGCTGAGTGGGGAAATACGCAAACCATCATCTGACGGCAACACGGGCACCATGGCCTCTGGCTTCGTCCAGAGTTTGTCTGGGCGTTTCTCATTCTTGTACAGGCGATGAAAGACGGAGACGATGGTGGCATCATCGACCGAGTCTGTTGCGCTGCCGACAGAGGCCGAGCCTCTGGGTGAAGGCCTGCTGTTGGTACTTGCGACACTGTTCTGCGGCGAAACTAGTCTGGATCTGACACTATTGCTGCTACTGCTGCTGGTGGCGGTGGTATTGCGCGCTTGCAGTCTGGTGCGTTGTCGCGAATGATTGGCAGGGACGGATTTGTGGCTGGTGACGCTGGCGCCGGAGGAGGAGGGTGCCGCCTTCGATTTGCCCGCGGATGATTGGAAGAATCCCAGCCTGTTTTTGGCGCGACGCGTGACTGCAGTGCCCATTTTGGGAGTGTAAGACCGCGTCGATTTGTATCCGCTGCCGCCGGTAGACATGGAATCGGAAGAATCGTAATTGTGGGCTCTCGGCGTGGTGTAAGCCGAGGGATCGCGTGGGCTGGGTTTGCGTTGGCTGTACAGGCGCTCAAAGACCGACTGCTTTTCATCACGTTCCAAGGACGGCTGCGTGGAGATGGTGCTTTCGCCAATCGATGGCGAGTCATCGTCATCATCATCATGAGTGCCGCGCGATGTGGTGTCACTGTCCGAACAGCCATTTTGACCGTACCGCGCGACGATATCGCTGACGAACAAACCTCTCCCGCTCGAAGGAGACCTGCTTGCATCATCGTCGGTCGCATTGGCACGCCCAGTATTATGCGCCGACCGCCCAACAGATCGACCAATGCTGCTGCCATCATCGCCTCTGCGTTCGTGACTGCGACCACGTCTCGATGCCGCTGCGGATCGTGCCGGTATCTTCGATGCAGGCGGCGCCACCATGCTACCAGTGGTGCCATCACGATCCACAAAATCGATCTGCAGATGCTGCGGCCGATGCTTCGTTGCGTCCGACACGGATGACGACGATGAGGATTGCGAGCCATTGATGACCACCGATGCGATATCCGTCCGACTGCGCAACGACGGTGTGTCACCGGCGCTGCGATTGAGCTGTGTGCGTCTGGAATCCACCGATCTCGTTTCGGTCCACCGCTGTTCGAGCAGCTGCATCTTGTCCATCAGCGGCCGCGTGCCCGTGGAGTCCTGTGCGTTGGATGCATTGCCGCCGCTGGCGACCGTGGGTGCGTCCTCGTCCTTGCTCAAACTCATGCTGATGTTGAAGCTGTTGCTGAGACTGCCGCTGATGCTGATGCTGTTGCTCAGGCCGCGGCTCGGCACGGTTCCGGTGCTGCGCTGGGCCAGCCAGGAGTCGTTGAGATCCATCAGCTTGTCCATCAGCGATCGCGACGGTGTGTTCGTGGTGCCGCCATCTCCGTTTGTGCTGTTGTTGGCCACGTTGGCCATGTTAGCGGCGCTGGCATGATCACTGCCTCCAACGCGTTCTCTGCTGGCAACACCGCCAACATCGCTCCTCGGCGGCTTTCGAGCCGGGGTTGATGGCATTGGGTGGATAGATGCTGCTGTTGGTGCTGCCGTGGATGCTGATGGCAGTGCTGGACTAGCAAAGTGTGAGCCCTTGAGTATCTGCTCTGCTCTGCTCTCCTCTTTGACCTCTATTCTTTGGTTTGTCTTCTTTGATTGAATGAAATGCATTCCGAGTTGATGCCAACGGCAACTAGATCGACTTTGGACGAAAGTGGACGCAACCAACGGCTATTTGCCCGATGATGGATGGCTGGATGCAAGCACAAATGTATAATAGCTGTGCGTCGTAGAGTGCAGGTTAAGAGGTGCCAGCACGTACTAGTATGGTGTGATGGCCTTGGAATGATTGGCGGCATCAGGTGGCACTTCCCCTTGCGGAGTGGTCGTTCCGTGTTGGTCTTTGTGCGAAACAGTTGTCTCTTTGTTTCTTGGCTTCTTTGCCCCCCTTGTTCATGCACGTACTAATACGTGCTGGGTTGGTTTGATTCAGTGGGTCGTCGTCCGTGGAAGTTTGCCTCATCTTGCCGCCAAAAAATTTGAACATCTTGTGGTTTTGCCCATGTGCACACGATGAAAGGCAGTTTTAACGTCCACATAACGTCCGCATTCAAGAGCTGAATCACGTTTTGTTTGGTGGGACAGAATGGAATTGGGTTCGACCAAGATGACGTCACACGCAACACAACGCAGAAAGCAGGAACGAGAGAGCCAAGGATCTTCTTCGCCCACCGTCATTGCACCAGCTCCATTTTCGCTCCCATTCTGCGGGCATCACAACGCGGTTTGTCACACCCTTGATCGATCAGCATCGCAGCACTCTCTCCGTCTCTTTGTTTCCATTTTCGGCATTCTATTCCATTTTACTCTGCTCTACGATACTCTACTCCATTTCGAGCTTCGATCAGACTGCCATGAAGCTGACCAGTCCTGCAGGCGCCTTGCTGGTGTTGCAGGCTCTTGCCTGCGTTGGATCCGGGCGATCCTTCTCGATCGGCACTTCGTCACGATCAACTCCTTCTGCTGCTGCGACATGCACACGAACAACAGCAACAACAGCAACAACGGCGATGACGATGGCGGCAACTGACGATGAGACTGGCGACGTCCCCAATGATACCGAAGCCGAACGACTGCGCCGCAAGGCCGAAGAGCTGCGCGAGCAGATCCGCGCCATGGAGGATTCGTTGGGCGACAGCCGACCGCGCAACTACGAGGCCCCGCCGACCGTGGTGGAAGAAGAGCCCGAATTGGAGGAGATGTCCCTGAAGAAGAAGAGGGTTCTCGTGGTGGGCGCCAACGGACGCCTGGGATCCATGGTGTGCCGCAATCTGCTGCGCAACAACCCGCAGACCGAGGTCGTGGCCTGCGTTCATTATGTCGGCGAGGACAGTCCCACGCAGCGCGGTTACGGCCGATTGTCCTACGAGGTCGGCGCTGAGGACGGCGTCGGCAACATCGGCGCGGCATGGAGCGGGGACGATCGCGTGGCAACCTTCGAGTACGCCGATTACATGAAGGATTACAACCTCCAGAATCTGCGGCTTGTCGAGTGCGAATTGCTGGACCCCGTCCAATGCAACACCATCTGCGAGGGAGTCGACAGCGTCATCTGGTGCGCCACCGACTTCAACGGCAACCAACCGCGTGCTGTCAGCGGATTGAACATCGCCTTCCTCTTCCGTGCCGTGGCCGATCCCACGAAGGGACGCGTGGAGATCGAGGGCCTGCGCAACATGATGGGCGCCCTCAAGCTGGCGCAGCAGGAATCGTCGTCGCCGTCCGTCTTCGGTGGCACATCGCGTGCGGCAGGCAAGCAGCCGACCAACTTCGTTCTCGTGTCCACGGCGCCGTACGCGTTCAAGGATTTCGAAACGCCTTTCGGGACTTTCAACGGATTGAAACGGGAGGGGGAGGACATCGTCAAGAAGGAATTCCCCAGCCTGTCTCACACAATTCTGCAAATGAGCCGGTACGAGGACAACTTCGTGCAGGAAGACCTTCCTGTGGAATACTCGTTCCCGGAGGACGGCACTGATCCAATTGCGGCTGCCGACGGCGACGATCTCACCGAGAGTGAGAAGAAGGCGTACCAGGAGGCCACCAGAAGGGCAATCAATCGAAGGGACGCGGCCAAGGCTGCTGTCGATGCGCTGACGTCAGAGGAACTGCAGGGCAAGACGGCGCAACTCCACACTGCCATAAAATGAGCCCGAGCTGAAACAAGCGGCGCACTCTGGCTTGACTTGCTCTCTGGAGTGCTGTCTAGTTTCATCGAAGTACGTCGTTAAACAAGTACTGATAAAGGCCTAATTCCCAACAACCAATCGACACACTTCGATTTGATTCGTTTGACCAAAAAAGCGAAATTACACGAACTCAGGGTTCGCGAACAAACTTCTCTCGTTCGTCGCCACAAAATCGAACATGTTCTGGGAACGGGCGATGTCACTCCGCAAAATGACGGCAGTCTCACGGGATCTTTGCCGTCTGTCTGCATCGCTCACTGTTGTGAGGATCCATAGTAGACACATCACTGCCGCGACCACCAACACCACCACCACGGAGGACAGTGTTGGAGAGCTCCCGCAGATGAAGAGAGTGTGTATTGTACCTCTTCGCGTGCGTGTGTGTCAAAGAGAGCCACACAGATGTCCCTCACTTGCAAATCAAAATCCAAACAAGGAGGAGACACACAGAAGCTCCCAAGTGATCTCTGGCAGCACAAGACGAAAGCGACTTGAGCAGTGCGCCCAGCAATACCAATACATCTCACATAATAACACATTATATATTGTTGTAATACGTAGCAACATGCAGAGCACCATGTGGAACAAACTTCAGCGACCGTTGCTGCGTGCCTCGTCGGCCAGCCTGCGATCGGCACCAAGCGCACGAAACGCTTGTGCTGTTGCTGTGAGAAGTGGATCCATCAGCAATGCATTCGCGAAGGCCACGATCGGTGTCAGCAGACGATCGCTGAGTTCTGCTGCGAGCCCATGGGCGTCCTTCGAGATGGCCCCACCGGATCCCATCATCGGTCTCAACGAGCAGTTCCAGCTCGATGACTACCCCAACAAGGTCATTCTGGGCGTGGGTGCTTACCGTGACGATGCTGGCAAGCCGTACGTCCTGCCGTGCGTGCGGGAGGCGGAGCAGCGCATTCTGGATGCCAAGATGGACATGGAGTACGCGGGCATCGCGGGAGAGATGAAGTTCGTGGACCTGGCGATGAAATTCGGGTACGGCGACGACTCCGTTCCGTTGCAGGATGGCCGCATCAGCGGCGTTCAGGCATTGTCAGGAACGGGTGGATTGCGTGTCTTTGGTGAGCTTATGCGCCGCCATGGGCACAAGCACATTTACATCCCCAATCCGACCTGGGGCAACCACATTCCCATCTTCACCAACGCCGGTCTCGAAGTTCGCAGGTACCGCTACTACGACTCCGAATCTTCTGACTTGGACTACGACGGCATGATCGCCGATCTGAAGGACATGCCGGAGGGCAGCATCGTGCTGCTGCATGCCTGCGCGCACAACCCCACCGGCATGGACCCGACCCTCGAGCAGTGGAAGCAGATCAGCGATATTTGCAAGAGCAAGTCGCTGTTCCCCTTCTTTGATTCCGCCTACCAGGGCTTCGCCAGCGGCAACAGCAACACGGATGCCGGCGCCGTCCGCATGTTCGTCGAGGACGGCCACTACATGGCGATGGTGCAGTCGTTCTCCAAGAACTTCGGGCTCTACGGACAGCGTGTCGGCGCTCTCTCGGTGGTGACCGAGTCGGAGGAGGAAGCCAAGCGCGTCCAGTCGCAAATAAAGATGGTCATCCGCCCGATGTACTCCAATCCTCCACGCCACGGCGCACGTCTCGTCTCCACCATCCTCGATGACCCCAAGCTGCATTCTGACTTCCTGGTGCAATGTCAGGACATGGCCGATCGCATCGGCACCATGAGAGTCGCATTGCGGTCCAAGCTCGAGGAGAAGGGATCGACCAAGAATTGGGAGCACATCACGAAGCAGATTGGGTACGTTGCGTTGCATTGCGTTGCGTTATATTGCATTGTATTGCAGTGTGGAATCGTGTGTTCTGATGAGTTGTGCCATGCTGCGATGCAGGTGTGTTGGGGGGATGAATCTTTTTTCCACAGGCGCGTTGATTTGGATTGGCTTGGGCAACAGTCTTACTCACAATTTGACCTCCTCTCCGTTGAATGATACACACGACAATACCAATGACGACGTTTTGCTCATGACGATGACGATCACAGCATGTTTGCATTCTCTGGGCTGACAAAGGACCAGGTCGTGACCATGCGCGAGAACTTCCACGTCTACTGCACCCTTGACGGCCGCTTGTCCATGGCGGGCGTGACATCCGGCAACGTGGACTACGTGGCCGAAGCCATCCATGAGGTGTCAAAGTAAACAACGTACTCGTACGTAAAGAGCATGTTCTATACTGCATGGTGATGAAGAATACTCCATTACTCTACTCTAGTCTCTTCGATTATGTGGGATGGCGGCGCTGCAAGTATTGTTGGCGACGTGAGGACGTTTGCTCATCCATTTCATTGCTACTCTATCTCTGGACAATGGCATTCGAAGATGTAGAGGAAGTATTGACGCTTGCGATTGCGAAGCACTCGCCGCGGGAACCACCCCATCAAGGCGGAGTAGTCGCAGATCGTACTCCGCCTGAGATCACGACCAAACCTCTTGCCGGGTGTCAGCAAAGATGTGCCAACGTATCCTCAATTGTCAATAGCAGGATACCATCGGAAGTCGCATCTTGTTTTTCGCTTTGCATCCACCCTGCCATCTGCTCTGCCTTCGGGACGATACCTACCTTGTTCGGGTCATCTGTTGAGTGGAATGAGAACGTATGACGATACGATTTCGAGCTACTCCGGAGGTTGGAGGAGAAGAGCAGAAGCGGCCAGGCCTTCGATCGCCTTGCGCCATACGCGCGCCATCTGCCGAAATCGTCTTTTGTTTCATTCCATCAGTTGTGCAAAAGGCACTCCTCGTTTGGCTACTATACAGAGAGTACTAATACACCGATGCTCTCCGTTCGTGGCTCATACGAACGAGCTGCGAGGAGAACATGTGGGATGGTCCTGCTAACTCTGCGACTGCCCTGACATGGGATTCTGCGCTTCCAATTCTTCATCGAGTAGCTCACATGATGAGAGATTCGGGAGTGAGCGACTGACGAACAGATGATGACATGGAGTAGCTCGTACGGTATGAGGAGGTACGACTACATGCTGCTGATTTTGGTGCGCAGAAGGTGCGCATGACGACAGCCGGCAAGGGGCTATCGGCAGGCGTCACGAAGCTACAATGGCGGGGTATGCCCCCTCGTCACAAACCATCGGATTTCTGCAATTGGTCGTCATTTGAGCAGTGCAATCGTATTGGACACTCTGTGATGACGCCATCAATGTCGATGTCCCCAGGAGAACATGCATCATCTGCAAAAACATATGATGTGATAATTCTCTATCCATCGTTGGGCGCAACCATCATCACACGGAATCCGACATCTGGGGAGAACTGAAACGGGGCTGCTATCCAACAACCAATGCGATACTCCACGATGCAACGCAACACAGCCATGGGCACAAGGCACCAGCTTGTTCTGTGGAGGTGCGACGCCGGCTCTTTGCGGCGAAATGAGGCTGTGCATCCCATGGCGCAGGGGTACGTGTGACTCGTACGAACCATGCGCACCACACGACCAAACGGCTATACCAAACCACCAGGCCAGCATCCTCGCACGGGATCAAGCAGTGCCGTCAGACAAACAGAACATCTCCACCATTTGGTGGTCTCGCGAACGTCGTATCCACACAGGCCGAAGCCATCCCAGACAACTAGGATGTACGAGTACGGTATGCGGAGGGAAGGCGCAAGTCTCTCACATCCAGGCTGGTGTAGTATTTGCCAAGCTTATTCGGATAGTTGTTGCGACTGGCTACCACGCAGGCCTGTACTCGTATGTGTGTATAATATGTTCTGACTATGCCAAAGCTTATTGTGAATAGAAATAGAGAGGGCCGAGCTTGCGATGGAGTGAAATAGAAGCCGTCGAATACGGTGGGCTTCGTACTCTATGGTACGGGTATGACGATGAGTATCCGGGGACGGAAAGCATAGCGGTGCGTGTCGGACAACGAAAGACCTCCTTGCGGATTGCGGAGGAATCATCTCGATGACTTCTTGGTTCATCATCCACTTGTTGATGCCGCCAACGGCAGTGGTCCCGCATTCGCGCCTTGGTCGCTGATGCCGTTGCTTGCAGTGCCGTCGTCCTGGTCCCCATCCAGCTCATCTTGCTCATCCTCGTCTTGCATCATGGAGATCATCTCCTGCCGAAGTGCAGTTCGTGTTTGCTCGAGGATCATCATGAGACTTGACATTCGCGACATCCGGTCGATCTGCCGCGACAGAGATGGAGACATCATGGGTGCGCAGTGCACCAGATGCCGAGCATCCTCGATCGGTGAGCATACGGCGCTGCCGCGGTCACCAGGAATGTCGATGTCGCCTGTGCTGATCGAGTCGGCATTGATGCTGTTGGGGCTTGGCGAAAGCGTGGAAATGGTCGAAGACGACTGTGCCGATGCCTCGAGGCGATCATCGGAAGCTTCTGTCGTGCCGGAACTCTCATCACAGCTCACGGTTGCGACAGGTGGTCTCATGTCATTTTCTTGAACGGGATTGATGGAAGAAGTGTCATCATCGACGCTGTCATTCCCGTTGCCTGCGGCATCGATGTTTGCGTGCACGATTGGACCATCATTCGTTTCTGCGTCGATGCCTGCTGTAGAGTCTTCGCTTGGTGTGCCGTCACTGCGAATCATGGAGTCACGTTGGAGTCTGGCGCGCTTGTTGGGACGAAGGGACTCAACGCGACGATCGTTGTCTCGACCCTCGAAGGGGCTGTTTGCGCCTGACAGGAGCGCTGATGACAGCGCCTGTGTTTGCGCCTTCTGCGCTTCGGCAAAGCGATCGCAGATGATCGATGCTTGGCGAACGACCATGGAGACACCGAGTTCGGATGTGAGCTCTCCGATTTGATCCCAAGCTTGAATCGTCTGCGTGGTGTGGTGCGCGGTCACATCGACGGACTTGGGGGTACATGTTGAGGTTGCCGACGGGGATGGCGACGTCTCGTCCGAGATCTGCGAGGCGAGATCCATGGGCGGCATGACGTGGAAGTTGTTCATGCTCTGCAAATGCATCTGCATCTGCAACTGCAGCTGGAGCTTTTGAGCCTCGACGGCGCCGTCATCGAGGTTGTTGTTGGCGGTAGATGCGTCCATCATGATGGATAGCGTGTGCGTGCGTGAATGAGAGAGATAGCGAGGGATAGAGAGACGATTTGCTTCGACTGGTTGCTGTCAGCGCTGAACTGGGAGGGGATGGATCAGTTTGGGAGCGATTGTGCTGGTGTTGGTATTATTGTCGGTGCTGGTGCTTCGAATGGCTGGCTGCAGGTTGTTCGGATTTTGTTATATGACACCAAACACAGCAACAATGTTGACGCGATGAACCGTCCTCGCACGAGCCTCAAACCGAATCCTTTCTCTCTTCGTGTTGGGCTCATGGCAGTCTCCTCGAGACGGAGGGCGAGAGTGGCGCCCTCGATCGTCGCAAGCAATACATTCGCAGACCGCGCGCAATACTCTGCGCAGGAGACAGCAAGGATGGGAAGTCGAGTAGATGTTCCACAGAAGAAGCCTCCTTGTCGTTTGTGTCAAACCTGATGCTTGTGGGCAGATGGGGGCAGCCGCCGCGGCTGCAACTGGGTCTGTAGTTATGAAACGATGTCTCTTGGCGCACTCGGGCAGAACCCTCCCATCACCGATGCCGCCACCAGACGGACGGCGGCTGGCCTGAGACCCGTGCGTGACGCTGACTCGCCGCTCATGACGTGTACGGCAAACCGCAACGCAAAAGAGACAAAGGTCACAACAGAAAGAATCACAGCGTCGCAATGATCTCTGGGGCTGATGGCGTCCAGCTGTCGGAACGAAAGGCAACAGCAGACGCAGCAGCAGCCACGACAGAAACAGCAGCCACGACAGCCACCGAGTCAGATAGCCCCTCTGTGACGATGCTGCCTTTGCCATGTCGGCTGTTTTGTCATTTCTTCGCATCTTCGTTATCTTTTCCCGTTTCTCTCAAGCGCGGAACACCACCAATGCGATTCGCCATTCGTGTTCGTGGTTGAAGCCGAGCGAAGTCGTGAGCATCTGCGAAACAGCTGGTGCGATCTTCGTGCTCAAGGGTTCCCGTTCTCGTTGCTTTTCGTGTCTGTTGTGTGGTCGCTTTCCTCTCTCTCTCTTTCTCTCATTCCTGTTGGCCACCATCTGTTGGGGCAAACACAATGCGACCTGAACTTGAAGCGCGTTGACATCCTTCGAACTGTCATTGTGTGACCAAGTGAAGAGATGAGAATTCTCTTCCCCGCAACAGATGGAGACAGACTTCGCCTTGACCCGCCCGATTAATTAGTATCAAGCGTGGTTGGCTACTTTGAGTCCAATTCGTGATCGAGAAAACGTGACTTCATTGAGCGTGATCGGATCCAACCAAGGCAAACCAATCGAAACAAGACTTCAGCATGAAGACCCTCTCGCAAAATCAAAGCACCTACAGTCAAGGAGGAGAGTAAGCACAAAGCGGCTACACTCTATTTTACCATGCATACGAGTGCGGGCACGACCATCATTAGGGATGGGCGATTATGGATGACTATGGGTGAGGATGCATCGTGCCCATCATTGTCCATATTCATCCCACGATGGTTGTCAGAACACGATTTGGCCTTTTGCTATGTGCAAGTCCCAATGTCTATTAGGTATTATATTATATTATGCCCGCATCCCAACTCCGAGCTGAATGGAGTACAGCATGAGCTTTGCGGGTTATCCTCCCACAGAGCTGATCGTGGACAGAAACTCCTGTGCATACTCTCAGCGTTCTCGGGTTCCCTTTTGTTGTGACGATGCTCGCAACTTGGGCGCTTGAGCAACACTCCCACAGTGCGAACCAGCGATTCGTCCCAGCCCACGCTCCCCAACTATCAGCGTGCTTGAGGCTTGGGCTTTATCGGGGTCGACAAGCCCTGCCGCGACGACTTCAGCACCTGGTCCGTGAGCTGTAATGGTCCAGATGGAGTCTGCGTCTTTCGAAGCTGTTCCATCCGTGCAGTCCGATTGACATCCGGATCTTGAACTTTCCGGAGACGTCCCTTCTGTTTTCGAGCCTGATCCATGAATTGATGCAATTTATCATCGTTTCGTTTTGGCGATCTCCAAACCTTGGCTTTGGCGATCGACCGATCACCTCCAGTTGTGTCGGATGGCTTTGGAGTGTCGGAGTCATCGCCGCTCTTCGACCTGCCCCGGATGTAGATCGCGACCCAAGATGATACTGTTGTGATGACGGCAGTGCTCATAAACAGGAAGGTATCCAGTCGTATGGCTGTGTGCTGCATCGTGCTGTCATTGCCATGAAGGTCCCCACCGCTCATGGGTATCAGGATCTGGATATCATCGCCACGTCCTCGGAACGTGACCATGAACCATGGAATGTATCGTGAGATGCGATCGAGCAAGATGTGCTCCGCTGTTGCGATGGATCGGTGAACGAAATCGCCGATCGTCTGATGGAGATTGGCGAACCAAGAATCCAGCCGCAGGGTCTCAGATCTAATGCTCATGATTTCTGTGGAATGTAGAGGGAGAGTGGCTGTGCTCTCCGGAGACTTTACAGAGCCGGGCTCGTACGTTCTGGCATGCTCGACTCGGCTCGAATTGGCCACCGATTGATCTCCGCTCGACGCGTGTTGTGCTTTGCTCGTCTCGTGAGCAACGGCGATACCTTGTTCCTGACTTTCACAACGAGCAGTGGTGTGGAGATGGTCTCCGCTGGCCTTCCCTCCTCTTGTGATGTGTGATTGGTGGCTGGACGTCGAAGACGGACGATTTGTCGTCGACAGCAATCAAAAGGGCGAGAAGTGAAGACGGAGAAAGTTGTGTCGATGTCAGTGTCGACGAAAAATGAGGAGAAGCCGAGCGATGTCGTTTGGCTTTGGTCGCTGTGCTGGAGCACGTATGACTAATCCGAATATGACAAACGCAGTCTATCTACCTTACACTCTGTCTAGAGATAGCCAGAGAGAGAGTAGATAGCGGCGCCGTTTCTGTCTCCAACATCAAACTGTTAGTCGTACCTACTTACATTATCTACCACACCAAGAGCCACACACCGGCTCATGGAGTGCCAAACAACCAGCATGCCATCAGCTACAAGTGGAAGGAGCTTGTATCAGATGCGCGCGCGGAAAGAGCAAGTCAGGCATCATCGACGCCAAGGTTGTCGTGCACAAAGCCTTCTCAGTGGACACAATGATTTTGTAGAATGTTGGTTCTCTGTTTGATGCTGCAACACTACATCCTTCCCTGCTACGGCCCTTGTTAGAATCTATAATATGTATCACTTCATGCTTCTTGCCGCGCCCCATGAGAACGGAATCTGCCCATCTCCCCACTCATACGTTCATTCGTTCACCCCAGACTACTATACGTATGGGCGTCGGTCATTCTTCGCTCATTGTTTGCTGTGAAAGGATTGCACCATTTCAGCAACCACCTCTTCGCCGCGCCGTTCCCATTCTTTGCGGTTGGTCATGGCGTAGTTGAGATACTCGTCGCTGGACTTGCCGAACACGCCACATTCCTTCAGCTTCTTCGCCAGCGGGATGATGTAGAAGTCGAAGAATCCTATCTCGCCCTTGTACCAACCATCCACCGGGTTCTGCTCCGCGCGCCCATCCTGGTACGCTTTGTAACATTCGCGGAAGAACTTTTCGTTCCACTTGCGGTATACGTGCCAGTGCTGCATGGTGTGAGACACATCCGATGCTTGGATCAAGTGCTCGATCACGATGGTAGCCTTGCGGTTGACAGCGTCATCTGTCGACTCATCATGCCCCTTGAAGGCTTTGTCCCAGCGTCCGTTGCGTAGAACCTTCAGCTCCTTGTCGACGATATCAGTCGCCATGACAGCATTCACCACGAGCTCGCGGAAATGGTTCAGCTCGACATTCGTGGGGCAGATGCATTCTCTGAGCTCCCTGTACTCATCGGACATGAACAGATCCCATGACAAGGCGACCGAGTTCTGCTCCGCGACCGATCGGTTGTCGTAAATCTCGGCGATGCGGACCTTCTCTTTAACGAGCTGGGCATTGGGCACGCCGACATGATCCACGTCATGAATCAACGCTGAGAAGGCGCAAGCGAACTGAGTCAACGGATCCGAGGTGATGCCGTAGGTGTGATCGTGCAGCGTGGCAGCCAAGGCCGGCTCGTCGGTATCTCCTTTGCTGTTGGTTAATGGAATATCGGTCGGCGCGACGATGCGAGCGAGGAGCTTGATGACGGACATGGTAACGTGCGAAGCATGCTCGAAATTGTGGAAGGAGTTTTCGCGATACATGCTGGCGATGGTGGCAACGAGGGAACGCAGCTGCTCGATGATGTGGGGAGCAACCTCAACGAGGTCAGAATTTTGCTGACGTGTTGCCACCTTCTTGTCAAAGTCTGGGAGGTGGATGATCTCCTTCACCTCGTCAAGCGGACGGAAGGTGCTGTTTGGGGTTCTGCGATGGTCGCTGTGGTGTTGTCCGTCGGCCGCAGTAGAATGGCCGATCTTCGACATGGCATCGCGACGGGCGAGGATCTGTCGAAGGATGTGGAGAAGAATCTCCACGTTCCAATCGACCATGCGGTTGGTCCTTTCAGCGGGACCGTTCGCATCTCTCTTCTTCGTGCTATCCTCGGCCTCGCGCTCCAAGGCCACATCAACAAGCTCACTATGCTCGCTGTGACTTGCATGACTATTCCTCTTCCGTGCATCGAGACCAGGATGGATCCAGTAGGTCTGCATGTCACCTTTTCCCTTGGCCTCGACGGTCCGATCACGCTTGATTAACCAACCAGCTTTGCCAGTCGCGCGCAAGGCTTCGGCCGTGTCGGATGACACGTGGATGCGCCCAACCTGTCCCGTGTGTTCCACACGTGCTGCTGTGTTCATTGTATCCCCGAAGAGTTGGAATCGTGCCCTTTCTCCGCGAAGAACGCCCGCAGTCACAGGGCCAGAGTGGAGACCGCAGCGAAGCGACAGGTCGCCAGTGTCAGGACCGAGCGTGATTTCCAGCTCCTTCACCAGACTGTCCATGCGAGTCAGAATGTCGCGGGCAAAACGAACCATGATGATGGCATGGTCGGCCCGCTGCTCTGGGATTCCAGCTGCGGCCACGTAGCAATCACCCACAGTCTCGACTTTGAACACACGGCGGAGCTTTGCAATCTGGTCGAAAGCCGAGAAGACGGTCTCAAGTAGAGTGAAGACTTGCGATGGTTCTGTGTATGATGATGCCATGTGTTCACATAATAGTTGGTACCATGGTTGGTACGTATAGAGTATGCGGTACGCGTACAAGGATGAGTAAAGTTGTGCGGTAGTGGGTTTGCAGGCGAAAGCGAGATGACATGATGGCGTGGCGAGCCCAAGCGCACTCATAACAACGTGGGCACATACAGCCATCGCCAAAGTTAGAATAGTCGCCACCAGCGAAGCAGCCGCTCGGTGCCTTACCTCTCACAGAACTCCAGGCGGTGAACCCAGCAATATCGGCAAACAGGATGGTGGTCTCAAGGAACAAGTCAGCCAAGGGTTTGTTGCCCATTGCCGACTCGTCGGAAGTTCCATTGAGATAGCTCTTCAGGTCGGTAATCCGATGGGTGCCCTTCTTGCCGTTCTCGGTTTTTCCATTCAAGATCAGACGCTCGCGAATCTGCGTGGGGAACATGGATGACACGATGGCGTTGGTGCGGGCGGCATTGTTAATCAGCTTCTCGTTGCGGCGGTGCACGAACATGTCGTAGACGAAGAAGACCAAGATGATGACCATGAATGTCACGAACACTGCGATAGCGAAGATCTTCGGTGTGTTGTTGCTGTACTGATCCTGGAATTGTTGGGATGGGTACAACTTCATGGAATACTTGCAATGATTCACCGTCTCGTTGAATTTGGGGTGTTTGTGGAGCGCCAGGTTGATAAAGTGCACGTATTTGTCGTACTTTTTCTCATGGAAGTCCTCTGTTGATGTGTTGTGCGAATGAGCATGTAGGGAGAGCAAAAGGATCGAAGTGGTGGCGTGAGGTACGGAAGCACCCAATACATGTGTACATCCATCCGCACATGCATCCAAACATTTAGACAAGCAGCCACAAGTAGGCAATCATTTTGGAAGGCTGTCTCTCGTACTATCGTTTGGTGGACCTCATGATGGCAGCAACAGCATCCTGCCAGCAACATGGTGAAGCCCTTCGTGCATGCGTCATGATTGATACAGTGCGAGGATTTCATGTTCGTTCAGCAATGATACAACTTACCTCCTCCGAGGTATACTGTCTTCCTTCCGTCGATGACGAACGTTTGCGCTTGGTTGCAATCGTTTTCGAGGATGGCGTACAAACCGTTGACGTTTTCTGGAAGGAGATCGTACAGCACTGTGTCCCAGGCTCCGCCTCCAGCCACCACAGCAACGACCTCTGACGAGGGGTCGTTTGGGTCCTTTTGCACTGGTGTTTGAAACACGAAGTGCGGATGGTCGACGGAGGAAGTCTTGTCGTGGCGTGCTTCATGCTCCTCTTCCGAGTATGAGATGCCGGGCGGGATCCCGTACGGGCTCGATGCAAAGAACAGGAGCTCTTCCTGCAGCAAAAGCAGCTCATCCAAGAACACCTGGATCTCGTCGGATGCGTATGTGTTGTAGTTGATGTAACCGTACGTTAGCATGGCATCGACATGCTGGAAGGAAGCGAAGTTGAGATCCCGTAGTTTCTGTTGGGGGATGAAGACTGGCTCGTTCTCGCCGCCTGGGAAGATCCGTCGAACATTGAACTCCTTCAAGTAGGGTGTGTATCCTGTTGGGATCAGCTCGTGGAGGTCCCCGTGCTCGTCCATGTGACCTTCTTTGATCATTTTCTCATAGTTGTTGTTGGCATAATCCAACCACGCCTCGACCTGATCGCCCTTGACGGCGTGATTCACGTTCATCCATTCTAATTTGGCTTCCTGAAGGGACGGGACGAAACTTGTGACGATGTGTGGGATCGTCACAAATGGCCATGTTTGATTGGTGGCCTCAGCCTGCGATGCTATGATCTTGCATGCCTGCCGAATGTTGGTGCGGATGGAGAGTTGCTGATCCGTGACGGCACTGCCCACTGCCCGAGAGAATTGCTCGTACTGCATCCACATGATGGCGCAATGGGAAAGGCATATAAAGTAGGGTACAACGGTCTGTCAGTGGGTCTTTGGTTGAATGGAATGCAACGGAGTGGAATGCGATACACCGCGATACCGCGGTGCCATCCGTCGTCTCACGAACATGTCAATGGCCAAGCATGCAGGCACGAGTGTGCGCACGAACAGTTCGTTGACGAGGGCGAGACAGTTTGTGGGATGTTTGCACGACTTCGTGTTTCAACTTACCGCAACTTCGAAGTTCTCGATCTGTTCATTGTCGAGGTACTGCGGAACAGGAAGAATAGTGCAGGTGGACACATTGCGTAATGTTCTCGGTTGCAATAGAACAGTGCAAGACAAAGGAGATGATAATGTGAGTGGGTATGTGGAGACCGATTTCACGACGAGATGGCGAATGGGGTTGCGGTCGAACGGTGGAGCATGTTGACCGGCTGCTTCAAGGCCTGGACAAAAGTCAATGCGTAGCGCAGCACTCACCTTATACGTGATGAAGGTGATGGCAATGGCCGTGGCGAGTAACACAAAGGTCACCACGGTGCGCCATATCTGGACGTGGGCGGTCTCTGACTTGGAAGCATTTCGAACCTGCTGCACGTCATCGATACTGTCTTCCTCCACACCGCCGGAATATGAGGTTGTTTCCAGGGAGACCTTGTCACTCATTTCGTCAGTATCGCCCATGTCGTCATGGTTTGTCATCGTGGTCTGTGCAACAGGATGGGGTGATGTATGATATGGTGCGATGTGGAATTGTAAGTATTGCTCTGTCGTCCTCCCCCACTTTCGATGATCGTTGGATTTATGGACCGCTTGGGATACATCGTTTGCAACCGCGCTGTTGCGCTGTGCCGCGCTGCATCAGGTTGGAGGCTGCCCTTCTGTCCATATGCATGTCCATATCCATGTCGCTGCGGATGTCATCAAGCCATGCCCATGTCTGCGGAGTGGCGAGACCAGGATAGAAATTCGCTCTGCCACAGTGGCGGTGGCAACGCAAAGATAGTTCTCACCCTCTTCCTCGCCACGGGTGTCGATCACTTGGGTGTCGAGTTTTGGCACGATGTTGTGAGCGCCTCGGGCTCGCTTTCCGCGCTAGCATAGGACCCCATTCAGGATACGATAGTATACAAATGCGGATTTTTAATATTTTTACTTAAATAATCCTATTATGTTGTAGATAGTATATGGGTTAAGTTACGAGCTTCTGGGCCTTGTAGTTATAAAGTTTATATTTTTCGCATTAGTCTACGACTAAACACGTGAGGCATGCGAACGTAAAGGGGCAACTTGGATTCGAAATTCTCAGTCGTGCTTCGACCAATGTCCAGTCGTGTCCTTCATCGACACACTCACATTTCGCGTGGGTGAGGCGGGTTGTTGCGAAACAATGTCGAGGATTGGGCAGTGGCAGTAGGCATGCTGAAGTTGCTGCTTTATCTGGGCCGTGGATCAGTTGTCGAGATCCAGAGTTGTGGGTTGGTGTGTAATCCAAAGCCTGACCCCCACCAAGACTGTCACACTGCCTTGTTCTCAGTTCTGCCACCGTTCATGGCCCAACAGGTTGAGCTTCGTCCACGTCCCATTCAGCACACATTGCCTTCCCTCCATGTACCCACTCAATTGTACAGCCTCGTCCTTGCTTCAGGTCTATTCCCTGCCTGTGTGCTTGGACCTCCTCTCTGCTGGTCGTCACGAACAGTCATTGTTGGCTTCTGGCTGTTGTTCATCTGCTCTCCTCTCAACTTCTTGTTTCAGTGTCAGTGAACCTGCAAGCACTCACATCACAACACCAGAAACAACAAGTAAAACCACTGCCGCCACCAGTCTCTTTCCACACCATGCCAACGGCTCAGTAGATGGCCATGGCATCCCATGTCCATGAGAGCAAAGCAGGTTCAGCAGGACTTTGTATTTACAAACAAACCTAAGTGTTCAATAAAATATATTTTTCATACCAAAGGATAAGTCACTGTGCTTCATTGCACTATATATATAACCCATGGATTAAGTTTATTAGTGTGTGCCCAGCCTGCGCCGTAGACTTTTTTATGCCACCCGCTTTTATCTCGTGGAGGGCACGAGGCAGAACGGCTATCAAGTCAATATGTATGCACGCTCAGGGGATCACGACGGCCTCCACCTATCCTGCTCTCCACTATTCGTGGCTCTCTGGTAATATGTAAGGTGTATGTATTTGCGTACTCATGCAGGGAAATTCAGGGACAGCCTCGTTCACGATGGCCAGCTACCGCCATCGGCGGAGCCAAGTTTGGACTTCAACAGTAACTTTATTGCCTGGTATCTGCAGCACTCGGTGCACTTGTCCAAACCATATTGCGACCGTTCCCATATCTGTGGCTCCTTTGCCTGACAGCTGTAGTCAGGCCCACATAACCATGCTTGCCCCTCGTAGTTGCACTGCGTCTTGCAGGGTTGAGCTGTAGTCTCGCAACACCTGCCTCATGTGAGCCTCTGGCCCCTCATCAGTGCGATGCATCGCCTGATTGCGTTGGTGCCAATGCTCCCATGCCACCTTCCAGAGCTTGCACACGATCCGTGCCGCCCACCTTGCTGTGGACAGCCTCCGACCGATTTGCGCGTAGTACTGCTCCTGTAACTCGGTCCATGACCCCACGATCACGCCTGTGACCAGCCAATCCCATCCTGCCTCCTGTTGATTGTCCATCAGCTTTGCCTCAGCCCAGTTTGTGCATATGCGTCCAACAGGTCCCAGCCCTCTCAACACTTGGTTGACATTGCTCAACTGTATTTTCGCAATGGCAGGATGAGTTGGCATCTTCTGCATCGTGCTCCTCAGCCGTTTCCGCTGCACTTTCCAAAACGCCATCGATTCCGGTGAGCAGCAGACCCAGAAGTGGCCATGAGTTTCCATCTTGCCGCACCTGGGGCAGCTGTCACTCGTCCTTGCCTTCTACCAAACCATCTGCATTCCCACAGCCACCTCCTGTATTGTGAGGTCCATGGTGAGCACCCTCTGTGTATTGGTGAGCTCGCCTGCCACCTGTTGTTGCGCGCTTTTGTTGGCATCACCACCAATCACCTTCATGCCTCGCTCCCACCTAACCCTCGCCATGTCCGCCTCCACCACATCTCCAACGACACTGACATATGTGATGCTCGACCTGCGAATGCCTTGTCTTGCAATGTGCCATGATCACGTCCCTGTGTTCTGGTGAGAGCTTCACGCATCGCCCTCTTCGAGCATTCGTCATCGCTGTACTGCGATCCGGTCCGTAATGACATTCATACGCTCCCACACATCAAGTTCGTCAGGCTTCTTGTGCTTGTCCTGATGCCCACACGCGTGTCATCCCACAAACGTTGTACTCAGCTGGCTTTGGACCCTCATGGCAGCCACCATCATGTCGTGACCAGGACTCGCCAGATCCGGTTCATGTACCCACTCCAGCACCTTCAGGGCTTACAGGTTGTCACAGCTTCAGCGCCCCCGTCTGCCTTGTATTCCAAACCTCTCCTCCATTTCCTGAACCGTCATCGGCGCACTGTAGATTCCTGCCAACTCTACTTGCTGGGACGATGTCAGGTCCTCCCTCCATGGAGCCTCAAAGGTTCTAAACACTGTCACCTTCAGAGTCTCATTAGTGGTCATCGCCCATGCCACCATTCCCTTGCCATTTCTGGCAGACCTGTCACTTCTGCCAACTGCTGTCTCTTCTTGTATACTCTGGGCCATATCTCTCCAGTCGACCTCGCATCTGATGTGTTTCACAGCCCACGACTTGGCCTTGCCAAGACCTTCCCAGACATTCTCCATCCCCTGGGTATCTGCCACCACGGTATCATCCCATTCGCCAACTGTCAGCATCAGTATGCCATCTCCTTGCTTGTAGCTATCCAAAGGGACCCTTCTCCATTTCCCACCACTCCCGGCACTTGCCAAAGCAGCTTCCTTCTTGACTTCATTGGAACCTCCCTCCATTCCATCCATCCATCGCCATGGACCTGAAGCCTCCCAGTTTGCTCATTCTACCTCATGGAGGTTGCACTGCCTGCCTTGCTCCACTTGCCCAGCCGTAAACGATCCTGAAGCACGCTATTCCGACCCAGCATCTCCTTGAGCTTGGACCTCCATGTTGCCCAATACGCTTACTTGAGCCGCCCAACTCTAGGCACGTTCACTTCACTGGCTTCCACCATCGCTCCATCTTCAAGGACCGCCTTCAGAATGCCTGTTCTGTCCGCCGAAACGATCTCAGACATCCAGAACAACTTCATTGACCTTCGACACAGATTCACATGTCGCATTTCCTCCCTGTTAAACAGCTCCGCAATGGCTTCCATTATCGGGCAATCACCCTGCCTCCTCGGTTGTATCAGATCCTCCACCATTCACACTTCCACGTGTGCTGCAGATGCTTATTTGGCCACACTTGCCCACCACGACTGTGGAACCACCATTGACCACTTGCTTCCTACCACCTGGAAGATTCGCATCATACCTGCACTTGTCGCCACGGCCTGGTAGGATGCTCACTGGAGCCTCCACCATGCGTCGCTTCATGACCAACTTGATAGGCTTGTCAAGCGCCGTCCCTTTTCGACTGGTGTGCGTCGTGAACGAGTATGCACTTTTGTTGTCAAGCGCCAGCAGCCAAAATGACGATCCTTCCACCACTTCGAGTCCTTTGATGTCGACATCCGGAAAGTTGTCTGCCACCATCAACATCGATTCGATCTGGAGCACCATGTACTTCCCAGTCTCTTCGTCGTACTGCACCTGATGCAACTTGGCTTGCTCAGTCGGAGTGAACCAGTTCGCGCTGGTGGCTCCCACTTCCCATGTGCACCTCGCTGCCAGGGTGTTTACGATCGCCTCTGCCCTCACTAGATGCTCTGGGAGCATGTATGCGTAGGCGATGTCGGTCTTGCCATTCCAGGGCACCTCCTGCTTGTCAACGTGGATAAACACCGGCCTCTTTGTGATCAGATGCACCTGATTGGCAAGGTTTGATCTCAGTGGTTCCTTGAATCCGTCGTGTCCAGCTCATCAAGGTCTTCGACCCCTCTGATTCGCACTTCCACCATCCTTCCCATTACCACTTTGTGTTTCCGTAGCATCTTCTTCATGGCTGCCACTCCATCTGGGCCCAACGTCATTGCCATTGGATGGGAGATGAATCTGTTGCAGAGTTCTCCTGGCCCAATCTTGGAGATGTCATTGAACATCTCACAGAGGATTTTGGCGATTCTCACATGGAAGCGGATGTCAGCTTCAAGCCTGAGAGCTTGCCAAGGTTGCACCTTGAAACTCCTCCCCATAGCTTTATGAGCATCTTGCCATTCCTGGCTGATCATTCCGTCCGCCCTGACTCTTCCCCCAACTTCGCCTTCGACTCCTGCAGCCTTCAGACGTTTGTTGATGATGGCGCATATAGCAGGTCCATTGGAAAAGTTCCCCGTGTAGGTGAGCATTTCAATTTGCTTTGTGTACTCCGCTTCATCCAGCAGTCTCTTGTACAGAGTCTGTCCAGTCGACTGGTAGAAGAAACTCAGCTGCAATCCTGACTTTGACATGATGTCCTTTGGATCACATGTCATAGCAATGCGCACTTGTGCCGCCACTGTTCGACCATTCAATGTTGCCTTCATCCTGCTCACGTACACCATCAGCTCCTTCTCAGTTGTTGGAAATTGGTTGGCATTGCCGATCACCTTGGTGGTGTCTTGCACCTTCCACACCATGAGAAAGATTGTGTCATCGTGATCCTTGAGCGCCCCTAGCCATTGTTAAGTGGCTTCAGATACCTCTTCACTGGATTGCCGCCTGATTTGACCAGTACTGTCATATCAAATCTCTTCACTACCATGCTTTTCTTCAGCATATGTGTGGTCTTGCTCTCCACGGATGCATCGCTATCACTGTCTTCATCCGTTTTCGCACTGCTTGTGCTCCCTTCACTCTTGCATGACTCCTCATCTTCGTCGGACTCCTCACTCTCACTACTTGTGTTGTGCTCCATCGCCTTTGCCAAACGCTGTCCCTCCACCTCTATTGCAGTTGGTGTGCTGGTCATGAATTTGATTTTCTTCTGCTTGAGGTTTCTTGGTTGGACGATGTCGCTATCTCCCGTCTTTCCCTTCTTTCCGCTCCCTTCTACGGTTGTGCTCATCATTCTGCTTTCGGCTTCCCCCATTACCGCATCTTTGCCTTGGGGAACGAACGTGATGTCTGGGTACTGTGACCTCAACACATTCACAGCTGCTCTCCACGCAATGGTGATCTCAGTCTTCCTCAGGAGCCCTCCTGAATTGGGAATCATCATGTCTTTTAGCATCATGTTTGGATCTGTCATGCTCAAGTCAGCAGCAAGTTGTTGAATCTGCTGTCGTCGTTCGTCTGTTTTGGGCACTTGCGCTACACCAAATTTTTTTCTTCCATCGATGACCATGCTGATGAACACCTGCACTTCCTGCACCAGGATGGTGTGTCCTGTTTTTGCAGTTGCCTTCCCGGTCCACCTTTATTGTTGATTCATCATCCCTTTCACCAGGATATGGATCGACCTGCCTTCCTCTGCCATCACTTCACGGTAGGAGAACGAAACAGCTACCTTGTGGATTTCTCCTGGCAGAGATTTCCACATGCTTGTCGTTGTCTTACGCGCAATGGAGACTCCTGCCTCGTTTTCTCCTTCCACAAGTGTCAGCATCTTATCCCGTTTCTTGCTCCCAGCCTTCCTTGGCATGGTCTTGACAGCCCTTGTTTGTGACTGTCCTCCTCCGCGTATGCCGTTGGCAGTCTCCTTATGATTTACCATTGCTTTGCCTGCCATTGTCGTTGCTGTTGGCCTTGCTTCTGTATCTTTTCTACGGTTGATACCCGTTGACGTCGGTGCTGTTTCGGTGTTTGCATTCATTTTGTAGAATACTATCTTTACATGTTTCTACTGCGTTTGTTTTCCTGGTCCCTGGTGTTATGCTTCATAACACAATACTGTATTATTATATGATACTATATGATATAATATTATGTTGTGTCATATTCGCAAGTGTTGCTATTGCCATGAACGTGGAAGTGGACGTGTAGGGATGCCACCACCAACACCGTGCTGTTTGACATCCCACGCACAAAGGAGGTAACGCACACCAGAGCCAAACCATCGACAACACAAGGAATGAACGTAGCGCTGAACCTTTCACAACATCACCATCGAGGCCGCTGGATACCATCTCAGTCTGGCATCGACCGTCAATGACGTCACCATTTTCGTCTACGGTGAGGACAAGCCAGCCATGTATTTGTGTCGTAGAAGCTAGCTAAATATATCTAACCCTAATGGACAAGACGAAAAATCGATGTCTAAAAATATCGCGTTTCAGTATCTCAAATCCGCAGAATAATACTCGACTTCGCTGAATGGGGCCATAGGTCGTGCAGGTGTACTACCATAGACGATGATGTGAGGCGAATGTCATGTCCCTGCTTCTCCCACGGATACGGAGACGCACGCGATTAACAGAAAGCACGACCACGAACGACGTTGGAGGCAGCGAAGGGAGAATACGCAGCGAACCCAACGCCAACGCATCGTGCTATACTTGTAGAGTATTCCCGCCTCCCCAAGATATTTCACAAAGAATTCAAGTGTCAACTAGAGAGAAACGTCCACATGTCATCGACATTCGGCGCATGCTTCGTGCAGGAATGGAACAGGATTTGTTTGTCGCTTTTCGTCGCCGTAGGGGTCGGATGCAAGACGCTGCCAACACTTCGCCCTGTAGAGCACTATCCTCCCAATCACCCGCGGACCTTTCCGCTGTGGCAGAAGATTGACGCATCTGCGCGGGCCAAGCAATGTCAGCGCGTCTTTCCACACACAAGTGGAGGATTGGGCCTGCGCCTCCTCGTACACGTCCGCCCTACGAGCGCACAGGATTGGCGGCTTTCTGTTTCGCGCGTTCTCTCCTTCTCTCTCTCTTCCCATGATGTTCGAAATTGATCGTCCACTGACAGATGTGCTCAAGGCAGATCACAGGTCACGCGGTGGGGGGTAGTCCTCGCCACTTGCCAGTCTTCACGCAAGAACGAGGAAAGCTCTGACGCAACGTTGTCACTATGAAACCAGAAATGCAAAGTGGCTGGACATCGTCGAACATATGCGAGCGGCAACGTCTCCTCAGCTGGGGAGGATGGATTCCGTGTGGGAATGGCTGTGGATGGCCTGATTTTGGCGCGAAAGCTGTTGTGAGCACGAAACTAGCTTCAATTGGGGAGTTCACTTGTCTCCCAGAAGGCCATTCGGAACTTGTACCACCATGGTAGGCCATTGATAGTCTACCATCAATGGAGGATGCTAGGCAGAACTATGTAGAGCTGAGCAGAACAGATGAACCATCATCAAATGAGGATAATATCATATTACGCCACACATATCACACAATACAATACAATACGTGCAATGCGTGCCAATAATAGCACACGCAAGGGTAGAGAAAGAAAGAAAGACAGGAAGAGTAGGACGGAGTCCTTTGCATTGCACCGATGCCACTCGACGTGCGTTTGGTGAACATCAGCTTGGCAACTCGGCCGCTGACTTTGTGAATCGTGAAGTCGTTGTTTGAAATGTTTTTGTTTCGTGCTTGTTGCTACCACTAATGCTACCGCTACTGGTGTTCTTGGAGGGATGATGCCGCATCCGATGCCTCCGCCGCCTTCTGCTGCAACCTCGCCATGAGCTTCTTGCGTTGGACAATGCGTTTCTTGGCCATGAGACCTTCCCCTTCCAGAACGTGCTTGCTGGAAAGCAGGTAGTTGTCCAGACCGCCGGCCTTGTCGATGGATCGCAGCGCGCTGGTGGTGACATGGAAACGGACCATCTCATCGAGCGTCTCGGAATACAGCCGCTTGCGAAAGACGTTGGGCTTGAATTTGCGCCTGGTGGCCTTCATGGAGAAGGAAACGTTGTTGCCGCTGCGCACGTCCTTGCCGTCGTACAGACCACGGCGGGAGCGATTGCTGCGATGTCTGGCGGATGCGGCCGTCACGCCGCCGATGTTGAGGGCATCGTCAAAGTGAGCGCAAAGACAGGAGATGGATGGCAGCGTTTCCGAGATGGAGGACGGCGTCCATTGCACCCGCAATTGGCTCTGCACCTGTGTTCGTGATGCTGCGACAGTTGCAGCTCTGCAGATGGATGCCATGTTGATTGGGCGGTAGCGCAACGCAATGTCGAGCAGAGTACTGTGCTTTGATGTTTCGTGATACGCAGCTGAAGATGTCGGTCAGGTCGCTCCTTGTTTGGTGCCAGGAAGTTGACTTGGTTGTCCACGTCGGGGTGTGATGGGTGTGGGCGTGCTGATGTCCCGCGATGAGATGGACATGGTGTTGTTCGCTGTGTTGTTTCGTGTTGTGTCGTACTGCGCGTTGTCTTGTAGGAATTCCGTCTGTCCATCCTACCAATCACTCTCTGTCGACTCAATCGACCGTGTCATGCACGTCTTGTCTGTCCTTCTCCCACCACATCACTCCGACAACCAGCAAAAAAGAGGCGCCAAAGAAAAATGTGGCCGCTCCTTCGTCTCTCCGTCCTGTCGTTGATGACCCTCCCTCGCTTGTTCTCGAAATCACACAGCTTCTTCGATTGCGCATGTGCCTCGGCTTGCGTTGCAACTACAATACGAGGACAGGCCGGACTTGAATCGATTATTATTCATTTGAGTTGAGTTGAATTGAGTTGAATTGAGCTGGGTGGTATCACTTGACAAGAGACAGGCAAGATGTCGAGGCCAGGACAGGTGAAGAACCGCGCCCCGGCGCCGGTGCAGATCTCCGCAGAACAGATCCTGCGCGAGGCCTCGGACCGTCAGGAGCAGAACATCCTGGATCCCGTGGTGAAGATCCATGACGCCGAGGAGTACCAGTCCTACCTGAGCGACCGCCGCAAGCACTTCGAGGACAACATCCGCTACCGCCGCGAGCACATCGGAAATTGGGTCAAGTACGCACGGCTGGAAGAGGAGCACAAGGAATACGAACGCGCGCGCAGCATCTTCGAACGTGCGCTGGAGGTCGATGGACGCTCCGGAGAGCTGTGGCTGCGATATGCCGAATTCGAGATGCGCAATGAATTCGTCAACCGCGCGCGCAACGTGCTGGACCGCGCCGTGCAGCTGCTGCCGCGCGTCGACTTTCTGTGGTACAAGTACGTCTACATGGAGGAGATGGTGCAGGACGTTCCCAAGTGCCGCGCCGTCTTTGAGCGGTGGATGAAGTGGGAGCCGGATGACAATGCCTGGCTGTCCTACGCCCGCTTCGAGACGCGCCACACCAAGGTCGATCGGGCGGAGGCAGTCATGCGACGCTACGTCAACACCTACCCCTGCGCCAGAGCCTTCCTCAAATTCGCCAAGTGGGCCGAGTGGGAGGCCAAGCAGGTCGATCTAGCACGCACCATCTTCGAATCCGCCCTGCACGAGCTCGAGCCGGAGGAATCGCGGCAGGCCAGAGTCTTCAAGCAATTCGCTTCCTTCGAGGAGCGTCAGGGCGAATACGATCGCGCGAGGGTCATCTACAAGCACGCCCTCAAGCTGCTCAAGCTGGGCGACGACGCGCCCGCGCTCAAGGCAGAGGACGGCGACGACGAGGATCTACCAGAATACGAAATTGAACGACGAAAGGAGCTGTACAACTCCTACCTCGACTTTGAAAAGAAGTTTGGAGACAGGAAAGGCATCGAAGACGTGGTCTACCGCAACCAACGATCCAAGTACCAGAAGCACCTCGAGGCTTCACCGCACGATTACGACGCATGGTTCGAATACGCCAAGCTCGAGCAGGAGCACGGTACCGTGGAGGGAGTCAGGGATGTCTACGAACGTGCCGTCACGCAGCTGCCACCGTCATCAGACACCAAGGAGCACTGGAAGCGATACATATACCTGTGGATCTATTACGCGGTCTGGGAGGAGCTCAGCAACAAGGACCTCGAACGCGCCTCGCAAGTGTACGATGCCTGCATCGGCGTCATCCCGCACAAGGCCTTCACCTTCGCCAAGATATGGATCCAAGCCGCCAAACTGCTCGTCCGACGCAGGGAATTGACCCAGGCACGTAAGCTCTTCGGACGCGCCATCGGAGTCACGTCCGGCGAGAAGGAATCGCTGTTCCAGGAATACATCGCCCTCGAGCTGGCCCTCGGCGAGATTGATCGATGCCGCGCGCTGTACGGCAACTACCTCAAGGCCATGCCCAACAACTGCGGGGCTTGGTCCAAATTCGCCGAGCTCGAAAAGAACGTCGGCGAGACCGACCGTTGCCGTGCCATCTACGAGCTCGCCATCTCGCAGACCGCGCTCGACATGCCGGAGATGCTCTGGAAGTCGTACATTGATTTTGAAATCGACGAGGGCGAATCCGCCAAGGTGCGCGGCCTGTACCAGCGTCTGCTGGAACGCACGAGCCACGTCAAGGTCTGGATCTCCTTCGCCCAGTTCGAAGGTACCTCCGCCATCGGAGAGGGCGTTAGCACGGCCCGCGACATCTTCGACAAGGCCTACGCGCAGCTCAAGGAGCAGAAGCTCAACGAAGAACGCGTCCTCCTGCTCGATGCCTGGCGGGATGTGGAGAAGCAGAGCGGCGACACCCAGAGCCTGTCCAAGGTGGACAAGATGATGCCGCGCCGCGTCAAGAGAAAACGCATGCGCAAGGACGATGCCGGCAACGACCTCGGATGGGAGGAGTACTTCGATTACCAATTCCCAGACGACGAGGATAACAACGCTGGTGCGCTCAAGATTCTGGAGATGGCTGCCAAGTGGAAAAAGGACGATAGCAGCAGCAGCAGCGGTTCGGATGACGATGATTCGGATTCTGACGATGACAGTGATGACATGGAGGAATAGGAGTAAGATGTTAGCGCATGTATGATAGGGATGGTGACGCTCAATGATACGTATGTGTACGTATTCCCATGATATCAGCAATCGACGCATCTGGCACAATTGTGCGAGCGTACGAAGTGATGGTCGGAGTCGTGGAAATACAACAGTAGAAGACATCCCTGCCAAGCGATTCCAGCTAAACGATTCAATCAGAACACTCGTATATAGCAGGACAGAGTACTTTCTGGACTGTTTGAACTTCATTGGCCGATATCGGATGCTAACTCATTGCGAGCCGAATGATGTTCAGCAGCTCTATCCACGGCATCAATCTTGGCTACTGTTCCGAGTGTGCCCGATGCCGTCCTCGCTCGTGCTGATGCTGCTGACGGTGCTACTGTTTCTGCCCAATCTCCTTCCCTTGCGAACAAAGGTGGTTGTTCGCATAACTTTTGGGATGTCGTCAAGTTGTGTTGTGCCTGTTGCCGCAGCATCCCAATCATATTATACGTAATTCCGCTCGTGTCCGTGCTCTTGCCAGTATTCTTGCCGTGGCCTCTGCCCGAATGCCCATCCATTCAGGTATTTCGTAGACATCCGAAGACGACTGCAAGAGCCCGCACATACGTGCATCCTACTGCAACGATCGCACCCACTCCTTGCGCTCATCGTCACAGAACAGAACTTCAACCCGGTTGTCGGATTTCCAGCTCCGCTGCATGGCGTTGCGAACGATCTGCGAAGTGGCGTAGCCAGGCACGAATTGGCCATTGATCGATTCAATCGACAAATGGAACTTCCTCGTGGAGGAATCTCGGTGCGGCTTCATCTGCGCCTGGAATGGACCAGGCACGGCTTGGAAATCCGTGACGATCACGTCCGTCGTGTTGTTCTTGTTTTCCAAGATGCAGCCCAGCTGTTCGTACTTTTCGGCAGTCACGCAAATCGTCTCTGCGTTGTTCATCACGAAGGCATCATCCTGCTTGGGTGACGAGATGAAGTACGATGCCATGCGCTGCTGAGACTGATGCTTCGGTCTTGCAAAGGTCAGGCCGATGGGGTACGAATCCTTCGATGCCATCATGTTGATGACTTCATCCAGCGAGGGCACGATTCGCTCGCCGATCCATCGGCAGCCGGCCCCGACGGACACGCCGTTAATGAAGACGAGATGATCACCAAGCAGCACGCCGAAATTCTCCGCCACCCCATCGACAGTCTTGAAGTCCTTGACGATGATCCGCTTCGGGCCGCCGTCGGTAGGCTTGTGCTCTTCCAACACGAATTCGGAAGGTCCCCCAATGGCGAATGGCAGAGCCTCGGGCCGTTCGAATATTTCGCGTCGCAAGTACGGTTCCGCGAGCGTCAGCTTGAGAGGCCGTTGTCCTCCAACTTCTTCCAGTAGCTTCAAAGCCTGTTCCTGTCCCTTGCCATCATCGCCGATCACCAGTTGATCATTGACATGCGTGAGTAAATCCCCTATCTGTATCTTGTCATTCCGCTGTGCCGCCAAGACGACGCCATCGGGGCCTTCCAAAAAGGACTTGATGACCAGGCACACCTTGTCTTGTGATGGTGCGAATTCGATGCCCAGCTCGATGCTATCTTCGAATGTGACCGACTTGCTTTGGAATGTTCTTGGCGTATCTTCTGCTGCCGCGTCGGCATCGGCGTCATGGTCGTCTGCTGACCCTTCCTTCTTCATGCTCTGTTCCACGAAACGTTTGACCCGCTCCGCATCGTCGCTGTCCGCCAGCTCGAACATGATGGTCTTGGGGCGTCCAGGATCGCGCAAGGCTTCGTACAAATCCTCGTCGCTGGAATGGCGTATCCCATTCACACCAATGATGGCAGCGCCCTCAAAGCCTACGGGATCCAAGTTCTTGCGCTCGCAGACGGCTCTCGCTTGACTGCCGCGTGGAAAGTCGACCACCTTGAGCTGGCCGCTTTCATCGTTGAGCAGCAAGTTCATGCCCAGTGGGATAGGATCCCTCCACACGAGCTCAACAAAATTGGAATTATCCACGGGCTTTGCAGCCACGATGTCTTCGCTGGTGGCCTCCTCCAGCACATCCAGTTCCAGCTTGGCCGTTCGCATGATTACGTCCCAATACGGGGAGAGTCCTTGATTGAGCTTGGAAAGGATCCATCCGCTCTTGTCGGAGAGGATGTTGAGGATCGTCCGTACGACATAATCACGCAAAGGCCCTTTGAAGATGGCAGCGAGCTTGTTGACGACCCAGGCCAATCGACCACCGCCCTGCATCGTCAATTCCACGGCCCCAATGGAACACTTCCGATCGTGAAGGCAGAGGACGGGCTCCCATTGCGAAGCATCGAACTCTTCCGCCTTCTCTTCACCGGCCTTCAACCGTCGTCTCAGCTCGAAGGCCAGACGGATGCCACCGTTGAACATCTTCACGTCGACCTTGCCATCACCCTTCAGGTACGGTAGATACGTCTGTTCGAAGCTCCACATGGCATCATTGAATTCAGCAGATACTTCCTCAACTTCGATGATGAGCAGTTCGGATGCCTTGACTGTCTTTTCTCTGTTGAGCCAGCCTGGTTCGATTTCCAACATGGTGGATTCCGTGCTCTCTGTTCGAAGGATAGGTGGGTGTTCTGTTTGTGTGTGTGCACTAGCTGTTGATGCTGCTGCGTCCGTGCTCGTAGCGTCCATTCCATCCCCTTCTGTTGTGCCTGCAGCTACTGCTACTGCTGCGGTTCCGGCTGGTGTTTGCTCCTCGCCATCCGAAGGCTGCGGACGCTTGTGATCCTTCTTCTTCGTGGCATGCATCCCAGCAACTTCCACAAAGATGGTCTCCTTCTTAACCTTGAATCCTTCCATGGAGAGGTTGGAGACGTGGTATACCAGCCCATCGCGAACGCCATCGAACGGTGGCACGGGCATGGAAGGCAGGATCCGGAGCACGAAATCCAACGCCGTGTCGGTGGCATCTGAAAGTAATGCCTTTCGTGCCGTTTCATCCGTCATGGCGTTACCGGCAGTATCCAACAGTTCGTTTACGTTGATCTTCTCGATGCCTTGCATGACGGAGTCCTTCGTGATGCCGGCCTTGTGCGCCACCCGCATGACATCATCGACGACCTTGTTGCCGGACACGCCTTCGATTGCATCCAGAACGTTCTCGCTTGCTGCCAGCACGTTCTCGCCAGCGGCCACCACCTTCTCGTCGTTCAGGATGTTCACCACCTCGTCCATGACGGCCGTCACCGTGAGCTCTCCCGACACAATCCTGCGCACGCGCTTGAGGACGTCGAGCATGGTTTGATCCGTGACGCTCGTTTCGGCGACATCGAGTTGCTTTTCAATTTCCTTGGCGGCGCGCTTGGCGACAGGTTCGAACAGTTTTGCGGTACCACCCTCACCTCGCGCGACAGCGGCGATATCTTCGGCCGACATTTCCTCACCGAAATGGACGTTGAGATCACAGACCACCTGCTCAACCTTGAGCAACGCGACATCACGGAACTCGCTTTTCTTGGCCAGCACGGAAATCAGGGTTTCATTGGCGTCCTTGGAGAACGTCGATGCCTTCGTTTGGAGGACCGTGAGCATTTCTGACATCTGATCGTTCGATGGTCCTTTTTTAGCGCCTGCCTTCAGGCTGGTGAGCGCACCTGCGATGATGCCATCCAAGCCTCCCAACGACTCACTTCGGACCTCAATAGCTGCGACGAGACGATTGCGCACGCTGTCGCCGAGTTCGATGGATTTGAGACGTGCAACGGCGGCGTCACCTTCCGTGAACGCCTTTGTGAATTTGGATCCAATCTCGCCTGCGATGTTGATTTGGTTCTTGGAGAATATGTTGGCGGCCCTGGCCTGGATGCGGCTAGCGCCTTCAAGGAAGAGGCTTGCGGACTTGGTGGACATGAGTCGTCCCGTGGCTTCCTGCCACTCGGCTGTTTTTCCAGATATGGTCTCGAAGATGGAACTGAGATTGCGATCTGATTTGGCGGCCTTGGCCAAGGAATCGAACATGGTGGCGAAGTTGGAACCTAGTTGGGCACGCAGCGAATCGGCCATCTGCTTAGCGTCTTCGACATTTTCGATGCCGTCGATGTTGGCCTGCTGCAGAAGCTGCTCCATCGCCGACAACGCCGCCTTTTGCGATTCGATCATCGCTGAACGGTACGATGACTTGACGCTGCGCATGCTGCCTTCGTCAGCATCAAAGAACTCATCTTCATCGTCGTCGTCGCCATCGTCATGCTCTGTGCCAGCAATACGAATGCCGCTCTTCTCCAACGCTTTGTGCGTGGCTTCGGGTATGTCCCTACTCACGAGCTGTTCCAAACGTTCCTTTCCCTTCTGCAGCAGCACCGTCAATTCTTCGTCCTTGAGCATGGTGAGGAGTTGCTGCACCTCCTCTTCCTTTGGAATATGATCCTTGACGGTTGTCTCCACTCCGTCCACAATGGCCTCCCTGTCGAGAAGTGGCTTGTCGTCGGATGATTCCCCAGGATCTTCTGTTGTTTTTGCTGCTGCCACTTTCTTTTGAGGGGACAGCCGTTCCTTCGCCTTCTCCGCACCATCCTGGACAATCTGGGTTGTCTTCTCCACGAGTTCCTCCATCTCAGGCTTCTTGTCCTGCACAAAGGTGGATGTGACCGTTGCCGCTTCATCGCCGCGATTCATGAGCTCCAGCAGGAGGGGGTAGAATTTGGCGCTCGGTGCTGGTTGGATTTGACTTGACGCAACCTCGATCGCTGCTTTGTTCGCACCCCGCGTTCCGTCGCCCTCTGTGGATGGAGCGAACGTGGCCGCCACGGCAGGGGTGAGCATGGCGTATCCAGATTGCGAGATCTGCGAGAAGCGCTTGGCCAGCTTGTTGGTTGGGTCGCGTTTCTTCTCAGCTTTCTCCTCCGGCGCATCATCATCGTCATCGCCCGGTGATGCCTTCTGTTGTTGTTGTTGTTCTTTCTTTTCTTCGTCATCCCGCTGCAGCTCTGCAGTCTCTTTGATCTTGTCCATGGGCACCACCGTGAAGGTGTCTTGCTTCGGCGAATAGGACAGCACGAGAACGCTCGTCTTTTTTGCCTCTGCTCCATCCACTGCAGGACTCTCCATCTCGGTGATCATTCCTGGTGCTGCGGGAAGTTTGCCAACGATCTGCATTTGGAATACGGCAGTCAAAGAAAGGTGCGAAAAAGAGAGGCAGTAAAAAATGGGAGGAGAAGCAGCAATAGCGGCATCAGGAATCACGTGCGTGCGATGCGAAGAATGGCAATGGCAAGGAGGCGAGCATTGGCACAGCAGCGGAGCAGTACCGCCAACACAAACAAATATATATATTCGTCGAATGGCAGTGCAACGAACGTACCGCATCCTGTGGCAGAGATGTGACGGTGCCAGAACTAATCGACTTTCCTGGAACGCGTGAGAGCAGCACCTTGAACGCAGACGCTGTTGTGGATTCATCCTTGCTGCCTTTCTCCTCCGCCTGTTGCTGCTGCTGCTGTTGGGTTGCATCTGCCTTTGTGCTTGCAGCAGTGCCAGCTAGAACGATGACACCGACGCCGTGTGTTGTTTGCACCACATCTCCTGCTTGATACGCCATGGCGGGATGCAGCTTTTCTCGCTTTCTTTCTGCTGGCGAAATCGAGTGCCAGATGCGTTTGGTCTGGAGGAACTTCGTGGGATTGCTGCTGTCGCAGTTTTTGTGGTGTCTTTCGTGAGAAAAGTCCAGCGACTTCCTGAATCGTTGAAGCACTCGTTCAAGCTGTGAGGGATAGCCACCGTGTGTGAGTATGGGTGCCGTCCTCCTTGTTGTCTCTCTGCACGTGGTTTGGATGGGAAATGAGGTTGCGTCTAACAGAGACACAGAGCGGAGCGGCGTTGATTCCCAAACGACGCACAAGGGCACAATGCGAGCGTTGCTGAGAGAGCTGAAACGCGGAGCGGATTCCACCTCCAAAAGGCGTTTTCTCACGCCGCGTTTTCGTAGCCGAAGAGATCTTTGGCGCAGTCGTAGGTCTTTTATAGATTATGTTTCCACAATAGAACAATAAAATAGTTGATCAAGATCTCTTTTTGCCGCAGAGATAGACAACAATTTCGTAGTTATCAGATAATCCATTCTACACAGAGAGCTGAAGTTGCTCTGTTTCTGACCGTTCGACTAGTCCGATCAAGGTTGATCGCGTCAAAGAGGAAACACGTTGATTGACGCCTTCGGTCTCTGTTCGTTGTTTCACAAATCCACTCCGCCGAAACTTGTGCAACGAAGATGGTCAGGGGGAGCACATCGTCGATCAGCATCAGCATCAGCATCTGCATCTGCATCTGCGTGCACATCCTTGCAGCATGCATCCGTTCTGGTTTCGCATTTTCAGGATGGCAGTCCCATTATTCTCAACGCAAACAGCCATCGCGGTCCCATACAATCGTTGGACGGTCGGCTGTCGACGATGAAAGCCATCCTGTACAAACAGCACGATGCGACCGTCGCGTCATGCTGCATCGTGTGCTGCAGACTTGCGTGGTCCCGACACTGGCGTCCGCGACACCAGCAATAGCGAACGATCAGCAACTCCCCGCACCGCTGAAGCATCCCTTCGTGTATTCATCCAACTGGAGCGGGACGAACCTTCCACTCCGCACCTTTGAAGAAGCATGTCGCGATGATGCCACAATGTGGCCATTCGCACGGTGGCCCGATCCCATTTTACGTCGCGCGGCTACTGCCGTGAGCAGCATCGATTCCGATCTGTATCAACGCGGGGCTCGCATGTTGGCCAATACAGCGCAGCATCATGAGGCCGTGGGATTGGCGGCACAGCAATGCGGTATCGACGTACGCTTGCTGTACATTGAAAATCCTGACAACAAACGCAGACGAAGTCGGCCCATGGTCATGTTAGATCCATGGATTGTGGGGCGCAGTCCGGAGGACGAAATGGTGTGTTGGACGGAAGAATGTTTGGTACTGCCGACTGGTTTCGAAGCGACGGTGCTGCGCGATGCCTGGGTCGATGTCGAATATACATTCATCGATCTGGACAGCCCCAGCAACAGACGAGGCGACAGTGGTGATTTGGGTCCAAGACAACGTCGACGGTTCCGGGGTGAAGCCGCTCGGTGTATCCAGCATGAGTTGGATCATGACCGTGGCATTCTCACGGTGGACCACATCGGTTTCGACGAGATGGAGTCCGATGTGATGCGTCAAATTGAACGTGATGGACATGCAGATCGGCAGGTCCGAGCCTTTGATCGCTACCTCCAAGAAGCAACACGTTCAGAACTTGTATGAGACATTGATCACTCTGCTGAACTCCCAACGGGGCATCACGCCACTGCTGTCATGAATTAAGCTCCCACCGAATTGACATCACAGCTATTTCGAACGTGGAGATGAACATGGCATGAACATGAACATGCAAGTGGCCAAGCACAGTGCCTTTTGATTTGAATCGCAGAGAAACTCCCATCCGTCCTTCCTGCCTTCCCAATAATCATCATAGAATATAATAATACGTTGCAGCGCTCGTATGGAATGTCCAACCAATGAACTTCTGCGCAGCACATGTGCGAAATTGCACTGCTCTCGTGAAGGTTCTTGATGGGAACTTGGGAGCGCTGGTTACCATCTGAGTACGTACAAGTTTGATGCACCTCGACCCACTAATCCTGGAACCGTAACTTCCTTGCAAACTCTGCCATGTACATATCGAACGGCTCGCCTGTTGTGATGTCTATGCGCCGGGCATTCGCCTTCACAACGGCCACCTTCGCGGTGTACTCTTCAAGCGTCAGTTCCAGCAAAGGTCGGATCGTTTCGTGGAATGCTTCTGCAGACGAGACATTCACAAGGTAGCTCATTTCTCGGAACCTTGCGAAATCCGGCACTATGCGGAACTGCTCCTCGTGCGTGAATACCGGCACGGTCTCGGACGCAACGATATCGAAGGGCCTGTTGGAGCCATAGGTATCGCCCCGAGCATGGAAGCCGAACCTGGCGTTGGCCAGAGCTGGGCACATCTTCCCAGCGCCGCAGTTGGTGTTGGAGTAGTTTGCGTCTGCGATCCATTGGCAAATGTGCGCACGGTCATCGAAGTTTCTGTCGTTCGGTTTCATGGAAGCGATGAGTGCGAAGTCCGCAGTCTTCTCGTTGGGCGACACAGCCGCGCAACCCTGGTTAGCGACATAGAGATTCTGCATTGTGATGCGAGGTGGTAGCGTGCTGTCTGGCCAGCGTTGAGGGAAATTCTCGAAGATGACGCGGTTGGTAGACATTATGTTGGTGAAGTGGCCAAACCGCAGGTAGTCGCGTGATGCTGCATAGTGTGAAGTGACCACTACATGGTCTGCACCATTGAAGCGTCGGAAGTACTCTGATCGTCCCAGCATCGTGTCCGCCAGGCTGATTTCCACATTTGGGGTGACGGTATGATCAAAGCATGTCATCCCATCGTGGATGCAAAGATAGCGATTTCTCCATGCGATACCGTCAGCAAGGGCGTTCATTAAAAATGGCACGAAGAAGAGCTTTGCTTCTGTCGCATTCTTGGTCCGCATGGGATGAACTAGGGCACTTTGGAGCATCCAGTAGTCATCGGAGTGCTTGAAGAATGCGTAAGCCGTCATCCCAAGTGGAACCCCGCACGATGTCATGTCTGCCATGCTGAGTTGATCTTCGTATACGTAGAAGGGAACCTTCATTTCAAAGACGTAGGCAGGATCGTCAGTGACCACCAGTGGAACATCGAGATGAGGCGCAAAACATGATTGCCGTCTCATCCTCTGGGTACGCACGGGCCGTTGCGGCGGTGGTTGGTTTGTGTCATTGGCGATGGCAGGTATTGGAGGAGGAATCTTGCTTCCGTTGATTGCAGCAGCGGCAGGCTCGGTGCTCACGGGGCTCTCGTTGCCTGCGATTGGTGCGCTATGATTTGTGTTGGGAGTGTCCTCGCCAAAGATCGCTGTGGGGGAGGCTTCTTCGTCAGTGCCAGAACCATTGACGGCGACACGCGAATCTGTACTTTGCGAATTGAGGAACTCGGGGAGAGTCTGTTGATCGACCACCAGCATCGTGCAGACGAGGGTCATCACTGCAGCTATGGTGAGGGCAAAGTTCGTTATCGCCTTGGGTGCCTTGGGCGCCTTCGCTGTACGTTTTTGCTCTTTCTTTGCCATTGTTGCATGGGATGTTGGTGTTCCTACTTGTGGGATGCTAGTCCTCGACTGGATTCTTCCTTCAATAAAATACAAGACCTTGGGTTCGGTGGTTGGTGTTTTGTGATTGTGATGATGATGACGAGGAGTTTGGCACAGAGCGAATACTCCGTCATGGCTCCCTTGTTCTGAACCAGATGATAACGTGGCACGAATCCAACAAAACCACACGCACCGTTTTTTTCTTCCACCCACGCGTGACCAGAACAAGCGCTCCGCCCCAGTCACGTTGTGACTGTTTGGTCGCAGAACCTTGACCACCACGAGCGAAGCGACTCGTTTGACTCCAAGACTCGCTCGGAACGCATCGGTTCGAAGTGTTCGATTTCAACAACTCGGTAGCCCGTGAGCTGTACTTGATGTTGTTGGCATACGTACGCAGGACAGACGTCCGCAGCCTCCGCCTCTGAAGAGTGACAACGGAGACAGTCTCCTCCCATAAATCCATCATTAGCACACACACACACACACATCCTCCCGTACAGATACTGACAGGTTATGGCTTGTTTCACGCTATTGTGATCACATCCTCTCCTTTCTTCGTGCTCTTCGTTTCAGGACGTTTCATTCCCTGGCCTCGAGCTGTATGCCCTCTCGTCACCCTTTCTTCGCTCCGCACTTCGTTCCGCTCTCTACCATGGCCCCCGCTGATGACACCGCTCCGCCCGCTGCGACGGTGACAACCGCTCAAACCATTTCGCTTCGCCTTGGATGGAAATGGTTTCCGGCCGCCATGGAGGAGCTGCAGGTGCGCACTGACGACGAGCTCTGCGACCTCTTCTACGCGCCCGATGATGGCTTTCACGAGTGCCTCTGCGCGTGGTCTGCAACGAGCCCACTTCATGTGCGGCACTTGTGGCGCCTTCGCGCGTGGTATTTGAAAACCGGCGAAGCTGACGACCAGTGGGCATCCAACCTCTCGGCGCGCGAGTTCCGTCCTTTCATGCGCCTCGAGAATCCGATCCCTCCCGACTTCCGATCCGTCCCCATGTCGGTGGCCTCTGTCGCTTCGCGCGCTGCTAACACAGGTCTGCGCGCGGGTGACGAGGTCGTGGACATCTCCAAGGTGGCCGATCCTGCTGCGACCGTGCCGCCTGAAGGTGGTCCTCCTCCTCGCGACGGCGACACGCCTGGCGATGGTGCGGCTTCTACTGCTCCTGCTGTGGACTCGCATACTCTCCCGCCTGCTGACTTCGAGAGTCCCCGTCGTGAGACCGCGGGTTTCGACTACGTCACCGACTCTGGCGTGGACTACTCTGTGGCTAACGCCAGCCCCGCGTTCCGTCGGCACCGTACCTACGAGGTCCCGCCCGCTGTCGAGCGTCTGGACTACGGTGTCGGCCCGGCGTGGGACAAGTGGCGTCTTCCCCTGAAGGACGACTCGCCAACCGCCGTGTTCAACTGGTATGGCCAATTCCAGGCTGCTGCCGCACGCGCGGACTTGCACTTTTGCCCGCTGAACTCCTTCCAGCCATCCACCTCTGTCATTCCGCGCAATGTTCACGGTCCCCGTGTCTTTGCCATGAATGATCAGCTGGTGGTTAAGCTGCAGGCCGATGGCATCATCAACCTGGAGCATGCGGCGCTTCGCCTGAAGTACACCAGCAGCATCGGCATCATGCCACATCGGCTGTCGGCGTACGTGTTCCTACACACCCTGCTCTCTGGCGCGTACGATGCGGTGCAGACACAGGTCCACAAGGCGCCGGCGTTCCATGGCTCGGTGGCCACATATGCTGAACAGCTTCTCAGCTATCAGCTCGTGGAGAGCCTTGTGTTTCGTCGCCACATCTCTCAGCTGGAACTCACCCGCCACTTCCTTGAGGAGCTACGCGGCCATGGGTACGAGCTGGGACACTTTCATACCGCGGTTCGTGGTGTTGCCTCAGCCCGGGAGCTTCCGCTCAACCTACGCGTGGAGCAACTTGGGCAGGAGGTTGCCGATCTTCCCCAGACTCCTACACGGGGTGTCGCACATCGCGTCAACACGCGCAGCCAGGGGCGCAATGATGGTGGTGGCCGCGGGCAGCGTCCAGAACGGCGCCAGCATGCATTCTACAAACCCATGCCTGGTGCCTTCTGTGAAGCCTGCTGCAACATGGGCCACACCAAGGACACGTGCAAGACTTTTGGGCGCCATGGGCACATGACCGAGTTCGCCACGTCTCACCCTGATTATGCGGCCAGCATGCGCGACAAGTTCCGCGGGCACTTCACCAAGCAGACTTTCAAGGCGAATGCTCGGGCCATCCAGCGTTTTGGCAATGAGGATCACGAGTCCCTCGCTGGCCTCATGGTGTCTGATGAGGTACTCGAGTCCGTCGATCAGGATTTTTGGACTGCCGGCCAGGAGTAAGCGAACTCTCTGGTGAGCGGCCATTATCCAACGATCGCTACAGCGGGAAACCAGCAGGTCATCGCAATGATGAGGTTTCCGCGCTTTCATTACCTGCTGCTTCGGCATTACAACCACTCAAGCTTGTGGGATATGCCGTGGTCAGGGCTTGCCGCGTCCATGCCGCTCGCACTGATGGACCCGGAGTCCGGGCTTGGAATCCCTTCAATGGAATGGGCCAGTGTGACATCGGCGCCAATGTGAGTGCTACTCCATACAAGGAGGTTCTACGGGGTTACCAACCATTCCCGTCGCCACTCATGCTTGCGGCTGCCGATGCCCATGCCGAGTCCATGGTGTGCCCTGGTGAAGGCTTCATGGACGTGCCCACGTGTGAAGGATCTTCCATCTCCGTCCGCACTGCGCTATGCCCTCATCTGGCTGAGACGCTTATCTCGCCACAGTCCATCGTGCGGCAGAGTGACAACGACTTCCAACGGTTCACCTTCGCGTCCGACTCAGGTGGTGCCACCCTCACATTCCATGGTGCGCGTGGCGATTGCTCTGCATCCATGACCCAGTCCAATGGGCTGTACTTCTTCACTGGTGATGCCACTCGGTCGCCCATGGCGTTCTCCATACAGACTTCGTCGCCCGCCCTGCAGGCCGAGCTTTGGCACATGCGCCTGGGGCACCCTGGCATGTCACAGCTGGAGAAGCTCCCGGCACATGCTACTGGCATGCCTGGCAAGCTGAAGTCGAGCGCACATCCTATGCGGCACTGCGAGACGTGCAGCCAAGCTCATCGGCAGAAGGCAGCTCGTGGGCCCAACGTGGATTTTGTCGAGCCACATCCGGGCGCTCGCTTCCATGCCGATTTTGGCTTCATGCGTGCTACCAACGAGGCTTATGGCGCTGCCAAGCTTCGTGGCAAAGGTGCTCACCGCCGCGTTGTGCTATCCCTTGAAGGGTTCACGTCGTACCTGCTCATCACTGATGCCTACACGCGGTACACCTGGGTGTTCCCGACCAAGGACAGATCACCTCCAGTTGAGATCTTCACTAAGCTCTTGGGTGATTTTGGTCGGCGCTCCGGTCATCGCGCGGTACGAGTGGACACTGGCGGCGAACTCGCTCGATCTGGGGCTTTCCAAGTGGCCGTCCGTGATGCCGGGTACAACCTTGAACCCACTGGCGCTGGCTGCTCCTGGATGAATGGGAAAGTGGAGCGGCTGAACCGCACTTTTGGCGTCATGACGAGGGCTCTGCTATACTCGGCTGGCCTCAAGCCACAGTTTTGGGCCCTTGCGCTTGTGCATTCGGTCTACTTGAAGAACCGCCTGTGGCACGCGTCCATCTCCAAGACGCCATACGAGCTCCAACATGGGGTCAAGCCTGATCTTCAGCACCTGCGTGTCTTTGGATCCCGCGTCACTGTCCGAAAGCCTGGGCATCCGCCTGCGAAGCTCGACATACATACCTACAATGGCGTCTTCGTGGGGCACACTGCGACACCAACCCTTCATCAATACTACGACCTTGACTCTGGCCGCATCAAGACTGCTGGCAACATCGTGTTCGACGAAGCTCACTTCACGTCCAGCAGTCGGCCTCCAGGACCGCAGCTTTTGTTCGAGCTGGGATTTCACGCACCTCATGGCGTTGACGCATCGGTCCCAGTGAAGGGTGGTCATATCCCAGTCGACGGTTCCGGTGAACACCGCGTCCTGGTCGAGTCCTGCGTGGCATGCGGTGATTCAGCGTTGCACGCCGCCGCTGCAGCATGCTCTTCCGCCGTTCGTCACTCTGCGCGATCGCTGGAGATGGCGAGCGAACCTTTTGGCTTTCCATTCGCACAAGACATTGAGGTGTCTGGCTCGGACCCGTGCGCTGGACTGGTGCTTGTGCCCGACGATGCGCGAGGACGGCTGCAGCTGCAGACCTGTACACCTGGCACTCCGGCTGCTCGCATTCCCCGATGGCGGTCACGTCTCCGGTCTGCACATTTGCTCACGCTGGATGGCAACGACATTTCCAGTGGTGATGAAGTCGTTCGCGTCATCTCGGATGCACGGCAGCGCAAAGCGGGTCCGATCGTCGCGATCTTCGCTTTTGATGAGGCACGCAACGCGCTGTCACAACAGGGTGTCCCGCAGCTCTACTTCGACCAGCTTCGGCATGTCCACGACGTCCTTCGGCAGATTTCGCCGCACGTTCGCGCTGTTACTGATGCTCCCAAGCTCACACGGCGCAAGTTGTTGCTGCGGGATGACTGGGATGAGTGGCAAGCTGCGGAGTTCAAGCAGATGGAGCAGTACCACCATCAAGGGATGTTCGGTGACCCAGTGAACGCTCCTTCCGGTGCAGCGGTGTTCAATTGGGTGTGGGTGTATGTTGTGAAGACCCATGAGAACAACCGCAAGAAGGCCCGCGCAGTCTGCGATGGTTCCACCCGAGGAGGCAACGTCCGTGTCTTTGGTCATACCTATGCTGCCACACCTGATCTCACTGAATTTCGCATCCTTGTTGCTATTGCTGCCGTCCAACGCCTGCTCATCTTTGGAGCTGACGTCGCCAATGCTTTTGCTGAAGCTCCGGCCAGCGCGCAACGATACTACATGAAGGTGGACGATCAATTCCGTTCGTGGTGGGAGCAGAAGCATGGTGCTACCATTCCTCGTGGCCATGTTGTGCCCGTTCTCAAGAACCTGCAGGGTCATCCTGAGGCGCCTCGACAATGGAGCATCCATGTCAATGGGATCATGAAGCGCATAGGCCTGACGTCCACCACGCACGCCCCGTGCCTTTACACTGGACTCATACGCGGTGAGCGTGTCTACATACTCCGGCAAGTCGACGACTTCGCAGTTGCCACATCACGACAGAGCACATACGTCACGTTCTGTGATTTACTTGACGAGCAACTCAATCAGCCAATCACTCGGCATGGGCTCTTCTCCCACTACAATGGGCTTGATCTCACTCAGGGCCGGTCGCATGTGACGGTACACTGCACCACCTATCTGAACAAGGTGCTCCAGAAGCATGGATGGCAAGATCTTCGATCGTCGCAACGACTCCCCATGCGCGCGGACAACGGATACATTCGACAACTGGACAGTGCGGACGTCCCAGCTACTGAAGGAGAGCGGCGACAACTACAGGCATCGTTCTTCAGTTATCGACAGGCCATTGGTGAGCTGATTTGGGCCATGGTTTCGTGCCGTCCGGACATATCGTTCCCCGTGGTAAAACTCAGCCAGTTTTCCGTCAACCCGGCCAAGATCCATTATGAGGCGGTCAAGTACCTCTTCCGATACATTGCTGCCACAAGGGAACTTGGAATCACATACTGGCGGCCGTCACCCCTACCTGAGCTTCCGGACATCCCCGTGCCGCTGCCCCTTTCACCGCCTGAGGACATCTCACACAACGTGGACCATCATGAGACAGTCCGATTCTCCACGGTCTATGGATACGTGGACGCCGACTGGGGCTCCGATATTCGCCATCGGCGCTCGGTCACCGGCATCGTGTTCATGTTCGGCGGCGCTGCCGTCGCGTGGAAGACTCGTGTTCAACCGACCGTGTCCCTCAGCAGCTCCGAAGCCGAGTTTGTCGCTGCCAGCGATGCTGGCCGCATGGCTCTGTGGCTTCGTTCCATCCTCGATGAGATCGGGGTGTCGCAACAGCACGCCACTCTCATTTTTGAGGACAATCGAGGAGCACGCATGATGGCCAACGCAAGTCAGCCTACACGGAATTCGAGACATATTGATATCCGAACCTTCGCAGTCAGTGACTGGGTGGATCGGGATCTTATTCTTATCGAGGACGTCGCATCCGATCTCAACGCAGCGGATGCATGCACCAAACAGACGCCGTCGGTTCTCTTTTTCCGCCATACTGACTTGATAATGGGTCGCTTCCGCCCGTCTTTCGCTCAAGACCATGATGGGCGTCGCTCGGTCAGAGCAATTTTTCCCGCTGGAGATCTTCCAGCGTGGGGGGGTGTTGGCATACGTACGCAGGACAGACGTCCGCAGCCTCCGCCTCTGAAGAGTGACAACGGAGACAGTCTCCTCCCATAAATCCATCATTAGCACACACACACACACACATCCTCCCGTACAGATACTGACAGATGTGACTTACTAGCGCCACACAGACGGCTGCGTGCACCTAATACTCCACGATTAGCCGTAACAGTACCAGATTGTGCGAGTACGAGTATGACCAAGTTCGCGTCTCCAAACATCTCCCGCACACCATACACATGTGCACATAGTACTCTACTATCGTATTGTTAACATTCCAAAATCACATCTATACCACACCACGCATCAACACCTGCTTCATACCGTTGGGGAACATGATGACCTTGTCTCCATTCGGCAGATGTCGTTCCGTTTGCTGGTTGGAATACTCGTACAGGACAGATTGATCTGGCAATGTGATTTGCAGGACTTGATCGCCGGCGTGGAAGTAGGCGACGCTGCCGGAATGGGGAAGCTTGGTCTCGACGTCGCCATTCACAAACCGAGTCACTGTGGTGCCATCGTGATGGACTTCCTTCTGGACTCCATTGCTGTACCGGATCATGTACCCACGATCGCTTACCTCTTTGGTTCGTCGGCTCCTGCGTTCTGTTGTTTGCTCTGGGCCATTGGTGGCGGTTTGCTGATGTGTCAGTTGGGGCCCATCAGCAGCAACTGCACCTGTGGCCTGGAACAGCCTGCCTCCTTGCGATTGGTGCGGAGAGTCGATGAAATGGTTGGCTGCGCGCTTGTGCGCCATGACAGTGGTCGTTGGATCGTCAGCATGTCGGATGGGCTGATTCGCGGGAGTTTGAGCAACGTGACGCGGGATTTCATCGGAGGCCACGTTCCCGTAGCCCTGACTTGAGAAGCGATCTTGCGGGCTCTCAGATTTGAGTGACGATCCCAAAGTCCCGCCGCTGGTGCTGGTTGCGCTGACAACTAGCTGCTCCACCGAGCTCAGTTGATTACCGAGCTGCTGCATCTTGGATTGCTGATTAACAAGCAAGTCTTGGAGGGATGCTTCAGTGCTCTGGCGTTTCTGATGTTCATGCGTGACTTGCTTCTGAAGCTCAAGCACCGCTCCCTCCAGTGACTGGATGAGATGGGTCTGCTGCTGCAAGTGCTGTTGCGAGAGAGCCTCCCTATCCAGCTGATCCTTTCGATGAAGTTCACTATCCTCCTGCTGCTTCTTTTGCTCCTGCTGCTGTTGCTGTTGATGCTTTTCGAAGTCAAGTAGATTGCGCTGTTCAGTTGCCCATTGGCCGACAGAAGTTTTCACAGATTCGGCCCATTCCCTGGCAGAGTCCCGTTCTCTCTGAGCATCATTCAAGGTTGCGACGGCCTTTTCCAACAGTTGCTTCACAATTCTCGAGTCTTTTCTATGTGCTGGCGTGCCGTTTGGTGCAGGTGTGCCTTGTGATTGTTCGATTTGGGCTGCCAAAGATGCAGCCGCCGGTGTGGATGTTGGTGGGAGCAGTTGGGCTGGTGAAGGACTAGCCGCAAAGGACGTGGACTTTTGGGTCTTCTGAGACCTGTTCGTCCTGTTCGTGTTCGGCGGTGCCATTGGCTCGTATCTGTCTCGCGACATGTCAGCAAAGTGTTGCGGGCTCTCCCACGTTGGATAGTTGGCTTGCAATGCAGCTTCGTGCGAGCGTAGATCCTTCTGTTGGTGTTGCTGCTGTGGTTTTGGAACTGGTGGCTGTGATGGCATGGTTCTGGACGCCATCGAGATGTACGAAGTGCCCAGCAGCGAGGAACTGCGGTCGGCGACGTTTCCACCACTCCCATCTGCAACTGCGGTGTGATTGCTCCGAGAACCATCCACAGATCCTTGATACTCGGTCGACATATCAACAATCGGAGGATCAGGGCGATGAGCCGTGCTGGATTCAAAGGCAGCTGGATTGTCTTGTCCAATAACTGTGGAGTACTGCGCTCCCATCTTGACAGCTTGTGGATACGCCTGCTCCTGGGAAGAAGCTTGTTTGTAGGGCTGCTTATGATGCATTCCTTGCGACTGATTCAGTGATGACGCTCCCGCAACGTTGGAGATGGCATTCGTTCTATCCGACAACGCTGATCTCGATGGTGATTGATGGAGCTCACGCGGAAACTTAACAGATGTCATGGGAGGCACGCGGTTCTTCGAGCTGATGTGACGACGGCCCCTGGAGGGCGTCATGAGTGCGTTTCGGTTGGACAATTGCGATGCATCCACAGTCATAGACCCAGCGCCAATGCCAACGCCATTTGTAACCTCGTCGTCTTCGTTCGCATCGGTTGATGCAAGCCGGCGAAGCTCCTGATGCAATCGTGGTGATGCGAAACCAAGGCCATCTATGTAGGACAGCAATTCGTGCACGTCCTGTGACTCCAGAACTGGCTTGTTTTGTTGCAATGCTGTGCCTGCTGTACCTTGTGTAGCTGTCGAAGTTCGCCGTGCTGACACAGATGCAGCTGGTTGCTTTTCCGCAACTTGTGGCGTCTTGAGAACCGGCTTGCCGTCTGGGGAGAGCATGATCAATCGCTTCCAATCCGCCGACCAGGCAGATCCCCGCGAGTTGGCATCTGCTGGTGTGGGAGCGTCATCGACTTGCGGTTGCGATTGCGGTTGCTTGGTCTTGCGATGAGTGACTGGCTGCGTATGTGGTTGCGGATGATGGTGATCGAACACGGGAGATAGATTTTCTGCCATGCTTTTGCTAGTACTCGTATGTGGTGCTGTGTGATGGTTCAGAGGTCGCTGCACGTTTGGTTCCTCATGAAGCTGCTGGGTCGGAGGTGGTGGCCTTCGCACGCTCGTAGGCTCGATGATATGCTTCGATGAATCGACAGAGAGGGAGTAACTGAGCGGCGAGAAGAACTCGTTGGGGATGACGTTGGTTGCCGTCGCCGGCGGCGTTCTCCTTGGTGCGGGTGCGTATCGGTCATCATCTCTGCGACGAACTTCATTCATCATCATTTGCGTGCCTACATCTGCACCTGCGCTCGTATTCACATTCATGTTCGTGTTCATGTTCATGGTTGGAGTCATGGCCTGATGTCCCGAAACAGCAGCTTGATACTGCACCTGCTGCGGAGGTCCTCTGCTGAGAATCATGGTCACTTTGATGCTCAGTTCAAATCTGCGAGCCTTGTGTGGAATGAAAATGATGAAAGTGAATGGCAGAGGTGCAGCAGGCACCAAAGACGAACGATCCCTCCTCAATGTGTTGCGATCTCGCCAACGCGATGCAACCACGAACAGAGAGATGTGAAAGCGCCAGAGAGAGAGGAATCAAACCAAACCTGAGTGAGAACAGATTTGACACGTCGCGCCTGCCACGCCATTGGCATCATCTTGATTGTTTTAGTATGATGAAATAACGCTTGTTGAGCGTTAAACATTCAAATTCAAATCATGGCCATAATTAAACATGTTGAACAACACTTTCGTCACAATTCAATGCCGTCGCGACAAAACCAACACAAACACAACGCGATGGGTGGTAGCTTCCGCCATGGTGGATGCAGGTCGACGGTACACAGAAAGAGTAGCCAACGGCACAGGAGGACACAAGTTGATTGAGAACACCACAGAGAAAAGACGAAAGTGTCGAGCGGGTGGCGACAACGACAACGACGAAGAGGACGGCAACACCAGAATACACAATAAGATAGCATCCTTGTTGGTTGCCGGCGATCGAACCTGATTTGTGGATTATTTCGTCCTGTGCAATCACGACACGATGCAGATCTACCATGACACGCTGCTGAAGACGCCCGTGGGTCGCATGGTCGGGTTCGATGATTCCATCGGCACGCCACCAGCCAAGACGCCGTCAACGAAGAACAGAATGGTGGGTCGGAAAGCACTGACGCCGCACAACAACAACAACAGCAACAGCAACAACAACAACAACGTCTCGCCAATGCAATCGTTGCGTCGCCAGCTGAAGGGGTCAACCCCAGCTACTTCCAAGCTTGGTAGATCGTCGATTCGATCCTCTGCGAGCATCAACACCGGTAACAGAAGCTTGGACATGTCCTCGACAGGCAAGAATAGATTGAATCCATCCAATTCGACCAAGCAAAGGAATGCACTCAGCAAATCCGCAAAGACGCTTGGATCAAGTGCGACACACCGTGGAAAGGAAAACACGATCGCTCCCAACACTCGAACACCTTACCGATCTCCTGTTCATGACTCCACATCTTCCACGGTGGCGAATGCTCCTGCAGCATCGGTTGCTGTGCTGGGCGAGAAGACTCCAAACAGCGCAGTGAATCTTCGTCGTAACCTCCGCGCAACGATATCACCCACGTTCCAGTGTGCGGGCTCAGTCAACACTACCATCAGCGGAAGACGGAACAACGACGACGACACCAAAAGCAAAAACAGCAGTGGCAGGAGCGGTAAAGCATCATCATTCACCCCATTGCAATTCACATCGACTCAAAGAGACTACACTTGGTCTCCATTCAGCTCTGTACCACCGTCAACCAAATCCCACACCATCCCGGAAGACACCGCGCCCAAAAGCAAGAGTAATACCAACACTCCCAACAGCAGCGGCAACGCCAACGCCACAAAACCAACCATGAAATCTGCAGCATCATCGATCAACAAGGCTCGTAGCTCTACGCCTCATTCAACTCTTTCGAAGATCTCCATCGTGCTTCCCAAGACGCCCAACTCATTGCTCCGAACAGAGCTGGGGGATGACGATTCGTCGAACCCTGATGTCAGCTTGCTGGAAGAAAGCCTTCTCGTTAGTCCGACTGGTGCAGTATGGCAGACTTCGACAACCACTCCGACAGCTGCAAAGGGACGACGCAACAACGCAAATGCAAGGGATGGTCCCGGCAAGAAAAGCCCCACTGTTGATATTGACAAAGCATCCCTGCTCATCCTCTCGCCCCAGGCGGCACAACAGGTCCACGAAGTTCAGAAGCATCTGCAGAACCAACACAAACAGGCACCAAACTCCGTCAATCCGTCATCGGCAACAAGTGCAACCAACAAGGGCAGACATACATCAACAGTCAGCCATGCAACACCATTGTCGTCGATCACTCCATTGAAGCCAAGAGCGTTGCATACAAGTGCGAACACGCCGAATCAATCTCTCCCCCTGCGACCGATCACCGAAAGTGCTTCTACTTCTACTGTCGCTTCTGCTCGAACCGCGACAGTACATAAGCCCAGAGGCGCCGCTTCGACTGCCACCTCCACCCCCGCAACTACACGCAAGGGTGTTGCATTCGCCGTGTCCGTAGATCGACCATCCACCGCAAGTTCGAAGCCTCGAATGCAGAGGTCCACTCCCAAGTCTAAAGCCCAACGTCAACTTCAATCATCGCAGTCAACATCAAGATACAGTAAACTTGGCCGCACCCACACCCCATCAAAAGCGACGTCTGTGAAGAAGTCCCCGAAACGACGTGAGGCATCATGGGCCGACAAGCAATCAACCACCTTTACGAGCTGGCTCAATTACACCCTCAATCCCATCGAAGGTGCGGAGGAGTCAAGCGAACCGCAATCCGGCGGGCGCAATACAGGACTTCGAACACTCTTCATCCATCAGCACCTGGCTCAGTGCAGATCAAGAGCTGCGGAAATCTTCCAAAGCGATGAAATGGAGCGCGTCAAGACGATCGTTGATCAAGAGATCAAGAAGGGGCGCTTGGCCATCAGAACGGATCGCGATATCCATGCTGACCTGATGTTGCGGAGGAGCATCATCAACCTCTTGTCGTCCTATTCCCAGCCATGGCTGCGAATTGCGCTCGAGGTCGTGTTCGGAGAGATCATCGAGCCTGTCGGCACTATTAGCGAACCACAACAATCAATGGCAACTAGAATGGCAAGGCCTTCGAAGAGCAAGAAGCAGGCACCTACGAGTACAACAGCAGCTACCATCACCGCATCTCAACGCATGCGGCAGACCATCAAGGCATTTCTCGCTGACCGTGTCCTCTCCGACAGCACGGTTCTCGCACACTACACAAGAGGCAAGTGCAAGGTACCATCCGGAAAGTTCGAAAAAATGTACAAGGCAGAAATGCGATCCATCGTCCTCCGCCGTCTCATCGTGCTCGTGATCTTCCTCGACATGGCCAAGATGGAGAATGTACTGGACAAGGTACCGCGGCTCTTCATCAAAACCTCAAAGGTGAAGTCATCCAAGGATGTCCTCCAGTCTCTATGCCGCGAATGCTTGACTGGGGAGGGTGATTTTCTGAAGCATCTCAACCGGCTCGGTCTCAAGGTGCACTACCGACAACAGCCGGCTGATGAGGTCAATCTACATGTGGACAATCTCGCAACTGATCTCCGCGATGGCTCGTGCCTTACACGCTTGGCCGAAATTGTGGCGGGTTGCAAACCAAAGCAATTCATGACAGCGTTGCGCCTCCCCGCTGGTTCTCGGTTGCAGAAGCTGCACAACGTAGGCATCGCACTGAAGAACTTGCGCTCCTTCGGAATCTCAATTCCACAAGACGTCATTCCACATCAGATCGTCGATGGCCATCGTGAGATGGTGCTCAAGCTGATGTGGTCCATCATCGCGCAGTGCTGCATGGAGAAGCTGCTGAGGGAGGATTGCGTCGAGGAGGAGATTCGACGTGTGCATTCGTCAAATCGGGTCAGATTCAAGATCGAAGGTCGTTCACTGCATCATCTGGCCGCGCAACAAGAGATGCTACGCAAATTCGCACCTCTGGATGCATCACCTGAGGAGACCATGAAGCATCTGCTTCTGCGATGGTGCCAAGTCGTGTGCGCCTGCTACGGAATCGAGGTGACCGATTTCTCGCAGTCCTTCGCTGATGGCACGGTGTTCTGTCTGCTCATTCACTACTACCACCCAAGCTCGCTGCGCCGCCATGAGATCAAGCCAACAACCCGATCTCCAGCGTTCGAGGAAGGCTCCATCTCTCAAGACCTGGCGTTGTCCAACGAACGAGTCAACTGCCGCCTGGCATCCTCTCGAGCGACGGACCTCGGCGGCATTCCATGCATGCTGCCTACCTCCGACACCAACAGCCCACCCAACGAACAGTCCATCCTACTTTGTCTCTCCTACCTCTGTTCACGATTGATGGAATCCAGCCGCGAGGTTCTGTCTTGCATCTTGATCCAGAAGAGTTACCGTAAACATTTTCAGAAGATCATGCTCGAGCGCAAGAAGGCAGCCGCATCCACTATCTTCCAGTACTGGCAGGCAAACAAGGGTCAATACCTGTGCAATCAACGGCTAAAATACCACCGGCAAGTCGCTATCATCGAAAACTTCGTGTGGACCCACCGCCGCTCTCTGGTTCAAATGAAGCACAGCCGGTTGATTAATGAATGTCGCACCATGGCGGCGGTTCAGATCCAGCGAGTGTTTAGAGGTATGCTGGGACGCTGGGAAGCTTCCGATGCGCGAGAGGAGCGCGACGCTGCCGTCATCATTCAGTCCATTTGGCGAGGCAGGGTTGCTCGGCGCGTCGCTGATCAACGATTCATTCAAGTTTATTCCGCCACCGCCATCCAATCCGTCTGGCGAGGATACATAGCATGGGCCCGCTTTCAGTATTCAAGGCAGTGCATCATCCAAGCGCAGCGCATGGCCAGAGGGTCCTTGGCGAGGAAGAAGGTGATTCAACAACAGCAGGCGGCGACCATCGTCCAAGAAGCATGGTTGGCATATCTGAACAAGGTCCTAGACGACGAATCCGCCATCCTCATCCAAGCTGCATTCAGAAGATGGCGCCGACGAAAGCTGGAGAGGCTGGCGGTGTTGGAATACGACGCTGCGACGCTGATCCAAGCAGCCTTTCGCGGATGGCAGGACAATCTCTCCTTTCAAATGAAGATTGAATGCGCGAAGACAATTCAAAGGATCTGGCGTGGACACCGTGCACAACAAGATTTCGAATTCATGCGGTGGACCAACGCAGCTATCAAGATCCAGGCTGCATGGCGCGGATTCTCAGGACTAGTTGCGGCCCATCTGAAGCGATTTGATGCCATCACCATCCAGAGCGCCGCACGGCAATATCTGGCCCGCAGAGTTGCATCGGAACGGCGAGCTGCTGTAAGTACAATACAGTGTGCGTTCCGATCTGCTCTTGCCCGGAACCAGCTGAATCAACTCCACCACCAACAACTGACCAACCTCGCAGCAGTTCGAATCCAGGCATCCCTCCGTGCCTTCCTTGCCTCCAAGACGTTTACCGAGACGCTACATGCCGCAACCGTGCTACAGTCTTCGATCCGAAGGTTTCATGCACGTGCAGACTTCCTCAGGGATATCGCATCGGTGGTGATAATCCAAAGACGGTGGCGATGCTACAGCTATGAAAAGTCACGATCGCATGCGGCGGCAACACTCATTCAGGCAGCCTTCCGGCGGTTCTTTCAATCCAAGAGTTTCAGGAATCATCGAGCCGCAGCGACAACCATCCAAGCTGCATGGAGATGCATCAAGTACCGTCGTATGTTGGAGTCGGCAGTCTTTGCAGCAACAACGATCCAAGCTGCATGGAGACGATATATCACTGCTTCCGAATTCAAGGCGGATGTGCTTGCCACCACCACATGCCAGGGTGCGTTCCGAAGATGGAAAGCTCGCAGGGAGGCATCGACGCGCCGACAAGGTGTTCTGATGATCCAGTCGCATGTTCGACTCCACCTTGCTCGATCGCTGGTCACCAGAAAGCGGCACGCTTACAACTTGGCGGCCGCCTCGATTCAACAGGCATGGCGACACCACCGGCATGTTGCCCGTCGTACTGCTGCGGCAACCATACTCCAGAACGCCTATCGACGCCACCATGCTCATCAGACCTTCCTGCGCCGCAACCTTGCCTCCATCACGATCCAAGCAATCTGGCGTGGACGGATGATTCGCTGTGTCCTCAGAATGAAAGAAGCGGTTGCGATCGATGTTCAGAAGATCTGGCGATGCCATCGAGCCTCCCGCAAGTACTTGGTCGTTCGATGGAGGATCATCCTTTGCCAAAGTATCTGCCGTCGATGGAACCAGCGCAACGAATGCCAACGTAGATTGGACATGGTTGTGCGCCTCCAGTGCTTTGCTCGACTGCTGATATCGAGGGTGGCATTGCAAGATCTGAAACAGAAGAAAGCAAAGGCGGATGGATTGACCAAGGCATCCGTCAGAATTCAAGCTGTCTGGAGGCGATATCACACAAGCAAGAGCTTCCACAAGTCCATCAAGGATGTCATCGTGGTTCAAAGCATCGCCCGACTCCGGTTTTCACGGCAGCAAGCGCAGACCCGACGGGTGGCGGTGTTGAAGCTGCAGGCTTTTGCTTTGGACTTGGTACATCAACAACGAATTCAAGATATGCTGATGTGCGGTAATCAGCTTGCTATGTTGGAACATGATGCCGCTGTCACGATCCAGAGCGCATGGAGATCGAGAAAGGCGGTTGAGGCCTACGGCCAATCTGTCACAAGGATCATTCGAATGCAATCATTCGCCAGAAGCTACATTGCACGATGCCATGCAGTTCAGAAATCCAATGCCGTCGCGTGCATTCAGCGTGCAGCGCGGTCCTGGAGAGCACACCGAGAATTGACCATCCTCAAGATGCAAAGGGACATCTTCGTGATGGAGTACAGCGCAGCGGTGACGATTCAGTCCTTCATCCGTGGGCATCAGGTCCGCGAGGAACTCATCGAGATGGACATTGCGGCAAGCATCATTCAAGCACGGTTCCGCGGATTCCTGATTCACAATTGCTTTCGCATGTTGACGGAGGACGTGATCATGGCACAATGCGTCGTGCGCTCGTGGTTGGCCCGCCGTCGGGTTGGGGCCATGCACGACGCAGCAACAGCAATCCAGTCCATCGTCAGGACGCGCATCGCGCGAAGTGAACTATATCATCGACAACAGCAAAGATTGGAAGACAACACGCGGGAGACCTCCAGCACCAACATCCAGCGGGTCTGGAGAGGGCGCAAGGCAAGACAGATTGCACGACGCCATGCCGGTGCGCGAGCGATACAGAAGACGTGGCGATGCTACGTTGCGCATGTTGACTACATCATGAGCGTCATTGGGATCATCAAGTTCCAGTCTCACGTCCGTGCCCACATTGTTCGTGCTCGGTTGCAACGTGCGCAAGATGGTATCACCAAACTCCAAGCGTTGGTACGAGGTGTGTTGTGGAGGAATGAGATGCACTTCAGAGCGAGCGCATGTACTGCGATTCAGAGCTTGGGTCGGGGATACATCATTCGCAACCGACTGCTGATGAAGCGCCAGGCTGCCACGTGCATCCAACGCCATGCGAGAGGATTTCAGATCAGACTGTCCACGGCCTACTACAACCTGGCAGCACGCGAAATTCAGCGCGTGTGGAGAGGATACAAGTGTGAAACAGAGTACATGATGAATATCTTGGCGACCATGAAGATCCAGGCAACAGTGCGTCGTATTCAAGCAAAAAGCAGGGTTCAAGATTTGAGACTGCAAACATTGGCCGACGAGCTCTTCCTTCATCACAAGGCGACGATCATCCAGCGGCAGTTCAGGGAGTACCAATTCGAGATGCGCAAGCACGACGCGGCCTACATCATCCAGCGAGCCGTGAGCACCTTCCTGTACCGCAGGATCACATGCCGTGTGGCCCGTGGAATCAAGCGGGTGCAGGCGATTGCGCGAGCCCGACGCGTGCGTCAGCACTGCTCGCGAAAGTGCGTGCACATTGTCCATCGAATCGATAAGGCCAACCGCAAGGCCCAGGCTCATCCGCAGCTGAAGATTGGCGTGCGGACGCAGGAGGCTCTGTTTGATCTGAAGTACAAGAATCGCCTGTCGGACATCATGGCAGCTGTGATGACGTTGGAGACGACCACCAGACTGTCGCACCCGTGCTGCCAATCTTTCGTGACCACAAACACGACTTCCATACTGCTGGAAGTGATCAGGAAGTGCAACCGCAGTCTGCCGCACCTGGAACTGGTCCACTGCATCCTGCGGACCCTTCTGACGGTGGCGAGCCACGACGATTTGCTCCCTCACATGGCGACCTTGGACTGCGGCGAGGTGCTGCTGGACCTCATTCAGACGTTCCGCGACAAGGACAGCATCTTCAGCATCTCGATCGACCTGCTGGATCCCATGCTGCGGTGCTCGCCAGACATTGCAGCGCTGTGCGCCTCACGTGAGAACAACAAGCGCATGAAGTCGGTTTACAATATCAGTATGCGCAAGTTTCGCGCCAGCGTGAACGACCATGTCGGCAGCGATCGCAGATCGTCAGCGCGGTTGAAGAGCAAGCACAACGGCAAAAACAAGGGCGCCGCGCATGAAGTGGACATGGGAAGATACCTGAAGAAGATGTGTGCGATGATAAAGTACGTGGACAAGACGATCGTCCTCCAACGCAGCGGCTCCCACGATGACTACAGACCTTCCTCCAGAAGATCTCCACGCATCGCCAGTGTGCAGAAGGAGAACAGAGAGCCCAACTCGACCACGAGACGATCGACGAGCCGTCCTCGTCACTTTCACTTCTGAGGAGATGGCGTGGATAGTAGGTTGTATTGGACACATGTACAGTAGTTGTAGTTGTACAATGGTGTGGATATTAGATTTGAGTTGAGTGGAGTGCTCGTATGGATGTATCAGAGTCCATGTTGTAGTCTCCAGATAGAAGTCTAAGCTGAAACGAATGTGCGTGATTCATGAATATTTAGTCCCTAGTTCTTCGAAGTTCGTTTGCCACATGTTTGTTGTCGTTGTGTTTTCGCGGTCCTGCGAACAAGATACCAACCGTTTTTTTGACAAACACCACGATGGATCGAGAAAGCAACCATACTCGCACGTACACGCACCATACACACGCGCATCCACACAATGCTCCGCACACACGCCACGCAAACAAGGAATGCCTCATCTTCTTGTCATAAAATCGAAAGCAGCGACCAAGAACGACGTTCCATCGCGAGATTCACAACGACATCACTCAGAACAAGAAGAAGCAACCACCAAGATGCCGCGACGCAAGCAGACCACCCCCGCCAACGAGAACAAGGAGAACGATCCCGTGCTGCAGCACATCGTGAAGGCCATGCAGGCATTGAAGGAACCCTCCGTCAACGAGATCGAGGAATGGATCGCGACGCATCTGCGCAACTGCGTCATCCCGAAGGGTTCCGTGAAGGACACGCTGAAGAAGGGAACGGAGCAAGGCGTCCTCGTCAAGATCAAGAACGGCTTCAAGCATGGGTATCCCTGCTACCGATTGGCGCGGCCTGGTTCCACGGCGCAGCCATTGGCGGCCTTGAGGCAGGACGGCAACAAGAAACGCAACGTGGGCGGCAAGGGGTTCAATCGCATCCGCCAGTACCAGAAGCAAGAATCCATCCACGTTGCGGCGGGTAGGAGATGAACGGGAGCACGACGGTATCGACGCACACGCGCACTTGTCCATGGACGGGTTCCATCGGGGATTGCCATCGTGAACATGGACGGTCGTTCTCTTCCTTTCTTGGTCGTCGTCATGGAAACGACGGCTTGTAAATATGGATAGCAAGTCGGGATGGCCCGGTGCCGTCGTTGATGACGTCTATGACGTATATGTCGGACGTCCACAAGGAAGCAAGCCACGGATTGGCGTGGAGGATGCGAGATACGCTGGTCCATGCCGAGCATCACCACTGTTCATCGTCAAGAAGCCTGGGGACAAGGACAACTCTTCATACGCAACTCTGCTGTACAGAACTAATCATATAGACCATCTCATTCTAATTCAAAGTCACGTTCGTTCATCTGGATCGTGGAGAGCGTGGGTACTATTATAGAATACTATGTTTGGGCATGATGAAACTGTTGCGAGGACAACGCACGTCCAACTCCGAGCTGTGTTCGTCAAATGCCACGTCTGCATAGAGTACTCATAGTAGCACGCGTGTTGCTTCTCCAGAGAGTGTGAGCCTGTCACAAGGACCTCTCCACATGGTAGCACCGCCTGTCACGTTGCCTCATCTATTCCTGAACAGTGTCGTCGCATGTTGAATGAGAACAGAAGTCTCCTCTTCGCAATGCCCACTGTACTGCTTCCGTGAACACCACGCTTCACAGCTCTTGTGCCAGTACACCCCCGGAACTGTATTCAGCCACGCTTCTCAGCACGAATCCCGTTGTGATCCACAGGACAAGGACGATCGACACAACGAGGAACAGCAAACCAACCAACGGGACAATTAGCGCACCCGATGGCATCACCTTGCGCTTGCTCTTGCGTTCCTGCGTCGACAGCACCAGCTCATCCCACTGTTCACGGAACCGATCCGCACCAAATGACTTCTCGACATGAATCCTGGCTTGCTTCCCCATGACGGTCGCACGCTGCGGATCCTGGATCAGAATCTCCAAGGCCCCCGCAAAGGCTTGCGGCGTCGGTTCGCGCAAGAACCCCGTCCGCGAATCCACGACGGTTTCGGTCGGCCCGCCCGAATTGACCGCCAACACCGGCGTGCCCGCGTACATGGCTTCCAACGGCACGATGCCAAAGTGCTCCTTGTCGGGCGTGTATACCACGCACAGCGCCGTTTGGAACAGCTGCGATCGCATCGCATCCGAAATGTCGAATCGGAATTCGATCTCTGTGACATACAATTGTTTCGCGAGGTGTTGCAGTTCGGCGTAGTGTTCCACATTCTCCACGTTGCTGGTATCGTACCCGCCAGCAATGATGACCTTCGGCAACTGCGTTGTCATGCGCTCTTTCAGCAGCGCGTAGGCCCGGATCAACAGTCCGATGTTCTTCTTGCGTTCGAAGCGATTCAACGAGACGATGGGCGATTGTGGTGACGACTTGGCTTGGTGGTTGGCGTTGGTGGCGTTGGTGGCGTTGGTACTGTCGAAAGCCGGATACAAGATGCGGATCTCTCGATTCAGCGTCGTGGAAGGAAAGACTCTCGTGACTTCCTGTCGCGTGAATTCCGAATTGACAACCAGCGTATCAGCCATGGACATGGTGGCTTCCTCCATCGAATCCAGCCATCGCCGGTAGTACTGCTTGGCGGAGCTGCCGCCCGCTGTTTGCAGCAGCAGTTTGTCTGGGAAATGGCAGTAAAACAGAATCCCGGCCGTCGGCAACCATCGCAACAGCAGTGGTATGGGCGTCGGCAGGACGTCAATCACAATGACATCGGCATACGCATGTTTGCGACACACCATGCCTCCCAAATAGAGCATGCGCAATGCGCTGCACAGTGCCGTGAACTTGCCCGCGATCGTCGGTGCAATCCAGTTGCCGTAAATGCGAACGTTGTCGGCGAGGCGGCCGCGGCAGGCAAGCTTGACGGCGTCGAAGCAATGGTCCTGATCGCATCTGGTTGTGACGATGGTCACATCGTGCTTGCATTCCTGCGAGGCGGTGGCGAGCTGCAGCACCAGCTGCTCCGCTCCGCCGATCCCGAGATCGAGGTGGATGAACACGATGTTGAGCGGTCGACGTCTCGTCATGCTGCTATCGGTATTGTCGCTGCTGCCTGTGGTCGTCTTGGAGACTATTGTGACGACTGCGGTGGAATGATCGATTGCGAGTCAACACTTTGGGTTTCATTTCATGTGCGTTCTCATTCTCATTCTGGTTGCTCTCTTCCAGTTTTGTGGTGATTCTGTCGCTCGTGGTGAACGTCCAAATCGCAACCGGCAACAAGATTCGGACGAGATCTCCCACAACTCCGAACAGCGTTGATGATCAAATCTGGGGTTCCGATCATAGATCGTACTAGCACCATCCATCCATCCAAGAGATCAACCCTGAAGCTATCATGGACACCGAATTCAAGCAGACGAATGAAGTAGAGTAGTGTTCTATCTATCCATTCCATGTATCTATCCTTCTATTCTTGAAGCGGTTTCGAGGATACCTTAGAGAGTCGTTTCAGCTGTACGCCTATGACACCAATACACCTCCCAAGGTCCTGCCCATTCCACAGCGCTCGGGCCAATGCCAGCGTGGCATTCCCCGCGCAGCACAAGCAGCCATCGTACAACGCTTTCCACCACGCTACAGTCCGAATTTCTTGCCCGCTTCGAACAGGTCGTAGGCTGTCGCCTCACTGAAGGTATGGTCGGCTGCATACCGCACCATCGGCCACGTAAAAGCGTAAGGCACTTCGCTCGAACACTGCGGTGCGGATCCCAACGAGAAGAATCCATCCGCGTGATTCTTGTAATGCAATCCACCGCCCGTGAGGCCTGGAATCCATGCGCTTTGCATTAGCCGACCGCGCAGCTCCTGCCTGGTCTTTGGCGTCGTAATGGTCGCCTTGCTCGTCCACGCCGACGATATCCAGGTTGGAGCATGGCGCTGCAGCAACTCCGTCAAGACGCCGGGCGACGTAGTGTTGCTTTCGAAGAGATGCAGGTATTCGGGCGACGACTCTTCGCTGGAGGTGCTCAAGATGGCCATCTTGGACACCCATTCGGGCAGATCGTCGTCGTCATTGTCCCTCTTCTCAATATCTTCCATGATGAAGTTCACCATCTGCGACAGATAGTCGTAGACGGTGAATTCACCTGTGAATACCCGTTCCTGAATGTAAATGGACGCCCGCACCATGTCGTCGCCTGTCCAACCCTGCAAGGTTGCCGCCAATGTCAGGCACCCGGCCGATCGGCACACGTTCGTCTGCTGCAGCAGCTGGTCGCGTGGCACGTGCGTCAGCTGTCCCAGCACGTGGAACATGGCCGCGAATCCACCACCCGGAATGCACATCGAATTCGGTATGACGTGTTGCGCGGATTCGACCGTGCTTGATGTGAGCATCGCACCGATGATGCCCATCACGATGGCCACAGCGATGACCCACAAGTTTGCACCGCCGCGGTTGGCAAAGGACGCGAACGAGCGCAGATACGGACTTCGGATGCTGCGGGATGTCGTCGTGAACATGCGGACATCGTGTTGAGTGCAGTTGCTGTTCGTTTGCGTCGCCGTTGTCGTGCTCATCTTCATCGGTGTATGGTATTGGTGGAGTGCGTATTGCTGATCCCGTTTCTGGGCATTGGTGGTTCTCTGTTGTGGATTTGTTTTGTGAGACAACCAGTTTGAATTCTGGTGTGGTGTGGAGGAGACATCGCAGAACGTCATGATGAGGTTTCCTGTTTCGTCGGTTCAAACTGACGTTGTTGGCGCGTGCACACAACCACGTTTTCCTCGCTCAACAAACTGTGACGTGCTTGTGTCGTAGCGACATGTGCCACGTACAAGGACGACACGACGCTGTGCCAGGGCCACATTTTCGCAACAATGCTAGTTGCGGTTCATCACGCAACCGAAACAAGGGAGCCTTGCTCAGGACCTCACAACATGGTGCTTCGACATGACACAACCCAGTCTCTCCCTTTCTCTGCTCGTATCTACCCGCATTCGGAGGACAGTTTGGGTACTCTGATCCAACTCGAGGCTTCCGCGTCCACTCTCTCTGCAAGACACGGGAATTTGGCTGAAACTCGATGCCGTTTGCGTTCGACCACATGGACTAATCCCAAAATGCCCCAAACGAAATCTGGGTGGACTCAATGGACCACCATTGAATTTGTAGTTTAACGCATTTAACGTCATTTCGTTTGAATACCGAACACCTTCCAACGAACACAAGTTCGATGAAAGTACCACCAGTTCGATGAAAGTACCATCACTTCGATGAAAGTACCACCAGTTCGATGAAAGTACCACCAGTTCGATGAAAGTAACACCTGTTCGATGAAAGTAACACCTGTTCGATGAAAGTACGACCAGTTCGATGAAACTAAGACCAGTTCGATGAAAGTACCATAGTCCGACAAAGGTCTGGCGAGTCCGATGAAAGCGGACACTCTGCAACACACCCCACAACGGTTCAAGAAACCGACTCGTGTCCGAACAGCCATTCTGTTGCAACAAGACCCAATGACAAAAACAAGAGCCCGAAACCTTGTGCCAATCTGTGTCACTCCGCATTACAGAGGAAGAACTCAGCAATCAGCCAACCAGTTGGCACACCAACATTCACCAAAAAGAGGAAGCAAAGGCAGCAGGGAATTTGGAGCGTTCCATGCAGAATTGCAATGCAGCTGAAAAGAGAGTGTAGCCTGTGGTGTGGATAATAGCGAACATGCGATGATTGGGAGACAATACGGATGTGTGTTGTTGTTGTTGTTGTGTGTGTGTGTGCGTGTGTGTGTGCGAGATGTGAGATTTTGTGGATGCTCTGATCGTCTCTGCAGACGCTGTGGAGACGGGAAATTGCTGCGTCTCCGTCTGTCATCCGACCGTCACCAACAACATTTCGATGAAAGTACGCACGTTCCAATGATGGTCGCAACCATTCGATGAAAGTAGTCACGCTTCAATGAAAGTAATACCACTTCGATGAAAGTAATACCACTTCGATGAAAGTAACAGGACTTCGATGAAAGTAATGTCACTTCGATGAAAGTAATGTCACTTCGATGAAAGTAATACCACTTCGATGAAAGTAATACCACTTCGATGAAAGTAACAGGACTTCGATGAAAGTAACAATACTACTCTTAACGCCTATAACGTCTACTTAACGTCTTGACACACGGGCTTGGTGCCCCCGTCCAGGTCATTGGGGTTTGGGCGTGGTTGTGAATGGGACCGGACTGATTGGAGTCTTGCGCGCGTGGTCTCTGCGAACTTTCGGCGAAATTCCCGTGTCTTGCTGGGGATCGCTCTGCTCTTCTTGGTGGAAAGGAGTTTGCGGTGATGATTGCTGTGGAACAATACAGGATGATTCTCTTTGGGACAGTGCAACATTACGAATGTCGGAGCCGCGGTTGATGAAGTGGCGGCATCACCAGCGCAAACAGTGGGGATTCAAACCCCATACAATTGTGATCGGATGTTGAGCCTTCTATGCAAACATTGTTGTCAGGTTGTAAGATGTGGTTCGGTCGCGCAATCGTACGGGTGATGCTCACATTGGTGCGCACCTCAGCGTGCCGTTGCTCTTGTGTTGCCGTTCTGGTCATCGACATCAAACTCCAATGGATGCCTCTGGAGAACAGTTGCGACACATTCGCGTGTTCATCCCTTTCTCAAGACTGCGTGTCGTCGTTGTGACACTCAAGAGACAACTTCTGGGATCTGGTCTGGCTCATGTGATACAGTATGACAACCCGTCGATCGCACATTTCCTCTCAACAGTCATTTAGCCAGGAACTATCGGCGACGCACTGAGCCACATGTGTGTTAACTTGGTGGAATTTTGTGTCGACGCAAGAAGAAACCACGGAGAGGTGGCAATGGCAATTGCTCAACCGTATTGGTTGCATAACACAGCAGTTGGTAGTGTGGAAGGAGAGACATGAGATCAGCCAAGGGAGGTGCACATGTGGAGTGCACATGGCTCCAATTTTGGCGTATCGAAAATACCGTGTTGTTTTCACGCAGTGTGGTCTCCGCTTTATGTTTGGATGTGTCTTTACTGCTTTGGACCACCCTCTGAGAGGCCGAAACCTTCCTTGTTCGGAAGGTCTTCCCCGGGAAGAAGAATTGGCCCTCTCTGGCCCCACAACTTGCTTTGATGGCACTTGTACGAAGAACACCATGAAACAAAACTCAATAGGGATATCAAGTCGTAAACAAGAAGCGATACTCTACTCCAGGATACATATTCAAAGACCAAACCGCATTCCCACCCACGCAGGCCCCAGCCAGAATTCGGAAACGTGTTTGATCCTCAAGGCACAACCAGCTCTCGTTCTCTGCGAACTTCTATGACCTGATCGTGTTTGCATCACATAGGTGACGATCACGGAAGACCCTTCCGTCCGAACAGTTGGCGAGTGTTTTTCTCTCTCCTTTTTCGCTGGGAAGGTGCAGACTCAGACACCGATTCATCGCTTGCGTTCTTGCGTTGAAGCGATCAAGATGTTAATGTATTTTCCGCTGCTCTACTCCAAGAGTGTTGTTTCACCGAATGAGTTGTGGTGGTTACATGTTGCGTGTTGCGTGCCAATACACATAGTGTGCGCTTGTGGAAATCAGACCGCGACAAAGCCCTGTCCTGGTACAGACGAGAACAGCAGATCAAGAAGAATGACAGATGATGACATGTGAAGGTTCCAGGTCGTGAAGGAGCTTTGGCCTCCCTGGACACCATGCCATGCTCATACCATGTTGCCTCATGCACAACATCGAAGACGCAAGCAAAATGGTCCAAACAAACAACAAATCAAACTCTTCATCTCATAAATCCATCCAAGTTGTCAACCAATAACACCAAACAAACAACTATCAACCCTGAACGATCAATCACCAACCACCAAGTACCGAGCAACCATGATCTACACCAAGACAGCCTTCGCGACCTTTCTCGCTCTCGCCGACACGGCAACGGTCGACGCCGTGCTCCGCGGCAACAGGATTCCTGTGGATCCAACCGAGGAACTCCACACGGCGATGACAAAGACCCGCATCCTCAAGGACGCCGGCGGTGACACCAACAAGAGCAACAAGATCAACCAAGTGCCACCCACTGAAAACCCAACTGATCCAGAAACGACCCCGCCGACCGCATTGCCTACTGGGTCGCCGACTGCCTCGCCGACCTCCCAGCCCACTCTCCTACCATCTGCCAAACCATCAGCTGCCCCAACCGTCTTCGATTCCACCATCTCCGTTGTCTGCAAGCCGGACGGCGCTACCGATCTCACAATGGAAGAGATTAGCGCCAAGACCATCATCTGCGATGCGAACAAGTCATCCTGCCGCGAAGCCATCACCGCCGTCAAGGAATCCGAGCAACTGCAGAACTTCTTCGGATGCGCAGGAGACCTCGGCGAAGGAGCTGCACGCAAGCTCTTCAGCAAGTACGCATCCAGCGATATCCTTTCTGCCCAATTGGCCATGGTCGCTGCCACCAAGCCAATCCTCGTCACTGAACGACCAGATGAAATGAGCACAGCATGCACGGACATCGCTGCGATGCAATCGCCTGCCGTCGCAGATCCATGCTGCCAAGGATCCTCGGGATGCACTTCAGTCACCGGTTCCGCCTCCAACTCTCCTCCATTCATGACCGTCGCCATCACTGCATGCACCGGCGACAGCGCCTGCAAGGATATGGGACCCAATCCGCTCATTCTCGATTCCTCCTGCACTGGCGCGAGTGCATGCGAGTTGATGAACGAAAATGAAATCAACCCGTCCATCACAGGAGTCACCTTCGTTGGTGAGATGGCATGCACCACCCCTCAATCTTGTGAGGGAGTGGGACGTCGTTCTCATGGTGATGTCACCATCCAGACTGGTGCATGCGTTGGGACAGACGCATGCAAGGCAGCTGGACGCCGCGTCGTGCAGAAGACCACCCGCATCCGCAGTCACATCGACATCGGTGAGAATGCGTGCGTCGGCAGCAATGCCTGCAAGGACGCCCATTCAACTGTCAACTATGGTACTGCTGGCAAGCGTGCAGGCAGCCTGACCATTGGTGCTGGTGGCTGTGCCGCTGATGGGTCATGCGAGAAGATGGGCTTCAGTGAGAAGATGACAACCGACCTCGTCGTCCCTCCTGGTGGATGCAGCAGTGTCAAAGGCTGCAGGGGATGCATGACGAAGACGGAGTGCGACTCCGACGAAGTCTACATCATCAGCAGCGTGGACGGGGCCTGTCCAAAGGGAGGCAGCAGCTCTGGTGGCAATCCTACTGGTGACAAGGTAGATGAGTACTGCATTGGCAAGGACACCTTGCCCACAGACTCTCCGACCTTTTCTCCCACTCCTTTCCCAACACCTGTCACGTCACCTCCCACATCAGCTCCAACAGCAGCTCCAACTTCTGCTCCAACATCAGCACCCACTGGTCCGACAGCAGCTCCAACAGCAGCTCCAACTCCCCAGACATTCCTGGATGCCCTTGCAACACCAAGCACATCCGCGGGAATGTCCCTTCTCTCCACTATCCAAAACAAAGCAGATCTTCTTGGGATCTTTGAAAACCAGGCAACCATTGCTGACGGCGTCGCTCTCTTCAATACCATCAGCGAAAAGACCGGTGTCCTCGAGGTCTTCAGCGCGGCCGTCGCCGCCGCCGGTGATATGTTCACTGGAACCGCTCCTGATGCTATGGCTTGGTGTGATATGGCAGGACGCACATGCTGCAAAGGAGGCGAGGCCTGCTCCTGGATCGGCATCGCGTCTATCGCATCCGACAGTTGCATTGGGTACAAGGCCTGCAAAAGCATCGAGACTCAGTCCATGATCTTCCAGGGATCCTGCCTCTCTGGCTCTTTTCCATGCTCCTATTTCAACTTCAACTCTGGAAGTGACAAGGCCTCCATCATTGGGCCAGGATCATGCTATGGATACAAGCCATGCTACTCCTTCGCGCAACAGTCCAACGGCGACGCCATTATTGGCGCAGGATCATGTGCTGCATCATTTGCCTGCGCTGCCATGGGTGCTGGACCAGAAGACTACAAGACCATAACACCCACTACGGGCAACGGCACCACCGACAACAAGCGTGTGTCCAACACTATTGTGGGAGCCGGGTCCTGTGTCGGTAGATTTTCGTGCGCATACATGAACGCTCACGCCAGCAACAACAACCCCTCACCATCCATCCCGTACAATCAGTTCGAGGGAGACACAATTATCGGTGATGGTACTTGCGTGCCGGCGGATTCCTGCAAATACTTGGGCTACGACTACGACTTTAACGCGGACATCACCCTCTCCGACGGCGTGTGCAACGCCGTCGTTGTGGATAACTCACAATGCAACCGGTGCAAAAGCGGTATTGGTGCAGGCGACTCCTGCGCGCCTGTAACTGCCGTCTTCGCCATTGCTTCCGGCAGCTCTTGCCCAGACTGCACCTAAGTGGCCTGTGGGAGCAGGAGCACGAACACATCCCTCCTCCGGTTCCGCGCCAAATCCAGGTCTTGAAGGGTTTGGGCCAGCTGCCTTACGGATAACAACAAAATCACCCTTTTCATTGGGTCTCCAACGCACCGGAAGTATCCAAGGGATCTCGCCGTCCACCCGCATACTGCCTGACAGATCAATCTTGACCAGCGCTCTCTTGTCCCAACAGGCATATGCAGAAACACAATAGCATACATATAATCTGTAAAATCACCATAATATGCCCAGAGCGTTTCATTTCAACACGAGTAGTCAGTCAATAGTACCAAAACAATCGACTCCACGATGCTCAACTCTGCAGCTGTAAGAACATGTGCTGACGCACCTACTGTCTCTTCCTCTGGCGCTCCAAGTGTATGCATCTCTCCAGAGCGTGCCCTCGTCAGGAGTGGGACGTGGCGCCTCTACCACTCTCCACAAGGATCTCCTGACAATGGAACACTACGAGATCATACAATACGAAGCAATGGTGATGGAAATGGACCGCAACATCCTAGCTGGCATTGTTGGGACAGGACCAGGGCAAAGCCCATTGATAGAGCATGATCAATGTACGTATTGGCCATCACATAGTCGTAGTGGTACGCTGGGGCTGCTGCGGAGGATCGAAATAGAAGTGGGCACCAATGGGTTATGGGTCCTCCTCCGATTCTGGGAAAAGGCAACCAACATCGCCAACGCAAAGTCTGTGCGCCGCAGATCTGCATCTACATCACCGCACAAATCATTATCATCATCACCATCGTCGTCAACGATGTCTCCGTTTGCAACATGACGGCCTCCAATGCTACGCACAGCGAGGCGCAGACGCCAACGCCAAAGAAGAAGGAGAAGCAGAAGTCAGCATCGAACAACAAGGACGATTCTATTATTGAAGCGAAAGTGGTGTCAAGTGATGGTGAAAGGATCGTCTGAACGGATTATGACCGAAGTCTTTGTTTTTGTTTTGGGCGATCTTGTTTGTGTTTGCCTTTTCTTCGTTTCGCTGCTGTTTCGCTGCTTTGCTGCTGCTTTGGTCTGTGCGTGGTGTGCGCGTGGCCTGCGCGTGCCTTCGATCTTTGACATGCTCGGTTGCTGTTCTGCTTCCTTACCGGTTTGTGGCCGACCCGCTTGACCACTTCTCTTCATTATCTATCACCATGCCACCGAACAGGCTTGATGCCAACAGTGGCAGCGTGGAGACTCCGCAGAAGGATGCAAACACAAAACGCAAGCGAAGGAAGCGCTCGTCGTTGCGTGCTAGCAAGAGTGCGATGAGCACGGACCCGTTTGCGACACCATCCTTGAAGACCGATGGAGGGTCCAATCAGCGGACGTCGAGGACGCCTGCGACGGCCCCGTCTGCAAAGAATCGGCCAAAACCTCCAACGAGTGCGAAGTCCAGCACGAAGACCGCTGCAAAATCGAAGGCCAAGACACCGACGAAGCAGATCAAGTCTCCCAATGCAAGCAAGAACAAGCCTATGCTGTCTCCCTTGACGCCTGTGACATCGAAGCAGGGACGCAGGTCGCAGAAGAGAAGGAAGATCTCATCTGCCTTCAAGCAGGTGAACGGTCGACCCAATCCTCACATCATCCAGGACAAGTCGGACGAAGGCTCGACATTATCATCATCATCGAAGAAGAAGAAGAAGAAGACCGGGTCAGTCATGAATACATTGGTCCACAGGATACGGGATCTCATGTTCATTCCTCACGAGATCGTTGCCACGAGCGCCGTCCAGGTTGCTCAAGACAGCGACACGTCGCATGCCTTTCTCGCCATCGCCCGCAATGATGGCAGCGTCGAGTTGAAGTCGATGGAGGACAAGAGCTGGACGATCGCCCGCGTTGCCGGCAGCCAGCACGTGGTCGCATCCACGATCGAATGGATGCAGGAGGCGCGCACATCGGCATCGCCAACTTTGGTGGGCGGCAGCGCGGACGGATCGTTGTTCATCGTCGACTTTGAAACGTCGCAGATCTGCTCCCGCATCTCCAGCGGTGGAGGTGGTGTCTTCGCCCTCAGCAAGCTCAACGAGTGCGGCAGCTTGCTTGCCGCGGGATATCAGGATGGCTCCGCCCGAATCATCGCGATCCGATCGGGACCAAGCGGAAAGACGCTTGGAATTGTGTCGACGTTGCCGTCGTTGGGATCCGCCATTCTCTCCATGGACTGGAAGGTCGATTGCAAGCAGAGTGCCATCTCCGGCAATTTTAGAAAACTCAACACCGTCCTATATGCAGGTGTTGCCAACAGTACGATTCGACAGTACGCGGTGGAGCTGCAGACCAGCTTGGACAGCAGCGAGGGTGCCACGGTGGCATCGACCTCCATCCAGAGATCCTGCCGCATCACAGTGGAAGTGCAAGGTCGCGATACTCCCATGCGTGTCTGATGCATCAATCAGCTCGACGACGGCACATTAGTGACCGCAACATCCATCGGTAAGGTGAAGTTCTGGGATGCCGTCAGCGGCACCCTCCTGCAGCCCATCGACCACAACGAACAGCAGGCCGATGTGCTGTGCCTGGCCGTCTCTGACGATAGCAACCGCATCTTCGCCAGCGGCGTGGACAGCAAAGTCATGTGCCTGTAGCGACAGGTCAGCGTCGGTGGCAACTATGGTCCCTGGCGCATGACCGGCGCACAACGGCCTCACACGCATGACGTCAAAGCCATGACAACATGCCAGATTCGTGACTTCAACGGGGATCTCGTCGAGTACCTCGTCACGGGCGGTGTCGACACCAAGCTCTCCCTGGCCGTTGTGGAGCGGTTCTTCAAGTTGCGTCCCAAGATCATCTACCCCAATCCCTCCATTTCGCCAGTGAAGGGATTGTCGAAGGATGCGCGCTTGCTTATCATCCAGCGCAACCAGCGCGTGGACATCTACGCCATCCGCAAGTCGGAACCGGACACAACGGACAGCCCCGCCACGAAGCTTGTGGGTTCCGCCAAGGTCAACTCCATGTCCAACCTCGTGTCTTCGTCCATCAGCGATGACGGAAAGTACCTCCTGGTCTGCGACGCATCCACAGTCTACCTCTTTCGCCTGGAGCTTGAAACCAACGAAGGCGCCGTCGTGCGCATCGATCCTCACCAGGTCGACGGCATCGACACTCTCAACTTCCCACCTCTCACTTGTCTCAAATTCCTGAAGAACCACCGTTTCGTTGCGACGGATGCCTTGGGCAATGTCCACTGCTGCTCCATCAGCAACCTGGCTTCCATCTCGCACTCCGTCCTACAGCAGCCCAGACAGCACAAAGACGAGGGGAACAACGAAGTTCCCAACAGTGGTCGTCTTTGGCCAGCCCTCCCGTGCAATTCCATCTTCGTGAGTGACGACGAGAACTATATCGCCACGCTCTCCAGCCAAACGAAGAACGCAGCGACGATCCTGAAGCGCGGTGGCAAAAAGGTCAAGGGCATGTACCGACACTACTGGACGATGCCACCTGTGAATGGCCGAACCAGCGCATTGACCTTCTTGCGTAGCAACGACAAGCCCATGGTTGCAGTCGCCAACCCTGCGTCGGAAGCGTACGTTTTCGACATAGAGAGCAAGAAGTTCTCGTCATGGAGCAAGCAACAAGGATATCCATTGCCGATGGTGCCTCGGGAGCTGCAGAGCAAGAGGGCGCTCCATGTTCGCATGACCGCCAACCCTGGCTCCAGTGATAAGCTGATCATGGTACGTATGCACGGATCAGGATCGGCATTCCTCTGTTCTCCACTCGCACGATCGCAATTGCATCACGATGAACCTTCCACATCTTGGTGGCTTGTCGAACTTGCAACATCAGCATTCACCCCTCCATTTCGCCCGTGTCGAGAATTGCTTCACGATCATCGATGTGGTATAGTAAGGAGGGACATGTTCCACATTCCAGCGGACAAAAATGCGACACTGTCCTGCTTGGGGCTCTCGTTGATTCTGTTTTGTGCACTTGTGTCTGCATTCCCGCCCATCTCACGTGATTTTGTCAATGTGGATGTACATATACGTATACACACCATGCACGATGATACCCACACTCTATTGTACTCTGCGTTTGTCTCTTCGGAACTTTGATAACCATCAGGGATCGTTTGGGATGTTCTGTGTCATCGATTGGACTCAGGAGCTGCCAGAGCACTGCAGAGTCTTCCCGCAAGCGCATATGCGAAGGAAGAACTAGAAGAAGCAAGATGGTGACGACGATGACCAGAACGCTTTCATCAACACGAACGATCTTGGAGACCGCAAGAAGAAGCAGGTCGAGGCGATGACAAGAATCGCAGAAGGGTTGCACATTGTGCCTTAGCTACACGAGCATGCTGTTCCTCGACTTTCTCGATGTCAACGAGATGGTGATCGTCGAACAGCCGTGGCTGGATGTCGTGGCGACCTTCCCAAGCGCGCTCAAGAAGCGAGTGTACGGTATCGATTAGAGTGTTTGGAGTGCGACTGTATCTTGATGAGAGCGGTTGCGAGCACGCTACTCTGGAGGATGCACAGGTATGTCCGGTCGATGCGAGTGGACGTGGCTTGTTGTGCTCGTTGTTCTCCAGTGTGTCGTGGATGTATCAGTGTTATGCTCTATCTGTTTGCTTCGGCAAGATTCGTTTGTCCTTTCCACTACTCTTCGTTCCCTTCTCGTACATCGACGCACTATTCGCACCAATGGTGCGCGGTGTTTATGCAAGATGCAGCGACTCATGGATCGGCAGTATCCTTGACGTCTCCTAATATTTTCCTTGCAAGAGTATCCGATGCGTTTCATGCGTCGGTCCATCTGTTTGAGCTGGTCAAATGATCGTCCGTCTTTTGGTCAGTATAGAATGAGGGGACACTTTCTTTTGCTAACATCAGTGCTTTTGCGACGTCCTCCCCTCTGTGCTCCGAACTACTTTACTTCAATCACAGCGATGCGGATAAAGCAGAAAGCGTTGCTGCTCCAACGGAAGGCAGATATGGACTGCGATGTTCCTTCCGTGAGTTCTACACGTTCGGCAAACTAAAGAGTAGGGAATAGGGTAGTACACCAAAGTAACTCGGGCACATTGGAAGCTATTCATAGTCTAAGGTATCATAGCTATGGTATGTACCTATTATACTATGCGAGTATAGTAGATGCATAGACTCCTCCGCTCTGCTTGTTGCCAGTGGGTACAGCGATACATGTCAAGCGCATAGTGTGTCCATCTGCTCATGTTGCTGTGTGGTTGCATCTACTTGCACGATTTTGCGTACGTCGTGCGGACGTCGACGAACAATTGGTCATCTGCGATTCTCGGATTTGCGAAGAAGAACGCAAAGTCGCAAAATCGTCATCAGGGGGGGAAGGGAAATCACGGTTTTGTCACATTTGGACTCAGAAAGAATAGAAAGTGGGTCCATTATCACTCTTTTTGAATTTTTCTGGCGCTTCGTTGGAGTCAGCCATTTCACAAGATTCGCTGTTTGTTTCCTCGTCGGCCTGCAACTTTCTTTCGTCTTTGGCCAAACCAACTTCGTTCGAAGCTCGCACACACTTGGCCTCCAGAACAACTGATGCCCCACCAATCTACCATGCCAACAATGCAAGTTGTTACTCTCTTCCTCCCCATGCATGCTGTGTACAGTTCTGTTTCTGTTGTTGTTGTGCTATATAGACTATAATCCATAACCATGTGCTGTACCTGCTTTCGTACCATCTCATTTATTCCACACAAGTCATTGAGTGGGAACGGATAGTGTTGGCAGGTCTTGCCTTGCCATGTGGTTGCATACAATTGTGTATGCCACCGCATATGTAATGTACACACAGGAGACGCAAGTGGTGGCACCAACTGCAATTGCAGTGACTCATGTGAGGCATGCCAGGTGTGCGGTCACGCCGGAGGATGTTGGGTGTACATGGTGTACGGCGCAGCCATGTTGAATGCTCTGGAGAAACTGTGGCCCCAGTATGCGGCTTGTCATGTGTCACAGCTAGCAGCCACTCTGCTAGAGTTGGCCCGGTTCCTTGTAGATGCTTGTTGGAAATGTTAGATTTCAATTCAGTTAGTTGGGATAGTTACCACACAGCTTCGTTTTGGGTGATCAAATCAAAGTAGAAGGGTGAGGTGGGTTGTTGTTGTGTTTGTGTTGTGTTATAATGTTAGTGTTGTATATGATTGTTGTCTCTGAGTATGGAGTGGGTGAGTATTGTGAGATGATGATGGATGATTTGTAACTTGTGATTGATTTGAGCGTGATGTACGCGGTTTGCTCGTGATGAATGTGATGGAAATGGAGAATGATGGATTGTTGATGTGAGTAGGAAAGCACGAGGTGGATTTGTTCCGATGAACATGTGGCGAAAATGTATCGAAGCGTGTTCATGGGTTTTGGTGGCGAAGTCTGTCCTTCTGGGTTCTTCTTTTTCACTGGGATACCATCGGCATGACAGTGAATTGTGACAGGCCCTCTTCTCGTCAATCATGCCAATTGTAAGGGAGTATGGGATTCACTGGTGTAACTCCCATGCCTTGTATATAGAGATAACCATACTGGATATGGTATCATCATCTTGATTCAAGTATCTCATGTTTGTTTCTTGGGCTTGGTCCATGTTGATGTGGTGTTAGTTTCGGTTTCGGGAGTTGCGGTAAAATACAACTGCGGTACAATGTTCACAGAAGTGCACTGATGCACACATGGACACAATGACGTCATAGGAGGAAGGAAGGATTGGTGGTACATCCACGTTCTAGTTTAGGTGTGTATAGCAGTGTGCTGATACTCCCCAAACTTGTCTCGCAGTTGTTCATCCGTCTTGACGTGGAGTTGTGTTGCCCCTCCAAAAGAGGATGGGCTTCACGAGCGGCCAGAAGATTGCCCATGGGAGGAACTTGGTGAGGATGTCTGCAACATTCTGGGGTCCTGGGATCTTGACGAAGTGGATGATTCCTGCTGCGATTGCGGAGCGAACACGATGATACGACAACGCATTGTGGCGTTTCGTCAGCATGCTCATGGGGATGTTGGATGATGTGATGACACTTTGATTGTCGCCAAACATCCAACTCGGTCCATCGATTGGGATACCCATCTCACGAAGGGAGAGACGGAGCGCGATGATCTGTTCTGTAGCTTGTCTCGCAGCCACGAATTCTGATCCATAGGTAGCAGTTTCGACTGTGGATTGCCGTTTACTGAACCATTCGATCGGAGTCTTGTTGACGAAATGGAGAATGCCTGAGGCGGATCTACCGGTCACTTTGCAATGAAGCAGGTTGGCATCAACAAAGGAGGTCGTCCGAACTGGCTTGCCCTTTGGTTCTGGAGCATCAGGGGAAATCTCTTCCTTGGCATCGCCATAGACGGAGTAGAGCCAGTCATACTCCGGTACTTCGAAATGTTCTTCATGTCTTGGAATGCTGGTTCTGAATCTGATGGCTCCATCCGGATGCTTTCGAAGATATCCGTAGATTCTCTTGATTCTGTCAAGGTGACCTTGTCGTGGGGCTGCTCTGAACCGTGCGAGGGTCATCACGGCGACCGAGATATCAAATCGTCCAAGGGAGATGCACCATTGCAATGCTCCAATGAGGGACATGTACTTTCTCTTGTCCACTTCTGAGAGCTCTGGAGAATTGTCGAGCTCAGGGCTGTCAGACTTGTCAAGCGGACAGCTGGTCTTCTTAGGTTGCTCGCCGAACATGTGTTCGTAGTTGGTGAGCATTCTCTTGATGTATGATTGGGGACTGATTTTCATCGTTCCGTCAGGATCTCTTCCGAAGTCTGCTCCAAGGTGGTACTCGATAGGACCAACCCCTTTCAACTTGTATCCGTACTTGGAGGTCAGCGTCTCGAAGAAGATCTTGGGGTGCTTCATCACTGCCATCAGGTCGTCTACGTAGACGCAGACATACTCCCAATGTGTGTGGGCATCTCTCATCCACACATCGGGGTCGGATCTGCTCTGTGTGAAGGCCATATCGCGCAAGATGTCAGCCAAGGCTTCATGGAATCTAGCACCTGACGTGCGTAGACCATAGAGGGCCTTGACAATGCGCATGGTGTGGCCTGCATAGGCACCAAATTCTTCGCCAGCGATGAAACAGATCTTCTCTTGTGTGAATGCCTCGAGGTAGGCATTTCCGATGTCTCCAACCATGATGCTGAGATCGTTGAGCTCCCCAGCAAGGATGGCGAGACGGAGCGATTGTAGGCTGACCACTCCTGCATAGGACATGTCCTTGCATGGTTCGGTGAGGTGGCCTCCTGCAACGCATCGTGCCCGGTGATGCAAGTCATGCTTGACAGCGTACACCCATTGAAGCTTGATCGTTTGGTGTTCATCCGGAATGGCTCCTTGGTATCCCATGGACTCGAATGTTCCATATTTGAAGAGCTGCTCCATCTCCTTTCGTTCTGCATCGGCCCACAAGGTATTCCCATTCTTGGTATCGAGCCTCATGGCTTCCTCATGGTTCTTGGGCACTTGGACACCGAAGTTGTAGGTAGGGATGTTGTTGTGCGACTTGGTCTTGGCGATCTTGGTCTGCCTCTCCAGCTTGGATTGCCTGTCCGCGATTGAACGAAGTCTCTTCCATCCTGTCGTCTGCAGCAAGCCATGCTTACGGGCATACGATGCGCAGGTCATGGGATCGTCCTGGATCATGGCGAAGAGTGGCTCCATGGATGTGGTTCCGTCATCCCATTGGACCTCAACATTGTACTTGGATCCCTTGTACTTGATGGATGTTGGTGAGATGGGGCCTTCGTGACCAATGATGTCACGGAATGTCCACTTCGATCCTTGGTTCTCTTCATCAGATTGTTGCTCAATGATATCGGATAGCTCGGTGTATGCGATGAGTTCGTTGACGTCTCCATCATTCATGGATAGAAGCATCTTGATCCGTTCGTGATTGTCGGCATCGCTGTCCGCCACCTTTTGTATGACTTTGGCCTTGATGTCTTGCCCATTCTTGCGATGGATGAAGGATCTTCCAATGAGTTCTTCCGGTGTGAACTTGGGGATGGAGATGCTGCGTGTGTCCGTGGCGTCTGGATCGGTAGCTCTTGAATCCGCCAGGATTGCATCCGAGAGGGTATGGACGATTGGTTCGTTCTCCATGTATTCCTCGTTCTCTTCCGGGTACTCCCCATCATCATCGATGATACTCTCTTCGTCTTCGTCTTCTTCACCGATGATTGGGAATGGAAAATCAGCTCTGAGGTTCTTGGATGGAGGGTCTTCTGCGGATCGGATCGCTGAGCGTGGGAGCAGTCTCTGGGTTTCCTCATCCAGTATCCAATAGGTGAGGTCGTCACCTTTATGGAAGCATGGTCCTGCCCAACGTCCACGTCGTTCCTTGGATTGGCTTGGGAATCCTGGACTCTCTACTCGGTAGTAGATGGGTTCCCACCATCGATAGTTCAGGAACTTGCTGACATCCGGTCGATGTCCGTACGCAGCTTGGATTGGGGTGACATTGTTCACTGTCTTCTGTGAGATGTGATTGAAGAGAGAGATGACATATTCTGTGCATATGAGCCAGAATCTCGCGGGTGTTCCTGTCCTGTCCATCACACCATTCGTTGTTCTCTTGATGTCTTGGATTCTCCGTTCTGCACCGTTCTGGTGCTGATGTTCAGGTTCGCTCTGATGATCTTTGATCATGTATTGGCGTAGTAGTTCCCTGACTCTTGATCCTGTCTCTGATCTTGCATTATCTGACATGAGTAGATCCGGTGCTCCATGCAGACGGATGAAATCGAGTAGGGTGTTCGAGACTTGCTTCTCTGATGCCATGGGGAATCCAGCTGTGAAGCGAGAATCCAATGCGACGTAGATCTGCATCATTGTGCATCCTCCATGTCCTGGGACACCGTCGTCGTGCGCCGAAGTGTCGGAGAATAGAGTATCCATGGCGACTGTCTCATGGAGTCGATCGACATTCGCCGCAGGAAATCTTGTCTTGAAATGCTTTCGCATCGAGAATCGTTCTGCGGAACGATACCATTGTGAAGTACACTTTAGGGTGTCCCTCACACGTCTGGCAGGTATCCATCCAAAGTTTGGTCGCAACTCTTCATAATCAGCGAAGTTGGACTTGATCATGATACCTCCCTTGTGATCAGGAGTTTTCGAGTCGTGATTGGTGGACTGAGATGTGAACACTTCGATTTCCGGACTTGGATCGTCTGGAACCTTGGTCTTGGTCTTCACGGCTTCATCGATGGAGAGTTCTTGATCCAATGATTCAGGATACCATTCGACGTCGGCTGTGAAATCAACATGTGGGTATTTGTTGAGTTGATCTCGAGTGGGTGGACAGATGTCCATGAATGATAGTCCTTGACGGATGGACAATGGTATGACATAGCCATCTGGAGTCACGATGGTCTGACGACCACCTGGGAGGTGTCTTGGGCGTTCGTTGACGTCGATGCCGAACGCTGCGAGCTGATTGGTTGAATGAATGGACTTGCCTTTCCCCAGCAGAGCATACTGGTGGAACCTGGCGATGATCGGACCTTGATTGGTGTCGACGAGGCCGGCGACTGTACCAATTTCGAGGTCGGGAATCTCAGAGTCGCCAACGCCTGAGATATCGGCATTGGTTCCTGTCTTGTATAGGACGACGACGTCATCACCTGCGAGGCCTCCATTGGCTCCGCTATCGACGAGGGATCCAGTCTTCTCCTGAAGTATGCTGTTGTAGCTGTACTGGACGGTCGTTGGATGCGCGAGACGCCATGCTTGCCCCTTGAAGGTCAGGATTGGTTCGTCCTTCTGGGTCGAGGCCTTGGTATTGGCGAGCATGCGGTTGATTGCAGCTCCTGGCTGCTCAGTTGTGCTCTCTTCCTTCTCTGTGGATGTGGATTGAGTGCTGGGTGGAGGGATCGAGCTCTTGGAGGGTCCCTTGGATCCCACCTTGTTGGCGGAACGATGGTTCCTTCCCTTCTCTCGGTTCTCGTCCCATCTTCCCTTGCCGATGAGGAATGCCTTGCGCTGTGCAAAGGACATCTTCGTCCACTCATCATTGGGAATGTGGGTGCGGCTCTCCTTTGAGTAATCCTTGTCCCTGTTCCATCCTTTGTCATTGCCGGAGGTGTAGGTCTTGTGAGAGTTGTTGACCTTACGTCGTGGCTTGCGGCGAGGGCTTGCATGATCAAGGCGTTTAGCATAGCTCCGGATGAGTTCCAACAAGTTGTCGAACTTGATATGTGGATCGATGGGTGCTCTGCCCTTGGACATCGTGAGGATAGATGTCTCGAGGAATCCCGATTGGAAAAGGGCCAGATATAATCCTTCATCTGGTTCGATGGCTGACTCGAGCCATTCCTTCTTCCGGTCATCAGGGACACGGTCTGTCTGGATCTTGTCAAGTTCATTGACCTTGTGTTCCCAGACATCGAGAAACTGCTCTCGGCTCTTGCGCCATTCTCGGTCAAGCTTGAACGCTAGGATCTCTTCCCTGAGGTCCTTAGAGGCGGTGATTGCAGTTGCTCCTGTGGTATACTCTTCGAGTAACATGGCATATGCAGCTTGCGCATCCATGGTCTCTTCGAAGGGTTCAATGCAACGGCGGCTCTTGGTGGTCTTGAGGCATGTCACAAATACAGTCCACATGAATGTGTTCTGCTTGGTGAACTTGCCGGTCTCTGCGGGAGTAGTGGGCTTATATGCAAAGTCCAATACCTCAAGCACACCATGGGTGGCGGCCAATGCCTTCAGTTGTCGGTTGAATGAAGAGAAGTACTTGTCCTCCTTGAATGTGGGATAGTCCGAGATCTGCCTCTTGGTTCCCTTGGCAAAGTCGTCAGCAGGCTTGGTGTCCTCATCTGCTGAGATGGTCTTGTCAGGAACAGGTGCAGACATGACTGGTGCGGGGATTGGGTCTGGCTCCTTCACTTCGCTCGCAAGGAACTCTGAGAAGTTCTTCTTGGTGATGATGTACCAAGTGTTGTAGGTTGGATTGCGATGTGCCTTGTACCAACGTTCGAGGGCGAGGATCTTGCGGATCTGAAGAATGCCGAGAGACTTGCTGATAGGTTCATCATCGTCGTCCTTGCCAATATACACCAACGCACCGAGATCATCTTCTGTGAGCACGAGGAGGTCGGTGATGGATGCTGCACCGGATGTGTCAATGACACGACGATGCATGGATGTTGACGCGATATCGATGGCTTCGAGCACATAATCGAGCGTCATGAGTGGGGTTGGAATGGTAGCTGGATCTTCAGCTGACATGATGGAATCGTTGGATGGTTCTGTTTGTTCTGGTTCGGATGGATTGTCTTGATTGGATCACTGACTTGGATGTCTTGAGTGATGCGTTTCGGTGTATGGAATAGATGGATGGGATCACTGACGTTTTGTCTGGAGTGATGATGTGAGTGCACTTGGCCTGATGGCCTCGATTATTGCGCAGCGATGGCTGTGACACAATGTGATTTCAACTCCACGTCGTCACGCAGGGCTGTCTGATGATTCTGTGATGCAATGAAGCAGCACAAGGTCTCGATTGATTTCTGTTCACGCAGTCAACGCAGGTTGCAGAGTGATTGCGACTGTTAATCTGTTAGATTTCAATTCAGTTAGTTGGGATAGTTACCACACAGCTTCGTTTTGGGTGATCAAATCAAAGTAGAAGGGTGAGGTGGGTTGTTGTTGTGTTTGTGTTGTGTTATAATGTTAGTGTTGTATATGATTGTTGTCTCTGAGTATGGAGTGGGTGAGTATTGTGAGATGATGATGGATGATTTGTAACTTGTGATTGATTTGAGCGTGATGTACGCGGTTTGCTCGTGATGAATGTGATGGAAATGGAGAATGATGGATTGTTGATGTGAGTAGGAAAGCACGAGGTGGATTTGTTCCGATGAACATGTGGCGAAAATGTATCGAAGCGTGTTCATGGGTTTTGGTGGCGAAGTCTGTCCTTCTGGGTTCTTCTTTTTCACTGGGATACCATCGGCATGACAGTGAATTGTGACAGGCCCTCTTCTCGTCAATCATGCCAATTGTAAGGGAGTATGGGATTCACTGGTGTAACTCCCATGCCTTGTATATAGAGATAACCATACTGGATATGGTATCATCATCTTGATTCAAGTATCTCATGTTTGTTTCTTGGGCTTGGTCCATGTTGATGTGGTGTTAGTTTCGGTTTCGGGAGTTGCGGTAAAATACAACTGCGGTACAATGTTCACAGAAGTGCACTGATGCACACATGGACACAATGACGTCATAGGAGGAAGGAAGGATTGGTGGTACATCCACGTTCTAGTTTAGGTGTGTATAGCAGTGTGCTGATAGGAAATCCGGGGTGCCCCAGTCTCTAGTAGTAGTCTCTGGTTTCCTATTCAAGTTATTGCATTGTTGGAACTGTGAGTACAACATCTTCATCACTATCAATTCCATTTGCCAAAGCATACATAATCCACAGTAGCACACAGTCTTGCCCTTGCTCATGCAGTGCTGTCCTCCTGTTTCATCATGTCATGCAGCATGTACTCCAGGTACATCTCATCTTGCAGTATTGGTTCATCTCATCATGCATCTCATCATGCATCTCAGATATTCCATCTCCTGCCCTCTACCAATAGTTTCGTTTGCATAGACATCGCCGAGTCGTAGGCATCACACAGATCGGTTCATTCGATCAGATCACGATCTCCCATTCGTCACAGGAGCACCTTGGTTGGGAGCTCATTCAGCTCCTCGACCATCAAACATCTCCGATCATCTCCGATCTTCTCCGATGCTTCTCCTGTCGTTTCTGATTGTTTCTTCGCCGATCACTTCACCGGCTTCCTGGATGTTCCTCATCTCAGGTTCGTTCACAGGCCATCTCACACTTTGTGACATTGGCCTTCCTCCAGTACTCTTTTCTCATTGGTTGCGACATGGGGGCCGTAGTCGCTCGTGTCGTGATGTTGGTTACGATTCCAACATCCCTGCCCCCTGCGACATACACGTGTGATTGGTATTCCTGCATTGAGGTCACGGACACCATAGTCCGGTTCGCATTCGGTACGTGGTGTTCTCCACCACAAGACGCGTGTAGCTCACATTTTCTGTCACAGAGATCCACAGGTGGGTGTTGCGGTAATGTAGCATTTCACAATGCTCAACTCCGCACTTTTGGGAGGTGCGGCAATTCGGTGTTTCACAACATCCGATTCCTGACAGATGCTGAGCGAGCTTTCACAGGGTGGGTACATGTGGCGCTGCAAGGCAGCTCTACCAAGGCTTATGTCGAGATTTACATGTGATTATATGTCGATATGTACGAGTATATGTGCATCGTTCACCCGTTATTCTCTCATACGCACTTGGACGGTATAACTACATTCGTGTCAATAGTATGATGTGATTCGTCAGAATTACAGTGGAAATTGTACACACGAAAAGGAGCAAGATTTCTGGAGGAAATTTGCAATCGACGATTTCTGAGAGAATTGAAAGATCGTCCGTCCATCCATCAATGGTACCAAGAGAATCTCGAGGTACTTCCCAACTAAACCTCAGATGACAATATCATCTGACAGACTGCTGCATCACCAATGGAACGTGACATCTGGAGAGCAGAAGGATGCCTACTGACGTCGACAGGATGTCATCGTGTCACCATGTTGACATCTGTCTCCAAGTCAGAGCAGGAGGCGAAGATACAATGACCGAAGGGCATCAGGATCATGGATACGGGAGATGAACTTCAAATGGTAAGTACTCATGGAGTAGGAACCAGTAGTGAATGAACGGAGTGTCGAATGCGGAGCACGCATCGAACACAGAGTATCATGTAGCATGAGCACACGATATTGAGAGAGAGAGAATACAGAGAGAAGCGAGAGAGCATCTTGCGCACCGACTCATAGTCGGAGACTGAATCTACGAAACAGATTGAAGCGCCGAGAGCATCGGGCAAGAGAACTGGTGTACACCAAGAGGATCAGAGTAGCCAACTAATGAAATAGCAAACGAATGACTATCAACCAACACCATCTTCCACAATCGTAGGTTACCGTGAGCGGAACTTGCCAACAAGGAGCATCAGTATCACTGGGTTGAGTTTGACTTTTGCCGCACGCCAAGTCAATGCCGAGCGTGGGGTAGATGTTCCAGAGATTTCGTGAGAGGGTTGATGTGCGGCTTCGTGTACGCGTGATTGGATTTTGCGAATTGTTTTGTTTCGCGCCATATTTGGAGTACTCCAACGGTGTTTTGGGCTTGTTCCAATGGTGACGTTTTTGGTTGTGCTTGCGAGTTTTGGTCCGAGCAGGGCGACGTTTTGATTGCGCATTCTGTGGCGGACTAGTATTGAGAGCTCGCATTGGTACAGGATCAGTTGTCTTACTGTTCTGTCATCACATCGTAGAGGGTGCGCCTCACAGGTTCATTGAAGTAGACGGGACAGTGGATGTTGCTCTTGGACTTGGTTCGAGTCATTGTTTGGATGGTGTCGACAGCTCTGATGGGGCTGCGTCTTCGTGCAACGTTTGAGTGAAGGAGGAGCAGCGTGATGGCGAATATCATCCAGGCATTAGTAGCTGTGACGTACCACCTGTGCTCAACTCCAAGAGTGTAGACTTGGAAGATTACGAAAGAAAGGATTGATCCGACCACACAGCTGAGGTAGTTGAAGGAGGTGAAGAGGTTCCACACAAACGACCACCATTCCTTTTCGTCTTGGCTGGTGGCAGCTGTGAAGCAGGTCCAAGCGGCCATGTCGACGACGAGGTGATCAGGTTTGACGTTGTTGTTGCCTTTGCCTTTCGGCTTGAAGTTGTCCTGATGACTCTCGGTGTTATGCGAAAGGCGCCAACGACGACACTTCGCGCACCACATGAACGTCTTGTTGTAGACAAGCTTGCGCTGTGGTTCACCCGCTTTGGGTGGCGTGGATGCTCATCCTTGGTTCGGTTTTCGATTGTTGTTGTTGGCGGACTTCCTTGGTTGATTCTTCTTCTTCGCGTTGTTTCTTCCGAAACCCTTGTGTTGCTCAAGGATGTTGGCTTTTGGATGCTTGGCTACGTTGTTGAAGTACGATTGTCTAGGGACGTTGCGGTCCTTGACACGTCTAATGGCGTGCCAACGATCTCCACGTACTTCGTTGTCATACGAAGACTGCGCTTTGTTGCAGATTGCCATCCAGGTAAGGTCCTTGGCTGCGAGCTTTGGAAGAGCTTCTTGGTACGTGAATACGGGAAGACGCTTGAGGATTTCTTCAAGGTCATCCTTCATCACATAAAGGGGACGTCGGTATTGCTCACCAAAGAGGAACTTGCCGCCTGCCTGAAGAAAGGCGTCGCGGATGTTGCGGAGCAGATGGAGGTCGAAGCGACCAGCGTCATCGAGGATCTTGCAGAGGGCGCGAAGCTTGACAGCCATGTCGCCGACGTTCTCACCAGCGAATTGAGAGCAGTCGACTTGACGGATATCCTTGGCGATCTTGTCTTGCTTGTCCAACGAGTTGGCGGTGATGCTGTTCATGAACTCGATGAAGAGGGTTAGGAAGTGGTTGTGGTACTTCTCTTCGATTCGGTTCATGAGCTGATCTTCGAGAGCTGGGTCAAGGCTGTCGCGGAAGAACGCGGCGGCTGCCCAGTTGTTTTGGACGTTGTAGTTGTCCCACTTCTTGTGGTACTCTTCGAAATACCTCGTTGAGTCTTCAAGGGTGAAGGAGGCAGGTGAGTCGAGGACACATACCATTGTTGGGGTTGTGGCGTCATCTGCGATGTACGCCATGGTTAAGAGTCCCGTCTTGCTCATGTCAGGAATCGGGTGTTCTGAAACACCATATTGCCGCACCTCCCAAGAGTAAGGAGCCGAACGTCGGGATATTCTACATTACCGCAACTCCCACGTTTGATCATTGTGACACAGAAAAATGTGAGCTGCACGTAACTCGCGGTGGAGAACGACACGTGCCGAATGCGAACCATGCCCTGACGTTCATGACTCCAATGCAGGAATGCGAATCACACGTGTATGTCGCAGGGGGCAGGGATGTTGGAATCGTGACCAACATCACGATACGAGCGACTACGGCCCCCATGTCGCAACCAATGAGAAAAGAGTACTGGAGGAAGGCCAACATCACGAAGTGTGAGATGGCCTGTGAACGAACCTGGCATGAGGAACTTCCAGGAAGCCGGTGAAGTGATCGGCGAAGAAACAATCAGAAACGATCGGAGTCGACCAGAATCGATCGGAGATGATCGGAGATGATCGGAGATGTCTGATGATCAAGGAGCTGAACGAGCTCCCAACCAAGGCGTTCCCGCATCGTATGAGATATCGTGATCCGATCGAATGAGCCGATCTGTGTCATGCCTACGACTCGTTGATGTCTACGGCATCGAAACTATCAGAGGAAGACAACGTGCTAATGTGCACGAACATGGGGTACTCGGTGGTGCATGCATGTCCATGGTGAATTTGCGATGAATGCAAGATGGATGCCTGCTAGACCAACAGAGGGACCCATGGCAATCTCAGGAGGAGATTGGACTTTGCAATTGAGAGCAATGAAGAGCTCACAGTTCAGAGAAGTAGATTCTAACAAACGATTGGCTTTCTACTATCACACCACCCCGGATTTCCAACATGCTCATGTGGTTGTGTACCAGCCGAATGAATTGCTGAATGTTGCCACCTTTCTTGAACTTGTCGGTTAATCCAGTTTCGCGCTGGGATTGGTTCGCAGAGTCGGCTCCGTTGTGGAGGATTCTCTGCTGTTGGGCGTGGGTCCACCTTGTTTGGGACCCTTCTTTGAGGCCAGTCCATTCCACGTTTGGTTCGCCTGCTGTCCAGGGTACCCAGTTGCGGCCTTGCTGGTTCATTCCACCCATGATGGGGACGATTGGCTTGGTGGTGAGATCTTCGTCGTCGTCATCGCTGTCGTCGTCCGGGTGCTTGCCTGCTTTTGCCTTGGGGTCCGTGATGGCGTCAGCTGCGGCTTGGGAGACGGCTGCTGCCATGTTCGCTGCTTCAGCGTTGGCTTCGGCTGTCAACGTTGCCTCTTGGAGACGAAGGTTTTCAGTCCGAATGGTCTCGAGCTGCGCTTGCAGCTCTTCCAACGTTGGGTTGGGTTCCTCTTCCGCCATGATGGGCGGTTTCGGGTTCTTGAGGGGTCTTCTGACTTCGAAGGGATCGATCTGTTCTGCGTTCTACTGCTCTAGCTTCGACTTCACTTCGTTTTGAAGTTGTGCACTGAAGTACGATGCTGGCTTTAGAGAAGGCAGGCGCTTGGTATACAGGCGCGGTTGAGCTTGCTTGAGCAGAGGCTACTGGGATCCGATGTTATTGTCGGGTATCGTCAGTTTGGACTTTATAGTCCTCTCGAGATGCTCGGTTTTCGAGCTGTGGAGCTTAGTGTCCACCTTAGACCTGAGGGTCCGCTTGGTGTTGCTCGGTTTACGAGCTTGTGGATCTTGGTGTCCACTCTGGACCTGAGGGTCCTTGCAGTTTGCTCGGTTTGCGAGCGTAGCCTTGGGGCTTGGTCTCAAAGAGACCTTGCGAGCGGTTGGCAGAGGAAGATGCTCAGAAGAGTTGGTGAATGTTAGTGTAACCACTCGCAGCTACCAGTTGGATTTTCGTGTGCTGTTGTGACACGATCCGGAAAGGATGGCCTAGCTGACTGCCAGATTCAAAGAATCTGATGGTGAAGTCAACGTGTGGCGACCGTCTGGAGATTAGTAGTATGTGACAATGGAGTAGATTAGTGTTATTGTGCTGATCTTGAGTTGTGCTATTTGTTATTTGAATAGTCTGCATTGTGAGTTGATCAGTTTGAGATGCAGGATGAAGAAACGATAGTCAGTTTGAATAGTGCGGCTCTGCACTGACCTTCAGAGGTTCAGTGCTGAGGGCGGACGGGTCCTCTCTTTCTCTCTTTCTCCAGTATCTCATCGTAGTCGTTCTACATTCGAGTACTAAGCCTTGACACCTTGATTGATGTTGAGATCGAGAACACAGGTTGTCGGGTTGAGGGAATTGATGTTGGATTCCCTGCATGTGTTGAAGCAGGGAAGATCTCTTCACTGTTGTCATGCAGGGTTATCAGCTTGGTTAGCTGACAACGGAATTCAGGTTGGCTGCATTACAATAGTTCAGGAGAGCACATAGTTCCCAGGGTGTCTTGATCCCATTGATTCGGATAGTATTTGAGTCAGTGGTGATTCATGGTTGAGTGTGGGAGAAGGAGGGAAAGGAGTGATTGTTCTGTATTTGTTGGTGGGAGGTTTCGCGCCAAAATTTCGCGCCAAAATAATTTCATGGTGCGACAAGGAACACACTGAGTAAAAAGTAGTCCGTTCTTTAGATGAACTTCAACTATGCTCTATCAATGGGCTTTGCCCTGGTCCTGTCCCAACAATGCCAGCTAGGATGTTGTGGTCCATTTCCATCACCATTGCTTCGTATTGTATGATCTCGTAGTGTTCCATTGTCAGGAGATCCTTGTGGAGAGTGGTAGAGGCGCCACGTCCCACTCCTGACGAGGGCACGCTCTGGAGAGATGCATACGCTTGGAGTGCCAGAGGAAGAGACAGTAGGTGCGTCAGTACATGCTCTTACAGCTGCAGAGTTGAGCATCGTGGAGTCGATTGTTTTGGTACTGTTGACTGGCTACTCGTGTTGAAATGTAACACTCTGGGCATATATGGTGATTTTACAGATTATATGTATGCTATTGTGTTTCTGCATATGCCTGTTGGGACAAGAGAGCGCTGGTCAAGATTGATCTGTCAGGCAGTATGCGGGTGGACGGCGAGATCCCTTGGATACTTCCGGTGCGTTGGAGACCCAATGAAGAGGGTGATTTTGTTGTTATCCATAAGGCAGCTGGCCCAAACCCTTCAAGACCTGGATTTGGTGTGGAACCGGAGGAGGGATGGGTTCGTGCTCCTGCTCTCACAGGCCGCTTAGGTGCAGGTGGCTGGGCAAGAGCTGCCGGAGGCAATGGTCAAGACGGCAGTTACAGGCGCGCAGGAGTCACCTGCACCAATACCGTTTTTGCATCGGTTGCATTTCATGCCACCCTCGATGGGGAGATCGTTGCACACGCCGTCGGAGAGGGTGATGTCCGCGTTAAAGTCGAAGTCGTAGCCCAAGTGTAGGCATGATTCCGCCGGCACGCAAGAACCATCACCGATAGTTGTGTCTCCCTCGAACTGGTTGAAGTTGTCACAGTTGACGTAGTGAGAGTTTATGTGCTTGCACGAAGCGGCACCGACACAGGACCCGGCTCCCACAATAGTGTTGGACACGCGCTTGTTTTCAATACCGCCGCTGCCATTCGTCGGTCCTACGGTCGCGTAATCTTCTGGTCCAGCACCCATGTCAAGGCAGGCATATGATGCAGCGCATGATCCTGCGCCAATAATGGCGTCGCCGTTGGACTGTTGCGCGAAGGAGAAGCATGACTTGTATCCAATGCACGATCCTGGCCCAATGATGGAGGCCTTGTCACTTCCAGAGTTGAAGTTGAAGTAGGAGCAAGGGGAAGGTCCAAGGTCGCAGGATTCCTGGAAGATCATGGACTGAGTCTCGATGCTTTTGCAGGCCTTGATCCCAATGCAACTGTTGGATGCGATAGACGCGATGCCGATCCAGGAGCAGGCCATGGTTCCGACGCAGCATGTGCGTCCTGCCATACCACACCAGGCAATAGCATCATCAGCGGTTCCCGTGAACATCTCACCGGCGGCGGCGACGGCCGCGCTGAAGACCTCGAGGACACCGGTCTTTTCGCTGATGGTATTGAAGAGAGCGACGCCGTCAGCAATGGTTGCCTGGTTTTCGAAGATGGCAAGGAGATCTGCTTCGTTTTGGATAGCGGAGAGAAGGGACATTCCCGCGGATGTGCTTGGTGTTCCGAGGGCAGACAGTAATGTCTGGGGAGTTGGGGCTGCTGTTGGAGCTGTGGGTGCTGATGTTGGAGCCGAGGTCGGAGCCAAAGTCGGTGCCGAAGTCGGCAAAGCAGTTGGAGTAGTGGGGGCTGATGTGGGAGGTGACGTGACAGGTGTTGGGAGAGGCGTGGGGGAAAAGGTCGGAGAGTCTGTGGGCAAGGCGTCCTTGCCAATGCAGTACTCATCTACCTTGTCACCAGTAGGATTGCCACCGGAGCTGATGCCTCCCTTTGGACAGGCCCCATCGACATCGCTGATGATGTAGACTTCGTCGGAGCCGCACTCCGTCTTCGTCATGCATCCCCTGCAGCCTTTGACACTGCCGCATCCACCAGGAGGGACGACGAGGTCGGTTGTCATCCTGTCATTGAAGCTCATCTTCTCGCATGACCCATCGGCGGCACAGCCACCAGCACCAATGGTCAGGCTGCCTGCACGCTTGCCAGCAGTACCATGGTTGACAGTGGAATGGGCATCCTTGCAGGCATTGCTGCCGACACACGCATTCTTACCGATGTCGATGTGGCTGCGGTTGTTGGAGAGGGCCTTCTGCACGACACGGCGTCCAGCTGCCTTGCATGCGTCTGTCCCAACGCATGCACCGGTCTGGATGGTGACATCACCATGAGAACGACGTCCCACTCCCTCACAAGATTGAGGGGTGGTGCATGCCATCTCACCGACGAAGGTGACTCCTGTGATGGATGGGTTGATTTCATTTTCGTTCATCAACTCGCATGCACTCGCGCCAGTGCAGGAGGAATCGAGGATGAGGGGATTGGGACCCATATCCTTGCAAGCGCTGTCGCCGGTGCATGCCGTGATCGCGATGGTCATGAATGGAGGAGAGTTGGAGGCAGAACCGGTGACTGAAGTGCATCCCGAGGATCCTTGGCAGCATGGGTCTGCGACGGCAGGCGATTGCATCGCAGCGATGTCCGTGCATGCTGTGCTCATTTCATCTGGTCGTTCGGTGACCAGGACTGGCTTGGTGGCAGCGACCAGGGCCAATTGGCCAGAAAGGATATCGCTGGATGCGTACTTGTTGAAGAGCTTGCGTGCAGCTCCTTCGCCGAGGTCTCCTGCGCATCCGAAGAAGTTCTGCAGCTGCTCGGATTCCTTGACGGCGGTGATGGCTTCGCGGCAGGATGGCTTGGCAGAGTTACAAATGATGGTTTTGGCGCTTCTCTCTTCCATTGTGAGATCGGTAGCGCCATCCGGCTTGCAGGCAACGGAGATGGTGGAATCAAAGACGGTTGGGGCAGCTGATGGTTTGGCAGTTGGTAGGAGCGTGGGCTGGGAGGTCGGCGACGCGGTTGGCGGGGTCGTTTCTGGATCAGTTGGGTTTTCAGTGGGTGGCACTTGGTTGATCTTGTTGCTCTTGTTGGTGTCACCGCCGGCGCCCTTGAGGATGCGGGTCTTCATCATCATCATGTGGAGTTCCTCGGTTGGATCCACGGGAGTCCTGTTGCCGCGGAGCACGGCGTCGACCGTCGCCGTGTCGGCGAGAGCGAGAAAGGTCGCGAAGGCTGTCTTGGTGTAGATCATGGTTGCTCGGTACTTGGTGGTTGGTGATTGATCGTTCAGGGTTGATAGTTGTTTGTTTGGTGTTCTTGGTTGACAACTTGGATGGATTTATGAGATGAAGAGTTTGATTTGTTGGTTGTTCGAACCATTTTGCTTGCGTCTTCGATGTTGTGCATGAGGCAACATGGTACGAGAATGGCATGATGTCGAGGAGGCCAAAGCTCCTTCACAACCTGGAACCTCCACAACCAGTGGGATCACTGTTGGATAGAAAAGACTCAGCGGATCGATGCCGACGCCCAACATTTATGGTGCAGCATGACCCTCCCCAACGTCCATCATCCATTGGGCCTGAACTATATTGCGTCCGAGCAAAGCGCATGCGAGTATGATACGACTAGGACAAGCAGACAGGGAACCTTCACAACCTGGAACCTTCACATGTCATCATCTGTCATTCTTCTTGATCCACTGTTCTCGTCTGTACCAGGCAGGGCTTTGTCGCGGTCTGATTTCCACAAGCGCACACAATGTGTTTTGGCACGCAGCACGCAACACACAACATGTAACCACCACAACTCATTCGGTAAAACAACACTCTTGGAGCAGAGCAGCGGAAAATACATCAACATCTTGATCGCTTCAACGCAATAACGCAAGCAATGAATCGGTATCTGGGTTTGCACCTTCCCAATAATAAACGAGAGAGAAAAGACTCGCCAACTGTTGTGGAAGGGTCTTTTGTGATCGTCACCTCTGTGATGCAAACATTGTTAGACAATAGAAACTTGTAGGGAACGAGAGCTGGTTGTGCTTTGAGGATCAAACACCCTTTCGAATTTTGGTTGAGCACATGTGGGTGGGAGGGGTTTGGTCTTTAAATATGTATCCTGGAGTAGAGTATCGCTTCTTGTTTACGACTTGATATCCCTATTGAATTTTGTTTCACGGTGTTCTTCGTACAAGTGCCATCAAAGCAAGTCGTGGGGTCAGAGAGGGCCAATGCTTCCTCCCGAGGAAGACCTTCCGAACAAGGAAGGTTTCGACCTCTCAGGGTGGTCCAAAGCAGTAAAGACACATCCAAACATAAAGCGGAGACCACACTGCGTGAAAACAACACGGTATTTTCGATACGTCAAAATTGGAGCATGTGCACTCCACTTGTGCACCTCGCTTGGCTAATCTCATGTCTCTCCTTCCACACTACCAACTGTTGTGTTATGCAATCAATACGGTTGAGCAATTGCCATTGCCACCTCTCTGTGGTTTCTTCTTGCGTCGACACAAAATTGCACCCAAGCCAACACACGCGCGGCTCAGCGCGCCGCCGATAGTTCCTGGCTAAATGACTGTTGAGAGGAAATGTGCGATCGACGGATTGACATATCACATGCGACAGTCCGAACCTCAGGACTTGTCTCTTGAATGTCACAACGATGACGATAAGGAGAAGAAGGGAAAACGGCGTTTTTTGTAAATGCGACTTAGAAAGAATAGAAAGTGGGTCCATTGTTGCTATTTTCCATATTTTCCTGCAGTTCGTTGGAATCAGCCATTTCGCAGGTTCTGCTGTAGCTTTCCTCGTGTATTTGCGACTTCCCTTCGACTCGGGACAACCAGTCCATCATCCATTGCGACTTCGTCCTTGGCTCGCATCCGCACTTCACGACGGTCCTCCCTGTAGCAACTAATAATACTCCAGCCTACCATACTGACAATGCAAGTTGCTTCTCTCTTCCTCCCCATGCATGCTGTGTACAGTTCTTTTTCTGTTGTTGTTGTACCATATAGACTATAATCCATAACCATGTGCTGCAGCTGCTTTCGAACCGCCTCGTTTATTCCACATAAGTCATTTAGTGTGAACGGATAACGTTGGCAGGTCTTGCCTTGCCGTGCGGTTGCATACAATTGTGTATGCCAGTGCATATACAATGTACACGCAGGAGACACGCGTGGCGGCGCCAGCTGCCCTTGCAGTGACTCCTGCGAGGCGTGCTGGGCGTGTGGTCACGCTGGAGGATGTCGGGTGCAGATGGTGCATGGTGCAGCTATGCTGGATGCTCTGGAGAAACTGTGGCCTCCGTATGCGGCTTGCCATGTGACACAGCTAGCAGTCACTCTGCTCTCCTTGGCTGGGTTCCTGGTAGGTGCTGACCAAGCTTACACAGGGTGGGTATGCATAGATCTTCGAGGAAGCTCTACAAAGGCTTAGCAATCGGTGTCCATGCCCTGTGGCATGATGCCATGCTTGCCTTCGTTGTGGAGCTTGTGATTTCGGCTCGATCACTATTGTAGTGCCACCTGCTACAGTTTGTGAGTCACTCTGGCTTGCCAGTGGAAGGGTTTCTGGCGCTCCGATGACCCAGTAGGGTTGGGACCGTGCTTTCTCCACTCCACCAACCATGCAGTCCATATCAGGCCGTCCCAGCCCGCTCCTTGCCGAGGCTCCTTGATGGCATTGGTTGATATGCAGTTGCTGCCTTCTGGCGTAGTGTTGGCTTGCTTCAGGATGCAGAGAGGTTTGACAAGATGCTCGGCCCAATCCCCACGGACCTTGATGGCCAGATGATGTGCCAGACTTGTTCGATGCAGGAGTCCAAAACTACCTGGTATTATGCATGGTTGTTGTTCTTATGTCATGCAAGCTGATTCTTCTTGTTCTTCCATGTGTTTGTCAACAACACAATCATGATTGCATACAAAGTGCTTCATGCCACTGTTGCTTCTCCTCTTCCTTGTCCTTGTCCTTGTCTTTACCTTTCGAGACCAGGATTGTTCCTCCAGACCACCTTGTATCAACATCTAGAGCGAAATTAAGGTACCCATCTCTCATGACTAGAACGTGATTCAATATTTTCTGATTCGACTCGATTTGAGAGTATAGTCGGATGAGTCTTGATACACGATTGAGATTCAGTCACTACTGTCATCGAATCTGACGTAGGCACTGACATCATCGATGACATCAGAGGATCGGTCATTGTGATCCTCGGAATCGAGATTATGTTTTAGTCATGGTACGCTGACCTGTCTAGCCATGCCGAGTGCATCATTGAGCACGTAGCAACAACATTTAGGATCCAGAACAACATCGTCAGAGGTGATGCATGCACCACGTCGACGTAGACGGATCAACTCATATGTGATCAAACAGAGATCAAGATTAGGCAAGACCAGGAGAGATGAAGAAAGACCCAAAGGCGAGAATAACACGAGATATCGTGTAAATCAACATGCCATCTTGGGCAATGTTTTAGGAAAGACTGCGAGATACAACACGAGGTAATCAAGCAGCACGTTAGCAACCGTGCAATAGGCACCATCATTAGAAATAGGAGATCATCATCTCATTATCCAAACACAATCATCAATTGATACAACCATAACTTAGCAACAACTATCACCAAACACACCGGCTTCACCTGACGGATTGATCACCCTGGCGGAGGAGTAAGTGCAGTGTTTGGTGCCTGTCCTGTATTGAATTGCTGATTATCACCTTGGTTCGTCCTGGGATACGTTCTCGGTTGGTGCAGCCAACTGCAGTTTGTTTCCAGCAATTACAGTGACAAATAGATTGAACAGTGCTTGTTGTTGTTGCTATTCTAAAGCATTGTAGTTTCTTGCATGTGGTTATTGTTTATTCCTACGGTTCCACCAGGGAATCCAACCAATCATCCATCTCTTGGATGATCCCCATCGTTCGGGTGAGGTTAAACAGCTGATTTGTATGTTTCAAGTTAGGATTCGGGCGTAGTTGGCGCGAATCGGTGGAGGATGTCTCTTGGATCTGCCAGCTTCGGGATAGCCGTGTGATGCAGTTCAAGAGGGATGTATTGATTGAAGAGTTGTTACTGTAACGATGAATAGATGAGTGCTTTGTAGCTAATCCTTGTCTGTGTTTATTATGAGTTAGCTTGTGGTGTTAATAGGGTGAAGAAACGATGTCACACAACTTGGCGAGACCCTGCACTGATGTACTTGGTTCAGTGCTCAGGGTTGATGATCATAGCAGTGCCTTGCTCTCCGCACATGTAGATACACTGTGGTGTAGGCCATGACGCATGTTGGTGATAGTCATGAAGCAGTGGTTGTGGTTGGAGTTCGCACTCGGATTCCTTTGCTTGAGTTGAAGCAGGTTGGATATACGCACCAGGACTACGACAGTGATGTAGTAGTCATTGGCATGGAGGGAATCGAAGTATGTTGTAGTGAAAGGATCTGAAGAGCATATAGTTCCCAAGGTGAGATGTGAGTCAGGTCGGTCATGTCATGAGTCATGATGGATTCGTGAGTGGAAGAGAGAAAGGAGGAGAGAAAGATTTGGTGGTCAATCAAGTCGGAAGATTTCGCGCCAAAACAAGGATTGCTACCATGGGAGGTGGATACCGTGTCCGGTGATAGTCTGTCCCTTATTGAATCTCAACTCAGTTTGATGAAACAGCGCGGGAAACAGGAAAGGAAGAAAGCGAATAGTTACGACACATGGGCATTGCAAAGACCCTAATCCTCACGAAAGTGGTTGTCTCTATTGTGCCCAGACGAGTCTCTATTGCGGGGCTCCCCCTGGCATTCAGTCAGCCCGGCGTGTCCCAGTACCCAAGTTCTGGGGCCGCTACAACTGTGTCACGTCGATGTTGACTGTCAAATTTGTCGCAAGAAGGCCCAAAATCTCGCTCGGGACATCCCCAGTGAGATTTCTCCTGATCTGAAGAACAGGAACCCTTCGCTCGCGGCGGCAGAGCCAGGACAGCACGTTCATGATTGTTGAGCGGTGTAGCTGCACTGTGCTATAAAATGTATCAATGTTGGAGTGTTCATGCCAGGGCCACGCTCGCACAGGCACAGACCCAATTCAACTATCACGTATAGCAAGTCGCAAGAAGCGATACTCTACTCCAGGATACATTTCTCAGCACTAAACCGCATTCCCGCCCACGCAGGCCCCAGCCAGAATTCGGAAACGTGTTTGATCCTGCAAAGCGCATTCAACTCTCGTTCTGTCCGAGCTTCTGTGACCTGATTGTGTTTGCATCACGGAGGCGACGATCACTGAAGACCCTTCCGCCCCAGTAGTTGGTGAGGCTTTTTCTCTCTCCTTTTCGCTGGGAAGGTGCAGACCCAGACACCGATTCATCGCTTGCGTTATTGCGTTGAAGCGATCAAGATCCCCGTGTATGTTCCAGTGCTCTACTTCAAGGAGTGTTGTTGTTTCACCGAATGAGTTGTGGTGGCTACATGTTGCGTGTTGTGTGCCAAAACACATAGGACCCACTTGAGTGAACGAAGGTGCAGTCGCGCCTAGTCGTGACTCAGATTTTCGTAAAATTTAACATGACATATAAAAACATAATCTAGACCACCGTGCGATCTTATCCATATAAAAATGGTCTTCATCCGACCTTTGCTTCAAGAGTTATACACCCTTATCTACCACGCACAACGCCGTGTTATTTTTCCTCCTCAAATTTCGGAAATGGGTCTTGGTTGTTCGTGACTTAATATTTTCGATGGTGTCTTTTCGGTTAATTACGGTTATATTTTGGCGATATGCACCTCGTCAGCGTTTCTTCCTATCGCAACGTCACTATCTTGATGTTTTCATGATGGGCATTTCATTGCGCTATTCTCTGGTTTCTGCGCTTGGTTGTCTCGCTTCTCCTATAGCTTCTTGTGCATGCGAATTGCCTTGTTCGTCACAGGCTACGTGCTCCTCGTCGCCATCCTGTTTGTCAACAACCCCTCCATTGGTATCATCCATGCCATCGACAAAAATAATCAGGGCAATCTATCCAATCCAACTATCATCTGCGTTTTCAACTTGTTGATGAAGATCTACATCAACCATTCCGTTTTTGACGATGGCCACCCCAGACTGCACACAAAGGTACTACTCCTTTTTCATGACGGACATGGCGTTATCCGTCATGCATTCGATGGCCACAATGATGCTGACAGCGACGGTGGTGTTGATTGGGGCAGCATTGACATAGACAGCCATGATGACGCCCAGGATAGCATTGCCAGTGGCTATGGTCGCCGCCATGGCAACGAAGGTGGTGGTGCTACCCACAGCGATGCTGTTGTCAAGGATGATGGTGGTGATGGCAACAAAGATGGTTATGGGGAAAGCAACCTGAATGATTCTGCCATGGAAGGCAATGGTGATGGCAATGAAGGTGGTGTTGGCGAGAGAAACAATGGTGATGATGGCAGGTGACAGCTTTCTCTGTACTGTTTACCTCTTTACAAATCATATGAGTCAAAGTACTGGTTGGGGATTGTCCTCGGACAACTCACAATAAAAGAACAAGAGCTCTGACCAGGGCATGCAACAATGGGCCAATACGTCTCCAGTAGCTACTTGTGCACTTTGACAGATTAAGAGTCGTGGTTTACCTTCAAGCATATCACCTTTACAACATCAGCCACCATGGCGAGGCCGATCAACAACCGAGCTTTGACAGCTGTAACCAAGGAACTTGCTGACCTCGATGACAAAGAAATGGAGTTCATCAACAAGCAACTCAGAAGGATCAAACGTGCAGTTAGGATTCGGGCGTAGTTGGCGCGAATCGGTGGAGGATGTCTCTTGGATCTGCCAGCTTCGGGATAGCCGTGTGATGCAGTTCAAGAGGGATGTATTGATTGAAGAGTTGTTACTGTAACGATGAGTAGATGAGTGCTTTGTAGCTAATCCTTGTCTGTGTTTATTATGAGTTAGCTTGTGGTGTTAATAGGGTGAAGAAACGATGTCACACAACTTGGCGAGACCCTGCACTGATGTACTTGGTTCAGTGCTCAGGGTTGATGATCATAGTAGTGCCTTGCTCTCCGCACATGTAGATACACTGTGGTGTAGGCCATGACGCATGTTGGTGATAGTCATGAAGCAGTGGTTGTGGCTGGAGCTGGCCCTCGGATTCCATTGCTCAGATTGAAGCAAGTTGGATACTCATGTTGAGACTACGGCAATAATGCAGCAGCCGTCAGCGTGAAGGGAATCGAGGTATGTTGTAGTAAAAGGATCTGAGGAGCATATAGTTCCCAAGGTGAGGTGTGAGTCAGATCGGTCATGTTTGAGTCATGATGGATTCGTGAATGGAGGAGAGAAAGGAGGAGAAAAGATTTGGTGGTCAATCAAGTCGGAGGATTTCGCGCCAAAACAAGAATTTCTCCCATCTGGTTGACACCGTGTCCGGTGGTAGTCTGTCCCTCATTGAATCTCAACTCTCCCTCTCAGTGTTGGGTCGTGATAGGAGTTGTGGTATCGATGAAAACTTCATCCTTCATTGTTGTTTGTTGTTTGCTGGTTGTTACCAGCCCATGATTTTGAACCGTAAGTATTCGAAGACCACGATGGACAGTCCCTTCGTGAAGATGTCTGCGAGTTGTTCCGGCGTTGAGATGTATTGGACGCAAATGAAGCCTGCCTTGACCCAGTACCAAAAGAAGTGCCACTTGGTTAAGAAGTGTTTGGTGCGCGCGGTCGGCTGATGATTGGTGGCGAGGGAAATGCAGGCTTGGTTGTCCTCGAAGACAGTGCACTGGAGGTTGGTGTGCAGCGGCATGTCGGTGCCGGCGTTGTTAATCACTTGGCGAATGAGTTGTTGGATGGGAATCAATGTTCGCATTGCCAGGGAGAGAGCGGCGTACTCGGACTCCATCGTGGATAACGCGATTTCAGTTTGGAGTTTCGACTTCCAAATGAGAGGGCATCCACCCAATGTGATGAGATATCCTGTGCGTGATTTCACCGACACTGGATCTTTGCTGTCCTCACGTTGGTAGAGGCCTGCGAAGTCAGCATCCACGTAGCACTTGAGATCGAGTTGTCCTGTAGGGCGAACGATGGTGCCCATGGTTTCGGTGTGTTTGAGATAGCGCATGATGCGCTTGACCGCTTTGGCGTGTGATCGGCGGGGATCGTGTCCGAAGCGAGCGACTTGGGAGACTGCGAAGGCGAGATCGGGACGAGTGTTCGTTGTGAGGTAGAGCAGCATGCCGACAACAGAGCGGTAGTTCCATTTCTCGTTCATGGCTGGTTCATCCTTGCACTGTCCGAGTGCGAGTTGGGTAGTAGGTACTGGGCATGGATTGCAGTTCGACATCTTCGTTGTCTCAAGGACCTTTTTGATCAACCCTGGTTGTCAAAGATGGACAGTGTCCGCCTTCGGGTCACGGCAGAGCTCAATCCCCAGGAATTCAGTGAAGCTACCTTCCTGGGTGAGCTCGAACCCGAGTTCACGCATTGATGCAATGAAGTCGTCAGCATCCTTCTTGGTCTTGGAGGCGATTCCTGCATCGTCAACGTAGAGAACAATCATGATGTTGCGCTTGATGAACAAGCATTGCTCTTGGTCGCAGGCTGTGAAGCCGACTGTGATTAGAGCTCGGATGAGGTGCTCGTACCACAGGCGCGGGGCGATCGTCAATCCGTAGAGACTTTTGCGAAGTCGGAGACAGGTGTTGGGCCCCTTGCTTGACTTGAAGCCGCGAGGAAGGTGAAGATGCACAGGCTTGTGGATGGAGGCCTGCACGAAGGCATTTGTGAAGTCGATGGATGTAGTCGTCCAACCCATTACGATGGATGTGCTCAAGAAGATGCGAACGGATGACCAGGCCACGACTGGCGCGTAGGTGGATGCATCTTCATTCATGAGATCTCCACGACAACACCAGCGACCCTTGTACTTCTTGATAGTACCATCTGGCAAGCGCTTGCGACGGAAAACCCAGGTCCCTGGGAAGATTCGATCGTTGACGACGTCGGCCTTTTGAATCTCTTCCCATGTTCCCTTTTCCGTAAGTGCCTTGATTTCCTTTCCGGCTGCTTGCATCCACTCATCCTTGTTGTTGTCGCGAATCGCTTCGTCGAAAGAGAGGGTGTCAGGGTCATTGCTGGATGCCTTGTACGTGGATGAGCGTTCGGCGATATCCAAATCGCCACCTGTTGCGAAGTAGCTCATCATGTGTCCATCAACATATGTTGGGAAGTTTGTCGAGTCTCGTTGTGGCTCGATGATTGAGACAGCATAGGCATGTTGTTCGATGTTAGCCCACGCGTGCTCTGGAATGCATGTTGCTGTGTCCAGGATGGACGATGGGTCGACTTCAAGTGTCGATTCGATTTTGTCGGAGACACGCGTTAACGGAGCCACCTTGAGAGGCGCAGTGTTGGTTTCGATCATCCCTTGGACGAACTTCTCGACTTCGAATTCACTTGGCTGTGGCCATGGCCCTGGACGGATGGTCGTGACTTGGCGACGGAGTAGTTCGAAAGCGAGACGATAGTGATGATTCTCAGAGATGGCGTTCCACACGGAGCGAGTTCTTTTGAAGAAGGTGTTTCCACTGATTCTGGCTTCGGGAGGAAGAAAGCCTTTCATCATCAAATATTCCGGATCCTGGTTCGACCATGGCTCTGGTTTGGCCAATGACATGTAGTCAAAGGCATCGAAGCTGGGGTTCATGATGCCGGTTCGAATGAAAGTGCTCAGTTTGTTGACGAATTGGCCGACAGCGTAGTCAGTCGCTTGTCTCCTGAGGTCGTCGCAACGAATCTCGCAGTGAAGATCGACTTCGAAGTGTCTCTCCATGTCCGAGTAGAAGTCTTCGTAGACGTCTTGGAATGGCGTTGGTCCTTCTTCGACCATGTTGTCTGGACCCGGCTGCCACCAATCGACCATGTTGATGTTGGCCTCTCTCGTTTCAGTCGCCTTTGGCGCAAATGTTGGAAGGACGACGTTGGTTGGTTGCGGATTCAAAGTGTTGAATCGGAGTCGAAGTCTGCGCAGTAGGTAGTTGGCATCCACCTTGAATTGGTGTAAGTCGATGGAGAGAGAGTCGCTGCCTTCACGTTGGAGCGGTTCGATTGTGTGCAAGCAGTCGACGACAGCTTGTGAGAATGTGATGATTGATGCAGAATCAGGGTGTAGTTCCCTGGTTGTTGCCTCCTGTTCATTTTCTTCCATGCTAGCCACTGCGGGACAGAAGTAGTAGTCATCGGTATCTTCGTCGTCTAACCATGCGGCTTTGCCTCCCATGCGCGCATACGTGAATCGCTTTGGTTGTTTGCGACTTCTCGTGCTTCGAGGTCTTGCTGGCATTGATTCGAGCTTAGGCATGGTTGGTGTTATGGAGCCGGTTTCAGTTGGTGTTGGATCTGAAGGTGGTAATGGAGTTACCGGTCCCGAGATTGGTGACTCTCGGAGAGGCGAATCCAATTGTGGTTGAAGTGTTCGCTGGTCCGGTGACTCTATAATAGGATCAGGTTCTGGTTGCTCATTAGCAGCTCCCTCTGTCGAAGACATTTGCCTGTTGGCTCCCTTTGAGACTGGCATTGGAGGGGCGAGAGTGTCACTCATGAGATCCGGGATCTGTTGTGTCAGTGGTTGCGACCTTTTAGCCAATACCTGTGGCACTCTATCACGAATGGCTTGTTGGTTTCGCGTCTCAGTTGCTGGTGGTGGAGTATGGTCGTCGTTGCGTTGTAACCGGTTGTGGTCTCGCGTGTCTGATGCGAAGATGTCTTCCTGCTCCATTGATTCCACATCGTCGTCGTCGAATGGGTATTGAAAGGTGGTGTCACTGAACATGCGAGTCCATTCTTCCGATTGATAGCTTGGAAGTTGCTTCAAGTCGGTAGCAATCGTTGCGAACCAGTCATCGAACACAACATGGAACTGAGGTGTGATTGAACCTGTCCGTGGTGATAGGACCAGAGGTACGGTTGAAGCATGCTTCGTGGATAGACCCATGTTCACGTATCTTTCTCCTCTTGGTTCCCATCGAGGTATCTTTCGTCCGTCGGCCAGTGCTTTGTTAAGGACATAGACTGGGCTGCCCCATACGTGCAGGTTATGAAGTTGCTTGAGGGGGAGACGAATGCGTGAAAGAACATCGTAAGGTGTGAGGCCTGTGGCGGGGTTAGGCACGCGATTGTAGATGTACGCTGCGTGCACTACGGCCATTGGCCACAGTTGAGCGTCAAATATGGTTGGCCAATGGATGCTTTGGTGCATCATCATGGTTCGAGCCATTGAGACAATTGTTCGAATACTGCGCTCGGCGATTCCGTTGTGATGATGTGCGCCGACACCTGCGAATCGATGGACTTGATGGAATATCTCAAGGTGCTTGGAGTATTCGGGCGAGGTGAAGGTGGTGGCGTTATCCGATAGATAGGATCGCACGGGGACTCCCACATCTCGGCACATCAGTTCGAACCGTTCCTTGGCTTCGAGGGTAGTGTGCGTGGTCAGCGCTGCTACTGGTTCCACATGAATGTATCCGGAGGCGTGATCGACGAAGATGGCTCCGCCTTTGTACATTTCGTTTGGATCACCTTTGCCTCGTCCTGAGAAGAGGCGTCCTGGTGTTCGACCGGCGAAGTGGTCCACTGACACTTGTTGTCCTGGGAACAAGTGGTCGGTGCGCAAAACTCCTTGTTTGTCACGAATGACATGTTGGGTTATTCCTGGTGAAGGTCGACGGTGCAGCTTTCCGAATTGACATGCGGCGCAGAGTGGAAGGCTCGTGACCTTTGCCGCAGCTGTGTGCATCTTTCTAGACGATTCTGACCCAGTGAGTGCACCCGAACGCAGCAGGAACTTCACTCGACTGAAGGATAAGTGTCCTAGACGATAGTGCCATCGAAGAAGTTCCTTTTGCGGTTGGGTGAGATTCACATTGTGGTCCGATACGGTAGAGACGATGGACGTTAGTGCAGCTGGCACATCATGAATGTTGTCGGCGCTGTAGCCAACGGATGTTGGCAACCTTGTGGATTTCTTGTAGTTCGCTACGATTGCATTGCGATCGTTGCTTCCCAGGATTCCGCTGAGTTTGCAGGAGGACTTGTCGAATACGATCGTTTCTCCCTGATACTCTTCGAGAAGACTGGAAGTGCTGATTAGCTTGACCTTCGATTCGGGAACATGGAAAGCAGGAAGTCGCAATTTGCGAGGACTTCCAGTCACATCAAGAACATACCACTCGACAGTTCCCAACGCATTCACTTGGATTTTCTTGAGGAACCCGTTGAGAAAGGTCGGTCTTGGTGGAGGACTTGGAGTAGAACAGAAATCGTTGAGGTCATTTGTCACAGAGATTGACGCTCCGCTGTCCCATACAAGTTCGAATGGAGCATCGGGCGAGAGATAACTCTCAGCTTTAGCTGGAGATGCAAAAGCATTGCGATTGGTGAAATAAGATGCTAGACCTTGCAGAGTGAGTAGTGCGGGCATGTCATTGTCCCATTGTTGCTTTTGGCTTCGATCATACATCAAGTCGATTCCGCGAGTTGGGTACAGGCTCCAGAGGTTTCGTGAGATGGATGAGGTGCGACCTTCCTGGCGGGGCAATTTTGCAGTCGTGAGTGGTTGGTTTTTACCATAAGTGGAAGCTTTCGACTGGTTCCAGTAACGACGTTTTGATCTGTGATTGCGAGTTTTGGTCCGGGCCTGGGGGCGCCACACACGTTTTGTTCGTGGGGAGTTTCCTTTCGACACGTTTACGGGTTTGGGTCCATCTGGGTCGAGACTTTCCATCACAAGGTCGTAGAGACTGCGTTTCACAGCCCCATTGAAGTGTGTTGGACGTTTGTGTACTTGCTTGAACCGTTCTTTGACTCGTGCCTTGTTGTAGACTAGGTCAGTAGGGTTGATTGCGTCGGGTCTTCGTGGGACGTTCGTGTGGAGGAGTAGTAGAGTCACGGCGATTAGCATCCAGGCGTTAGCTGCCGCGATGTACCACCCATACTCTACTCCGATGGTGATGACTTGGAGTGAAGCGAAGAGGAGAACCAATCCGATGATGCTACCGGAGTAGTTGAAGGAGGTGAAGAGGTTCCAAATGAGGGACCACCAGGTGTCTTCGTCTTGGCTGGAGGCGGCTGTGAAGCACGTCCACGCAGCCATGTCGATGGAGAGGTTGTCCTGCTTGGGAACGTTCTTGCCCTTTGCCTTCGCCTTGAACTTGAAGTTGTCCTGGTGGCTCTCGGTGTTGTGCGAGAGACGCCAGCGGCGGCACTTGGCGCACCACATGAACGTCTTGTCGTTGACAAGCTTGCGCTGTGGCTCACCGGGCTTGGGAGCTTTGGACGACCAGCCCTGGCTGGCGTTGCGTTTGGCGTCGCGTTCCTTGGGCTTCTTGAAGTTGTTTCTCTTTCCATCGTTCTTGGAGAAACCCTTGTGTTGCTCGAGAACGTTGGCGCTTGGATTCTGGACGACGTTGCTGGCGTACGAGTACTTGGGCACGTTGCTATCTCTGGTACGCCTGATGGCATGCCAGCGATTTCCGCGCACTTCGTTTTCGTACGACGCCTCGGCCTTGTTGCAGATTGCCATCCATGTGAGGTCTTTTGCGGCAAGCTGGGGGCGAGCGTACTCGTATGTGAAGACGGGGAGGCGCATGAGGATTTCCTCAAGGCTATCCTTCATCACATAGAGAGGACGTCGGTACTGTTCACCAGACCGGATCTGTCCTCCAGCCTGCAGGAAGGCATCGAGGATCGTTCGGAGGAGACGAAGGTCGAAGCGACCGGCGTCGTCGAGGCGCTTGCAAAGAGCACGAAGGTGGACTGCCATGAGACCAACGTTCTCGTTTGGAAAACGTCTGCAGTTGACTTCACGAATCTTGGCTGCGAGGGCGTCTTGTTCATCCAAGGAGTTGGCCGAGTTGCTGTTCATGAACTCAACGAAGAGAGTGATGAAGTTATCGTGGAACCTCGGTTCGATTCGGTTCATGAGCTGGTCTTCGAGGACTGGATCAAGACTGTCACGGAAGAACGCTGAGGCTGTCTCGTTGTTCTGGACGTCGTAGTGATCCCACTTCAGATGGAAGTCGTCGAAGTGCTTGGTGGCATCTTCAAGAGTGAAGGCGGCTGGTGAGTCCAGGACGCAAGTCATCCCTGACTCTGCGTTGGCGTCAGCGATGTACGCCATGGTGAGGAGTCCGGTTCTTGCCATGTGGTTTCGCACCAGGCGGATGAACTGCTGGATGTTCCCTCCTTTCTTGAACTTGTCGGTGAGTCCTTGCTCTCGCTTGGACTGGTTGGTGGAGTCAGCACCGTTATGGAGGATTCTCTGTTGTTGAGAGTTAGTCCACCTGGTGTGTGACTCGTCTTGGAGGCCGGTCCAGTGCCTGTTTGGTGCGCCTGCGGTCCAGGGTACCCAGTTGCGTCCTTGCTTGAGGATGCCTCCCATGATGGGAACGGTTGGTTTCCCAGAGAGGTCGTGGTCGTCGTCTTCGCTGTCCTCTTCTGACTTTCTGTTCTTCTTGGGCATGGGTGTTTCCATGTCGAAGATGCTGTCGCCGAGGAAGGACTGTTCCGTTCGGGGTCTTGTGTCGCCAGCGGAGCGGCTGCGCTCGAGACCGGGACGGTTTGGGGTCGTGGTGGCTGTCGCCGCTGCTTGGGCAGTGGCTATAGCCGCGTTTGCTGCTTCTGCAGCGGCTTCGGCTGCCAACGTCGCCTGTGTGAGGCGAGCGTTCTCGACCGTGATCGCTTCGAGCTGCGCTTGCAGCTCTTCCAGCGTGGCAGGGGTTGTCTCTTCCGCCATGATGGATGACGGGGACTTCTTGAGTGGTCTTCGGACTTCGAGGGGATCGATCTGTTTGCCTTCTCTTGCTCTTGCTCGGCTTCACTTCGTTGGGAAGGTGTGCACTGAAGTTCGATGCAGGCTTGGGGAGGCTCGCACTCGGTTGGCGAGTGCGGTTGTTGCTTGCTTTGGCAGAGGCTACTGAGGTCCGACCTTGGGTCGCTTACCTTCAGCTGGGACTTTTGTCCTCGTGAGTGGCTCGGTTTTCGAGCTTTGGAGTCTGATTTCAAATCAGATGCATGCGATGAGGACGTGGTCCTTTGATGGAGGCTCGGTTTGCGAGCTGTGCCTTTTGGCTTTGTCTCAGAGAGACTCTTGCGATCGGTTGGCAGAGGAAGATGCTCGGTGGAGTTGATAAGAGAGTATTTGGCAACCACTCGCAGCTACCAGTTAGGATTCGGGCGTAGTTGGCGCGAATCGGTGGAGGATGTCTCTTGGATCTGCCAGCTTCGGGATAGCCGTGTGATGCAGTTCAAGAGGGATGTATTGATTGAAGAGTTGTTACTGTAACGATGAGTAGATGAGTGCTTTGTAGCTAATCCTTGTCTGTGTTTATTATGAGTTAGCTTGTGGTGTTAATAGGGTGAAGAAACGATGTCACACAACTTGGCGAGACCCTGCACTGATGTACTTGGTTCAGTGCTCAGGGTTGATGATCATAGCAGTGCCTTGCTCTCCGCACATGTAGATACACTGTGGTGTAGGCCATGACGCATGTTGGTGATAGTCATGAAGCAGTGGTTGTGGCTGGAGCTGGCCCTCGGATTCCATTGCTCAGATTGAAGCAAGTTGGATACTCATGTTGAGACTACGGCAATAATGCAGCAGCCGTCAGCGTGAAGGGAATTGAGGTATGTTGTAGTAAAAGGATCTGAGGAGCATATAGTTCCCAAGGTGAGGTGTGAGTCAGATCGGTCATGTTTGAGTCATGATGGATTCGTGAATGGAGGAGAGAAAGGAGGAGAAAAGATTTGGTGGTCGATCAAGTCGGAGGATTTCGCGCCAAAACGAGAATTTCTCCCATCTGGTTGATACCGTGTCCGGTGGTAGTCTGTCCCTCATTGAATCTCAACTCGTGTCATCAAGAGTCCAGACAAAAAACATCATCCAAGCGCTGGCTCTCTCACCAACACTCACCTTGATCAACATTGAGAACATCCTTCGCATCTTCGCTTTCGCGAAAGAACGGCAAATCGACCAAGCAACCGATTGGGCGGCCATCAACGAGTTCATTACAATGACCGGGTATGAGGTACCAACCATCGAGACTCCTGTCGCCAGCAAGGCAACCCAAATGCGATTGAAACTCGCGATGAAGGAAGCCGCCAATCGTGAACTTGCCAAGGCAATGAGCGGCGAGGTTGTGGTACACTCACCAAGGCGCTCACTGGAAGTACGCCGATCGCCATCAACGCCAACCGGATGGAAGTATGACAAAGTCACCCTGCTAGAGGTGGAGCCATTCAGCGGACTCAACATCGAATGGCACCAGTGGAAGATCGACTTCATCCGCCAGCTGGTCACAACCAGATACGCAGACTGCATGCAAGAGACATGCAGGGCCCACTACTGCGAGGACGTCGACACCCAGTTCTACACAGTGCTCAACTCGAAAACGTGCAAAGGACACGCTAACTACATGGTCCTCGCGGAAAGAGACAGCGGTCATGCAGCCTTCCAGGCCCTCATCCGCACATACAAATCCACTGAGAACAGGGCCGACATTGTGGCAACAGAGGAAGACAAACCGTCCAAACTCGTCTACGACGGATCTGGACCATTCAGCGTGTTCGTCAATGACTTCTCCATGTCTGTTCAGACAATCAATGACAATGGCAAGGCCATGAGTGACAAGCAGAAGATTGCAAGATTCTTCCGCAACATTCGCGATGAGCAATTCACCCGTACGGTCTCTCGCCTCCAAGAGACAGACGAGTCCTTCAATTGGGTCCGCGAGACTCTCATGAAGCACGACAAGGTCCTCTCCAACGCGGAGATCGACAGATCTCCACGGCGCAATCGACGCGCACACCAGAAGGGCGGGCGAACGGACCGCAAGCGACCGTTTGAAGCTACATCCGGGGATCGCAAGAAACTGTCGATGTACCGACTTCCAGATATTGTATTCCGTAGCCTTCCTACCCCCGCACAAGTGTTTGTGGTGGAATCCTCGCGACACTTCCGCAAGACAGGAGAGCTCATCAGCAAGGAGACATTCAAGCACAACAAACCCGCTGAGTTTGCCAAGACCCAGGAGCAGCACGCTCAGCGCAAACCCAACAAGCGCACCAGATTCGGCAACAAGACCAATCGAACCAAGAAGTATGGACCATGTGACAAAGGCTCCTGACAACCAATGATAGGCACTTCGTGCCAGCAGTCGGAGGTCACCATATGCATCAAGGACCAAGACAGTGTGGACTTGACGCAAAAGGCCGCGGAGAGCGGGCCAGGGAATACGACCCTGGATACGCTACGAGAGTCGCGTCCAAGAAGCACCGACCCACATACAGAGCACACGATTCGACGGGCAAGAGAAACGAATAGTAGCCATGGCTATATCATTCTAGACTCAGGCGCGGACGGCGACATTTTTCATGAGTCTGGATGGGTGGTAGCCCAAAAAAAACCAGCAGCAGTTCCACCCCGAGGGGCGACAGTGGACTCGCAAATCGAGATGTTTCCGATGGTCGACGCGGTGGCAGCGTACGAGCCGCCAGAAGGCGGAGTGATCCTCATCAAGGCATATTACGTGGCTCTCGACAAGCATCCACAGCAGATGGAGTCGCTGTTCAATACACACCACATGCACACGTCTGACATCAGCATCTACGATCGGCTTCGACAATACAATAGGCAGCAACAGATATTGCCTGGCGACATCAGCATCCCGCTGGCCAATCACGACAGCAATACCCTGCGCATCCCAATTCGTAAACCGACAGCTTACGAGCTAACTCAAACTAAGAATATTACTATATGCGATAGACACAGACGCCTTTGGCGATCTCACACCAGTGTTGACTTCAACAAGGTCTTCCGGCATCTCCCACAACAGGTGGTCAAGAAAACGAAAGCAGCATCGACGCAGCTGGCTGATACTCCCATCGACACGGAGTCAAGAATCATCCCAAGGCAGTACCGTGCGCAGCGAGCGGGCGCGCTACGGTCACACCGAATCAAGGGAAGAGTGGAAACCGATCCATTCTTCTCCACGGTCCCATCCATTTGACACTTCAAGTGCTTCCAGCTCTTTGCACACAGCGAGTCCAAATCCATCTGGACCAAGCCGCTCCGACGAGAGGCAATGGCGCCAGTGGTGCTCACCGATTTCATCGTGCAGGTCAGGGCACCTGACCTACTCATCTTGGACTACTCACAGGTCCAAGCCGTCAAGGAATGGAAGGATGTGGCGATGCGGTACATGATCGAGCACTCCTTCACTGCTCCCATGAATCAGAATCAGGACCGAGCAGAGCAGGCGATCAGCGACATCAAGCGACATGCATACAAATTGCTTTGGGCGGCGTCCGTACCGCTTGCCTTCTGGTGCTACACGGTACAACACGCCATCAATGTATCGAACTACACGGCAAAGGAGAGCATCCAATGGAAGAATCCCATTGAACTGCTCCACAGGAACACTCCGTACATCTCCATGTTCAGGTTCACGTTCTTTCAACAGGTCTGGTATTTCGAGCCGATGACAAAGTTTCCACATCACTCATTCAAACCAGGTTACTTCTTGGGAATTGCATGGGACCATGGGGACCCTTTCACCTATCACATTTGGTCGCCGAAAGGCAAAGACGTAACCAAAGGCACCGCCCTGGTATGGAACATTGTGGAACCACGAATTGCGAAAGACGCAAGTGCTCCGCAAGTCACCAACGAGGAAGTTCAGCGCATCGAACGCCTCGATCTCATACACACTACTACCAGAGGCAACTTGGGGCAACGAGCGCGCACCAAGACGATGCCGGCACAGCTCGCTTGACAGGTCCGTGAGGCCATCGACGCGATTACCGTGCGGTCGGTGGCGGCTGCTCGCATTCCTGAGGAGGGACCACTGGGGACCAGGGGCGTCGTGGTCAACAAAAATGCTATTCCGCATGACGACTGATGGTTCGGTCAGCAGAATGTCATCATTGACAACAACGACAACCATAACAGCGGGCCTATGAGCATGATATCCAATGGCAAAGGGGAAGACAAGCTCTCAACTGCGGACATCTTGAGAGATTCCAATGACTATGAAGCAGTGAGGCTTCCAGATCCTCCCCAGCAGCGGATTCAGGGGCATATCGACACTCTGGCTGAGCGAGCATGATTAGATGTTCCAAAATCAGATCACAAAAGACGATACGAACAAACCAGCAATTACATCCATCGCAGGCCACTCATTCCAAGATGGACATCTCCATCTCAATGTGAAATGGGACAACGATGAAACTCAATGGTTCCGATACAACATCCTGAGGGCAGACCATCCCGAGCTCGTGGCGCGATACATCATCACTAACGAGCCAAAATGGCACGACAGGCACAATCGACAGTCAACGACAATACTGAAATGGGCAAAGCACGCTGTTCGCATGATACGCAGACGCATGCGACGAATCGAGCGCACACACATCTTCACAGTCGACAACAACGACAGTATCGCCATCCTGAGGCGCATACGACCAGGAAAGAAGGAGCCGAAGATGGACTTCTTCGCTGCAGTATTCCAATACGGTGTAGAAGTGCCACGCAACATTCGACACGCACTCCAACTTGACGAAGCCAATGGCAACACATTATGGAAGGACGCAGCAAAGAAAGAGATCGACGCTCTGATTGACTTCGATTGCTTTGAATTCCATCCATCCACTCACCGACCTTCATCATACTACCAGAGCACCAAGCTCTGGCTCATCTTCGCTGTGAAACAGGATCTGCAGCACAAGGGGCGGCTGGTAGCTGGCAGTCACCTCATTGAACTCGCTGACAACATCAGAGTATACTCATCAACCGTCAAATCAACCAGTATACGGATACTCGATGTCATCGTGGACGCAAACAAACTGAAGCAACTCTGCGGCGACGTGGGGAATGCAGTTGTCAATGCCTACATCAACGAGAAGATATACGCGAGGGCAGGAAAAGAGTTCGATTACAGAGAGGGTCAGACAATCGTACTCAGGAAGTTGTTGTATGAACTCTGATCGAGCATGCATAAACTCCATGCTCACTTCGCAAATACACTCTCATCCATGGGGTTCTCTCCATCACGGCATGACCAGGACGTATGGATCAAGTGGAGGGATGACACTGGGTATGACTACATATGCATGCATGTCGATGACTTCAAGATTGTGGCAAAAGAACCAGACCAATACATGAAGGTCATCCAGCAAGTCTACACCATCAAAGACATTGGACCACCCAAATACTATCTGGGCAACGATGATTCCAGGAATGTGAAAGACAAATGGAGCGTTGGATGTGACAAATACATCGCAAACGCGATGGAGAACGTCGAACGGCAGCATGGAACACTCCATGACCAGCATGTTCCCATGTGGGACAAGGACCATCCGGAAACGGATGACTCCAAACTACTCACACCAGACGAACACCAACAGTTCCAGCAGCTCATCGGCATGCTGAACTGGGTCATTCAACTTGGGCGTTTCGATGTCACCTTTGCAACTTCTTCACTCTCTCAATTCACTGCATCACCACGGAAAAGACATCTAGCAAGAGCACTCAAGATATGGGGCTATCTCAAGAGTATGCCCACACTCAGAACGCAAATCGACTCCAGACCCATGATATTCGACAACTTCAACTCGATGCCGTCCAACCCAGAATTGGTAGCGCAAATGAAGGAAGAATACCCTGAGGCACAGGAGGACGTCGACAACCGGTCACCAAAGCCAATCTATCCGGAGCTGCCGATGTATGCATTCGTCGATGCTGACCATGCGCACGATTTTGTCACATGCCGATCAAACACCGGGATCATCCTTTTCCTCGGCAGGACGCCTGTGTACTTCTCGAGCAAGCAGCAGACATCAGTCACAACATCTGCATACGGAGCAGAATTCAACGCAATGCGATCAGTGACGGAAGAAATCATTGCACTCCGATACGCACTCCGATTGCTGGGAGTCCGCGTCCAATCACCGACGGTCACATTCTGCGACAACAATGTGGTGATCTCGAAAACGACGATCGCAGACAGCCTATTGCAAAAGAAGCATGTGGCAATATCATTTCACTGAGTCCGTGAGGCTGTGGGAGCTGGGACACTGGTTCCAGTCCATGTCCCATCAGCTCAGAACTTCGCTGACATGCTCACCAAAGCATTAGTGAGGCCAACACTAACACTTCTTGCCACAACCCTGTTCTACGGGGGTCCACCTTGAGATCAAGGGGCGTGACAGCTTTCTCTGTACCTTTTACCTCTCTACTAGTCATATATGTCAAAATACTGGTCGGGGGATTGTCTTTGGACAACTCACAATAAAATAACAAGAGCTCCGACCAGGGCACACAACAACAGGCCAATACGTCTTCAGTAGTTACTTGTGCACTTTGACAGCAGGGATGGCAATGGTGACAAGGCAACAGGTGATGGTGACAGCGATGGAAGGGATGGCGATCATCTTGAAAGCCCTGCGATTTGGAGACATCAAAGGCACCACGATGTTGCTGGTTGACGCTTCCCTATTGAAGGGCAAGTGGCTGACTCACTGTACGAGCCCAAGAACTCAATGGTCTGCAAACATGCTTGGTGTTCCCAACACTCACGAGATTCAATACGAGGATGAGAATGCTTGGTTAATTGAAGCTTCGAATGTCACCGATGCCAAATTGGTGGAGGAAGAGGCTTGGGAGTGCTCCGTTGTGAACGAACTTGGCGCGACGGTGAAGGAAGACCACAAGTAGTCACACCAACCAGTACCAGTGGATACAAAATGGCAAAGATGAGGCAAAAAGCCCAGAAGAGTGTGAAACAGAGTGAAGCGAATGTATTCAAAACAGCCCTTTGCAACAGCTTCATGGAAACTGCTGATCACGACGCAATGCGGAAGGATACAACTGCTGCTATGGATCTTCCTCCTGTTGCAACACCAGGTTGCGCCGCAAAGAAGACTCGATCGTTTGAGCCTATCCTGACTATGTGTTGGCAGAGCTGAACAAAACCTGCATACTTGCTTGCCATGACTCGAGGAACAGAATGGTGGAGTACGACGCACGCCAACAACTGATGACGATGGAACGAGTGAAAACAGACTGGCACGCTCAACTACACGTATCACCACTGAGAGTAAAAGCATACCTCACCATGGACTATCTCAAGTTAAAAAAGAACAAGAAAAGAAGTCAAAAACCGCTGAAACAACGGAGTGCACAGTGGTAAGTATGGCTGCAAGTACCAGTGCGCAACCAACGCTGCATGATTCTGGTTGTGACGAAGAAGAATTTGGACGGTGCAAAGCCAAGGAAGACGAGAATTTGGAGCAAACCCACGATGATTTGCATCCACATGCGGCAAAACAAGCAGTCGAATGTGCGGAAACATTGAAGGAAAATGTGACGTGGGAAATTGTGAATCGTGTCAGAACCAGATTGCAAGCGACAAATAATTCAAAATAGGAACGGGTGTGACATCATCAGCGAGTTTTGGCGATACCCGGCGAAGTCTAAGGAAGGTCTACAACGTCCGAAGACCAAAACTATTGCAAGGTCTATAACTTTTGATCCACAACTCTCCCGATTTTCAAATTACATACCCCTCGACAGAATTTTACGTAGATTCCGAACATGTACTTATTTTGTTAAAGTTTAAGTCACTATCAGGCACGACTGCACCTTCGTTCACTCGAGTGGGTCATAGAGTGTACCCTTTTGGAAATCAGACCGCGACAAAGTCCTGTCCTGGTACAGACGAGAACGGCGGATCAAGAAGAACGACAGATGATGACATGTGGAGATGAGCAAGGGTGGCATGTTCCGTGTCTGCTTGTCCCACCATACTCGCATGCGCTTTGCTCGTGTGTAGTTCAGACCCAATGGATGATGGACGTTGGGGAGGGTCATGCTGCATCATAAATGTTGGGCATTGGCATCGATCCACGGAGTCTTTCCACCCAATAGTGTTGTCGCCAGTTGGGAAGGTTCCAGGCCGTGAAGGTCCCAGGTCGTGAAGGAGCTTTGGCCTCCTCGACATCATGCCATTCTCGTACCATGTTGCCTCATGCACAACATCGAAGACGCAAGCAAAATGGTCCAAACAAACAACAAAACAAACTCTTCATCTCATAAATCTATCCAAGTCGTCAACCAACAACACCAAACAAACAACTATCAACCCTGAACGATCAATCACCAACCACCAAGTACCGAGAAATCATGATCTACACCAAGACAGCCTTCGCGACCTTTCTCGCTCTCGCCGACACGGCAACGGTCGACGCCGTGCTCCGCGGCAACAGGACTCCTGTGGATCCAACCGAGGAACTCCACATGGCGATGACAAAGACCCGCATCCTCAAGGACACCAACGGCGACATGAAAACCAACAAGGGCAACAAGAACAACCAAGTGCCACTCACTGAAAACCCGGCTGGTGCAGACACGACCCCGCCAACCGCATTGCCTACTGGGTCGCCGACTGCCTCGCCGACCTCCCAGCCCACTCGCCTGCCAACATCCAAACCATCAGCTGCCCCAGCCATCTTCGATTCCACTATCTCCGTTGTCTGCAATCCCGATGGCAATACCGCCCTCACAACAGAAGAGATTAGCGCCAAGACCATCATCTGTAACTCTGCCAAGCCATCCTGCCGCGAAGCCATCACCGCCGTCAAGGAATCGGAGCAGCTGCAGAACTTCTTTGGGTGCGCAGGAGACCTCAGTGAAGGAGCTGCACGCAAGCTCTTCAACAAGTACGCATCCAGCGATATCCTTGCTGGCCAATTAACCCTGGTCGCTACTACCAAGCCGCTCCTCGTCACCGAACGACCAGATGCAATGAACGTAGCATGCGCGGCCATCGCGGCAATGCAATCGCTTGCCGTTGCCACCCCATGCTGCCAAGGATCCTCGGGATGCACCTCAGTCACCGGTTCTGCCTCCAACTCCCCTCCATTCATGACCATCGCGATCACGGCATGCACCGGCGACAGCGCCTGCAAGGATATGGGTCCCAATCCCCTCATCCTCGATTCCTCCTGCACTGGCGCGAGTGCATGCGAGTTGATGAACGAAAATGAAATCAACCCGTCCATCACAGGAGTCACCTTCGTCGGTGAGATGGCATGCACCACTCCTCAATCTTGTGAGGGAGTGGGACGTCGTTCTCATGGTGATGTCACCATCCAGACTGGTGCATGCGTTGGGACAGACGCATGCAAGGCAGCTAGACGCCGCGTCGTGCAGAAGACCACCCGCATCCGCAGCCACATCGACATCGGTAAGAATGCGTGCGTCGGCAGCAATGCCTGCAAGGACGCCCATTCAACCGTCAACTATGGTACTGCTGGCAAGCGTGCAGGCAGCCTGACCATTGGTGCTGGTGGCTGTGCCGCTGATGGGTCATGCGAGAAGATGGGCTTCAATGACAGGATGAAAACCGACCTCGTCGTCCCTCCTGGTGGATGCAGCAGCGTTGATAGCTGCAAGGGATGCATGACGAAGACGGAGTGCGACTCCGACGAAGTCTACATCATCAGTGATGTCGATGGGGCCTGTCCAAAGGGAGACAGCAGCTCTGGTGGCAATCCTACTGGTGACAAGGTGGACAAGTACTGCATTGGCAAGGACACCTTGCCCACAGACTCTCCGACCTTTTCCCCCACCCCTTTCCCAACACCTGCCACGTCACCTCCCACATCGGCCCCCACTGCTCCAACTGCTTTGCCGACTTCGGCACCGACTTTGGCACCGACCTCTCCCCCCACTGCTTCATTGGCCCCCACTGGTCCAACAGCAGCTCCAACTTCAGCTCCAACTCCCCAGACATTCCTGGATGCCCTCGGAACACCAAGCACATCCGCGGGAATGTCCCTTCTCTCCACTATCCAAAACGAAGCAGATCTTCTTGGGATCTTTGAAAACCAGGCAACCATTGCTGACGGCGTCGCTCTCTTCAATACCATCAGCGGAAAGACCGGTGTCCTCAAGATCTTCAGCGCGGCCGCTGCCGCCACTGGTGAGATGTTCACTGGAACCGCTGCTGATGCTATTGATTGGTGTGGTATGGCAGGACGCACATGCTGCGTCGGAACCATGGCCTGCTCCTGGACCGGCATCGCGTCTATCGCATCCAACAGTTGCATTGGGGACAAGGCCTGCAAAAGCATCGAGACTCAGTCCATGATCTTCCAGGGATCCTGTGTCACAAGCTTTTCTGACGAGTCTGACACATGTTTCAACTTCAACTTCAACTCTGGAAGTGACAAGGCCTCCATCATTGGACCAGGATCGTGCACTGGATACAAGTCATGCTACGCCTTCGCGCAACACTCCAACGGCGACGCCATTATTGGCGCAGGATCATGCACTGATCACAAAGCCTGCAATGCCATGGGTGCTGGACCAGAAGACTACAAGACCATAACACCCACCCAGGGCAGCGGCGGTGCCGACAACAAGCGTGTGTCCAATACTATTGTGGGAGCCGGGTCCTGTGTCGGTGCCTCTTCGTGCGCAAAAATCAACGCTTTCTCCTCTTATCCCACACGCAACCAGTTCGCAGGAGACACAACTATCGGTGACGGTTCTTGTGTGCCAGAAAGCTCCTGCAAATACTTGGGCTACAGCTTCTACTTTAACGCGGACATCATCCTCGGCAACAACGTGTGCAATGCTGAGCCTGTCATGTACTACTCGGGATGCAGCTTCTGTTACAGACATCCAAGCGCCACCAACCCATGCGTGTCTCTCACTGCAGAATTCACCATCACCAGTGGCACCTCTTGCCCAGCCTGCACTTAAGACCCGCTGCAGCCAAAACGTTACGCCCAAGTCGGAAGCGCATCACGGATTGGGTATCCAACAATACCAACCTCTTCCTCTCAATGTTGGGCCTCCAATGAATCCTATTGTCTTTTCTAAGGCCTTATATCGCAAGTCGGGATGGCCCGGTGCCGTCGTTGTTGACGCTTATGTCGGACGTCCGCAAGCAAGAAAGTCGCGGGTTGGTGTGGAGGATACGAGATGCTCGATTTTGTTTGATTCGTACCTCGAACTTGCCACCACCACTTTCGTTGAGTCCAATGAGGACTGCACACGCAGCCAGAACCAACATAGTCTAGCGATTGAAACATTGCAATATTACTCCAGTCTATCCATCGTCACTTTCCGACGCGTTGTACTTGACTTGGCTGTGTCCATCCTCTGTCGATGGCGGCACCGCTGATTTTCAGAGCTTATCTGCAGCCTTTGCACACGGAACGACGAGACCACGATTGTGGAGCTCACTTCCTCTTAGTCCCGATACCGTCGCCTTCTTTTGCTTGGGAGCAGACAGAGCCCAAGGAGTCACTTATCACTGGTATTATCATATTTACGTCTACGTGCGTTGCGTTGAGCCGTGAAGGCATTCGCTGCTCCTGGTTCGCGCTGGGTTCAATAGCAAGAAGGTTTATTCACCACCATCATCGCCTCCCCAATCGCCTCCCCAATCACCACCGTCGTCACCACCGTCGTCATCACCGTCGTCGTCGCCGTCACCATCGCCACCCGCGGGACTTGACACTTGTGGCGGGAACAGATGTCTCATCTTGTCAATTCCCATGCTCTGAAGCCAGATCTGTCCTGGACCCACCATCGTCGTGTTGAACAGACCTTCACCGCCACAACAGATGGCGGCACAGTTACCAACTGACTTGATATCAATCTGAACGGAAGCGTCGAAGGCCAGGATGCTATCGCCATCCACCTGCACGGCCTCTCCTTCGCCCAAGGTCTTCTTCACGACCGTCCCCATCGACATGATGAAGGCCCATTCACCATTCTCCAACGTCTGAACGATGAAATCGAAGCCACTGCAGATGATTCCACCAATGCTGTTGGCTGGATTGAAACCCGCAGAGATGTCCGTGGTCTGGTTGCCCAAGCCAACCGTGGAACAGAGGAATGAGTCACGAAGACAGTAGATCTTGCCTGTTGTGGCCATGTTGAGTGGGATGATGATTCCAGGGTAATCTGGTGTCATGCCGATGAATCCGTCTTCGTTGGTCTCGTTGGTGTACGTGACTTCGAACAGCGATCCTCCACCGGCCAATCTTCCGAATGTCTTCTTGAGGCCGGCGAGTTTCACATCCATCTTCATGCCGTCGCTCATGTAGGCCATGGCACCGGAGAAGCACGTGATTTGGCGTCCTGCACGCACGGGGAACTGAACGATCTGGGCATCGGTTCCGATGATCTCGAAGATGGGCATGCCATCGTCGAAGGTGGGCGCCTTTTCGGGTGTCCATACTTCAAAGCCGGCGATCATGGTGATGGTTGCTTTTGATGTTGTTGGTTGATGTTGGTTGTAGGTTTGTGAATGTTGTGAGTTGAGCAACGGAGAGAAGTCCGAAGCATTGTCTCGTGGATCCAAGGTTGGTGACATCTTGTTACTGTTGTTTGTTTGTTTGTTTGCTTGTTGGATTGTGGAATGGGGGTGGCTGTTGATGGATCGCCTTGGCGTTGATTTGATTCGTGAGTTGGGATTGATGAGACCAAAAAAACGGCTTCTTAATTGTTGCGGTCCGCGCTTGCGCAAGGCGAGGGGGCCGGCGCCATTGCTGCTTCTGCATGTGATCTTCGTGGATCCTTCCCCTCTCTTCGTCGGTGCATGGAGGGAGATCTTCATCGGTACCAATGTCTGGAGAATAATCCGCTCGACTGGAGTATGGTACTGTCATTTGCGGCATATGACAAAGGATTCTGATGACATTCAGTTTATTGCACTAATAGTGAGAGGACACATATGTGACTTTATTTCTGCCTGATTGGGACGAGTCGATTGCTGCGAGCCACTGGAAAGATCACAAACTAGAGAGGGCATTGATCGATACATTCGCCGCCGCCTTAATCGCCTCCGCCATCTCCGGCTTCCGGAGGACTTGACACTTGTGGCGGGAACAGATGTCTCATCTTGTCAATTCCCATGCTCTGAAGCCAGATCTGTCCTGGACCCACCATCGTCGTGTTGAACAGACCTTCACCACCACAACAGATGGCGGCACAGTTACCAACTGACTTGATATCAATCTGGACGGAAGCGTCGAAGGCCAGGATGCTGTCGCCATCCACCTGCACGGCCTCTCCTTCGCCCAAGGTCTTCTTCACGACTGTTCCCATCGACATGATGAAGGCCCATTCACCATTCTCCAACGTCTGAACGATGAAATCGAAGCCACTGCAGATGATTCCACCAATGCTGTTTGCTGGATTGAAACCCGCAGAGATATCCGTGGTCTGGTTGCCCAAGCCAACCGTGGAACAGAGGAATGAGTCACGAAGACAGTAGATCTTGCCTGTTGTGGCCATGTTGAGTGGGATGATGATTCCTGGATAATCTGGCGTCATGCCGATGAATCCGTCTTCGTTGGTCTCGTTGGTGTACGTGACTTCGAACAGCGATCCTCCACCAGCCAATCGTCCGAATGTCTTCTTGAGACCAGCGAGCTTCACATCCATCTTCATGCCGTCGCTCATGTAGGCCATGGCACCGGAGAAGCAAGTGATTTGGCGTCCTGCGCGCACTGGGAACTGAACGATCTGGGCATCGGTTCCGATGATCTCGAAGACGGGCATGCCATCGTCGAAGGTGGGTGCCTTTTCGGGCGTCCATACTTCAAAGCCGGCGATCATGGCGATGGTTGCTGTTGTTGTTGTTGTTGGTTGATGTTGGTTGCTTCACGTGCTCTATTCGCAAGGGGGTCGTTGCTGGTATTGGATGTAGTTGATTCGTGGAGGGATGCAAGAAGGCAGGCGTGAGTATGTAGACACTGCTGTTCCGCTACGTTGGAATGTGGTATTGTGCTTCCTTCAGAAGAGGAAGGCATGTGGCGGAGCCTCTCTGATGTCGTAACGGATGCTGCTGTGGGTTTCACATGGAGGTTGAAGGTGTACAATTACATCTTCCGAATTCCACACTTACTTTCCGTGTCTGGTGTCACGATCGTTCTGCACGAGAGGCCCTGATCGAGCTGAAGTGAGATGAGATGAGACGAAGCAAAGTAGATGAGGGAGTTGGCGGTTGCTGCCAAGAGGGACGAAGAGGTGAAGGTGAAGGTCGATCTTGCGTGATGTATTGGCGAACTGTTGATCTGACTCGTGTGCAGGAAGGAATGTGGTAAAAAAAGTTGTGGTGATGTGTCGGTTGTTGTTGGATTGTGGTCTGCTGTGATCTCCCTCCGTTTCCGTCTCTGTGGTTGTGAATGTGGTAATGGTGATGATGGGGGTAGCGATGGTGATGAAGAAGGATTGGTGGGACACCAGTACTCTACGAGGCTGGAACCGCTCTCATTGATCTCTCTGTGATGCTCGTGCTCGCGTGAAGTGGCGGGGTGAACCGCATTCGCCATCACTCTCCCTTGTTGCTGCGGTTTCGCTCCAATTTTTTCGCACCGCGTTGTTCTGCTGTGTCACGCGTTCGTATCCTTCGCTTCTCTTCGAGCCGCAAAAATCCAAAACCACATTAATTTGGGGGTGACGGTTGTTGAAGCGCCCACAGATGTGCGCGAAGCGACAAACTGTTCCAGCTTGATCTGCCACCCCCTGCCATCCGGGAATCAACATCTCGAAGCTGAACCCCAAGCAACACAAACAACGCACAACAACAACAACCACGAATCAGGCTCTCTCTGCGATCTTTCGTTCTCTGTGGTTGGCTGGTGCGTGTCATTTCTGCCCCTACTTCCCCTTGACACCAGCGTGCACATCCGCCTTCGCCGCTCTGCCACAACAAACACCAACAGCGCATCCCTCATTCTGACCTCTTGAGATCTTTCAGGAGCATCCATCTCCTCTCTGTCTCTGTCTCTGCAGGGACGCCACACCCCATCTCTGCTTCATCCGGAACACATCACTCTCGTCCCCACCATCAGCACAGAGAGTTGCCATCGAACCATCATCACACCATCATCGAGCCCTCATCATCCTCAGAAGTCCTTGTGCCGATTTGCAATCATCAAGAAGAGAGACCTCCATCTCAATCCACATCATCTGACACATACTCTTGTACCCAACCACCGACGACCACAACACACAACAACAGACAACAACAGACAACAACACACAACAAGATGTCCGGATACGACAAGCTCGAAGTGAAGGAACCTGAGATCGTGCTGGAGGCCAGCGGCTGGGATCACCTGAAGCTGCCAGACGATGCGGCCACCAAGTTCGCCATCACGGGGTACGAATCGCAGATCATCTCCGTTGGATTGGAACCCGGTGAGACCTGCAAGGGTGAGCCAGGCACCATGATGTTCCTCACTCCCGGCGTCACGCAGTCGGCCACGTGCGAAGGATGCTGCAACCGCTGCCTCTCCGGCGAATCGTGCTGCGTCCTCAACTTCACCAACACGGGCAGCGGCGAACGCGGCTTTGCCGCCATGACGCCCAACGAACCGCAGGGCAAGGTCATTCCCATCGACCTCAGCCTGCCGGAGGTCGGCGGTTCCCTCATCGCGCAGCAGGGATCCTACATGGGCTCCATCGGCGACGTCGAGGTCACCATCAACTGCGACTGCAACTTCATTCGCTGCTGCTGCGGCGGTGTCGGCCTCGTGCGGCAGAATCTCAAGGGCACCGGCACGGTCCTGCTCGGCGTCACCGGCACCATCGTGCAGAAGGTCCTCAAGGAGGGTGAGACCATCCTCATCGACACCAACTGCATCCTGGCCTTCTCGGAGAGCTGCAAGCTCGATCTGCGACGCGCGGGTGGTATCGTCGGCATGTTCGGTGGTGGCGAGGGGATCTTCAACACCACGCTCACGGGACCCGGACTGGCCATCGTGCAGAGCATGAACAAGACGGTCTTCCTGGAGGCCTTGGCGGCCGACAAGATCTATCGTAGGTAGAGTGGATGGAAATCTCAATGCAAATCTCAATGCAACGCAAGTCGGCAGAATGCAACAGAGTTCAATCCAATACCATGCCATGTCAAGCCAAGCGATGAACGTCAAACAAGTCCAGAGTACTCTAAATGTAATCCCTGACGCATCTGAATGTGAATCATGTTGCTACTCGTACTTGTAGTTCGTAGAGTATTCCAAATTGACCATGTTGTGTAATATCTCTCTTCGATCTACTCGTGAGCGTACGGGGAGAGAGATGCGGCGCCATCATGACGCATGTCGCGACATGAATCTCTTCCGCTTCACTGGTACTTGCGCCGCATCAGGTCACATCACATGGGAGAGCATCAAACTCTCTCCACTTCTCGTGTGATTCGGACATCACCTGGATTTAACGACGGTTGAGCCCCAGATCTTTGCCCGCTTCGCATGGAGCACAGTTTTGGGGGCGATGTGAACAATCAAATTTCGGGGGCGAAGGTATGTCTGTGATCTCAACGATCTTTGTCCTACCTTCCGAACATCACCAAAGCCCTTCGCTTGTCAGCCCAAGTCGTGAGCGCGGGCCTCGTTGACCAAGTACAATCGCCACCGAAAGCGTGCACCAACACAGAGATGGCAGACACACAATCCATTTCCATCATTCAACGGCATCAACGCCCAAGAGCCATCAGCGCACTCACAGAGATCACCAGAGTGACAAACCAAAGGATCTGCTCTACACTAGACTATTCCACTCTTATATAATCGCAGCACACAAACACAGCACAAACACAACTCTGCACCATGGAATACACTTACAAGGAAGAGGAGCAGGACATCGTCATCGACATCGCCGCGGAGGCGGTGCCGTTGACGGAGGATCTGGAGCGCAAGATGGATCCCATGGGCACCGGCTTCAAATGGTACATCCCGCCCTCTGCCACCACCAAGGAACACAACGACGCCGGGCACGAATGGCACATCGCGGGTCATGACATGCAGATCCTGAGCACCACCGTGCAGGCCGGCGAGACCATCCAGACCGAGGTGGGATCCTTCATGTACATGTCGCCGTTCATGGAGACGGAGGTCGAGCTCACGCTGTGCAGCAAGGGTGGTTGCGGAGAAGGATGGAGCCGCATCTGCGGTGGCGAGAGCTGCGTCAAGGTCTTCCTCAAGAACGAGACCAGCGAGCAAGGATATGCCGGATTGACTCCCAACTTTCCGGCCAAGATCGTTCCGGTACGTATCACATCTGTTGGTCACTGCTGTTGCTGTCGTCGTCATTGTTATTGTTATTGACGTTGCTACGATTCGGGTGGTTGCTGCTGCTGTGTTCGTTCTCATCATGTGCGCGAAGATCATCACGTTCAAGCCGCCTGTCTCGTCTCACGCATCTGCCACTACTACTTTTCATTAATACTATACGATTGTTGTGCAATATGCACGTGCCCCGCGACAACGCATGAAACCACATGAAAACAAATGAAAACTAACACAAACAAACATTCCACAGGTCAAGTTCGGAACGCACGTCCAATCTGGCGAATATCTCATCGCCAAGGGCGGCGCCATCATGACGCAGCTCGGCGATGTCGAGACCGGGTGCGACTGCGACAAAAACCCCGTCACATGCTGCTGCGGTGGCCTGGGCATGTGCCGACAGAAGATCGAAGGGTCCGATGGATCCATGGCCTTCCTGGCCGCTGGCGGCACTCTCGTCTACCGAATGCTCGAGGCCGGCGAGACCGTCACGGTCGATACCGAATCCATCGTTGCGTTCGAAAACAGCGTCTCGGTGGGCATCACCTCCAACGGACGGTGCCTCACCTGCTGTTGCGGAGGGGAAGGATGCTTTTCCACCACCCTCACGGGACCGGGACGTGTTTTCATGCAGGTACGTTGTGTTGCGCTGCAGTGAGCCATGCTGTGTGGAAGGATGTCCATGGCGAACACGCCACCCGTGAAGATCCATGTCGTCGTCGTCGTCGTCTCACAAGCATCTTCTCCATTCATCCATCCATCCCCCTATCCTTCGCCTCTCGTTATCCTTTCATCCCAACTTGAACAACAACGCAAACCTCTGCCACACTCTCCATTGTTATGCATCACACTTGCATCCATAATACCATCCATCCATCTATCAACGCAGAGCTTTTCGTTTGCCAAGTTTGCAGCATCCGTGCAGCAGACAGTGATGGAAGACCGAGGAGGAGACATCCCAGACATCTCATAGGCGACTCGCAGAATCAAACAGATTTCTCCGTCGCACTCACGACGCAGTTCCAAACGACTCCGCCCATGCTGGAGAGTGGAATTGATCAGTGATTGTCCAATGCCTGTCTTTGTGTCCAGGACTTGTCATGTTTGTCGACTGGGCTCAGGCTCGATGGCCTGGTGTGTTGACCACCGAACCAACCAATGAACGAAACAGACAAGCAAACAAGCAAAACATATATAAACTCAAAATAGTAACCTTCACGGAAAGTATAATAGTATCATCAAGGCACAAGGTTGGCTCGAACAGCTTTGGAGCATTGCGCAGCACTCATGGTTCAGTGAACGCCGTTTCAGTCTCTCTAATAGAGAGGTCTCATGCTAATAGACTTTGGCACGAGCACGACTGTAGAGTCGTGCACCCTCAAAACGTGACAAATGACTAGAACAGTCCCTTTGGTCACTCCGTCTGCCACCAACCAAAGTGGAAACAAACGCACATGTCAACACAACACGTGAGAAACCGCGAAAGCCAGCGACACTCATTCCCTTGGTGTCAGGAGTGCGCACGCATGCGTACGGATTGGACACAAAGAGCAGGGCAGAAAACATAGAATAGGTCGTCCACTCGTAGCACAGCCTTCTACTCTACTGTCTGTATTGTATTGTATTGTATTGTATTGTATTGTATTGTATTGTATTGTATTGTATTGTATTGTATTACAATCTAATATTGTACAAGAGGACAGCAACGCCAACATTGTCGAACGAAGGAAAGATAGGAGAGAAATTCGATATTTCATCGATTAGTTTTGGTATCATGTCGACTGGTGCAGCATCGGACGGCGACGACAGCGGCAGCTTCGGTGGTTTCCAGGAGCTAGAGGACGCCTTCAAGGCTCACTTCGACCTCGCGGAGCAGCAGCTGGAGGAGGTGCTTGCGGGCTCCACGGCGGAGATTGCCGACGACGATTCGGATGCGGCGGAGGCCGATGCTGCCGTGGGCCGCCCCAAGGCCGAATGGGCCTGGCCACTCACGCGATCTGGCCAGGAGAAGTTCGTGAAGGGCCTGAGACTGTCGGCAGAGCAGGTGGCGCTGTACCGCTCCATCATTGCCAAGGTCACGGACGTCTGTCTGCAGATCGCCGATGTGGATGCCGGCAAGGTCACCACGTGCGGATCGATGGGCAAAGGCACGGCGTCGCCGTCGTCGGCCGATGTCGACCTCGTCGTCTTCATCGATTGGCTGGATGCGGCGGACATTCCGGACGAGCTGCCGGGACTCCTCGATGAGCTGCAGAGCACCATCGAGATTGAGTACCCCAGCGCCAAGTCCACGCGTTGTCGCGGCAAGTTCTCCGTCTCCTACATCATCGATGGCATCGAGGTTTCCATCTGGATCGGCGTGCCCAACGTCCAGTCCAGGGATCTCCTCGAGGTCGCCTCGCCCACGCGCCGCCAGTACCTCAAGGCATCGGTCCTGCCATCGGCGGCCAAGCTCATGAAACGCCAGACGGATCTGTTCCACAACATGGTGCGCGTCGTGCGACAATGGCGCGATTCCTTCACGTGGGAACCGCACTGCAAGCCGAAGTCGTATCTGCTGGAGGTGCTAGTGCTGGAAGCCTTTCGCAGGAACAAGCTCTGCAACATCAACACTGGCAAGACCAGCAAGCATTCCTATCCGCGATTTGCGCACAAGCTGTTGATCACCTTCTTTGAACTCGTTGCGAGCGTCGGCAGCGCTGCATCGTCGTACGACGCCGACAACCTCCCGCCGCTCTTCGTTTACTTCGGCGGGGCCTACAAGAAGGAGGATATTCCATTACAATCGCGCCAGCCTTTGTTCGAGCGCGACATTGTAGACAGTGCGGACGAAGTGCTCACGACGTTGCATGCCAATGCCATCGTCATGGATCCCGTCAATCCCACCGCCAATCTGTGGTTGGAATTGGAGGACCCCACGAGCTTTGTCACGAGGAGCAAGGCGGAAGTGGAGATGATCCAGCAGCGCGTCGTGTCGGAACAGCAACGGTTACAGGAAGAACGCAAAAACCAGCCGCCCTCGAAACGATCATCGCGACGAAGGAAAAATAAAGCGAATGGGGAAAAGGCGCCAGCGACGACGAGCAAGGCAGCAGAAGGAGGTGCAGCAGCAACAGCGGATGATGCGGATGAGGGAAAACAAGAGCAAAAGCAGAAGCAACAGAAGCAGAAGCAGAAACACAAGCAGCAGCAGCAGCAGCAGCCAGAGAGTGCGGAATAGAGTGCTCTACGCTCGAATATTGGAATACTTTCGAGAGGAGTGCGATGCAATGTTAAATTACACCCACAAAGCGCAAACACGACACAAGGTACTCTCCTTGCACAAGCATTATTCGTTTGGAAGAGGATGCTGCAATGGCATGGAGGTGTCACAAAGAGAGAGAGAGATGCTTGCCGCAAACGTGGACGATTCTTTGCCACAATTTGTGTAGTATTCACAATGAATACAGAGCATCGCAAGTCCGAAGGACATCAACAAGTATTGAAAAGATCATGTGCGTCGCTCAACTATGAACTGCTCTTGTATCCGGTTAAAGTGGAGTACTCCATCAAAATGATTATTAACTATAATAGGTATGGGCAACATTCAATTGCGTGGTGCTTCATTGGACGGCGTCGCATCGCATGGACGCGTAATTGGTTGGCTGGTTTGGTTGCCCACTTCTCTCTTTAGGCCAACGAATGTTGTTCCGTGATTTCTGGAAAGGATACGACTGTTTGGGTGCGTCTCTCCAGCAATCCTTTCTTCTTGGCAACGAACAATGCAGCCGCTGCAACAGCGAGAACGCAGATAATGACGATCACGACTTTGCCGCCACCGCTTTTCTTGCCGTCGTTTGCGGTGGTTCGGATGGGACTGCGGTCATTGTTGCTGCTGTTGTTGTCGCCTGGCGGGGTATTGGTGGCGCCGCCACCGTTGCCGTCTTGAGCGTCATCGCTGACACTGTCGGTGCCAACGCCGGGTTGGAAGAGCCCGTCGTTGCTGCTGCCAACTTCGCGGTTTTCCACGATCTTGTCCTTCTTCTCTTCGGCACCCTCGTCTTGTGTTGGTGGTGGCGCTTCTTGCAGATCTACGCAACAGAATGGCACCGAGTACTGGACGGTGTCTTCGTGCACGCATTCCGTATTCATATGCTTCATGTTGTCGTCATTCACTGAGATGGAGACGAAAATGTGATGATCCAATCCCCATGCGCCGCTGTCTATCGATGCGCGCTTGGCGATCTGCGGCGACGTGACTTCTGATTCACAGTATCCCGGTCCTTCCAGGACGCATCCACTACAGAGGTCTCGCGCCCACAGGCCCACGACGCCGTTGGAATCGGAAAAGCTGAAGGCTTCGAGGTACTTGCGGTATTCCTGGACCGTGCACAGGCGTCCATGCGGATCACTTTGGATGCATGCATCTTCGAGGGTCGTGGCGTCGTGGGTGGAGCTGTTGTAGGCCGACGGCAGGAAGAAGGTGAAGTCACGATCTTCCACTGGGCCCTCCAGTCCATCGAAGTACAAAGCATGCCACAGGTCTTCGTCATACACGATGGTGGCTGATGTCGTGGTTTCGACATCCTCAACTGGCATTGTCAGCAATCGAAGTGCTCGGTTGTCGGTGTCAGAAATGAGCAACCGGATGTGCTCTTCGATGATCAAGGTGGAGGAGAGAGACGCCAGGGCGTTGGATCGGGAGAAGCGGATCGCATCGCCGTTGCCATCGACCCATGACAATGGTTCGGTGACATCACCGGCAATACGATCGCAGGATTTGATTCCGCTTTCGGCATCTTCCGTCTTCTTTTCCAGTGCGAGCATGTACAGAGCCATGCCGTCCTGTTCATTTGGGTTGATGGCAGGCTCTGCATCGGTGGTGTTGCCGTCAGTGCTTGTGCTGCGGTATCCCAGTGCGTACAGGTATTCTCTGCCGTTCTTGGTGACGACGGTCTGGTAGTCAGAGAAGCGCAGAGTCATGCCGTCGTGGCTGCATGCGTCGCCGACCTGCAGGGCGTACGACATGAGTGGCTTGGAGGGATTGTTCACCGTGCCGATTTCGGTGATGGTGAAGGTGTCACTGGATGTGACGAACAGGAACTTCTCGTCGACGGAGAGCTTGCAGCTGAAGATTCTGTCGACCCCGTCCAGTTTCTCGATGGGGAGGAACATGACGAGATCTGGGCTGTCGATGGGATTGAATCGGTACACACCCTTGGTGGCGTGGCACACGTAGGCCTGATCCTTGTTGCGTGTGAGGACGACCTTCTCGAAGACATTCTCCGCGTCCGAACTGGTGGGATCGATGTAGTCGCTGACATTCGCAATGATAGGATGGATATTGGTTTCAAATGAGACTTCCTTCAGCGGGCTGAAATCTTGCTTCTTTGCCATGTCATTCCAGGTATGTCCCATGAGGTCGATGTGGTAGATGAGGTTCTTCTTGCGCGATGTCACGATGGCGTAGTCGCAGTGGGGGCACGTGGCGACGTCGATGGGGTCCATCCAGTAATCGAACACGTCGCTGTGAACTCCTCCGTTCCCTTGCGTGCGGGTGTCTGGATTGTCCAATGATGAGTGCAAGAGGATGTGCCCCACCATTCCTCCCAGCGTGGTGTCGATGACGACAAGCGCATCCAACGCAGAATCGGCGACCACCGCGTATCTGTCGTCCAGTGCCTGGAGTCCGACCGGCCCCTTGCCCATCGGGGTGACGGGAGATGTTTGCGTTGATGCATTGGCCAATGCGGAGCTGATACCCATTGCAAATGTAACTGCTGCGATCATCGTCGCTGCGCCCATACTGCCCCACGTCGATCTGTGGAGCTTCATTTGGGAGAGAGCGAGAGTGATTGGCTTGGCTTGGCTTGGCTTTGATGGTGTACTAATATTCCTTGGATAAACTATTCGTTGATTGTTGAACGGTGTTTGTGATGCGTGAGGTTTGAAGCGATTGAAGTACTCTCCCAAACTTTGTGATTATGACTTGCTGTTGTTCTTTGATGGTTGGTGATGTTGATGGTGCTGCTGGATGCGTCTTCTTACAACCTGCCGCCCAACTCGACTTCCTGTCACAACAATTCTTGCTCTTTTGTTGTTGTTGTTGTTATCGTGGTCCTTGCTCTGTCTCTCTCATCAGCATCCTTCGCGCGGATCTGACCGTCAGTTGTATTCGCACTCGTCCTCATATTCATGCGGCAGAACATGAACACACGTGAACACGCGCGTAGGAATGGTACAGACTCTGGCATGCTTGATGCACCTCTCCTCACACAAACATGACCATCATCATGATCATCGTGATTGCCCACAGCGCCATCTCCACCTGGAGATTTGGCGACAGCACCAAGTATCTCCACAGAAAGCACAGAAGGAATGGGTTGCAACACGAAACCCAACGCAGATGAGGCAGTCCTGCCGCACAACAAGGTGCTCCATGTTCGTCAAACGCACTGTTCTTTCCGTGTGTGGGTTGTGTCTCAAAATGTGGCAACGGTCGCATCGAAGGTGAATCGTGACATTCGGCGATGTCGCTGGGACACGGGGGTGGATTCAACGCAACGGATGCAGGACTGAAAAGGGTTCGAATTTGATTCCTTTGACTTCATGTTCTCAATGTGGTCGATGGAGTCCTGTGTCTTGGAAATGTCAGGTCTACCTTCGATCAGACATAGCGAGGGTAGAGCCAACGAATTTCGTGTTCGCCTGGAGCTCGATCTCATTTCTGAAGATCAACCACCTACGCACCGATGGTGTGTCGACTACTCTAGTATAATAGATCGCATGCATGTATCTCTCCATCTATGGTTCGCTACTGTCTCGCTTGAGGAATGTGCTTTGATCAACTCTGAAGCAGTGCAACCATGCACTCTGGAATGATCTTCTTTTCGCACCGCATGGTCAACAGCAAGAACGTTTTGGAAGAATGCTTTGAGCCAACATCGCCATTCCATCAACCGTTCGACTATACTATTTACAGCAGCTCATCGCTGGAAGATAATTCCATTTCGTTACTGCCTCCTCTACTCGTTGGAAGATAGCAGCTGCTGGACGTTGGTGGGTGTCGGTATTCTCTGTTGCGCGACAATCAATGGAGACGTGAGATCGTCTGTGTGCGTGATGCCAACATCCTGTTCGTAATCTTCCTCCTCGACGAGCGCCAAAGAGCGCCGCAACGCCATTTTAGAAAGCACGGCGCCCAACACCAAGGCGCAAATGTGGGCCACGGTGGTGATGGGCGCAGCAACGACGGCGTAGTACACGATGGCGGCGAAGTTGGTGGTGATGGCCAGCGGAATCTTGGACAGGGCTCGTCTTGTCGTTTCTGTGTCGTTGTTGTCGCTGTTGCAGTCGGTTGAGTTCTGCGTGTCCATGCCATCCTGCGTGCCCACGCCATCCTGCGTCACATCCATTTGGATCGACTCCGAGATCTGGCGACGTTGGCTCATCATCCATCCCGCCATAGCGCACCAAATGATGGAGATGCCAGAACACTGAACGATCAAGCACAGCGATACTTGGAAGATGATGACGAAGGCGAATGCAGCAGTCGTAGATTTGAGGAACGTGGAAGGTTGCACCGCCATCGATGACGACGACAACGACGACGATGAGGCCGAGATTTGGAGGCGCACCATCTTGATGCAAAAGTACAAGTTGAAGGCGAGGAGGAGATAGTTGATGATGATATCTCTCCGGCTGCCGCCGTAGGAAAGGATGCAGCCAATTTTCTGCAGGATGGTGCCGGCTGCACACTCGACGTCGCTGGCGTCACCGAGCTGTCTGTGGTGCTCCTCTTGTTGCATTATGTCTTGCGTCATGGTCACTGGTTCGATTGTGTCCTCAAAGGATACGAATGCAATGCAGCGATCCGATGGATGGATGAACGATGCTTCCGACAATGGCGTTGTCGCAGCGATGGAAGAAGCAAATCCAGGTTGGAAAGTCTCCGGCTCTCCCTTTGACATGTGTTGTGCCTGCCTGTTGCTTGAAGTTGTGTGCGAGGACTGCTCCTATGTTGCGGTTGCTGTCTGTCTTGTTCGCCCTCTCTCTCTCTCTTGTGGTGGGAGGTGACGTTCGCCAATCTCTCCCGCTCTGTGCAGTTGCAACTTGTGCGCGACCACTCGTTGCATTCGTGTGGAGAAAACAGCGAATCGTTTTGCGTCCAGTTTCCGTTCGTTTTGGGCTGGCGGATTCGTGGGTCTTTCAGTCCCGCTAATGCGGCTTGCTGGCCGACAACTGCGACTCCAAGAACGAACAACAACACAGAACAACATCGAACGATCGGGAACGTTGTTTTCACAGCCCGGATCTTTCAACTCGTGTGTGCGTGTGTGCGTGTTTGTTGGGCAAGCAACAACACGAAGAGGCCAACAAACGGCGCGGGTTTGGTCATCACATCACGTCACATCACCGCATTCCATCCCTTTCCATTCCATTCCATTGCATTGCATTGCATTGCATTGCGACCGTCTTCTTTCTTGGCAGCAACGTCGGCGTCCCCTCTTGTTGGTGCCAAACGGAGGGGGATCATCCTGCATAAGCGACGCGCATTCATTCATTCAATCATCACTTGCGATCGTCCTCGTGGATACAAACCAAGAGCGACAAACAACGACGACAAGAACAAGAACCAGGAAGCAAACGAATCTCATCATGGCGCAAGCTTTACCGTAAGTACTATCACGTGATTACAAGTCTTACTCTCTCTCTCTCTCTCGCCCTCATGCTATATAGACCATTGGACATTGGCTATTGCGGCCGCAATTTGCGATCGATTGGTGCACTGCATTGCAGTTCACGGCTACCTTTTGCGTTACTTGGTGAAGAAACGGAAGTGATACTCGCCGTTAGCGCAATCTCCGTCTCCCTGCCGTGCTCCCAAACTCACGCCAATGACTGCTCGGTGTTTTCTTCTTTTCGTTCCGTCGCTACCTTCTCCGCCATACGATGCACGCGATCTACAACATCACGCAACCAGATTGGCTAAATTGGTCGGACTGCTGGTGAAGACAGTCGCCAAGCCGGTCTCCAAACGCATCAAAGCAGACTTCTCGCGATACGCCCCCACCAAACACTTCCTCATGTCCATTGGACAACTCAATCACCAGTTCACATCCCGCATGACGATCTGGAGCGCTGGATATCGCGTGCGATCCATCACGCCGCTGGAGGATGCCAAGGCGTTGACGAATGGCGCCGACTTCTTTGGAGAATCCGTGGTCTTCGCGGTCAGCGGCGGCGTCATCGTGTGGGAGTACGCCCGCGCACGGGAGATCAACCGGCGCAAGATGGAAGCTGCGCGTGCGGATGGCAAGGCGGAACGTGCGCGGTTGGTGGCCAAGCTGCGCGCGTTGGATGTGCGGCTGAAGGCCGTCGAGGAAGTGGCGCGGCAGAATTCGGAATCGATATTGAGACGGTCGCCAAAGTACGTGGAACCGTCGGCGCATGAGCTGGTGCCGATTGTGGATGAGGCGGATGATTTGGAGCTGCTTTCGCATCAGCAACTTCAACAGCAGCCGGAGCAGCAGCAATCGTCCGCGCCATCTATGAATGAAACAAACGAAACGAAGGATGCAAAACGTCGATCGTTGACAACGCAAGTCGACGGTGAGGACACAGCATCAGGCAACACGTCGGGCAACGCAAAGAGTGAGGGACAAAAGGGATGGTCATGGAGACTATTCTAGAGAGAGGCAGAGACAGAGAGATGCAAATGTAGAGGATTAGAAGGATCTGTTGTGATTTGATTGAAACACAAGATGGTGATCTGAATGTGTAGCCATATGGTGGTAGTATTCCTCTGCAGCACTATGCATGATACGTAATGTACTCCTTTTGAGGATCGTGCCAACCAAGATCGCATGTCCATTCTTCACATGCACATGGAGCCGCGTAGAGTACTATTCTTCCGTACTCTAGTAGCCATAGGTATGAAGTACCGCTCATGATGTCTTCGATGCGATTTTCCTACGATTCTTCACGGAGACATAGACGATCATCGAGATTGCCAGGAAGGCGATCAGAATCATTTGGTTTCCATTCTCTTCGTACGCTGTCTTGGTTTTGCTTCTCAGTTTTCCCACCCCTTCGGTGAGACGTTTGCGCGCATTGACAGACAGCATGTTGTGCTTCTTCTTGGCTTCCTCCGTCAACGCTTCATCTGCCCCCACTGCGGCTGCTGCTGCTCCCACTACACTCTCTGGGTCCCGGACTTCCTCCGCTGTCCTCGCTGCTGCCGCCGCCGCTCTCTTATCTTCCGGCGTCATGCGGCGCACCTCACAGGTTTCAAAACGATCTAATTTGGGAAATTCGATGGCAATGTAGTTTGGATTGCCATGTATCTTGCCTTGCACGGGCCCATTGCCCCACGGTGGCATATCCCCGTACCCCGAGTAAAAGTTGCGCGCATGCTCCATGCCCTCGATGATCTCGCCGACGGGCGTCTCCCATTTCTCCTTGCCCAAGCTCGGCGCGGATCCGTACGAAATGAACAGCTGGGACGTGCGGCTGTTGTCGCCGTTTCCCGCGAAGGAAATGAGGCCGGGTCGGAACGCGACGTCGCCATTCGGCTTGGGATCGTCCGGGATCTTCTGTCGCGCGAAGTGCTGCAGCTCCTTGTCGGTGGAGTAGGAGATGCCGAACTGGACCAGGAAGTTCTTGGCGACGCGGAAGAAGTGGCTCTCGTCGTAGAAACCGCGCTCAAACAGCGCCACCGCCCTGTCGTAGCCGTTCGGCGACCATTCCTGATACTCACAAGATGGGATGAATGGAAGGCGTGGAATTGATATATTGATATGATATTATATTATAGAATTGATCGAAATCACACAGCGGATGCATATGAAACGAAGGTGATGAAGAGATGGTCGCAATAACATTAGGAACATCGAACGGGGACGTCTCAGAAGACTCGCGAAAGATGCATACCAATATAGTACCGGTCTTGCAGTCACCAAGGCAACACCCCCATCAACATACGAGAGATCTCTGCCCATCCTTGCGCCGTGCATGCTTCGATCTCACCCTGTGCATCTTGATGACGATACCACCTGCGGTGGTCCCGCAAGTTACCAACGCCTCTTCCTTCTCACTCATCAGTCAGGTCGATGTATTCGTGTGGATATTCAGATTCTGCAGTCTTCAGAACGTGTCGTTGAGCTGCCTTGTGCTGGTGCGTTGTGTGGTGTGTGGAATGTGGCGTGCGCGTAGTGTTGTGCCTGTTTCCCAAACAACAACATCTGTGGAGGAACACATTCGTCTGTTGCTCTCTTTGATGTCGTTCGTCGTTCGTTGTTCGTGTTGGGGCCATCTTTCTCTCTTTTCGTGTCGAGACGAACGGTCATCTGATTCGTTTGGTCATTGCCGCACTTTTGATCGCGCGAGTCGAGGATTCGTGCCCTATCTTGTTCATGACACGAGAAAGTTCACCATCTTCATGTTCACACCATACGCGTATTCCATCCACGCCTTCCACCAATGAACTTCTTCTAAACACTAGTGCAAGTTGTCTACGTACTATTCTTATCGATATGGTCACCAGCTGCATCATCGTTATCGGATGATGTTGGAGAGCGAGAGAGGCTTTTGCTGTATGCGGTGGACACTTCGTTTTCGATGTCGACGCACAACTTGCCATTGCGGAGTAGACAGTTTGACCCACGACCAAGAGCAGACAGTCTGAGATTCATCTTCAATGGACCATCCACACGACGAGAGTAAGAGCATGAGTGAGAGAGCGAGATCGGATGGTATTGCGCCACCTGCGCAAGTCCAACACATCAATTAGGGACACACTAATATCCAAAGTGTTAGTGGGATCTAAGGTTTATTGATAAAACCTCGTAAATGGACCAGAAACATTCAAAAGTGAAATAATTGAAAATAGGTAAAACACCGCAACTTACAATTCCTATGTTGTCTCAGTTTCTATCTTTCAAAGATAGACTATCTGCCTCAGTCAATCATGACTCGTTTGATCGTAGAGCTGGAGCGCGCCGTTTTTAGGCGTTATACATATTCATACATGACGGTTAAATACAACATTAGTTTACCTTCATGATATCATAGTGAATAAAAGTCAGCCCATTCGATGGTCGACAGAGCAATTCGGGAAGAGAAGTTTGAAGTGGTGGGTCGGGTCGTGTTGTGGCCATGGCGAAACATGGTAACAAGGGACAACGGTAACAACAGCCACAGCAGCAAAGTCGTGGAAGCCTTCCTTTGGCGGAGCGCACCAGAATCAATCTGAAAACACATCAGGACCAGGAAGAGGTATAATTGTGCAGAGAGAAAAGGACAGAAGACCGAGCAGAGACCGACCATGACTATCCCATCAACAATCATTACGGGCAGCCTTGCCTACCTCATCTTGGGAGCGGTGGGTCTGTCTGTCGTCTTCGGAATGAGAACGACAGGAAAATTGAGCCCAGACGATGCTGGGTGAGTTGGAGACCGTCGGAGACTGTTGGTGGTCTGATGTGGCGCTTTCGATTGGCCTTGGCAGTGTCATGCGACGCAAATCAACGCAACGCATTGCGTATCCATGGACACTGCAGACCGAAGAGAAAGTCATCCCTTGCACAAAGCGGATTGGAAATGGTGCCTCACGTCCAAGTCGTCGTTGCCACTATGCGTTATCAGCAAGAAAGGCTGGCAGATGCACAAACCACGAACAAGGGAAGACTTGGTTGGAGACCATGTTCATCTGCGATCGGCGCATTGATCTTGCACTGAGCATCATTCCACGACAATTAGCTCACCTTCCCCTTTTCTTTGTGTGATCACATGCTAACATACGCATTGTCATGAAACAAACCCATTACCAATACCCCGCAGAACTGGATTCGTGGTCGTGACCATCGCGACGATCGCTATGTGGTTGTTCTGGTAAGTACCACTCTGCGCCATCTGCTCTGCGCGGTTGTAACGGATGTACAATGCTTAGTTTGGTCATCGAATGCCATGATCGTTGCAACGGTTGCACCTGTTGCACAGTACATCCCCTCACCAAAACGCTTTAACTTCCACCCAACTGTTGCAACAATCCTCACAAACATTGACTTTATCCACAGGTTCTGCGCATGGATGCACCAGTGGCACCCACTCATCCAGCCAATATATGAGGGTTAAGCCGACTCCGTTAACACTTGAGCAAAGCCTAACGAAGACTATCATAGAAAACAGCCATCGTTGGTATCTGTAGCGCCTGGTCTTCATGTCCAACCCAGAAAGGGCATTTGGCGCGCTTGAGAAATGCAACCAAAATCAACGATTACACCATGGCCACAGCCGAGAAGACACTTTGAATGCCTTCATACCACCACGGCATGCTCGAGAAAAGCTCTCTTCCTTGATGGGAAACAGGCTCGACATTTGTACAATATACTCAAGGTTTTCGGGACCCGGAGAAGCGAGCCTGTCACATACTCGCACTGGTTCACGCTGTGCATGGAGAGCTGTCTTGATGCGCAACCAATGGATGTATGTCGGAGGTGTGCAATACATGGCAAGTTTGCCACGCACGGCTTCCACAAACAAACCAATAGCAAACCAATCAACCAACGCACCCAAAACAAATATAATGCAACCCCCACCAATCACACAAAGAGACATCTCACCAAGCTTCACAACATGATCGACAAATGCATGTAGCTTCCTTTTATTCTGAGGTTTGATGATGAACAGAAATCAGGAATCTTACGCATGGATGATTGGACACGTGGTGATGGAAATGTTCCGACAACTTTGGCATTCATTATTATTATTGTCTCTCTATACATGCTTCGTCCTTCTTGTCCTTCCCGCACAGTATCTGTACGAGGAGAGGAGTGCGAACCCTCCAAATCTCACCTTGCCTGCAGCAGGCGATGCTGCATCGGCATTGCTTCAACCAGATTGCGCGAACTGCACTACACAGCAGCTGGTTCTGGCACTTCGATGCGTGGGAAGACTCCGACTGGCTTAGTAATCGCGGTTCCCTTCTTGATCATGTAGTCTTCGGTCAGGTGCTCGAAGTCTCGCTCGTCCTCCGGGATCACCAGCAGATCCAAGATCTTGTTGGCGGAATCTGGGATGAGCGGCTGGTACAAGATGCCCACGTACCGTAGCACCTCCAGGATCACGTACAGCACGGTCGCCATGCGCTCCGGATCCGTCTTCTTCAGCGCCCACGGCTCCATCTGATCGATGTACTTGTTCGTGTCCCATACCATCTCGATCATGGCGTTGGCGTACTTCTGGATGGCCTGTTCCGAGATGAACGTCGACGTGCGTTCTTGCAACGAGCGGGCCGATTGCAGCAGGGCCTCGTCCTCGGGCGTGAATTCACCGATCTCAGCTGGCACGGCCTTGCCGCAGTTCTTGAAGACCATGGACAGGGTGCGCTGGCACAGGTTGCCGAGCTCGTTGGCGAGGTTGGTGTTGATGCGCAGGATCATGGCGCTGTCCGAAAAGTCGCCGTCGCTGCCGAAATTCACCTCCGTCATCATGAAGAATCGGGTCTGGTCCACTCCGTACTGCGTTTCATCCAGTGCGTTAAATCGTGGCGGGGTGGATCGTATTATTAGTTGTAGAGAAGAGACAGACAGAGAGACCAAGACGAAGTCAGAGGGTTGCAACACATGCATAAGTTTACGGTGGTCAGGAAGCGTTCATAATGACAGTGCCGTTTTGAAGTGCACAGCCCACAACAACATCAACCACGCAGACAGCATCGCACATGCAACAGCACAGCGCGCACCAGCACACCCAACATACCTTCTCCACCAAATCGTTTGGATCAATGACGTTGCCAAGCGACTTGGAAATCTTTTCGCCGTCCTTCGTCCACCAACCGTGCGCAAAGAGCCGCTTGGGCAACGGGATGTCCGCGGCCATGAGGAATGCTGGCCAGTACACGGCATGGAATCGCAGGATATCCTTGCCCACCACGTGCAACGAGGCAGGCCAGTACTTTTCATAATCGCCGTCAGTGTTGGGATATCCCAGCGCCGAGATGTAATTGGCCAGAGCATCGATCCAAACGTACATGACCTGCTCCTCATCGTCAGGCACGGGAATGCCCCATGTGAAGGATGCGCGGCTGACGGAGAGATCGCGCAGTCCGCTCTTGACGAAGGAGACGACCTCGTTCTTTCTGGATTGCGGCGCGATGAAATTGGGATTGTTTTCGTACAGATCGAGCAGCTTGTCTTCGAATTCGCTGAGTTTGAAGAAGTAGGATTCCTCCTTGGCCACCCACTCGACCTCGGCGCCCGTGGGTGCCTTGCCTTCGACCAGCTCAGATTCGTTGTAGAAGCATTCATCGCGGACGGAGTACCAGCCGCTGTAGGTGCCCTTGTAGATGTATCCCTTGTCAACGAGGTGCTTCCAAAAGTGCTTCACAGCTTCTTTGTGATCAGGGTCCGTCGTGCGGATGAATTTGTCGTTGGAAATGTTGAGGGTGGTGAGCAGGTCACGGAATGAGGCGGAGACGTCATCGGCAAACCGCTGTGGTTCGACTCCTTTCTTTTCCGCGGACAGTTCCACTTTCTGCAGTGTTCGTGCGAGTATCAAGCATTTCATTGATCGATTCCACAATGAGTTGGACAATTGATTCAGCGATTGATTGCATGGTCGGTTCGTTTCATTGTTGATTGGGTTGGGTCCATCATCATCACCATCATCGCCATCATCATCATCGTTTTTGATAGGTCATGTGAATTGCGTCGGTTCCATTCGAGTATTGATTCCAATTTAGAGCAGAAGCAGCCAAAGATCGGCAGAAGGCATTGATCCCGAATTGCACCATGACCACAAGCCATGATGGATTTGATGTCGTCCCCCACAAGGATAGCGGAATTATGTCCCCCACCGCCAGACAGACGAGCAGGATGAAGATGACGGAGACGCGACAGTGGTTGATTTGCAATGATGATTGCATCATTCACCAAACGCATCCAAAGATTCACACATTCGACGTCGGAGAAAACGAATGAACGGGTTGTTGGATTAGTGAAAGAGTTCAACAATCACATGATTGCAGTGTGCAAGCAATACATGATAATCAATGCACTCGCATGTTGTCACGTGAAGGGAGATCGCAATATATCGAAGTGCGTCGCAATGCACCGCAATACACTGGATGAATGAATAAATGAACCAATCACTCAATCACTCACCTGACCGTGCTCATCAGTTCCGCTGAGGAAGAAGACTTCGCGACCGCTCAATCGCATGTACCGCGCGATGACATCGCAGGCCGTCGATGTGTACGCATGTCCGATGTGGGGCTTGTCATTGACGTAATAGATGGGCGTCGTGATTTGGAATGGCGATTTGCCATCATCAAAGCTGGTGGTCGTTGTCATCTGCAGGCCACAGGAGGATCTCATCATCCTTCGGTTGGTGATCGTTGCGCGTGGCATGTTGGAAGTCGCCGAGAAAGCTCTGACAGCGCCTTGGCGTAGAGCACCGGCCAGGAAGCAAAGGATTGGCATGGTGGTCCTCATATTTTGATCTTCGTCTCTGTTGTTGCTGTTGCTGCTGCTGTTGCTGCTGCTGTCGCTGCTTTGGAGAAGTCTCTCTTCTTCCAGAGCACGTTGGATTGCTGTCTTGCGTGAGTTGCGCGTTTCGACTCTTTTTATGATTCTTCTGGTTGTTCTGATGTGATGTGGCGTGGGGCACAGAAACGAGCACGATGAACGAGAATACGTATAGCAGGAATATTTTATTCCGATCAACGACTGTCAACTGTTGGATGTCGTCAATGAATGGAATGAGATAGTGATGAGTTTGTGAATCCGCCAGCGTCCTTGCACTTGTCGCTTCAGATGATGTGCACCCACCCCGCAGAAACCTCTTCGGTGTGACAGAGGATACTGCTACGATGATGGTGATGATGTGGACGTGCGTGGCGATGTCTCCCAGTTCAACTGTCTGTTCTTGTGGGTGGTGGTGGAAAGCGAAGACATTCACGTCCACGTCCACCAAAAGACGCCAACACAACAACACAACACATCACACACACGCACGAATGAGCAACACACATCAGCGAGAAATATGACTCAATGGACCTTTTGCTTCGTCACTGTAATCCAACTGATCAAGCGAATTTCCGATACCGAAGAGAGATGGCGACAGTCGCTTCCAACTACGACATTATTATAATATGCAAATATGTATGTTTGTATGTGATTTGTATTAAAATTTAACCTCAAATAACGTTTGTTTGTTCGGCGGGAGTTTGGCGAGCCTCATTTTTATCACGAAGAATCGCCAGTTCGACTGATTTTCGACTTTTGTGTCGCCATCTCAACACGAGGGAGGCGCGAACACCGCGCAAAACGATTTTCTTTTCGCGACATGGCGCTTTACTGGCAGGCCGCGAGGACGAGCAGAAGCGTTTCGTTTTGGCGCGCAGCGTTGTGTACCGCTCTGTGTGTTGCAGAATTCGACGTTGACTTGGTGTCGATACCAGGGACATTCCAGACCAGAATCTGCACTTGGATGAGATCATCAACGAGATAGGACTGTGTTGTGCTCTGCTGTTCTGTTCTGCGCTGCAGATAGAGTCGTGATAGAGCGGAGTAGACGACACGTAAACTAACTCTGCGTGCTCTTGTGTTTGCGATAAGAGAGCGTGAACTTCATGTGTCAGAGAGAGCGGATCGGAGGAACAGTCGTACTCCACTCTCTGTAAGTCCTTCTGGCACCTCCTTTGACGACATCTCGGCTGACACCAGGACTTTGACGTTCAGAAGAACGGCGAAAGACCATCAAGGAACAACAGATTGAGGACATTGCCGTCTGAACAGTCATCACCATCGACATCCAACGTCCAACATTCAGCTTCAGCATCCACATCATTGGCATCAGCATCGACAGCACCTGTGTCCTTGAGTGATCACACACATACACGACACTAATCAAAACCATCCGGAGGCAAGGACGAGCAGCGGCAACAGCAACCGCAACACTGCGAATCATTGTTTGTCCAGCTGAGCCTGCTGCAACTCCAACAACCATCTGCGACGATGGCGGGCAGCACTCTGATGAACATCGTGTCGAGGCGGAGAGGGACCGACGACGGGGATGAAGGTTGCCAGCCGCGCAAGCGAACAGATGAGGACGACCACGTTGCGGCAAGCGGTCCCAACCACAAGAGCAAGAGCAAAAGCAAGTCCAAATCGAAGAGCAGGAGCAAGCGCAAATCCAAAAGCAAGGGGACAACGAAGTCAAGGACATCCAAAACAGCAACAGGGGCAACGGGGAGGGGCAAATCGAGCGACGAAAAGATGGCGGTACGACGCAAGAGCAGCAGGACCAAGCAGAAGAAAAGGTCCAAGTCGTCTCGCAAGCCACCCAAGCTCAAGGTCAATACGGCGATCGTGCCATCAAAAGACACCAGCTCCATTGTGTCGGCCAGCAAGAACAAGAGGAGGCTGCTCAGTGCACTCATCCTCGACAGGAAGGCCTTCGATTGTTTCACCCTCACATGTGACGCCACGGTCAGCACGGCATCCTGTTCCGACGCTTCCGACAGCTCCTTGGTTGCGGCACATGGCAACAACAACCAGCAACTTGCTCTGCACCACAAACATCACGTTGACGAGGGCGAGGACGAGGAGCAGGCGGCTCTTGCAATTCAAGCAGTGCTTTCCACACCCAGGCACAGCAACGTGCGGCACGTTCCCGAACAGGGCGCGACTTCATCCTTCCTGTCGCTTTGCTTCACGTCGACGCCATCCAATTCGCAACAACCAAGCACAAGTCCGCGTCGCCGCAGCAAGGGATTAGATCGAAGCACGCCACGCAGCACCGCAATCGTTCCGCACAGCGCAGATGCAACCAGTGCCAACGACACCACGAAGACAGAATCATCGATCCAACTTGGAGACCGACCGTACACCTGCTACTCATTTTATTGCGGTGGCACGGCATCGTCGCTGCTAAAATCGGCTGACAAGAAAAGCGATCTAACTTCGAAGCACATTGCGTCGATAGCTGAAGAGGACGACGGTGACAGTGCCAGTGCCAGCGCCAGTGCCAGTGCCGCCATCACAACCATTGCAGCCATCATGCAACAGGAACAGCAGCAACAGACGGAATCCGCAACCGTGGCGCAAAATACACAACAGTCAGACGCTCTTGTACCATCGGCTCAATGCGGCTCATCTCCGTGGAACAGCAACAGCAACAGCAACAGCAACAGCAACAATGACGAGAGGTCAGGGGGACCATCATTGCCGTGCACCAAAGAATCATCGAGCTTGCCACAGGCACTTGCACTGATCGCTGAACCCGTTGCTGGAGACCCGGACAAAACGGCAGAAGATTCCGCAGCGAAATTGCAAACCACCAACCCTGAACTTGAAGATTCCAAGGAAGACAAACAAACATCCAACTTGCACTACGTTAACATTCGCACGTCTACTATCATGTCCATACCAACAACAAACGAAAGGCTGACACCCTCAACTCTCGAAGCCAACGACACAAGCAACAACGTAGATACAAACACAAACACAGCCCAATCAATCGTGCAGCACGACGAAGATGATGAGAACGATCATGCGAACGATCGCGCAGTCCAACCGCAATCGCCGCAGCACCACGTCAACGCATCTACCGACACCGATGACGGCGACAGCATGGACACAGCATCCACCGTCTCCACATCTGCCGCCATCCGATTGGATGCCAAGAAAACGAGGCATCGTCGCCAACGACACCGACAACGCGATGCCCATACCAATGCCAATCGCAGTGGTGCGAACGGCAGCCTCGTTGATCGGAATCTCGACGAAGCATTCGTCTTCGCAGCGATGCGACATCTGTTCCAAACCAGATACACCCCAAGCAGCGGACCCGTCAACGGCAATGCGCTGAAACTGGCGAAGCTGGTCTGCTTGTACCTCGTCGAAGCCGAATGCGTGATCTCGCTGCTTCCTTCACCGAAGGGACTCGATAGACCCGGTGACGAACTCCCGTTCGACGAAATCCCACCCGTCAGCACAGACACCTTGGAGCTGATCCAAACGGCCATGCGCGAAGTAGACCTCACGAACCACGAATACATCAATGCGCACAAGCGTGACAGCTCTGCCCACACCCGCCTGGCCGATGCCGACACCATCATCACGAGGGATGAGGACCACGACCATGATGCCGATTCCGACGATGGTCTGTCGCTGGAAGAGCTTTACATCGAGAGGTTGGAATCGTCCGATGATGGCGGTGCAACAGAATTCGACCTGTGGGACGATCAAGAGATATTGGGATTGATGAAGTACAGCCTGCAAGAGCTGGACTTGGAGCATCTCGATTACCTCAACGCACATCTCAGCACAGCATCGCAGGATTCATTTGACAAGGAGGATGGGCTCGCTGACGAACTTTTGCGATTGGAGCTCGCGGAGAAGCAGCTTCGCGCGGAGTTGGAGCAAGTCGAATTGAACCGTCAAGCGGCACTGCTTGAACACTTCCAGTTGGAACACAATGGGGAGCAAATCGACTACGAAGAAGACTACCCGAGTGAGGAGGTGGAGCCAACATCGACTGCTTTGGTCAAAAGTGGATGCGAAGTACCGACAGATCTAGAACCGCAGCCAGAAACAGCAGCGGCAACACCAGCAATGGCAGCGACGGCGACGGCACCGAGCAAGCTCGCAACAACAGATGATCTCATTTCGGTCTGCAAGACTATCCAATCCGTCCAGCAGCACACCGTGTTGCCTTCCCTCCGCAACACCATGTGTCACAACATCATCTACATCCCTCGGATGGCGTGCGTAGTACCATTCACCGGCGTTTGGTGGAACGCCTCGGGAAACGCTAGAAAGAACAAGAGCAAGTCGAAGGCAATGACCATCGATGATTGTACGATTGGCACAAGGAATAGCATCCTCGCCGTTGATAGCAAGGGCACATCCCAAGATGGATGCAGGTCGATAGTTCTGATCCAGCAGGTTGCGGATTCACCGTCAAAGGCGCAATCCAGAACTTCGTTCGCAGCAGAAACAGCTGATACCGCTGTGGTGCAATCATCGAAGCCGTCCATCATCGAGCAGTTGCAATTCGTCGAGCCCAAGACCGATGGCAGTTCCGTCGACAAGGCAATCGTTCCTGTCACGAACATCGATGCTCAACAGAAACAGGATACCGGTGCATTGTCGCAAACAACTACGAAGCGTCCACATCAGCATGATGATGCGAGCGTGAAGAGCACAGTGATTATCAAATCCGACTCGTACAGCTTATGCGGTTTGCTCTCGTATCAAACTACAGAAAAACGGATCGAGATTCTTGACGACAAGAACTCTCCACTCTCAAGAGCACTCCAACAGCAAGAAGGCGGTTCTCTCGTCCATCCAAGCCAGAGCAAGACTGCCAAACGTTTGGCCGAAAAACCAACGCAACAAAGCATCACCACCACCACTGCACAAGTCAACAGCACTACTAGCACTAGCACCAGCACTAGCACCAACATCCATGGCAACAAAAAGTGCAACACCAAACCGAGCGTGGATGCACCAAACGCAACGAAGACAGCAACACCTTCAAACATCGGCCTTGCTGTCGGTGCTGTCGCCCTGTGTTGCGCCGTACCAAAGGCCGGTTGTGTCTCGTCATCGCCGCCGCCACCGCCCGGATTTCAACCCGGCACCTGCAACGACGACGACAAAAACAATCCGCCGCGAAACACGGACCCGGACGGAGCCGCCATCTCTGTCCAGCCAGATACGCTCGATGCGGCACAAGCGGACAGCTTTGTGTTGGACGAGTCTGTGGAGGTGACAGAAGAGGATCTGTTGGTAATCTTGAAGTCCGAACCTGATGTCTTCGCTGGTCCCGCATCCCCAATTTGCTCTGCCGATGAAACCACGCCGACTGATGAGAGATCGGGTCGAGTCACCGCCGCCGCGCCCGCCATTGAACTTCCAGCTCGGTCTCAAATGCCCGCCCCTGCGATGCATCCTCCTCCGCGGTCGCCGATGAGCGTGCCATCACGGAACCACGCTAACAGCAACCCACACAGAGCTACACACAGAGTCAGATGGAGTTCATTCGCTCTTGCAGATTCCGTGTCCGAAGATGTGGATGAAACAAGCAGCTATGCACCTGATCCTGTCGGCGAGGGTACTAGAATGACGGCGTTTGCACCCATCCACAATCCATATGGACCAAGCAATGGAAATGGTAGCGTTGGTGCATCAGTCATGCATCATGAAAGCATGCGGCATCGGCCAACTCCGAAGCCATTGATGACTACAGCACCACCTCACGGAAACGGAAGCGCAAGTGGAAATGGTAGTGGAGGTGAAAGTGGAAGTGAAAAGCACAACATCTTCAACCTTCCCAGCCCAACCTGGCCTGGTCGTTTGCAGTCGTTGATGCGCAACGATACAGAACAGGAGGTGTCCTCCGACTGCGGTGCGTGGTCGCCACGCTCTGACGAAATGTCACGCTCCAACACAACAAGTGGTACGCCGCGGATGGGCAACCTCAGGGCTTCTCGCGATGGGAACCAACAATCGAAGTTGCCGTTACATCTTCCGCGGCCACGCGTAGGTGCGCATCAGCACCAACAGCATCAGCATCAGCAGCACCAACACCCACACCACCAATACCATGATCACCAACAGTGGCAACAACAATATCAACATCAACATCAGCAATATCGATGCCAATACCAACATCCGCAACATCATGCCCAGAATCCATTGGCACAGCACCAGCAGCCCAAACCCTTCTTCGCCACGGTGTACGAAGAGAACAACAATGAGTCCATTGATGATAATCAACACATCCAAGTGGACCGCAGCATCAGCATGTGCAACAGTATCATATCGGATGGCGTCACCTTTGTCCCAGTCTTTGATCGTGACAACATGATCCCATCCGAGAGCATGATGGCAACACCTTCAGCTTCAGCACCAGGGAGCTCTGACGATATCCAGATGACCACCCAAGCTCAGCAGCCAGTCACGGAGCAAGCAAGCAACGCGAAGCCATCGGCCAAGTCCGACGGGCAAAATGACACCCCAGCAGCAAAGGAGCAGGAAGAATCGGCGCCAGCACCACGAGCAGCCTTGACTCTTTTGCAGAGAGTGCAGCAGGAAATCGACATGCTGGATGATGAAGATGAAGAGCTCCGACGGTGCCAGCAACGGTTCGATGCCAACGCGAGCATCGTCGGTGATCTCATCGAGACGATGGGATCTGACGCACCATCGTTCCTTGGACCAACCTACGAACTTCGCATTAACAGAGCATCGCCAGGACTGAGCGACATCGGTGTCGAGGACCAAGGTCGGATGAAGTTCTGCGACGCCCTCGCCACGGAGGCGCTGATGCATGTCATCAACTCGGACGACAGCATCGAATCCGAGATTACTTCCTACCTCCGACGTGCCGGACCAGATCCGGAGATGGAACCGCTTGTGAGCGTCGTGCGGGAAGCGCAGTCCATCGACGAAACGTTGGAATCGCTGATCCACAGACCGGCTCCTTTCCACATCTCCGAACAATCCAAACTCGTATCTGTCAGTGCGGATGGATCAGCAGTCCAGAATGCGATGCAGATCGAATCTGGCAATGGCGCGTCCAGTGCCAAGCCCACCGGCAAGAGCAACAACGTAAACAGCAACGCCATCGATGTCGTGACCGACTTCACATCGAACGGCTATTACATAGCTGACGACGAGAAGAGCGGACCCGAAGATATGTCATCAGCCGACAACGACATTGACGCCGACGGTTGTACTGACAGTGGTAATGATAGCAGCGACGGCCACGGCGATCTTCGCGTTCATGAAAACGATCACAGCCACATTTTGAGCGAGCAGGAGTCGTCCGTGGAAAGGAAAACGACGGCCTGCCCACTCCAGATCGTTCGTTCTGCTATCGATGAAGAAGCGAGCGTTACGGGCACTGAACAGGATTCTCGCGGCTTCACTGTTGATACAACAGAAACCTTCAAGCAGCGCGAAGCCGAGCTGTTGCGAAACCCACTCCCGGAGACAACAACACACGCCGCTTACCCTTCATCCGGCAGCACGGAGAATTCTTACACTCACCGAGGACGGGAGGTGGTCTTCGCCACGGACCAAGCGACCGTGCGCAATGCATTGATCCAACACGATAACAGACCGTCGAAGGACCAATGGATATCACTTGGTGGCGACACGAATCAACGGACCGAATCAACGCCCATCGACACCTCTCCACATCGTGACGACCGTCCAACAAGCCCAACCGCCTCCTCTCAACTCCAGGATGAAGCCGAACATGCAGAAAGGTTGCTCAACGAGTTGCTCTTTTCGTCACAATCTGGGTCTGACTTGGAAACAATCGCCACTGTGCATCCCAAGGGTGGCACCAACGATGAAATGTATGAGAGAGAAGATCAAAGTACGGTGAATCATATTGCAGTAGATGCAGATCGCAATGATGACATCATGGAACGATGGAGCACCGAGGTACGGAAGGGGCAGAACGAAAATATAAGGACGAATCCATCGGATTCAACTCTTTCCTTCTTCTCCCTGTACAAGCTTTCTTCTCAGCCAGCACAGCAGCCATCACAGCACATCCACGAAAGCAACAACATGCATTCCAACCAACACGAAGATGGTCCCATTAGAAACAACAACATCACCACCACCACCATCGACACTATCGTCAACAACATCGTCGCCGAGGATGAAGTGACCACAACCGAGCCAGAAACATCAGACGCAGAAACCTTGTGGCATGTCGGGGGCCCGAACGTTCGCATCTCCAGTGCCAGAGAAACAACCACCGGCTGCCACGCAAACAAGTCCATGGGTGCACCAAACGGTGGCAACAACAACAGAAGCAACATCCAGGATAAGAATCCCGTTTTCAGTGCGTTGAATGACGTCCTGGCGAGCTCGCAATCGGCGGAAAAGGCATGCGACTTGGGAACGCCTAGTGACGAAAGCAGCGAGCTTCAGCAAAGCAAGTTCCAAATCGAGGAAGACTCAATCCTGCAATCGATGAAATCATCCAGCATCATCGATGGATCCCCCAGTGATGAACGATCGAGCTCCTTGCACGATTCCTTCCGTATGGTGGAATTTGAACGCCTGATGGGTGGCGGAGGCGCTGCTAGATCAATATCCAATTCCGGTTGGAACACGCAGATATTCGTCAATCGACCAGTTGCGAATGAGATTGACCGCGGCAACAACAACAACAACAAAAGCAGCAACAACGTCTCCCAGCAACTCTCAGACGACATCCTAACAGAATCCCAAAGTATGGAGCACAGCGACGGCGGCATCGACAGCATCTCCATGCTTGACAACATGGTTGAAGAAATGTTCGTTGGCCATACCGGCGGGATGATCAAAACCATCGTTGAGGAAGCCTTCTTGGACACAGTGGCTGACGTCAAAGAATGCGCCGAAATCGACGCCGAAAGACCTGGAGATACAAGGGTGAACAGACACAACGGTGGACAGCTGAATCATCGCCGCAAGGACGGCGCGCATGCTCCAGTGATGGGCACAGCGTCATCGCCACTGGAAATAGTGGATTGCACGGATATGGATGATCGCGGATCCGAAATCGGTGTTGCCAGGAGCAATACGACTGTGAACCGCGTCTCCCACTGGTCTGCTCTATTGGAAGATCACCAACAGCAGCAGCATCAGCATGCCCGTCGTCAAAAAAGCAAACTTGACGCTTGGTTGGAGGATGTGGACACATATGGTGGCACGCGCACCGAACAAGGTAGAATTGGTCTTCCGCCAAGATCGCCTCTGTCGTCGTCAGGCCAAACACCGAAGGCGAGAGCGAGAGCACCAACAGCAGCAGCGTCAGTGTCAGTGTCAGCGCCACTGTCAGCACCAGCAACCACTGCGTTGAAAAACCACAAAACTGCGCAAGCCAACAGCGAAAGCATGACTGACGCTACTGTCGCAACGCCTTACTCTGACATCAGCGGTCCGGGCACCATCATTACCTCCCACGACACCAACAACATTGAAGGTGCCGAACAGCAACATCAGCAGCTCAAGACAAGCGGGAGACAATGCCGCTCCAGCTTACGTTCTCCTCGAAGTGCGGTGATGGCAAGTTCTTTGGTGAGGACCTTCCTCAGTAGCCACAACTACGAACCGATTTCAGAAGATCAAGACAACCTCTTCTCAGACGCGAGCATCGACTCAACCGATGAGCCGAATGTCACACCCATCACCGCATACCTGAAGGCGTCACCACGGGTTTCATCGGATCCTCCAACCAGTACCTGGTCGCCCATCGACAAACCCGACAGACAAGGGCATCACAATGAACCAGCAGTTCTTGGTGTACTCGATGCCAACGAAAGGCACGAAGGTCTTCAAACGTCCGTATCTGCGTCCACTTCTTCGTCGGGCGGCCTGCTGTCGGAGATGGGCGTCGTGGCCATTTCCAGTTCTGCGGAATCCATCGAAACTGAACTGCAAGATCCGGATGTCACGAACATTCGAATGGCGAATTCCAACAGCAGCATCAGGATCACCATCACCAGAACCAACGGTAGCGAATACGGCACCGACAATGAATCCAGGCAGCAACCTCTCCGTTCGTTCGTCAGTGATAACGACACCCACGGCGACAAAGATGAGAACGAGGACGTGGAAGGTCGGGATGATGATGTCGGTGCCACAGCCCGGTCTGCCATTTCAGGAACTGCATACAAACGAACGATGGCTGGCCATCGAGGCAACAGCAACAGCAACAGCAACAACAATGGAGTTGAACACGACGATGATGATCAGGGTCTCATGCGATACCCGAGCGGAAGAAAAGGTTACCTGTCCCAGTTCGACCTTGATACCCACGCCCGCAACCAACGGCACCACCATAAGTCCGATCGGAACGGGATTGCAGGTTCCAACAGCCGCATGACTTTTGCAAGCACCACCATGAAATCACGACGACGGTCACCATCGTCAGCTTCAGCCGCAGAAGAGGGAATCATACCACGCATGACCACCAAGGCCAAGGCGGGAGCATCGTCGTCTGACGAAGGCAGGTCGTGGACGAGTGGGATGGGGATGATTTCGGACTTGTACAGCTCCGTCATATCTCCTTCATCGCAAACCAGGACATTCTCCAACAATCGGCGTGTCACAAGAAGCAGCGTGGAAAGAAAGAATCAATGAATAGAGAGGGTAGTAGTAAGATGTGGTGTACGAACGTACACGTCATTCGTCGTCCTGTCAACGTCATGGAGAATCAATGTAGTCACTCCACCCGGACATGCTGTGCTCTCTGGAGTACTTACTTTACTCTAAACATAACTCTTGTCTTGCGCGTATTCTCCCAGCAGCCCCAAGTTTGCACTACCATGCATCGATGCCATACACTCTGGATGTAGCAATAGATACATACATGCACGAGCAACGGCACCCAACGCCTTCGGTCAGTCATGGGAGCACTCCCGTGCATCGATCATGAACTGTCGTTCTCCATGACATGATACTAATGGCGTGTTCCATACGCTTTGATGCCATCGCATGTCTTTGTGCTTTGCGCAACATCGCGTTGCTTGGGGCTGGATTCAACCATGCTCTAAGTATTTTATTATTCATAGTACGCTTCTATGCTCTCGATGAACGTCACGCGCCGGATCTTGGCTGCCAGTTCGCCTCGGATGGTCGACGTTGGGACGTCGAAGACGGTGCCATCTCGCAAGATGACACGGTACCGGCTGGGGACTGCTTCCTTCAAATCGGTACCTCGCTCATTGAAGTAATCCACTTGGATGGATGAGAACAGCATGAATCCAATGTGGTGGACGGCCTTGCCCGATCCCACAGTTGCTTGCAACGGTGATGGTGAAAACTGAACCGTCGCACGCAGCGCTTGAGAAGTCGGCCGTGCGCTGTCATCATCGTCACCATCACTGTCACCGCCGATTCTGGTGAACATCCACAGCGGGATGGTCGGACGCAGCTGCATCTCCAGATGCTTCCCTTCATCATTTTCGTTGTTTTGGATGAAGAACATCGTCGGGCCAACCATCATTCGAACCCACAGGGACAAGAAGTCAGAAGACCCCACGGCCTTGTCGTGCATGGGCGTTGACAATCCGCGCCCGATGAGCGACGAGAATCCAACATCTGACATCACAACGTGGGATGTCGGATCCAGAACAGCCCGTCCGTATAGTTCAGGGTCGATGAATGGGGGCATCCCTCCAGACAACAACGCTTCGAAGAAGTGTTCGTGCATTCCATTCCTCAGAAGCTCGAGGTACAGCTTGAAGTTGATTGCTGTGGAACTCACCGCTTCGTCAGGGATCGAATAATGGGAGTCGTAGGATGAGGCAACATCTGGCAACCAGCACCGGTCGTCGCCCATACCGGTGCCGTGGCAGCGACGGTAGGTGACCAGCGTGTCGTCGAAGAGCGCGCTGTTCCGGAGATCGGAATAAATCTTTTGTGCTTCGTCCGGTGTTGCCGCATTCATGGCGTAGACAGCACCATCCAAGAAGAGGGGCTGCGGGATGACCTTGATTTCAGCTGGAGCACCGACGAAAGCGGAATGGGTATTTTCGCCTTCCATTCCATCGTCTGGTGCAGCCCATGCGGTGATTTCGTACTTGAAGTATGTCGGCAATGGATGGGAGTAGGACTCCGCCTCATCCAGCTGGTCTGTCGATGTGCCTAGACCAGCAGAAAATGCAGAGTCGAATTCGATTTCCTCCAGCCACACGTCCAAGGCATCGACGATGACATGAGCAGGGACAGGGATGGCCCAACCACCGAATGTGTCCTTCGTAGATCGAGTGTAGGTCGACAGAGCATCCATAATCCGATTCCAACTTGCCACGTATGGCTGTGGGATGAGTTGGGGTGCGGACGCAGAGAATAGAGATTGGAAGGATTCCTTCGTCGCCTTTCCAGTATCACCAGTTCCAGCTTCCTTCAGCACAGGCTCGTTGAGGGCCTTCCTCTTCTCATCCAACGCATCGTTGATGTCGTCGAGGAGTTTGGACAGCTCATTCGAGATGGTGATGGTCGTCTCGTACGTACTCAGAGCATCCCGCAGGTACTGCAGGAGCGATTTGAGTTGTGATGTGAAGGTGACGTCGCTCCAGACACGAGAGTTGTGGGCGGAATACGGCATCACTGATGCGCTCTCGTCGATAATGCCGATTCCGAGAGGATCCCTCGATGCAAACTTGCTGGTTGCCAGCAAGAGGAGCTTCTCGAAGGCGGTACTCCTGAAGATCTTCCCGAACTGGTCGTGTTGCAAGTTCGATCGAACATCTTGGACGGAGATGCCACCTGACGTCCCGCCATCATAATCGTATGAGGGAGCGTTACCTGTGGCCGCAAAGTAAGGGAGTTGCTCTTCGAAGAGAAGCCATTCCTCGTTGTCTGGGAAAATGAAAAGGAACGACTTGAGCATCTCGAGCACTGTCATCCATGCCCGTTCGCTCCTCGGCCCTTGCCCGTTCTTGTGGGACGACGCATCGCCATCGTTGGCGACGAGAATCATATCTGATGCCGCGAGGACGATGTCGATGAATTCTTGCCGTGATATCATCAGGCCGATGTGATGTTCTTCCAGAAAAGCAAACAGCTCGCCTGGAATGTACGGACCTTGTTCCAGCTTGCCGGACAAGGCTTCACGCTGGGCACGATGGCCTTCCGCTTGTCCAACGGCGCGCTGTGCCAGTTCGGCGCACAGTTGAGGAGTCTTCACGTTGAATACCATGGATCCCAGCGTGGATGGAAAGCTCCCGTCGGACCGCATGAAGGTAAGGAGCGTGCGGAGGTTGGAAGAGCTGATGCGCGGATTGAAGACCACGTCATTCCTCCGGTTATCCATGGCCGCGGCAAAGTTGGCGTTGGTCTGGCGACGGAGATGAAGGCGGAGTAGTGATGAACAAGATTAATACAATGAAAGAAAAGAATTGGACGATGAGATGGTGAGATGATCTGCCATTGGTGGAGCTGTAATTGTAGCTGTAGTTTTAGTAGTAGCTGGTGGTGACGACGGAGGTGCTGGTATTGCTGTTTCGACGAATCTCATTTGGCCATGCAAGCACAGGAGGAGGATTCACAAAGCACCGATGATGGATGCAGCGTATCGTCCCAGATCACACAATGCACAACAGTGGATGGCAACCGCAACGGTGGTCGCAAGGCGACATTTTCCAGGACAGGACAGGAAAACAAGACAGAACAAGTCACTTGGAAAGGGCTCACCTGCGAAAAGAACATGGATGGCATGTCATATCCTCCTTCGTTGGAGGTGGAGAATGTGTGGTACACCTTGAGCCGTGGATCTTCGTCCACCGCCCGCGTGCCGTCGTCTGTGATGGCGGAATCGCCCAAAATGAGCGGATACCCGCCAATGAGCGAGTTGTGAAGGTACATGCGCGCCACGAACTTGTTCCACATGGTGCTGCTGGATGTCGTCTCCGTGCTTCTTGTCAGTTGTCGCCAAAGGTCTTGGATGCGGGAGTATTTAAAGTCCACGAAGCCCTCCTGCATGACGCGCCGTGCGAAGACAGGGACATCCATGATGCTGTCGGCTCTTCCGTAGATGGAGGTGATGATGACCGACTGCCCCGGTTCCAGCTCCACCATGTCGGATGCGGCAAATGCTGAAGCTGTCTTCATCCGACCCTGCTCTCCGTGAGGTTGGGTTTGGATCATGTCACTGATGGATTGGTGGTTCAGCCCTTGCGGCTGCGAGAAGGCAGTGTCCTGCCCAAAGATGGTTTCGGTGTTGTAAACGATGGGAAGCATGGCGGCTTTGGTAGTGGTGGTGGTGGGACTGCCACCGCCGGTGCTCGGCTCGGTGTCTCTGTACTGCATCATCGCGAAGCAGTAATGTCCGCTGCCGCCTCCAAACTGCGCCACGTCTTGCTTGCTCTTTTGGAATGGCCGTTGTCGTGCGGATTGGTAGTACGCCATGATGTATGTGTTGCTGTACGGAAAGGTCACCTTGAGGTCCGGCTGCCGCTTCGTGTGATATGGTTCGTACACGCTTTCACCGTCGTGATCCTTCTCCGCATCATCACCGCTGTCTTGATCGTCAGTGTTCCTGGACGGTTCCATCTGCACCAACCCGTCCAGGATGCCAAACGCGATTGCCGCATCATGTTTCAAGTTGGTGATCTGCACTCGTCGAACCATCGCCCCGAAGTCTTCCTCTGGCAACGTGAAGTACGTGATGTTGGTCTCGAGGTGATTGTGCTCATCGACTTCCTGCAGCTGCAGGCTGGTCACGCCTTCTCCAATGTACATGGTTCGTTTTGGCTTCTTGGTGGCGTCCGCCATCGATGGTCCGAGCGCTGAAAAGGGCTCCACGACCTTGGTTGCGACGTGGCTCGGTTTCGCTTTCTGTTGCCGTGCATCGTCGGAGGGCGTCGGAGGTTGAACTTGCAGGAAGGTGCGGAAACCTTGGAAAGGGATGGTGGAGAAGGCGTCGTCGACGGAGCGCTTTGGACGCATGATGGGCGAGCAACGCTTGGGAGCCGCGTCATCCTTGCCGGCAGCGATCGAGCAGTTGAGACCAAATCCCATCATGGCTTGACCTCGATTGACGAACCCGCCGTACAGCGGCTTGCCGTACACGCCCGCAGCGATGGTGCTGGCCATTTCATGGAAGAAGGGTGGCTGTTGGTCGTAGTCGACGATACGGTACCGTCCTCTTTCATCCAGCAACCACTGGTCTTCCCACTTCATCTTTTCGATCGAATTCGAGAAGAGCGGAAATGAAGGACTTTCATCTGCGTTCGCATCCACAGCTCCTTGGGGACTATCGAAGAGGCCATGCGAGAACAAGGCCTTGCTGCACAGCAGCAGCGCGATGCAGGAAAGGGAAATGGCCACGATGCACTTCGTCACATCCGAGAAGCACCGGCTGTTGTTTCCAGTGCCGCGATGCGAGTTGCTATGATCATGTTCGCTGTTGCGTTTGCGACAGCAGAATGGGAGATAGCAAAGGCACCGACGCAGGCGGTAGGACAGCGTCGCGTGGTGATGCACTTGCTGCTGCGTTTGCGACTTGTCGTCCGAGTACACGTTGATGATCTTGTCTGTATGATCTGCTGGATCATGGGTGCTTGAGCCGCCGCCGTTGTTGCTGTTGGTGGCTGACCACCACGGAGACGATCTCCTGCCAGCCATGTTTGCGCTGTGTTCTGCAGACCGTGTCGTTCGGGCGGTGGACGAGTCGGAGGGACTGGACGAACGACCGAGACGTGCGGCTTCGAGAACAACATCCGAACCATCGAGCGTCCCGCGCGGTGGGTACGAAGGCGAAGGCAAGGCTGATGACAGCTGCTGCATCATGCTCGGCGAGGAGGCGGAGGATGATGTGCAGGTGGAAAGGGATGGTGAGATTTGATCCGAGCTCCCGCTCCCGCTCCCACTGCTGCTGCTCTGTGAAGTGCTCTGGCTGTATCGATTGGCGAGCGACGACGGCAAGGACGAAGACATGGAGGAACGATTTTGAAGACGATTTGGCGGCAAGCCGTTGATGGGGATGTAGTGCTCCTTGGGCGGTGCGTCTGCGTTGGACATGTGGTGATGTTGCGGGTACGAATCATGGCGACGTGAGCCATGCAAGAGAAATTTCGAGTCGTGCTCCGAAGGTCTTGTGTTGGATATGAGCGGCGTCCGCTCACCGTCCGCTGAAATCACGGAGCCGTCATCTGCAAGCCTCGATCTTCCGTTGTGTCCATAGTGCATGGCACCGTAGTTGGTTGGTTGGCCTGGTCGTTGCTGTGGCAAGCCATGGAAGGAGGGATAGGGTGAGGCCAGGCCGCTTTGCAGACGTGCTGCGAGTGCGGTCGCAGGATTGAATGTTGTTGGCGAGGTGAGGCAATGCGAATAGTCAAGTGAGAAAGTGGGATGAGCAACGATAGTTCGCATGTGAGTGTGTGTTTTGTGTGGGTCTGTTGGTTGTCCTGGCGACAAGAAGGGACGGAGGTATGGTAGAGCTACATGGAGAGAAATAAGCGATGCCGAACAGCCCGTTGCCCTCAGAGGCGTTGCTCAGTCCAATATGCGCGTAGAGTACCAGTACACTTGATACAGCACAGCAGTCTCATGGTTCATAGCTGGACGCTTGCAAGGAGGCCTCAACAACAACGCCATTCAGATCGGACAAGCTCACGGGCACCATGCATGCACGCAAACTCCAAAGTGCGAGCCGTCACCATGGCAACTCACCATTGGCAGTCCCTTCAATCCACCCCTTCGTATCCAACCGGCCGGTTCCAACAATCGATTTGCCACCCTCGGCGGCAGTGCCATCGCTTCCATTGCGGCTGCCTGTCTTGGGCTGCTTCATGTCGTTGCGTTGGTAACGGTACGATGTACTCGAAGCCTGGGTGCTACCTGCCATGTCTGGGAGCGTTGAGCGCTATGCTTGGAATGAATGAGTGCAGTTGGAGCAGGCAGCAGTGCTGGCGAGAAATGGATACGCGCAAAGTTGCCGAGATGGATCCAGTGATGTTGGTATTGTTATGAGCGTTGCGAGGTTGCGAGCCTTTCGGGATGGTTGCAACTGCCCAGACAGTCGCCTGAGATTGACCGCTGCTACGAGGATGGAACAGATTCGGCCTGGACAACGCACAAGTGCCAACGCTGTGCAGGCCGTTCGGCGAGGGTGGAGCCAAAGTGCCCGAGGACGAGATCGAAGAAGAAAGGTCGGAACGGTGCAAAGAGATGCAACGCCTGTGTGACGAAGAGAATCTTAGCGCAGAGCAACGGCCCCTCCCACGAAAGCGGAATCCGTGTGCGTTTTTCTGGCTTTGTGGCCGAGACTGTTCCTCACTCGGTCACTTCGACCTGAACCCGATCGCTCTTCTCGTTGGTCGGTGGTGTGGCCTGGTGACGATACTCTTTTGCGTGGATGCCTTGGTTCCTATTGCCAACGCCTCTCCGTGGATCTGCGTGTCTGCGTGCTGGTGCGTCTATCTCTATCGTCTCTGGAGAGGATCTGCGGACAAACAAGCACGCGTGAGCAGTGGGGGCCTCGTCGTCGCCACAGTCGCGGTTGGGGTTGTCTTTGCGGATCGTCTCTGGATGAGGAAGGCTGCAAGTGCCCAAAGCGAAAGGAATCCGGATAGGAACCGTTCTTCGCGGCACGAGTGCTGATTCCGGCAGCGCGGTTGCCGGGCGCAATGCGATGGTGTTGTTTGTCGTGGTTGACGTTCAAGTTGTCGACGTCGATGGTTGTTGCTCCGTGACGCAGGGGTTTGCGATGGAATGATAAACGTCACAATGGCGCAGATACTCGTGCTATCCTCGTGTTCGTAGAATGGATTCGTTCTCGGGTTCTTGGGCCCTCCCGTTCTCGTGTTCGTTGCGTTCGCTGCGTTCGTTGCGTTGGTTACGTTTCTTGTGTCGTCCGAATAGTCCTGCTTCCCAGCGTGCCGACGAAGTTTCGCAATTCCAGGAGAACGATGGATAATCGCGAAAGGTCCAAGATGAGCAGTTGGGCAGTGCGTGTGGCGCGAGCTCCGTGTATGGTGGTCTTGCTGATGGTCTTGTTGCTGTTGTTGCTGCTGCTGTAGTAGTACGAGGTGCTCGCCGCTACCTGCGCAGGGGGGCACTTGCAGAGTACTCGTGCAGTTATATCTGTACTCGTATAGTAGAGTGGTAGAGTGAGACGACAATGCAGGTGTGGGGAGGTATGGCATGTACTACTATGCCCGTCTCAGTTCTCACTTCCTCAGCCCGACCTGGCCTGGCCTTTGCTTGGTTGACGTCGTTGCTGTGTTGGATGAGTCAACGGTCGCAATGCTCATAAATGGGTCGCCTCCTCTTGCCAACTCGAACTCGCTTGTCGTGGCGCAGATGCCTCCACAAGTATGGAACGAGTATAATCTAATCGATGAGACAATGCCCACGGATACGATTAGAGTGGAGCGACGCCTTGGATGTTGGTGATGTTGGTGATGATGTTGATACCGTCAACAACCACGCCCTCCTCTGTCTTCTTCCAAGAGGCTTGCGTCCCCAACCAGCGTTGCTATCGGCTGTTGCTGTTGTTGTTGCCAACACTGCGCTGCGTGGGGGGAGATGCCTCCGTTCCCTCTTGTTGCGCGCGCTTGCGTTCTGGGATTTGAAAGAGGTTTCGCACCAGTGGACACAACGGTGGCAACGGCAGTCGCAAAGGAACGCAGAGAGGGAGAGAAAGATCGCAAGGGCGCAAAAGAGTCAGGTCCAAATGCAAGTGCAAGCACTCGTGGCTGTGCTGCGCGCTGGAGCCACGCAACGCCAACCACAGAGAGATGAACAAAGGACGTGGAATGCTACGCGGTGTGGATGGTCGTGACCACACACACACAGCACGCAGAGGACACGACAGTCCCGCAAAAGATCGCGTCTGCGTGAGAATTTCCCCCAAAAGGACTCTTTGAGTTCGGGATCTGAAGGAGCTCGCTGGTGTTGGGATTCCCGTAGACCGTACTACCTACTATGAGTAAATCGTGGGTGGAATGACAACCAAGGAAAGGAACAGACGAACGTGTCTGTTTGTTCCCTCTTCGCTCTCTCCCTCTCTCCTTGGGACGGGATCTTCAGTCGCAGACTTTCTGTCTCGACACAAATCGCCCACTTCTGATCTCCTTTCTGCACGGGTGTGTGCGTGTGGGTGCGTGTGCGTGAGGGTACGGGTAGTTTCACGCGTACGTGTGGCCAGCGATCCTCTCTTGGGTGTTCTCTTGCTTCTCGCCCTCTTGCTGTCTATCTCTCTTCACAACCTCGTCCACAAAAGAAGGGAACAGGTCTCTCGCTCTCTCGATGCACGCACAAACGGTGTTCCTCCTCTCTTTCCTCGCAAAGGCAACTGAGTAATTTCAAATGGAATTGCAACGAGCGAGGAGTGTCATGGAAGTGTACTTCGTACGCACCACGTCATACGTGGACTGCTCTCTGCGTGGGGCAGGTTTTCCCTCTGTTGTCGCCATCTGCTCTCCCCTCCGCCCAGCATCCTGGTCATCGTGCCTTCGCCTCCTTGGGCACGTCGTGCGTTGCACATGACACGTTGCGCATTCCACACAAAAAGACAGACACCAAGGGCACAAACGCAGCTGCTCACCAACGAAGCAATTGACAAAGGCCGGCTGTTCAACAGCGACTATCTTCGGCCATGACAGCGACATCAATCAATAAATACACGTGTCACAAATTTACCACAACTTGTTCTTCACATCAAGGAATGAGCAGCTGTCGGAAGTTCGGTTTGTCCTCCAATAGTTCGCTTTCTGGATTGATTCAAATCGAACCATTCGACTGATTTTTCAATCCATTGGAGTCATGAACGATCGTCAGTCGCTTCCAGTCACGAACTAGACGTCACAATCTGACAAACCTGTCCGTCGGCGTTGATGTGGTCAGTGTGGTTGTGGTGCGACACTGTTTCTGATTCTGATGCCGATTGCTGTCGTTCTGCGTATCATCCGATCCAACCAGGGGATCCACATCACCTGACACCACATCACATCGCATCGCATTGCATCGCATCGCGGTACGTAGGTCGAATAATACCATACAATCCTCCGTTGGACTACGAGCTACTCCACACTTGCAACAATACCACTTTACATGATGATTGTTGGATCGAGACGGATGCTGGGCATGATGGCAACTGTGTTGATGGCGCTGGCATTCCTTGCCGCCAACAGCGGCGTGCAAGCCTGGATGATGCCCCAGGCGCACTCCCACTACAAGCACACACAAACGCACCAGACGCGGTCAGCATCCTTGCTTGCTGTTGTGGACGATGCTGCATCAGACTCTGGAGTGGATTCACGATGGGCATGCGTCAGCCCACAGCTGCGCCGAACCTTCCTCACCGCATCCTGCGTCGGCCTTCTCGCAACGGCCTTGCCCCTGACTGCTTCCGCAGATGCAACGACACCCGCAGCCCCAACGTCCACGGTCTACATCACCGGCAAGGCCCCGCGGATTCCGGGCAAGAAGCCGCAAGCCAAGGACGATCTCAAGGGCACGCGCAAGGATCCGAGCTTTCTGCGGTCCATCGCCGAATGCAAGACCCAATGTCTGTCGACGGATACCTACGGCACGGGCAAAACCAAAGAGGACTGCCTCAGCGAATGTCAGGACGTTTGCTGCACGACCTACGAACAATGCACATTCGCCATCGTTCCCAGGCTTTAACATTGGTCACATGCATGGATGCGTGAACGGATTGGTGGATGGATGGGTGGTTGGATCGATGCAGGGAAATCAATCATGCATCGCAGCTGGAGAAGATTGCTGTGCGCTGCTATCGCACGGTTTTCATCGCTGGAGCAACTCTCTTCTCGGTATGAATTGAAACGATGAGCTACTCTATTCAACGAAGGAGGTCCGAGTACCCCATTGAGTTCGATACCACGCAAGTTCTACGAGCCAAGGGAAGAGAACGTGAGGAGACCGGATTACACTTGAAACAACACGCGAACGGCTAGGTACTCTACTTGCAACGCATTGCAGTGGTGGAACCAGCCGCGTTGCTACGATGCACACGGCGCAGTCAAGTCTTGCTTTGCGCAGGGTCATGCAAACGCTCCTTTCGAGAGATCTTCTCTCATTCTCATCCACAATCAATCAATCTATCAATCGGCAACTAATCGAGTGCATGGGATTCCTCTCTCGAATGGCATCCCTGCCCAGTGTTGCGAGTGACAACAGCACTCATAAACAACAGGAAATACGGCAGAACCCTCCCTTCGTTGCACTTGGATCGCACGCTGGCTTACGAGTAGCTATGTCTCGAAATTCCATTTCTTCATTCATTCCGTATTTGTTTTAGGATGCTGTGAAAGTTCTTGTAGTTTGATTGCGTCCACGCCTTCGCCAAACGTCATCAACATCACCAAAGTCGCTGCGCATCTGTTCGGAAGTGTGTGGTCTCCTTGGAGTCTTAGATCGTCACTTCCTTCTTCTCCACCAACGGCACGTATTCTGGGAAGTACATCTTGCCCCACACAAAACCGTCCAAATCCTCGGCATCCTTCGGGGATATCTTCGTGGCGAGGCCATCCCGCATGGCTTCCCGAATGACCTCGACGGCAATGCGGTGGCTCACTTTGCGGATGTTGGCCAGGGTGGGGAAGACCTTGCCGGCCTCCAATTCTTCCTGCGGCACGAACTCGGCCAACGCCTTGGCGGCGACGTACAGCATGCGGTCCGTGACGATCTTGGCGCCGGATATTGTGGCGCCCAGACCCAGTCCGGGGAACACGTACATGTTGTTGCATTGCGATGGGTAGTACGTCTTGTCGTCGCCTTCCAGTTGGACCGGATCGAATGGCGAGCCGGATGCAAAGATGCAGCGTCCCTCGGTCCATTCGAAGGCCTGTTCCGCCGTGCATTCTGCCTTCGTGGTTGGATTGGAGAGTGGGAAGATGATCGGGCGTTCCACGTTGCTTGCCATCTCGCGGATGAGCTTCTCGTTGAAGAGACCGCCAACAGCCGTGACACCCAGCAAGATGGTCGGCTTGTACTTCTTGACGACGTCGAGAAGCTGCATGCCACCATCTTCCTTGCGAGCGAATGGCTTCTGCTCGCTGCTGAATTCGTCCATTCGTTCCTCTCCCAACAAACTGCATAGAGTACGTCCATGTGCGAGGATAGTTGCATGGCAAGCGTTGATGTCCGCGTATTCATTCATTTGTCCATTGATTCGTTGAGTTGTTGCCAAAAGCAGAGGCTTGTTCAGAGATCGAGTCAAACAATACTGTGAGTCTGCATCCATTATGCAACAGTAACAACGGAAGCTCCACAAAGTGCGAGGATGTGTGACATGCGAACCAATTGAGTGCGCATGCTTCTTCCATTACGTTGCACACACACCAAAACGCATGTATCATACCCCATACGCCACACACCAATACATGCAGCAATGCGAGTACAACGAAAAAGTAACGACGCACCCTTGCTCATCCAAAATGAAGAATGAGTCCTTGGCCTGTTCTTCGGTGCAACCCTGTTCCATCATGGCGTTCTTGAGCACCTGCCCGATGCCGATACCAGCACTTCCAGCGCCGACGATGACGATGCGCTGATCACCCAGCTGGTTGACGTCCTCGCCCTTGGCACGGATGGCGCCCATGAGGCCGGCCAGAGCGGTGGCTCCGGTGCCCTGGATGTCATCGTTGAAGCACAGATGATCGTCACGGTACTTGTCGAGCAGCTTCTGTGCGACGGAGGAGTTGAAATCCTCGAACTGGACGAGGACGTTGGGCCATCGGTACCGCACGGCGTGCATAAATTCGTCGACGAGCTGGTAATACTTGCTGCCACGCAGCCGCTTCTTCTGCACGCCGAGGTAGAACTTGCCGTTGAGCAGCTCCTCGTTATCCGTGCCGACATCGAGCACAACAGGCAGCACGCGATGCGGGGCGATGCCGCCGGCGGCGCAGTATAGCGACAGCTTGCCGATGGGAATTCCCATGCCGTTGGCGCCGAGATCGCCCAGCCCGAGGATGCGCGAACCGTCCGTCACGACGATGACGTGCACATCCTTGTGGGGCCAGTTGTAGACCATGGCCGCCATGTGCCCGCGATCCTCCTCCGCGAAGTACATGCCGCGCGGACGGCGGAAGCGCGAGGCGAATTCCTGGCAGGCCTGTCCCACGGTGGGCGTGTAGATGAGCGGCGCCATCTCCTCGATGTGATCGACCAGGATGCGATGATACAGCGTTTCGTTGCGATCGTGCAGATCCTCCAGCATGGTGTTCTTGATGATGTTGGACTCCTGGCCGCGCAGCGTGCGCAGGAAGCGCTCTTTCTGCGTGTGGATGTTGTGGCCGCGGGCTGGCAGCAATCCGCGGAAGCGCAGGCGATCGCGCTCGCCCATTTTGAAGGCCGTGCCCTTGTTGAACAGTGGGTCCTGCAGGATGTCGGCACCTCTCACGGAGATCTGGATCGGCGACATGAAGGAACGTCGGCAGCCGGCCCATTCTCCTTCGGTCGGGATCTCTTCTGGTGCGAACAGACCGTCGTCGTCGTCATCGTCGTCGTCGCTGGGAGGATCCTGGGTCGAGAAGAAGCGAGCAAGCGATGATCCTGACAATCCCGCTCCTGCTGCGGCTGCTGTGCCTGACTGCATGCGCATTCTTTGCAGCATGGAGCTGCTGGTTCGCGTGGCTGCGTTCAGCATGGTGCGGGTCTCTTCAGTTGCAGACGATTGTTGGCAGGGTTGTGCTGTTGCTGCTTCTGTTGCTACTGCTATTGCTAGTGACGATGCTGGTGATACGCAAGTTGACTGAAGATACTGAGGTGAATGATCGATGGATGCTCAGCAATGATGGCCATAGTTATGACCACTTTGATGTCCAAAACAGAAGTTGTGAACAACGTGAGAACAAGGTGTCGACAAAAGTAAGCGTTTCTGTGACGTGCGCGTGCGTCACACAAATGACACGAATGCGGAAACAGGCCTAACTCGATAGTTGCAACGCTAGCCTACGTCTCTAGTATAGATAAACATCACAGTCCAGGAACATTCGAAGTTGGCGTCATCGCCATCACCGTCGTCGTCATCACCATTCCACTTTCTGGGAGCATCCAGACCAACAAATCAGAGAGCATCTTCACACAACTATATGGGGTGGCAAGGGTAGAATCACGAAATCGTTTGCAATAACGATCTCCATGAGAGAGTAATAGTCTATCACAGCACTCGTGCACACTTGTACGTACATCCATTCCATACCTTGTTCCTCTAATCCATCCTCTTCATTATGAAACAAGATGCTATGTCATGAAACACCAATCACAGCACAGTGTGGAACATCACAGGGGTGTTTTGTTGTGATGGGAGACAAGACTTTGGCATTCCATTCTGTTCGAGCGTACGCTACAGTCGAGAATAGAACATTCACTTTGTGGTTCAGAGAAGACACAACTAAACCCCATCACAGCGACACACAAGAAACGAAAGCAGAATCAACAACAGCCATCATCATCATCATCATCATCATCATCATCATCACCACCACCAAGCCAAACATCCAACAATGAAGTTCGCTCCCAATGTCGTTCTTGCTCTGTTCCTCATCATGGCATGGCTGGGCTGTGCCTTTGTGGCAGGTGGCCCCACCAAGAAGCCCTGGTCGATCATGGGTGGACATGCCAACAAAGCTGGCAGCAAAAACAATGGTGGCATACCAGGCTGTGCCTTTGCACCACACAATCTTCATGGCACCACAGGTGTGACCACAGCTGGTGCTGTAGCTGGTGCAGCAGGTGGCATTAGCCCAACGCCAAGTGCAGGGATGCGTCTTCCATCTGTGCGGGGCTTGTGGAAAGCCCCTTGCTCAGTCATTCTCTCGCGAAGCTTTGAGTTTGTGATGAAGGTGCTATTTGTTGCTGCCGTTGTTGCTGCCGTTGGTATCGTTGTTGGTGGCAGCTTGATTGAGAAGGGAGTGAAGCAGGCTGACAAGGCTTCAAAGCAGCGTCTCCAACAAGCTGACAAGGCTGTAGAGCAGCGTATTGACCAAGCTTCGGAGAACTTGCAGGGCATTGTGGACACTACTGCCTCAAACAAACGGACCCCAAAAATTGGCGATTATTGGCGATTATTGGCTACAGTTGGCTACAGATTTTGGATCAGTTTTTCCCAAACTCCGCCTTCGTTTTATAGACACTCAATCCAACATCTCTTCACATCTACGTAAACTTAAGAGCCAGGGCTATCCAGGCAAGTGTTAACATTATAATGTTGTTACTACCATCTCATCGATCTTTTTGTGTTTGTTGACCCCCTTGGTGTGGTTTTGCCTTCGGACGAAGGACGGACCGGGTTTTCATTGGCTACATTTGGCTACAAGTAGGATTCTACAGGGGTCTGGTAGGATCTGGCCTCTTGTTTCGAGAAATTCGACCCTCCATCTTTGAAGTCTCCGCGCTGAGCATTCTTTGGCTCAATCTGTACAATAGATATCATTTCAGAATACTCTCTCCGAGGCGGTCACAACTATATGATCTATATTATGTTTGAGTGCGATGGTATGGAGGTATGCTTGCGTTTAGTGCTCCCATGGAGGTCGGATTGATATTTGACCACTCGGATCCCCAATTTCGGTGGCAAGTTTGGTCAATTCTGGTTCCAACGCTTGCGTCATTATGACGTCATGGACGGTTGGGACACTTCTTTGGAACAACTCGACCATGAAAACACGCCAACCAGAAGCCAAAAAACGTCCGTGAATGATGGGGGTGCTTGATGGATGGCATCAGTGCTCACCGAGAAAGAGAGCAACAGCCACCAAACTTAAGGATGGTATATATAAACACTATTCGATACTATAACTTAAATATGAGTACAGGATGGCCCATACGAGCTGAGTGCGGAGAGTTGGACCACGGTTGATGCTGTTTCTGGCCTGTTTTCGTTCGGGACTTACGTAGAAAATGTACTAGATTCTACAGACCATTTTTCGTGATCCAAAAATCGCCAAAAATCGCCAATGGCGTTGGCTACAGCCGTTTGTTTGAGGCACTACATTTCTGACTTGCGGAAAGAGACGCAAAAAGGCCAACAAGGCCAGCACCAACAACACCAACAACACCATCGACCACAACAATGGCGACACCAACGAACCAACCATCTGAGCTCTTGGCAGCTGCACTCTACTGTGACACCCATACCATGCATGCCATGGTGGGCAAGAACAGAACGTAGCACACTCTCATACTCGTACATATAATATTATATAGCATAATATTTGCAGATGTGAATGCCATCCTCACTTCTTCTGGGCGGCCAACAGTTTACGTCGGGTGATCTTTTTCTCTTCCTCGATTCGTTCCCGTTCCGTCTGCAGAAGGTCGAACGCCGTCTTCTGCAGGTCGAACCATGCCGACCAGGCATCCATGTCCTTCTCTATGTCGGGTTCCTTGCTGATGAAGCACGGGATCTCATCGATGGCGCCCAGCACGAAACCGGCCGCGATCAGCAGCTCCTTGCCACCATCGTGCCGTCCGATATCCTGTTGAAATTGCTCGTGGGTGACCCGTATCCTACGGAACTGCACGTTCTCGGGGTGGGCCTGGATTTGCGAGAATAGCTGATACAACGCCAACAGGGCCGTGTACTGCGCGGGCTCGTCATCCTTGGTGGACTCTCGGATTCTCGCAATCTGCTGCTCGATTCCCGCCTTGCTGACGGAGATCTTGGACGCCCAGGCTCGTTCGGCAGCCTCGCGTTCCATGCGTTCCTTGCGCGCCACCTCGGCCTGCTGGTGCAGCTCCTCCTGCGCCTTGCGATCTTCTTCCTCCTGCTCCAACCGTTCCTTCTCCGAGCGTTCTCTTTCTTCTCTCTTTTCACGTTCCAGCTTCTCCTTGTCTTCGCGTTCCTGTTTTGCCTTTCGTTGCGCCTCCGCACGTTCGCGTTCGTCCTGCTCCTGCTGTTCCTTCGTGTACTTCTCCTGCAAGGACTGGATCATGGACGAGGCGGATGAGATCGTGGCATCGTGGCCAGCGCCACCATCCGAAGATGGCAACGTCGCTGACAATGCCTGAACCAGGTTGTAGTACAGCTGCAGGAAGTACTTGACCCTCACCTGCGTCCTTGCACCGTAGCGCGGATTCCCGGTGATCGGGTCCTTCTCCGCCAACCTCTTGGCAAACTTGTCGCGCTTGGGAAGTAGCTCGTCGATCAATTTCTGCTGCAATGCCGTGACTTCCGTGACGACGCCCTCCAACGTGGTGAAGATGGGCGTCGTAGAGTTGGGCGGTACCTCGGGATCGTTGGAATCGTCGATCTCTTCGATAACTATAGGCGGAGGTGGGGGTGGAGGTGTTGGTGGGGATGCCTTGCCCTCCCCTTCTGCTTCACCCTCCGCCTTGTCACCCTTGTCAGCGTTTGATGCTGATTTTTCTTCTTCTTCTTCTGGCGGAGGAGGAGGTGGTGGTGGCAGCACCTTCCTGGGACGTACGTACGGAAGCCTCCCAGAGGTCCCATCTACGTCCATCGCATCGGTTGCGATCGCCTGGTGGAAGATGTTCGCATCATGACGAATCTGGTTGTACCTCGTCCAAACATCGTCGATCGATGCTTCGGATTTCTTCAACTCTGCCATCGTTGGGTGTACGTATTGGGAGGGTGCGAGAAGGTGCTTTTGCGATCGTCGATCTGATTGCAATTGCGAGGAGGTGTGGAATGCGGCGAGGGGGTTGCTGCGGCTTGTCGGAGCGTGTGTTTTGTGAGATGATCGGCGTGTCATCTTTCGCTGACTCCGTGATTTGTGTGTTGATCGCGAAAAAGCGTTCTTCGTCGAGTTTCTTTGGGCTTCTGGAAACGCTTGACTAATACGATTAAGACCCGGTCGAGTGACGGGACCCACAGTCCGTCCTCTAGTTTATGAATGTGTGAGTGATTTGGTCGAAAGCCCCGTATAGTATGTTGCCGGCACCCCAGCACCGACTGCAGGTCCCGTCACTCAAGTGGGTCGTATGGTATGGTATGGTATGGTTCTGAGAGTAGTTCATGGCTGAATTGATTTCAGTTCGATCATGCCTACTGTTTGAATATTTATCCTATCATCTATTTGTAGAGAGTATACATGGTTATTCTTCCGAGGACTCTGCTCTGCATCTTCTTCTTGCGTTTCAGGTGTTTCGTGGCGGTTTTGCGCTGTGCGCGTTGTTCGTATAATATCATATTTGTGGCTCTTCTGGCGACTCTTCTGATGTCGAAGTGCAAACAGATCGGTTGGAGGTGCGATGTTTTTTAGTAGGGGCGAGATGCGCGCATGTTCGCGGTGGTGCCAATGTTGTTTTCCTCGTCGCCGTTGGTGTCGCCGTTGGTGTCGCTGCTGTCTCCGTCCTTGTTGGTTTGCGATTGGCTACGGTTTCCACTTGAACACTTCTCCTTCAGCGCGTCATACATCTTGGAGGGATTCTTGGGACCAAAGCAGATCACGAGCGTGTTGAACACGATGAAGGCACCGATGGTTGCTTGGATGACGGCGATGAGCAAGATGAGGCCGAACTTCTGGAAGAACGTGATGACCGTGAAGTTCATTACTGCTGCCGATGCGATCGTGGTGAAGCCTGCTGCCAAGATGGATGGCCCCATGTGGAGTATTGCGAACTTGGTGCGCTCTTCGCGGTGCACATCACCCTCCATCGTGGTGTAGGCATGTGCGAAGTGAAGGACAAAGTCGCAAGAGATTCCGATCAGAATGGCGAAGCAGATGGACTCAAGGAAGCCCAGTGTCCAGCCGAGGGAGACCAGCGAAGCGGTGACGGAGGTGAGAACGTAAGCCACGGTCGTTGTCGAGAAGAGAGTTAGGAGCAAGGAGCGGGATGTGGCCAGCAACATGATCGTGGCAGCACCAAGAGCAATACCGGCAGATCCATATGCTGTCTTGAGCATTTGTCTGTTGGAGTGTTCGTGGGTGTATATATGCAAGTGGGTAGGTGTACATACATGTATTGCATGTGTGAGGAGTGAGTGAGTGAGTGAGTGTATGAGCGACGAAGTCGTTGGAAGTCATTGAATTGTGCCAAATCAAGCATATGTGGAGCGCAATAGAATGACGAACTGACGATCGCGGACTTACCCGTTGGTGTCATACCACCAAAAATCGGCAGACGAGAAGAATGCTTTGTCGGTCCCTTCTGATGCGTGTTCCTTGTTCTGTTCTTTCATCCAGTCGTCGATGAGCTTCCACTCGTCATCGAGCTTGTCGTAGTGATCATCGTAGCGCACGCGAGAATTGAATGGAATCAAGAAGATCGTGACACGGCCATTTCTCGACATAACATTCAAGTCCTCCACTTCCCTGGCCCATGCGGTCATGCATCCATGGAAGCTGTCGGATGGCATCGGGAGCTTGTCAGCTCCAGCGCAGTTGTCTTGGTAGATCTGACTTGGTGAGGCCGCAGATGACTCGTCAACGAGCCACTGGTTCAACCCAGAAAACGAGCAGGTGTAGTTGGACCCGATGGGGTCAGCGAAGTCTTGGGCGAAGGTACTGCTGCAGATGTCGAGAAGGTGCTGCTGGCTCTCTTGGGTGGCAGGGTCGAACGACTCGTCAAGGACGACTTGTGTCCATTCGTCCGGGTTGTCTGAGGTTGTTGTATCATGTGGATGCGGATCAGTTTGAACGAAAGTCGATGTTGGATCAAAGTGATTCGGAATGAACGGAGGGCGTGAGTTGAAAGAGCATCCAATGGTTATCGAATGGATAGAGAAGCGCTGGCCAGGATCTCTTCGCACGAAGTCACGAGGTTCACTTACCGTGGTTGCCGGTGTCTGCGGGCTTGACACCCCAAATGATGTAAGCGACGCTGCCTTCTGCCCTATCGAGCTGATCGTACAGAAGCTTCTGTCTCCAGACGTACGCCTGCTCAAACTCGACGTCATCCCCCAGAACGCGGACATCCGAAGAGGTTGGGAGGTCTAGCTTTGCTGCAAAGATGGCGGTCACCACAAGCGCAACCATGGAGAGCACGAAGATTGGCCACTTTCCGCGCTTCAGGATGTAGAATAGCCCCAGCAGGGCCCGTCGAATAAGGGATATGTTTTCATCTTCATCTTCGCCATTGCCAACAGCATCGTTGTTGGAATCGTGAAGCCGATCGCCGTTGCGCTTTGCCCCGTCCTCACGTTGCGAGGAGGTCACTGAGCCCGCTTCGCTGTCGTTGTCCCCACCGTTCTTGCGGCAGCACAGGTTGCACCAGTGATCAAAGTGAATGCAGCAACTGACCTGATCGCCCTTCTCTTGGATAGCGATGTCATACATGCAGAGGGCTGGGAAAACCAGCAGCACGTTGAGAAAGTAATCGAGGAGGACGAGGAGACCGCAGAAGATCGCGAACATCTTGACTGGTGCGACAGGGCAGATGGCGGTGGCGAAGAAAGCGACTGCGGTGGTGATCGTGGTGAGGAACATCGCAGACGCGGCATCTGGTAGCGCCATAGCCGCAATGTCTTCGGTGGATGAATTGGGGTGATCCAGGCGGGCATTCTTCCACTTGTCCATGGCAACGAAGACCTGTGTGCGTGCGTGCGTGTGTTCCATTTATACGCGTTGAGAGTATTGTTGCGTGGCATGCAAATATGGCACGACGGCATGTCGGTATGGTGATGGTGTGGATAGATTCAATGGCGGTAGAGCGGCGACATGAAATGAACAGAACAGCATATGCGATTGGTTAGATACAAAATTGCGTGAGCTATCAGTGCATATGCAATCTCTTGGCTCCTTCATCGTGCGTCCATGACACGAGTATGAGGCCATGTGGTACTTACGTCGTCAGCACCAAGTCCGAAGATGACGAACATGCCGAGGAAATTCAAGAATGGGAAGAACTCCAGCCCAAGGATCAGGCTGTAGACGAAGAAGGACAGTGGGAAGCTGAGGATGATCTGCACCAGGCCAATCAATGTGATAAAGGGGCTGCGGGTGTGGACCATGATGGCGATGGCGACGATCACAGCCGATGCCATGGCCAAGGCCATATCGGATGTCAGCGCGCCATCAGCGTAAAGGTCGACAAAATCTTCCTCCTGGGTGTCGTACACCCCAGTCACGCCGCCACTACCGTCGGCGTACTTGTCCACATCGTCGAACATGTCCTCGAGAGTGTCATCGTCGCTATAGGTGGCAAAGATGGAGGAGGTGTAAGACACCACGCCAGTCTCGTCGTAGTCGAAGTTCACCATGGCGGAGGAGAAATGGTCAGGGCAAGATGCGGGGATGGTCTTGGTTTCTGGGTCGTAGTCGGTATCGAAGTCGGTGACGCAGGTGATCCATTCTTGCTTCGTCTTGGCCTCGTATGGCCCCCATGCATCTCGAAGGGCTGCGCAGGACATGGACAGACCGTCGTCGGAGGTCAAGGCGAGTCGGGCGTAGAGCACGATGGACAAGGGTGGGAGACATCCTTCATCGCATCCAAAGCAGTGGCCTTTCTCCTCCAAAATGCGCTGGGTGTCCTCCTCAGCGACGCAAAGTTCGTAGATGATATCTGCATCAAGGGCTGACTTGGAGCTCTTGACCTCCCAGATGGGCCAGAGGCGGGATGAGTTGGTCATCGATTCCGAATTGTACCATCCGAAGTCGCAGCCTGGCATGAGATGGCTTTTCTCCTCGAGGCGACGGCGAAGCTCGCTTGTCATGGTGAAGGGCATCGTGCGAGTGCGGTGGTTGCCATGTCTGAGAGCGTTGCTACCAACGCTGGTGGAAGCCTGCGAGAGGAAGGATGAAATCGGAGTTGAGCCAAAGGATGATGCCAGTCGACGGTTATTGTCATCTCCGGTGTTGGTCCTCTTGCTGTTGTCGTTACTGTCATCGTCGCTGTCGTCACCATCATATCCTGGCTGGACATTGTTGATGAGATCGCTCCATGCCGCCTCTCCTTCGTTGTAGATGTACTCTCGGTTCATCTCGACGAGCAGCACTTGCGCAGTGCGATCAGCGATCGTGGTTCCACGCGATTGCCATCCACCAGTGTCAGCGCCGACGCTGAACTCGCCGGCGACCATGCCAACGACGGAGAGCACCAGAGAAGTGGCGAGAGCCCCGAGAAGGTACCTTCGCGGATTGCGAGCGACTCGTCGTGCCACACGTTGCCAGATCTTCTCGTTGTTGTTGTTGTCGTCGTTCTTGTTCTTGTTGCTGTTGTCGTCATCCTCTTCGTAAGGCATTTCTTCGTTGGAAACGACGGGAGGATCAGCCTCGACTTCGATACCTTGGATCATGATAGTGGAACGTCTTGGTTGTCTCCTGGAGTTGGATGTTCAACCACGTTGTTTAGAAATTGTATAGTGCAGTGTAGTGCTGTGTAGTGTATTTGATGTAATGTGATACTTGTTTGTTTTCTTTCTGTTGGTGAGTTTGTTTGTCCGAAGTATTTTGCAATGAAATCACTATGGATATGATAGATCTCTTGGTGGAACGGTATCGCAGTTGGCTTTGTTTTTTGGGGTCTGTGTTCAACTTTGGAGCTTGGGCGTTTTTGTGAGATCCGAATGTGATGATCCTCTCTTCAGACATAGTACGACTACGAGTGTGAGCATGAATGAGCACGAGCACGAGTGCTCGTGGGTTTGATGGCAAGTGTAATACTTGCGTTGAGCATGACGATTAGGTTTGGCACAACTGTGATGCACGACGCACGACGCACGACGCACGACGCAGGCCCGTACACATTCGGTTGTTTTCATGTTTGATCTCTGGACAGGTCTTTCTCACTCAGCAAGACTCCATGATCCCGAGATGGATCTTCCATCCGCCTCCTGGTTCCAGCACGATCCACAATCCATGATCGAGGGACTCAGATGGTCTCTCTTCCCTTCTCAAAAGATCACATGAGAAGGATCATGGAGAGGTGCGCAGATTTGCAACGATCTGGCCGTGCATGGATTGAGGTAGCGAATGCATGATATCTCCAGGGCTACCGCCTTCGTCGTTGCTATCGCCATCGTTGCCGTCTTCTCCCAAGCGGTGTGCCTGGTTCGAAAAGAGCGCAATTGAAAGCGACGAGAATGCCAGTTGGAACAAGAAATCAAGGAATGAACTCTGTGGAATGTTCCTTGGACTATCGCTCACGACTTGATCACCAAAACGCAAGCAACAGATGAACATGGACGATTTCGATGAACGCAAGTTGCTTCACATTTTTGAGTCGAAAGCGAACTGTTGACAAAAATCAACGAAGGCATCAACATTCCTGCCCACTCCGACTTCAACATCGCCAACTATTTCTTGCTGCCATCTCATCCACGTTTGTGTACATGGGCATGTGCGGTATGCAGTGCGTTGCGCCGTTTTGTGCCGATTGCGCATCACATACACGACGTTGGAGACTGGTCAGCAATCCACCGGCATTCCGACATCCAAGGCGGAACCTACAGGTATCGTCTCGGAGATCTGCCGATCTTGGAGGCGGCAAGCTAGGACCTACATAGAGACAAATCCTTGTGAAATTCGTGGGTACAGGAGTGTGCGGGGGCAGCCGTTGTACAAGATTTAGTTGCTGGTATTCGTGTGAAAGTGACAACGTGTGTGACCATCACGAGAGCGCATTCAGACTTGTACTTGTACTTGTGCTCGCGTCTGCTTCATACCAACACAACTCAACAGCGACGCCCGCATGATTGACGGCGATGGAGTCCCTGTTGAGCCACAGTGTGATGTATGAAGGACGACCATGAGATTCTTCGATCAGGTTCTGATGCTATACATGACTAAAAGTAGAGACATGTCGTGTGACATGCAACGCGACGTCGTCGTGAGATAATATTCGCTAAATATAATCCGCCGCAACCCCCAAATCCATCAGCAACAAAAAGCAAAGATCTGCGACAAATGGCGAAGTCGTCACAAGCACTTTGCAACGAGCCCCTTTTCGACGATTCGCGAAGGCGCACAATTGTACTCGCAGCTCGCAAAACAGCATCAGCATAAAACGTAAGCTGCACATTCGGATAGAGCAGCAAAAGACACTGAAAATCCACCATGGTGGCCCACAGTAACCGACCGGCTCTGTTGTGGGCGCGCAAAGCAACAGCCTGGACCCTTGGGGCCCTACTTGCTGTCACATCTGTCAGCGCTGGAAATCCGTTCTCGTCCAACGTGGTCGCATTGACGCATGAAAACTGGAGAAAGGAGGTGGTCGAGTCACCCCATGCGGTGTTTGTGAACATCTGTCGACAAGGATGAGGATACTGCCAGCGTCTCACTCCTGAGTGGGAACAGCTGGCAAAGGCTGCCAAGGGGATCGTCAAGATCGCCTATTGGGACACGGAGGGGAACCGCAGCCGTCCTCCACCGCGTTTGTTGGGGGAAATCCAGGGAACGCCCACCATCCGTCTCTTCAAGCCCAAGAAGAAGCAGCGCAAGCCTGAGAGCAACTCGGACAAGACCGTTGTGGACTACAACTTCGAGCGCAAGGCAAAAGACATGAAGCAGTTCATCGAGAATGAGATGACGAACTACAGCCAGCGCATCACATTTGGTCAGTCCGACCTGGACAAGGCCATTGCCAAGGCGAAGAAGTTCGGTTTGCCACTGGCCATCCTGTTCACCAGCAAGCCACGGACGGCGCCCATGACGAAATTTCTTTCAACCGAGTTCCGTCGTCGCATCCTAATTGCGGAAGTGCCACCAACGAAGAACAACCAAGAGATCATGAAACAGTTCGGCATCTCACAATCGTCCAAAGATGGGTTGCCGCTGTTGATTGTGATCCCACCGGGCGAACTTGTGGATCTTGTCAACACCAACGATGCTTTTGTCCGCTACGACGGCGCAGAATTCACAAAGCGGAAGCTCCACAGCTTCTTGTCCCAACACGCGCTGTCGTCTCCAGTTTACAACGCCAAGGAGGTTCCAATGGCAAGTGAGAGCGGCAGCGAAGATCAAACTACAACTTCTACCAAAACTTCAACACAGCAATCTCAAGCCTCCCCCAAGCATGTCGAATTGTAGCCTTGAGAACATGGGATGTGGATGGTGGAGTGGAATATTCTATGCAATTATACATTCACCGGACACATTGCCAGACCTGACTCTCCTCCACTCCACTGTATTCAACTCTACATGTGGTACACTACTCGAAGTAAACTCCTGTCGCAACACCGCGCCTTTGCTTGCTTGGCTAAGGCATGTACACATCGCCATCTGCAACTGCGGCATGGCAAACGTGACGTTTTGAATGACGGATCGAACGAAGTCTCGACGCACTTCGACCCTGATGGAAAACGGAACATGCAAAGTTAACACAGTTGCGAGTCCAGAGGCGAGGGGAATAGATAGAGGTATCTAGAGAGTAGAGTACGAGCAGACCAGTTTGCCGACGATGACATACAATGAGTGAGAGTACATGATGACCTATTCCGCAAGCGGAGGAGAGACTGCCGTCAACAAGGAAACGCCTCCGACCTTTGAGATTGTTCTGTCGACTTGCTGCCGCACCAGGAGAGTATCGTGGAGCACTTTCATCGACAGCGCTCGACGTGCCCGAATGTATGTATTACACGTTGTACGCGTATGGTACGTACTCGCACGAAGTAGTTGGTAAGTGCTCTTGGCTCCGTTGGATGCACATGCAAATCAGCACTTCAAAAGGGCTGGTTCGTGAATTTCCTCTCTCTTATTCTGTTCTACTCTATTCTAATATTATATAGTAGTATTCTAGCTGCATGACTCCACTCCATGCACATATTATATCTCTGCTGAAGAGTCTATTCTCCTCTACTTGGTTCTCCACCAGTCCAGTGTGTCAACGTCGACCGTCACATCATCTGATCCTTCTTTTTCATGGTCCTGCAGCTGCTGTTGAAGCATCATCGTGGCCACCGTCCTGCCGTAGATCCCATGATATAGCAGGCCACGGCTGCTCAAGCCTGTCAGTATCCATGCATTATTGTGGATTGGCGTGTCCAGCTTGCCAGCAATCGGCAGGCGTCCGAAATTGCCGCGGTTGCTCTGCACTCGTTTCGCACCTGTGATCTTGCTGACCTTGCTGCTATCCCACACTTCCTTCGCGAAGGAATAGGATCGGTCCTTCAACTCGGCCACGACTTGTTCTGCATCCAGCGCCTTGGTCTTAAATTCGTGCGTCGCTCCAAGCGACATGCGCCCAGGCGTTGGTAACGGAGAGAGGTACTTCCCACAAAGCATGGCTGGCATTCGGCTGCCAGCTCCCATGCTACTTCCGATTGCTGGCGCCGCACCTTCGTCCACTTGCTCATGAGGAACAAGCTCGATGGATTGGCCTCGGACCAGCGTGATCGGAAATGGGTTCGTGACTTCACCATCTGTTGCGTCTTGTGTGCCGGCGATGGAAGAGAGGACGGCGTCTTCGAAAAGGCCAGATCCGGCGGAGAACGCGACAGCATCGAAATCCTTCAGCTGCGGGTACCATTCCTGCGCTTCTTTGGTCTTCTGTTCCGTTTGTGCATCTTGCACCCACTTGATCGACCCTGCGCTCATGGAGCAGCAGGTCTTGTACAAGCTCTTCAGGTAGGATGGGACGTGAATGACTCTGCAGCCGGAGTGCATCCTCAATCCGCCGAGTATGGACGATTCCTTGCGGAACGTTTCGCCGTACATGGGCAGTTCGATCAGATCATCACGGCCGAGCCACTCGCAAATGTGCGGTAGTCGTGTTGCGGTTGATTGCAACTGCCCCACGTGCTTGTCCGTTGTTGCAACGCGGTAGATTTCGTCCAACAGCACCACCTTGTTGGGGCCGTGATCATCGTCAAGGTCCAAGTGCTTGCGGGCTTCATCAACCATAGCATTGGTGCATTTCAAACTTTCCATCCCGAGGAAGACCAACTTGCCGCGTGGGCTCAGCGGGTGCAGCAATCTGAAGAGCGAAGCGAGGTGCATGATACGAATTCGAATGGAAGCACGAAAAGCGTTAGATTGATGTGAGCGTCAACGATTTGGACATTCAACACTCTGTGATGTGCGCATACTTGCATGCACAGTGATGGCCAATAGACGAGGTTGCTCTTTGGGGCGGTTGTCATCGTTATCATTAATGTTGTACGGGTTGCGGAGCAGTCTCAGAGATCTTGGTGGTAATGTATGTCGTCATAAGCTGGGGCTTGATGAGGAGTAGCAAACATTTTTCTTTCGTCACCGACTTGCTCGCAACCTGACACTTGTACCAAACCAACTATGTGTAAGAATAGGAGGAAGTTCATTTGCGCTGTTGTCCAACTTGAACAGACGCCTCGAATGGACTTACCCTCCAGCCACAGCCGATGCACCACCGCAACCAACTGCGGACTTGTCAAAGATGGTAATGTCAATGTTCGGCTGCTTTTGAAGCAGGTGGAACGTGATGGACAGTCCAGCCAGACCACCTCCAACAACAGCAACCCTTTTTGGCAATGCATCTTCGGCATGCTCATCAACATCGTCATCGTTGTTGTTGCTTTTGGCTGATAGAGAAGACGCTCCAGCAGTTGCAACGAAAGCAGAGCACTTACGAGCGATGGGCTTCAGCTGCTGCTGTTGCAATTGATTTCTCAGCGAGCGCGTTTGCGCATGATGAAATTCAAAAGCAAAGCTCCGTGTGCATAGTGTCGCGATGATCATGATGACATTGAACGCTGAAGGCACAGCCAAGGCAGAGCCAGAGACCAGATGCTGAGCACGGTGAACCATCACGTGACGAGTAACGTAGGATTTGGCGGCATTCAGGCCTCGTTGCTCTTGGGCCCACCGTTTGGATGTGGTAGTCAACGATGTTGTGAACGCTTCATCAGATGGTTCCAATCTCCATGGCACGGCGTGGGCACGTGTAATCAACGCAGATCCATCCTCGGAGATCTGATCCTTTTTTATTGTGTCCAGAGAGCTGATGTGGGCCGTGTTTTGGCGGGTAACGAAGAAAGCTGTTGATGGAAGATCATCTTGATGGCTCGTTCACCACAAATCAAAATTAGTTTCTGGTTTGTGGTTGGATCTTGTCGTTCGTCCTTCAACCGGAAAATGATGTTGTACGATCGGATTAGTCCATTGGAATGGTATACGTAGACTAAGTTAGGTTACATCGACACCACAACGTTTTGTTTGCAGCCTGGACCAGCTGTTCCGGCAATCCGACAGTGGCAACGTATGATAGCTGAGTAATACAGCCTCATGTATTTGAAAATCTCAGCACAGCAATGATTTCCAGGCTGTACCGTATTGTCGAGTATTCCAGTGCATCCATTTTATGCCGACCGCTGTATCTCGTCCAAAATTGAGCGTCGATTCTTATTGATGATCCCCCCCTCTCTAGGTCAGCGGTGATTGCTGGTGGCAACTTTATCGCCATCTTCGCCACCGTCGCTGCCTTCGCTTGACGACGACATGTCTTGCATCGCATCCTGCTCATCCTGCAATTGCCGCAGCGCTTCGTCACCAGCATCTGCCATGATGGTGCCAATGAACTGCAGCGCGAACCCCCACGCATCTGCAACATCGTAGGCCATGCCGCGCGCCATGTAGGCCATCTGATCCATCATGTAGGTCTGCAGTGTCCACACGAAGCATTCCGCGACAGCAGAGTAATGCTCTCGCTTGACACCGTACGATACGGAGTGCCGACGTCCCAATTCCTGCAGGACCGGGATCAGGCGGTCCGTTCCGCTGTCCTTGGTTTTGCTTGTGCGTTTTGGGCTCGTGCTTTTGTTCCCGCCATTCCCAGTTCCGTGCGTTCGTTCCTCGCTGCGTTGGGCGCTGGATCCATCTCCTGTTGCCCCTGTGGCGCGTGTTGCATCTGTAGCAGCATGCGTATCTTGACATTCAGAATCCCAGTTGCTGTACGATGAAACATGGCTCTGGTAGGTCCAGAAGCTTCCACCTTCGTCGTCTCCATTGTCATTGCTGCTGCTGTTGGCAAAGCAAGCGATGGATGCCTCGCTGCGTTGCTTATCTTCTTTCATGCCGTCTCCACTACAGTCTGAATCTGACCTCGTTCTTATGGATTGCGTGCTCAAGTCGTGATTTCTACTATCGCCCAGATCAATGTCAAGTGCATCGTCGCCGATCTCATCCAGGCAACGAACGGCAAAGGAGATGGCCTGAAAGATCTTCTTGAGTTGCTGTTTCATACTGGCGGGGAACAGCTCTCTGACGGACGGGTGCTGAGAGAACAAACGATCGTAAAAGATCTCGATGGCCTTCATGTCGCGCAGACCGTAGTTGACGGATCGCCACGTGATGTGCAGGATGTACCTACGTCTCTCAAACAGGCTTGCGCTGCTGCTGGGTTGGCGAAGATCCTTGCGACATTGATTGTCAACACTGACGTCGTTCTGGTCATTGTCAGCCTGGTCATCTGTTGGGGAAGACTCATCGTATGTGCTGGTGCCGCTGTGTGTAGTCAATGTCGAGTATATTGATCTCAATTGGGTTGCTACTGGAGTCTCGTCATTGCCGACATCGCCATTGCTATGAGTAGCAGCAGCCGCAGCGGCGGCGACACCAGCGTGGCTGTCCAGACCCTTATCTCCATTGACATTGCCATCCACGGCGGTTCCCGGCGACTTGGTGGCTGCCATCAATGTTGGTCTTTGGGAATCTGCATGAAGTCGATCTGTGGGGGCATCGACTTGTGCGGCAGAACTGCTTTGGCCATCGCTCGCATGCAAAGCGGTTGTTCTGGACGTTTCCGAGACACTCACTCCGGTCTTCTTGATCCTGTTGGTTTGTGCCGACGAAGTGAACGCGGTGCTGTTGCCTGGCTTCTTGGCAGGCAGCATTGTACGAGCATGATCAAAGGCCGGTGACGACTCCAGATGCGATGGTACGATCATGTTGGGGCTTGTGGATGCTGATGAAGTTGGCTTCTCACTTCTGGTGCGAGACTCGTTGTTGTGGACGCGGTCGGAGGTACAGCTACGGCCAGGGTTACGGGTGTGGCGAAGGGTGATGGATTGTGAGGGTGTGTTGTATGGTATGGTCCGAGTATTGTGCAGTGCTGTTGGTCCTCGTGGTTGTGATGCTGTTGTTGCTGTTGTTCTTGTTGTGTTTCTCTGTGATCGATGTATAGTACTGTGGTGCTCCTGGTTGCTCCTTCTCCTCTGTTTGTGTTTCTCTTGTTTGCGTTTCTCTCCTGTTGTGTTGCTGGTAGCAAGCCTTCGGCCAGCGCCTCCTCTGCGGGCATGGAGCAGCTTGTTTGTAGTCGTACGGCGGGAGCATGGACGCGCCCTCTCTGCCCTGCAATCATCCTTGTTGGTACACGGCTTCAAAACCGCTCTCTGCAGACGCGCATGGTTCACATTGGAATTCTGGCCAGCGCTCTCTGGGGCGGCTCTTTCGACGCAGTTCTGAATTCGCTTCTCCTTCGGCATTGATGGCAGGGGTGCGTTGTCTTGTCGTTGGTACTTTCCATGGCCAGTTGGTGGGAGCGAACAGACACAACGGTTCGCAACCATGGGTGGTTGGAGAGGACATTCTGACATGCACCATTTATCGTGACGAGTTCTGTTCGGATTGGTACGGGTACTCCAATGTACCCAGAGAAGTGTCAATCGCATCACGCGAACGCATGGGTTCCAACCGATGGAGGGGAGAACAATCTCATGATTCCTTGTCCCCATCCCCAAAGAAACATCGCTTCTCTGGATCGCGTTTGGAACCAACAATCTGTTCCACTTCGGTGTTATGCCCACCCAGTTCGCACTTCGGTTCATTCACTGGAGAATGGATCGGCCAGAAACTACTTGTGTCATCCCACAGAACCCGGAAGCACTTGGACCAGAAACAAGACGAACACACGGCTGCGACAACAATCAAGAGACAGCACAAACGCCATCCATGTCGCCTCCAAAAGATCGGTTGCCGGATACACGCACCAACAAGGGAGGGACATCGTCTTTACCACGCTTCCCAAGGCATTGGTGGGGCCAAACCATCACGTTCAGCGAGGCTGCCGAGAACATGTCGTTTTGATCCACCACCGCCACCACCACCAATGTCGCCGCGGTCTCCCAACCTGTTGTGAATTGATTGCTGAATTTGTGGATTCATGACAACGATTGTGAGTACTATACATCAATACGCTACGCAATACGAGCTGCCTGTGGACGATGGATGTGTGTGAAAGGTTAGCAATTATTCTCCAATGGTGGCGGCTGTCGAGCAAGCGCGAGTACTGATGGACCATGGGACCACACACACTCGTTGGACGCAGCAGAGGATCAATCTTGACCATGCGAGTAGATCCATCATCTCATGGAATGGGTTCGCCGATCTCACCCTCGCCGTTCCAATCCTTGCCAACTCTGCGCGAGCTAAACAGCGGCAGCCGGTTCCTCATGTGGATACGGTCGATCTGCCACATCAGGTCTTCCGGGAGCGGGTCGGACTTGGTGAAGAAGTTCAGCGACTCTTGCAGCTGCGCTGGATTCGTGTGTCCCACCAGTGTTGTCGTGATCAGATCGCGCTGCCTGCACCAACGCAAGCTCAGCTCTGTCAGGGACATGCCGCTCGCCTTGGCAAGTCTGTTGTATTCGATTATGGCTTCCTGTGCGGCCTCTGTGCGGTATCTGTACAGTGTGCCTCCCCAGCCTGTGGCGTAGATGGCGACGTGTGGATTGGTTTCAATGTGTGAGTATGGTGCATGTGTGGGAATAAGACGTGATATTACATGGCGTTGTTGGACAACGATTATGCATACGAGAACAATCATGGAAGGCTCATCATCCTTTCGTCGATACGAGCACACTGCGGAATGCACATCTTGCCACTTGCAACAGCAGCAGCAGTAGTAGCCACACCAGCGCACACAATCAAAACTAGAGAAGAAACAACACAGGCTTACCTCTCGTGTCCATTCTTCCTCTTGGGTTTTGCAAAGCCTGCATGGCCTGATCACGGTTGGGATTGTCCAAAGCAGCCGGCACGTCCATGTACTTGCCCGTCAGCATGCCACCGGCGAGAGCATTGTACGACATGAAGCCAACGTTCTCGTTGAAAGGCGAAGCTGCTTCGGCAACACCATTCTCTTCGCTCTTGCGGTCCAGGATGCTGAAGTCACCTTGCATCGTGCACGGTGGTGTTGTCCCAAGGAATTTTGCTGTGCGCGTGCATGCCGTCAGACCGTACGCGTTGTCATTGCAGAGTCCCCATCCTCGGATCTTGCCCTTTTGGACCAGATCCTCCATCGCGACGCAAAGATCTTCGAAGGATGTCGCTCCGCCCATGCCCCTCCAGTACGGCGAGGCGTCGGCATCGATATTATACTTCAACGATTGTCCCCAATTGCTCTGCGGGGAGTAGTGCTGCGGCCAGTGCAGCAGGTACACATCGATGTAGTCGGTTTGCAACCGCTTCAGCGACGCGTCGCAGTCGTTGCGGATGTTCTTGGGCGTCACATTGCGCCCGCCCGTGATCTTGGTGGCGATCACGACGTCCTCTCGCCTGACCTTGCGATCCTTCATCCATTCGCCGATGGCGAGTTCCGAGTCGCCCTCTCTGGCCGTCGCGCCGTTGCTGGGAATGGGGTACTGCTCGGCTGTGTCGATCAGATTGACGCCGCCCTTCAGGATGGCATCATCCATGAATTTGAAGCACGTCTCCTTCGAAGGCGCGTTGAAGTCGGAGGACACCCATCGCTGCGTGCCGAGTCCAAGCTCGCTGACGAAGATGTCGGATCCTCCCAGGCGGCGTCGCTTCATGCCCTTCACGACCTTGCCGATCTGGTTGGTTGGGCCTTTGCTGGACTTGGGCAGTGAAGCTGCCTTGGCTGCGTTGCTCTTGTCATTGCCGTCGCCAAACAGCGAGTTGAGGCCCAGCCAACCACCGCCAGCGCCACCGGCTTGCAGCACAGTACGACGGTCGGCTTCGCCCTTCGATGATGAGAGAGCCATCGTGGTATGCCCGTCGAAAATCGTGTCGGCGCCGACGGATGCCGGCGCTCCTACTCGAGGGCGATGCTGGCATGATGGGACGAAGGCAGAAACGAGAACAGCGGGACCATCTCTGGCAACACTGCCGCCTGCCACGATCAGCAGTGACGACAACGTCAGCAACGGCGAGGCAGCAATCATCCAAGCTGATGGAATCATCTTGATGGCTTCGGTTGATGGATTCGAGCTACTTGATGTATGTAACAGATGTATGTAACAGATGGATGGAAGGATGAATGGATGGCAGAATCTGGATACGAGAACGATGCCAATGTTCTTGGGGGCTCTGCAGCGGCTTGTGATTGATGATGGATACTGGTGCGGCTGGTGCGGCTGCGAGTATCGCGCCCGAAGAAGATCTGTTGAGATCCTGAGACATCAACGAACTTGTCAATCGAAGAAAGATCTGTTTTGGATCTTGTGGATGGCGTCACTGTTTGCTTGTCACACCTTTTGCTTGTGGTCGGTTGAGTCATTTTCAGGTTCGATAAACGATACCACGAGATACTGATCAACTCTGTCGCAGTTGTTGTGGTATCAATAAAGTTGCGGCAAAATATAAAAACTGACGATTCATTTTGGCGCCAACTGTGATTGAGGAACAACGAATGAATCATCGTCGCAGCGACACAAGGCATCAAACTCGAAGCAGGCACCAACAAAAGTTACTGGCCACCAGTCACACAACAACCGGCAGACAAGGAATCGAACGGAGCAGAACAGGTCAAACATCGAAAGAACAGACAAGAGAGCGATTGATATCCACTCCGGACGTCGATACGGACATCACCACGAAGAAAACGAAAGATGCCGGTTACTTTGGTGGACGAAGGAGTGGGTTTCGATGACGAATCCAAATGGAGTAGCTGGTTGCTGATCCTGGAGTCAAGCAGACCTGACCTCAAGCTCAACCTCAACGTCAACTCCAAGAGATAATGTGGTGGTAATGGGGATGAATTCACCAGACATCAGCCAAATCATTATAATAATTCACCAGCCACCCCGGCGGACGAGACTTGGACCTTGGTGTGACTCGGAAAACACCAGTTCGTTGGACTCGTACCATTCGCTATCCAGAACCACCTCCCATCAGATGGGAAAAGCTTGTCCTCTCTGTACTCTCCCCTATTGCAGCGCTTCGACTGTACCTTGCTTCCACTAACTCCTGAGACGGGACCATCTCAGTGACTGTTTTCCACGATGCGTACGTTGCTATGGCATCACTAGCACCTTGAGACGCTTGGAGTGGGCAAAAGATAGCACATCATCTACTCAACCATCCAGGCATCCATCCATCCATCCATCCGCCCGTCCGTTCCTATCTGCCTTGCCGTCTTGTTCTACCATTCTCCCGACTCTCTAGGCGCGCATGCGTGCATGTCTGAAACGTCGATTCTACTGTAATGGACCCGTTCGCTATCCCAAATGCTCCATGAAAGCGGCGGAATTTCGGAACCAAGCTGTGGATACCTGTTATCTCGCTGGCTGAATATCTGTGGAGCAGTACTACCTCTGTGGCCATGTATTAGCTGGTCTACAACATGCATAGGCACGTGTCATCATTCCAACGCGTAGCGGTATTGCCTGGTGTCTAGCACTCAGTCGTCAATCGACTTTACGATGGAACGACCTTTTGTTGATTGGAAACAGAGGAGGAGTATCTGGATCAATATTCTAGTGTAAATATTATACATGCACGTCAATTACGAGTATTTTCTTGATGTCGCTGTCGCTGTCTGCCATTCACGTTACACATCTGCACAGTTCTGCGGTTCGGTTGCATCCTCACATGTGATAATGTTGTGTGGGAGCGAGAATGAGGATCTTGGGCCGACCAGCCCACGGCGATCGGCCGTCGTTGGGCTGAACGCGCCATGCTCTTGCCTCAATGCCTCCTTGGACGAAACAGAAACTCTGCGTTGCGTATCGGGCAGGTCAAATCCTGACAATTCGCGGCTGAGTGGCATCGTCATCAGTACATCTTCCCTCGGCTGGTCAGCGCACATGGTGGTTACCACATCCTGCAGCGACGAGGAGCGAGGCAGTCTTGAATCCTGGGATTCCTGGCAGGTATCTGGCTGCGCATCCGTTGACACCGACTTGGTCGGGCGCTCCCTTTTCTGGTTTGGGCGGCGTCTGTGCCTGGTGGTCGAGATGGTGGAGAGGTCGATTTTGAATGGCTCGAGGAAGGCGGTGTCGGACAGCGCTGGCGAGGTATTGGTCTGCGCACCCGTCTTCTTTCTGGATAGTCTCTGCTTTTGCTTTCGCTTTTCATCGCTGATGGACGTCCTGAACTGCTGGCCGATCTTTTCTCGCGCGAGACTGTCACCCACTTCGAACCATCGCTTGCAGGATGCGTCGTATTTGACGAAGCCACCGTGACTGCTGGCTTCCCGGACGGTATCGAGGATATCCATAACAATGACAGACTTTTCGAACTTGGTCTTTGCCGCCTGGTATCTGCTGAGGTAGATCTCGACGAGCAATCGGAATCGGCGGTTGCCAACTGTTGAATGTATTGGGAGCAGAGGTATGGATCATTGCGACATGGAGGGTGGTGGTCATAGACGGCGCGGCAGAGAGAGAGAGAGAGAGAGGAATAAGATTGATGATCATGTAAGCGAGAGGATCAGATTGGTGGTCATGGTCGAGGTGTTGTTCATCACAAACGCTGCCAGTCAATTCGACGGTGCTCGCCCGAAACAGATAGAGGCGATTTGGCCTTGTCCACTCAGGTGGTGGCTGCGAGCGCGGCTCAGTACTGATGCCGATACAAGTACCGGCGCCGCCGAGATCATTTGGTGCAATATCGATCAACGCACTTACTGTGGTCATAGCATTCTCGGCCTCTGCCGCAGATGACGCTCCAGTTGTCTGGCTGGAAGTCGCTGCCCATGGGCGTCATGTTCCGAACCTGCGCCTTCGATCTGATCTTGTCATGGATGTAGGTGAGATCCTTCATCTCCTTCGAGAATGTACCGCGGTCGACCATGTTGGCTATCTGGAGTGTTCAGTTGGTGTCGTTGCTGATGTTTCAAGTCGCTGCTTTGGTAGCGGTGGCAATGGCGGTGGTGGTGGCGCGCTTTGTGGTGTGATGTCGCAGATGCTGTGCCTTGGTTGGTATGCTTTAGTGTGAGAGTGTAGTGCGTCGTTTGATACTGCAATGAGTATGCGCCTCGATGCTGTGCTGTGTAGTTGTTGGTATGTGCTGATCGTCTGGAGGTCTTTTGCGTCTGTGTCAGTTTTGTCAAAGCCTGTTGTGAATGTTGTTGCGTTTTTGCTTGAGTACGCAGATGTACGCGATGTCCGATACTATTGGTGTGGTCGCCGGTTGTGTTGATACCGATAGTGTGATTGATGCTGACGGTGATACTGATGTATGGTTGCTTGTATCGTGGAGAGTGGAGAGAAGATGCCTTGCGATTGCTTTTTTGCGATTTGGAAGTTTATGATCAGGTCGTCGGCTCCCCGAGGTGTCCAAAAAATCGATTTGCCAACTCCCTCGTTTGCCACGAGTGTACCCTGGCGTGTTGATTGTTGGCGAAAACAAATCGAGAGGGGAAGCCTTCGTCGCTTGTTCTTGTGGTGACCGGCACGGAGAATCTTGATTTGCCCGTCTGTCATCCGTCACTACTACTGTTCCACGAGCTCTGGGTACAACGAGGGCGGATCGCAAATAACGAAGTATGACCCACATCAAAAGAATTTGAGGCATTTCACCAGTTTGTGGTGTGGGAGTGGTGTGTGACTTCGGTTGGACTTTGGGCGACAGGTAGAATCCAGTGAGCAAATAGAGTACCCGTGGCTCGCATGTACTCTGGTACATGTTCCTGGCTCGTCGCTCGCAGGCCATAGCTGATACATGGACCGTACCAACACGTACAAGCTGCACATACGAGCAGCTCGCAAGGTAGGGATCGTCTGAAGTGACTGCTTTTGCTGGTTGGACATTCCGACAGAGAGTAATGGGATTCGATGTCAAAACTCTCCAAGACCAACTCAGTCACACTCACTTGAAACAGAGAAATGGGCGTTGATGTGTGTGAGCACAAACGGGAATGTGCTCATACGTATAGTACCAATGCTCCAGCCGGCAGGAGGCACATGCACACGTGGAGTATAGAGTCATAGCGTGGAGTGGAGTACTCGTTTTTACCTACAGTGGACGCCTACTAGCTGCGGTACACTCCACCTGGAGTTGCCCGCCTGCACAACTAGGTAGAGGCAGTAGCACGAGCACCATCAACGCCGGCGGGGTGGACACCGGCCAGAGCTGGGTGAAAATGATGGATTGCGATCAATGACTCGACGCCCAGATCTACCATGTGTTCGTGTGGATACGAATACTGACGCTGAGAGCTGGGTGTTCCATCCGAGTATCACAGGTCATTCAAGGGCGACTAGATACGCGCATGGGAATGGACATCTCTATACGTACATTCCGAGCACACATGTGCGTGGGCAGAATTTAGACCAGCTGTGAGCTTGGGACCCACTGCCTCCACCTTGTGGCAGGGAGCTCGACTGGGCTGGTGTAACGCGTGCCTTCAGAGTATGGATAATATAGCGTATGAACATGCCTTCTGACACCCCTCTCGCGCTTAGCAAGGTGGAATACTGCAAGGGAAGCTCCTGGAATGGAGGGGGTTGTGCCGGCTGTGTAGAGACCCAGTTTGATGCTTGGTCAACAGCTACTCGCAGTGTGTCCAAGACTGCCTGTGTTTCGCAATGATCGAGCGTGCTATTGCGTGTTCAACGGAGACGGCAAAGGATGACCCGCTTAGAATCACGGCGACCGCATGGCGTCAAGGTTCATCAGCCGTATAATCCATATGTGATCTCCATTCGTTTGCCAGCAGATGACAGTAATCGACAGGTAGGAGCGACGTACGAGTAATCAGCGAATCCACCTTGAGATGCTTGGCCGGTGGCCAGTCCATGGCTCTCTGGATCGTAGAGAGCCAGTAAATCAACCAAGCAACTGGTCAATCCATTCGTCAATCAAGCAACTGGTAAATGTCTCACCTTTCAAGGTGCTTGGTACCATATAGTCAGGCATGGCGATGCGCAGTCGGCACAAACGTCACAGCTGGGTAGATTTGGATCGAACTTGCACGGCCATGTCTACATCCCGCCAGGAGCAAGGTTGGATGACGAGGCAGACCTAAACCAGCCCATGGCTTCTGCACGGTATGAATGTGATAGTTTCAAACTTATTCGTACTTATCGTGCAGCACTCTGCGGACTTTGGTTGAGCCTGGATTATGCGAGCGCAGCATGTATGCACTGGCGCCGGCATGGAATCGAAGCGGCTTGTTCATGGGCCTGCCGCGGTACGCTGGTGGTCCGAGAGTGGCTTGCATCATCGCTGTGACGATGATGGATCACAGGTCGACATTCTGGCACCAAGCGTTGATAGCACCAGCCTTGAGACCAAGATGATTTCGGAAGGAATGCTGCGCTTGGTAAGGCAGCATCCAAATCGACACCACATGACAGACTTGACTGATATCTTGGCACACCCAGAACTGCTGCTGCCTATCAGTGTGAACTTCGCAGCCGTCGGTGTTGCTATTGCTGTTGCTCTAGGTGGTGTTGAGTGCTGAGTGTTGCGATGATCGTCTTCATCGGCTTTACTATTGGCATCTACCCATGTACATGCGCGTGACTGCGAATACGTCAGGACGAATCGCAATTTTGTATCCTCGTACGTCGTCGTGATGTGTGCTCAGAGCAACGCCGTGTTCATTATGGATCGACAAACTCCTGTTGCGCGTCAAAGAACTCGGCGTCACTTACGGCAAGACTGGGACGCCGATTTTCCGTATCGCCTGCACCTTGCTGCGTGTCCAACTCACCACGATCTCTCGTCGGCATCTCCGCTATGAAATTGTCGCAGTCATCGTACAGCCGTCGATTCAGCGGCCTGTGCGATCGTATCCCCATGATGCTTTCGTTGCTATCGCCATGGCTCGTATGATTGTTGGCATTGCTGGATGCGATGACGGATTCGTCTTCGTGACGTTCCGCGATGCGATTCGTGTGCTGCAGCACCTGCTCCTGGTGGCGTCTGTACTCCCTCTCTTTCTCTTGCATATCGGAGTGTACGGTGGCCCGACAGTCATGAACGAACCACAGGAAAGTCTCCATGACGAGCGCCGTTGTGCCCCACGTGAAGAAGTACGAATTACCAACCAACGACGCAAACCCGCCGGGTGTGGTGGTGGAGATGACGGCCGGAACCCAGCTGATGACGAGCAGAAAGAGGAAGAACCCCTCCAGAACTGTTTCCAGGTTCGACTTGTGCTGGATGGCCGTTTCGCGGAAGATCTCAACGAACACGAACACGGCCGATGGCAGCAGCGTGAATACCGCGAGGATCAGCGAGGTTCGGTACTGCCCGTCCGATATTTCGGTGTAGAAGAGATCCACCGTGCTGGTGAGGTTAGACGAATCCCTGGAGCTGTTGAGGAAGACATCGAGGTACCAGAACAGGGAGAAGAAGCAGGAGACGAAGATCGCGATCCATCCGGGCGCCCTGAAGGGCCAGCTGGAGATGAAGCTCTGGAATCCAGGAAACCCATGATCGATGAGCTTCTTGTCCATGCAGTAGAACGAGGCCCACATGGAGAGCCACGTGCTGTAGTAGATATTGTACTGCCCTTTGCCGTCGCCCGCGATCCCTCGCACAGTCGTTTGCACGACTGTGGCGGGGAGCCACCAGAGAATCAGGAAGGCGATGATGTACCACTCGAATGTGCTCTTGGGGCTGAATAGCTTGTACCAGAACTTGCGCAGCGGGGAGTGCTGATCGAAATGGATGAGCACCAGTATGCACGCGATGCTTGCAGACGTGATGGAGACGCCTGTGGCATACCGCTTCTGGCGCATCGAGGCTGGCACCACTCTGGTGTCAAGCGGGTCGTTGGAGATGAGAGCTTCGCTGAACTGGATGATGGAAGCGAACGCGATGGTGAGGTATCCCTTCACGCGAGGCGACTTGTAGAGGGCACGGTAAGGTTCGTTTGATTCCTTGGCCTCTCCCTCCGCGGTCGTCTCTTCGCTGTTAGCCTCTTCGTCTGTGGATTCGTTTTCGTTCGTTTGTTCTATTTTGGAGGCGTTCGAAGTGTTCTGATCGGTGTTGTTGTCATCCTTGTTCCCGACGCTGACGGCGGTGTTGCCCTCCACCTTCCCGCTATCCTTGGTGCTCGCACCACCATCCGCTTCTCCTTCCGAGTTGCCGTGGCTCTTCTCCGTCCCATCCTTGCCTGCGGATACACTCGGGGCCATCTTGTCTCTTATTCTGTGGGCACAATCACAAGTGAAGCTACGAGTAGTGGTGAGGCCTGATATCGATCAAATCTGAAAATCTTCTCTGCTCTTGCTGTTGCTGTTGCTCTCTCTCTCTCTCTCTCTCTCTTGTTCTCTGTCTAGCGATGTGTGGCACTGGTGGATGGACTGATGGTGTGTATAGTTGTGTTTCTCCTGGAGGGTGTTCGTGGGGGGTGGCTCCTCTCTGGTTGTGATCGTTGTGGCTTGTCAATGCCGTTCGTGGCAAAAAGAAGAGGTGTTGTTGTGGTTGTGGTTGTTGTGGGTGTTGTGGGTGTTGTGGGTGTTGTTGTTGCGGGTGTTGTTGATGTGTGGGCGCGGAGAAGTCGTTGTTGTTCGTGTCGTGTGTTTCCGAACAGTTTCGCTGTGGGATTTGATGTGATCGAGGTGTTCGTTAAGGTCGCTTGAATCAATAATAGCCTGATGCGTGATTCCATTGCGAAGTTGGTCCTGTGAAGTATCTATTGGCGCAATTGGGCCAAATCCTACATGGCTGCAACGTGAAAAACGGTAACGCCCACAAAATGATTTTCATCTTCGCGTCTTCTCGCCTTGGAACAGTTGGGAGCAGCGACGTTGTGCAATGCCTCATCCTCCCACCTTCTGCTCACAAAAAAGAAAAGCACATCACATCACAACAAAGCAAAGCAAAGCGAAACAAAACAAAGCATTCCAGGCCATCTTCTTCCCACAAAAGCAGCAGCCAGCGATACCAGCAACAACAATAACAACCACAACGATGACAAGCCACCAATGGAACCGGCGAATGCAAAGTGCCGCATACCGCAACGCCGTCGAATGCACACCCAACTTGCTCTCAGAAGATTCACATAGCGACAGCGACGAAATCGCAGCAATAGCAGCAGGAGCGTCAGCTGCAGCGTCGAACTTGAAGCACGAGTTTTACGAGTCCACAGTGCCGATGCGCAACGAGCTGAACGTTCGTGAACCCAGCAGGCGCACTCAGCGGCGACGAAGACGATCGTCGTTGGCAACGATGCCTGGCGCATCGTCATCAACCATGTTGCTGGTGGTCTTCATGACGGCGATCGTCGCAACCGTGGCTGAATTTGCAGTCGCAAAGGCCCTCCTCGACAACAGTGACGGCATGCAGTAAACCAAAAGGCGAAACGCTTGGCTTCGTGCGTCGCCGCCACGATCAAGGATACTCAAGAGAGCCCAAACGTAGAGGCACAGCCCCATTCGCGTCGCCAATGCCTTGGGCACACGGAACGCGAGATCGACCGACAACAAGAGCCAAAGCAAGAAAGAAACGTGGCAGAGTATCTGTACCACCATGAAGAAAAATACAAGAACAGATTTACCAATGCAGTTAGGTAGGAAAATGAATAGATTAGATGACAATCCAACCATGTCTCGTCCCTGAGTACAGCATAGCATGGTGCATTGATGTTGTCGGTAGTTGAGGATGATCGGAGGTCGGATTGGCGCATCTTCGCAGTGGTCGAATCAAGTGCAGCAACGATTTTCCGACCACTCTATCCTCAGCCACCAAATACTAGATTGGGATATCCGGTGAATTCAAATTCGATTCATTTGTTACGATTCAATTGTGTTCAATTTGTCTCCACGGAGTCGTATGTGACATGTCACACTCATTCCACAACGGTCGTTTGTGATTTGAATCAAAGAGCCACATTTTGTCGCGTGTTGGGTGCTTTTGTGGTTGCGCGTTGTTGTGTGAAACGAGGTTCGACGGTGTGCCGATGACAACAGCAACAAACACCACAACAACAGGGACCTCTGAACTGGAGGAAGATTCATTGATGTGTGCTTGCAGTGACATTGGTGAAACTACCAACGATAGACGAGAGCCAAGCAAAATTGAGACAAGCAAAACTGAGATAAGCCACGACAAGACGAACAGAACTGGAACAAAGCACGCAGACAGGACCATTTGGTTCCATCCATCATCGTTCGACAAGAGAGCCCCACTATTGCTGTCAAGCAAACAGCCGACGCAACGAACACATCACGACATCACTCGCCAGGCATGGGCATTGCCAGATCAGGCGTGAACTCTTAATTTTCAACCATGAAGGCCATGTCCTCAACGAAGACGACGATGAATGTTGTTAAAAAGGTACTGTTCCCGTTGGGCAACACCACGTCGAACGATGCACAAAAGGCCGCCGATGAAGATGAAACTCTCTCCGTCAGCACGAGGAGAAAGAATCGACCACTGGTGCCGGTAGACAGCCTGGCCATGCTGAGCTCGGGCCTTGCAGCTGCGGAAGTGCACCGAAGCAAAGGGCAACAGAACAACAAGACCGAGTCGAAGAAAAAGACGAAGCGGTCAACGCTGTCGCAATCGTCGAAGGCGAGGGCGAAGGCGAAAGCAAAGGAGACGCTGAGGCCAACCACGTCGGCAAAGAGCCAGGTTGTGGGAACGATCGGAGGTTTCAGGAGCGATGCTCTGTCATCGATTCACAACATCACCAAGAAGCGGACCCAAAGTGCGCACCATCGATCGACACGTGAACCGAAAGCGCCACATCAACAGCGAGAGCCACAGCCAGAGAAGAAGACTCGCAAGCGTAAGAAGAGTCCGTCGTCCTTATCCTCATCTACAACATCTCTCTCATCATCGTCATCATCATCGGCCACAAAGGAACGAAGCAAGAACCAAGCAGTTGCATCGACGAAACGAACCGCAGCCATCCATCAAGGAAAGGCATCGAGATCGCGCAAAGCAAAGGCCGCTTCATCTGGCATCGGGATGTTCGCAATGCTGTTCGACAAGGAGAACGTAGCAAACGCGAGCAATGCAACGGAGGAGAAACAGTCGACATCGACCTCGACCTCGACATCATTCCAACGCGGTCGCACCAGCAGCCGTTCGAAGCGAACGAAGAAACCGGCTGGTCCCAAAACGAGCAAATCGAATGGATTCGGTGTGCTGGGTGAAATGTTCGTCAAACCAATGGGATGCGGGAAGGATGGATCGAAGGATGGATCGAAGGATCAAACAGAGCAGATCAATGCGTCGATAACGATGCTGACTCGTAGTCCCAAGAGACGAAAACGATCACGATCGAGAAGCCGCCCTCGACGAAGGTCGCGATCCAGATCGCGGTCGAGATCACAACGAAGATCAAGATCGAGGTCCAGGCCAGCATCAGGATCGCTGTCAACGCTTTCTCGGCTCCTGCGGGATGAGCACAAACGAAAAGCATTGTCGGAGGAAGTGGAAGCGAAAGCGAAAGCGGAGCAAGAGATATCAGCACACACCACGGACAACACTGCAACAGACGACAATCCATCAGATGAAACGCTGCAAGGTGCTGCATGCGAGACTGCGCCAACAGCCGAAGTGGAAGACCACAACGCAGAGAACCTCGCAACGGTTTCTGAAGATGGAGACGCTGCTAGCGAAGAACACGCGGATGGGGCACCCGGCGCTGCAAACACTCGCATCGCCCTACCAGAGCGGGACACCACAGAACCGGAACTGTTGGCAGCAACAGATTCGACACAGACAGAAACTGGGGACGAAATCAGCGATGCCATGAACTGCAGCGCACCACAGGAATCTCCACCAAACAAGACCGATGACGAGAATGATCATCGTGACGAGCACGACGCAGTCCTACCTCTGGCATCGGATGATTTCACCGAATCGGATGGCCAGCCAACAATTCCTGATCAGCCTGCTGACAATGACGACATCGACACAGCTATGATCGACGCGATGGATGATGAACGACTGGGAACGGCCAACGCAGCCAGCGCGAGCGATGGCATCACACCTGATGAACGCGAAACCAGAGACGGAGTATATACTCGTGCATCAGAGGAAAAGCCCGATCCTGTCACGAGCGTCTTGTCTGAACCGATATTGACTACAAGTATGGGTTCCTGTCATGCGACTGAATCCACATCGACGAGCTACTACATGCCGGTCCTGCCCAGCTGGGACCCATCGGACCGGAATGACCCGCCTGGCGCAAAAAACCGTCGCAAATCGTCACGCTACAACTTGCGCGAGAATGGAGCGGTGCAACGACCTGATCCGCCAGAGGAGACGGCAGCGACGACAGACAGTCTGAAGCAGCCGGTGGATGCTATGAATGAAATCGTTGCAGATGTATTCACCACCAGCGACAGGGCGCCAGATCCACCCTCCCTCAGAAAGCCCTGCCTTCCAGCATCAAGAGAAAATAGCGCGCAGCTGGAACCTCATCAGGATGACATGCAAATTGCAACCATCGGCACCACTGCAGGCCAAACCGAGACGGCTGATGAGGTCTCCTCTGCAAGCGATCGAAAGCTCCAAGCACCAGCAACGTCCAAATCCAAACATTCATGCAAACAATCATCCAGACGACAAAGCCAGCGACGGCGCTCGAGCGCATCGGCACAGAACAGTGTTAGCGGTGGGGAACCGCTAACATGTCACGGGGGACGACCGCACGCCATCTGTTGCTCGACCATCCGAAGGGACGCAGCGACTGCCAGTCCCATCGACATGGATGTTGCCATGTTTCCAAACTTGGTGGACCAACCAGCTTCCACACTCAGTGACGATAGGAGGAAGTCCAGCGCCGCGCAGCAAACGACAGGAGAGAGCGACAGGCCGAGCATCAGCTCGTCCCCTCTTCGAGCAGTGGCCACGCAACACGACCGTAAGGAAGACACAACGAATCGTACCAACGACGTAGAACTCATGACACCTGCAAGCGAAACTCGCATGGAAAGCTTCGACGCAACTGTGTCAATCGACCGCAGCCCAAATCGCTTCCATGCAAAGAGTCGCAGATCGTTGGACGAAGTTCGCCGAGCATTCCACCAAGACTCCTCGTTTCATGAACCAATCGTTGAAGAGGTAATACATGATACTGATGCCCGTGACTCACCACCACAAGACCAGCCGACACCACGCCATGTTGCTGTATCATCATTACGCAAATCAGAGCGAAAACGGCGGTCGTCTGCTACCAAGCAGAAGCAAAACGACAAGAGAGTGACGACGAAGAAGAAGTCTGCTACGAAGCACTCGCTGAAGCAGAGAAGGAGGAGCAAGCGGCTCTCCAACGACAGTACGACCAGCAGCTCAACCAGCAACTCAATGGTGCAGGCAGCCCAAAGCCAGGAGCAACCCATCGTTGATGCGGACGATCCATCTGAGAACGAAAGAATCATATCTCAGAATTCAGCGCCGAGTTCATCAGAGGACTCAGCGAGTGCATCCACTTCATCGCGCATATCGGATGCATCCACTTCATCAAACACTTCACAAACGTCATCACAAACAGAATCATGCCGCTCAGATCCAGATTTGGAAATAGCAACAGCAGCGAACTCCAGTGAGATGAAGGCGCTCGGTGAGGAAAATCGAAGCAAATCAACTGCACGGATGACCGACGAGGCTGAAGTGAATGTCGCGATGAACGTCTCATTGGAAGAATCCAAAGGCAATGTCCGCCGGTCCAGGCGCAGTCGTCGACAGACTAATCGTTTCGGCACGTACATGGATGCAAGTCCTGAGGCCATGGAAACGAATCTTGCTCCAAACAACAAAAAACAGCAAGAGCAAGAGGAAAAGGAGGAATCGAGGGAAGAGCAACATGTCACATCGGAGGCTGACGACAACGACGCCAGCAGCGACTACGACGACGGCAAGACCAATCGCAAGAAGCGCGGGAAATCGAACAGACGAGTATCCGCGTTGAAAGGGAGTCGTAAGTCGTCGTCCAACACTTCCAAGTCACCGGTGAAGAAAGTCACAATCGCAGCAGGTGTGGACGGCGTTCCGACAAGTTCAGTTCGTGCAGATGAATGGACTCAGGACGAGCTGAGTCTGCTGCATTCCACGAGGAGCAAGATCGACCCACTTTCTTCCACATTCTGGTGTGATGTAGCGGAGAGGATGCCGAACAGAAGTGCCGCAGAATGCCAGGATAAGTTCTTCTCCTTGGTGAAGACGCCTACGACGAAGGCAGCGAGGATGGCCAACGACGCAAAGAGCAAGGCAAGTGAGAGGGATTCCTGCATGAGCTCGCCGGAGGAAGATGACATCTTCGATGCAACTCCCATGAAGGAGCTGTTCCCCATCTCGGGCCTCCCACCGTTGGACGTGTCATACCTTGCAAATCTGGATCTAGGCAGCGCAATCAAGGCCAAACCAGACCATGATCTATCCCTGCGGCCGAATCATCGACCAAAAGGGTACAAGACCTACCTGATGGGCTTGAAGAGGGACATCAACAGAGAAAACAAGTTGAGGAGTAAGATGAAACAGAGGCAGAAGCAGACTAAGAAGAGTTTGGTGTCAATTCCAGCTCGAAAGACTGTATCGGATACAGTGTTCGGTGACGGAAGCACCGAACTCAGGGGAAAGCTGAGCCCGGGATGCACGCTTCACGTTCAGAATCTTGGGGATTCAGACAGCGATGGCGATCAGGACATGGATGTCGGTGCCGGAAGTAGCGAAAGCGACGATGATTTCTTTTGATGGCCGTTACCTCTCATATGTCACCGAACAACAGTAGCAACGGTAACAGCAACGGCAACAGCAACACCAGAAACGAATAAGACTGGATCTAAGTATGTTGTCACCGATGGATGGCGTAACGCAAGAGTATGCCACTCTACATCAGCTTTTCTTCACCCGCTTGAGCATTCGAGATCGGAGAGATTTCTTCCTCTTCGTCTTGTCCTTCTTGTCCTCTTTGAGTCTAGCTTCTGCCTTTTCCAGATCCTGCCTTTCTCTCTCTTCCTCAGCATTGCATCTGGTGCAGAGCTTTGACACTTTGTGGTCCTCGTAGCACTTTCCCACCGGGGGATCGAGCTTTGGCGGAGGCTGTTCGGCGGGTGGAGGCGAGTACCATTTCGGCACCTTCACCTGCCGCTTCGCCATGTGCTTCGTCGCCATCTGCACGTAATCCAAGAGCGCCGACCGCGCGACGTACTTGCTGTACAACTCCATGCAGTTGGCGGCGATCTGGCGGCACTTGTCATCATTGTTGCGACACCAGCGGATCTTTTCCTCGAGGTCGGACAGATCCGGCTTGACCGGGACGTGGTCGACGTAGGGCTGCAGCAGCGGGAAGTACCACATGCGGTCGGCCACCTGCCGCGGCTCGACCTTGAGAATGACCGAACCCAGCCGCATCATGAATCCGTAACGGCAGGCGGCGCAGTGACCATCGACGTAGACGAGGTACTTGTACTTGGACTGTTCGTAGATGGGCGTGAAGTGATGGCGACCAGCAGTGAAACCGAACTTCTTCTGTCGCAGGAAGGTCATGGGCCGATCCGCGATCTTCTTGTCGCGCAGATTCCAACCCACGATGGCGGCGTCGAGAAAGGGCTCATCCCCGCCCTTCTCCTCGTCGTTCTTCCATTCGTGCGAGTAGTGGGCGACCTTGAGCCGCTGGTTGTTGTCGATCGTCGTGCCCCCGCCCGTCGCCGTGCCTCGGAAGAATGCCGTGGCGACTCTGTTCTCATCCCAACCCCGTTCGAATTTGCGGAAGTTCTCCTCCGTGAAGAGATCACGCGGATTGCCAAAGATGGGGACTCCGGTCTTGTCCTTCTCATGGATGAATGTCTGCGGGAACACGAGACCGCACGCACCTTCCCAGTCCTCGGACGACGGCCACGGAATATCCGTGAAGCGATCCTCGGCCGCAGCGTAAAAGCTGACGATCGGTGCGTACGAGTTGAATTTGTGCTGCGGCGCCAGGTCCACGTCCTGCTCTGGATCCCGATCATCCTTGTCGAAGATGAAGCCGTATGGCTCCACCGGTTCGCCGCGTTGCACGTTGACCTTGAGCTGCGGGTAATCACGCTTGTTGAGGAAGAACTCGCAGTCAGGGATCTCGCGTTGGTTGCACGCCTCCGCCAGCATGTCGCGCAACGGCGACAGGAACTGGTCTCCCCAGTACTGCATCTTCTCCTTGTCGTCGTCCTTGGTGAGCTCGTTGCAGATGATGTTGCCGTTGGCCCACCACTTGCCGATGTCGTTCTCGATGTTCTCCTCGCGATAGTTGCCAGCCTTGAGCGTGTAGTAGCGATCCAACGACCCCGTCTCGATGGTGAGCTTGTCACTCCACGTGTTGCGATAGTCCGCGTTGGTGAAGGGGCAGAAGATGCGCACCTTCCCGTTGCGGATCATGACGTAGATGCCGCACTTCATGTGAAAGAAGAGGTACTTGAGCGTGTTGAGGACGGACGCGGGCGTCGTGCACTGATGGAAGGGCTGGTCCAAGCGGAAGTTGATAGAGTCCAGCACCTTCTGCGCCCGCGTGTGTTCGAAGACGTTGTCGGATGTGTCATCGGGCTCGTTTCCGTAGGACTGCGGGACGGGCTTCGAGAACGACGGCTCTTCGCGCGCCTTCTCCATGGCCGGCAGCAGGATCTTCTTGATCTGATCCCACGAGATGAGCGTGGTGAAGATGTGCTTCAGCTGCGGGTGATCGGGATTGGAACCGCCGTGCATCTTGTTGTACTCCTGCATGAACTCCAGACATTCCGCACGCGATTTGAAGCGGGGCACTCCGTTGGGGAACTTGGACGTCGCGTCCAGCCAGTTCAGCGAGTCGCCCTTCTCGCCGAAGATCCCGCGCAGCTCAGGCGGCGGAGGCGGGGCGTTGGGATCCACCTCATCCGATTCTCCCATCGTGTCTTGACTTCAGTCAATATGGTAGGCAAGCGGTCAAGTGGGTGGGGGTAGGGGTAGTCGTAGTCGTAGGCAGATATTTTATTATACAATTGTGTTGTATAATATAATATTAAGGAATGTAATGCAATGGTAAAGTACTAATATGAAAGACAACAATGAAGGCGGTGGGGAATGAGGATCTGGGAGGCTCTCTCTCTGTGTTTGGCGCGCATTCACACCATGCAAACACTTGTGGGGTGATGGGCAGTTCTCGTGACATGTGTTTCAACGAAGCCGATCTTTTTCGTTTGCTGGTTGTGTTTGGTCCGCAATGATCCAGTCCTGTATCACACGTTAGTCATGGATGAAGGGAACGTCGAGGAATCGGATCAATCATAGTATGTCGATCCTGTGAGCATTCTGCCGACTTGCGTAGCATGGTGTCGTAGCTGGTAGGAGCACAGCATCATACTAATACCATACTATATTATGGTATTCAAGCCAGGACTTCACTCCATGGAGATAAGCTCAATCACAATTAACATAGTACTTGCACGTTCAGCTCTCTTCTTGCCTTAGATCGGACCCCCCTTTCCTGCAAGAGCCCCTCCGAGAATGTCCAAGTACAGCTTCAGATCATCTGCACCGATGCCCAACGCAAAACGGACACCATCGTATACCGAGAACTGCAAGCTCGCCACCAGTGAGTAGAACACCATGCGAAGTGGCAATCCTTTGAACAGCTCCGACACACCGCCACGATCCAGGATGTTCGTGACGGCCTCCTGCGGGGACATATCAGACTTCGCCTTCTTCAGCTCCGAGATCACGGCGTCGGCGGGATTGGAGACGATGGCGGCGGACGTGCCACCCAGGATGCCGCCGATCAGGCTGATCAGCAGCGAGAGCTCCAGCTGTTCGTTGGCGATCGGGTAGGTGTGGAACAGGTATTCCGTGGACAGATCGAACACGGTGAACTTCACCATCGCGTACGGAATGTTCTTGGCCAGGAATACCGGGATTGCATTGACCAGCGATCCGATGCCCTCCTCGTCCAGCAGCCGTTTGCACACGCCGAATGCGTTCGGTGCGTAGTCCGGCTGCGCGACGGATCGGATGCGGACAGCTTCGAATGGGCAGATGATGATGGATCCCACGGCCGACGCGACTGCCGCAGCAGCGAGAATGATGGGGACTTCCAGGCTCAGCGCGTCCACGCCCGCTGCTTCCGTGAGACTGCGCCGGATGACTTCGGTCAGCGCGTACAGGGTTGCGCCGGACACGAAGTTACCCAGGAAGGTCGGCACCCATCCGGTGAAGAAAGTCGACGCGCCTTCCTCCTTCAGCACGGTGCCGAACGACGATCCCACGGAGGCGTACTTGCTCGGGTTGGTCTGGACCTTGGTCTTCACGACGTCCAGCGGAGTCAGCGCGAGATGAACGCCCGATGCGCAGATCGCACCAGATAGGCTGAACCGCAGGTAGGCTGCGAGACCCAGCTTCATGTCGCGCTCGATGGGAGATCGTCCGCGAGGTCCAAAGTCTGGCACCAGAGGACGGTTGGCCGATGGTTGCTGGCTGAGGTTCGTATATTTGGTCAAGTAGTCTGGGGCGACCGAGAGGAAGTAGTACTTTTGCTTCACGTCGTATTCTAACCCGAACCCTTCCGGGAGCAGGGACAGCAGCTGCTCAGACTGCGACGCGCGCCCCAAGAAGGGCAAGGCGGGCAACCCACTGTCAGGACCACTGGCAGTTCCGCTGACGATCCTTTCACCCTTTCCGTCGTCATTTTCATCTTCGGATTCATTGCTGTCGGTACCCTTCCTCTCATTCGGTTGGACTTTGTACTTGTCCTTGAATTGGTCCTGCTTCTCCGAGATGGTTTTGGTATCACCCTGCTTGCGGAACGAAGTGTAGGACGTCTTCTCTGCCTGGGGCGATGCTTTTCCCACCTCGATTCTCTCCGGTTCTCGTCCATTCCTCGTCGGCGGAAGCTCAAGTAGGACCTTGATAGGTCGTTCTGCAGCGTACCCGGAGCCAGGTTCCGTGATCTGGACCCCAGTCACTTCTAGATCGAGTAAGGCGGTCGCCTTGGCGCTTCGGATGGCACTTGGATCGATTTCGGCTGGGTTCTCGCCGCCTGCTGCCTCCGGAACTGTTGGTGCTTCAATGGTGATCTCCAGTTTGTCTTGGTTGGCGTATCCTGCGCCGAAGTCGACCATGTCAATGCTTTCGATGGATCCTTTGTTGGGTCCTCTTGCAACGATATTGGCTTTCAGCACGGCCGGACGGGCACCCTCCGCTATCGACGCTGGAGGTGCAATTGTGACTGTTGGTGGTGACTTTGGGTCATACCCTGCTCCACCATCGTCCAGCTTGACGCGCAGGATCTTGCCTGTCGGCGTGAGCTTGGCGACACCAGCTGCCTGTTTGAACTGATCGCCTTCGGCTTGCGGTGGAGGTAAGGTGATGGCCGGGACAGGATCATCCTTGGTGAATCCGTTGAGGACCGTCGGCTTGTCAGACACGACGTTGAAGACCACCGATTGGAACGAGGCGTTGTCGACGGCACCAAGGAGCTTGGTGATTTCCTTGGTTGGCTGGACCTCGCGTCCGAGCAGACCGAAAAGGATCGCGAGCTGTCGCTGCGCCTCACGTGCTTCGCGTCGTTGTCGCCTACGCTTCTTTGAGGCTGGGTCGTCGTTTTTGCTGTCCACACCCTTCGAGGCGGATGCTGGCTTGATGCCGGAGTTGACTATGTCAGCGGGACAGTAGCGATTCTTGAGCTGCTGCAGCAGCCTGGTGGGCCCGTCCGATCCGGCGTAGTTTTGCAGAAGGTTGGCGCTGATGGATGCTGCGAACTGAGCGAACTCTTCCAAGCGAATTTGGTCGATCTGCTCTTCGGTGGCGCGCAGCGGGATCTTCGGTTGCTCCGTGAACCAGAGTGCCTGCGTGTCCTTGTCGAAGTTGAGGAGGAAACGGGTGAGGTAGGTGATGAAGGCATCGTTGTATCCAGCCTTGGTGGCGTCATCCACCGTCACGCCGAATCGTTTGTTGATGGGGTCCTTCACCCAGGAAGGATTGGGCAACGTCGAATCCGCCACCGCAGCCTCAAGTGCGTTGGATGGGCCAGCATCAGCAGTCAGGAGCGCGCCTGCGCCAAACAACGACGATGCGAAGAACAAGCGTCGATCTCGGGGAGTGGATGCGCCTTCTGTTCTGGACGATAGAACCCGCTCGGATGTCTCAGTTGTGGATGGGCAGTCGTCTTCTTGGTTGGCGATGCTATTGATGTTGCCCCTGTTGGCAGCGTTGCTACTCGAGGCGCAACCATTCGAACGGTGGCTCGCATGTGCCTGCTCAGTGTCTCGATCTTGCAGTCTTGCCCCAGCATTGAGAGAAGACGGCTTGTTCAGAGCGACCTTCATGAGATGCCCATCATACGAGGAAGGCTGGCTTGGTGTGTGCACTGTGGTAGGATCAGCGATGAAGGAGGCTGCAGAGGATGGCAGCACGTTGGCGAATCTTGGATGGACGAATGCATTGGCAACTGGAGCGGTCGCTGCCGACAGCACCATGATGGCCATGATGGTGGGAGCAGCAGCCTTGGATGCGTGTGACTTGATCGGCAGTGGTGCCGTCTTCGAGGCTGCGCCAGGATTCGCCATGGTGAACATGCTGGGTGTCATTGTTGGCTGCCGTTCAGCGGCATGGATAGTGTTGTTCAAGATGGTGAAGTCCTCTGTTGTTTCTCTGATCTCAATGATCTTTTCATTTTATGAAAGAGATTCGTAGGTAATCCTGATTGTCTTGTGGCACAAGTTCCCTCTCTCTCTCTCTCTCTCGCTGCGCACATCACCTGCGCGCATCATCTGTTCACAGCGCACTGAGATCTGCACATCATCTCTTCTCGCTTTTGTGTTCTGTCGGCGTTGGTCTGGCAAAGAAGAGATGCGTCCAAACAAGAGCGCTCGAAAAGATTGCGTGCGCGCAATGTCGTGAGGTCCTTTTTGAGAAATTGTTGACGAAACAAAGTGTCAACAATGTGATGGCTTTGCGTCAGAGTTACGTCATGATTGCTGTCCACGATTCAGTGTTCGGCCAATCCCACCACACAGAGCCACCTGTGAAGATTCCATTCCACGTCTCGTCGGAACGACAGAGCTGATCAAGTTCTGACAAGTGACCGCCACGTCAGCGTGGTCCAAGTATCCGAGGCGCCTCGTTTTCACCCATGTTGGTCGGCAGGCGGATGAGCGGACTGCTCTCTAATAATACAATAGACTAATAGTACTAGAATAGGACACTATATGGTTTATTCTAGTGTGCTTGGATCCATCCACCGAGTTGTCCCATCTTGAATCGTTTGCAGGCAAGGGTGTTGGCAGGTCCGCCTCCGATCATGCGGCAGGATGTCTGATTGGCATCGTTCGCTGTGTCATGAGATTATGTGTGTCTTTGCGTCGACGTCCAGCGTTTGCTTTGGCATGTTTGGTGTCACCATGGTGATTGTGATGGCGCCCAAACAGCCAACCAAATAGTAATCGACAGCGGACGGCGCGCCTCGGGTGCCCACAGGCAAGGTTTTCCACCAGCAACATCAACAAGAGAGGAAGGGCATCATGTCCGAGAGAACTTGGATCTGGTGGCGCAGAACACGGTCGAGTGATGGGATCGAGTGAACTCCGACCGATCGGCCACCGTTGACAATAGTCGTATGCACGAGCCAGAGAGTCTGGATGTATTGCCGTCCACTGAGATTTTGAGTGTTACCATACCATAATCCTTCTTCTCTTGGCCGAAGAATTTGGTTGTACATCGAGTGTAGTAGTAAGAGTAGCGGTAGGAGGAGTTGTTGTTGTTGTTGTTGTTGTTGTATTGGGAGTCGTACGAGGAGAGTACTCTTGTGGAGAACGGCGCCCTTGTCGTCAAACCAAGAGATTGTCACCCGAAACTGCCTTCGTGGACATCATGGAAACATCAAAATCGACACGATCTGTCTGAATTGCCTTACGACTACGACTACGACTACACACGGGAAAACGTGGAAGATCTTTCTCCTCTCCAACAGTCCGCAAAGAGGTGAGCGAGAACCTGGAAACAACCTCGACGGAGATCTGTCGTGCGAAGCCACCAAAAAGTTCCCGTGGATTTGCAGAGAACGCCGATGGAGAAGCGGGGAATGGCACAATTGGCACGATGGTCGATAGTGGCGAGGTTGAGGCGCCAAGTTCGTTGTCCCGAGTACAATCGTGGGTGATGTTTTACGGAGGTTCCTACCATGGGCAACAAAAATGTGACAGCCGACAAGAGTCATCTTGGGCGACCTGGCGCGACAACAGGTTCATTGGCTTCCTCAAACAAGTCGAAGATTTAAGAAAGTTGGAGTTGCGTTAACGTTCCGACTTGTCGACCGTTAACTTTGAAGCAAAATGGTTCGATAATTTTGTGGCTCTACCCACGACACGTAAAACCAAAAAAAAGATGACCGCAACGCGAGCAGTGCAATTCGGGGTTCAGAGACGGCGTTGGTAAACTTGGGTTTGCGCGCTCGGCTCTCTTTTCGCGGTTGATGCCGACATCGTGTGCAAGCTTCTTGGTTCACTCCATCCAAATTCATCACATCTCCACACAATTGATTTCGACGCACGTTTTGAACTCGCACGGCAACGCAAGCGCATCGCAAGACTTTCTCAACGATCATAACCGAGCCAGACAGACAGCGTATAGTATTATAATATTGCTAATATACGAGAGTAATACTCGACCGCTGCGCTACTCCTCTTATATTTGCAAGACCAGACCACCCAAGCAGGCAACGACAACACAGCTGCAACAGGACAGCTTCAACTGCAACATCAAGGCAGACAGAAAAAAGCAGGCAGAGAACTGCGGGCGAACGAAGAATAAGAAAGCAGGCAGCAGACAGCGCTCACTTTACTTGCAATCGTGCAACACTCTCGCAGCAACAAAGAGTGCGAGTACTAGCAGTACCACCCACTGAGCAGAGAAAAGAACAGGCCACACAGACCGACCAACCATGGTGTTTGGACGCTTCCGCGGCAGCGGCAAGGACGGCAAGGACGGCAACGACGAAAAGGCAGCCGACCTGGCCATGCAGATCAGGAATGAAGAGGGCGACGAAGAGACGGCCACCGAGGTCAGGCCTCACCGCGCGACGGAGCTGATCGGTGGATCGGGCATCTCGCTGGACGGCCAATCGCTCGTCCTGCCGCAGGATCGCATGCCCATGCGGGGGAACCCCGTCATCATCCAGCCGCATGACTACGACGACGTCTCCTCCATCAACACCAGCGTCTACGGCGGGGCCAGCCGGCACACGATGCGCATCGCCGCTCAAGCGGATCATGCGAGGGCGCCGGGCTTCGGTCTATCGGCGTTCGATATGGAGAACAGAAGCGCCCTCAACCCCAGCACTGCAGGAACGAGGGGAGGCAGCTCGTCGAGGGGCGCCATGACCAGCATGGGACGCTCTAGGGTCAGCTCCAATACCTCCCACCTCGGAAAGTCGAGGCACACAGATGATGACACGCTCAACAGAACCGCTCCCAACGAAATCAGCCTCGATGACGACAACTCGAATCGCAAGGCAGCCTTTGCGGCCGAGTCATCGGGATGCATTCCCGAGTGGATTTACAATGCGCCGGGCTGGGTCAAATGCCTCATCGTGGTCAGTGCCGCGCTGCTCGTGTCTGCCATGACTCTCATCGGGTTTGGGATTGCGCGCATTCGTGAGGATTCCAACATTCGGGCGACGTCCTTCGAACAGGACAACTTTGGAGATGCTCCACCAACACGTGCTCCCATCATTTTCGTTCCCGACACGGCCGCGCCCAACGTATCCACCACCAGTGAGCCGACGGTGGCACCCAACGCATCCACCACCAGCGAGCCGACGCCGGCGCCCACCGCAACTCCAACGCGGTCACCAACTGCAGGTAACATGGAAGCGACCGGCGCGCCTGGTTCCACAACCGCCTCGCCCACCGCAATGCCCTCCCTGCAACCCGGCGACTCATCGACATCCAGTCCAACGGAAACGATCGTGACCACTGCCGAGCCAACCATCCTCCCCACCATGTCACCCACGACGCAGCACGTCACATTCTTCGTCACGGCGGGTCGTTTCTCAGGAGCTGCGCTCGATGGTTTGCCCGATAATCTGCGGTCGCTTCCAAACTACGATGGACAGACGGTTATGTTCCATCTCGGCGATTGGAACTCACCCTCGGCCACTCAATGCGTCGAATCGTCCTACACGGACATCGTCGACGTGTACAAAACTAGCTCGGTTCCTGTCTACTTTGTTCCAGGTGACAATGAATACAACGGTACGTCGCATGGCAGTGCTCTTTCCTTGCCTCTTGTGATATCGTGATGTGTGCGTGTGCGTGTTCGATGTGTTTGTGAAGAGCACGTGGAGAGAATGCCGCGTCCTTGTTCGCGTCATGTTCGCAAGGCATCGCACAGATTGGTCCCTCACCACTCCATTCACTTCCAATTTTTCTAACACCGCCTTGTCTGTGAACACCGAACTGCACCATGCTTCTGATTGAATCAATCGCAACACAGATTGTCCGAACGTGACCGAAGCATTCGAGTACTGGGGCACCTACATCGAGGACTTTGAGACGGATCACTTCCCCGCGCCATCACATTGGCAGATCGAGAGGCAGGCACCATTCCACGAGGAAAACTTCGCGTACGTGTACAACCGTGTCCTGTTCCTCGGCATCAACCTCGTCGGCGGATTGGTACACGATGCAAACGAATGGCAGCAAAGGCACCGCGCGAACTTGAACTGGATCGACGGGCAGTACCAGGTGAAGCAGAACGACTTTGATTACATGGTCATTCTCGCTCACGCCGACCCTCGGATTCAGACCAACAGGGACTTCTTCGATGTCCTGTTCCCTCGCGTTAAGAGCAACTACACCTCCAAGGAGGTCATCTTCGTGCACCGCAACCTGGGAGGACAGCCGTGGCTCAACCAGCCGAGCTACAACGACATTCCCAACCTGCGCGTCATTGTGGCGAAAGGCTCCGTGTGGCCGCCGATGCGCGTGCAAGTCGATCCTGCCACCGATCGGGTTGCAGTCGATCAGGACACGTGGAATTTTAACTAACTTTGGTAGTGCGCAAGAGAAAGACAACACATCCATACTACTGGTGGTGGTTGTGCTCATCTTGCGAAGAATATGCAAGGCTGCTTTCTTCAGGGGGGAACATAAAAAGAGGACGGGTCAGATTGACAGATTGACAGATTGACGATGCTCATACAACCGTACAATACACTCCGCGTACGCATGATGGCTGATTGCTCACAGAGCAGTGTAACCGAATCGATCAGTGATGTCATGGACGCCACTTCGCTTCTCAATTTCGTAGGAAAATATTACATTACAAGAACATAATACACGCGTGGTACTTACAGAAACTTACATCTTCACTGTAAACAAGCGAAACGACCAGATGATACGAGTACTCGTACGAGTATGGTGGAGTGATGATAAAGTGTGGTCTCCAGGTGTGCAAGTAGTCGTACCACTGTGGTACGAGCTACGAGTCCTCAATAGCAGAGTAGCTATCAAGAACAAGTGTAGTTCCCGTCGACACAAATGACCGTTTCAGAAAAGATACGAAAAAGTCATCACTGCGCACGTCTCCCACCACAACGGCGACGGTTGTGCGAACTTCGTCTCCGCAGAGAGGTGCGAACATGGACGTGACACCAGAGTCAAGGAAGCAATACTTCGAGTTCGACAAGAGGCACAGCTCCACATTGGTCGGAGAACATATTCGTGCCCACCATCTTGAAGCCATTGAAGGACGACTGCAATGTCATCACCAGCGTCGACATCAGCGTCGACATCAGCGGCAGCAGCTGACAAACCCACAGCTGCTGCACCACCGAAGGCGACGGCAGCACCAGCCAAGCCAGCACCGACTGCGGCGGCACCGCTGCCTCTGCAGTGGCTGTGGTCAAGGGCATCCTTCTGGACTGGACTTTGCGCGGTGCTCGTATACTGGGACCACCAGGCACTGCGCGGCGGTTGGGTCTACGATGATGCAGGATCCGTGGTGCGCAACATCGTGGTGAACGGACAGCTCCCATGGACCGAAGTGTTCAGGAGGGACTTCTGGGGAGCCGAGATGGACACCGCTCGCTCGCACAAGTCCTTCCGTCCCATCACCACCATCACCTTCATCCTCAATCACATGCTCGCCATGCACATCAAGGATCCCGAAGAGACCTATCCTCCCACCCACACCTTCCACTTGGTCAACGTCTTCCTGCACGGCATCGTCACCGCCATGATCACGGAAGCCGCGCACTACGTCTTTGAGATCGTCTACCACCACAAACGCAAGCGCAACCCAACGTCATTTCACCAGAATCTCTTCGTCATGCAGCTCATCGTCGGGGCGATCTTCGGCCTGCACCCGGTCCATGCCGAGGTGGTGTCCAACATCACGAGCCGCGGCGAGCTGCTCATGAGCTGCTTCATGCTCACCGCATTTCTATCCTACGCAAGCGCCATCCGGGCGGCCGCCCAGAGTTCTGCAATGGCACCATCGCCAGCAACATCACAAACAACCGCGACAGCGAAGGCGAAAGCGCAGTCAGATGAAGCCGCATCAGCGAAAAAGATGGATGCCGCGCAAGAGGAGACCGTTGCGGCAAGCCCAGCGACAGATTCGGCAACCCAATCATCGGCGCAAAGCAAAGAAAACAGCACCTCCACGGCCGAATCATCGCGTGATGCCGAACTCAATGCCGAACTCAATGCCAAACTCAATACCAAACACGATTCAGTTGATATGAAACATATTACGAAGGTCTACATCGTGCCTTGGTTGGGAATGACTTGCTCCCTTTTCTCCAAGGAACAAGGCGCCACCACGCTCATCTCCCTCGTGCTTTGGGACTTCCTCTACCACCACGGCACCGTCGTCACTTTGTGGAAGCAGCTCACCGCACCGGCCAACCCGTCAGAAGGCAAGAGGGCGCGCGACTTCGCCCTTCGAACGATCATCCTGGCCATCCAGACCTTGCTCGTTTGCTACTGGCGGTACCTTCTCAATGGCGAGACATCGCCGGACTTTATCGAAGCGCAGAATCCGGCAGGCTTCGCACCGGACCAATTCACGCGATCGTTCAGCATCCCTTGGGTCTACTGTCTCTACGTCCGCGACGCCCTCTACCCCATGTACCTGGGGCCGGACTGGTCGGGCCTCAGCATCGACCTCATAAAGTCCGCCTCCGACCCTCGCATCATCTTCGTGATCGTGCTATGGTACCTTGCGGGTCAATCCTTCTGGAGCATGGTCGTTGGTCTGCCATCATTGCCAGCGGCCAGCGCAACGACAACAGCGGACGCCAAACCCTCAGCTGCCACCGCTACGAGTGGTCCTACGACTGCCGCTGCCGCCGACGCCAATACACCAGACGCAAAGACAGAGTCTTCACCGCGAACGACCCAATCCTTGCACATTGATGATGCCAGACTCCGTGTCGCTAACATGGCCGTGTGGGCATTTGCATTTTCGCCCTTCCTGCTGTCGTCGAACATCCTGGTGGTGGTAGGGCTGATGAAGGCCGACCGTGTCATCTATCTCCCGTTGTTTGGATTTTGCATCCTGGAGGCGCTCTTGCTTGATATGCTCTGCGTGCGAGGAGTGTCCATCATGACGCCGGGGTTCACCAGCCGAAAGCAGACCCTTTTCTGGATCGGGCACTGGGGCTTCATCGTGCAGATGTTTTGGTTCTGCGTCCGCACTCACGCGCGCAACCTGGCGTGGAGCAGAGCGCTGGATCTGTGGGAGCATGCCTACCTCGTCAACCCTCGGTCTCACCACACACGCTACAACTACGGTTACGAACTCTCCATCAAACAGCGGTACATCGAAGCTGAGGAGGTCCTGCGACCCATCGGCAGCGCCCACGTTGACGGTCCTTCCAACACGTTCCTGTACGCCATGGTCCTCTTCAACCTGGATCGCTGCGACGAAGCCAACGTTCTGCTGGACGAAGCATTTGCGGTCATCGACCAGAAACGCAAGGAGGGCGGCGTCCGCAACTCCGATTCCTCGCTGGCACGCACCGAATCCAATCTGCTGGTGGCGCGCGCGCATTGCGTCGGGGATGATTTGAAGCTTCGCGGCGGCATTCTGTACGAGGCGGTGCAAGCGGATCAGACCAACGATTACGCCGTCAACTTGGCAACGGAGATGATGGAGAAGCTGCAGAAGATGGAGGAACTCAAGAAGCAGTACGGGCTGTCATAACCGGTGAATGGCCTCATTCTCTTACTACAGAGAAGGCAAGGTCCTAGAGAAAGCAAGATCACATTGCTCTACCCTGCCTGGAGCTTACTTGTAGCTGTTCGATGATGCCGAATCCCTTGATCATCCGAGACCGCAACCAACATGAACCAACACGAACAAATCAAGAGCCGAAAGGGGAAACACTGTGGTCATGTCATTGTATCAATACCTACTGCAAGAAATGTACAGGTAAAGAGACATGTGGTAGGCAAGTTAACAAAATAGGATGCGCCAAAGGCTCCATCTTCTCTACCGTGCTACTCTGCGTTCCTCTATGCCCGGTTTGCAGTGCCGGGATTTGTCTGACTTCGATGCAGAAGTCTGGGGAGGGTGTCGAAGCGACTTTCTTAGCCAACCACGAATCACGAATGATGAATCACGATGGATTTGGCGCCACGAGTGGTGACGTCCTCCAAACGCACGACCAACTCCGTTTTGGCCGCCGATGTCGAACAACCACCTCACAGCAACAACAATGCCAGATCCGCAACCGGAACCGCAAACTCCACCCATCATCCTCGCACAACAACATCCAAGCGACACCAATCACAACACTCGTGCGGCAATCAAGAGAGAGAGGAATCCACTCAACGCCAACGCCAACGCCCGCACCATTTATCGGCGAGGCATTGAACGATTCTGGATCGGTCGCTGACCTGTTCCTGTCCCCCTCTTAACGTCCACGTCACCACCGACCGGAGCTTTCCAATCCAAGCTTTGGATGCCATCACTCAGCACGTTCAACTGAAATCACCCTCAAATCGAGAAAAGCGCTGCAAGCATGTTACCAAGGTTGATTTCAAGGGCAGCGTCCGGAGCTGCATCACTCGCGACGGCCTCATCGCCTGCTGCAAGGAGCGCTTCGACGATCCGACTCCCTCAAACTCCGACGAGAACGACGAACGCACCGAATTCCCGCGGCGGCTTGACGAGGAGCACAATTTCCACGAAATCGTCCGGAAATGGAGGCCTGCAGATGCGGCACGAGAGATCGTACGGTTCCACTGGTACGTTGTTGTCAATTCCACCAAGTGCAATGCGAACGACAAGCGCGCGGAGTTACATTCATCCGAGCTTCATTGCCATTGGTCTCTACCTGCGCTCGATACTGTGCAAGGCTGTCTCGTACAGTGCTCTCATTGCTCAACTCCCCGTTCACCACAACATACTTGTACTGACGCGCCTCTCTCCTCCCTTTCTTGCACATGCATTTGTTTGGTTGATGCGTGTGCGCTCGCAATCAACCCAATCGGCCCGGCCTTCGACCCGCAAAACCCCTTCCGAATGTGTCGCAAAAACTGAATTCCGCAACACAACAACAGCAACAAGATGGAACGCTGAGGGAGATGAGGAGGGAACGGTTGAAATCACCTACGTCGAACCAGACGGCACCGAACGGGTAGTGAATGCGAAGATTGGATCGAATCTGTTGGACACTGCGCATGAAAACGACGTGGAATTGGAAGGTGCGTAATAGTAGGAGCGCGAGAAGCATGCCGCGAGCGTTCTGGGGAAGGAGCGATCATTACTGCAGGAGGTCGTTAATGGTGGTGAGGATGGCATGCATGCACGCACGCATATATGCACACCTCGATTTGCTTGCGTCGAGGTATCGTAGCCTGCCTTGACCAGGCAACGATCTGCGAGAGAAAATCATCCGCGTCAATTCAAGCGTGTACTCACAAATGCAACTCCGTTCATTCGCTCATTCGCACACTCATTCGTTTCGGTTGAGTCGTTGGCGGATGCTGCACGTCATCGTCATGGTTCTCGCCGCGCTTGGCTGGATTATAACAGGAGCATGCGGCGGGGAACTTGCTTGCTCAACATGCCATTTGATATTCGATGAAGCGACTTATGATTCGCTGCCGGAGAAGGACCTGGAGGAGGACGACATGCTGGATCTAGCATACGAAGTGACGGAAACGTGAGTTGGATTCAGATTGCGGCAAAGGCAGCATCGGGCTGCCGCGTCGTGTGTGTATGGTTACACTTCGTTGATCGTGATCGGTTGTTTTGCGCCGCATGTATGCACGCATCGAACGCCACCGCTCAGTGTTGCTGTTGACTATGGTGGCACGTCACAAATCACGGACGAAGGACGCGCACACTCGCTCACTATTTGACTATTGGCTCGTTACATCGCGTGCGTTTCGTTTTGCTCGTGCCGTGATGACGCTTCCTCTGCCCGTGGCATGATTCTGGATACTTCGGACTGGTGCAACAGATCGAGGCTTGGCTGCCAAATAAAAGTCCGGCCGGACTTCGATGGAATAAAGGTGAGTGCATGGAATGTCAGAGTGCACTCGTTGTCGGATAACTGCCGCTACCGCTGCGGCTGCTGCTTTGAGAAGCATCCGCGATGGCAAGTTTGCACCGTGATCAGCTGGGCCGTTCCTTCAATGATTCCTTCCACGCGAAGATTGTACGCGTACCCCTCACATGTTGTTCGGCGTTTGTCTCTACCACCTTGTTGATGTACGGCATGATACCACGCCACGCTCCTTTTCCGCAGGTCCAAATCCCTGATGATGGATTCTGAGAGAATAGAGAAGGTCGAACTTCTCTACCAGAAGTCTGCGTGCGGCACACCTGTGCGACATTGCCTTCGAAAGAACGCGTGGCGCAGCGTGGTAGTATGTGTGTACGAGCAGTGTCAAACGATTGATTTCTAATAGTGATAGATACGAGTATGGTCGTTGCAAGTTCTTGCCGTGTCGCCTCGCCTTGTGAACTTGAACAATGGATGTTTTTTCGTTTTGGTGCGGTTGTGTGCTTCTTCGTGAGAGTGATGTGCGAGTACAATCCCGTGTCCACGCATGCGCAGCCATCAACAAGGTAAGCCCTGACCGATCTTCTCTGAAGACGGAACGACAGAACTCCAGATCCACTGTTTGACAGAGTATGCCAGAGAGTGGCCATTGATCTCGTCCGATTCCGAGAATAACGCCGTCTCACGATTCATTTCGTTTTCTTCTGCGACATCTCGCCACGAAGTTTCCGCGAGTCCTCACACCCCCATTGAGCGAACACAAATTGTGAATTGAAAAAGCGATTGTGGGGCCTTCCTCCTCTACCCTCGTCTCCTTACCCTGCCATCAGCCGAGTTTGGCTGGTTGCTCTCCGGGTCTGCTTGTTGGTCGTCTGCGAGTATTGGTGCCCCTCTCTGATGGCGCAGTCCCGTTGGCTTTGGCCTCCGTGGCCGAACCAACCCCCCGACATGCGACACCATAAATCCCAAGTTTTGGTTTTCGCCAGCAATTCTGTCTTTTTCGCGTGCGCTGTTTCGTCCGACACAATCGTGCCTTGCGAGTATGACATGTGCGAGTATGCATTGTGCGAGTACGAGTACGTGTGGCACCATGCGAACTGCACACCGCACTGGCAATGCACTCAGCACGACGATCCCCATGCCGATGCTGCGGTGCCATTGTGCGGTGTCGATATAGAAATTCTATTTCTTCTTGATCGCAGATGTGGGTACCTTGATTGCCACATGTTTCACGTGCGGGCATCGCGGCACTGTCGATTTAAAAATAATGGACAGCGTTCGCCCCGGCCTCGTGTAGCACGGCCAGAAGGTACCGGATGCCCACGTCCATCACACTTGATGCATGTCGGTTGCTTCCGTAGATGTCTCATCTGGTTGCAATTGCGATTGCTCGTCTGATGATGGCTCTTCAAGAAGCTCTCCCATTGATGGCAACGGCGGCAGCAACGGTGGAGGCGGCAGCAATTCCGGAATATCTCCCTGCGCTGGTGTGCGCGCTCGTTCCTGCAATGGCTCTTCTTCGGTAAACACCGGAGGTGGGAGACGAGGCAAGTATCCACGCCCTGGCACAGTCCGGTTCATGGGGTACGGTAGCGGCATGGTGGAGAACAATGATGCCCGAAGCGAATCGGCCATGCGTCGGTAGGGAGCCAGATCAGCATCACCGGGTGGCATCGCGAAAACAGCTATCGGTGGAGCTCGCGAAGTCGTGGACGGAGATGTCAACCGCTCATGCCTCGCATGTGCAGGCACCTCGGTTGCATTTACGTCGGCAGGCTTGGTCACAGTTGGAGTGATCGGCAAGTGCTCTGATACACGCACGTCCACGGATGTGTTTCCCGATGTGTTCCTCGCTGTGTTTCTCGATGCGTGACCTGCTTGTCGTAGAATCGGCGAAGTTGGATCTGTGCCTCCATCGGGAACGTCATCGTTTGTCGGTGCACCTGTGGTTGTTGGGGCATTGCCAGGACCAAGGATCACGGGTTGGTGTGGGTGAGGAGACGGCAAGACCGGGAGCGGCGAAAAGGTCGCACGATACAGCGCTGCGCTTGGATCGTTGAAATGAACAGGAGGAACAGCTCCTGCGCCAACGGCAATGCCAGCGCCATGATACAGTGGGTGGACTGGGGCATAGCCGTGAGGGAAAGGGTGATAAGGCAGAGGTACTGGTGGTGCAATCTGCTGACCAACCGAAGGGGATCCAGGAAGCGTCAGTGGCCTCGGAGGCTGCGGTGGAAACATTGGAGGTGGCGGAAACACCATGAAGCCATGAGGATGAACTGGTCCTCCTGCATGCATCAGCGGTGGCGGTGGTGCAGCATACGGCAGCCCGTGCTTCATTGGCACCATCGACATTCCATGGCCAGTTTGTGGCGGCAGTGATTGCGGCAGTGGTTGTGGTGGTGGCGGTAAGAGCACCGACTGAGATGGTGGCGACGATGATAATTCTGACAGTGAGCGGGAGTACTCGGCCATTCGCTCATTTACCTCATGGCGTATAGATTCTGGCATCGGCACATACCCAAGTGATGGCAGTGGGCTTTCGGCGTCAAGAGCGTGGAAATCTGGTTCATCTTGTTGGCGCATGGGGAGCTTCTTGTGGTCCTTGGGCAGGCGACGCATGTACTTTTGAAGATGCGGCCTCCCACGAAGGAACAGCTACGAATCGAATGGAGTAGAATAGAGCGGAGTACCAGGTGAGCACACCAAATGATATCAATAGAAGGCAACTGGTTGAGACGATGGACCAGCGTCGAGACATGGAAATCAGGATCTGATTGCTTGACCATAACGCGTGAAGTGCACAAGTTGCGGCCGTTGTAGGTTTCTCCTGAAGAATTCAATGCGTCATGATGATGTGGACAAAAGCTGCACGTTGTCACAAGGAGCAGCAATGTGCGAAGACTCGTACTCTCCCCAACTGTCTCTTTGTCTCTTTCATTCTCTTGCTTTGTTTTCTACCATTCCGGATGACAACAAGCACGCATACACCTCCAATGAGACCAACCGTGCATGCACGTATGCATCCAAGTTTAAATTCAGATGGAGACAAGACAGTGCGCCAACACACGTAGCAGCAGACCACATCATAACATCGCATAGCATCGCCTCCCGTACCACACAATATCATACCGTACCGCCCCGTACGCCAATGTTAGCGAAGGAGGCGTGGAAAGCATATGCGCGAGGAGCACGAACATCGGCTGGACACCTTGTCTGCTCTCAACGTACCTCGTGATAGTAGGAACCCCGATCGTATCCGCAGTTCAGCCGACGGAAGCTCCACGCGTTGGTGATCCTGTTGAAGGAATGGTAGTTGTTGTATTCGAAGAAAGCTGGCATGACGATGGTTTCGAACATACGTGTATCGGCAATCCTCCATGATCGCCCGTGTGGCAACCACTTGATTATATGGCTGAACCGCGATTGACCCAGAATCATGTACAGCTTGGATGGGAATCGCAGGTTGCGGATGGAAAGATCACTTTCCGCAGGATCCGGCTTGGTCCATGTTCTATCTTTTCGTAGCTTCGTGTAGCGTCCCGTCCACGTGCTCGTGCGCCTCCCAGCAGCTTCATCGAATAATGCATAGTTTTCCGGTATACTCCCAAAGTCCTTGTATCGGTAGTATCCTTTGACGGGCGCGTCGTCGTCCCATTCATCATCTCTTGATGTTGCCGTCCCTTCAGGGCTCTTCTGGTTTGCGATTTTGACGGGCCGTGCAGCTTCCTTCGTGGCACGCCGCTTGCGATGACCAGTTGCAGTGGCGGTGGCGGTGGCGCTAGCATTGGTCGTGGCGTTGGTCGTGGCCGGTGGATGTTGCGTTGCGTAATTGGAGTTTAGGCTTAGAAGCGAACCTGTCCCATGATCTTTATTTGGTGCCTCCAGCGGTACCAACTGGCGAGTGGTTGGAATCGAGGACAACTGCGACTGAGCTGAAAGACGCGCGACTACTGAAACAGGGTCTTCTTGCGTCACTGCTTGGCGCCTTGTTCCAATTCGATTGGGCTGTGCCATCTCGCTCAGTTGGGGCTGCTCGAAGAAGGGATGGACAGGAGAATCCGTAGAGGACCGTGATTGAGCCGTGATTCTGGCTATGACGGACGCCAGATCGTCTTGCGTATCGTCAGAGGTCCTCCGTCGATCCTCGTCGATGTTGAGCGATGTCTCTGTTCTGTCGGCCGAGCGCTTTTTTGCTGCCGCAATTTCGGCGTTTCGGATGCCCGTGACGTCGCCAGCCAATTCAGAAATATTGCCTGAATACCTGTGATGTGGGTGGGTCGTGGTCGCGACATTCGCAGCAGATATCCGCGTCGAAGGGTTTGATTGCGACGACGCAGTCCGTCGGATGGTTGTATCGCACGCATTGGTACGAACCGTACCATGGATTCCACCGGTGCCCGCAACAGTCACAGGGACAGGAACGGCAACAGCAATAGCAACAGGACCAGTGGCTGTTGTCGTTGTCGCTGTCGTTGTCGCTGTCGTTGCTGTTGTTGCTGCGACGATGGCATCGGCCGTCCCATCGGCTGGTTGGTCAAGCGCCTCGCTTTCCATTGTATCGTCGTCAGCGGCGCTGTAGTTGGTGTTGTCGGCGCTATTGTTCTTGTTGGTATGGCGATTGCCGTTGTTGTTGTTGTTGTCGTCGTTGGATGGGCTTCAATTGCTGTGGCTTCGGTTGTTGTGGATGGTCTGGAACAGAATGGTCTTGATGTGACCATGCCTTGGCCATGTGGGTAACGAACCCTTGTTGTTGTTTGTGACAATGGATGCGCAACAAACGGCCACAACAACAGTTCTGAAGCTGCCACGTGCTTCGCAAGTATGGTAGGCTTTCTGCGATGGAGGCCACGCGCGAATGGTATGTTAAGAGGATAAGATTTGTGCGCTCTGTTCTGTTCTTCGCGCGGGTATGTTTGATACTCTACGGGTATGTATGCATGGATGATTGTACTCTAATCTGTCTGGTGTGAGCTCTTGTGTGGAATCTGGGTGGACCATCCATCTCGTTTTGGAGTAAGAGCACGAATAGAGTGTGCCTTTTTCGCAATGATGTCTGGGTCACAGGTGTGTGATTGATTGGAGTGACCGTACAACGAAAGGAGGTGCACTCTCATCGTATTCTCGGAGTGAAGCAAAATTGAGCAAATGGAGTGAAGTGAAGCAGAGTGCAACGGTGGGCAAAAAACGATTCACAAAAAAGGAGGGGGCTGAATCGTTTTTTTGCAACACAAGATGCGTGCGACTTCAGCGCAACAGGCCACACTCGAGCAAACTCCCGGTTGGACTGATCGAGAGATAGAAAGCCAAGATCGTTTTGCGGTGCACGTAGGGTTTCGTGGTTTCGGGAAGATGGCCAATGGGAGATGGCCAATGGGCGATGGTCGATCCGAGCAGAAAGGGCACGGGGGCGTTGGATGCACCTGCTCTATCCCGATCTGCCTCAACTCTGCCGTATCTTGAACCAATGGCGATGGCGGTATCGGGAGAAGCGTCGGCGTCAGCGTGGGTGTGTGATTGCCGCCTGCTGCGCCATCCACATGGAGTGTTCCTATTTCCAGTCATTGGCTGTTTGCCGTTGGGAGCAGACAGAGAGGTGTGCGTATGTTATGTACTCTAAGGCATGTACCTGCGTCGTATGAAAGTGCCTTGTTCTTTGCCCTTGTCGAGGCTGTGGTATGTGGAATGAAGGACAAAGAAAGCAACACCCCAGCTCTCTATTCATCCCCGAACATGCGTCAGATGCTCGTCTTTGGATGTCCCTGATCCACCATTGTTCGTGGTGGCTATTTAGGAAGGTGTGATGACCTGCTACGCCTTGGGCGTTGTGTGCAGAGGCAGTTGTGTGCCCATTTGTTGTGCTGTTGTTTGAAAGCGTGAAAGAAATGACCCATGCCGGCTGTAATTCGGAATCAGACACGCATGCATGCACATAAGAATGACACTCATTCCCTTAAGCAGGGTGGTCTTTGAAGTGAAAGGCGGGCTGTGCGAATTCGGACCATCGGTTTATTGACAGAGCTGTTCGTGACCAAACTCTTTTTTCAACCGACGGAAGAGGCTAAGTATTGCCTGCAGACGCGCAGTTCGCACACACCGTGAGATCGCGCACATCGTTGTACCTGACAGCAGCTGAATGAACACAAAAAGAAAGAGAAACCTCGATTCGATCAACATGATCCTCGATCTTGACTCATTCGAACAGTGTCAACGTCGCCTTCGTGACGCGACCACAACGGCAGTATCGTGTCTGAAACGGTCAAGACAGATGGTTGGAGGCGAAGCGGTAACGTTGACAGCATCGCGGTGCGCCGTGGGCGCCGAAGACCGAACAACAGTCGTCAGGAAAGAGAGGCCGACCGCGCGCGGGAAATCCTTTGTGGCCAAACAACGAACAGCGGCGGTCGACCAGGGAAGAACGGCGCGAAAATGCAACAACATGCAGAAACACGCAAGAACACGGGAGAGCACGGTAACGTACAGCGGAACACGATGGAACGCGGTGCAGCGCGGTGGTGAACGAGCCGAGGATACTCCTCGCGCAGTAATCTTGCCCGTACCCGTAGTACTCTGGGCTGCGTGGTACGGATACCACCTTCGATGAAACACAAACCCGCAACGCACACAGAGATCAATCCCATCGTCATCGTATTAGTGCAGTACCATCCTCAGCAGACCAATACCAAGGAGTACCACCAGTTGCGCATGAAACGCAACAACGATCAACCAAACCAAGAGAGCAAGAAACAAGAACAACACACCAACAGCCGCAACAACAGGAGGTGAGGAAAGCTGCGTCGCCATGTCTTCACCTCAGGATCCTCCACCAACGCAGGCACAAGAAGCGGAAGCAAGCAGTGAGTTGCAAGACCAACCAGCACCGCAGGCCGCCGTCGCAGCACCGTCAGTGGGTCTTGCAGTGGCCAATGTGATCGCGACGGCCGTGCCCGCTACAGCTGTGGCCGCCACAGCCGTGCCTTCACCTGCTGTGGCTGCAACTGCCGTCCAAGCAACACCCGTTCCTGCCACAGCGGTACCAGTACCAGCCCCGGCGACGGCAACAGTGGCGACCGCAGACGCAGCACCGGAGCCAACCTTGGTGGCCAAGCACGACGCCGTTGTCATTCACCAGACTGCTCCACCCCAGCAGTCCCCCACTGCAATGGCACCAGCTACGGCAACGGCAGTGCAAGCACAGCAGCACCATGTGCAGCCCCATCAGCAGCCCCATCAGCACAGCAACGTGATGATGGCGACCGCAACGCACGAAGCGGCCATGGCAGCCACCGCGCAGGCCGTCCAGCTCGAGATGGTCGGCTCCGTGAGAGTGGAGGGAGGTCCAGGAGGAGAAGCCGCTGCAGCGGGGGTCAGCAACGGCGCCGAAGTGGCCACAGCGACGGCTGCTGCCGCGGCCAAGAGCATCGCTGGCCTCGTTCCCGATGCCTCTCACGCCCACGTTCCGCACGCTGCTGCGGCACCCATGCCATCGGAGACGGCCGTGGCTGTGGCAACCGCTCTGGCTGCTGCCAACGCTTCAGCCACAGCGGGGGACGTGCCCTTGCACAGCGTCGGCGCTTCCACACCGCTCTCGGCCATGCACGCGCCCGGACCCGCTCTGGCGACGCCCGCATCGGCCATGTCTGCCATGACCATGGCCTCGCTCAGCCCTCCGCCGGTCAAGCCCATCGTCGTCACCAACACGCACAACCTCGCCGCCAGGATCCCCCACATCTCTCCTGGCGATGCCGGGCTGGCGAACGCCGCTGCCGCCACCGCCGCGATCGGCATCACCAAGCACTCCTGGAACGACGGCTCCTACCGCCGCGTGCCCAACGACTACCGTTTGGACACCACGGTCTCGCCGTTGGAGGCCTGGCAGCGCTGGCATCTCGGCGAGGTGTCCAAGTTCCCCGACCCGCTCACGGGAAAGTTCAACGACATCGTCATCCCGCCCTGGAAGACGCTGGGCTCCGCCGACCTCAAGGGACACTCCAAGTACAGCACCAACACCACCAACCAGGACATCAAGAACGTGCGCCTCATCTGCCGCGCATTCGACTCGGCAGCAGGCCTCACCGCCGAGAGCACACCCTCGGCGATCGAGATCAAGGATCTCTACGAAACGCCGCGCGTCCAGAAGGAGCTGCCGCCCAACGAAACGCCAAAAGGCCGCAAGCGTGAGGTCGCCCAGCTCTCCTGGCTCACCTGCGCCAAGGACAAGAGGAGGCGCCTCATCCTCGACAACCCCGACAAGGAACGCCATCCCGGAGGCAGACCTCGCAAATCATCCATCGTCAACTCCACCAAGGCCAGCACCGGGATGTCCACCGCCGACGCTGCGGCCCTCGCCACGGCGTCCTTCGCTTTGTCCGGCGGCGGCGCCTCGCCACCTCCGGTCGCTGAACCTCACATTGACGCGCCCCCCATGATGGAGGTGGACAGCCCCAGCATGCCCAGACCCAACAAGCGCAAGAGCAGCCAGATGTCCATGTCGCCACCACCAAGCGCCCAGGTCCCCAAATCGGCCGCGCTGCTCGAAGCCGAAGAGGAGATCGCCAAGCAAAAGGCAATCCAGGAGAAGCAGAAGACGGTCTTCGAGCTCCTCAAAAGCCGTGCGGAGTTGGAAAAGCTCGGTGTCTCCGAAGATCACATCAACAAGTACTTCCCGTTGCCCGGAAGCTCGGGGGCCGACCCCTCATGAGTTGTTGCACGTTGCTTGGCAGGGGAGTAGTTGGGGAATCAGCCCGTTTTCAGCGATGTTCGGTTGGCATGATGGCGTGCGTCTGGGACAGGGATTGAGCCAAACTGTAATGCGAGTTGGAGTGGAGTGGAGTGGAGTACTCAGCGAGTCATGGCATTGGCATCATTCAAGCCGAAGATTAGATGTTGCATGGAATACGAGTCGGGCAGAGATGTCGTGTGCATGCATGAAAGCAGAGTGCCATACTTTACTCTCTAGAGCACTTTATGTATTGTATATGTATGTACAGTGTATCATCGCCCATGTTGCGCTGAGCATGCTTCCAAATAGTAGAGCATTGGCACTCGTACGTAAGCTGCCTGCTCAACTATCCTCCTCTCTACACATTGCCATGGACGGAGAGCTTCTTGCTCGTGCGTCTTCCATGCGACGATGAACCATGCAGAGGCTTGTCCTCGCCAACCCAGTGCGTCTTCATCTTGCCCTGCACGTGTTGCAACGTCAAGGCCAAGTAATGAAATAGATGAGCGTGTATTGGTAGACGCGTGTGGGCATGGGCATAGCAGGTGGAGCATGGAATACAAGTACAGGAGCGCACATCAAAATGAGAGATGCAACGACCACGGCGAAAGGGTGACAGTTACCGTTCCGGAATGTGGCAGCGAGCAGCAGGCAGTCGGCAGTATGCAGTCGGCAGTGTGATGGCAAGAAGACAGGTTGCGGTGAGATGAATGCATTGGATTGGGATATGATGGAATGGAATGGAAGGAAGACGCGACCGACCCTTCACGGCCACGGTCGACGTGAAGTTTATCATGGAGAGTACATATGGTACATTCATGTGCAACAGTCTCTGCCCTCTGTTGTTGATGTACCGTAAACCTTGTGTCGAGGATCCTTACCTTGCCCTTGATTTCAATATTTCCCCGAGACACCGAGGGGATGTCTTTGTCTGGATCTTGCGCTTGGAGCAGCTTCAAGGAGCGGTCGGAGCAATGAATGCGGTTCTTCATGGAATGGCTTTCCATCCGCGAGGCTGTATTGACAGTGTCGCCAAAGAGACAGTATCGAGGGTTTCGCGACCCCACGATGTTGGCAACCACCGGCCCCGAATGAAAGCCTACTCGGATGGAGACCGTACCACGCGATGGATCTTCGATGGAGATGGGAGTTCGGTTGGCCACCTTCACAGCATCGATGGCAAACTGCGCAATCCTCTTCGTGTGATCCTCCTGCTCGTTCACAAGGTTACTGCATGCCATGTACGCATCGCCGATGGTTTCGACCTTGAATACGTCGTACTTTTCGGACAGATCATCGAAGGCGTGGTACAGGCGGTCAAGGAGGTCCGAGATCTCAAGCGGCGTCATGGTCGCTGCAAGCGTGGTGAAACCAACGATGTCGCTGAAGAATATGGTCACCAGGTCATGCGATTCAGGCTCGACCTTGCGTCCCGCCTTCAGCGCTTCTGCAATATGAGGAGGGAAAACGCCGTAGAGCAGCTTGTCCGTGTCATGCTGCGGCGATGCAGCCTTCCGAGAACGCATCGATGTTCGCTTGAGCTGCGGATCAACTTCCGTCGCATCGCACTTCTTGAAGTCTTGATTGAGTTCTTCGAATGTAGGACGCTCGCTTGGATTCTCCCGCAGGCATCTTCCCATCAGCGCACGGATGCGCTTGGGGGTTTCGCTTGGAACGCCCGGTCGTTTGCAAACCGATGGGTCCATGATGAGTTTGATCACTTCGTCGTAGTCCTCGTCTTCGTACGGATCGGCTCTGGAATAGATTTCATACAGGATGATACCAAAGGAGTACACATCTGTGGCTGTGTTGTTCGAAGTCTCCTTGCGTAGTAGCTCGGGTGCCATCCAGTACGGCGTGCCTCTCACGTCGATGCTCCTCTTCTGAGAGAATCCAAAATCGGCAACCTTTGCTCGGAAGCGATTGTCGATGAGGATGTTGTGGGACTTGAGATCGCCGTGGATCACCTGCGGCATCGCGGCGTGCAGAAATCTGATGCCGATGGAGATGTCGCGAAGGATGGGCAGGATGTGCTCACCCTCGAGTCTGATGGTCTCATTCTGCAAGACATCATACAAGGAGCCATGATCCATGTACTCCATGACCAACAACGGGTCCTTGTGATCCAACACGGCACCTGAATTCAGCAGAGGAGAACAGAGTGGAGTCGAGTCGAGTCGAGTAGAACGGGCAGCCCAATTCACATCAGATGATCGTCGGCGTTGAAATTCCGAATGAGATTGACCGGCCCAGAACAAAAAACAAGAGAGGCGAGATCAATGCATGAGTACACACGCATGGTTGGAGGTGGACTGATTGATTCGTGCCAAGAAATCCTGTCGAGCAGGTTGCATTGTGCAATGCAATGCAACAGAACTGGAAAGGATCGAGTATATCATGGGGGAGACATCCGCACGAGACGGGCGAGAAATCTGGAAGAGAAATGATCGACATGCTCGACATACTCGTACATAGAGCAGGAGGCACGTCTGATGGCTCGTGTTCGGAACTTACCCATGATGGTTGTGATGTTGGGATGACGCAGCTTGGACAGATGGCGCATTTCCGAGATGAAGTCATTTTGCAGCTTCCTGCTGTCAGTCTTCTTCGTCATGAAGACGGATGACATTCTTCCTTTGGAGACGCCAGTTGTACTCGCAGTGCCTCCATCCATTGAACGATCTCGCCGAACGGCTGAGTCCCCAGTTTCGTCCCATCGCTCCGCGCTTCGTAGGCCGCTCTCCAAGTCCATCGCTTCACCGTTGGGAACCGGTGTGTGTTGGGTATCATCTGTGTCGCCGCGACTGCCGTTGCTCTCCTGGCTGTCGCTCCATTCTGCCTGCGGCGGCAAATTGGACGAGGACATGTTCTGGCGAGGCGAAATGGGAGAACTGAACAGGCTTTTCCGGAGCGCAGAGCCGTTGCGACGGCGCCGAAATACTCCCATCGAAGAGGATTGACTTGAGCTGCTGGTGGAAGGCGGGATCACTCTCTTCACGGCAACCTGAGTTCCACGATAGTCCGCCAGCAACACCAGCCCGAAGGTGCCCTGGCCGATCATTTCTGGTGGGTCGCCGAAAGTAAGCTCTGTGGATTGGATTTGCCAGACGGTATCGGCCATTCGTTTCTTGTGCTCGACGTAGAGGTACACGCCAACGACAACCAGCAAGCACACGAGCGGGATGAGGATTGCCAATAGGAGCGTGCGGCTTTCGTTGTCGCCTCCGGAGATCCTCTCGATGATTTGGACCGGCGTCGATACAGGGTGCTCCACCTTGACGTAGACGATGCCGTCCAACGATTGGGCATCTCTTTCAAGGAAAGCGACATCGCAGGATGAGATGGAGTTGGCCACCAGAATGGTCTTGCCGTCGGCATCGTCCTTGATATCCGAGATGCGGACGGAAACAGTTGCAACGGTTTCATTGTCGTACAACGCGAGGCGCTTGGGAGTGATGGAAACGTGAAAGTCCTCGTGGATGGATGAAGTCATGTCGACGTCCACCCAGACAGCACCGCGCTTTGGCATGGCACCCAACCGGAGCTGGTACTCTGCCGCGTACCCATTGCCCTCGTTCAGCGTGAGGTCAGTCTGAAGGATGATGACTCTTGCGTCATCCAGTACGTGCCGTGTGCGGGGCGGGTACCCAGAGGTGAAGCCAGGTGAGAGTTTAATCTCATCCGCGTAATCGGCGGCGTTGCAACAAACTTCGGATTGTCGCTCGCCACGGTTTTCCAACAGGTGGCAGACATGCTCCGCCCTCCCCAACCGCGCATCGTACGTGAAGAATTCACATCGGGCAGCAATCGAGCAGTACTCTGCGCATTTCTCTGCCGATTCGGCTGCCTCCGCCATGAAGGAGGACGACTGCTGCAAGGTTGTGATCCACGAGGCATCAACGTATTCGACGAAAGGCTCGTACTCGGCATCGATGCCAGGCTTGAAGTGTTGAATGTCGCAGAATGAGAGCTTGTTCGTTGGTGCAAGTGAAGAAATGCTGGACTCACGGCGACTGCAACAGATGTTGGTGAAGATGCCATCGTCGTCGGTGATGGTGTTTCTGTCGAAGGAGGGGATGGCCGTACCATCGTCATTGATCTCGTTTTCAGCGATATCAACCATCCCGAGGTTGGACAATCCAATAAATGCTCGGGAGGATGTGTATATGATCGTGCTGGGCAACCTGATTTCGCGCAGCTGTGAGAAGATCTCCGCATCGAGCATGCCCGCTCCCAGCACGAAGAGACCTGGGTTTTGGCGGAGGTCGAGCATCAGCGGCTTCCACGAGGCGGATGAGCTGGTCTGCCCTTGGGGCGTGAACGTCTTTGGGATCTGGCGCAATTCCTTGTGTCTGCAGTCAATGTGACGTGCCACTTCGTCGCAGATGCAGAGTCTGCAGAAGTCGCCGCGTAGCTGCGTATCATCCTTCCAGTACACCTTCGCATTTAGGATGTCTTCTTGGTTTGTTGCGATCGCCACGGGAGGGCGGACACTATTCAATGGCGGAGGTGATTCTGTGGCATTCGAGCTGCCAATGGCTCCTGTGTTCCCGTTTCCGCCTGTAGCGATAGACGCGTCTGTGTCTGCATCAATAAAAACATCGAGGTACGGTGCAAAGGCGCATCGGAAGGTGCCAATTGTGTAGTACCTGCAATCTTCCCCCGCCTGGATGCAGATGTCGCAACATTGGCCGGCCGAGAACTGAAAGACCCGCCACTGTGGCCCACTGATGTCGGCGTTGATCTCTTCGATGATATTGCACGTGGGGAGTTCCCCGTCGCCCCCATTTGGGTCAAAGTCTGAGAAGTTGCCTGAATGGAACGTAGTCAATTCAGTGAGAAGATTCGAAATGACGAATCGCCCAGACAGATCCTCAGCTTCAGCTTGCGTCGAGGTGTCGGCCATTTGATCGGCTGGCACCGACAATGCGAACGTGATTCGGTACCCCTTGATGCGCCTCCATTCCGGTGTGGGCGGTGTGAAGTCGCGGAACCTGATAGGTGCAGGTTGTTCTGACGACGACTGCGATGACGGAGACAGGGAGCTTTCTGTTGAGAGATGTCTTGAAGGGTCCTCGCCGCATGAATCCAGGCGCTGAGTGGTGTTCCCATCGCAATAATCAGTGTCTCCGATGACAGTGAGCTGTACGGTGGCCACTTGCTGTTGCACGGTGGCATTCGTTCCGTCTGGGTGCCACTCCACGTCCAGAAGTAGGCTGCTGACATCTGATGTTAGATTGAAGTATAGCTCTCGAGGCGCCTTGTACTCTAATGATACTTGGAAGGTGGTTTGTGTTGTGGTGGAGGTGGAATTATACGGTGCTGCTGAAGTCATGGTGGAGGGTGCAGTTCCGTTCGGCTTTTCGGTGGTTGAGTAGCATGTCGTGGCAACACCATCCTCAAAGGATGTCGTGACGAAGATCTGGTCGGTGCCTGGATTCGTTGATGGTGCCTGCGACAACACCTCCAGCGTCTGGTGCCATGCCCCTTCCAGAAATCTCGATTCGTCGTAGACCTCATCGTCCGACATCGCGTTCTGCCGATCCACGTGAAGGGGGGAATCGAGGAGTGATCCATGATAAACGAGCCTCGTTCGATTATCATCATCGGTTGTTGCTGGGTATGCTCCAATGTCGGCCGCAAGCAACGACACTGGAACCGACGCATTCGCATCGGCATCAGCAACGGCGTCCGCATCCAAGTCACCGCCATCCAAGGAGGTCATGTTGGGTTCGTGGAAAGCGGCCACCTCCAGCTGTTGGACGCAAGATAAGCCACGGATCAGCATGCTGCCCTCGCTGAAGCTTCCTACGTCGCCGACGTTGTCGATGTTCCACTCCAGAGACCATCCCCGAATGTGCTCCAGATCTAGCACTTGGTTCCCAATGCCACCGCTCCATCCCGGGATGTGGAAGGGGGACGTTGGGTCATCGTCTCCCACCAAGGGGACCTTGATGACCATCCAGTCGGCCGATGGCGAGTCGTCTAATATGGGCTGGAAGGAGTAGTATCTCTCCAACTTGAGCTCGTCGCTGGTGTCCGAGTCTTCCACCAGGATGATGCGAAGATGCGCCCGACCGGCAGCGCTCTGGGGTTGGATGATCTTATACTCCAGCTCCACATGGTCGGCGCCCACGCAAGAGACGGGGCTGTCCTGGAAGAACCGCTCCATGCTGACGAACCCACCCCAGGTCTCTGTCATGACGGAACGGTACTCAACGAAGATCGCATTGTCGGCCATGTTGATATCATCCCTGCCGCCCTTGAGGATGAGTGGTGGCACAGCGACTTCGCTGGAGTCCACCTTGCCCCTGTTGTTGTGCAGCGTTGCTGTCCAGCGCGCATCGCCCTCGCCCTTATCAAATGATTCTATCACAAACCGTACATCTTGGGTTGGGAATCCATTGAAAGAAGGCGTTGCTGCTGCTGCTGCTGCTGCTGCTGATGTTGGAGGTGGTGGGACCAACGTTGCTGCGAGAAGAAGTTGCACAACGATGGCCCGAACCCCAAGAATCGCAAGGTGCCGTGCCTGATTCATGTTTGAGACTATTTGCGCCTGCAGTTGAGACTATGGGACGAGAGGGATAGCTTGTTGAGTTGCTTGCTGGTTTGCTGGCAGCTGACTCTCGTCTGCCGGGACTGGTATGCTGCTGCGGTCTGTGTCGTGCGGTCTTGCCCTCGCGTTGCTCACGAGATGGGCGTCGATTGTGCTTGCTCTGCCGGTGATCGTGGTCTTGTTCTTACTCGTAGGTAGGTATAGGTCGTGATAGTATGGTACAGACGAAAGGTTGGATTATTGTTGCTGCTTCTGGTGTCAGTACCAGTTCAGCCGTCGCACGAGTCCGACCTATGAGTACCAAGATGGCGCAGCAGGAAACGAGGGTGGAAATGGATTGCTTTGCCTTTTCCCTTTCCCTTCGATCCTCGTTAGCTCTATTTGGCAGAGACTGTCTTTGGACTGTTTCGATGCCGCTCTTGTCGCGCTGCTTGTCGTGAGGAAGATGCCAAATGAAAGAGTCCAAGTCGGTTGCGAGCACAAGAACAACCGCTGTGGTGCGCTCTGATATACTCTGTCTGTGATGTTGGGCAACGATTGCGGTCAGAGCGATGGAGCTGGTTGGGATGCAAATGAGGATGGGTTCGAAGAATGGCGCGAAGGTGAAACTGTGGAGGAGTGTGACCTTGTGGGTATGGGGAGGTCGCATGTACGACTATGGTACACAAGCGTCGTCCCGAGCCACGGTACCACACACAATTCTGTGTGCCCCAACTTCGCTTCTTGCGCTTGCCTGGGCAAGACATCATTCTGCCCACCCACATGATTGAGCCAAGTGTGCCCGCTTCTCCTCTCTCACCAACCAATTCTTCCAGGGCAGCTTTCTTCGTCCATCATGTGGTGCACGACAACGCTGGTCTCTCCCTTTTTACATTCCATTCCGACAGCGCGCGCGTCTGCGAACATGCACGTAGCGTGGACGGAACGACGACGATCATTGACATTTCTGGTGTCCAGCAAGACACAAAGTGAATCAAAGGGCGTGTTCGTGTCACGGTATCAAAAACACGAGATGGGAAAGAAAAATGTGTGCAGAAATGTCAACACAACCGCATCTCTTCAGAATCCGTGAAAAGGGGAGAACATGAAAGATGAGATACTTCAGTCACGATGTGTTCTGGTTCGTTAAGGAGACGGCGAAGCGAAATCCCTTTTCACCTATCACGACATTTGCGTTGGGGAACATCGAAACGTCGAACTTGCTCCCAAGGTATGCAGCATCCGTTTGCCGTTTGTCGTGGTCATCCTTCGAGGAGTCCCATCGTGGCGCGGAACTTTTCGGCACCGTCCCCAAGATAGCATTTTCAGCGGTGATGTTTCTGGAAAGAGAGAACGAAAGAAAAAAATTGTAGAGTCACAACGAACAAGTACAAAAAGCGCTGAAGCGTACTCTGGTAGCGCTGACAAGAAACTCCAAACACAGCCGGGACTTTGGCCATCGTGTTGTCTTGCATGGTATTCTATGTAGCATCCATCGTGCGTGCACTGTGCCGCTACCACCAGACATCGTACCTGTGAGATTGACAACTGGGATGGTTGGACAACAGCGACGTCATGTCCTGGAGTTTCTGGACCACGGTGGCGCCTCCAAACTTATTCTGACCCATTGCAACGAACTGAGCTGGATCAGGTATGTGAGCCGCCCTTTCGATAGCTCCGCGCCGCCTCCACATGGCCACATACTCTCGCAGGTGTCTTGGAGAATGATCCACATCAATACGCTGGGATGCCGCGGACTTGCCTGGGAAGGACATGAGATGCATAATAGGTCGTACGTATTGGAACAACATGCAAGTACAACTTGCCGTCGTTCCTTGCCGCAACTTCTATCGGCGCCAACGACTCTCCCAGAGGCAGAACACAAAGGCAAAAGGAGAGCCGAAACAGGCTGGGTTCGTCGCGGCGATGCATGGATGGTTATCTGCGCTTCTTGCAGTGTGTCCCCCATGCGTGTTGACTCATCTATTCCATCCCAACACTTTTTTCATATTGGTATAGTCATTAGTGTGTCCTTGAATAGTAAGTGATATCTGTTGTATGTTTGGCTTTGTCGGTTGATTCACAAATGTGAATTGTCAGTCTGTGAGGTGCATGTCAGTCTGACACCACGATTGGCTGTGGCAACGGGGTTTGCTTATCCAGACGCAACACCGAAGATGCGCTTGGAACTCGCCTCTGACTCTCTCTATATATATGCATGTGCATATAGAGAGAGAGAGAGTAGAGAGAATAGAAAAGTAACTCGCACACGAAAGAGTAAAAGTTGGAGCATGCGATTCCTGCTGAAAGGCTGGAGCGAAAACGCTTGCCCATGCCTGATCAGCAAACTGCACAGCATCACACCATACTCGTACCCAGAGAGATTGCGGTGATTCAGAGAGGCGCGGAACTACAGCGCGGGACCAGTCTGTGGCCTGGCTCGTAGTAGTCTCTGACGTGAGGTGTTCATAGTTGCTCGCAGAGGAACTTCAGATGGATGAACGGCGAAGTTTGGGTGTTTGTGCACATCTGCTAGTAACTGTAAGCAGCAAGAGACTCGGTTCAGTCTTGTCCCAGCTGTGCCTAGCCATCATGTGCGCATCTCTCTCTCTCTCTCTCTGTGCTCGTGCGAGTAGAGACCACCATGGAGAGAGAGTGTGCTGCACGCAGTGCAAGATACGCCTTCAAAAAGCTGGAATGCTGCATGACGCCTGTGCGCATAAGATCCCCCCAAGACTCGTTCAGACAAACACCACATTCATGTTACAATTTTGATTCGTTCGACCACACAGGCGAAACAATGGCAAGACTCGCAACGCTGCTTTGAGCCATTCGACCGCATGCGTCGCTGTGGATGTGGATTTGTCCATTTTGTCCCGTCTCGTTCTCGCCAGTCGCTGGGCAACACACCATTCACCGCAAGAGAGTTTGTCGCTGGGAAATGGCACGACTGACACGAAATGAATGGAAGCATCACATCTGGCTCAAACAATTATGACACACGGGCATGTGTGATGAAGGGGTGTCGAACGCGATAGCCGAACTAGAGACGATTGGTTCTTCGTGATGTCCTCTTGTGAGGAGAAAAGGAACATGTATGCGTGTCTAAATAAATTAGTAAATTCATAAAGTACAAGTACTCAACGGCAGAGTGCGGTGCGACGGGGCGCGTTGAGCTTTACTGTTGGGACAGATGTCGCAAAGTAGAGCATCAGCTGTCTTGCGAACGTTGGACTGGCTGCGAAGACATGTAATCTCGGAAGGAGAAGGACGAGAGCGCATTCGACTGTGGTAACTTACTTCCGAGCAAGCCAGAGTACCCCAAGCGCACCTCCCAAACTGCCCATGCATCCACCAACCCATTCATTCATTCATTCATCTTTGTTCTGTTGTGCCTCCAGTTCTGTCACGACTGGCCTCTCTTTGCAGCGGAGAGGCCATGACTGAGACCACGGCCTTGATCCTTGCTCACACATGCGAGGCACCAACAGCTTCGCCACAACACTGGCGACGGGAATGGGTGACCACCTATCTGGGCAACCGGAATGGACGGCCTATGTGATGTGTGTATGAATCTCGCCGGCGCATCCTCCAACATCTCCATCCGGGTACGAAGATCGCCGAGTGTTTCGCAATGGCATTCACTTGGACGTGCGTGGAGGTACTATACAGACTACACTCTGTGCCGCAGAGCTTGTTCTCCTTGGGCGAAGGCGACACGCCACGAGCATTGCGGAGTGATGAACATCACGGCGACGCTCGGCGGAGATGGACAGTGCCGATTTGCATGGTGGCGTTTGCGCTGGTGACACGATACAATGCAAATGAGGGTGCGTACCCTTGATCTCGCCAGGGGGTGGCACGAAGAGGTCCTGGTCGATTGCCTCCGAGCTGCCGACGCGCACGCTGCCTCTCGATGGATGGTGTTCCAAGGAGTCGGTCGTACAACTACAATAGATACTATCCGAGCCACGTAACTCGCAGCAGCGGGAGTTGCTCGATTCAATAGGTCGTGCCACATGCTTGTGGCAACCCTTTTGTGCTGTGTGTATCCGCGTTATGGAGTTCAAGTGCCTCCTGGTGCGTATACCTGTTTGATCAGCACGGTTAGATGTTGTGTCGTCTCGTCCATGTTGAACATAGGGAGGCTTCTCCATCGAGCTGGTGTGAAGATAAGTATTGACATGTGCGCTTATTCGTACTTACTATACGAGCAAGGACTACGCGTATGTGTGCTACAGGGAGAGGATGCGACTTGATGTTCACTCAACTCTTGACACTGGTACCATGTGTTGGTGTGCTCCCAGATCTCCAGCGAATAGACAGAGTACCACGAGTGTGTAGGTACCGTACATCGATGGTACTGGTACATACGAGTACGAGAAGAAGTACTCGATGGTAGATTGCGATCTCGTAGTCGCAGAGCACTCTGCCGATGCGCTCCTCCTTCATCAAGTTTGGAGCAACAATGCTGTACAATGCTTGAGAATGGAGTAGAGGAGAGCAGAGTGCTCTATTGCTGCACCTCGTTGCGTTGTCCAACCTGTCCATCCCATGGCACAGAACATGACAGAGCAGCGACCGACACCTATGCCGTTCCATGGAACAGGGTGTGAGATGAGCCCAGCGTTGTTACGAACATCATTTCGGAAGTACCGACGTGGAGGAACGCAACCGGTTTCAAGGCATCCTGGGTATGTGGGGACATCACGCAGACAAAAAGAACGAGAACACGTTTTTTTTACCTCGACATTCTTCTCGGCCAACAATTCCCCATCAAAACGAGTGTTGGTTGCGACGCGGTCGGTTGGCGACAACGACTGGACATTCGGGGCCGGACGAGGTACTCTTCGCACAATTGCCATGGAATTGGGTGGCCCTTCCGCAGAACGTCACCGAACTCCCATTGTCTTTGTTCGTGACCTCCACTGCGTCCCTAAGTCGCCCTCTTTGCAGCATTGACGCTCGACTGAAACCGATATGCATGGTACCCACGGTTATTGAAAGTACTACAGAAAACTGCTCAGCAATGTTGTCACTGAAAAACGAGACATCCGCAGCGAAGTACCCAAGACCACCGATCTGGCGGTTTTAGCACACCTGGATGCTCGACGTGCTTTGCAGGTCCAGGATCAAAAACTGCTCCTTCTTTGCATGCATGGCAAGATACCTCTTCGCCGAGAGCGCACAAGGACGAAAGCTTCAAGCTACGAACACTACACAGCACACAGGGAAAACGAACATCGGCGAGGAAGGACAGAAGAGCAAAACCTCCACCCCAGGCCCACGACAACAAACAGAGACACCAACAGGCGAACTGCTTGTCCTTGTGTGAGCTGCTCGTGGTAGTACACGCACTCGTAATCGGAGCGGAGAGAAAAGAGAGAGAGGCTGAAGAAATCACAGAGCAACTTCGACGACGGTCACAACCACACCTGCGGCAATGATCCTCCACTGCGCACGAGTCTCCAAGCGAACGCCGAGGGCCCACCAACCCATCAGCGGAAGGATCTTTTCCTCTCCTCACAAACTCATAAAACAAACTTGAACACAACTTGAACGCAAACGCAAACGCAAACACAAACATAGACCAAGCACAGGTCACAAATCTCAACTCCCAGCAGCAACTTCAACACAGCAATTCAAACGGCAGAACGAGAGATCGCTAACAACAACAACAACAACAACAACAACAACAACAACAAAGATCAAAACACGCACAGAGGACAGCACAACTACCCAATCAGCCAGTCATCCAAGTCAGCGACGACATCGCACGAGATACCCTCCCACCTCCTAGTTCTCGATTACCTCCTTCTTCCTACTCTCACCATCATGATCGCCAAGTCGACCAGAAAGAGCTCACGCACGAGCAAGGCAGTGACGCCTCTCAACTGCAGATCGTCGCCGCGCCTCCACGTGCAGCCTGGCCCATCACCCTTGCCCAAGGACTACAAGCCAACAGCCGTAGACATCCTCTGTGGTCGTGGCAGGGGCAGCCGCAACCACTCGGGCAACAAGCTGTACAAGACAGTCATCAAGAACAACACGAAGCGCTACAGCGACGCCCCCAAAAAGATCCAGAAGAGCCTCGTCGTCGCCTCCGTGGTGGACAGCATCAGGGAATCGGGTGCGCTCTTCGTCAAGAAGGATAAGACGACCGAAAGGTGGTACGACATTGGTGACAACCAGGCCAGAGAAAAGACTGGGCACGCCATCCGAGATTACATCGCCAAGCTGACCAAGACCTCTAAGTTGCAAGATATTTTGTCGACAATGAACAATGATCGCGATGAGAGCAACTCCGGGCAGACCCAGCGGATTCGACACCCATCCCCGGTGGCGTCATCCGCCATCACCTCGTCCGGAGCATCTTCTGCATCTGCCGCTGCTGCTACTACTTCTACTAATTCGGCTGCCGCCGAATGCAATACATCGGACGAATCCCGCGCTGGCGCAACGAGGCAGATGAACAGGCCAAACAACGGCGACAATTCGTCATCGGCGAACTGCGCGATGAATTCAATTCCCCTCAGTCCCGCCGCTTTGCCCGAACTGTGCGAGCCTGCCAAACCCGTGAGTAGCCAAGTCAACTTTGTGCCCAAGCATGCGATGCTGTCTACGATGCCATACGAGGGGAGAAAGCATCTGCAGCAAAAGCAAAAGCAGCATGACGGTGTTTTCGAGACCTCGTCGGGTGAAGGCAGTGCGATTCTCGACTTTGATGTCACCAACTGCGTTTCGAAACCAACAACGATCGCCAACAGCTCGAAGTTCATCACCGATCCACTGGACCTGTACTTTCTGCCAGCACCGTCGCTATCATCTGCCGATTCTGCCATCGGTACCACTGACAACATCTTTGACAGCCTCGACCTCAATTGGATGCTGTTGATGGAGTCCACGCCCTCCCTGCGGACGTTGCTCTCGGGCAACGCAAGCAGCGGCAGAGGCAGCAACCGCTCTAGTTTCAACGCCGCTGTTGGTGCGCTCGCGACCTCCCCTCTGCGTCACGCCACGGCCACGGACGAAGTCTTCGATCAGATGCCCATCCATGAGATCGATGAAGGCATGACCGATGGCATGTTTTGAATCCGCTGATTCCATTCAAGGAAAGCGCTGCCCCTGGTGCTCCATACAATCCCTTCCATGGTTTGCTCCTCTCCCCCTCCCTCGTTCTCAACATCTCTCTATGTTTCAAATTGGACGAGGGACAGCACACAGGTGCAAGCACTCCGGCGCGATGCTATCGTGTCACCAGAAGGAGTGGAAGAGGTAGCCGCCGCCACCACGCGCGGTACAAGTAGAGTGCATACTAAACACCCTTTTTTCAACATGCTAGTGGACCGCACACGCGCAAGCCAACGCAAGTCAAGTCAAGACGAACCCAAGTCCGATCCATAGTGCCGTGCATAGTGTCGTGCATAGGCTCTGGAGAGTAGTGCTTTAGTCAATACGGATGCAACAGCAACAGATATTCATAAAGTTAAAGGCACAGCTCGATTCACAACAACACAATGAACAATGCTCGTACGGTGGAACCACCAAAGAGAGGAGCAGCGCATCAATTAGTGTTCCTGACAGGATGTAGTCTTCGTCGACAAAGCGGGGTTGTGAAAGTGGGATCCATCCATGAGATCATCAGCGAGTTCAACGGGCAGGGAATGGGTAGAGAAGAGTATCTATCAATCATCCCACAACCCTTCGCCATTTGCTTCATACGTACGAACAAAGCAAAACCATTCGTGATGTACCGTATATCCACAAGGAGAAAACCCCTGCGTCAGGACGCAAAAACGGCTTTTCTTGCGTCCTGACGCAACCCCAAAATAAGTTTGCGTCAGGGCGCAACCCGTGTTGTTTAACCCGCGTAGAATCCAATCGAATTTTCTTTTTAGACTAATACGACTGGTCGGTCCAAATTTCCTCTCCCAGCACGCTCCGGTTTCCTCTTGTTTTGGGTGTTGCGACCGTTGGCTTTTCTGCTCTGTTGAGTATCGTCGACATGCGGCTTTCCGATGCCGAAGTTGACGTCTGTGTGTTTGTTGGTGTTGGCTTGCATGTTGTATTCACATCTTCTGCACAACCAAAGACTTTCAGCTGGCTCTTCTCCTTGTCAACCAACATCTACCTACATGCAAACATGGACTCTCTCTTAGAAGCGATTTCTGGCGTAGAATCCGCCAACGTCGTCGACGTCCCGATGCTTTCCGAGGCTGGTGGGTTGGATGATGGTGACGATGCAGCTCCTGAGCCTGGGTCCGCTCATGCCACAGGCAGATCCCCTGAGGCATGGGATGCCAACTTGGATACTGCCAATGTTGGAGTATCTGACAACAACAACGTTGCATACATGCCGAGCGACGATGAGGGCGCTGTGGAAAATCCCGATGTCCACCCACATTCAGAGGACTTCGGTGCTTTCTCTTCCGCCAAGTTCGGCGTGAGCCAGGACGTTTGTCTGCCCTCCAGCATTGGTGACTCCAACAAGGTCTTGAACTGGTCGGTGTTGTGCCCAGAGGTGCATCAAACAAAGGTCTCTGTCTCCGCGGCCCACGACTTCGCTCTCCACAATGCGAGCCATGAGATCCGCAGGGCAAGAGCTGCTGTGTTGCAGCTCTTCCCAAAAGCTGCCCCTGGTTGCCAACCTTTCGTTCCCACCCATCACCATCTGGTGGATTACTTACTTGGCCGCTCCTCCTCCATCTACACCAATGCATATGGTCCAGGCGGATTGGGGTTCGAGTACCTGGACTATGTTCAGTTCCTTTATGGTTTCTGCGAGCAGATGATTCAAAACATGACCGTGAAGCGCGTCTACGACTCCGGGGCTGCAACGTACTTGCCCCACTTTCCGACGAAGGCAACGTACTTGTCATTGTGGTCCACAATCAGGGACAACGGCGAATCTGGCAACACTGTTGGCCATCGTTTCCTGTGGTCCGATTTGGAGGCGGCAATCAACACGCCCTTTCAAAAAATCTTCCTCCGCGGCACCAACTCCCATCGTGTGGTCACGCTGGACGACGACAAAGTTCATTGTCGTAGCTCTGCCGAGAGTAGTTGCTTGCTCAACATGCGCCACACGCAGGCGAACCGCGAAGGGTAAGACTGACAGGATGTATGCGCGTCTTCCAGCATGACTGGATGTGTCATTGCTGTTTCTCCAGATCACTCACTCACCTTCGCCTTCCATTTCTACATGAATCCATTCAGTATGACTGTCAGCACTTTGGTACAGACAGCATCAGGGCTTGTTGTGGGGGTTGCTGCGTCTTGCGACGGAATCGACGACGACAACCGTCAGCTCCTTGCACAGCTCGCCCAGACCGACGGCCGTCTCCGTCACACAACACTGATGACCGACCGAGGCTATCTCAACGAGTCCATCACTCGTGAGTTATTGTCCAAGAGCGCAGACATCGAGGGCACACACATGCGCAGCGGCCATCTCCCATTCACCTTCAATCAGTACAATGGAAGCAGCAAACAGCAGATTGATGTTGGCAAGCCAGGCCCAAGACGCTTGTCCATCGCGACGACCACAAGCATGTCTGGACGCCAATTAGGACTGTATGCATACCGAAACAAACAAAAGGCTGTCCTTGCAATGTCCACAGATACTCCTTCCTTTGCTTGGGACATCAATCTCAAGAGCTCACAAGAGCAACAAATGTACCAAGACATGACAAAGAGGAAGGAAGGAGATGATCCAAGATCAGCAACATATCCTTGTTTCTTTCAGCAATGCCTCCCCTTGCAGGAGTGTTCATCAACATACCGGACGGCGTCATGTCGTGCCCACAGTGGTACTCCTGGCACACCGTCCCCTTCCTCCAACATTCCAGCAGCACCTCCAACTGCTGCACTTGCGAATGATATTCCTACCACACGCCGGCTCCAGAAATCTTCCACGCCTTCTCGGATCACAAACACAACAAATGAAGACAAGACCCGCTTGGCATGGGAAGAGAAGCTGTGGAGTCTGGAGGTTGATGGATTGACATGCGAACAAGGAGACCATCTCTGGTTCGTGCATAGGAGGTACTCATTCACATCGACATCAACGTTCGCCATGATCCAGGAGGTCCTCAAGAGTGGTGAGTGGAGCAGCCCAGACAGCGGCCATGTCTTCAACCGAGAAGTGTGGGAAGACGTTGGGCGGTACATGGGATTCGATATCGCCGGGACGAAAGAAGCATACACAGTGGATGTAGCTCAGCAGAAACACGGATTTGTAGCGTCCAAGTTTCACACGAAGCTGACCGATCCTACGTATGACTCCCAAGATTTGGAACAATACATGCGTACCGTCGTCGACGAACCAGACGGTGATGATGAAGTGATGCCCATTGAAGTGCTCACCGCCATGATGCACTTATTCTATGGAAGTCGGAACAGGCGCAAACCCTCCACCCTGAGAGCGATGCTTGGAAACATCCTGGACGAACCAGACAAGCTCAGGCGGAGATTCATGGCCATGAACACGGTGACTTTGAAGAGGCAGCTAAGTCTGCGCTTCCCAACACAGACGGAAACCGACGCATCAAACGAACGAATGATTGACCGGCTGATCGCAGCGACAATGAATAAGCCAAACTCAAAGGAAGAGAGAGCAACACCAGTTTCTGACAACGAAGCTGACACACCCTGGATGTTGTCATTGAAGACTTTGTTGGCATCGACCATGCTACGAACCTGGTTCATGACGCCACTTCGCGGGAAAGCAGCGAAAGATGCAAAACTGGGCCACAACAATGAGTTGCCGTTGATACGGAAAGCAATGGAGACCATGAAAGTGGATGGCAAGTGTTCTCGAATCAAGGCAGCATATCGGTCAGGGCTGGTATGCAGGAAAGATGCCAGGTACGCCCGTGCTTCGGTAGACTTCCTGGCTGTGGTGGGAGACCCGGGCAGCAGCACTACAGATGAAGTATTTGTGGTTGAGGTGAAAACCAGAACCAACACCACAACGCAAGACATGGAAACAGCACACCAGCAGGGCGCGCGGGTGCGTGGTGATCTCGGAGAAGGGAATCATGTGTTTGTGGATAGGCAAGACCGACACTGGCTGGCACTGTTCCGAAGGCGGTCGGAAATGATTCAACTGTTGCATCATTCATATGTTTTCGGAGTTCCAGGGGCGCTGATGATTATAGGTAAGCATTGATGTTCGGTTCGCGCGCCGGATGGATGCTTGCAGTCGCAGTCTGGACTCGATTCTCACCACACTATGTCTGTTTTCTTCCCATCCTTACGTTCGTGGCACACCCGGATCCTCTTTTGGAGAAGGTGATGCCACGGGGAACGTAATCCAAACTATGGCAACTAGGTTTGAATCGTCTCTCATCCAATCCTATTGTACTGTGCTACAAGACCTCCACAAGCTCATGTTGGCATTTGCATACACGGAGGCCGGTACGAAACCAACCTCAACTCCATCCTGGAAATTTCTGGAAAGCTACCTCCAAACCAAACGGAATCCTCACAAGAGGGGTTCGGGAGGGTCTAGCGTGGCTCATCTCACAAGAGAAGACGTCCTGCATGACTTGTTGATATGGAGGGCCTGTCAAGACTTGCCTTCTCCGGTTCCAAGAGTGCATACGTTCGTCCCCGCGATCATTTCACGCTGGAACGCGTTCAAGGGTGGATCAGACGTGGTCACCCGCATGATACAACAGAACCAGGCCCACCCACCGCACTCCACATTCCAATGCAAGATTGTGTCGCGATTGATGGAAGTCGTGATCATCACATTGCACAAGCTCCAGCAGTACTGCTGTACAAAGGATATCTATACAAATGCAGATCTGGAGAAGACTCCAACTATTCATCACTTCCGCTGCATGATGAATCATCGCCAAGGGCTTGTTGCATCAATTCGGAAAATCCGAGACACGCTTGGCAGCTGGGCCAAATCTCTGAAGGACAGAGAACAAGATGATCGAAGCAGCATACAACGTATAGCAGCTCTTGCGGTACCAGCCATGGAGGTGCCAGTGGAAAGCGCAGATCGCGCCAGTGAAGGGAGAAGGACGGATGCAAACGAAGCGACGGACCGTCGATCGGTACGGAGACTGCTGTCGGAAGGTTTGGAGGCGACGACGGAGAAAGGCTCGGACATGAACAGGCGTGTTTGCGAAGGCAGCCATGCTCCAGTGCATCTGGCGTCGAGAAGGGGCTCATGTGTTGTCTGCGGCGTATTGACTCCATGGATGTGCATGGAGTGCCACCTCCATGCGTGTGTTGCGCCCACGGCGCACCACGGAAGGTGGATGCAGTACTGCGGCATCGAAACGAAAGTCACAATGTGCCAGCTTCGACACAACAACAAAGAGCTAGAGGCAAGCAACACCTGTTTCCGCCTTCTTCATGGAAGGGACAGAACTTGGATTGGCAAGACGAAACAAACCTTTGTGAAGTGGAACAAGAAGAACAAGCCATCGAGAAGGAACAAAGCTGTAGAGGACATACCAGATGGAGGAGAGCCAGACTCCAACCGAAATACAAACGAACAGGGCGCAATGGAGGAAAGTCCCAACACCAACAGAGTTTCGGCGAGGAACACAGTTTCGAGAAGGAAGCGAGCTGTGGCAAGCATATCGGACGAAGCAGAACCGGACAGCGGCCGAAAGGCAAGCAACCGTCGCACAATGAAGATACCACACGGCATAACAACAAGATCGAGAGCAACAGCCGAAGAGACGGCATCTTGGAAGCGTGAAAGGACTCTGGAGGCTGCGAAGGCATCACCCCGGCGCTCCCTGCGCAATCAACAAGGCATTTTTGAAGCGGCGATGAAACGAGAGGTGGAGCGGAAGGAAGAATCCCAAGGGAAACGTCAGAGATGTAAACTCTAAACATACTAGCAGTTGTTGATGGAATAACACAAGTACATCCCTTTGAAACTGCATGAGGATCGACAATGGACGGCTCATTGCGAGCAAAAGACTGAACAGAAAACTCTCTAAATAAACCGATTTAGATTGCGACCATTCGATGTGGTCAATCAGAAACAAGTCTCGTGTAAAATTTACGCGTTAATTTTGGGGTTGCGTCAGGACGCAAGGTTTTGGAGGTTGTGTCGGACTGTTGCGTCCTGACGCAATTTTTCGACTTTTGTGCGACGAAAAATCCTTGTGGATATACTGGCAGAGCACTTCTTCGGTGCACTGCGCAATTGGCCGCCGTGGAGCAGAGCGGCGTGCTGACTGGTTCTTCAATCTTCGACCTGCTGTGGTCGGATGGCTCTGAGCCTGTTGGTCCGCGGAGCAAGGATCGACGCTGGCGCCAATGACCGATCATGGCCAATGAAGAAGAGAGCGGATCTTCCCAGCCATACCTCGTCGGTGACCCAAACGGAACGGAACAGGACGGAACTGGTTGGAATGGAAGGGAGTGGAATAGCTCCCCAGAACAGCAGCGACTGAGCTGAGTCGAGGTGTCGCAGCAGCCCTGTCTGGCATAACTGCGCACTGCACCCGTCGACAACGTCGATCCGATACCCCCGCATGGATCCACGAAGTCAGACAGCGAGCATAATGACAGTAATAGACACATACGGACACGAATAGCTCGCACGCGGCGAAACTGGCTATCCTCCTTGTCCCTATTCTGGGGTGGTTCGATGGCTCAACAGGAAATGAACAGACAAGATACAAACAGACACTCCACGAACATGCAAACCATGTCTGTATGACTTCTTTCTTGGTAAACAGACAGACACTCAAATATGTACTACTATTGTTGTCCTTGTGTTGGCTGGTACTATGTTGATTGTCCTTATAGTCGATTTAGTCCATTTCCGTTCTTCTTGGTACCATATTGAAGGTATAATCTCACATCTGGTTTCCTGGAAATGGCGCCAACGCTCTACTATTCTGTCGCAGCGCTGTACCCGTAAGATGACAAGGGGAGTGCCTCGGACGACGTCGATCCTGACGTGCATCCGTACCTGGAAGTACTCTACCCTCCTCCACTTTCTTCCATCACGATACGTTGGCAGTAAAGTACCCTAAGTTTGTTCGGTGCTCCTCACAAATACTTGTTCACCTTGATCTGGAAGACGCGCTCCTTCGTGTTTGATCTCTGACACACGAGTGCTAGATTACGAAAGATGATAGTGCGTAATGTCAGAAACGGAGATGGGTGTGAAGCGTGTGGAGAGATCATGATTCGCGTCGCACAGGGCCAAACCTGCCATTTGCAAGCTGTGGGCTGGTCAAGTTTCAAGCAAAGGCTGGGTAGAAGATGTTACGTGTGCTTTGGCTATTGCATTTCTGGAGTTACATTACTGCGCTCAAACGATGGAGCGACTAGTCTGATGGGGCATACAGCGTTGCAAGTTCATGCGGAGCACTGTGTTCGACGTCGTTTGTAGTGTGCTATGTCGTGATCTGCGGCTGCGCTGCCGGGTATGATTGATGGACTGGTCAGGATTTAGAAGAGCATGCTGACGGCGGCAACACCGGCGGCACCGAAGGCGAGGATGGTGGTGGTCATGGAGGCGCTGCTTGGCTCGGCTCCGTCGTAGTACTTCTGGAGGTCGTCGTTCCAGAGTCCACCGACCTTCTTGCCGTCGACTCCCATGCACTTGTACTGGCTCTCGAAGGCCTTCTTGACGGCTTCGAAGTCGGTGGAGGAGGCACCGACGCGCATGTTGTCGTAGATCGTGGTGGCATCGTCTTCGTCGCAAGCGTGGACGACTGGGAGGATGGCGGCGGCGAAGGCAGCACCCTCGGACTTGGACTGCTCGCCGTCGCCGTCGACGCCGACCTTGTAGGCGTATCTGATGGTTCCCTGGATGAGCGGGATGAACATCTGCTTCTCGATGGCCTCGAGGTGGGCGCGGCCATCTGCGCACTGTTTATCGACGAGCTTGTCGATTCCCTGGCGGAATTCCTGGAAGATCTCCAGGTTGACGTTGGACGTACCTGTGACCTGGTCGGCATCGACGCCGCAGGTCTTGAAGTTCTGGCAGCGCTTGTCGGCGAGGGCATATGGCATGACGCCGGATCCGGAGCCGTCGGTGCCCTCGAGGGATCCTGTGTAGAAGGCGACGGCCTCGTCCCACGCGTGGACTGGATCGTCGTTGCATCCTTCAGTGGCACAGTTGTCGTTGCAGTCGTTGACGGCGTCCTCCATCTCGCGGATGACGTACATCCAGATGTGCATGTAGGAGGTGGCCTTCTTGATGATCTGCTCCTTTCCGATGTTGGTGTACTGCGAGAAGTCGGCGTTACCGTTGGTGAGTCCGGCGCTGTTTCCGGCGAAGGCGGCCTGCACCCACTTGTCGGCGTAGTTGTGGAATCCGTAGTACTTGAAGAACTTGTTGTAGGTGGCGTGTGGGCATCCCTTGCCGCAATCGAACATCTTGTCCTCAGCCTGGAGGGAGAATCCCTGGATGTTGCGCTCGTTGTTGTTGTCGGTTCCAACGACGTACTGGTAGGTGATTGGGGTGGCGAAACCTTCGATGGTGATGGTTCCGCTTTGCTTGAGGCATCCGCTGGTGACAGGATCGGGGTTTGCTCCGACCTTGCAGTCAACGTAGGTGGCCTGGATGGCGGTGGTGTCGTACTGCACCATGAGCTCGTCTGCGCCGATGGCAACGTTCTTGAAGACGGTTCCGGTGACGGTTTCTCCGGAGACATCAATTCCAGTGACCTTGTCTCCCTTGTTGAACGCAGCGGTGAGGGCTGTGACCTGGAGGGTGGCGACGGACTTGGAGAAGGCTCCCTGCTCGTAGACGGCCTTGGCCTGGTTGAAGGCCTGGTCGTTGTTGGTCTCGGAGAGGAGGGTCTCGATCAGCTTTTGGTCCTGGTCGAGGGCATTCTGTGGGCATCAGGAGTTAAAGTGGGGGTGGGCATGGCGGCGGAATGGTTGGATTGTGAAGACACGTGAGAAAGGTGTTGCGGCAGCAGCAGCAGCAGCAGCGGCTTGCGCAGTTGCATTGTTGCAATGATGATTGGATCTATCCATACTGCACATGCTGAGTGGACATGCTGAATGGACATGCTGAATGCATGGGGGTGGTGTATTGTTACGTACGTGGTCGGTGACCTTGGTCTCTGGCTCATAGTTGGCGATCTTCTCGGTAGAAGCGGCGGCCGTGGCGAGGACGGAGAGGAGGGCGAGGGAGCGGAACTGAACCATGATGGAAATTGGGTTGTTGGTTGTTGGTTGTTGTGTGGTTTGCCTTTGTACAAGATTTGTTTTTGTGAGAGAATAGAAGCAAAACAGAGGAAAGGCGAAGGAAACTTGAAAGAAGGATGCGGGAAGGATGCGAGAAGGATGGCGTGCAGACAACAAGAACGACCAGGAGATGACAGGTGTCATGCGTGCAATTGCGTTGCAACACATCAGAAGCCAAACAGAATCCTTGCCTCGCCGAACGATCCACACCAAAGGCAACCTGCAACAACAAGCAGTGACACATCATCACACCAAGGAGTGAGGGCATGATGCCGCCATTGGCAACCGCGCACCAAAATCGTGTGCTCGATACATGACGAGAGATGCGGCTTGGTTGGCTCACACGGCGAAATCGTGACGCGTGAAGGAACGACACGCGCCTTTTTCTTTGCGTTTGTGGCGAAAAGACGTGTGCTGGCCAAAATGTGACATCAAAGATACCCGGCACGCACCCAGCACGCATCCAGCACGCGATCAAATTGCCATTCCCTTCCACGTGGAACCAATTTCCACCAGTTCTAGATCAAGCCACGAGCCTGACACACGCCAATCTTCAGACGCCACCCTGTTGCGAAAAAAGAAAGATCGGAACTGTCGATGGGTCTGACTTCAACCCTCGTCACCAAGGCACGTGCATCTCACGCATCCCGCACGTCTCGCGCCACGCCGTCGGTTTCTTTCCGTTTTCATTTCGAATTCAGCTCTGCGTTGCATTGTCCGGCCTGTTGTGTTGTCCGGCTTGGTGCGCTGTGCTGATACACCCATGTGAATTCCGGAGACGACGAGCGGGCAATCGTGGCCGACGATGGTGAGCAATGGATGATGCCGATCGTCATGGCCAACACAACTAGCCTTGTGGGCAGGAAAGACGGCGAGCGAAGGAAGCATTGCAGCATGACGAGAGATGGATGCCGGTGACCGGTTTCGCTGCCGATGGTCATGACGAATGCCGTCAAGGACGTCCTCAGGAACAGCAGCATTGGCAATACCAACACCAATGCAACGAGAAGACATCAGATATCAGGCACCAGATGGACCTGCCAATCGCCAATCGCATCCACGACAGGGGGCAATCCAGCCAGAGTGCTCTGCTCTCCTCAGGTCACACGAAGTTGATCTGCTATGCCCAAGCTGCCGGAACACTCTGGAATCGGGAGGAGAATACAACTCCTGGCACGATGTACTCCTGCTCGTATCCTGGCATTCGCCTCATCACCACAAATGAGATCCCCCATCTGGTTGGGAATCCTGAGATTGCCTGGGCAGGAACATGGTATGCGCACACACACACACTCGTGGGTACGAGTATAGTATTTCATTCTATTATACGGAATATATGAGCCTGATGATCCAACCAATAATTCAGCACGCTTCAGCCAGAAAGCAGTCGCCCCATCCCTGTGGACATGAAGCTGGATGCGGATGCGGATACGGATACGATGGCAGGTGTATCAATCATAATTTGGTACGATGGCGCAATACAAGTACGAGCACGGGCACGGGTAATCGAGACCCCATGTCGACAGCAAACTTCAACAAAAGATGATGGCATCAGAGACCAACACGTGCTACGAGTACGATCTATGGTACTGATGTGATGTGATGTGATGTGATGTTCTGGTCCACGAGTTCATCTTCCCCGGTGTACTCGGATGGTACGAGAGTACTGCTCGTCAAGAACGAACATGGCACGGACATGACAGCATGACCAACAATCAAACTCTGTCGTACCTACCATACACACGCATGAATACCCACGCAAGAACCTTTCCAATGATCATCGCGATGTCTCAATTCTCGACGTGCCACGAATATTTGCATCGTTCAAGATTGCAGGATCTCAACCGCCTAGAGAGAGGACAGCGACGCAGAGACCAAAGCATATCCCATTCCATTGCGACACAGTTGCACTCCAAATGTCAGGGTATGGCAGATCTATTATGTGCCGAGCTATGAAATGCCTTGGCAACGGCAGAATTGAAATACTCTACACATCGCAACAGCGGCAACGACGGCAACGACGAGAATTGAAATTCTGCTCTGGGAGAAGAGATGGCGTTTCCCCCAAACCAGATCGGATACCGCACGTCGTATCCAGAAGACCCTCTCGCGAAGGGTTGACAGCATTGCGGACAACCAAGCCATCAGTACCGGAACTTGTTGACGGCCTCCATTGAAAATGAGAACGCCACGAGACACGCACCACTGACACACGATCCGCCATTGGAGCCACCAACTTCAGCGAACAACAAAACGTGTCACCATCGACAGAAAACAGAAGAATGCACAGCGCAGACCCAACGCAAGGGCCCCAGACCAGCGACGAAGACAAAACATCAGCACAACCACAACAGCGCACATAGCTCGTACTCTGTCACATGTAAACATGGCATCCATCCACTTCCTCAGACCATTGCGGAAGGCAACACAAGCAGCCACCAACCGCAGACTTCTTCCCGGCGGACGTCCGCTCCACAATACGGTTGCACAAGGCACTCTCATCCGGCGTCTCTCAAATGAATCAAGCTCACCCTCCTCTTCCTTGGTGCTGATCGACAAGGAGACTGATAGCGGTATCATCACTGTCACCTTGAACAGCCCGCCAGTCAACACGCTGTCACTTGAGATGTATGTGCCGCTTAATGCCTCGCTTTCTCTTTCTCTGCAGAGACTGTTCAATGAATGCGTACTATTATATTCTATTATATAATACTCTATGGTCTTCTGCCTGCGGGCTCAACCAACTGATTTCCGTTTCCTCTCCATCCGCAAAACGCTCATGTGCGCGCTCACGTGTATCATATCATGCTCCCACTTGCACGCCAATGCACAATTGCAATACTCCACTCTATACTCAACTACCATGCGAAATATGCATCACGCTACAAGTACAGGCTGCAGACCTTGTCGGAGACGGTCAAAGCAGCCGAGTCGGATGATTCTATCCATGGCCTCGTGCTGCATTCCGCGGTCCCCAACATCTTCTCGGCTGGCCTGGATCTGAAAGAATTTCACAAGCCCGATGAAAATCGCCTGCCTCTGTACTGGCATGCCTTCCAGCAGCTCTACATCGACCTGTACGGCTCCAGGTTGGCCTCGGTCGCCTCCATCCGAGGCCATACCATCGCTGGTGGCTGCATCCTCGCCATGCTCTGTGATTACCGCATGTTCGCATCGCCACCGCAAGCGACGACCACAGCGACAAATGGCTCCTACAACATCGGTCTCAACGAGTCCAGGCTTGGCATCGTTTGCGCGCCGTGGTTGGCGCAGTTGTACATCGATACGATCGGAAGACGCGATGCCGAACTCGCCCTTGCGCGCGGCACTCTGTTCAATGCCAACGACGCCCTGCAAGTTGGTCTGGTCGATCAGCTCGTCGAGATGACGCATGACGACGCCATCCTGGAGGCTGCGCAATCCTACCTGCGATCATGGGTGGCAGAAATACCTTCCGCAGCACGCGCCGACAGCAAGCTGTGGTTCCGCAAGCCTCGCATCGATGATCTCATTCGGCATCGGCAATCGGATGCTGATGATTTCTGCGCCTTCATGACGCAAGAGCACGTTCAAAACAACCTCCAGGTGTACATAGATTCGCTTGCGAAATCGCGGCAGAAGAAAGGCAGCAGTTAAATGTCATTCTGTCTTGGACGGATAAACGAAAGGGGTGACTCGGTGATCCTGTGCCTGCGAAGTAGGGATTTCGTATTACACTCCTCCGAGTATGATGGTCCGCACATCCCACGATGTGGTAAAGCAAAGACGCAGAATCAACAATGAACGACACCATTACTCGTGCGCATGATGGAATGTATGAGATATCTATTGTTTTTCTGTCTGTGTTTAGAATGGATTTGATGAATCAAAGATTCGGTGTGGGAGGAAGTCAAGTGGGGCCTTGGACCTTGCATCTCCACGATTTTCGTCTTGGTGCTCTCGCCGTTTGCCAGACGACTTGTACGCATGGCATGGTCCCTCTGCGCCGTACACGCTTCGCGCATACCCCAGAGGGGCACCATTGAATCGCTGTGCAGGATGGATACATTCTCATTTGGGGCTTGCCAACTTCTTGAATGTGGGGATCTCCTTTCTCTTCACTCCGCGGCTCTCCATCTCGTGCTTGAACTGGGCGACGTCGCAGATGCCCGGGAAGAAGTGCGGTTGGCCACGTCCGTAGGAATCAAATGCCGCGAACCAGCGATTCCACTGCTCCTCCGGCGTATCTGTCTCCTTGAAATAGCAGATGACAGGGAATCGCTCGGAGGGGAAGAATCCGTAGTGGATGATGCTGTCATACCTCCAACGATTGGAAGATCCCGTGACGTAGTTGGACGGTTTGGTCTCCAAACGGGCGCCCTTGTCGAGATCGAGCTTGTGCCCCTTGATGTTGTAGAACTCAAAGGCATCGCGCTCAAAGACGCAGCGAACGCGACGAGTCTGCACCCAGAGCAGCGCAGCGAACAGCAGGTGGAAGCACCCACCCATGATCCCGATCATAGAGGGGGATCCATCCAATGCGTAGGCTGTGAGGTGGATGATGCGTATGGTATGATGCGCATGGTATGAAAATGATGATAGTCGGATGGATGGCATTTGCATTCAACCGAGCCGTTGGAAAAGTACGGGGAGGGGAAAAGAACACCAACGGAAGATCCGAAGGAACAACAGAACAAGAACAAGAAGGCGACGATGGCAACGAGCAAGACGAGAGAGTATGGCGTGGTGCATGATGCATGGGTGAGGTTGGCATTCTACGATACGCAATGGGAATGCTGATGTCGTTCATAGCAATGGTGCACGCAGAGGGTGAAGAGGCTTCAGCGCTCTTCTGAAGAGGAATTCTCACATGCGCACCCGTATCTGTATCCGCTCGCGGCATCCGTCACCAAACCCACCATCATACCCACACACCCACAGACACATGTGATCACAACTTACATGGATGATACCACATGATCAACGGACCCAGCGCAGCGACCGCCATGGTCAACGTGTAGCTCGGGTCGATCATGACGTCCTCCTTCATCCATCGTTGCACGGCAGGCACAGGCCCCAGCGATGACCGGGTTGCTGTGGATTCGTACTTCGGAATTGGCTTGTCGCTCCAATCGTCGTTGCTGCCACCATCCTGCCAATGCGACAGGCCGACGTTCAATGTGGTGGAGCAACGCTGTTGCTTGGATGGGCTCAAGGCAAAGGCCGTGGCGACGGTTGGAATCCAAAGCAAGAGAAGGATCTTCATTGTTGCTGTTGCTGTTGCTGAATTGGGTTGTTGTGATTTGTGTGTTTGTTGTGGCTGTTGTGGTTATTGTGGTTATTATGGTTGTTGTGGCTGTTGTGGTTATTATGGTTGTTGTGGCTGTTGTGGTTATTATGGTTGCTGTGATGGACGCACTCGTTCTCACTTCGATGTGATGGCCACTTACGTTTTACGATCCGAAAGATGAATGCAGAGGAACAATGGTATCCGAGAGAGACAGAGACCGATGATGGGATGCTTGTTCTTTGTGTGTCAGCGTTCCGGCAGCTGGTCACCATCTGTCCACACAAAGAAATATCTCCGCGCCAACAGGCATGAGCGTGGGTCATTCATTTTTCTCACCGTGTTCGGAATTGTTGTGAGTGGATGCTCGAACAAGTCGTAGGAGTAGTCGTATCCTTCTAGCTTCATCGCGGTTGCTACGAGCATCATCACTACAGCGCAGGATTAGTACTCGTACCATTCTTCCACATCTCTCCGCAACACCAATAGAAAAGAGCAAAGATCGAGTACAATGGCACCATGCTATGCTATATTATGCTATGCTATAGAGTATATTCTGCATGCTATATTACGGTGGGCATCGGCATAATTGCATTGCATTGCGTTGCGCCGCCTACCGCCTCCTGTGCTGTTGCGAATCGCGAAGGGGCTGCCCGCTGCGCCACTCGCCTTCATGACGTAGGCTGCCGTCAGGACGAATCTCCTTGCCGTAGCCGTTCATCTCGCCGTCGCACCAGTGGCCGATGTACCAGCCGCCGTCGTTCCATGTCATCTTGCCTTGGCCGTGGAAGCTTCCCTCCTTGAACTCGCCCTCGTACTCGGAACCGTCGACGAAGACGCACTTACCGCGTCCGTGGCGCATGCCGTCGACCCAGGCTCCGTTGTAGACGCTGCCGTCATGGTAGGTCATCTTGCCCTGCATCATCTGGCCGCGGACGTACTGTCCTTCGAAGATGCGTCCGTCTGCGAACTTCATCTTGCCGGAGCCGTGCTTGTGATCATTCTTGAGGCCACCCTCGTAAAAATCGCCGTCGCCATTGGACAGGCGACCAAACCCTGTCCAGCGGCCGTGGCACCAGTCGCCTTCGTACCATCTCCCGGGACGCTCATACTCCAGGCGTCCCTTGCCGAATGGCATGGAGGTGGACTTGGACAGGCCACCCGTGTAAACGCCCTTCTCGCCGTAGGGATCGACGATGTCGCGGTTGACGACGTGGAGCGTGTCGTTGGAGACGTTGGCGGAGGTCTCGTCCTCCATTTCATCGCCGGAGAGGGCGATCTCGCTGGGCACGCTGGAACCTCCCCGGCCGCTGCCGCGGCTGGAGGTGGAGTGTGACTGGCTGCCGCTGGTGGCGTAGGTTGGCGCCGTGCTGCCGGCGTTGGTTCGGGCAGCCAGACGATTGGATCCGCCCCGGGCACCGCGATTCCTGCCACCGACAAACGATTGACGCGAACGACGAGATGCCGCGCTGCGTGACCCGACGGATCGCGCATCGTCATCTGGACGGCGGTAGGAATCATCGAAGAAGGATTGATCGTCCTCGCCGGGGCCAGCAGCGCCACGATGATGGTTGCGACCGCCCCGGTGCCCGCGGTTGCCTCCGCCGACATGGTTGGCGTTGGTGGCCGTGCCACCGCCGATGGCGTTCATGCCGGCCGCAGCACCACGGCGCCTCATGACATCGTCACCATCGTCCTCGTCCATGAGCTCAATTTCCCTGGGCAGCGATCGGATGCTGGGCGATATGGATTGCAGCGACTGCGACATGCATGACTGATCGTCACCGCCCCCGCTGCCGCTGTTGGTGGTGGCGCCACCTCGCATGCTGCGCCTGGAGTGCGCCGAGTTGCGTTTGGAGTGTATGCTGTCCCTGCGCATGGATCTTTTGGAGCGGATGCTGCCCTTGCGGGCGGATTGTCGGGATGAATGTCGCGAGTGGGACGATCGGTTGTTGGTGTGCGCCATGTGGAAGGTGGATATCGTCTCATCGTCATCGGAAGGTGGCGTCTGCTGCTTCGTCTCGCTCCATCCTTCGTCCTCCGACTCATCGGTCCTGCTGGTGTTGCTGCGAATGCCGCTGGCATCATCGCGGTGGTTGTTGTTGTTGCTGTTGTTGCTGTTGTTGCTGTTGTTGTTCTTTCGCGCTCTGCGTCGACGTGGGGCATTGCTGGTGTCCTCGGGACGTTGATCACGCGTCGCATTGCCACCACCAAACGTGGCATCTGCACCTGAGATCTGACGTCGCGGTCTGGCCGCATTGGTCGCAGTGGTAGTGGTTGTGGGAACAGCAGTAGCAGTAGGAGTAGCAGTAGGAGTAGGAGGAGTGGTAGCAGGGGCAGGAGCAACAGCGGCTCCTTGATTGACATGAGTGTTGAGGGTCTGGACGATGTTCATGAGCTGCTCGATCTGCTCCTGACACATGGAGATCTGCTGCCTCAGCGCTTGGTTCTGTTGTTCCCTGCCAGGAGCGTTGTTGGTGTTGTTGGTGTTGTTGTTGGTGTTGGTGTTGTTGGTGACATGAGAATGGGAAAGACTCTGATCCAAGCTGGGGCCTCCACCCACGGACATGGCCTCGAATCGGTCTGTGACGTTGGTGGACAAGGTGCTCTGCGTGTGCTGCGAGGCTGACTTGCCGCCCGTGGGCGACTTGACCACGTCCGCATGCTGCGCCTGATGGTTGTCATTGATATGCTCATTGTCATTGATATGCTCATTGTCATTGATATGCTCATTGTCATGCTCATGCTCATCCTGATCCGCGTACATGCGATCCAGCTCCTCATGCCAGCGCAACATGGCCTGCCTGACCTGATCCATGGGAACGTCGGGCGTCTGTATGTACCTGGCGTCGTCGCTGTCCACAGAGGCCTCGTCGTCAGAGTAGTAGGGGTGGCAGCGCGCGTAGAGGAGGTCCTTGGCCTGGTCGGCTGTGAGGGGCTGGCTCCAGTCCCAGGCCTTCCTGTCGCGGCTGTAGGCCTCCAGGATCTGCGGCGTGTAGTGGTGCCTGGCGACGTAGAAGCGGCACATGTGGTCGCCGTCCTGCAGCTTCCATCCGTCCCTGCGGCCGGGGTCCACGTTGAGGCAGGTCTCCACGGCCGCCTTGAGCGCCATGCTCTTGGGGCTGCTCCTGTAGAACTTCAGCTTGATGGCTCCGGTGTAGCATGGGTGGTTGGTGGCTGCGAACTCCTTCTGCCATGCTCTGCAGTTGCTCCAGTTGCAGAAGCACTTGGGCATTAGTTGGTTGCCATTGCTGTTGCCATTGCTGCCGCCATTGCTGTTGCTAGTGCCGTTCGTGTGTCTACTGCCATGGTGGCTGCTGGTGATGGACCTGTCATTGTGCGTCCCCATGGACCTCGTCGCGAAGCTCCTGTCCTCCTCGTTCACCACCATAGTCGTACTTGTGCTTCTATTGTGTTCTGCTCTGTGCTGTTCTGTGATCAATGGCCTGACACCAATGGCAGCACCAGTGGATCATACGACTATGGTACTACTACGAGTATGGATGCAACTCAATGCAACTCAATGCAACTCAACGCAACGTGATCCTGTCTGCTTGTCTGGGGACTTCTTGCACTCTCCGCTCTCCACTCTCCACTCCGCGCTGGTTCGTGCTTTGCCTTTTCTTGGTCCAAAGAGAGAACGTTCGTTTGCGCCACCGCGGTCGCCTGTGTTTTGGTCTTACCGGATCGTGTCAGATTTCGTCACACGGCGGTTTGGGGAACGGCAGGTCTGGCTGTTCCTTCGACTGCGTTGTGCTGTCTTGTCTTGTCTTGTGTTGTGCGCACTTCGCTCTCCTTGCTGGCCTCTCTTGCCGTCCTTGCTCCTGTGGTTGCTCCCGATGAATAGTCGTGCAATGCTGTATACTATTCTATTCTATTATATAATATAATAGTACAGTCTCTTGGTCAGTGATGACACAATGGTCGATCGCACACAAGGAGATGCCGCTCGTGAACCTCTCTCTCTTGTCTGCTTTCTTTGTTGATCTTGCTGTCCCCTTCTCTGAACCTCTTCTTCAACGTTTTTGGCAAATGCTGCTTTTCTTGGTCGTTGTGGCTGTTGTCGGCTCCGTCGTCCGTGCTGTTGTGCAGTTGTACCATGTGCTCTCGTCGTTGTGCGGCCAACAGAGTGCGCAAGAAATATCTGCGGTTCCTTCTTCATCGTCCTTCTGTCCGCGCTTCCACCTGTAGTTTCCCATGTTGCGTCAAAACCAGTCGACTTCACGCTTTCCACTCACGTGCAACGACTTCTTGTCATTTGTTGGGCACGTTTCGTTCGAGGCAGGAAAAGGAACTTAATTTCTGGGCATCGATCCCCTGCTGGCTCGCTTGGGACTGTGTGACAAGTATGGCTCTTCCCATAATTGCCCAGTTCCTCGCCACGATCACTTAGTCTTCGTCATGACACAAAATGAGTCACGCTAAATGCAGTCCTTCGACATTGGCGCGCACAGCTTCGGTGGGGGCTGTGCTACCCATGGATCATCGTTGGCGCCTTTCCACAGCCCATGGTCTCCATTGACAAAGGGATCACAGCAAGTTCAGTCAACCACATCAGACAGGGGCGAAGTCGAACGCACATTGTGTGCCATCCACAAAACGCGCTGCACGCAAGTCCTCATGTGCCAAGCCCACACAATGATCATCATCGATTGCTCCACGCATCGTCTGGTGTCGCAATAGGATGACAGCAACGCCCGTTCCGCGTTGGCCAGACACCCGACGTACGGACAGCAGACAGCCGAATCAGTTTGGAGTAATTCTATCCGAGCACTACTCTCGCCTCCTTCGCGACTTGCTCGAAGAGTCCGACACCTCGTTTCATTTCATTGTTGAATGAATCCATCCTTTCGACGATCTCCAGCTGGCTTTCCCTGTGCATACAGATCAGGATGTCCACGAATGGATGCATGTGTGCAGAATGTCGTGCTCGATCAGCTCTGGCCGCTGATGTTGTCACACAACATGGGATTGCAATCAAACGCGGACTGCTCCTATCCAAAGCGCCGGTCCGCCACATGCGTTCGTTGGATCTCGCGTATCAGCAACAACAGCTTTTCTCTGCCTCTGTCTCTTGCACCATATCCTATCACGCTGCTCATCTGCTATCGGCACATGCTGGCATGGTGAAGGCTATGTGTGAAAGTTTGGCTACTTATAGAGTAATAGTACTTGAGAGGCGGTGAATCATGCTCCTGTAATTGCAGCTGTGTGTATTCGAGGACCTCCAAATCCATGTCGGTGGTGTTATACAATTCTGTCTGCGTTGTTGCCAGCGACCTGTCGTGATTGGACGCACTGTGCGTCGCAGCATCATTATCTCGATGTCTTGTTGCGAATCGGCTGTCCCCGACTCCACTCTCCGTCATGACGCAGGCTGCCGTCGGGGCGAATTTCTCTTCCGCGACCGTTCATCTCGCCGTCCCACCATTGGCCGATGTACCAGCCACCGTCGTTCCATGTCATTCGGCCTTGGCCATGGAAGCTGCCCTCCTTGAACTCGCCCTGGTATTCAGATCCATCCACGAAGACGCACTGACCTGTTCCGTGGCGCATTCCATCCACCCAGGATCCGTTGTACACGCTGCCGTCCTGGTACGTCATCTGTCCCTGAACCATCTGGCCGCGCACGTACTCTCCCTCGAACAGGCGTCCATCGGCAAAGTGCATCTTGCCGCGACCGTGCTTGTGGTCGTTGCGAAGGCCGCCTTCATAGAAGTCGCCGTCGCCGTTGGAGAGACGGCCGTAGCCGGTCCATCGTCCGTGGCACCAGTCGCCCTCGTACCACCTGCCCGCACGTTCGTATTCGAGACGGCCGCGTCCGTTGGGCATGCCGGTGGATCTTGACAGAGCCCCTGTGTACACGCCCTGCTCGCCGTAGGGGTCGACGATGTCGCGCTTCTTGACGTAGAGGGTGTCATTGGAGACGTTGGCGTAGGTCTCGTCCTCGAGCTCGTCGCCGGACACGTCGATCTCAACAGGGACGCTGACGCCGCCGCGACCGCTGCCGCGGCTGGAGGAGGAGGATTGTGCACCGCGGTTGCTGTTGCTGTTGTTATTGTTGGCGGCGCCTGCGTTGTTGTTGGCACCGCCGACACGGGAGCCTCTGGCTCGGTTCCTGCCGACGAAGGATTGCCTGGACCGTCGCGATGCGGCGCTTCGGGAACCGACGGAACGGGTGTCGTCTTCGGGACGGCGGTACTGATCTTCGTTGTAGTCGTCGTCGCCTGCACCTGGGGTGGCGCCACCGCGGTTGCGTCCCCCACGTCGTCCAGTTGATCCGGCACCGCGACGTCGCATGGATTCGCTCCCCTCCTCGTCTTCGTCGTCGTCCATGAGCTCGATCTCACGCGGCAGCGATTTGATGCTGGGGGAGACCGAATGCAGCGATTGGCGTGACATGACCGAGGCATCGTCTCCGCCTCCGCCTCCGCCGCGCATGCTGCGGCGAGAGTGGATGGAATTCCTTCGGGAGTGCATGCTGTCTCTGCGGATGGAGCGCTTCGATCGCACGCTGCTCTTGCGAGCCGTGTATCTAGGGCCGTGCCTTGCGGTGCGGTTGTACGTGGGCATTTGGGCGATGTCGTCGTCGTCCGCTGGGCCGTTGGCGGGTCTGTTGGTTGCGCCACCGCGCTTGCCACCGGGACGGGCACCTTGCTCGTTCCAGTTCTCGTCCTCCGACTCTTCGCGGCCGCTGCTCTTGTCGTCGCGGTTGGCCTTCTTGTTCTTCCTGCGGCTGGATGGCGCGGTGTCCTGCGATGGCGGCGGTTGCTGCTGTTGCAGAGCGGGTGGCGGAGGTGCACCTGGACCGGCAGCACCGGCCATGCCGGGACCAATCTGGCTGGTGAGTGTCTGGACCAGGTTCTGGAGCTGGCTGAGCTGATCCTGGTATGCGCTGAGCTGCTCCCGCAGCAGCACGTTCTCCTCGCTTTGGGCGTTGCCGCCGTCCGCAGAGCGAGTGGGAGCCACGGGAGGCGCCGGTCCGTTGATGGTGGTGAGGTGGCTGTTGTTGTGGTTCCTGCTGTTGCTGCCGGTGGGGGACGGGCCGCTGATGGAGAGGTTCTCCATGGCGTGCAGGTCGGTGACGGTGGTGGCCAGGGTGCTCTGCGTGTGCTGCGATTCTCCGTTGCCGGCTCGCGACGATGCGGGGGGCTTGACATCGGCCTGCGGGTCCGAATGGTCCTGCTGCTGCTGAGCATCCTCGTTGGCTAGGTCCAGGTCCTGGTCCTGGTCCTGGTCTTGGGCGTCTTCGTTCTGCTCTGCGTCCTGCTCGGCGTCGTGACCAACGTCGTGGCCAACGTTGTGGTCCTCGTTGTCGCCGGCGTCCTTTCCTTCCTCCATCTGGTCGAGCTTCTCGTGCCACAGGGAGAGGGCCTCGCGCACCTTGTCCTTGGGCACGTTGGGCGTCTGGACGTAGCGGGCCATGTCGCTGTCGACGGACTCCTCATCGTCGGAGTAGTAGGCGTCGGAGCGCTCGTGCAGGAGCTGCTTGGCGTCCATGGCATCCAGCGGCTCGCTCCAGTCCCAGGTCTTGCGGTCCTTGTTGTAGGCCTCGAGGATCTGCGGGGTGTAGTGGTGCTTGGCCACGTAGAAGCGCGCCAGCTCGCGGCCGTCCACGACCTTCCACTCGTTGCGGCGGCTGGCGTCGACCCGGAGGCAGCGCTCCACGGCGGACTTGAGCGCCATGCTCTTGGTGCTGTCGGTGTAGAACTTGAGCTTGATGACCCCGCTGAAGTGCGGGTGGCCGGTGGTCGCAAACTCCTTCTGCCAGGTCCGGCAGTGCTTCCAGTTGCAGAAGCACCTCGGGAGCGGGGCGCTGTTGCTGGTCATCTTCGACGTTGGTTTGTCTGCTTCCTTGTTCAGCATCTGTTGTGGCTTGCAGCTGATGGCTGGCGACTTGTGGGTTGTGTTGTGTTGTGTTGAGTTGAGTGATGCTGTGTTGCGTTATGCTGTGTTGTGTTGTATTATGCTGGCTCTGGTCGTTCGCTGAGTATAGTTATGGTATTGGTATTGGTATTGGTAGATCACTTGGTCTTATGTGACTGACCGTCTGCTTGGTTTCTTGGTTGCTGATGCTTGGTGTGTGCGATCAAGTGTAGTGTGTAGCGGTGGTACCAACACCAGCAAGGCTTGGTGCGGGCTATGCTGTGCTATGCGATGCACCAGGAACCGGACTTCGCCAGGATGGTGGTGTTTGCGCTGGCACCGCGACAGGGAGAATGAGACACGCTTCCACCGGCGAAAAACCACGACCACGACTGATGCCGAAGCTGATGCCGCTGGTGTTGGTGTCGAAGCTGATGCCGCTGTTGTCAACTACCGATTGCAGAACAGGGCACTCAAAGTCGTTGCCGTTTGCCAGCGATGCCAGTCAGACAGGAACAAGGAGAAAGGAGCGTTGGTTGGTCTGGTCGTGCCTCTTTGTCTTGGCGGTCTTTTGGTTGCGTCTCGCCAAGATGTCTCTCTCTCCCTCTCTCTGAATGCGGATCTCCACGACAGCGTTGCAAGCACTCAGGTCCTTCCCTTCGCCCAACGATGGCTTGATTGGCTTGATTGATTTGATTGCCTCCTCGTTTGTTGATGTCTTTGCTTGTCGGCTTGTTGCTTTGTTGATGTCTTTGTGGTTGGGGTTGGTCGGGTGTTGATGGCAGGCCTGGTCTGGTGGGTGAGCGGCGCAGATGGTGACTTCTCTCTCTCTGGAAAGGATGCGCAAGTGACTGCGGCCAGCGTCCCTTTGTGCTGCCTCTGCTCCTTGCTGCTGTTCATGCTGCTTTGGCGCTGTTCTTGCTGCTGCTGCTTTTTCGGGCGTTTTGCCTCTCTCTCTTCATCAGTACTACGAAACAACGTGAAAACAAACAGCGCACTGGTACTCGTTGCTGCCTCGTCCAATGGTGATGCAAACAATCGAGCGTTCGTGGCCGCTACTGTCGCGACGAGTAGTACGACTCCCCCAAACACACGCACACACAACACAAGAGGCAAAGCGGTCTCGGGTACTACGCCAACGCGGCTGCGCTCGCGCAACAACTTGGGCGCAAAAACGCAGATGCCTCCCATCCAACACCAGGCACAAAAGGACACAACGCGCAATCGTATCTACAGGTCAAACTCATCCACCACGTCGATGCGACATCGCTTGGACAAGGCCCTACAAAATTAGATCACGTTGATTGGTCAGATGCTTCGAGTATGCCAGTGGATGACCACAACCAGAACCAGGCTTCGTAGGGCCAGACATACTCTTTCCGCGCGACATGTCCGCTCACTACAACAATGACCTCTTTCGGACGATCCTCGTGCCGCTGTCCGTTTTCTCATCGTCCGTCAAGGCCTCTCTGGTGTGTCATTCGAAACGGGCTATCCCAACGAAATATCTCCGAGAGAAACTGTTTTGTCAATTCTTGAGGTTTGGCACAGGGACTCTTCTTGCTCAAGACCCAACTACAAGATCAACAAGACCAACGAATCAGAACACAGACGAACATTGGAAGTTTGCAGACGTGATGCGTGCTTCACTTTTTGTTGCAGAAGAAGGCCACAGGAGCTGCCGCAAAATGGAGGTGCGGTTTGGCATAATAGATCGTACGACATTGGAACCGCAGACACCGGCCCACAAGATGCCGCTCAACTCTGTTGGGCGATGTTGTTCCTGCTGCTGCTGTTATCCATAGAGTATGCGCTCTAACTCCATGCCACTGATGGTCCTCAGAGGAAGACGGTGGACACTGATCTGATCGATGCTCTTCCACGAGTATGTACATTCCGCGCTCCTCTCATGTTTGTGGTTCGTCCATGATGCTTCACGCACAGAATAGGTCGTTGCTCATTCCGCAGCAGTGATCATTCCGCTGCTCCGCGAGCTACTCGTACTGGAATCCAGTGACACAACCTCGAAGGGACAGCATCCGTTCATTCGCATCTACATTCGCGTGCATTGTATGGTACATTCGCCAAACATTCGATCGCAGCGAAGGCATGCTTGCGATGGTGATCGTGCCACGGGATTGGCAGAGAGGAAGACAGAGCAACGTCAGTAGAGCAGTGCGAATGATCGTGCTCGTGCGATGGAGTTTGGATCGGTTGGAGCGAACGTGTCATGGTGGTCCGTCACATCATTTCGCATGTGTTCTCTGCATTTCTGGACGTGATGGACAAGGTGATCCTCTGGAGGAGTGGTTAAATGAATTGCCGTCTTCATTTTGTGAGGATCACAGCACCAGCTGGTTCCAGCGTGTTGGCTGTATTTTGATGCGTGCATGGATGGATGGATGGATGGATGGATAGATAGATAGAGAGCACCCAAGTTTCCAATGTGCAAAGGATGGCATGCGGTGTTTGTGGTCACCAGCGCGATGAGAGTTCCCATGTTTGCGGGATTGGTATCGTGCATAGCACATCACTGGGAGGGAGAGGTTAGGTTGCACGATAGCTTCAAGGCTTGGTTAGCATGTACTGCAGGATCAATGACCACGCAAGTAGAGTCAAAGCTACTCATCTGCGAGCACGATGATGGGGGTGCAGGAACAGACAACTGATTCAACGAATAAAATGAATGAATGAATGGATGGATGGAACCGCAGTTGTGGGATTAGTTTGGATCGGTTCTAATTTGCCAAGACCAAATCCCATTGCAAATAGCACCAGCGCATGCCTCCCTATCCATTTTCCAAAGTCCTCCCCAGAGAATTGGAGACGGAGCATGATGTGCGGAAGACTTTCCCCAATTTGTTGCCATAGTGAGAGCGTGCCGTTTCGTGGGCAGCATTGACGATCCCCGCCACACCATTCGGTGTAATAGCAATCTTTGCTTCCACGAACATCCCTTCGAATGCCATAGTGGCATCCTCTGCTCTTCTCTGTGATGTAGAATAATAGTAGTCTGGAAGGATTGCCCATGATCTACCTGGAGTGAAGTATCTCTACAGATGTGTGGTACAAGCAGAGAGTGGAGGGAGGGGAGGGACAGAGCCAACTCTCGTCATCGATCACCTCTGGTTCTCTTGGTGCGCCAATGTAGCCGTTGAATTGTGACCGTTGGAACGAGGTGCTCGTGCTGGTATTTTGACGTTTGGCAGTTAACATCACATGGGTCTGTAAATACGGTGCCCCATGACACAAAAGAGAAATAACATGTGTGAGACACTCTGAGCGGCTCCAACAGCCCAAATCTTCCACAAATCTTTCGCACGCATTGAGTCGTTACATGATTTCCGCCACCAACAATGCAACTGGGTGGGAGTCCAGCAACTTCGCACTCGACTCGTATCCCAAAGAACACCGACACAGAGACCGCATAGAGATCAGTTGTGAGGATCATAATAACAACATCGGCGACTCTTTCGAGCTACGAGAAGTATGAGCACGAGGACAAGTACGAAGACAAGTACGAGAACAAAGATGAGGAAGCCAAACCACCTGCTGCTTGCGGCATGGGCCTTGGCCGTGGTTGCGTGCGCAGCAACCGCAGGAAGTGTGGCCGCGGAGGAGACGAAGCTGGATCCAAGCCACGCCCTGCCGCACTCGGAGCGCGTCGAGAAGGCCAAGGCAGTTGCCGACTGGGTCAACGCCATGCCCAACGGCTACTTCAACGCAGATCAGATGATTCAGGAGGTCGGGTCCACCTCGTTCCACGCAAGCAGCGATGTCGCAGGGCTGGGCGTCTTCGCCAAGGCCGAGCTCGACGAGGGAGAGCTGCTGGCGAAGATCCCGCTGGATGCTGTCATCAACAACGTGGGTGAGGGAGGACAGAGATTCCATGGTGACATCCCGTGCGTTGCGACGTACAAGCTCATTGAGGAGTTCAACTCGCAGGAGGAGTCCAAATTGGCCCCCTTCATCGACTTCCTCAAGGCCACCCCGATGCCCCAGCTGCCTTCCCTCTTCAGCGATCTCGCGCACGATCTCATGGGGGCCATTCAGTTGGGAACCACGCGGTTCGTCGTCCTGCCACCAGTCGAGCTCTACCATTGGATCACCACCGACTGGATGGAGGGTTGCGGCGGCGGCACCTCCTACACGGAAGTCCTGGCCGCGATGCACATGGTCTCGCGTGCTGATTTCGATGCTTTGGTTCCGATTTACGACCTGTACAACCACCATGATGGCGCGGGCACCAACGTCAAGGCCAAGCTCAAGAAGGGTGTCGGCTACGAACTCTACGCAACCAAGGATATCAGTCCGGGAGACCAGCTCTTCATCTCATACGTCGATTGTCCCAGCTGCTCTCGTGAAGACGAGTACGGAACACCAGGTGGGTTGAGGATGTGCCATGTTTGCTTTCGTTATGCCACCGACATTCGAAGTTCCAAGTCTTGCATTGGGTTGGCCGAGCTTTTCTTCTGTACAGCGGCTTCCGCCATCGTCTGACCATTTCTATGCATCCGTCTCTCACATGCTCTACCAAATACACTCATTCCCTCATGCAAATGCAACGCGACATAACACAACGCCACCAACTTGAATCACAGATCTGTTCAGAGATTTTGGCTTCATCGAGGAATACCCGCAGCGTTGGTCCTTCCGTGATAGCGATTTCGACATCGAGAGCCTGGTCTTTGACATCGAACTTGATTCTGACGATGAGGTCGAGGATGGCGAGAGTCCCTACAAAGTCATCTGGATCGATGGTGGCGACGACGAGGAGGCGCACATGACCATGAAGAAGCATCTCAGCCGCCTCGTGCGCATGCGCATGGACGAGCTTGCGTCAGGGCCAGCTGCGTGGAGCGCAGCGCGTCGCGAAGACACCATCATCCCCCAGCATGAATGGGACTCCCTCGTTGCCTTCGTGGATGCTGGAATCGTCGCCATGTCCAACGCCGTCAAGGAGATCTCCACGCGCATGCCGCCGGAACACGATGGCTTCGACGACGAGACCATGCTGGGCTGCATCCGTGGCTCCAGCGACACTTGCGGTCTCGAGGTCATGTACCCGGAGCTCCAGAACGAGGAGGATGTGCAGCGGCCAAGATTCATCACGTGTCCCAACTCCATCACGCTCGACTTCAGCAAGTACGAAAAGATGATCAACATCAACACGGAGTACCAGCGAATTTCCTTCTTCCAGGATTTCAGCACGGCCACCTCGGCGGAGAAGGCGGGGCACGTCAAGACCGAGCAGCTCGGAGATTACAACATGTGCATGGACTTGGACGGGATCGTCCAGATCTGCGACAACTACCGTCCTCACTATCACGAATACGCCGTCAACTACGCGGCGCGGTACCTCAAGGACATCAAGCGCGTCGCCTTCATTGGCGGTGGCGATTCCATGATCCTGCAGGAGGTGCTGAAGTATCCCAACCTCGAACTCGTCATGGGACTGGAGCTCGATCAGGTCGTCGTCCGCAACTCCTTCCGCTACTTCCACACCTCGCCAAACTTCGACGACGAACGCGTGGAATGGTGGTTCGGAGATGCCACCAAGTCCCTCGTGCTGCTTCCCAAGGAGTACGCCAACTCCTTCGACTACGTAATGGTGGACGTTTCCGAAACAGCGACCAGTCTGACCGTCACGGATCACATCGACATCCTGGATGCCATGGCCCTGCTCGTCAAGCCGGATGGAATCATGGTCAAGAACGAACCGTACTTCACGCAGATGTCCAAGGTTTTCGACTACGCCATCGACGCCTTCTACTATCACTGCCCCATGATCTGCGATCAATCCATGATCCTCGGCAGCAACCACATCGACTTTTTCCGACAGGACGACCTCACAGATCACAAGGTCGAGAACCTGCTGCTGCCGGACGTCGGCGAGTACCCTGGCGGACCGTACTACCTGTGGCGTGACTACAAGAACAGCGACCCCAACCTCGATGGATCCTGCGCCAAGCTCAACATGGCCATCGAGGACAGTCTCAAGAAGGCCGATAGACCTCGCAGCGGCAAGAGTGAAGGTATGCTCATGGTCATCGAGGCAGAGAACTGCACGCTCCCCATGGAGGATGTCGAGCAGGCCATCACGACGACCTTGAAGGAACTCGAATTCACCTCGATCTATTCCGAGAACAATTCTGGTGATGTCTTCCAGATCACCGTCGCCATGGCCGAGGGCTACGTCATGGCGCGCCGCTGGCCGGAGCACAACTACGTCGCCATGGACATCTACCTGTGGGGGCGTTTCGAGCGCATGGAGACCACGCGTGCTGCGCTCGTGAAGGCCTTGGGCAGCGGCAAGATGGTGGGTCACAAGAGCAGCGCCTCATCCTTCCGCGTCGTCGTTTCTGGAATGTACGGCAGCCATTCGTGGGAGGAGGATTCCGAACTGATCGGACCCGATCTCAGAAACCACACGCGCAAGTGCGATGGCAAGACCTTCGAATTCGATGAGGAGACCACCACGGCAACCAAGGGATCAGGATCGGATGTTTCGATCGATGACGACAAGGTGGACGAAGCGGTGTCGTCGCGCAAGCTGCAATCCGTTGAGGAGATCGTGGAAGATCCAGAGATTATCGCAACCGCACTTCATACCATGGTGAATGAGCTGGCGTTCAAGAATACCACGGCCATTGTCTTTTGCGGCGTCGACGAATGCCCAGCCGCCACCATCTTGGAGAGCAACGACCACATCGGCAAGGTGATCAAGGTGTACACATGCGCCGGACTGGAGACGTACGAATTCGACGACGAGAACATGGATGATCACGAGACGTTGATGGAGATTCACGAATGTCGTAAGAAGCTGGCCGACGAAATCAAGGCCAACCAGGAAGAAGAGATCATCATCGATGCCGCCGTGCTGGATTGGACCGCACCATACGCCATGGCCCGCATCTTCACGAGCTTCTGGACGTTCCGTCGCAACATCTTCCAGGACTACAGCGTCCAGCTGCTGGCCACCATCGACGTGGACGGCAAGGAGTGGAGACGCAACGCCATCCAGGATCTCCGGCGCAAGATCGATCTCGACCTGCTGACACGCACGGAGCTGCTCATCCAACCGAAGGCGACCACGACACGCCGCACCGACCCCGGCGTCCAGTTCAACATCCTGAGCCTCGACATTCTCCACGAGGAGGCCTTCGATGGCGTCCGCGCCATGGAACGTGCCGTGCTGGAGACCGGAACGGATCTGATCGTGTACCCATCCGTCATCCAAGGTGGAACGCTGGAGTACAAGAGCGACTACAGCCCCGTGAAGTTCAGCCAGGCCGATTACAACCTGGAGGCCGCCAAGCAGCAGCAGATCGAGCAGAGGGCGTTCGGCCGCCACTCCATCTTCCAGTTCGGCCGCAGCGGCGGTGACGACAGCCCGAACATGGAGACGATGCTGCTGAGCATCCTGGAGCGCTTCCGCATGAACGTCATCGCGACGTCGGTGCACAACGAGTTTGGCGACGGCAGCATGGTGATCGCCCGGTGCGAGGACAGCGACTTCGTGGCCGTGTGGGATGGACGCGACCACGTGACGCTGAGCGTGTTCCGCATGGACGAGCGCCGCATGATGGCGGACAAGATGATGCACAGCTTCCTCGCCAACCTGGGCGAGAACTGGGGCAAGCAGCTGCGCGATGACATGCCGCGCGGTATCGGCAAGGTCATCACTTTTACGAATGAATTCCAGTAAGAATAATGGAGGAGCAGTGGCACAGTAGCTACGAGTATTGAGTGAAGCGAATTGAAGTAAAGTAGGGTCATTGCAATCCGTACTGGTTGGTAATGTAGTTGTGGTATGGCAGAGTGCAAGGGATGTTTGGTAGAGAGAGTTAAAATTGGTTTATGTTCAAAATGCTGTGCATCTAGAGCTGATCGCTGACAGCGTGCGGATTGAGACGAAGGAGTTGGTAAATTGTATCGAGAGCGTTGACGTCATTGTGAACGGCGAAATCAGACGCGATGGCGGCAAGCTGGAAGGGATACAATCCCGTGCGTGCGTCGTGCATGGCGAATGGAGCTGCCTTGCCGGATACGTGTTGCCACAGGATGGACAAGGCGCTGGGCGATCGGTAGCGGAAGGGTGCGTTGGTGTCCTGTTGTTGTTCGGTTTGAATTTGTTCGGTTTGAATTTGTTCGGTGAGGGGATGTTCGTTCCAGAGGTATCCGGACGCCATGGCTTGGTGCAAGAGGGAGGAGGCAGTCGCATCATTGTCGTCTTTGTCCAGGTTGTACCGGCGTGCACATTCCTCCATGAAGTATCTCCGATTCTGCAGAAGGATGTGATCGTGCGAGGTGGATTGGGGCATGGGGGTGGAAACCATGACGTCCAAGGGCGTGTAGCGTTTCTCCTCCATCTGCACCACGCGGAACAAGGCGTCGGCGACCTTGGATGGAATGATGGTGGAGCAGTACGCCGCGGCGTGCAGGAGACTCGGCAGCGAGGACCGCTGCGCGTGATGGTGCTCGTGGTGCTGGCGATCGTGATGATCTTCGAGCGGCGACGACCACCAGGCCGCTTGCAGGAGCAGGTCGATGGAATTCCAAAATCGGAGGTAAAGGCCAGCGACGTCATCGTCGTCGTCTCCATCGCAGTAGTACGTGCCATCATAGTCGTCGATGGTGCTGCTGTGGCTGATATCCTGCTGGTCTGGGTCGTCGGTAGGAGCATGGCCATCGACGACGGTTGCATCCACCAGCATGCGTTCCGCAGTGAAGTGCTCCACCTTGGGATTGTACTCGCGAACGGTCGGCACGTGCAGCCACATCTCGTAGTGATGCAGCAGAACATCGAGGATGGTGTATCCCGTGTGATCCGGCAGGAACATGGCCTGCGTGGCCACGTGCGAGTAGGTGTTGGCATCGACCAGCACCTGCAGGACGGCCGTGGAGCATCCGTTGGCGCAGGCGACGTGCAGCGGCGTCTGTCCGCGCGAGTTGCAGATCAGGAGGGCGTGTGGGGCGTCGTCCTTGTTGTTGCCTGCCGATGGACTAGTGGTGGCAGTTGGAGCGGCATCTTGAAGCAACAGCTCCAGATCCAGAATGGCGCGAACGACCGAAAGCGGCGGCTTCTCGTACAAGGCGATGTGGAGGGCCGTGTTGCCCCACGGATCCACGTGACGCAGCTGCTTGCGCATGAGAGGCAGGAGGTCATTGCTGCCATCGCGATGGCCGATGGCAGCCATCTCCACCACCACGCTGGCGTACATAGCGCACGTCTCGACGATGAGCTTCCAATGGCGCCTGACGCAGGCATGCAGCAGGCGGTTCTGGTTGGTCTTCAGAATCCTGCGCGCTTGATTCAGCTGATGTGCGAGATCTGCTGCCTTGCTGGAGGCATCGCTGGCGCAGCTGCTGGTGCTGCTTCTCCGTCTGCCATGGTTGTTGTTGCTATTAGTGGTGTTCGATGCTGCAGCAGCTGTCTGCGTCTGCTTGTGGTTGCGGACACCCTTGCGGATGGTGAGCGGGCTTGCGAGGAAGGTGCGTGCCATGGTTCTTGTTTATGTCGGATGATGATGTTGGTGATGAATGAATGATGATGAATGATCGATGGATGACAGATCTGATTGATTTGGATCAGTCTTCGGTTTTATGTTCCCATTCGAGAAGCAATGACAAAAGTCGGCGCTTCTTCAGAAACCAAGTGCAACTTCACGATATTTCGAGATGGTCCACGCCACCTCACACGATACTGGTACGCAAGGCTCCGTTAACAATGCCGGTGGAGGTGATGTCCACGAACACAGATTCCCTACTCTCCCACAGCTTGTGTGTGCAACTGGCGCGTCCACTGATTCCTCTTCGCACATCTTTGCGAACGTCACCAAGAACGCAGCGCCGCAACTTGTCTTGGAGTTCGGCTCTGACATCGCGGACTTCGCAAATCGTTTGTTTGGAGCTTCAACCGAAGGGTCAGAAGCTTAATTGAAGGTGCATATAGACATTTCAGTATTCGCGTTGGACGAACTCGTAGTACCCAAGTATCACAGGAACCGCACCAAAGAAACGATTGTACGCACGAGTACGATAGGCCAATAAGTAAGGCGGAGTATCGCCATTCGTCATGTCATCTACTTGAAGCCGCACCAAGTCCCCCACGCTTGTGCACAACAGATTCGTCGCTTGAGCTGTCCCACGAATCTGCATCACAGCGCCAACAAACTCCACGAACAACTCGCGCTCGTGGGCGCAGACGCGCATGGCCATCATCCCGGGAAGGATGGCGACGACATCACAACAACTGTAGAGAGACGATAGTCTCTGTGCAGGCAATGTCGACCCACGACAAAGAAGATTCACCATCCATCACCTCCATGGTGATCCACGAGCAACATTACACTTCCGCCATTACTCTGGTCTGTCCCACTCGCACAACCGGTCTCATCTGCTGTCTCTGGCTCTGGATCTATGCTCATCCCTCCTAGCCAACGAGAACAATTGCGATCGTACTCTGTCGGGATGATACACAGCGGAGCTAAGATCTGTGCATTGAACACGCCCAAGCGGCAACCAAGTCACATCAACCGAGCGCTTCATCACGAGCCATGATGGTTTGCGCTTCTCTGCTTCACTTCAAATTGTCCATTCCTTTTCTTTCCTTCATTTTCGATTCCGTTTTCTTTTTCGTTCTGCTCTGCTTTGCTCTGGTTTGGCTTGTTTCTATCGCTCTCTCCACCATCTTCGTGTCTGCACTTGCATCCATGGGCACGTAATAGTATACTCGCAGTGTCTCATGCCACCACTACGGAGTCCTCTGTCTGCAGACGTTCTACGCTCCTGCGTTGTATTCGTATTCCATTCCGCTCCGTGCCGCAACCACCATCTCACGCCAGCACACGTCCACAAGTGGCACCAATGTGATCGTCCAACCTGCGGACGCGAAGTACGCCATGACCAGAACTGGCCCAAGGATTCCCAAAGTCCATGCAATGAGATGTGCAGCCCGGCGAAATTTAAGGACGCTCGGAACGATCCATGGCAGTCGTCACTGCTTCCACGCCACGACGCGAGAATTCCGCATCGCCATCAGCTATTATGCGCTTGCCGCTATCACAGAACCTCCTCCGTGGAACTCGCGTACCCAAAAGGTGAAGCATCGCATCTGTAGCAGGACATTTCATACTCGTGGAGTACTCCATTTCGATGCTGCTTGGCACGATGCTCTTGTGCGAATGCGTATCCCATTATGTACCAGCGTGATGCCGCACCATCCGCGACCTACGATTGGACCCAGGGATCACAGTCTGCTTCTCTGCTCTGCACGGAAATCTTGGTCTTGACACTTGTGATGTCGACGTCAATGCACGTGTCAATGGCCATGTCAGCATCGGCATCGCCACCATCGACGCAACGTTTTGCTCCGACACGGCATCACCTCCACGGCATCCACAACCACGACCATGATGCAAATCATCGGAGTCCAGACATGAGGTACAGAATTGGCGCGGCACTACGCATCGTCTCGGCCAAATGACGCACAACTGCAATGCGCGGTTCACCTACTGCCCTCGACGTAGCCGACCCAAAATGAGGTCACTCCTTTCATTCCTCTGCTGTTGACCTCTGCTGGTTGGCGAACTTGCTTGTACCTGGTTTATGACCTATCTGTGCTCTCTATACCAACTTGTAGGACGCTTGTTGAATCATACTCTATCCGGAAGCTTGAGTTCCGCCGATCGTTGCCTCCCTTCAGAATCGAGACGTGGGCGCGTGCACGTACGCAGCACCTGTTTGTTTTGCGGAAGACCTTGTGCATAGAGGGATCTAGCAACACACGATCTATCTACGTCGAGCGACACACTTCTAGAAATAGGACTTGAGTAATGTTAAATTGGAATGAGTTCGAGTCGTGGCATTTCTCGTTCCGTGGCACTCCTTGATCAATGGGAGGCGCCTTACCGATGCGTTGACGCGGTCGTCATCGAGGCAGCGCTCCTGCCCAAGTATTGTATGGTTGCTGCAGGTTCCACCAGATGCGTTGTTCAGGAAGCGCGTGCGATGGTGCCAATGTGCGTAACATCGACAGACAGTACGAGCTACGCTTGCCGCCTACTCGTGGTTCGACATTCGCTGAAGCGTGTGGAGTCAGCGGATGATGCTGGTGTCAAGCATGCCAATCGTAGTCGTAATCGTAATCACAATCGAAGTTCACGGAAAGCGGACGCAGCGGATACGACAGACAAAGGCAACAAAGTCTCAAACAGCGTGTGGGCACCGCCATCGTGTGCCGAACAATTCTTCTCGCTCCGGGCAGTGCTGGCCCAGATACTCGTACACGAAGGAGATGGTGGTCGTTCCCACAGAAGCCATCCACCATGCTTGGTGTCGCTTGTAGTAGTATCATGCTGCACTCAAAGCTTGCATTAGTACGCACCAAATCCCGCTTGAACAATGTGGGTTGACAGCCTCAATGGAATGTTTCTGTGAACAAATAGATTGCAAGATGTTCCGCAGAGGATCTGTTCGCACACAGCCACGTTCCTCCAAGCCGACTGAGTCCCACCGGCGGCTTGTGTCTGTGTTTGCCATCGTGCTGTGCTTTCCGCACACCCTCTTGTTTCGGGAAAGCTTCCGGTTGCTGGAGAGGTCACAGACATCGTCGCCGTGGGCCTCGGAAGAAGTCGATCACTCGTCCGGTTTTGTCATTCATTGGACCCAGGCGTTGCTTCCCTCGATGACATTTTCTTTGCCGTGCGTGGGTTCGGGCTGCTCCCTTCGCACAGCGCCCAATGGTTCCTGCACCTCTCTCTCTCTCTCTGCAAATTGGGTGGCCATCGCGGGGTATCTGTTGGGTGCGGTCGCACTTGCGATTCGCACGGAAGAGTTGCCATCGGCGGCCACAGTGTTGGAACGCCACAGGACGAACGCTGTTGCTGATGTCAGTGTCACTGTCGACCCATGTCGGTCGCTGACTGCGTCGATCATTTTGTGGTCATGATGCATGTCCATGATGGTGGTTGATGGTCGGTGGCTGGTGTCTTGTGGAATAGCACAAGCAAGACCACCACGCCACAGCCCCATCTTGGTTGCGAAGCATGATCGATTGGAGTGTGCGAGCAGCTTGTATTGCAGCAGCTCTGCGTGCTCTCAGCAACCGTTGGCTGGGGTGGAAATTGCCAGTCTGGCTTCTCTGGCTGGCGTTGGTGTTGGCACTTGACATTGGTAGAAGCAGCTGTGATCAAACATATATCGTGTAGAATGACCCCCATTGGTCATTTCGATGTCCATCGACGGCAAAAAACAGCATTTCGGTCATGGGTTACTTATGCGACATGGAATGCCTGGTATCGTCCTTGGGAGCGACGTTTGAGTCCCACAAATTGAAATCACAACCCATCAAAGCTGCTCACGCACACGACCACACACAACCAGAAAAATACCGACGAAAACGCCAACGAGTACTTCGACGAAACAGACACAGACCAAGAGATCGCACTCCGTCGATCGATCGGTGTGAGGCAGTATTCGTCACTCTCCGGAGTCGTCGGCACGGACACGAGTACGATGTGCTCGTACGAATGTAAACAAACGCCTTTGGCTCCGCCCTCACGCATTCAAAACCAAACCGATGCCATCGCCAGCGACATTTATTCTCGAAGTCACCACAAAAGGACAAGCCAAATCGGGTCACAGAAGCACACGCGCAAACACAACCAGAAGCCAAACTTCGCAGAGAGTCCCATCAACTCCACACAGCTCACAAAGGAACAATCCAGAACCACGACACGACACCACACGACACAACACGACGCACGATACGAGGCGGACACGACACACACACTCGTGCCAACCATACCAACCACGCCCACTGGTACCAGTGCACAGCAACAGTTCGTACGATCGCGTTCGAACCCTCCGGACCCGGAAAGCCTCACAAAATCAATACTCACACAATTACCACAGCTCGTACGTACCCGTATTAGCACATACACCATCACTCCCAAACACGCCACTGCCGCTAGTCCAACTTCAGCAGCAACGCCAACAACATTACATCGATACCATGCTCCCTAACCACGACTTCCAGCACCATGTGATTCACATGTCGACCATGGAGCCATCTTCACCAACACTCACACTGGCATCAGCATCAGCATCGTCCGCATCCTGCTCGAAGCTGGCGACCCCAACCAGCGCCATCGAGATGAGCTTCAGCACCGACAAGTGCCATGCTCAATCTTCAAAGAGCACATCAAGACTTCGACGCCTGCGGACGCAGCAGCAGCACGGAGAGCAGGAACAGCCTGAGGAGCGGCAGGAAGAGGAAGAGCCGGAAGATGAGCTCTCGCGCTCAAACCATTCGCTCACTGCGTCGCTGTCCTCTTCCTCGTTGGCATCGGCATCGCTTTCGTTGTTCCAGATCGACGAGCACCACGAGTCCTTCTCTTCCCTCGATGACTCGCTGTCTTCCTTCGCTTCGGCTTCCAACGATTTGCTGCACTTCGTTTCGACCAACAACATCGCGAGGACCAACAACAGGAAGCGCCTGACCCGCCGCGGCCGCAGACCAAGGCAGCCTGCTGCCCAGTCACTTGCTCCATCGACCTCCTCCTCCTCGCTGTCACAAGTATCCGCGTCGTCGCCGGCGCTACAGCAGCCTCATGGCGCGATGCCAAAGACCCGCATGCGCCGCACGAAGAGCATGGAATCCATCTGCATCGCGGCCAACTCCAACGGACCGGCCGCGCCCGTCGGCACGAGCCGATGGGGCGAGGCGGACACGCGTCAACGAGCTTCGACCAGCCGCCGATCCAACCGCATGAACGCATCGCAACCAATGCACGTGGAAGTCAGCACGCCGCCACAGCAGCGACCCAGACAGCAGCAGCTGCAACAGCGTCCGATGTTGCCACCGCAATTCGTCGTTCTGCAGCAACGGCTGCAAGCATTGAACGCCGAGCTCATCACGATCAACATGGCGAGCACATCGATGACATCGACGCCGACATCGCATTCGCTGGTGGCCGATCGGCTCGAGACCATCCAGTCCGATCTCGAGGTCCTTCAAGCCCGCGTGGATTACTATTACACCAAGTTCCTCAAGTCCGATCCACCGCGGATCAACAGATGGGCGGCATGAGCGAACGACGCGCAGTCAACTGCGGGTGCTGCAAACACGCGCGAAGGGATACACCAAAACCGTGCTTGGTGTCCCAGCCTCAAAAGGCAAAGCAACGCATCTCTCATCATCTTCAACGAGTACTCGTATACGCTTAGAAAAGTAGAATGTACGACTACACTAATAGGTGGCCACGGTGGCACACCAGCTAGAAAGCAATTAAGCATTAGAAACAAGACAGAACAACACAATGCTATGCCGCTCAACTCCGCTCAACTCGATTACCGCCACACTCGACAAGCAAAGTCAGGTTCATCGCGCGGGAATGGGTGCTATCATAACTCGTACACATGCATTCTCATCGCAGAACGGTGATCATAGCCGCCAGCAGGAACCTGATCGAATCAGCTCAGAGAGAGAGAGAGAGAGGAAGGGATCGGCAAGGTGCACGTCGGTGAAGTGATACCAGGCACACCACATCACACTGCGCGACATCACACCACATCACATCAAAGAACTGGAGACCCGCCACACCAGAAGGGATGCCTGTCTCTTGGCCCGCCGCACTCCGAAGGCCATAAGGAACCAATCAACTGCCATACTCCACAATCTCCTCTATTCCATGCACGATACGCACACTCATCTCCATCCTCGCCGCCAATACCTATGATCTCCATTACCAGTGGCGACCATAGGTATTGATCACCGCCATCTTGCCTCTTCCCACTCCGTCTGACCGAGTTTGAAGCCGAAACCGCGAACGTGTTTGTGAATCGTGGGTTGATCAACTTGAACATTAATCCCGTTTTCAACCGGGATACTCTAATCATTTGTAACGACTGACCAAGTACCAATTGCGACAGATGTATTGGATGGCGGTCAGACCGAAGAGAGACAGTTTGTCTGCGAGCAGAAACACTGGTGACGTACGGTCATAATACCTGATGATCATATGGGCTGCGAGGCTATATTGAACAAGAGTAGATAACGATGAGAAACAACAACAAAAACAACAACGTCCACCTTCACTATGATACTCGATTCGATGAACAGTGGGTTGAGCATTACTTACAGGCACACATGCGTGCATCGTGTTGTCTCAAACATAGTGGCACGTTATTGATGCATCCGATTCATGCAGGATAGACAGAGAGAAGAGCACACGTCCGACTGGAGCCACCGAATGGTGTGCCACTTCGAGCACAACAGGACAGAGAGGTGTCGCAGCCACACGTCGGCACATCACAGCTTTTCACATCGTGCGCCAACAGAAGAGGCTTCATGGGGAGGAAGAGAGGAAGCCCTCTTCTCTCTGTCGCGTTGCGCAGCCACATGTCCCTATCAAACCGAGTGCCTCATCGGATCTCCAATCGCTGGTTGACATTTCGCCTTCGGCGATGGTCGACACAAAACGAGCGATCACAGTTGCATTGCCATGTGCGAATGACACAAAACTCATGTGTGCACTTTTCCCATCTTCGGCTCCGCTCATCTCCTCCACAATCCACGCAACGTGGTTGCCCAGTGAGCTGAGCGTCGGGTGCGAACGTGACCAGTCATGGACGGACACAGACAACTGTTGCTGGTCACAATTTCCAATCATAAAATTGACAGTAGCAACAGCAACAGCAATACCCGAAAATACACGATAACACACGACAAAACATGATGGGCCACGCTTCATTCCACAGACCATCGCGCGGTAAGCACTCGTGCCATCGGCGACTATCCGACACTTTCCTTCTAGAAGATGATGGGTGCATCCTCACCAAGCAGAAGCAGAAGCAAAACCCGATGGTCAAGGCGCTGAATCGATTGAAGTCGCCTTCGTCGGCAGCAGCACCAATGAGATCCGCTGCACCGTCAGCATTCAAAGACGCTCACCAAACAGCGACTGAGAGCAAGAGGCCAACTGGCAAGTCAGAAAAGAAAAAGCGCTTTTATTCCTTCGATCTTCAGCTCTCGAAGCTCCAGTCGAAGTTCTCATCATTGCCATCGGCTTCCGCTTCCTCGGACGTGAAGGACTCATCGACGGCCGAGACGATCGGTTCGCAGTCATCCCTCGAGGACTCATTCTCGGAGATCGATGCTACCGTCCACGACAGTGCCGCGCCAGTTTCGCCCATCACACCGAAGAGACGCACAGGAAGGTCACCCGTCCGACGCACAGCTCCACCGCCGAAGCCGGCTGGTTGCCTCGTCAGTGGGAACGCGGGAAGCAGCAAGCCCACGAAGAATGTCCGATTCCCCACGGATCCAACGTTGTTCACGATGGTGCACAGCATCCCTGCAAAGACAGACGGCGAGGTATCGCGATACTGGTACTCCGCCGAAGAGATGCTGCGGCATCAGTTCCAAACCGTGGTCGACGTGGACCACTACAACGCAACGGAGACCAACGCCAATGCCACTCAACAGCAGCAGCAGCAGCAGCAACGGTTTGCAGAAGAATACTGCATGCGCGGACTCGAATGCCTCATCGACAACGAGTTGGCGGTCAAACAGCTGAAGGAACGAAGCCAGATCAGCAACGTATTGCGGCGCTCACGTGTGCGCCAGCTCCGCAGCAACGGAACCTGCTCCGATCAGCATAGATTAGCGAGATCGTGCCAAAAGATCAGCGAAGATGCCGTGCAGCGCGCCCTTGATCTCGCCAAGACGGACGAGAAGGAAGTCGCATCGTGCAAGAGCCGTGGCCTGCGACTGAGAAAGAAACGTCGCACGCAGGAATCGGATGCGCGAACAGCGCCGCGACGCATTCACAGCCGCGGCGCTAGTCTACGAAGGACTCGGTCCGCCAGTGGCCGTCGTTCCAGGCGGCACGTGGACAGATCGTGCACTAAAACGAGACCGCAGTCTTCCGTGGCAGCTTCACGCTCGGAGTGATGGCTCAAATTGAAAAAAAGCATGAAATAATAATACTCTTGTGCAATACAATAGATGACAATGAAATAGCTTCCCAATTCAACTGGGCACAACGCCGCCCAGTTTGATTGTAGAGTATGTAGATTGATATCTAGGTTGGATTAAAGTAGATTTGATTCGGCTCCATTAGACTATTCGGATCAAGTCTAGAGAGACAGAGAGGACTCTGTCTGCAGGAAACATGGAACGCGGCACACCAACAGTGTGTGTGGCAGAAAGCAAAAAATGGCATGGAGTTCCTTGCTGCCGACAATTATCTGGTTCTGGACACGAGCAGCGGCATAATTGTAGTCCTCTCGTTCTGTGGGCGTCGGCATTGATGCCGATGGTACGAACAGAGTATGAGGTGGATGCACGTGGACCCTCCCCTCCTGCCGTCGCGCAAACATCCAGGAAAGAAAATTGACGATGAAAGGATAAAACAGCCACAATTAATTATTTCATGGTGTGTAGAGTTGTTTGCCATGTTCTCCCCAAGGAATAGAGACCTTCCGAGTCAGGTAGTTGATGGTCATTGTTGTTTGGTTTGATCCATTGGTTGGTGGTGGTGGTGGTGTTTGAGCGATGAAATGGTGTCGAGCAGATACAATTACCCACGCCATCCATCCATTCATCCATCCGCCAACGTCAATCAATCAGTCAATCATTCCCGTCATCCACTCATCTCGGTTATCGATCCATTCATTCATGTGAAGACATGGGTATGCAAAATCGTACCCACGCTGTTGCATGCCTGGTGAACATGGCTCACCGCGTTTCATCTTTGTATTGTCTTTGTGTTTGTATGTTCTCTTGTTGTGTAGTTTTTGGTGATTCCAAGAACATTCCAGTTGTTCCCTATCGCGCGCATTATCACGATCAGGTTCAAACGGTTTGAACGTTGGCTCATTCAACATTTTACGAATCTCAGCACTCAATGGCTCCCGCAAACGGAATGTCTTAAAATCAGACACATCAGATAGTTTTGTTTCTGCGGTCGTTGTTGTTGGATGGTCGTCGGGTGGAAGAGGAAGAGATGGAGTGGCATGGGCGGATTGAATTGGATTGTGAGATGGGGTGCGATGCAATGCGATCAAGGCAAGATGAATATTTCCTCCGCGCTTCCGTCTGCATGCGCATTGTACACCGCCGCCGCCATTGGTCGCTGTCGTAGCCATCCGTTGCCACTTACTTTTTCATAAGTCGTATGTAAAATATTCATGCCCGGAAGCAACGAGCGACGGCAGATCTCACGACGGATTGTCAGCGAGATTGATAGTTGCCTGTGTTGTGCCGTTGTTGCTCCAGCGAGTGCATCCTTCCTCACGGAAGAAGCACTTAGGCAGAGAGCTCAGAGCGGTGGGAGGAGTCCAGCTTCTTGTCATCGTAATCGTTGCCCTCCATGTCGTGGTCGCCTTCGTTGACGGTGTCCTTGTCGTCGTCATCGAATGAGACTGGGATGATGGGCATACGGGCGCGGTCGCCGCGGACCATGATGTCGAGGAAGGAGAAGACGTAGGTCATGATGGCGGAGACGATCGGGGTGATGATGAAGGAGACCATGGTCTTCTTTCCGCACAGGGAGCAGATGCCCTGGTTCTTGAGCCAGAAGTAGTCGAAGGCGTTGCCATCGACGTCGTTGATGGCACCGTTGATGAGGACGGTGGCCATGCCGCTGATGATTCCGAGGAAGGCACCGAGCTCGGTTGGTGCCGGCAGCATGCCTCCGAGCATGTCCTCCTTCTGGAGTCCGAGGAAGGTGGGGAAGGCGGCGGTGGCGCAGACGAGATCGGCGACGAGGAAGAGCGAGATGACGTCGTACTTGTCGGACGCCATGTAGACGGCCGGGATGTTGAGGAGGACGACCAAGATCCGCGCGGTGGTCTGCGGCTGGTATCCTAGCTTGACGAGGTCGTGGTAGAAGACGGAGGTGATTCCGTTCTGCAGACTGTCAATGGAGGAGGCGGCGAGGGCCGTGACCAGGATGAGCGAGATGATGTGCCACGCGTTTGGCAGCGGCGCCAGGATGTCGAAGAAGGCGAGGAAGGCGAACTTCTCGAAGTTGTCGTAGGCCTCCGGGTCGTTGGCGTAGGCGATCATGCCCATGACTCCGAAGAACATCATGAGGAGGAAGACGAAGAGGGAGCCGAGGCCGAAGCCCTTGCGCAGGGTTGGGATGTCCTTGGCGGCCCAAACGCGCTGCCAGGTGGACTGGTTGAACAACTCCGCGGAGGCGATGGCAATGACGAGGGTGATGGCGGCCATGAGGCCCTCATCGGTGATGTCGGAGGCCTTGGAGAACTCGCTGGAGGTGATCTGGTTTTCCTCGTAGGAGGAGACAGCGATGGTGAGGAGGAGCACCAGGAAGAACATGATGACGCCCTGGAACTTGTCGGTGACGATGGAGGCTGGGAGGCCGGCCACGCCGGTGTAGAATAGCGTGAAGACGGCCATGGTGATGGTGACGCCGATGCCGAACCACTCGCGGGACTCTCCCGTGAGGAGGGCGAAGACGTTGCTGATGGAGGTGAGCTCAGCGACGATGTAGATGAACATGAAGAATCCGGAGATGCAGGCGATGGAGACCTGCATGATGCGGCCGTAGCGCTGGCGTCCGAAGTCGGTGGTGGAGAAGGCGCGGTGGCCGTCGGAGTGCTCGCGGACCTTGGGTCCCAGCCAGCACACGAGGAGGGCCGGGATGGAGCTGGCGCCGGAGTAGCCGAGGACTCCCAGCCAGGAGAGCCTTGGGTTGGCGCCCATCTCGGTGGTTCCGTAGACGATCCACGCCCCCATTCCGGAGGCGAAGTAGGAGAGGGCGATGGACCACGTTCCGGCGGAGTTCCTGGCGGCGAGGAAGTAGTCGATGGCGCCGCCGGAGATGTCGACGCCGTTGCTGTCCTTGCGCTGGCCCAGCAGCAGGAGGTTGGCGACCCCCTCAGGCACGATGCTCGACATGAAGTCGGCGGATGCGACGGCCAGAACCGTGAAGATGATCAGGATCACGAAGAGGACGGCCCATGCTGCGGATTCGCTCACGTTGAATACCATTGTGTGGTGTTTGTTTGTTTGTTTGTTCTTGGCGTTTGTCTGTTGAGCCTGTTGGTCTGTTTGATCTGACTGGTGATGAACTGTTGTTGTTCTGCACCAGATGCAAATTTGTGATGATTGGTCAGAAGCTTTTTGGACGCGGAAACGGAGGTGGAACCCAAATGGGTGCTTTGGGGTGAATGTGGCAGCGGATGTGAGTGTCGATAGGTGGATCGGTGTGGGTGCGCGTTGTATTCCTCCTGCGGTTGCGCGATAGCTGTGGAATGATGGCTCACCCAAAACTGCTTGGGGTGAAGCGTCGGTGCCAAACCCGTTCCCTTTGATATTCCGCTCTACGAGTACTTGTACTCGCCCGAGTAATGTTGGTTGTCGCGGGTCCTGACAGGTGGAGGGAATTGTCGCACCAATCAGCCAACGCACACAAGGATGGATTCTTCGTGTCCACCCATCGGCTGTCCCCTTGACTTTCTCAGTGACATTGTCGCAGCGCAACAAGGCGGACGATGTAGTGGTCCACAGATTCCTCGCTTGATCAGTTGATCATGTTTGGATGGGCCCAATTGTACTTGCATCCCGCTCGTTGCCGACCACCTTGCCCTCTTGGCACCACCCTCGCTGACGATTGCGGGCTGCGCACCTCACATCTTTGTCGCTCGTCGCGTGGTCGTATCCAATGAAAATATCACAGGATTCGCGAACTTTGGATACGCGCCAACAAGGTTGTCCCTGTTTTTTCACAACCTCCACGAACACACCTTCGATGAACGTGCAACGAACGAGGCATCGCAGCTCTTCATGCCCAGAAGCATGGAATGTGTGAGACCAAGGCAATCATAAATGGACCAAACAACGATGGTGGCCAAGGAGGTTCATGGAGATGCCAGGAGTGCGCTGTGATCAGTATTTTGTTTGCGCAACGCTAGATATACCGGAGGGTAGATGTCGTGACAACAGCGTTCGGTTTTCGTGGAAGCGCTCACGACGGACTCACTCAGCGGAAACTTGAATACGTGAGTGATGAGAACAGATTCGCATCGGTGTGACATCCAACAGCAGTAGCGTAGTACGTAAGTAGAATTTAATACCGCTTGTGCGCAGGATTCTGTTCGCATGTCAAGCGTTCTGTCGGAACTTTGCGTTCGGTTCTCGAAGTGCTTGGTCATCCACGAGTACCGTCTGACCGGCAACCGGTGAGAAAGAAGCCACTCATTCGGCAACAACGATGACATCGATAACAACAACGCACCAAAGATCCATGCGGTGGCGAAGAAGAGAACATGGACTTGACACCCTCCTCGTCGCTCCGAACAACGACCACCAAGATCGTCACTCTTCTCTGCGCAAACCATTGGGCCAAGAACATCAATGGAAGGGACAAGGAAAGAGAAGGTCACCAAGAATACCGGCCCACCACACATGAAGCCATGAGAGACAGCGCCAGAAGCATCAACGCCATGTGGCAGACATGAGCAAGAAAGCCGCTCTTGGGGGAGAACCTGCGTCACGTCCAACAAACAATGAGGAGAATGATGGAGGCAAGGAGAGGCGAGGCGAGATGCGGAAAGTATGGCATCGACACTTGCAGAGAGCCAAGAGCTGAAGCAAGATGAGAGAAGGTACGCAACCTTCAGATGGAACCACCGAGAATGGATGCACGTGTTCGAGTTCATGGTGTGTATGGTATGGCGTGCATGCAGGCTTGGAGGTCTGATAGGCGAAGCCATCATGCGGCATGCTGTCTTGCCTCGCGAGAAAGTGGCTCCTCTATACCCGCCCCCATGCGATGTAACCCCGTGGCGCTCCACTTGACAATAGCTTCGCTGGTATCCCACGCACCTTCCTTGCCTGCTTCCATCGCTCGTGCGAGTACAACATGAGAAAGAAATGGCCGGAAGAGACGAATAGGGACCAGCGCAAAGCAATCATCCACCGGCAACCACAAGCAAAGCGACCGCATGGACAAAGGATGAAGATGAACCTTGTTCACAATAGATAGTAGATTCCGAGAATATCCAAAATCGTGCGGAGGAAACGACATTTCATATCATATCTGACTTTGGACGACTGCGGTCTGCTTGGGGTGGTGGTCGCGAGGCGCTGGTTCATTCGTTGACCTGTGCGTTCATGCAATTGTCATGGATGATGCAGCAGTGAATACGGTCACTGGAATTCTGTGGGAACGCGCTGCATCACATATATTATGATTGCTGCGACAATGATTTCTAACAGAATCTTGGTTGGACTTTCATTTCCTGCATTCCTCAACCTCTGCATCTCGTCTCCAACAGCAGCAGCAATGGCACGGGAGTCCACAATGGTTGCGCGAGGTAGCAAGTGGAATCATTTGGATGCGATTTATAATAGACCAAAGATTGCTCAGTTCCGCAAAAAGCACCTGAACATCGGGTCTTATCCGGTGTCGTAGCAGGCTCTCTCGAACGAACGAACGAACGAATGACTGCATCGTGTGCCGTACTACTATGATGGCAGCCAGCATCACTCCACTCTGGAGATTGTCGGAATGTACATCGTAGCGATCCAATCAAGCGAAATCCTCGCAAATTGCATCTCTGGAAACGACGATGTAAAATGCCATCCACCCGCCAATCCATTTGATCATTGCGACGCATGACAATCACGTTGGCGATTTCGTTGGCGAGACCAACTCCGATTCAAGGCACTGCAATGCAAGAGGTAGATTCTCGTGATGCGATGCGTTGGCGAACACGCGGCCCAGCTGCGCCAACGATTCTGTGAATTTCTGAATTCTCCCAATGCGCACAGCGCATCTGTGGGAACGGAGATCGCTGCAACCATCAACAAGCAGCGAGCATTCCGATTCTATCTGCGAATCACAGGACAACTCCAAGTCGCATATCACGTAAAGCTACTCTTAGCGAAACTACGTATTATATGATTCTAGTGAGACGGAGCCCATCGCATCAGACCAAGCCCAGGGTTCTCCATGAGAACTGCTGGAGACAGAAAGTGGAGGAGTATCATTCGATACCAGCTGGAGTACTCTCGACGACCTGACGACTCTGTAGAATTCATTCATGGGTACGGTGGTGATCGAGCGGCCCATTTGATGGACCTTCATCGCATGTCGCGCATCATCATGCACCCATCAGCGACCTAAAAAGCGCCCTTAGAGAGCTTTTGGCTGTTGCATGGTGACGCAATGGACAAGCCCACCGTCGGCGTACAGCTCACGGAAGTCGATCAGCACCATGGTGCGGCTTGGATACAATTTCTTCAGCACACGCGCTGCGACGGCGTCGTTGGGATCATTGTACGATGGCACGATCACCACGTCGTTTCCAACGTAGTAGTTGATGTAAATGCCATAGTCATCGATGCCTTGCACCTTATTCCGCGTCACGGGCAACGTCACGATGTTGTACTTGCGCCCATTCACATCGCGGGCATTGGACAGCACGCCGTATTCGGACGGCGTCACCAGATCTTCCTCTTCCATGGTCACGATGGTGTCTCCGTTGGCGAATCGGGCCGACCCGTCGATGTGATCGTCGGTGATATCCCCGTTCTTGACACCATCCAGCCAGATGAAGTTGGTCACGCCGAGGTACCGGCGGAAGTACTCCTCGACGTTGTTCTGCGTCCAACGACGGTTGCGATTGCGGTTGAGGATGGAGGAGCGCTTGGCCATCAGCGTGCCACGGCCGTCCACCTCGATGGAACCGCCTTCGTTCACCATGCGGATGTACTTTGAGTCCTGGTACATCTCCCACGCGATGAACCCTGGGATGTAGTCGTCGTTGTACCAATCGGCCTTGTTGCCCTGTTGATGAACGTCGGTGTGAGAACAATGGTGGCGGAAGGAGCATTGCGAAATGGCGAGAGGCAATCGGGAACAGGCGATGGGAAGAAGAGGTTAGACATAGATCAAATCGCAAGAGCAGCAAATGCGATCAAGAATTGAGCAGGACTGTGGAGTATGTAAACGACTTACCCATCCATTGAAGGACCAATCCTCGATGACCATGTTGCCATCCAAATCAAATGCGAAGATGGGACCATTGTCACGGACCCAAACGTCGTCGGTGGGTGAAATGTAAAAGTCGATGTTGGACATCGTCACTCCTTTGTTCTTGAGCAGGTTGCTCACGCGGCTCTTCTCGTGGTTGTTGTACACGATGATGTGGACTTTCTCGCCGGTGTGCAATGCCTTCGTGAGCTCCACCCAGCTGCTCTCGTAGCGCGCGACGTGGTTGCGATCCCAGCCGTAGTCATGCGGCCACTGCAACCATGTTCCTTCGTGATCCGTGTCTTCGGCTGGGAGGGTGTAGATGTTCTCGGGGTCTCGAATGGGTGCGTATCTCGCTCCACGGGATTTCTTCAGCATCCCGAGTAAGAACGTCATGGACAGAATGTTGCGAATGGATGTGGCGGACTTTCTCTTGGAGTATGGCATGATTGATGAGTAACGCGGTGAGATAAAGTGTAAAATATATGGGTATTCTTCTTCCTGCTGTTTGTGCGTTTGCGTGTCGGTTTGTATGCGAGTGTTGATTTGAGATGCAAGTTGATTGATTTTGTGAGCATTCCAAATTCATTCTGACAGTCTGGTGATGAACAAGGTCATGAAGGAACAGTTTGCCGCCATCGCCGCAGCATTCCTTGAGTACATCAAGTTATCCCCACGCGGTAGACAGTCATATGACTGTGGGTGCAATATATATGTATCATGGAGTTTTAATGGTGAAGTGTGAACGACCCACTAGTGCGAATGATGCGGAAGAACATGGTACCAGGCACGTCTCTGAACACTTCCGACTTGCCACACCAGTACCGACCAGAGCTGTCGTCAAATGTGTCTCGTTGGCTGTCGGCTGTCGGCTCTTGGCCGGCCCAAACATTTCATCTATGCTGCTGAATTCCTCACTTGCGCATTCCGACGCTATCCAAACACAGCATGTTACAATCAATCCATGACCTCTGATTGCCTCTGGGCTGCGACCAGTACCTGCTTGCGTCATTATCATCATCATCATCATCTCTCTCTCTCTTTCTCTTGGTGTCACCGTTGCCGCAATCGAAAGGGTCTCACATTTTGGTTTGTTGGCGAACGATGTGATTCGTGGTGTTGTTGTGCACGCTGTTGCGTACGTTGCCGCAGTATTTCAGTCACGGTAAAAGAAGCACACAGACTAAATGGAGAAACGGCACCATGACTGTTCGTCAACTTGCGGTGTTCAGAGTAGCACAAGAGCCAAATGCTGTATTTGTTGTCTCTTCGTGTTGCGCCTCAGTCGTGCAGACCGCAACCCCAGTCCCACGTGCCTGGCACTCCATTTTTTGGTCGCAAGAGAAATGGCGGCATCCCCGCCAGACCGGCTCTTGTCGGCAGCACGGCAATGATGGAGTCTCCGCGTTTCCCGACCACCACGATGGCTTGGTCCGACGATGCTCCCAAACGGCTTTGAGTTCTATTCTACTTCATTGCACACACAACGGCGGCTGTTCGGAGATGAAGGAGCAAGGCCGTCGGAACAAACCGTCGAAGGTCGACTTGCAAGTGCATTCCAGGAAGCTCACAATGATGATGCAACCTGCGAATGCGGAGTTCAACCACGCTTGATGCAGACTGGCACCAATTCTTCTGTCGCACTGCCGAATGAACCACTCCCCGAAAGGCTCGTGCATCACGTGGCCGACAGCACATGAGTGCACTTGTCACCAACCTGATTCGATGTGTCGGTTCGAAGGCAATGTGATGTCCAACAGGACACCGTGTTCACGCCGTAGGTGGCTTGCAGGGCAGCGAACATGTTCCCACTGGACGATTGTGTCTGCTCATGCAATCGGGGAATGCCGAGTCTGTACGAATGGGGAATAAAACGCCACCAGATGTGTGGCATCAAACCAATCTTTCGGATGGAGCCATCACCAACGCAAGCACGAAGCGTTCCGAGTGTCTGGTATCTGCTGCTGCTCATTTGCACGGAGCACTCAACACCAATGCAAGCGGGCTACATTCGTGCAGAGTGGATCATTCGAAGGGCAAAGTATGAATAGACCCCACAACTCTCAAGCCTGCAAGAGGTTGTCCGTTCACTGAACATCATTGTCGTCGTCGTTTTCGTTGTCGAGGTTGTGGCAAAGGTGCGAATGTCTGTGGCGCGAGGATGCAGAAGTGGATGCAGAAGCGGATGCGGAAGAACTGTTTTTGTACGATACAGAGCAGGCGATTTGAACACTCACAAAATGAGTCTTTGTGCCTCGCTGTTTCATCACAGTGAATAATTTAGCCATGTGCAACATCAAGCAATATGATGGTGTTGGCGATGAATAACGCGCACATTCAAATTAACGGATAGCTTGCTACCGATTCAAGTCGCACCGTGGACGCGCTATGACGATCTGTCTGTGTGCACCCTCAAACAAAATAATTCGACAATGTGACACAAAGACTATCGCTGCGCATGTCCATTCGGCAGCCTCGTAAATCAACGGTAGCTGTCTTCCATGTGGTTGTCGCCGGCGGCGATTCTCCCTTCAACCTTCCTCTTCGAACACATCCTTGGTGTCTTCGCTCAGCACGCTGCCCCAACACGGTCCATCACTGTCCATCACTGTCCACCAACGCTGCAGGTATTGTTCCAGAGATTCTGCTCCCACCATACTGGCACAGCTCTCTCTCACTCCCTCTCTCTGTCGGACAACAAATAAAAGGAAGAACATTCGCTGTGTCACAAACAGTATCGGCCGCATCATCCCATCCGACCTTCCGTCCCACACGCAGAAACACCACAACGGAAGCCCTCTCTCACTCCAACATCAGCATCAAACGACAACATCAATCAACAACACAGCGGATCAATACAAGCACAGCCACGATGATGAAGTTCCCAACCATCCTCCTCTCCAGCCTCCTGGCCACGGCGACCATCAGCAGAACGGCAGCGGCATCCACCCATGAGATCGGCAGAAGCAACACGCGAAGGATGAACATGTCGCGATCCGCCACACAGAACCTCGTACAGCAAGCCAGACGGCTGGACCAGAACAATGCCGGCGGAGACAACGAATCGTTCGTCCAGCTGTACTCCCTCAAGCTCATCAAATGTCTTTCGGATCAGGAGGTCGTCAACCAGAACACGGGCGAGACGGATTACTCGCTGGTCATCTTCCGGCTGTGTCCCAAGGACTCCTGCGACAGCGACAGCACCGGCGGGTGTGACGGCACCAACTCGGCCGACTACGCCGTCGGTTTGAACACGTTCGTCCAATCCTTCCTGCAGGATCAGGAGGACAACATGAACCAGGGCGACGACCAGGACAACAACTTCGCTCTCGAGGATTATGCCGAGTGCGCCAAGTACGAACCAGAGGACAACGACGACGGCTCCTACTTCTACCTCGGACCGATGTGCAGCAGCAACGAAATCGACATCACCATCGGCGTTTACGACGATCAATACTGCTCCCAGAAATCAGAGAGCGCCTTTGAGGACATCTCGGGCGGCTGGTCGCTGCCGTACGACGACGATGGCGGCTTCGTCTCCACGAGCTGCATCCCCTGTGCCGAATGGAACGACAACGACGATCAGGCGGACGGACAGGAATACGAGCTGAGGGAGCTCTGCGACGACATGTACACGTATGCCAACTACCGATGCGAGGCCCCAGACTTCACCAGCCACTACTACTGGGATGCCATCACGGAGGTCAACCGATTCGGAGCCGACCAGACCGGATGCAACAACATCAACGGGTGGGAGATGAAGCGAAAACCGACAAAGACCAACTGGGGTGAGGTGTTCCTTCTCCTCATCCTCGTCGCAGGCAGTGTCGCCGGAGGCGTGTACTACAATGTGTGGTGGAACGAACGTAAGTCGCCCGTGTTTTGGATTAGTTGGGAGAATGATGTTCCATCTGCTTGTGATTGTGCCTGCAGTCTGCCGCGCATGGAACAATATGAAACCAATCGACGCACTCACCTCCTCCACTCTATTCTATTCTAATCACTTCTTCGACTTCAACTTCTTTTCATCATCTTTTATCTCAACCAACTCTTCATCTCCGCAGAGGCCGAGAATCTGGAGCTCATCGACGACGACGACACAGAAGTCGGCGATGACACCACGGCAAGATCGGGTCTCGGTGACGATGAGACGGCGCCGGAAACAGACCCCAGCAAGGTCGACGCTGAGGTATCGGAGAGCCAGCAGCACGTTCCAATGAAGGATGCCACCTTCGCGTAGCTTCGATTGTTAACGAAAGCACCGCACAACGTCTGCAAGACTCTCTACGAGTACAGGTCCTTGGCGAATGGAACATGCAGCACCCTCACACAACAGCAAACAAAGAATGAAATGAAGAGCTAAAATGCGCAAGCACCAAGGGTGAGATTGAAGAACAAACAAGCAGACAGATTGCAACTGCAATACAACTCGCGGACGCAAACTGACTGATGTGCAAACTGCGGCGACTCACCGATACAGCAACAGGACGTAAATGTAATTGAATATTATCAGAATAGGAATGAGCTGCACAAGGCAGACTTTTAGACATGTAATACGAGCCAGAGATGATCATGCTGAGTGTTGTCACTTGTGACATGCTTCTTCGCCGTTGGATCAACCACGCAAATCGAACGGGTGGGTCAAGACTCTTGTTTTATCTCCGTAGCTTATTGACAGACGCACTTTGACCAACTCGAACATTCTTTTTCTTCGATTTGTTCGAGTGAGTCGTCGCAGCATGTCTCAAAATTCCAAGTTTTCGTTCGTTCACACAACTCCAGCCAGACATGTCAAAATGCGAATTTGTTCTGTTCCTGATGATGGCCTTCGCGATCCGCCGCAACGGCAGTTCATCATGACACCCGAAAAGACAGAGGACGTTGTGTCAGCGGAGTTGTTGGGACGTTTCGCCCACCACCCTTCTCGTCTTGTTTTCGGCGTTCTGATCTGCGCGCGGCTGCTAGTGCGTGGTTCGCACGTGGGAGGGATCGTAGGAGCATGGGTACTGTGGGGGTTCTGCTTCGTTTCAACGAGAAGCGGGATGGGGCTGCCGACTTGTGCGCCATGTTGCGCAAAGGTCACCGACAGCGAAGCGATTTCAGCCCAGATAGAGGAATGCAGATTAGATGTCGTCGCAACGCGTGGCAACGAACCAAGAGAGCAGAAATGCGTGGATGGAGAAAGTCATGGGAATTCAGTTCGGGAACAGCGCCATCAGCGTTGGTGGGAAAGAGAGGAATCAACGATGCGCGCCGTGCGAGTGCGGCACGGGTACCAGTCCAGCGCATCCAAAGCGACACAGGGACGATCCGCTGCCTGGTTGATGGCTGCGCTGCATGGCGCGAGGGATCTCATTCATCAGCTCTTCCACTCTTCCCGAGCACAGGCGATCATCGGGCAACACAAGGAAGCAGATCGCCAGTCGGGATCGGCTTCTATTTTCGGCCATCGGCTGTCGAGATACTGCCGCCATCTTGCGGCTCTTGCATCTTCTCTCTTGCGAGGGAGTGCATCACAGCTTCCCGTTGCACAAATCCGTCGGCGGGCCATCATCGTCGCTGCTGGTCTCTCTTGTGGTGTTGTGATGTTCATCGTCGAGGTGGTTTTGGAAACACACATCGACGCATGTACAGATACGCACGCAGTTGGCAACCATCGGTATCCGAGAAACATATCGCAACGGGACATCAGACGTAGGACCACGCCGACAGCAATCGAGTTCCAGATAGAGTGTACTCATAAAGCGCAGACCAAGGGGCGGACGGCACACAAGCAGCGACGCATCACAGCACTTGACGCACCCGTCGACTAACGGCTTGAACCAGCTCGGTTTGAGCAATCCCACGGAAGACCTTGTGCTGTGCCAACCCTTACCATACCAACAACCAATCAATCAATCAATCAAAAAGGTGAGTGAGGACTACGAGTGTGATGACCTTTGTTGAGTTGGCGGCATTGGATCCTGCGGTGGGCGTCCCATGGAGCTGCTGCTTGATCTCTGTGTGCTTCTTGGATTCTCTCCTACGCAGCCTTGTCATTCATATCACTCACACCAACACATGTCTCTCACTCGTTCACATCACATCACTTCTTCGCAACATCCATTCATACTCTACATACTAGTCGCTCGACCATCAACATAGAATACCAATCGGACTGCAAGCATGTTGCGCAATCCGCAATCATCGCTTGTGTCGATGGCGATGATGACAACCAAGGGCTCTGCATTTGGGTTTGCATCCATGTATCCAACATTGCCTGCGATGGCAACCGGCGACACATCGCCTGTGTCCATCGCGTCGTCTACATCAACGCTCACGACGCAATCGCGAACCAGCTCATCATCGTCTGCACCAGAGTCAGACAACAACACATCAGCTCCACCAACAGATGGTGCACTAGCAACAATTGCGCAAGGCACCCCATGCGATACTCCTTTGGAGGAAGTTGACTCCTACCATTGCGAAGATATTGACGATGAGAGCCAAGGCGCACAAGAGCAAACACCGTTGCATGGTTCGGAATCTCCTCGATGTATCCATCACATCCTGAGATCGCTCTCAATTCCATCTTTGGCATCTGCGTCTGCATCCGCATCCATCCCGTCGCAGAACCTCGCTGGCATCCCGGCGATCATCGAGCACCATCATCATGCTGAGTCCAATATGTATGACGACGACGACGATTTCAGCTCCGTTGCTCTCTCATGCATCTTTCACAAGATTCGCACCGTTGACAGCAACAGCGAGGATCAGGTCGAGGAGCAGCAAAGCCACGGTCATGAGCAGCTGAATGACGTTGACGTTGACGTAGACGAAACAGCAAACGAAGCTGAGCAGGAATGCGATTCTCCCAGCATCTGCATCCACGATCTTGTGGATCCCATTCCCACTCCAGAAGACATTCTTTCGGACGTCCTGAGAAGCCCATCATCACGGCCACATCCCAAGCAAATTGTCCATCCTCGTCCGTTGGAACAGCTGGAAGGTACTGCCTCCGTCAGCACCGCATCGCCGTCACCATCGCCCGGTTGTATGGTGGCCAAGAGTAACCACACTGCACATCCCGGCACCAGTTCTGACCTGGACAGCAACAGTGAGAGCAGCGATGTGTCCAAAGCAATGAACCAGGTCGATGACGCACCAAGCGCCAATCTCATGATGCCAACCATAACCCATCCCAACGAAACCAGCGACCATCACCTCGTGGACCAAAGCTCCCTTTCTGTCTGGGCCGATGAGATTCATCAGGACATCGCAAGGGAACAGTGTCATGGCTTCAATGCTGACAGGACCGAGACAAGCAACTTCGATGGAAGCCCGCAGCCGTCCATCCGTCATGACAAGGAAGGCGGCAAGCATCAGAGCATTCACAAGTACGAGTGCATCGTGGAGATGGACGCCATGCTCCAAGACACTGCGTCAGGTCCGACTCAGCCTTCCTGCTGTTCTGCGTCTCCGTCAGCATCCGTATCAACATCATCGATGTCGTTGGTGTCGGCAACATCGCAAAGCATGAGCGATTGCATGGATTGTGAAGGCAAGGACCAGGCCATGGTGCAGCTCTCGCTACTCGTGGCAAGGCAGCAGGATCGCATCCAAGAACTCGAGAAGACCATCCGACAGCTCAAGCAGCAAGCGAAGAAGCACCGAAGGAAGCACGAGCCGGTGACAACGTCTACATTTACAGCGACGCAGACGGATGACTGCGAGTTGGAGAACGATGATCAATCCCGGCCTTTGCCGCAGGAAGACATCCTCGCGTCTTGTTGCGAGAGTGGAACCTGCGAGGCAGGGCGTGGTGAGATCACCAACGACGTCATTCAATCCCAGCCAAGCGACATCTCCTCTCAACATACTTCAGCAACCACGTCGGCTTCCTCCGTTCCAACCTCACCGATAGTCGACGAGAGCGAACGAGCCGCCAACGTCGATTCAGACAGCTCCGACTCCATCAACACTGCGAGAAGCACGACTGATAAAGCCAACGACGATGACGTGACCACGCCTCATCACCTCAAGGAACCAGCACAGCCCTATGCCGATTCTGTCGCCGAGGATTCCTTCGAAGAAGACCGCGCTGACAACACAGCGGTCACGGCAGCCATGTCGGTATCACAATCGTCGTTGCCGCCATCAGCCTGCACATCGCAGTCTGATGAGAGCCCGCGTGATAACGCCAACAAGGACCAGACAATAGAGCAAAGTGATGAACGTGCGCCCGTGCTTACTGTGGAGCGCGTGCGACACGTTTCCATCATGATCAACAACCGTCCTGCCAAGTACTGCGGACCCGCCCTCCATCAGTCCGATCAATGGATGCCAGAGGGCGCGGGGGTTGCCCGTTTCGAATCGGGCGATCTGTACTTGGGAGAATTCCACAGAGGACAGATGCATGGTCATGGCACGTTGTATCCGGCGAGCAGTCGTCGAGCCCAGGTGCTACCCAAGAGCGAGAGCATTGGCACAACCAGCTGTAGCGTCAAGAAGACAAGTGTCAACAAAATCAGCTTGAAGAACAAACAGGAAGAGCAGCAGAAGCAGGAACAACGACAGCAACACCGACGACCTCGAGGAGGAGCATACGGTCAACGAGACAAGACCTACTGCAGCATCGTCGGAATGGATGGGCAGGTATCTCGCCAGACATGGACGTCGCTGGCTCCAACCAAGAAGGGCTAGCTTGCATGTAAGGATCAACGTCCGTTCACGGCGGCCTGATCTTCGCTATTTGTGTTTGGCCTCTTGGAGGTGCCATCACTTTGCCTAACTTGCAAACCTGTAATAGTAGCAGCACATCTATTCCACTTCACATCACCACTGACCGACATGCCAATCACATTTCCACACATGCACAAAAGTACCGCTCCAAGAGGAGGAAGAAAGTGAATTTATGGGAAGCATGCTCAAGTTTTTTGTCGTGGACATTTTGGCGCCAAGCCGAGCGAGAACCTCTGCAGATTCGTTGCGCGCACACTGTTGTATGTGTGAATTTCTAATTTTCAACGATTCGACATTGACCACACACAAAACTTTGTATGATGCGGAACCGCGCGCGCTCTCACTATGACGCGTTGTCGGTTGAGCTGCGCATGCTTCGATAAATTTGACGAGAACATCGGCTCCCAACCGCCAAGATTTTTGTTGGTTTCGTCACTCGCCATCTCCTCTCTCCGCAACGTGAAAACTTCGTGGTTCGGACGGATCTGGCAAAATTCCATGGTGGAACTTCACCATCATTCTCAGCGCACTTGCGCATCATCAGCGGCAGCGGCATCCTCATCAGTGGTGAGATCTTCATAACAACCAACACTGCAACAGACACAAACACAAACAGCACAAACACAACAAGCGAACCAAGTCACCTTCCAACCTTGACATTCATTGTTTCAAGAAACTTCACATCTTTCCCACTCTATTTCCATTCCCCACTTCTATCTCCATCACCCATCCATCGCCGATCCATCACCCTCTCACCCTCTGCAATCATGATCAACGTCGCCTTCATGCCGTGCTTCAGCACCACCACGTCGCTCCCAACCGACGTCGAGGCCGACCCAACCCCAGAGGAGATCAAGGCTGCACCAAAGAGCATCCTCGAGCTCGTCGAAGAGAGACGAGCGGCCGGAACGCGCATCCCTGCCGACACCAAGCAAGAGTTCGGCTACCCGCGCCGCACCGTCTGCCATGATCCACCGGCCGCCATTCACAAGCGCGTCGTGCCAGTCGCAGACAGCTTCGATGCTGGCCTCAATCCCAACGACGACAGCATCAAGGAGCTCATGATCTACAGGCAGGCCGATTTGATTCGCAAGCTCGAGGAAGAGGTCAACGGTCTGCGCGGTTCCACACAGGCGCTCGTGCAGCGTGCCAAGGCCAAGGCGGCCGAGCGTAAGCGTGCGAACAAGGAGGAAGTCGTTGTGACGGAGGAAGTGGTGGAAGAGCCGCCTGTCGTCGAGGTGCCCGTCGTCGAGGTGCCCGTCGCTAGCCCCACCGTCGTCACCAAGACCACTGCCCCAACGAAGAAATCTCCCTCCAAACCATCGCTCTCGGATTTGAAGGGTGGTTGGTCGTGGAACTTCACCATCGACAGGGTGCAAATTGGATCCAAGGCCAAGGCTCAGCCAGTTGAGAAACCCATCGAGGAGCCAGTTGTGGAGCCAGTTGTGGAACCCGTCGTGGAGCCAGTGATCAAGTCCCTTGTGGATATGGATGCCGAGACGGACGACGAGACCGTGGCAGACGACGCCAGCGATTCGGAGGAGGAACAGCAAGTTGAGGTTGCAGAGCCAACGGAGGTTGACGATAAGTACACCGTCAGCTCGCTGATGGAGGAAGAAGAGGTTACGAACGAGCAGCAGCAAGAGGAGGAGCAACGTGAAGAGACAGAGGAAGACACAGAGATAGAAGAGATCTTCGAGCTCACACAGAGAACAAGCTTCCACCAGTTCACCACGATCGTGTCGGAAGACTTTGGGGTTGAGATCGGTTGCTCCACTATTCCAGAAGAGAACTCCATCGAGATCCAGGCAGAAGAGGACACGATTGGCAGCGACGGTGAAGACATGAGCCAGTAAGTTGGCTGGTTGCATGCTCCAATTCCGCGCAACTTAGCCGCGATCTCATCAACTGCGTCCCCCTTGCGACGCACAAGCTGACGCAGGTTTTCCACATAGTACCTATCACATTATACAATGGGAGATAGGAAGGTGACGGAGGAAGGTTCATGAAGCAACCGCCTCTGTCGCTGTCGAGCAATCTGCTCTATCGATTCACCTCTCCCATTTGAATAATCGGCGAAATGCACCGCCATCATCTTCATTTCCAATCAATGATCGGATCGCGCATCCATCACTTGTCGTTCATCGTGCGAACGGCAAGGACGTATTGGCGACTGGACCCATCCATGCGCTCGGATTTTCGGCTGGCACATCAACGGCTTGCCGGATTCTATCATAGTTATCTGCAAACTATCTAATACTCTACGTATCCATTGAGATTGATTACTATTCGAGCACTCTGTGCATTCTCCATCTGCACGCATACGAGTATGAATGATAAGGAGATGACGCACAGGAGCCCCCCAGAGCAACAGACCTGCCAGTACTTCATTCCCATCTGACGAGCATCTGCCTGATTCCAGCTCCATGTCGACAGACGTCTTCAGTTGAATTGGCATGAGGCACGTTCTGGTATGCCCACCTCATCCATACGGTCGTGTAAAACCGTTCATCCCATCACGCACCTCAGTTTCCAAACATGTGGCATTCCGATGAGTCTTGCGCGCATGTGTCCGGATTTTACACCGAGCTTCGCATCATGTCACGTTTTCGACGATTCAGAGCGCACCCCAACGGCTGTCCAACGTCACAATTCTTCCAGGTTTTTGCGAAACAGATCGTCTTCATGGCCATCGATGCGTGCATGCGTGGATACAATGTTCGCACAGGAGGCAGTGAGGATAGATGGCATGTGGGATGATACCGTTCTTCCTCTTCCATACTCCTGCTGCTTTCAAATTGAATCAGGCTTCGCCTTGTCAATATAATCGCAGACTGTCACAGGACGAGTACGCTTCACCATCAGCGTGAAGGGTAACCAACGGGCCTCTCACGAATGACACTGGAACTCCTGGTTACATGCAACCCACTTCCTCGTCCAATTCGTCGCTCCGACGCTTGATGCCCGTGCTGTTGTCACTGCCATCGTCGCTGTCATAGCTCAGATACTTCACCATCACAACATCAACACAGAATCAACAACACTGCAAACACAGAATCACAGTGCAATGGACTTCCTGGGATGGCTGGTGACGTTGTGGTCGACTCCGGAACCACCTTCGCAACCATCGCGTCGACGAGAGCCTCGCGGTGTTGCGCCCAACCGAGGCATCTATGCCGCCCAACGCAAGAGCGCGGATCCCAAACCAGATCGCCATGTGACGTCCCGGCCCGTCGTGACGCCGCAGGCTTCCAGAGGCATGGAACCACCAACGTCCAACCCAATCGCGAGCACCAAGGACTTTCGCGCTTCGAAAAGCAAATCCAAGTCTCGCCGCGCCTTCTGGCGTCGATCGAAGAGTCCCCGACCGGAACACGTCATCGATCTTTCGCAGTCACACGATGAGCAGGAGGTGCCAATCAGACGGCCATGCTGCGTCGAGAATCAGAATCAGATCCGGCATCAGCTGGCGTTGATCGAACGGCAGAACGAGACCATCTCCAGGATGGAGCAGGAGATGAACCAGCTGCGCAACCGCAATTCCTTCCTGCAGCAGCAGGAGCAGTCGTACCGCCGCATGGTTCGGACTCTGCTGGAGGAGAGCAAGGAGGATCAAGTGCAGCAGGCCGTGGAGCACAGGTCGTCGCTTCTGCGGCACCGCCAACAAACGCTTGCTATCATGGACGACGAATTGGAATGGCCGCCACAAATATCGAAGCAAGCGCGAGACAGACTTGCACCGCCTCAACTGACGCAGAAACCAAAGCACAAGACAGGCAACGCCGTCGATTTGACGGTCGCTCGCATGTACGTGGAAGCGCCACGATACGTAACCGAGAGTCCCATCTCCAAACCGCGTGGCAGGTCGGACCCGCCAGAATCACCAACGAAAACAAGCAATCACCGATTTCTTCGAACGAGCAGTGTGGACACGGCTGCCACCACGAGCAGCTCACGCAGCCCCAAGAACAACGTGACGACGAGCCTGCCATCGACTGCGTACAGCACACCGCCGCGCCGATTGAACACGGCGCCGCAACACAGCGCCGTCTCCCCGCTATCAACGTCGTCACCACAACGCGTGCGCAACCACTTCGTCCAAATGCGCGACGAGACGGTGCGGTACAGCGGCCCCACGACGACGCTGCCAGACGATCCGCACACGCTGATTCCGCATGGTGTTGGCGTGGCGCGGTTCGAGTCGGGGGAACTGTACGCCGGGGAATTCCATATGGGCATGATGCATGGTCTCGGCGCCTTGTATCCGGCCAAAGAGGATGGGGTCGTTGACGCGCCGCCGAGTCAGCGTGGGCGGTTTGATCGCAATCGGTTGGTTCAGTGATGATGCGGGTAGGGGTGGGGGGATGGGAGAGCCCTGGGTCGTATAGTAAGACGCATGAAAAGGGAATGGGAGAACAGTTCCTGCATTGGGATAGAGGAGCAGAAATGAATCGCTCTGCTCTATGGTAATAATCTTGGAGCAGGCACTCGCACCTCCACCATCCAAATCCTGTTGCTACGAGCATGATGATGGCCGTAAATTGTTGCTATGTTCTTCCAGGGCAATTTTCTGACGAGTTGTTTTTGCTCGAATTTGAAACCTCGAATCATACACCGACATAACCGTAAATAACGTCTAACGCGCCTGACACGAACCCCTTTTATCGCCACGGGTTTTGAACCACGCGAGGCCGATGGGCGGAAGTATCACACCAACGTGGAATGCTAATCATCATCTGTCCGTGCGTGTTTTGAATGAGAGGAGGTCAGAAGCGGCCCAGAACGCACCGTTGGAGGCATCCCACTCTGCTCCAACAAACTGAACCCCACATGAATCTCCATTTCCATTGCGCATTCTGTATTGTGCATTCTGCATTCTGCATTTGAGGTGAAAGTAATCACTTGCGCCTTGACGACGAAATCATTCATTATTCCACCCTCAATCGCAGTATTGAACAGTGATTGTGGGGGTCTCATTACCTGTGACATCTGCATACTCAACGTATTGTCAGAGTAGAGCAGTGCCTTCCAAGGGTGCCGACCATCAATCATCAATCATCAATCACAAGCAACGCATCAAGGGGATCTGAGAGGGGCGATGACATCCGTGTTCAGCAACTCGTTTTGGCCATCGACGGAGTTCACGTCGAACGGCATCTTCGGGGCGAATGACCCGCCAACGACGCAAGGCACCTTATCGGCGACGCAGTCTCCCTCTGTCGAGAACAGGGCCGCCGCAGCTGCTGGAGAGCGACAGCAACTCACGCATCCGCAGCCACAACAGCTCACCGAGATGCAGCACACTACGGGCGAAGACGCACCTGCCAATCTGGGTGCCGGAGTCGGCATGCTTGTCCCCAAAAAGACGATGAACAGCAATGGCAGAGGCATGGTCATTCACCGGGCCGATCCGCCGGCGTCGCTGCCCAAGGACGCCCTCGTCATGGTGCCTCACGAACGGCTGTCGCTGCCCAACGCTTCCTCCGGATTGTCCAGCAAATCCACCATCTCCAGTCTGTCCAATCCGCACTTTCTGAGGCAGGAACCGACGGTGGGCGCACCTCTGTCGCCCATTCTGGATTCGTCGGCGGCGTCGACGTCGTCCCCGTTCTCGTTCTCATCGCATGATGGCGAAGAGAAGAAGGAGGAGCATTCTATCTCATCGGAAGAGGAGGACGACGATGATGATGATGATGATGCGCAACACAGCCATCATCACATGCGTACGCAATCCGTCCTGCAGCACTTCTCCCAACATCAAACGGATGGCAACAGCCTGCATCCTTCCTTGAAACCATGCGATCTGTGCGGGTGCAAGGACGAGGAGATTCGATTGCAGACGATCCTCATCGAGAAGCAGGCGGAGCAGATCGGTCTGCTGCAGGCGACCGTGCGGGATCTGCGTAAGCAGATTGGAGGTCTGCTCGATGATCCGTTGGGTCGCTCCTTCAAGGAGCCGATCTCCGTCATTTCGGAGGAGGAACAAGACTATGGTGACAATGGGAATGCGCAAGGTCGTGTCAACAACCACAGCAGCAATAAGAATGTCACCAGTCCGAATCATGGCGGCAATCGTGAACCGCTGTCTCCATCGACTCCGCCACAACAAACGCCAGAACAACAACAGCAAACGCCAGAACAACAACAGCAGACAGACATGTCCGTCATCGATCTCACCAGCAAGTACAGCGGATCCAACGCATCGCAGCAATCGCCCAGGCCGCTTCCTTCGATGTCCATGTCGCTCTCCATGTCCCAGTCGTTCTCCATGATCTCCAGATCAGATCTTGCATCTTCCGAGACACAACAACAGCAGCAGAATACGCCGGGTCGTCAAGACGACGACCGGGCGGTTCAGGTGAAGCAAGTGGCCGAGAAAGGGGAGCCACCCGAAAGCGTCGAAGCCATGATCATGAAGGGACCTTCCATGGATGACAGCATCATCAGTCAGAGCCAGAGCCAGAGCCAGCATAGCTACAACAACAACAACAACAGCAGCTACATTACGCCGAGAAAGACAGCCCCATCGCCACGTCACATCATGGGCTACCGAAGACCACCGGGGACGCCAGACAACATCAGCCTGGCGCAGCAGAAGCTCAAACGCCAAGTCACATTCGAGGACGAAGTTATGGCCCAAAGCACACCCACACGCGTGCGACATTTCGACTTCCAAGTGCGCGGCATGCACGTCAAGTACAGCGGCCCCGTCATGCCATCCAGGGAAGATCCCAGCGTGTTCTTGCCACACGGGATCGGCGTCGCCCGCTTCGACAATGGCGACACCTACGCCGGATCCTTCGAGAATGGCAAGATGCACGGCATCGGCACGTTCTATCCCAGGGCCACACCAGAGAAGCAGCGGGGGCGATTTGAGCATGATGAATTTCGGGGGACATAAAGTCAGTAGCTGTTCATTTGGGATGAAGAGTATTGCAGTGGCAGGTGCTTTGCTTCAGTGTAGTGTAGTGTAGTGTACTCGTAGTTGGCCCTTCACCAACGCTGATTGCGAAGAAGGAATTCTCATCACACGAAAAGAACACAAAAAGGAGTGTTTGGGACGTTCACGATCGTTCTATGAGTGCTGCTGCATTACTCTGTGACTGTGACCCATGACGACCACTCTGCGCTCAGTCCTGCGACGATGAGCTGCGTCGTCGACGAGGAGGTAGTGGGGCCATGTCCCGTTTCGGGGCAACCGGTGGAACGAGGAAGGACATGAGACTGTTCGGCGACAGCTTGGTTTGAGAATCCGCGTCAGTGTCGCTGTTGCCGTGATCCACTCCAAAATGGAAGTCTCCCCCCTGAGGCAGCCGTTTGCAGCGAAGCTTCTGTGGACCGGTGGCTTCGTCGAGCTGGACGAAGCGATTGCGATATTCGTGGGTTGGCTTTGGTTGCAGCGGAGGCAGGTCGCGCACGTTGCTGTCATCGCTGCCTTTGCCACCGTTCAGCACTTCGTCATCGAGGCATGGGAATTGGAGGCTTCCGAACGGCAGGGGTTGAGCAGCGTTGTGGGATGCTGGGAGATCCTTCGCGCGTCCCTGTTCCTGCGAACTGGACGAAGATGATGAGCTGGCAGAGTGATATCCCAGTCCAACGTTGTCGTAGTTGAGATCACCATCGCTGATGCTGCGACCTCCGTACTCTTCCATTCCACCACCGAATCGGGCTAACCGAAGACCCCCTTGATTGTTCATGGAAACGTTGTCGCCATCATTCGCCCCCAACCACGCCTGAAAGCCTTGATCGAGCGCCAAGTCGTCCTTCGACCCTGCTGCATCGTGGACGGGTGGGAATGCGAAGTGAGATGTGGAACTGCTATGGCCCTTCCTTCGATACCGCCGTCTCCTCCGTTGGTTCATGAATCGCGTTGTCGAAGAAGGAGGCAGGACACAAGGTTCATCGCGGATGCACCTCAGCGCTTCTTCCACCAATGCGCCCGTCCGCACGCAATGCGCGGTGGGATGATCCGCATGGTCGCATCCATCATCCGTCTCGCTTCTGTGGCTGTCACCGTTGTCGTCGCCGTCGTCATTCTCAGCCTGATTGGTCGTCTCAAGCTCGCCGTCATAGTCGTCCGAGCTGCCGCTGCGATCGATCTGTGAATCTCGGTCTTCATCGATGTGCGCGTTGTTGCTGTGCGGTCTGGCAGGGATCGTGTGCACCGTCGTGCGGTTCAGATCGAACTGAACTCTGCGTCGTCGCCTGCGACCTCGAGATGGTGGCGGCGAGCCCACATCCACTGGCCCCTCCAGGGAGACGGTGCGCCTTGGACGCATGTCGGCGTCCAGCATGACTCTCTGATGCACCGGCGAGTCAAACGTGCAGACTGACAGCACCGACTCCAGCGACGATGAGGACGAGGTCCTGGAAAATGCTGGCTCCGTCATGAATGTATGGTGCATTGTGCATATCACCTTCGATCGCCAACTTCGTCTCTTGCTGTGTTTGGAGATGTGCAGAGCAACAGAGGAGCCAGGTGGGTTGCGGGGGTGCTACTACTGATGTGGGCGCACTGATGTGGGTGTGTGAGTGATCTGTTGCTCGTTTGGGAACGATGCGGAGGGTTGGTGATCAAATGATCGCCTCGCTGGACAATGGTTGATTGGCAACTTGCCGTGGCCAAGCCGTCTTGGGTGATGGCTCTGTGAGGGCTGCGGCTCCAAGGGCAGCTGCTTCAATGAGGTAGAGAATACGGCTTCTGCTCTTGCTTTCTGCTTCCTGCCTTGGGTGTCAACTGTGATGTGATTTTGTGTTTGGTTCGCGAAGCCTTGATGTGATTGCGCAGCTTCTTGGGCATGGCCAAGGGTCTCAACGACAACAACGAGAAGGCAAATGAAATCTCCTCGCACATTCACACAAACACATCATGGCACACGTACTGGTAAGAGCTACACAAGGAGAAAGGAGGGAGGGAGAGAGACGAAGCGAAGTCGAAGGCTGCTCGTGCCAAGAGATAACCATGGACGCCCGCCAAACATCTAAGGTGCGAAAGCACCGCGCAAAACGCACCTGTACTGATGACACCAAAGCAAAGCGGGAGAATCTCAGGAGATACTTTGACGTGAAAACATGAGGAGGAATGGGTGACTCACGATTTCAACATCGCGAACTCGAATCACGATCGTTAAATGACAATAGCTGGATGTGAATCAAGGGCCATTCTAGCCCCAACGCCGCGGGAAAGAGCCGTGGTTCGCTGCTCACACAACACTTTGGAGGCTTTATTTTCACGGTTGTATCTTCAATCAAGCCTCAAATGTCCCAGCGTTACACTCACAGCACTCTCGGTACCGTTCTCATCCGTCGCCCGGTACAGTATCGGAGTAGGACACTTTGGGCAGCACAATAACAAACGCGGAAAAAGGAAACATAGCACACAACGCGCCATCAAACATCACCAACATCACCGACGCCAACCAAGCACCAACAGTGCGCAATGGGTCCATGCTGGGCCGTTGGGCTTGTTTCCTCTTGTTCTCTCGTCAACGGCAACAGCTACACATCACCACCGATCGCATGTCTGAATTGCGCCGGGAGGCGCGGTAATGCCATGTGTTGAAATATAATTGCATCAACATCAAAATATCGCGAAAAGGCGAGCAAACTGCCATGCCCGATATTTCTATTCATTTCGTGACCTTTAAGTGGATGGAACAACAGAATTTTGCTCCATTGTCATACAGTACTGATGTTTGCTGCTTATTTGTATGCGGCGAATTACTGGTTTACTATTTGCTACTGCGTACAAGAGTGTGTGTGTGGCTTGTTTACTGTTATATGTATTTCGGTACGATGTCATCAATCCTCTTCCTCGCTGGTGTCCTCGTCGCTGCTGTCCTCTTCCTCGCTGCTGTCCTCGTCGCTGCTGTCCTCATCATTGCTGCCCTCATCATTGCTGTCCTCGTAGCTGCTGTCCTCGTCATTGCTGTCCTCCTTCATTGGCTCATTCAGGCCGGTCCCCAACAAGTTGTCTCCAAGTAGGTCGAGGCCGTCGAATTCATCAAATGCGTACTCTGGGAGAGTTGCATCAATACCACCACCTGGAACCCACTGGGGGTCCTGGCCTTCTTCTGCAGCAGCAGCATCTTCTTGTTGTTTGGCTTGTGCAGCAGCAGCAGCAGCATCTTCTTCTTCTTGTTTGGCTTGTGCAGCAGCAGCAGCATCTTCTTCTTCTTGTTGGGCTCGAGCAGCAGCAGCAGCATCTTCTTCTTCTTGTTGGGCTCGAGCAGCAGCAGCAGCAGCTTCTTCTTCTTCTTGTTTGGCTCGAGCAGCAGCTTCTTCCTGTGCTGCAGCATCAGCCTCCCTCTTCGCTCGTGCCGCCACAGCCGCGGTCTTCACCGCAAACGCTCGGGCTCTCGCCACTGCTGATGGTTTGACGCGCGGGGATTTCCCCGCTGGCACCACGCGCTCAATGAGGACCTCATCGTGGCCCGGGGGGGCTCTCTTGGGGGTGCGGGGGTAGCGGGCCGCTGCCATCGCGATGCCATGGGCGATCGCGGCATCAACACCACGCCTGATTGGTGCGGGTGTTGGTTCGGTGTGGTGGATGGCGTTTTTGGTTTTTGTGGGTGATTTGTGTTTCTTGTCCTTCCGCTTTTTCTTGCGTGCTTTGCTTTTGGTCTTGGAGTGTTTGCTGGTGGATGCACCAAAGCGGCTGCTGGTGGCACTCAGGCTTTTACCGGACAGGCTCACCACGTCCGGACCCTCGGGAAAAGCCTTCCCAAACACACCGCGCTGTTGGAAGAAGAAGTTCGCAAAGTGGAAGAAAATTGCATGTGTTAGTCCGTGTGCTTTTGTCACCCATCGAGTCGTGGGTGATCGTGAAAGTCATCGGGTCATTCTGCTTTTACTTACCTCTATCGCGGCTGGCTTCTCGTATGTCTTCGCTTGAAGAAATGTCCCAGTACCGATGCTGGAGTCATCGCAACGGGAGGGAAGACATGTATGACGCGTGTTGATGTCAACACGGAATTGGGGCTTAGTCGCCCCAACCCGCGACAAGCCAGCGAACACAGGGCGATTATGTGGAGAACGAGCTTTGGGAACGATAGAGACGATGGGATGAGAACTGTTTTGCTCAACAACACGGACGATAAGCACAGGCGCCCGCACCAAAGCTTCTTTGTCGTTCGTTGGAACTTCAAGTTCAAGGTAGTTGATCCCGTTGAGAACGCGATCGTCAGCGCGTTCCCATCGATTTGTCACAGCGAACGGCAAATCGACAGTTTGTGTGCGCACTGGTGCTCCATTGCGCTGTTTCATACGCGACAATGATGTCTTGCTTGCATCTGCACGTGCCTTCTCGTCGTTGAAGGGAGACACCCAAAGACCGTTCGCAACCGTAAACTCATCGCGCAAATGGTCGTGAACACGTTCGATGTTTGCAACAGCAGCATTTTGTGCAACTTCAAGCACAACAGACATGCCCCCAGGCGCAACATGCACACGAAGGTCTTTGTGGCAAGTGCCACCAGTGAGTTCGAAGGTGAGGTCGATGATACGCTCGCCATTCGCGTTGCGGTAGAATGTGCGCGTGACGGGCAGAGCGTGGTTGTTGTTTGCGTCGAGCCACTTCATGACATCGGCGTCAGTGGTGGCGACTGGTGGTGAAGGAGGGTGTTTCATGGTGTTTGTTTGTTGCGATGGTGGTGGTGGCTGCGTTGTTGCGTTGTTGTTGTTGTTGTCTAGGTTCGTCAGGTTGATGTCGTTCCGGACCATTCGAGAAGCTTCCCGAATCGATTTCGCGTGCGCAGCAAGCTCCGACACGGTTGGAGATTCGTTGGCGTCTCTCTGGACTGAAAACCCCAATCACGAGTAAAAAAATTTTAGTCACGTTTTATGAGTCACGCACACAGTAGTCGAGCAAATCATGATTGCACACGTCATGAATCCAAGGTACTTACTTTGCTCCTGTCTGACCTTCGCACGCAGATTCGACAGATTCCGGGGAAATTCGCTTTGGATGAATTGGCGTGCGATTTCGGAGTTGTTCCACACCTCTTTTGCGGTCCACTCGGGTCGGATGGCTCCGGTCTGGATGTGCGTTTTAAGTAGTTGCACCTGTGAGCAACTGTATACCCAACGTTTCGGCTTGGCCATATTTCTGTTTTGTGTCTCCTTTCCACCAAACACTCTTGTGGTGCATCCTGATGTGCACATGGTCTTATTTGCGGTACAAACAAACGAGTTGTGTATTGGCCTGCCTGCCTGCCTGATAGTACTGGTGGTAATAGTCATGGTATTCCCGCTTCGTTCTGTACTTCCAGCGGAACTAATAAAGTACAACCTCTATGTAGCATATTACATAGCATTTGTTCAGCGGTATCCCACATGGACGATGGCGGGTCGCACAACACTATCGACGCAAGTGCCAGCAAGAGCTCCTCCCTGTACAATAGTAAAAAGAAATCCCACTTCATTGTTGAAGGGATTGTTCCACCTTCCCAAAGAAATAAATTGTAATTCCACCCGGAATTATAATTTAAATTATTTTGGAATTCCGAGCGTATTCTTCATGTGACCACGACGGCAGTGTGAGATCTTTCCCTTTTTGGGTGGAATTGCTGGGGAGAGAGGGCCGGAATTATAATTTAATTTACATTACAATTCCGTTCGACCTCGTAGTATTTCCATGTTGGATGGGAATCTTTCCACATCCCCACGTAGAACTGATGTAACTTCCCTACCTGATGAAGGTCACGAACTGCGCTGCATGCCTAAAAAGCTCCACTACGAGAAGGCACCTCCTCCGTTTCTCTTAGCGTTCCCGCGTCCCACTCAAGTCACGCACCCCCCTGCAGCGCGCGCCCGCAACCAAAATGCGCGGTCGTTTGATCGTCACGTGTTGATCGAACGCGACAGCCAAGCCGACAGCATGGACTGCTGCAACGACGTTGAGTGGAGCAGTCTACCTTTCATACTGTGTAAGTCCTGCATTGCATTGGAGGACAACAGATCCCTAATGACAACCGCAACCTCACTATGTAGGCACGTTTGTATAGGTCGCACCATGCCACAATCATTCCTCTATTGGCATGCGTACAGCAGACAGTCCAATGCATCGCGCGTTGCTCTATTATGTATACTACCGTGGCTGTTGCAAATTACATTGTTGTAGCCACATGTAAGCCACACAGTAGAGACGGATTGCATCAAGTGGGACATGAAACACCATCCGATGCAATCGAAGTCATGGGAGGCTGAAGCACTACTTGTACAGAGCATGCCACACCGACATGCTACTAGTTGGCATGAACTGGAGGAGCTACTTTGTAGACTATGTTGTAGTCGACAGCGTACAACGCTGGCGACAACGAGATGGAGCCCAGGCACTTCCTTCACGACCAGTGGACTCGCCGTTCTCGCTGTCATCACACAAAACGCTGTCTTGCAACAATCCCGCACCAACTTGTACTCCACGTAGTCGAAGCAGCGCCAACACAAAACTCACAGACATGGATGTCGTGTCACAGGGCAGCTGCGCAGGTGAATTCGCAGTGGAAGGCTTTTTGTTGATGGGACGCGACATGGACCGTCATGATGCCAACAAGCTGAACGACTCACAGCTGCGAGAGTTTCGTGGAATGTTCGGCACGGATCCATCGATCACTCACCTGCTCTGGGAAGACCTGATTGGCACAGGTCTTCTCCCCTTCGATGCGAAGCCGAAACACCTCCTTTGGATGTGCGCGTTCCTCCGAATGTATTTGGCGGAGACAGTGGTTGCGCGGATGATGGACGTCAGCGCGAAAACTTTCCGCAAGTGGGCGTGGGTCATGGCCCGAGCGGTTGCCGAGTTGCGTCATGACATCGTAAGTACAGCACATGAGAACCCCCCCAAAAATTGCGAACCCTCTTTTTTACCTACCACGACTCACTCACAATTTCCATTCGTGACTGATTGTATCCATCTTGCTTGCCTACAGATCGACCTAGACAATCGCTTTATTGATGCAGACAGAGATGGCAGCGCTTTCTTAACTGTGGACGGCACTGACTTTCGCACTAACGACCCCAAACCGTTCAACAGGGTGTGGTTCTCGCACAAGTTCAAAGCTGCTGGTGTTAGGTATGAAGTGGCTGTTTCCATCAGTAGAGGAGACATTGTTTGGGTGAATGGCCCCTTTCCATGTGGATACATGAATGACCTGTCCATCTTCCGGTCTGCCCTCAAGCAAGCAATTCGCGCAGACGAGGTCGTGATTGCTGATAACGGCTACAGAGGAGATGACAAAGTATTTCCTCCGACATACAGAGCGGATGGCATTCTTCGTGCTCGTCATGAAACAATTAACGGCAGGTTGAAGCAGTGGGGCTGTTTGGGGCAGAAGTGGCGTCACCACGTGGACAAGCATCACACAGCCTTTCATGCAGTGGTGGTCATCACCCAAATCGAGCTCTCTAACGGCTACCCAGCGTTCGACGCCGACAAGGCGCTGGCCACAGCTCGGCAGCGAATGGGTCACGACTAGACTGCATGTTTCATTTAAAGTAGACACACGTTTCGTATTGAAGGCGTTGCTCTAACAATTAAACGTCTCTGCCATCGTGTCCGCGATTGATACGCCGCAGGGCCAAACGAATGTGACCGACGAGTGTACTACTATTAGCCTGATCGATGAAGTTGCATCTCGACCACCAGTGTTGTGTGATGGTAACAGGCAAAACTTCATTAACACACAACCAGTACACGTAAGTGGGTTGTTTGCGCGTGTTGGCATCAAATTTGGGGCGTAACAACAATTTCCCGGAGGCACGATCAACGGAGGAAACAACAGGTGCTGAGAAGGCACGAACATTGTTGGACTGTTGCGTTGGCTGTGTCTCTGTTGCGCTTTCGTGTAATGGAAGCGATGGAGCGCGAAGGAAGATCGGCCACGCAGACTCCGTCAATGGGAGGACGGCAACAACAGAAACACGGACGAATCGCTGTGCGATCGTGCAGAGTGGAAAGGCCAAGGTCGATGAACGGGAGCACAGACGAAACAGCTGCAGGAATGACGACGAAAAACCACGGCACACCAGCCCCCGTCTTGTGCTTCCGCGCAGTCCAGCACACCAGCGCACGTCTTGTGCCTCCGCACAGGCGACAACGAGGCGACAACGAGGCGAAGTCCAACAGCAACAACAACTGTACTGTGGAGGAGTGGTGGTGTGTTGCTTTATCACCAAGCCACAATGGTGATGTGTCAGTGTTAGTACAGACCGGAGAGGCCAAAGGCAGCAGATGCCGCAGACGACCATTCCAACGTCAATGGCGGAGAGACAAGGAACGACGCAGGCAGAAGCGCACCCTGTGATGTCGTGGGCAAAACACAAAAAATTGTGAGCGAGACAATCACCGAAGCGTCGGCACATCAGCGACGATCGCATCGCAAAACTTGGCGTGTCCGAAAGCATCCGGAATTGTGATTTAAATTTTTTAGAAAAAAGGTGAAGGACACCGTTTTGTGACGAAAAATGCCCTTTGTAATGCACCACTCAAATGGATTACCGCGCCTCCCCGATGCGCGCTTTGTCCGCAACATCGCGTCGGCATCCCCCAAGGTTGATGTTGAAATGCGACATGGAGCAATACGATGCATCCAAAGTTCATAACCTCCATCACAATGGACACTCACATGTTCCAACAAGTTCCTCACGATGGTCTCTGACTGGAGAATGAGCAGCCACAAGCATGCCTCTCATACCGTCGTTGGTGAATGAATGGGATGGACATGCAAGCCCCCTGATCTTGTTGACATTGGAAAATGAAGCTCTGGATCCACCAGACCCACAGCGGAGCAATGTACTATTACTCTGCTGGCACTCTGCTCTGCTCAACACCAAACCGACAGCTCGTATTATAAAATGCAGCCACGCCGTCTCACTATCGCTGCCTCAGATCCAAGATGAAGCAGAACAACACATTCTGCCGACAATCAGATGACGAATCTTGGTGTGAAAGTCAAAGCACAATGAGGCTCTTCACACGACATGCGCACGATCTTCACCATCTGGAAAGCGCAGTTCGATCACACTCTCTTTCTCAACAAACACGTTTAAAGGTGGGACTGGAGATACTGACTTGGTCGCCGCAAGCATCATCGGCCATCCATTGTCCTTGAGCGGACGGATGGTGCCACCGGCAACGGGAGCGCAGCGGTGAAGATGGCGGATGCGGCTCGTCGTCGAGTTAAAACTTCCAAGCTCATTCGACAAGTTCCGGCCCGCTTTCGGAGTCGAAACAACGCCGATCGAAGGCGCGGCAACATCTCCAGGAGTAGCTCGGTACCAACCTCATGACATGTCCATGTCCATGATCATCTCCAATCCCGGAGAATTGCCGGCCCGAGTGCAACATGGCTATCGCAACATCATCCGTGCACGACCGAGGAAGGAGAAGAAAACGGAGGGCCTTGGGAGTTTGAATTCGGTTCGTCTCGTGCTCATCCAAACAAGACCGACCAAAGTCGTGACCAACGCTGCCGCGCTACTTCCTCTGCGGAAGAATGAAAGGCCTATTGAGGCCTACCCTATCATTCGTGACAAGTCGTGTTCGTCAATTTAAATCGACATTGTATTAGTCTGTCAGGCGTTGGGGCGACATCAACAGAATCGCATCAGGTCGACCGTTTGCGCATGATACCATGACGCGACAATTTCATGAAGTTCATGGGATGATTCTGTGAGTTTGCATGCTACGACCACGACCGTGGTACGAGTACGAGTACGCATGCGGATGGGTAACAACGAGTATGCAAGGTAGTTCTGGGCATCCATCGATGTGTTGCCATCAAACCGCTCCATGCAATGTCGTGAGATACGAATGCCTCAGTGATGCGTTTGCAATGATTAGCTCGGATAATATATTTCATGCAATATTGCGAGTGTTCAAGCCCACCAATGCGATCTCTCCACTACCTGGGAGGATGCTGGCCAGCACTTGTGTTGCGATCTGCATAGCCAATGGGGCACGTTTGCAAGTCGTATTCCTCCCACTGCACCAAACCCAGAGAGGTGCAAACAAAACCTGATGATGCCTGGATCCTGATTCCTTCAAATGCTGCACGAGCTTTGGGAGTGCTCATGCGATACTTACGCGTACTCGTGCGAGTGTACCACTATGGTATTGTCTAATATCAAACAACAGAGTACGGATGTATCGCTGCAAGCTGCGGCGCCTTTGACCTTTGCGGCACCCGATGCTGGTATTGCTGTGCTGCGCGCGCTCTCATTCTCATGACTACGACCAGGTCGTATGACTACGATTCCGAGTGGTCTGCTCTTCACGAGTGCACCCTTGTTGATCAGCGGTATTAGTATTGTACGAGCCATGGCACAAGCCACCACAAGACGAACTTGTCGTGAACAAAAACCTCCGCATCCCCACAAACACGAATGCAGGCGCCCACCAGATACAGAATGTCCATCCACGACATGACCCGGACTAAATTCTTAGCACGAGCAAGTTGACATTTTTGGTTTCGCCAAGCAGTCTAGCTTAAATCCAGATAGATATCTGCTCCTTTGGAAGGATTGTCTGAGCACAAGCTTCACGTAGCTCAGCAGAAAACATGCTGAAGCTTGCAAATGAACACAATTCTCCTGATCCATGCAGCGCTGAACAACGGACGTGGACTAAGCCAAACCTAACACGCCCTGAATGTAGCACAGCGATGATCGCTTGTGCTGTTTCCTCTCGTCGGAGTTACGAACGCAATGCAGGTTGTGGCGATGCGAGTCACAGTTCTGGCTGTTCGCTCAAACCAGCCACAAAGCAAACAGTCACCACAACAGAACACACAACGGTGGAAATCAATACCAGGGAGGCCTTCCATTCCTGTCTCCGCCGTCGTGCTATTCCGCATCATCCTGCTCACCACCGCGCCAGCACGAGCTATCTCGCTGGAAACGCTTTCGGGTCGAACAACATTCGGACCAGGGAGGGCGAATGCACCATCGGGCGACTGTTCCGAGAGCAGATCTGCGATGGCCAATGGACAACAAGCAATGACGAACGCTGAACAAAGGACAAGCCGAGGGGGCGAGACAGGTTGTGACGAGAGACGAATGCGATACCAGTCCTCGTATCCGTGTAGTGCCAGGCCGCAGCTCTCACAGACCCAAGAGTCACAACATTGGACATCAGCGACCAGCCTGGGCCGCACCATCATCAAAGCCCTTCACCAGTATCATCATCGTCATCATCGTCATCACCGCATCCCTGTTAACACTTAAAGCAGGCCAGGGCAAGTTGATACAATCCAACATAAGAGGAGCCAAGATCCAGCATTGGAAGGATTCTTCACAACATCGATGCCCCTTGAGCTCACAAAGTCAAATCTGCACAACAACAGACGTCACGCCACACCACATCACGACGCGCTGCAATTCCATCGACGAAATACGACACAGCACAACGCAACAACGCAACAGAAAAGAATACAGGGCTCAATCACCGCACCTTGCAACACCGTACTATACTATTTTACAAAACAGTGTACAATAGCAACAAGCATAATCTGTTGCATCGGACAAAGAAAAATGGCGACACCCCACACAGCGATTCACCAGAGCTTTGAGCAGCCGCAACCACAGCAACCGGATCCGCAGCGACGCCGCATCGAATCCTTGGTGGCGCTGACGCACGAAATGCACAACTACGATCCCATCATGTACACACCCGTCGACCTCGAGATCCTCATGTCCGACTTTTGCACAATCGCAAATTCAATAGCATCATCAAAGAACTCCTCCACAGCGCAAGGCGTGTCGATCAGGGACGTGCTGACGTATCTACAGCAACAGCATTACACGATGGATGCCATCCTCAGCATTCTGGAGCAACCCCATGAAAACCCTGCGATTCACAAATGGTCGCTGACTGCATTGGTTTGGTTCGTCTGCACGTGCAGCGAGCGGGCCACCCGGGCTGTGAACATGGGTGCGCTCAGCGCGATCGTCCGTGTCATGCGGCGGCACAGGCACGGCCAAAGTATCTCTGCCAAGCACCAGCGCTGCTCCAGCCACAACGGCCATCAAGGCAAGGAAGACACTTTGTTCTGCACGGCAATGTCAGCCTTGGTTCAGCTGCTTGGCCATGCCGATCCTGCCGTCCTCCGCCGCAGCATCCAGTTTCGGTTGGAAAAGGAGCTCAAGAGACGAGGCAGAAAGGTCTCGCTGTCACGCACGGCCCCAACATTCGATTTCGATGCTGGCATGCAAGTTGAGCATGACAAAGACAATGACGACGAATCAGTATCCACAGCTTCATCGTCGTCATCATCGGCCTCCTTCTCCTCATCCCATTGGTACGACGACGACGACGACGACGACGATGGTGACAGCATGTGCGCTGAGTCCACCGACAACTTTGAAGGTGGCTCACCGCTTTTCCTTCTCGAAGATATCGTGCTGACCATGGAAATGTTCCCATCCTCGATCACCATCTACAGAGAAGGCTGCGCGTTGTTCGGTAGCATCTACATGTTGTTGGCGAACACCCAGTTGACACCATCAACATCAACACCGTGCGCAAGTTCGAATGGCCCGGCGCAGAATGTGCTGCTCCTGCATTCTCCAGACACGTGGTGCGCGCTGAAAGGGCGCGTGGTGAATCGCATCTACGATGATGGGCTGCTCGATCACAGAATGTCCGACCAGGAGGCGCGAAAGATCAGTCACTCCTTGCTGAGGCTGCTGGTGGGTGACGCGGTGGCGCAGACCATGATGAGGGTGGCGGACAACCAGGTTTGCTTTGGCGCGGCAGCATGATGTGCGAGCGCGACCATGAGTAGAGAGAGAGCCCACCAATCCACAACCGCGAAAAATGTGAGGCGGTGCACCATGTCTCCAATCAATCAGTTGGATACGCGCAGAGTATTATCATAGAATAAATCGTATAATAACCACCAACTTCGACTCACGGACCTGAAACCGATGGCAATGTGGAGCAAGTTGTTCGTGCGTGTTGTTGAGGTTGATGTTTGTGCTCTTCTTTGGAGTTGTTGTGGCTGGCGTCTTGGTTGCGGTTGTGACATGGTTCTGTCTCCAATAATTTCGGAGGTGGCGGTGTCTTGCTCGTGTCTTGGTCACATCTTGCATTGAAGCAAATGGAGTCCGCGGCAAGGGGCGAGAGACAGAAGAGCTTTCTCTTCTGTGACTGCGCATTTGTCATCCACATGGTTGCTGTCACCATTCCGTGTCACGTTTCGATGCCATTTTGGTAGAATAGTTCGGACGTGACGTTCTTCATTGCCGGGTGAGAATGGTTGAGGGACACCGAGGCAGAAATGCGCAATCGGATCAAACACGAAGAAGTGCAGCGCAGGTTGTGAGCGAACGAATGCAAGAACGCATGTGGAAACGGTGGAGGATTGCATCATCGCAACGCAACATCTTCGAATGCTGTACCCACAACAGCCGCAACAAGAGCAAGGGCAAAGCATGCACCCAGTGTGATGGTCAACAACCTCAGTCAACAGGCATGGGAGCCCCCTTGCCATAGATGCTGCACTCCCAACACATGTTCCCGTGACAACATGTGACTCGGACCATCGCGTTCCCATGCACTTCGTGAACATATATCTTGACAGATGCACTCACGACACACATGGATGCGGGGATTGTGGGAACCAAAAAGGTATCTTTCGGATTGTCCTTGATCTTGGTGCGACATACAAGTAGTCCAGATACACTTATGGTAATGACTGGCGTGAACAACGAAATGTCTGAGGTTCACAAAACAGAGGCCACCCAAGACCGGACAGAACACGAACGAACGAAATGTCTTTGTGGCGGCCGAAAATGCTTCGGCAGTTGATGCGTGGTTGATGTGTCGTTGATACGTCGTTGATGTTGCATTTCTGTGTCGCCGGCTCTGTTTGCGCCCATGCGGAGTCGATGAACGTCACCAATGATGCAAGCGAGGATGCGTTGTTCTGTGGTGGAGGGTGTCGCTCCTCTCCACTCACATGTATCCAGAGGTACGGACAACTGATGTGTGCAGAGGGAACACACAAGACTGCGATCACTGACGCTGGGTGCATTGTTCATGTGATCTCCCTCACTGACGATGAACCCAACCACAACCCTTCCAACACAATCAATTCTCACCAAAGCAGCTGTGCCTCCTCTCACGAGTCCAATCCGCAACCAGACTCCTCCACAAGGCTCCCCTCGTGTACTGTACGAGCTGGAGGACAACCCATACAATCATAATCTTATATTCTATTATATAATACAATACTTGGCAAGTAGACACCGACCATACACATTCCCAAAGGAGAAAGGCAACACCGCACAACCCAAGTCACAAGAGAGAGGGTGGCGCATCCAGCTCACTATCTCGGCCAGCGACCAACAACTGTTCACTGAAGAACTCGGGTGCTCGATCCATCGATCAGGATCTCTTCACATCTTGCAGTCGTACCATACTGTCATACTCGCATCGTATCATAGCAGTACTCCAGTTAAACCATGAACCCGGTCGTCATGAGCCACAACGCACATCTGGAGGATCCATTCCATCGCCCGCAGACGCCAACCGATGTCGACCATGTTGGCGAAGACACTCCAGCAACCCTCGTTGGTGTTGCCGCTGATGGGCACGGCATCAGCAACGATGACCTGATGACGAACCACCGGCGGCCTGGCTTGGACACCTACTTCCTGCATCACCAGAACGAACGTCAGCACCAGCAACAGCAGGGACAGATGGACAATGCCAACGACCCATGCAACTCATCCGTCCCATCTGGTTGCACCACCATCACCAGCGTGAGCAACTGGAATGCCGGCAGCCACTACCACCCTCATACCACCGTCATCAGTGGTCGCACGATCGCCAGCAACAGCAGCATGGCGAGCGAAGATATCTCCTACCCATCCTCCATCGATGAGAACGGCACGATGTTCGGGCAGCGCAAGCGCGATCAACATCAGAATCAGCACGCAGCGTATCCATCCAGCGGCGACAAGATCACGCAGTCACCCACCAGCACCACGACAAGGTCATTCACTGCCCAGCAACATCTGCAGCCCCAGCCTCCGCAACATCTGGGACCGCGATCTGACATCATCGATTCCGACAGCCTGGCCGCATCCTCCATCGGCAAGCCTCGGAGCCGAAGCCGCACCAGACGCCGCAGTTCCATGGACACGGCTTCGACAAACCGAAGCGGCGCATCCAAGTCCAGGTCCACCTCGAAGACAAACGCAAAGGGAAGGGCGAGGACAAGGACGGCATCCAGGCCAAGATCCAAGTCCAGATCGAGGTCCAAATCGAGATCAAAGTCCAAAGCCAAGGCCAAGACAACGACGAAGCCCAAGTCCAAAACTCGTTCTTCATCCACCAAGCCGCCCAAAACACCTGGCAACAGCTCACACTTCGCACCCAGCAATAGCCACCATCACCATGACGATCCCTACTTCATGGGATCGGAACACCGCTACTCGTCGGACACGCCGACGCATCCCGACACCGAGAACCTGGAGAGCTTCTTGGAGACTCAGAGGATGGCAGAAAAGTTCCTCAACCAGCTTGCACTCAACGGCCGTGGCAACGGTGGCAGGGCATCCGCAGGACGACGCAGCCCCACGCCCAAACAGCGGAGGCAGAGCAGCGAAAGGCGCCGCCGTTCCCAAAGCCGCGGCAAGAGACGATTCGCATCCTCTTCCTCGTCTTCCATGTCCCTTTCATCCACTGATGCCTCCAACAACAGGAGCAGCAGCAGCATCGCGGACGACCACTTCCACAACCATTACTATCCGCCATTGCCCATTGGAGTATCGGGGGGCACATCTCTCAGCAACAATGGAAGTTACACCGACGTGTACGGCGCCCTGGATGACCCTAGCGCCGTCACATACCCAGACGAGCTCGACTCGCTGCCATCGATCGGTGGCACAACCATCCAGACGCGTTCCACCGCGATGGGCAGCGGCTCAGTGGCAAGTCAGAATTCGTATTCCTCACGCAAGCTCCATCGCACCCGGGTTTCCAGCACCCGAGGTAGTGCCAACAACAGCAGCGGCACTAGCAGCGGCAACAACAACAAAGACGATAAGAGTGTTTCGTCTGGCAGAAAGAAGAACGTGAATCGTTCCAACACGGATCCATCGATCACCATCTCCATTCCGAGATCTGCGAGGACCAGCCGTCGTAGAAGCACCGGCTACACGATGGACCATTCACCACCGAGACCCAAAGCATCATCATCGTCGTCGTCTTCCAAGAAGAAGGGATCATCGTCTTCGGCTTCCGTGGCATCAATGCGTTCAGCGATGCCGAGATCCAAGCGTCACACCTACTCCAAAAGTCATTCCGAGCGACACCTCACAAGCAAGGCAAAAAGCGAGCGCGGTGAGCAAATGAGCCGCCGCAACGACGACAAGGAGGACGACCAGCAACCCCACCGCAGTTCGCAATTGCAACGCCAACTCTCGTCGTACTCCAAGAGCAGCAGCATGAAGCAGCGCTCGGATATCTCGCCACATCGTTCCAAATCCTCTCGATCTCTGGCATTCCTGGATCAAGCCAACCGCAGCTGTCCAACATTCGACAGCGATGACACCTCGTTGATCTCCTCAACAAATGATGTCGTGGATGCACCCACCATTGACGGGCAGGGAAATCCTGGCACCTACACCGGAACCATCCAAGCAAGCACCCAGGTCCCGCACGGATACGGTCGCATGGAGTACAATAACCACCCTTCGTGCTACTACCACGGACAGTGGGTGAACGGCATCCGTTCCGGCCACGGCAAGTCCAGCAACGCCCTTGGCGATCTGTACATCGGAACGTTCTGGGATGACAAGGAGCATGGTAACGGCACCATCAAGTTCCACGACGGCCGTGTCGTCCAAGGCCAATTCGACAACGGACAGCTCCACAACGGTGTCATGAACTACCAGGATGGCAGCAAGTACAAGGGCACCTTCAGCAACGGAAAGCGTGACGGCGGAAAGTACTACTTCGTGGATGGCAGCATCTACGAAGGCCAGTTCAAAAACGACATGATGGACGGCCACGGCACTCTGTTCTGGTTGAACGGCAGCAAGTACGTAGGTTCCTGGGAATGCGGCGTGCGACAAGGAGAAGGTATCGAATACCGATCCGACGGCACGACGCGTCATGCGGGAACATGGTCCAATGGCAAGATCATCAAGAAGGACAAATGAATGCGCAAACTTACTCGTAGCCAGTTTGTTCTACGATACGAGCTCGTACACATACCCTACATAAAACTCGAATGCAATACTCTAGAGATGACTCTCATCTTACAAATATAATAGCTCGTACCCTACTCTATTGCAACATTGAATGCCTCCATGCGTGCATGCGTGTGCGTACGTGTGCGCATTTGTGTCGAGGCTCGCCCTCGGCTTGTCTGTCGTTGACGAGCAGAACAAATCGCAATCTAGACTCGACGCGTAGCTTGACGTTACCACTTTTTTGGACTGAAATGACCGATAAAAACGGGAAAGGCCAACAATCCCGATTTTGTTCGCCACGTCTGGTTTCCCTGAAGCGAGTGTAGTGGGTGGAACATGACCGCAAAGGCGCCACAAGATCTCCTACTCCGCACCGATACTCTCTGCCGTTGGTGCTGCCGTTGATGCTGCCATCACTGCCACCGCCATCACTCTATTCCTCTCTGCACCATCGAGCCACAAGTCGATCTCCGCACAAGTCTCGGCAAGGCCACTATCCGTACATTGTTTACGCACTTCAACAACATGACGTCCGACCGGCCAGACTCGGCGCAACGCGCTCTGGAAGACTTCTTCGAGCTGGAGGCGACGCTGCTGCGATCCTACGATTGCATATCGAGCGACAATGACGCCTTGCGCGATGCGACGCAACAATCGCGACGCGTCGGATACCTGAACCACGGAGCGTTCGGAGACCCGCATCCATCGACGCTGAAGCTGCGCGGCTACGTGACGGATGAGCTGTGCTACCGGCAGCCCATGGTGTACCATCGTTCGCTGATCCCGACGTTGGTGCAACGCGCCAAGCATCGCGCCTGCGAATACCTCAAGATCGGCAAGGAATACGACTTCAACTTCGTCAACGTCACGGGCGCCTTGTTCGCCGTGTTGCGCAGCGTCCAGTTCGAGCCTGGTGATACCGTCGTCACGTCCGACATGCTCTACCATTCATTGACGGATGCCTTGATGCATCTGCAGCACAAGCACCAGCTCAACTGGGTGATCGTCTCATCGCCGCATGGTTGCAAGCAGGATGATATCTACGACAGCTTCGAACGCACGATCCAACGCGAGTCACAACGCATCAAGCTGGTCATCGTCGATCACATCTCCAGCAAACCGTCCGTCGTCTTCCCCGCGCGACGCATCTGCAAGCTGTGCAACGCATTGCGCATACCGACGTTGGTGGACGGCGCCCATGTGCCGGGATCGATACCGAGCCAATTCATCAACGTGGTCGGTGCGACATTCTACGCCGTCACATTTCACAAGTGGGTCAACACGCCACGCGGAGCATCGGGCGCGCTTTTGGTCAATCGCAAGATCATTCAGGAGCAGTACGCGTCGTTCATCGACGTATCGTGCTTGGTGGTGCACGGCGGATGGGCCGATCAACCGATGGGGGCTGTTCCGAATGGCGGTGCCGCAACGTCAGGCGCAGCAGCATCGGCGACAACCACAGTGGAACTCTATTTGGACGACGCCAACAAACCAGGAATCTTCACGGATGGCCTGACGCAAGGGATCTACGACGAAAGCACGCGAGAGTACGAGAACGTCGTCGTCCTGCCGCACTGCCTGGATTTGGTGTTGAAGTTTGAGACGGAATTCCAAAATCACGTCATCGCCCTGCGACAACGATCTTTGCAGGTGCTGCAAGAGCTGTGGCAATTGGAACCGTCCGCGGCGCGCATATGGTACGGCGAAGCGTCGCCGCCGTATTGCATCCCTTTGCTGTCCGTGCCGCTGCCAACGCACCGATTGTTGCAGGCCGCCCGTTTCGATGCGCCGCGCGATATGTCCTTGAGTCAGAAGCTGCGGCGCATCAAAAAGAAGGTGAACCTGCAGCTGTGGGATGGTCATGGGATCGAGGTGCCCGTCTTTGTCTTTGGCGGCCAGCATTTGGGTGTGCGCATCAGCTTGGGACGATTCGTCACGATGGAGGACATTCGCAACCTCGGCCTTGCCGTCAATGCCTTGATCGATCAAGGTTTCGCAGCGTAGAGTCGTTGCGGTCGTGGTTCCTGGCGTGCTGCTGCACCATGCTGGTATGATCGGCGCAGAGATGCAAGCGAGGGCTTCGATCAAGATGTCGGCCATTTGTAGTATCACTTGTGCAGTCACTCGATCGTCAGTTGACGGCGGCGCCGTCTCATCACCATCACCATCACCATCACCACCACCGATTCTTCAGATACACTCATCAACACATACGCACGCGTTTACCTATATATGGAGGAAGCGAGCGAGAAGATGATGACAGATTGAATATGCTACTCGATGGTTATGGTGCAGTGGAGCAATTCACGCTGCCGCGCCGCGGCAATACTCGTTGTCCGCCTGCGCCACGATTTTTCTGGCGCAGACCTTGCCCAACAGCAGCCTCAGCATCGACGTGCTGATCATCTTGGCATCAGCATCCCACATTCCATGATCCAACAGACCGTTGCGGTAGATGCACTGCGCCGTGCGACCTTTCAGCATGTGCCAATCCGTTGGCGCCTTCTGCAGCATGACATGGTGCAAGGCGGGGCTTGCCGTCGTCGTCGTCGTGGCTGGCGTGGAGGGCTTTGCGTTCATCAGCAGAATGTGAAGTCCGCCGAAGAGAGCGCAACCCTGCTTGAAGATCGACACGGAGGAGGGGAACATCTCCAACGCCATGGTGATATCCTCCAAGAGGAACCATGGCGATGGTTTCTGCTGGGATGGAGGAGTCGCGCGGCCGTCGCTTGTGGCTTGGTCTGGTGTCACGGGGCGAGTGTTTGGCGTCGTCTCATCGGCGGTCGAAGTTGACCTCGTGTCGACTTCTTCCTGCAGATGGGCTTGAAGTGTCCGTCTCAGCACGTCCGAGTCTGCGTTGCCGAGGAGCTGCACCAAAACAGAAAGCGCCGCGGAATACAGCTTCTCTTCTCGGTTCGGGATTGCGGCCTCGGTCGGTTGCGGCCGCGATTTCTGCTGAGGTTGGCTGCGGTGCTGTCGCATGATCGCGACGATGCTATCGAGGGCGCCGGTGGAAACGGCACGCGTCGATCGTTCGCCGGGCGTGAAGATGAACCATACCAATGCGGCCATCGCCCACTTGTAGGTTTCCACGGTGTGGTGCGGCTGCGAGAGGACGTTGAGAATGACATCCATCGCGCCGTGCTCCTCGTGCAGGTGCGTGAGGATGACATGCAGTTTCTTATCCGAGGTCTGGCTGGCATTGTGATGCGCGGAGAACGAACGGATCGCATTGCAAAAGTCCCCCAGCGTGATCTCAATATCCGTGGCTGTGCAGTGGGTCGATTCCGAATCCCTCATGTCCTGTACCAAGGAGGCGAGGTATTGTGTGTACTGCTTGTATTGGTTAGCTCCGTAGTCAATGCTGCTGCTTCCGCTGCTGTTGTTGCCTTCATTGCTACCATCATCGTCTCTATGTGCTGGTGGCACATCTTGACGCTGGCGTTTTCGTGGTGCGGACGCCTGCTCTGGAGATTCCTCTCGTCTTTTGCATCCAGCCCGTGTCTGCTGGGTCGGTTGAGATTCTGAGAGGTTCATGATGTTGGAGTGGTGGTGGTGGTGTGAGTGTCGATTGTGCAGTTGTGCAGTAGTGAAGTTGTGTGATGGTTGAGTTTGATTTTGTGAGTGTGGCGATCCGATCAGCAGGAGCGCAGTATCGGTGTTGGTGGAGGGGAGGCTTCTTTGCGGTCACAAATTGCACAACTGTGGATGGTTCTGTTGGACCGGATGTTTGACTCCGATACCACTTTGGTGGATCGGTCGAGAAGTATGTGTGACAGCTCGTACCAGTCCATCCTTGCAACAAGGCAACACGAAGTGCTCGTACGCACCATGTCAAGACAAGACTGCACATGCCATGCAGCGACAAAGAACTGGAGCCGCCCATCGTGGTTGCCATCAATTCACACATGGCTCCTGCTCGTTCATCTGCACTTTTCGCCGCGTCACAATTCTTGAATGCAGGAAAGGCACCTGCGCGAGATGTGTGATTGAGGTTTTTGCTGGTCCCTTTTGTGAATCACACAACGCGAAGATTCCCGAGCTTCGACTACTTCGACCACATGGACAACCAATACCAGCGACAAGAGATAGCCGGCGACCCTCTGGGACATCGGCAGAGTGGAGAGCAACATGGTTTGTCTATCTTGTAGTAACATACGACTACGACACGGTGCATGTTGTCATACTGAAAGCAGCGCCGCTAGCAGATGCGATGGAGAGTGCGAGTGTACAAGCAAAGCAGCATTTCTAGAGATGGCATGCGACTGGAAACACCTGGCTCGACAACTAGATGGAGGCAACAACCTCGCCGCGATCACCGTTGTTTTTGGTCGCGGCTGTCAGCAGCTATGTTAGGGGCTTGGAGCTGCCGCTTTCACTTTCGCTGTGGCCTCTCGTGAACCATGTGTGAATACCCCCTTGTCTGCTTACCTTCTACACTTGTGTGAGGGTGGTTTGATCTGGCAACCAGCATGAACAAAATCGCGCAACATTGCCAAGGTGCTCGTAGTCTAAACGTGGTTCCCAATTCGGTTCGAAGGCGAAAGGGTGAGCTCTTCGATCCTTTGATCCTTTGACCAGTCAATAGAAACCAGCCAACCAACCAACCAACCAACCAACCAACCAACCAAACAAAGAGGGAGAGAGAGAGAGGCCAAGACACACCATGACACCTTCGCCGCCACCACCATGCCAACCTGTGCGGTTTCCAAGGTGGATTCATTCGTGGTTTGAGAAAATGGCGAAACTGCATGCGTTCTTTCGCTCTGCACAGTTCTCTGATTGTTGAAGTGTTCCACACAATTTGGTGGGGTCGTCGGAACCTGTGACTCACAACAAACAACCAATGCTGCATGACGGAACCCAACCCTGTAACACACACACCGACGCACAATCCGAAGCCCACAGTCTTGTCTGTGTGGCTCATTCTTGGTCTTGCCCTTCGTCGTGTTCCCATGCTGGCTTCCTACCTCCGCACCTTCTGAATTTGCTTTCCCTTCCTTCCGACGGTCTCTTTCCTCACGTGTGTTTGCCCAAATGGTACTCTTCCATTTACGTCCGCACTCTTGCGGAAACGCAGCTACCATACTCGCACGCATCTACGTGGTGTGATACTGGCAAACGATGGGCGCGGATGCTCCCTATTCTCGATTGACAGCCACGCATCAGCGGATCCCACGAAACAAACCTTCTGTGCCACACTCTACCGCGGAAGGCGCGAGTACGAGCACCAGAGGAAGAGCAGAAGGCAGGCGTAGATGCACGGGAAGCCGCTTCCATCACACTGCGTCGCCTACGGCACCCTCTGTTGGTGTGGAAGCCACATCACCAATGCGATTTCTTCCACCCAGCGTAGTACAAGTATGGCATGATAAGAACACGACGCTTTCTCACTGTTCTGCTCTCTCGATTGGTTTCAACTGTAGCATTACTTTGGTCTAACTTTAGTACACGCCCTCAATTGCACATATGTCTGTCGACACAATTATGATCATGCAAAAATCTTCTATTACGTCACTCCATTGATGTCATCCTCTTCCACTGGAAGGCCTTGGATCCATCTACCTTGATGCTCGATCGCACCATCTTCGTTGAAGTGCGTTCCGAACCCATCCATCTGACCATTCTTCCAGTCGCCATTGTAGTGGCTGCCATCCGACCACTGCATGCGACCACGGCCATGGACTTGATCATTCTCCCATTGCCCTTCGTAGTACGTGCGTTCGCTGGCATCGAAGAAGTATGTGCCGAAGCCATGCCGTTTGTGATTGGCGAAGAGGCCGATGTACTTGGTGCCATTCGCGAATTCCATGGTGCCATCCTTCATGGCGTTGTCTTGGAATTGACCATCGAAGACACGGCCATCGTGAAAGCGGTATGTGCCGGTGCCATGCTTTTGGCCATTGAGGAATGCCCCGGTGTATTGATCATCGGAGGTGAGTACGAGAATGCCGTGACCATGGAACTCGCCAGAATGCCACTCCCCCGTGTACGATCCGTAGTGTTGTTGGAGATGGACTTGTTGCGGCTGCGTCTGGTCTTGGAGACAACGGACACTGCGTTGGTAGACGATGGTGCCATAGCCTTCTGGGAGCTGTGAATTTTGGGACAGCGCTCCACTGTACTGACCCTTTCGACCCTTGGCATCGCGCAGAGGTCTGTCCTGGACTTGCTTCAAGCTCGGCGTAAGCCCAGTGGATGCTAGATGCTGCAGATGCCGTGACGGAGATGTTTCTTCCCCATGGGGGCTGACAATGCTGCCATCGCTGCCTCCTCTTTCACCATCACCTCGTTCTGTTCGTTCGGCTGCTTCCGCTTCCGCTCTCGCTCCCGCCACTGTCGACGATGACGTCCACTCGTCAGGCCCCGAATTCAGATCGCTCACAAGATGCTTCCCGGACTGTTCCAGCTTCGCCAACGACATTTCTCTGGGGAAATTGACGAATCTCCTCGAGCTGACGCGGAGATTCCGAGGGTTCGCACCATCCGCTTTTGGCGCATCGATATGAACGTCGCCATCGGATGGTGCTCTGTTCCGGCTGCTCCGTTTCGTTTGGCGTTGCCTTGTGAATCGGAATGGGATATCCGGAATGGACTGTGGCTGTCTTGCCTCGGATGTGCTTTCCTGTTCCGGCATGTTCGGAGGTGAGTCCAACGGTGCTGGTGGGTGATACTCGTGCTTCATTCGGTTGGGCTTTGCTGCAGGCAGCGATTGAGCCCTCGCTGATTCATGGCGATGATGATGATTCTTGCCGATCGTTTCGATGGTTCGTTCACTGACGGAGAGTCGGTCTCCACCAGCCTCATTATTTGATGCGAAAGAGCCGTACTGATCCAGCACTGAAAAACTCGGTTGAGGCCGCAGCATCTTTCTGGGGGTGAAGGATGATTCCGCCGCAAAGCTCACAACTGTTTCGAGCTTTGCTCTCTTCGGCTCGATGGTTTCCATGCGGGTGGTCCTTGCATGCTCATTCTTGTGAATGGTCTGGTCTATGTCACCCGTTCCCACGATGGACTCATTCAACGTCGACCCCAACGTCAGGCCGGACACGACGCTTCCTGGCATGCGGTCGCGATCCCGGAAGCCGATAGTTGTCCCAACAGGCTCATTTGTTCGATTGCTTGTGGTAGGCAATCCAATCTCTTCCAGTGGAGGCTTGGTTGCGGCAGCGCTGCGTGCTGCTTGGTTGCGCGCAATCGACATTGTCGTGAGTTTGTAGAGGTTGTTCGCGATTGGCGTGGTTGGCAGGTAGGATACGTAGCGATCCTTCTTCGTTTGCTGCGGTGTCGCCTGCTGCCGGTGCTTCTTCTTGATGGGCGCATCTTCTCTGAAATCCGGACGAAAACTAACAGAATCCCTGCGTCCTTCCTGAGCCTGTAGTCGACGCTCCTGATCGGACATCATCTTCTGCATGCGATGGAGTTCGGTTTGCAGATGCTGGATGTACGAATCCTTTTTCTGGACCTCCTGCCTTAGGGTCGTCAAGACGATGGATGACACATCAGTCTCCGGTCCTACGGAAGGCGAACGAGAAAGGCGCTGCGAGACGCGAGGCATCGGCGGCACTGAAGTCACCGATTCCGAAGAGCCGCGCTGCCGTAGCGTCTTTCGTGATCTAGCCCGCGTGAGAAGTACGATGGACCAAGTCATGGTTGTCTGATGCTCAGCGTGTTTGATTTATGACTCAAGTGGAAGCCGAGCGAAGTATCATAGATTTCTATGTTACGATACGGATATGCGATACGTTAGAAGTTGGAGGTGGAGTCGTTCGTATAATACTATTACAATTTTATATTAAGATCTTCTACTCTACTCCTCAAGCGCCTGATTTCCTCTTGTCTAGTTCTTCGGGCTCACGAGGTTGCCGGTCCAACATGTGTGCGTTTTCGCCTTCGTGTGAGAAGTTGGCATAGCTTTGGCTGGCTTGTTTGTTCGCCAGCGTGATGAGAGAATCGAAATGTGATTGTGGTCGACATCACAAAGCCCTCCAGCACCTGAGAGATTGTGCAATCGCTGTTCTCCGCGACTAACTTGTGGCACATCATCAAGGACATGAAAGCCCGATTGCTGCCTGTCAGATGTCAATGTCATAGTTGTGTGTCTTGCGCGAAACGGCCGCGTCGCGACCAATCGTGACAAATTTTGTTTTCAGACGTGGAAGTTAGCCATTCATCCACGACATCCACGAACCAATTTGTGTTCTTCCTGTCGTGGCAATCCCAGTCCCACAAACGCCACCCGGACGAAACACGTATTATCGATCGACGGGGCTTGGTTGATTGTCAGTTTGGAGTATGTGCAAGAGGCATATGTCTGTTTGGTAAATCGTGTGTTTGAACTGACTGTTTGAAAATGGCGAAGACATGCGCATACTTTTGATCATATTAATCGTAGAATGGAAACAGACAGGAATGACGAAGCAAGGGAGGAATGACTGAAACTTGAGCGGCGATGGATCGAGGCTCCAGATGAAACTTGGACTTCAAATCGAATCGGACATGCAGCAGTCTATCCACAGGATGGGTGAGTATGCGACGCGGACGATGGACTTGTTGCGGATGCGCTTTCAGAATGAGCGGAAGCGGAATACGCGACATCAACGCAGATTTTGCACGCACTGCCTTGTCCCGCTCATCTCGAGCAGAGCTGTTGAAGTGCGCACCGGGGTGTCGTACATTAACTGCACACTAATATATATTCGTACTAATCTGATATAATGCATTGCGGTGAGACGAGGTGGCAATCACCTTGCTTCGGTGCTGGATGTGTGAAGCTCAACATCTTCCACCACTGGGAGGCCTTGGACCCATCTACCTTGATGCTCGATTGTGCCATCTTCGTTGAAGTGCGTTCCGAACCCATCCATCTGACCATTCTTCCAGTCGCCATTGTAGTGGCTGCCATCCGACCACTGCATGCGACCACGGCCATGGACTTGATCATTCTTCCACTGCCCTTCGTAGTACGTGCGTTCGCTGGCATCGAAGAAGTATGTGCCGAAGCCGTGGCGCTTGTGATTGGCGAAGAGGCCAACGTACTTGGTGCCATCAGTGAATTCCATGGTGCCATCCTTCATGGCGTCGTCTTGGAATTGACCATCGAAGACACGGCCATCGTGAAAGCGGTATGTGCCGGTGCCATGCTTTTGGCCATTGAGGAATGCCCCGGTGTATTGATCATCGGAGGTGAGTACGAGAATGCCGTGACCATGGAATTCGCCAGAATGCCACTGCCCCGTGTATGATTCGCACTTTGTGCAGTCCCGAGGAGGTTGGGCGTTGTGTTGGTATAGAATGGTGCCGGAGCCTTCGGGGAGCTGCGAGATGCGGCACAGCGTTCCAGTGTACCGTCCCTTGCGGCCGTCGGCGTCGCGCAGAGGTCTGTCTTGAACTTGTTTCAAGCTCGGCGTATTGCCTTGGCTGGCTGAATTCTGCGGATGTTGCAATGGCGCGAGCTCATCGATGCTGTTCACGTTGTTGTGACCATCGCCTGATTCTCTCCACGAGAATTCAATGTCCGCGCTTGTGCTTGTTCTTGCCTGGGACTCTTCAAGCTTCATCAAGGAAGCTTCTCTTGGGAAGTTGACGAACCTCTCGGAAGTGACGCGGAGATTCCTTCGGTTTGTGCGGACTGCTGCGCTTTCGTTGTTGATGATGCTTGCAGGAGCGGCATCATGCACTTTCATGTCCGGGAAATGGGTTGGAGGCTGAACAACGGGGGCGGTGGTAGTTGGTTGCTCGACGACGGGATGGTAGACGGATGGGCGGTGCACGTTTGGCGAGCCAGCATCAGAATCAGGACGGCGATCGCCATACGATGTTGTTCTATTTCCGCTGTTTCGCTTTGGGCGGCGCTGATTTGTTTGTTGGAATGGGGCGGTTTCGATGGTCTGAGGACCCTTGTCTTCCCGCGGAATCTGGAGAAAGGCTGGCAGATAGACCTGATCGCCAAAGCTATGTGCCGAGGCATCCATGGTTTGGGAAGATACTTCGGCATTTAGCGGCGCTGGTGGACGGTATTGGTGCTTGCGTTGACGAGTCCTTGGCGTGGACAATGACAGCTCAACGTTTGTGGTTGCATCGTTGTGTGTGGCGTTTGCATGGCTTCGCCTGTCGCTGCTGCGAACGGCCGGGTTGATCGTTCCGTTGCGAGAAAACGATGCGATCTGATCCATCGCGGAGAAACTTGGTTGGGGCAGCAGCATCTTTCTTGGCGTGAAAGGAATCTTTGCCGTAGTAGCCGCGGGTCCATCGGGCTTGGTCTGATCCTTGTCTGCACTGATGCCTTCAGCACTGGTCCTATCGTTCACATTGTCGGCGTTGGCGTCGTCACTGCCATTGCCATCACCATCATCGACAACGGCTTCGTCGGAATCGAATGTCTTCGTCGACGGTCTCTTCAGTGCCGACGCAAGCGTGAGACTGGATATGAGGCGCGCGCCATGAAGAGCATGCTGATGGACATCGATGGTGGTACCGACGGGGACATGCGGAAGACCCTCCGCACAACACACGTCGGCTGGTGAGCCGGCCCTGGGCACCCTCTTGCTCGGGACAGCTGAGGTCGAAAGCTTCTTGAGGTCGTTTGCTGCTGGCAGAAATGAGGTGGTGGTGACCCTCCGAGCCGGTTCCTGCGGTGGAGAAGGATCGTCATCTCCATCACAGCGACGAATGTTGCGAGCGTCCGCTGGCATGCTTTCGTCTCTCGCGCCATCCGAGCAGAGTTGCATATCACCATCGGACTGGTGGCGGCAGTTCTTCGCACGCTGGATCATTCGACCGTTGATGGGTTCCACCGTATCAACCGCACTGTCGGCATCGTCGCCTTCTTCCCTTTTCTTCGTGCTCTCATCGATCTGAAGCAGGTCATGCTCATCTGCTGGAGTACTAGCAGGAGGGACCTTGGCATCAGAACCAGCATTGTCAACATCAACAACATCGGCATCGTTTCCGATTCGTGGCGTTGGACTTTTGGGCGGCTTTGCTGCTGCTGCTGCTGCTGAGTCCAGAGTTTGGATGATCCCTTGGTCAGCGTTGAACACGAACTGGCAATTTGGACAGCGCAGGTTCGTGTGGGCCGCACCCGGTGGCGTGTTTGCAGCCGCATGCTCGTGATCATGCTGGTGCTGAGCTCGCTCTTGTTGCAGCGCTCTCGTTTGCAACTGCTGGAGCTCCGCTTGGAGATGCTCAATGTAATTCTCCTTGCGGCGCAGCTCCTGCCTCAGCGTGGCCAGCAAGATGGCGGAGATTGGCGAAGAGTCCGAACCAATGGATGACGATAGGGACGAGTGTTGCGACACGCGCACAATGGGCGACGACGAAACGACGAGGCCTTCTTTCGTCCTTTGAGACGTACTCGTGATGACGGAGGTTGTGGACATGGTTGAGTTGGTTTGGGTCGATGTTTTCACAACAGATATGTGATGGCGTGGGTAGCGATGACGGTGGTGGCGATGACGGTGGTGGCAAGGAGGTGGGGGAGGGTATCAGTGTTGGTTTCAGTCCGGCTATAGCTGTGGGCACGTGCTTTGATGCAATTGCCCGAAAGGCAAGATGGAATAAATGAGAGGAAAGTGTCCATGACTCGGATGCTGCTATCCATCGTGTCGATGTCACTGATGGCGCTCACGATGATGGCAGCAATGAAGAAGTGCCGCGTTGGCACACGATTGTCGCGCCCGACTCTCATCCGCGCTCTGTTGGCGGGTTGTTTTGCATTTCCGCCACCACCTCGTTCGATTTGGTCTTGGGTCGCGATCTTGGGAACGCTCGCACTCCCTTCGCCGTGTTGGTGTCACGTTTCAATAATCAGAACACCCCACAAGAAGATGCTGTTGTTCACGAGGAGGATGGTGGGACAAAGAACCCACAAAACGAGAACAGTGACACGGCGTGAGCATGTGCATCGTGCGAGTGGTACACACTTTGCTTCCGTTGCAACGAAGTGATAACAAATGTTCTTGGATGTGCCAACAGCACAACAAAGCAAAGTGCGGCTTTGCTTTTCATGTGTGTGATTCGGATTCAACCAGAACCACGACTCCAGCACTTTTTCTTGGATCTTTTCGTGATGTTGTGACACGATGTGACAAAATATTCGAAAGCAGATATCCAAACTAGACAACATCCGATCACACGCAAATGCTCGTACATATGGAGTGCTCAAGGCTCAAAGCGACCTGAGAGCGCATGGTGAGTCCCAGTGGGTATGAACAACTCATACCATGTGATTCTGATCAGCCATGTCGTCTCGCAGCTCTCAATATCGGCGTACCTGTGTGTCGCTGTTCCCACAATGCCTGTAGAAGCGTTGTCAGAAACAGTTGCTTCACATCCTGGGACGGTGGACTCTGCATACGTACGACTATGTGCGGCCATTCTGCGTTCACATGAACCAAAGCAAGGTAGGACATCGCCAATCAAAGCACGAATACCAGGTGATTCAACCCATCCACAGCCGGGCCTCCAACCTGAAGATGAATGGAGCCAAGGAAAGAAGAAGAGAAGATGACCGTGCAGAGGAAAATATCCAAAATGGTACGGCGAAATGAACAAGAATATGAGAGGGACATACTCTGTAGTATGTCCCTTTTCCAACCCAATTGAATTGACTGTTGCTATCGCTTCCTTTTTCAACCCAATTGAATTGACTGTTGCTATCACTTTTTTTGCGCGCTCCCACATGAAAATCTGTTCATGGTTGTACCGAGCGGCAGGTACACATTCTGGTCGTTCCACGGTTTCGATTTTGTCCCAAGATTTTCATTGGACACTTGCTCCAACTGCCTCGACAGCCAAAACGCCGCTGCATTTTCGCCTCACAAGACCATCACCCAGCATGCAATATTCCACTATTATAGAACAAAAGATGTAGTGAGAATCACACGGAGAATGGATGACCATACTCGCATGCCTGCGGAAACTAAGACAACAGCTGCGAGGAAAGAGAGAAAAGAGCAAAGACGCCGGTTTGACTAGATGGACCACAGTATGCAATTGGTTCCATTAATTGAGAAGAATATATAATCACCGCAACTCCGTTATCTTGTTCTCCCACGATCACTTTGGTTCGTTTAAGAATCCCAAACTCAAAGAGCACCACAAGATCCAATGATGTTGGCGTGACATGATTGTCGGAGATGATACAGTTGTGAGGAAACATGAGAAAGTGCGAAACTCACGAAACAAGATCAAAGGCAATGAAAGAACAGAAGGGATGCGAGCGTGGGGAAACAGAGGAGCGTCCTCCCCGATGTGGGGTGATATGTCTCTCTGTCAACTCTCTCTATCAGCTCTCTACGAGCATCAACGCGCAAACTCGTAGATTTCGATCGTCCTCGTGGCTGACCTTGACCATGCATTTCAAGACGTCGCAGAATGGATTCCACGATGAGTGGAGACACACAACTGAACTCAACTGAACTCAAGCCAACCAGGTACGGCAAGGCGCACAGCACCAACAGTATGGGGTCCCACAACTGCAACCTGCGGGGTCCCCTGGCTTTTGGCATCGTTTGAAGGTGGGACGGGAGGAAGGAGCATCATCACCATCATCGCCCTCCTCACAAAATCAACAAGCTCCAATTCGAATTGAAAACGACAGCACCAGCAAACTCCACCACTCAACGACAAATAATCCATCACTGCAATCATGATGATCAACACCAAGACAATCGCAACCACCGCTACTCTCCTTGTCATCTTCATGGCAATGACCGAAGCTCGCCTCAATGGACGCAAGATTACAGATGCAGCTGATGAAATGCACCTGGCATTGCGAGCCACTCGCAAGCTCAGGACTGATCTCGACGTCGGCAACACCAAGACTGGGAAGAACAACAAGTTCAACCACGCGTCACCATCGGCACAGCCGACTGACATAGAGGTGTCCGAACTAACCTCATTGCCGACTGGACCACCGACCGCCAGCCCGACCACTACCAGCTCCACGGGTCCCCCGACCTCATCTCCCACAGATGAGGCGGGCGCGTCACCAACAGGCCCACCGACCACCTCGCCAACCGAGATGCCCTCGATGCCACCGGCCACCCAAACAGTCTCTTCTCCCACCTCCCAGCCCACTCTCATGCCAGCATCCAAGCCATCAGCTGCCCCAATCGCAATCACCTTCGACTCCACCATCGAAGTCTCTTGCCAACCAGATGGCGACACTGCCCTCACGCCAGAAGAAGCCAGTACCAAGACCATCATCTGCAATCCCGCCAAGCCATCCTGCCGCGAGGCCGTCACCGCCGTCAAAGAGTCCGCAGATTTGCAGAACTTCTTCGGATGCGCAGGAGACCTCGGCGAAGGAGCGGCACGCAAGCTCTTCAACCAGTACGCATCCAGCGATATCCTTGCTGGCCAATTGACCCTGGTCGCTACCACCAAGCCGACCCTCATCACCGAGAGACCGGACGCGATGAAGGCGACCTGCATGGCCATCGGGATGGCCCAGTCGCCACCCGCAATCGATCCATGCTGCCAAGGATCTTCGGGATGCACCTCAGCCACCGGTTCTGCCTCCGACTCTCCTCCATTCATGACCATCGCAGTCACTGCATGTACCGGCGACAGCGCTTGCAAGGACATGGGCCCCAATCCTCTCATCCTCGATTCCTCCTGCACTGGCGTGAGTGCATGTGAATTGATGAATGAGAACGAGATCAATCCCTTCATCACAGGAGTCACCTTCGTTGGCGAGATGGCGTGCACCAGCTCTCGATCTTGCGAGGGAGTGGGACGTCGATCCCATGGCGATGTGACCATCCAGCCTGGCGCATGCATCGGATCTGAAGCATGTAACTCAGCTGGACGCCGTGTGGAACAATCAGGCCCGTCCTTCCGCTTCCGCAGCCACATCCACATTGGCTCGAATGCTTGTGTTGGCAGCAATGCCTGCAAGGATGCCCATTCGACCGTGAATCACGGTACTGGTGGCAAGCTTGCAGGTAGCTTGGCCATCGGCGATGGTGGCTGCGCCGCTGATGGGTCATGTGAGAAGATGGGTTTCAACGACAGGATGAAGACGGACATCATTGTCCCTCCTGGTGGATGTAGCACTGTTGAGAGCTGCAGAGGATGCATGACGAACACTGAATGCGCTATTGATGAGGTGTACCTTATCAGTGACGTTGATGGTGCCTGTCCCAAGGGAGGAAGCGACACCAACTACAATCCAACAGGAGACAAGGTGGATGAGTACTGTGTTGGCAAGGATACCTTGCCCACAGACTGTCCGACTTTTTCCCCCACTCCTTTTCCAACACCTCTCACATCCAGTCCAACGAGCAGCCCCACCAATTTGGCATCTGCTGTGCCAAGCGCCCAGCCAATCATCCCCCGAACCTCTTTGGAAGTTGGATGTCTCGCGGGTCCGGGAGATACGGGATCGACGTTCAATATCATTACCACTGGTGAGGTCTTCTGCGATGGTACAACAGACACATGTACAGAGTTTGTGGCCGCAATCGACAGTCTTGGTGACAAGGGGAAGATGATCAAGAGTATCTTTGGATGCAACGATGAAGCAACTCCCAACATCGTGACGTTGGATGTGGCACAGAAACGTTTCAACAAGATCAAGAACGATGCGAGTGTGACCAATGCGTTGTTGGACACAGTGGCGACCATGAAGCTCTACACTGGAAGTGGGCCTGCGGTGAGTGCAGCTTGCAATGGCTCATGCTGTGACGGTAGCAATGTGTGCACCACCTTGCCTACAACTGGCGTGATGACGGTGAGCGACGGGTCTTGCAATGGCTCCCGTGCTTGCGGCGCGATGCGCCCCGACACAATCATACTTGAAAGCTGCAGTGACAATCGACCTTGTGAGGCACTGGGGTGGTTTAGCCCGATAGAGCCAGCTGCTGATGTCGAAGTCGGATACAGGGTGATTGGACCACGAGCTTGCAACAATGCATTGCATGCTTGCATCAGCGTTGGAAAGAATGTCTTTGGCAACATACGAGTGGAAGAAGGAGCATGCATTGGCGGTACAAGCGCCTGCAACAATTTAGGTTCCCGCACTAGCCAGGGGGCTACCACGTCACCGATCGTGGCAAATATCTTCATTGGAAAGAATGCATGCCAAGGGACTTTCACTTGCAATGTGCTGCATGCAGAGTTCGCGGTTGGTCCAAAAATCGCAGGAAATTTGATCGTTGAGGAGGGTGCATGTATCGGAGAAGAAGCATGCGTAGGGCTTGCCAACAATAACGCCGCAGTCAATGATATCCTTATCAAGAAGGATACCTGCACACCAGGCAACGAATGTAAACGTTGTGCACAGGCAGAGCTGTGTGGTGGAGATGCGACAAAGACGTACGTGATCGACGACGCAAGCGATGACTGCCCTGGGCCAAACCCAAACGCTTGCGAAGTCCTGTAAAGTCCCGTAAAAGTACGGTGAGTGATAAGATTAGATTTGACCAAACACGATTCAGTCTGCTCGTACCCCCGCTCTCCCTAGTATTTTCTACTCGCAGAATTGAATCGATTCAAACCACCCGTCGAACGATACAACATCATCGGTGTCCTGTTCAAATCAGATCCGTATGCATCTCCAACGAACAAAGACAGACACCGTTGGAAGCGGGGAGCAATCGATAACTTGTTGTGTTCGTACGAACACTCGTAAGGCAGAATATTGACATCAACAAGTGAGAAAATCCTTGGATTCTCCCAGCAGAAAGTTGATTTCATCCATGGTGAGCGGTTCTCCGGTCCCTTCAACATACTCTATCGGATCCACGTGATCTTGTGCCAGCGTTCCATCGGACATTGGCGCGTCAACTGGCGGATTCTGAGCGGCTCTGGTCGCAACTGGTTGTGCCGTTGGCTTTGCACTCTTTGTATTGCTGCGCTTCGGTTTCGCCGTTGCTGGCTTTGTTGCCATGGAGTTGCTTGAGTTCCTAGCCTTTGCACGGAGAAGATGCGAGATCTTCAAACGCGCAGCTTTATCATCGACCACCTCCCACAAACTGGGTAAGGACGCCGTGTTCTCCACCGGCATTCTGCTGGCTTGGGCACCGCTGGCCTCATCCAGGCTGGCTGGGACGCGTCTCAAGAAACGCCCACCTGTGCTGTGGATGTGACGGATGACATCGATGGTCACGGCGTACTTGGCGCGTTGGTCGCTTCCCTTCTGCGCGTAAATAGGGCGGTAATGGGTGTCGATGAGATTGGTCAGTTCGATGTTTCCCGGCCAGTCCTGAAAGGGACGCCCCTTTCCCAACACAACATCCAACGAAGTGGGGAAATCGATGCCTGCTACCTCCTCAGTGCTCCTATCGTCTTCCTTGTTTTCGCCTTGTTCGCAGGCTATGCGTGCGATCGTGCGGGGGCTGTGAACCTCGTTCGCGATGAAGCGCTCTGCCTTCCTCTGAAAAGACTCCTTCATTATTTCGCCATGCTGATTGACGGGAAAGCTTTGGGGTGGCACTCCGAACGACAGCAGATGATACAGGCATTCCTGATGGGTGCCGAAATGGCTGCGGTATCGAACCCTGGTGCTTCTCTCAAAGGCCAGCAGTATGAGCGCAGATGCTCTCATCAGAGTGCTATCAGTGGAGCAACTGTGCAAAACAGCATAGCGTATTGGCAGTACATTCTTGAGCTTGGGCGCGTCGATTAAGAATTCCATGGTCACCAAGTGGCGATAATCATCCAAGTTGACGCAGTAACAGCACCCTACGACGCCCTTGGACTGCGCAACCTCTGAGCGGTGCATCGCCTGCATGATGGCGTACCAAATCGCGCGCAGCTATCATGCGATTGCGCATTCGGCGGTTGGATATAGACGGAAGGATGGAATGATGGATGGGTGAGTGAACGAGTGAGTGGACGGTATGGAATCGACATCAATAAGTCAGGTGGGTGGCTTGGAACATGATTACGAGTACCAGTAAGGCATGGAAGGGCCACAACGTGACAGGACATAGGTAGCAAGACGATTGCCACGGCGTGCTTCGATAACGCAATGATGTTCTCCGCCGTCGGTCGGTCGGTCGGCCACCGGGCCATGGGTCATGTCTGGACCACAGCGAACAGCACAGCAGTATCGCATGCAAGTGGCACACAATCATGCAGCGCATGGGGATGAACTCACGTAGTTGTCGTTGTTCCTGAAGACGATTTCAGTGAAGATACCGTAGTAGAGAGCGCGGCCCATGCTATCCTTGGTATCCGGAAAGAATTGGCAGCACCCGCTCATGTACACTTCTCTGTCTTCTTTCGACAGATCAGCGTACACAATGTTCCGCGCCAGCTTGTCCACGCCCCACAGCTGAAGCTTGAATTCGAAGAAGGCCACGAAGTTCTTCGCCGCTTTGTCTGGTTCCATATACGTGGAACGCAGGAACATCAAGCGCAGCTTGCGGTCGTTCGTGTACCTCGGATTCATGAAGTGCGCCTGCGTGTACGCCTTCTTCGTGCGGATCTTGTCGATGCGGTCCTGCATGAGCTGGAACTTGGTCCGTAAGATTTCCGGCGATTCATCCAAGTCGGGAGCGACGCCGTGGATGTCTTCGTACATGTGGTTGCGATCTTCCAACGTCATCTGGTTGAGCTCGGCGATCATTAAACGCTCGCCAGTGGACGGATCCATCGTCTTGAGCTGCCGGTAGCTGTACGAGTCCAGCACGCTGACGCCCGGTTTTGGTGCGTCGTTCTCCTTCTGTGGCAGCGGGGCGTTGGTCAAAAACGGCGTCGATCGCGCATTGGTGGTTGCGCGCCCGTCCAAGGCAGCGGCGGCGGTCATTCCACCAGCAGCCGTGGTTTTGGCCGGCACAGCTGTTGCTCCAGTGAAGATGCTGGCAGTGGCCCTGTTGGTGAGAAGACTACAAGAAATGCCATCTCCACAACGAGGATGTGCCTGTGGGTAGACGAGGCCTCCCTCGCGGCTGTGTTTGCTACTGCCGACAGCGCCTACAGGACTGGATTTCGTCAAGACCATCGTGCTCTGAGTGTTCTGCGAGTATCCTTGGTATGTTTATATTCGTGTGATATGGTTTGTGTATGGTGTGTGTTTGTGATCGGTGATGTCTGATGACGTCTGCTGGTGTCGCGGAACTGCTCGGACGCCATTCGATTGAACAACCTCGGGTTTGGGCGAGCAAGGAACTGGAAGATGTTCACATTCCTTCCCACACGGTCCTCTTCCTTCGTCGCTTGTGTGGGCCGTAATGTTATGACGACGCGTATTTGGACTGTGACATCACCTCCCGTATCGGTATTGCCTCTCTGCGCACACATCTTCGCGCCATTCCAGTGATCAAATGTGTTGTGGAGCGGCGGCAGTAGAGAGGTTTCGCATTCCACTCAGCCATTCCCGCGAGGGAGTCATAACCTGATAGCGACATTTATCCGGGGGTGGCGAGAAATCACCCCCTCGCTCAGTGGAATTGATTTCCATTTCTGGTGCAGAAATGGAAATCAATTCCACTCAGAGAGTCCCGGAAAAAGTGTCACTTCCACATGGATAATAGACTTTGGCCAATCATGTTGTGTTATTTCGTTCTAGTTTAGTCCTTCTTGTCCTCCACATCCGTCTACGTTGGCCGCCATCGTAGACTTTTGCGTTCGTTTTGGAACAACAAAGAGAAAAACATCATCCATCACATCGCCATCACATCACCGTCACATCACCATCGTTCGATTCTCTCATCTCAAGACAATCATCCATCACAACCCACCTTATGACTATACCTCGATGCTCCACATCGACCAACACCTTGCACGAGACATCAACATTCCCACCACATACCACCACACGTGTCGCTTCTGACGCGTAGTCTTCTTCCTGCTATTCGTCATGGACGGCTCTCCTCCTCCCACGGATCCATCCATTGCTCCGTCGGAGACCAACAGCGACAGCGAGGTCACACCAAGTGGAACGACTGGCACACCAGCGACCTTCGTCTTCCCACCATCAGTGTTGGGCAAGGATGAGAAACTCCCACCTGGTTTCGAACGCTGCACTTTCAGGTTCACGGTGGCACAGCCTCAAGCCAAAGTTGGTGCTGCCTTCGACGCGAGCAACGGCGACAACGTCGACGCGATGACCGACTCTGGCAAGCCTCATACTTCGCCATCAGTCACCCATCAGCCTCCGGCGGAACCATCGCCACCAAGCAACAGCAACAGCAGCAGCAGCAACAAAAACAAGAAGCGGGCGTACCGTCGCAAGAAGGCACCTGCACCTTCCATATCGTCTGCGGTGGCGACAGCCAGTGATGGCAACACGCCAACCTCTCCCATCGTCCGCAAATCCAGACGAAAATTCTTCCCTCCCATGTACTACAATCTCAAGGGGAAGGTGGACCACTTCCCATGGCTCGTGAACCCCCAGCCATGCGACCGAATCCTCATTGACGTTGTCACCAGGACTCTGAAAAAGCCTTGGATACCGCCAATCGGAGTGGCATGGAGCGCGATCCGCAACGCGGTGCACGTTGAGAATTCGACAGTCTTCCCCACTGTCCCACAAGAGAAAGGGCTGAAGGGGAGATTCGAAAATCTCATGAAGTTCACAGCTCTGTACAATCACACCCATCCTCGCAGGAGCGGCATGGCTGAGAGTGTGAAATTGTGGCTGGACGACCTCACTGCCCTGCAGCAGGAGCGCCAGGAGTACATTGACGATGTCATTGCATCGCAGACAAGAATTGCTGGGCGCAAGAGGATCACTGCAAGGCAGCAGTATCGCATGCTAGGACTGCGCCCTCCTCAAACGCAGACACAAGCTGGAGCAGCAGCAACGGCGCGGAAACAGAATGTGGCTGCGCGTGGAGCAGCGGAAACGGCGCGGCAACAGAATGTGGTGGCGAGCAATGGCGACGACACGACCTCGAGTTTGTCGTCTGTGGAGGTGGCGACTTCCCCGAACCAAGTGCGAAATGCCAAGCAGCAGATCCAGTGCACAGTTGGTCTCCTGGAGAAGCTCGACGAAACTCAGCGTCAGTTTCAGGCATGGCTCGCTACGGCCACGCCTCCGATTCGTGCGGAACGCGGAGAAAATTCTCCGATTGCAGCATCGCTCGCCGCTTCTCCACTCGCTCCAACTGTGGGGGCAGCGGCTTCCAATGATGGCAACACCACCACCACCACCACCACCACCACCACCAACAACAACAACAACAACAACAACAACAACAACAGCGATCTCCTCCAGCTCATGTTGAATCAGCAACAAATGATGCTCAACATGAACCGCCATCTGGAGGAGGATAGGAACCGGATGCAGCGCGAGACCTCGCAGTTGCGCGAGTCGCAAATGCAACTCTCATCCGATGTCAGGTCTCTCGTCAATGCCATGTCCGAAGCTCGACACCACCAGAACCACAACACCAACACCGACACCAACCACAACAACAACAACAACAACAATGACGGCGACGGCAAGAACAGCAACAGCCGCAACGGCAACGACGACGCGGGAAAATGATACTCACCCATTCTTTCGTCTCTGCATATTTCCACATTCCATACCTTCTTTCCCGCAACCCCTCACATTTCGCAACACATCAACCCACCCATTCGTCGATACTTTCGCCGATCCAATTCGCCGATCCATCCTTCAATGCATGCATCCATCCATTCCTCTCTCCACGCACAAGACACTCCGCCACAGCATACAGAGCGACACCAAGTAGAGAAGCCGATGCACTGAATCCCTTGTGCGCACAGCTGCATGCTTCCTTCCGCGTTGACATGCATTCCATCAGAAAACCATTCCCAGCATTCGCTCACCGCACGCAGCACAACCCACACAACACAAATGCCCGCGCGCCATGAGTACTACATAATAGTTAGTCGAATACGTATTACATGTACCTCATTAATTCTAACTGTGTGTATGATCATGGGATCAGGTTGATGTATTCTTCGAATGTCAGCTTGTGCGATTGGTACCGTGCAGACTGCTGATTGCCATTCATGGTGCAATGAATGTTGGCAAGGAACGCAGCAACAAAATGAATGAGTGTGAGAGGATTCAGCAGTGTTTTGTTGGCGTTGCGAACGCTCACCAAGGGAAAATTCTTCGTGATCTCCTTGAATGCCCACTCAACACAGATGCGTCCTGACGCCATGTCCTTGTTGCACTGCGCCTCGGAGGACCCTGGAACAGTGTCCTTGTATGCAGCAAATATGTATGGTGTAGTAGGATATGCTGCATCACCGTAGAGACGATATGGAGGATTGTTCTCATCCAACGGCATGAGAGCCTCCAATCGCTGTTCGATTTTGCTTTGCTGGAACATGTACCCGTCACTGCGAGCACCTGCAATCGGCCCAAAGTAGTGAATGAGCAACCCATCTGGTGCAACGATTCCTTGATAGTGTAGCCCATGACCGCGTTTATAGCCAGAGTAGAGGTCCTCTTGATTCTCTGAGGGACGACAGGTTTCCCAAAACGTGCCGTCGACATAAGCGAACACATCGTCCACCAAGCCATGGGTGAGACGGTGATTGTTCTCCGCATAGTCGGGGAATCGAGTATGAAACAAACCGATGTCGCTCAGGTACGGTTTGCCAATATCATAGAAGTAGGAGTAGAAAGTGGAGGCAATGCTGGAAATACGGACACTGTCCATGCTGAATCTTTGTTCCATGTCACACAGTCGTCCACGATGTGCCAGACGAAATAGCATGACGAGCAATCCCATCTCGTACGATACTGTGTATCGATTTCGCACTTGAATGCATGCAGGATCTGCCTCACCGGACACTGCCTGGAATTTGGGCCAGAGACGGTCAGCCAGACGTTGAAGATCACGCACACGAAATCGAAAGTGACGAACACTTTCGCGGTCGTCCAGTTCTGCGATGGCAATGTTCCTGTTGGTGAACACAGGAGGAGGTCCCAATGGAGTGAGGTAGAGTTGCTGCATTTGTAGCACATGACGGCCCAATGCGACGATGTTGCTATAGTGCTGAACCAGAATCACAACGCCTGCATAATCCAGACGTTGGACGTCGATGTCTGCAAGTTGAGTGATGGCAGCCTCAAATCGAGCGATTGCTTCTTGCAATGCCTGCCGCTCGGGAACGGTATTCCAATTACGATTGACCATGGCAACGATGGTAAGTAATAATCGAACGTGTGGAGGAGCTGCGTGTGCGAAGGTGTGATGAACACAGAAGGATCGAAGGAGCAGCGAGTATAGCATGACATGTAGCATGGAGGGAACGCATCATGCAACATCAAAAAGGAACAGATGATGTGTTGTGACACTCATGGCCAAAATGTGATGCTCTTCGGGAGAAGTCGAAGCGAACATGTCTAAATTAGATACCCTAGAGATGGCGCGAACGGTTATTGACTCCACGTAATCCAAGCAGTATTCTGTCACGCAACAGTCCTGTGCAGTGTTCGCCGCTCGAGCGTCCATGTCGTATGTGACATGGCAGTGGGGGCCTCTGAGTGGAATACGAAACAATGCGAAACCTCTCTAGTAGGTGCGTTGGTGCAACGGTCACCAAATGGAACCTCGCGACCATTTGTACCTACTGCCTATCCGCTTTTTGTGTCGCCCCCATTTGGGGCCACAAGGGGCCACAAGGGGCTACAGGGTCGAAGTAGTCGAATCCTGGTACAACTCTACGGAGCCGCTACGAGGGAAACAGCACCAACTTGCAAAAAACACCAACATCCGCACTCTTTTGCTCCGGATTAACATTCACTCAATCCTACCAACACTAAAATTTACCAGCTATCTGTCCTGCATCTGCTGCATCCCTCCCCGAAGTTTGGTGTTCACATCTCTTCTCCTCGTTGAGTTCTGCCACATCCAATATCGTCGGGTCGGGTCACTGAAAACTGGTGGCATCGCTTCTTCCTGCCGATCATCCCCCCTACGGCGTTTCACTTCCTTTCCTGCATTGCATTGGCTGTTGCATACAATCCATTGAACATAGAAAGAGTTGTGACACAGACTTCTTCACTCATCTTTTTTAACTATCTGTCATGGTGTCTGGGTGTGTGGAACTACGCGACCTTGATCCTGCATGTTTCTCTGCATGGATTTCGAAACATCGTCGAAATATTCCGTCGTACTCCTTCATTTCGCAGCACCAAACAGTTTGGCCTGGAGACCCCGTTCGACAGTTCAGGCAATGGTACCTTGACGAGTTCGTGCACACACAGCATCTGCCCCGTTTCCCTCTCGTCATGAACCTGGCGATCCCCTGCTTTGTATGGTCAATCTTCCCGTTCCGGACTCTACCTGAGTGCTTTACCAAGTGGTGGCCATTGATCAAGTCTGCTCGGGGCCACTCAGCCACCTGTGTCGTCGCACGGGCCACCTGTGTTGTCGCATGGGCTGGACTGTCGGTTGTCAACAAAGACAAGGAGCCACCATTGCCACCACATTGCACTTCCGATGGCTGGTCGCTTCTCATCCTGGCAAATGAGCTTGGTGGATCAGGGGCTTCGTTGTTGTGGAGCATGTCTTTGACCATCATGTTCACGAAATCCATGAGAGGCACATTCTTGTGTCGGTGCTTGCCCGCCAAGTGGCATCGGTATGCCCTCCATGCATCCACAACAGTTATCCCAAAGAGAGTCGTGACAAGCCTGAAGTATCCGTCGCGTGTGGGCCAAGTTCTCTCCAGACCGAGGATGTCCTGTCGAGCCTGGTTGTGGACGTCAACCTTGTTGCAGCTTTCAAAGTACTTCGAAGCGACACTCGGTCGATCCACTTTCTTCGTCATGGGGCGCCCATCGTCCAAGATCCACTTCGACAAATACGGCGCCCCGCAGCCTGCATGCCCAGCTCCCGCGGAAAAGACGAAGCAGAGTACCTTAGCCTTGCAGTACTTGTACCCCAGTGCGTAGTACTTGTGGCCGCCGCACTCGCTTTCCATCAGCAGCTGGCTTCCGGATGGCCACACCTTCATTGTGGTCTCCAGGAAGACTTTGGGGTACAACCGATGAGCCGTCTTCACGATGCCGATGAACTTCGCACCCAGCTCTGTTTCAAGCGCCTTGGTGGCCTCCACAGACGCGAACCACGAGTCTCCCAGGAAGATGCTCTTGCCCTGGTTGAACTGCGGATCATCTGGAGATTTCGAAGGATCAGTGCAGATGTTGGTTGCTGCTGCCATGCGAAGGGTGCATGCAGCGTTCTTGCCCTTCACCCTTTCAAGGAAGGCCGCACCCTCCATTCCCTCCTTGCCCCGTTGGATCTCCAAGAACAGCATGATCCCTGTCTCTCCATCGGCAACGGTCTTGAATTCCACGCCCAGCGGCTCAGGTTTGCGGCGGACGAAGGATAGGTGAGGAAGGTTCCATTCTTGGTTGTTCGTGTCTTGAAGGCACTCATGGATTCATCCATCACCTTCAGTGTGCTCGCGCACATGATCTCCGCCCGCTTCGCGTTGAAAGCATCCACACCTGGTTGAATTTGCCACCATGGATCCGAGAATTGCTTGGATGCATCCGCGAAGATGTGTGGGATCAGTGATTCTCGGATGGCACGAAACCGATAATTCTTCATGTGGTCGGTGACGTCCATTGGCTGTTTGAATCCTTCAGTGTCTCTGTCGCCCCACAGGCAGGATGTGCCTTCGATAGTGCCCAGAAGGAGCAATCCAAAGAACACCAAAAACTCGTGATGAGATATGAGGTGATTGTCAATCTGATCCTCTGATATTCTTGTGGGAAGTTGCCTTGTGATGATCCTTTGATTGAGCTTGTCAACCTGGGCCTTCCAGTTGCCAGGCCACATGTGCTGTAGGAGATGCAGCATGTTGATACGTTGGTACCTGCTGTCCCTGCCCCTGCCCGCGACGGTTAGGTTGGCGAAGTCAAAGTTTGCAACCCCCACCCACTCCCGTGAAGATCCATCTTTGGGGCTGCCAATGTGGTCATCTGGTACAACCTTCCATGTCATTACGTTGGCTCGAGATCCCATGCTGATGGAGGTGTTGTCGGAGATCAGTGTGGCCTTCTCTGCATGATGTGGTTCATAGTGGAGGATTTGTTCCTCCATCTCAATTGCATAATTCAACACGTCATTGTCAAAGTTGTTGTCAATGTTGCAATCCATAGATGCGTCATCCTCCGGCTCTTTGGATCCGCCGTCAATACTGACTTTGTTGGTTGGGGGCGTGCGCAAAGAGTTCGTTGGTTGGGAAGTCGCGGCCGGAACGTTGGTCAGGTGAATGTTGATGGGAGGAGAGTTCAGTGGTAGAGAAGTTGCAGCCGGATTGTTGCTCGGGAGAATGTTGCTGGATGGAGAGTTCGTCCCAACACCCAAGTCTTGGCTGACTGCAGGTGCATCCGCCGGTCCAGTGATCGCCTCTGGTGGCGGGAGGAATCTGTGGCTCTTCGCAAAAGCATCCAACGCCGCAACTCCTTTTCCAACGAAGATGGTTTGAATGTATTCTTTGACCTTGGTGTCGGGAAGTGGACTTTCATCGCCTTCCAGGCGAATGAGGGTTTGGGAACTGTGTTGGCATACGACACCCAAGGATTCCCAATGGACGATCCAGTTGTGTTTGGGAAGAACCTTGATCGTGCGTCCCACAATGTAGCCATGCTTTTTGCGAGGTGCGTTGGACCGACGAGGCCCGCATCTGCAAGCGACCTTGGCTCCGAGAGTGATCCTCATGTTGATGTTGTTCGTGTTGCGGAGATGTTGGGAGGGGGATGATCAGAATGTGTGCGATGAAAGTGTTCATGTCTCAATCAAATGTTGTGTGCATGTTGATGTGCAAGAAGTGATACAGCGTCATGCCCCAACAAATCGAGCGATCGCCGACTGTTATGGATCTGTTGCACTGCTCTGAAACCATTGTCGCCAGCAACGATCATTGATAGATGGTGGCAACATCTTGGAATGGCCTCATGTTCATTGCTGCATGTGAACATTGGATTCAAATACAGGTGTTGGTGTGTTTGAAGTCGCCGACACGACAAATTTCGAATCACGAGCCGAGAGCACCAACTTCAACGGCACACAAGGGGCCGACGAACAACACACAGCAGGCAACCACCACACCACCGCAACCGGAAGAGACTCGCGATTCCATCGATGCCACGAACAGGTCCAACAGACGAAACAAAGTGCCAACCGGGGATGGAAGAGGCTTGCGCGCCTGTTTTGAACGGGTTCCGAAAATTATTTTGTACCAGGGCCCAGTAGAATTGTACGTGTAGCCCCTGTGTAGCCCCTGCGTTTTCCACCGTTTTTTTTTCGCGGTCGGTTTGGGGAAAACCTCCAAAATGGGGTCAACACAAGCAATAAAATGGAATCCAAGCGATCAACACACAGCAAGTTTGACAACATCATCAGATAGATCTCACTCTTGGCTTTCAATTGATACCATTATATACACATTGTTGTTGGTGATAAGGGTTGGTTGTTTTTATCCGGGAAATTTGTGGCCCTATGTGGCCCATTGTAGCCCCTTTGCGCCCCTTTTCGGCAAAAAAGCGGATAGGCACTACGAAGATGCTGTTGGATTGGCGAACATTCGAGGTTGATCTCGCTGATGCTTCGTCCCGCATGCAGTCGAACGAGTCATCAGTTATGTCAGATCGTGTTCATGTCGCTACGAGGAAAGTTTGTCCCGAGCCCCCGTTCGCGAACGCCACCATCGGAACTACTTTGGCCTCCCAAGAATAGAGACCTGCGGAGAGGGGAGACTGCCAGCTGCAATATCACCTCCGGGCCTCAACTGGTCGTACTATACTATATCTTCCCCAGAGAGGTTGTACTCGCAAAAGAAGAGAGGCAAGTGGAATATTCCAAAGAGAGAGAGAGAGCAGAGCTGAACATATACTAGTAAAGACTGTGGATAGGCGACATTTAACAATTGACAGAGCTCCAATAGCTGGAGAGAGAGAGAGAGAGCGTGCTACGCTGCACTACGATCTGTGCTTGCGATCAATCCGGGCGACCTCGAGCTCAGTTGGCTGGATGAGGATGCAACGGCAGTTGGGGCACTCCATCGCTCCATGCTTCATCCATTCCAACGCGCAATCCAAGTGGAACAGATGGGTACAGCTGGTGCCTGTTATCACATGGTCGCGAGGTCCTGGATCCACGAGACAATCGAATTGAGGAGAGCATCACAAAAGTCGGAAAGTGTATGTGCCGGCATATGTATTCGTATATATAATACGTGTCGCACAGAGGATTGGAGGTTGTGCATGCACGGAGAAGGGATGGCGGTGAGTGAAATAGCCTCGTTCAGGTCCAGGTGGAACATAGGGGCATGATCGAATCGATTAGATGGACTGATGTGACAGCACACCTAGCTCTTCACTGATGATGGGCACAGCGCAAAGGGATCCTCCTTTTCGTGGTACTACAATAATATGCACGGATACAAATCGCACAGGAGCATGGAGGAATGGGAGGAATGGATTGCTTTTCCAGGTACTCACCGTATTCCATCAAGCAAATCGAGCAGCATGCTGCATTTGAGGCAGCGCCGCCGCTGTTGTTGAACTTCTTCTTTGTGTTGATGCGAGGTGCGCGATCATTGTCTGTCAGTGACCACGTAGATACTTCAGAATTGTTTCCACTTTGGTGATCGCCGGACGTGTCGGCGGCAGTCTTTGACTTCAATGGAGCCGGGCTGTGAGTGGGCAATTCATCCACGCTCTTGTCCACAGCATTGCCCGATGCTTTCTCAGTATCAGCACCGGTGGAATCCATTTTCGACACGTCGCCGATAACTTCAGCATCGTCGTCGTCTTCATCGTCGTCACTGTCATCGACCGGAAGAGCAAACCGCACCTTGCGCGATGATGTTCTTCGATGCTCGATGGGGCTGGCCTGCTTTTGCATTCCATCGACCAAGGCCTGCTGCTGCATCGCCTGATAGAGACACGCTCGCTTCGTGAAGAAGAACCGCAGCACGGACGTTCGCTCAGCAACTGTCATTTCTGGAAATACGGGCCGGCCACTGGACGGTCCATCTGTTTGTGCGTTTGTGCCATCATTGGATGGCAATGCCATGCGCCTTCGCCATTCCTCGTTGCGCCGGCGGATTTCTGCTCGACGACGTCGCTGCCGAAGCCGAGATCGAGAGCACGTCTCGCCGCACCATTCGTCCACCTTGAACCAGAACCACATCATCAACGCAAAGAAGAACGCCACGAGCAAGCCCATGCCGAGCATTGCCAAGATGTCACCAGCTTGATCCTTTGCGCCTAACCGTCTTGATTGCTGGTGTTGTTGGCCAGGGGATATGTTCGAGTCCAAGTACGAGCGTGTCTCGTCAGCTGGCGCGAACGCATCAGTGGTGCTCTGTTCATGACGCGCGGCGCCACGCAGCATCGTTGGATGGATTGGCGTCATCTCTTTTGCGATTCCCACTGGTTGAAAAAGTGTCCACCCCTTCTTCTGCTTCCTGTTCTTCTCTTGAGACACTGGCTTGGCGTTCACTTGCGATGTGCACTTGCCCAAGATGTATAATAAATGGCTGAATCGAGTGAGTATTACAGTCTTCGTATTGTCTCCTGATTGCCCTGATGTGTGTCTGTTGAGTGACAGTGCAACTGGCACGTCCATTCACAGATTGGTAATCCAAAGGCAGCAGGGAGGTGAGCGAGAAGAGGTGTCGTTCCAGAGTGGATGATGATGAATGCGCTTCGGCCAAGCCAGATCACCGACAGTCGGAGGCTTCTCTTCGCGCTCTTCATGAATGTTGCCAGCACTGCCCGAGCTTTCTTCCCGAAGTCCAATGTGCGATGTCCAGCGCAGAGGTATGATGCGGGTGCGATGGAGATCGTCCCTCTTGTTGGGCTCGATCCTGTGGTTGGCATCATTGCGGTTGTCAACGACGGCGAAGAACAAAGAGAACGCGACACGATGACACCAAAAAGGCGCCGAGAAAAGACAACGAGTGTCACACCGAACCAGAGAAAAAGAAGAACTCCATTTCCACACGGAAGCGAACACGAAAGCTGACACCAATGAGCTTGAAGTTGAGTCCACTGAGTCATCAACGAACACCAACGCCAAAAGAATGACACGAAAGATCCATCTGCGTCATCGAGCTTCCGACACATCATGGTGGCGGAATCTCCGTGGAAAAACACGCTGCACAACACACACGATACTCGCGGGTCGTGCTCATCTGGACGGTGCCATACCATACCATACAACGCATGCAACGCGTCCACAACACCTCCCTTCTCTTGGGACCAGACGAGGCACCTTCATTCAGCACAGATGCCACACTGCGGTTCCAAGCCGCGTCATCTCTTCCGTCTCGTGTTGACCGTCGTCGCCTGTCTGGTTGGTACAGCGGCTGCACTGACGACGCAGTCCACCGAGGCAACTGGAACCAAAGGAGGCTCACCGATGGCGTTCCACCACCTCAAAGTGGTCGCGGCAGGCCGTGGACGATCCATGTGCCTGCCCAGCATTGCGAATGCCGTGCTCAGCCTCGCGCGTCAGGGCACCACTGGTTCCCCACTTCGAATGGTGTACTTGGGAACGGCCGTGTACGACAAGGAGGATGCTTTCCACGCGCAAACGCACGCGTATGCCGATCGCAAGGTGCCGCCATTCGTGGACGTCACGAAGCTGGATGTGAGTGAACGGATACCTCCCGAACGCATGCCCTCCCTGCAGGATATCGCGGAGACGATCGCAATGGCGGATATCATCATGGTCAGCGGTGGTAACACGCTGTACGCCGTCAATCGGTGGAAGCAGCTTGGCATGGATCGGATGCTGCGGCAGCGAGTGGAGGCGCCCGTCACTGCATCGTCGTCAGATTCAGTTCCAAAAACCACCCCCGTCGTGCTGTGTGGCGGCAGCGCTGGCGCCATCGCGTGGTTCGCGCACGGTCACAGCGATTCCATGGATCCAACCACATTCCTCAACGTCGATCCCAACCTCACCAAACAGCAGAAGAAGGACTGGAAGTACATCCGCGTCGGTGGTTTGGGATACCTGCCCAACACTTTGTGTGTACCGCACTACGATGCCACGCAAAGCAACGGATTGCCACGTTGTCAGGACTCGGACGAAATGTTGCTGCAAAGCGGCGACGCCAGTGGCAGTGGCAGTGGCAGTGACAGTGGCGAGTTCCACCAGGAAGAGACAGATAACACCGAGCTGGTTTGTGTGGGCATTGACGAAAATGCAGCGCTGGTGGTGGATCAAGGCTTAGCGAGGGTGGTCGGCGGTGGTGACCGTGTTGACTACGAAGTCAATGCGAGTGCCAGTACTGGTACCAACGCTACTGCCGCCAAAGATGGAGGGAATGACCGACCTGCGCCTTCAACACCACAGTGCTGTCACATCAAGGTTGTGCTCAAAGATGACGACGCCTCCGCATCTGCAGCAAACAAACACCAACGCCTCTTCCACAAAGTACTGGAATCACAGGATCCGGGCATTCCTGTCGACAAGTTGATCGACGTCGGCTTCTGGAGGGCATTGCACAACCAGCAGATCGTGCCGACAGAAACAGCTGCTGGGGCGGCCGAAACATGAGGCAGAAACAAGACTCTCGCTCGCATGTGCTCAAAGTAACCAGAGTATTATGGAATGGTCCCAATCTCCTTTGCATGACATAGTACCAGGCAGAATAGAAATAATCAGCATGTACTATAATAGAATTGCATTGGCATGCAGAACGTACTGTCTCAAACTCTCCTCTATTCCACACCAGAGTGTGATGCGTACGAAACCGTATGGATGGCGTGGAGTGGAAAAGCGATTGTCATCATGAGTCATCCCAACCGTGAAGCGTCACTGCGGTCGGCTACCCTTGGTTTGATCACCGACGATCTCACGCTGTCAACTCGACATTCTGTTGGTCGTCGGCATCACTGCTGCCACCACTGCTGTCACCACTGCGATTGGCATTTTGGTCTGCGTCCGTCTCCTTGTCACCGCCGCTGCATTTGGAGACCATGGCCTCAAACAGTCTCGTTGGATTGGATGGTCCGATGCAGAGTACCAAGGAAATGAAGACAATGAATGTTCCCGCCGTTGCCTGGATGACCGTCATGACCAAGACGACAGCGAACTTCGAAAAGAAGGTGATGATGGTGCCCAGCATGATGCAGGCGGATGCCATGGTGGTAAATGCCGCCGCAAGGATGGATGGTCCCATCTTGATCACTGCGTACTTGGCGCGTTCTTCCCTCGACACCTCGCCTGGCAGGGTGGCATACGCGTGGCTGAAATGAAGCACGAAGTCGCAAGCGATACCGATCAGAATGGCGAAGCAGATCGATTCCAGAAACCCGAGCGTCCAGCCCAAGGACACCAGAGTGGCAGTGACCGACACGACGACGTACGCGATCGTGAATGTCGAAAACAGAGTCAGCACCAAGGATCTGGTTGTCAGGAGCAGCATGATAGCCGCGGCACCCAGCGCGATGCCGGCAGATCCATACGCCGTGGTCAACATCTGACCGTTCGTATCGTACCACCAGAAGTCTTGAGACGAGAAGTATGCCGCGTTCACGGCGTCGGGACCTTCGTCGTTCTTATCGCTCATCCAATCTTCGATGAGGTTCCATTCGCTGTCCAAATCATCGTAGTGATCATCATAGCGCACACGAGATGAAAAAGGGAAGAGGATGATGCGGACCTTGCCTTCCCAAGAAAGGATCGTGGTGTCGCCAACCTTGTCGGCCCATGCCGCAATGCAAGCATCGAAGTCACCCTCTGCGACTGGCACGGCTTGCGCTCCTCCGCAATTGCTGCTGTACTCTTGCGACGGTGTGGCCGATGTACTCTCATCAACCAACCATTGATCGAACCTGTTGATGGCGCACTCGAAGTCGACGCTGACCTTCTTCGCAAACTCTCTTTCGAACATGTCGTCGCAAAACCCAAGAAGATGCTTCTGAGCATCTGTGGCGGCGGCGTTGAAATCGGAATCGAGCTCAAGCGTCGTCCATGATGCGGGATTGTCTGTGAGAGGCACGTCGCATGATGTTTGGCCGTGGATGATTCATTGCATTCAGGGATTACAATGGAGGTGATAAGAGAGAGAGAGAGAGAGAGAGAGAGCGGAAGGAGCTTGGTTGAGTCACTGTTGTTCTCGAGAGAGATGGGGTAGACACCAGCGGGAAGGCAGCAAGGCACCATGACAGCAAGGCAACAAGACTACGAGCATAAGTCAACCGACGGTATTCCAGCGCACCGTCCACACGTGGTCACTCACTGTGGTCGCCAGTATCGGCAGGGGTGACGCCCCAGATGACATTCGCTGTGCTTCCGCCGCCGCGCTGCAGCTGATCGTACAGCACCTTTTGCCTCCAGGTATAACTCTTCTCAAACTCATGGCTTTCTGGCAAAAGTCGAACATCGGATGATGTTGGCAGTTCCAAGGTCGACGCGTAGTAGGTGGTGACTCCAAATGCGGCAGCGCTGGCAACGAAGAGCACCCAGCGCAATTTGAGAATAGCGTCGAAGTACATGAGGAGAGCGCGGTGGATCAGCGAGTGCTGCTCTTCGCCGTTGCCGTCCATGTCTTCGCGGCTCGCATCATCTTTTGCGTTCTCGTTGTCACCATCGCCGCCGCTCTTTCTGAAACAGTTGGTGATGGAGATGCAGCAGCTTGGTTGCCCGCCCATCGATCGTTGGAGTGATAGATCGTAGATGCAGAGCGTCGGGAACACGAGCACCACGCACATGACGTAATCGAAGAGCACCAGAAGTCCGCAAAAGATTGCGAACAGCTTGATGGGGGCGACGGGGCAGATGGCAGTGGAGAAGAATGCCACGGCAGTTGTCACCGTGGTGAGGAACATGGCGCTGGCCGCATCTGGCAATGCCTCGGCCGCAACAAACTCTGTGGATGCAGATGGGTGGTCCAGACGGACGTTCTTCCACTTGTCGACGGCCACAAAGACCTGCAATGCCACGAAAAAGCGTGAGACAAGGATGGAACGAGAAAGGGAGCAAAAGGGAGTGAGCAGGCAGGTTTGTTATGAGCGAGTAAGCGCATTGCGGTGTATCCACTGACGCATGGTGTGTGTGTATGTGTGCAGGAGGGAGACAGAAAACGACCAGCGCAGCATTGCACGAGACAACGAATTCACTTACGTCGTCGGCGCCAAGTGCAAAGATAACGAAGAGTCCGATGAAGTTGAGGAATGGGAAGAAGTCGAACCCGAGAATCAGCTTGTAGACGAAGAAAGCGAGAGGGAAGCTGAAGATGATCTGGAGCAGACCGATGCCTGTCAGCAGGGGACTGCGCGTATGCACCAAGACCGCTAGGGCCACGATGACGGCAGATGCCAGAGCCAGGGCCATGTCACGTGTCAGCACGCTATCCTGGAAGAGCTCGTTGAAGTTTTCGTCTTGGGTGTCGTAAGCTCCGCTGATCTTGGACGTTCCTCGATCGAACTTGTCTTCGATGTCGTACATGTCCTCGATATTCTTCGTGGATGGGAATGTGGCAAAGATGGTTGATGTGTACAGCGTCTCCTGCGTTGCGTCGAAGCCTTCGTCGACGTACGAGGTCGAGAAGCCAAAGGGACACAGTTCTGGCAGTTCGGGGTTTTGCGGGTCAAATTCGGCCTTGACTGTTTCGACGCAGGTCTTCCACAGGGCTTCGGTCTGGGCTCGGAGGGGTTCCCATGCGGCCGCAAGTTCGGAGCAAGAAAGAGAGTGGCCATTGTCGACGTGGATGCGGGCGTACGTGACAATGGACAACGGCGGGAGGCACTTGGGGCTGTCTGGGTCACATCTCACGCAATGGTTGTTGTCTTCGAGGACCTTCTGCGTGTTGTCCTCGGTGTTGCACAAGTCTTCCAACACTTCGGCGTTCAACGCGGTCTTGTACGATGAGGACGTCTTCCAGATGGGCCAGAGACGAGTATTGGCGAAGACATCGCCACTGGTGTAGAAGCTCATGTCGCAGCCCGGAAAGGGATCCTCTTCTTGATCGAGCCGACGGAAGTGCTCCTTGCCGAATGCGGATACCAAGGGGTGGCTGGCACGCACATGGTCCATGGTAAGACTCCTGTCTGGTTGCGGCATCATCTTCTCGAGGATCGATCCCTTGCGGTTGGCGTGGTCGTACCTGGCCGTCATGCGACGATCGATGAATCCTGGTTCGTTCGGTTCGTTGGTATCGGAGAAGAGGGAGTGGACTGTGGACACGGCACTATCGTCGCCTTGCAACTTGCGGCGGCTGTCTCCGTCCTCGCTGTCGACACTCTTCTGCACGTTGGTCGTCAGCTCGACCCAGATAGCGTCGTCTCCTGTGGCCAGCTCGTCCCGAAACTCTTGCACGAGGGACAGCTGCATGTGGCGATCGGCGATGAGCGTGCCGCGGGAATCCCATCCGTTACTTTCGTTGCTGAGGGAGAACTCGCCCACGACGAGACCGATGACGGACAGCAAGGTCGCCACGAGGAAGGAGCTCCACAAGTAGATGCATGGATTTCTTGCCACGTGCTTGCTTTGGCGCTCGAGGATGCCGTCGCAGTCGTTCTCCGACTCGTCACGCATGAGTTCATCGGACTTGGGTGCCTTGGTCATGTCCGGATCATCCTCGTGATCGTTGGCGTTCTTCAGGCCCATGCCTTCTTCGTCAGAGGATGCGAACGAATCGGACTTGACGTCCAGCTTGTCGTCGGCCATGGTGAGCAAGTTGGTTGGTTGAGTGGTTGAGTGGTTGAGTGGTGCGAGGCAGTACTCGTAGAAAGTTACTGCTTTGTCTGCTTTTGCGAACGTGTTCAAGATTGAGTCTTTCTTGGATTGTGAGCAGAAGATGTGATGCATACCTGCGAAGATGTGCCCATACCACACATTCGCGACGATGTTTGCTTCCGGTTTCGCCACCAAGCGCGTTCCTGTGATGTTTTGTCGTCACGATCAATTGCGATAGATCCAGATCTGTGTACCGGTGGAACTCCGGGTGCGCGGCGACATGTTTGCTACCCCCACCAAGGTGAACTGTTTGGCAGCGTGTGAACGCGGAACGCGGATGAGATGAGAATGTGCGGGAACACACAAAAGTAGGGGCGCTCCAGTTGCGAACTTCCTCCTGAGAGTTCCCCACATCACGTTTCGAGGTACAAGCCTGGCATCAGGTCCCAGCCAACACCATGCCGTTCGTGCTGATCGTGGGTGGGTGGATGATCACCCCACCTTGCACGATCTGGGGGTACCAGGGAGGGATCATGCGGAACAGTTCCCTCATGTTCCCGACCGGGACTGCCACACGCTGACAAAGTCTCCTCTGCATGCACAGAGATGACACGACCGGTTGTTCCATCCAGTCCCTCGCCCATCCGCCGAGAGCCGGTCAAAGCAGGAATCAAAGAGAGGGTGCAGTGATGATCTCCTTGTGCCTCGGAGAGAAAATCGTCTCTGACACCACGCGACCGGCTCGTGACTTGCTGAGGATGCGCGGAATCGCGGATGCGACGCTTCCCAAATCTCACGGCGGCTGTACGAACAGAGAGGAACAAGAGGGAGAAGGGGCGGAAATCTCGGAAGCCGCTCCTCCATGTTCCACAGATCCAACAGAGAATTCGCGCAAGTAGTCGCTTCGCACTCATCGCAAACTGGAAATAGAAGTGGACAGAATACACAGAGACCAATCGCATTTCACATTCCCACCCCTGTGTTCATGTCACATGTGGCACTCACGTTCGGATTTCACATTGGTACTCATGACTCGTTCGTGACTTACAACAGAAGACGACCAACATGACTGGATCGGCTTCTCTTCTGTAGAATAGGGTTCTAGTTTAGACTGCTCTGATGTAAATGCTTTGTTGCATGTTATCGCATCACGTGTTGGGATAAAGAGATGGTGGGATCATTAATGGGTGGGTTCCGAGTTGCACGCAACGCACGTCCCTCTTTCTCCTCTTAGGAGCTTCGTGTTGTGAGAGTTTCGTTGCCATCTCTTCTGTCTCAACGTTGCCACTAACAGAGGTCTGGTAACAGATGCGCAAGCACTTCGTCCTTGCTATTTCATGGCTTGTTCAAGTCTCTGATGCCGATATCGATGGCAGAGACCTCTTGATCACCGTATCATGGAGATGGATAAGCAGTTTGTTGTCCAACAGAAGCTGCTAACGCAGTCTACACAGAACCATTGCGATTGCATGATGGGTTGGTTGGAAGCCACCAACGACTTCCGCTATGGCAATCAGGATCTCCAAAGGATGCCAAATGCGCGTTGGTTCAAGTTCCTGGTCGTATCCGAGAACACTAATCCTCAGAGCATCCAGAAACACACCGCGTATGTTGTATCGGGTGAAATAGGATATGAGCAAATACTCCTTGGCTGGATCATGAAGGGGGCTCTGCTACGTGCACATGCGGACATCATGTATGAAGCTTACAGGCATATTCGACATCATAGTCACTCTCTATCGCTCCATGCACCCTTCATACTGGAATGCTAGTTTCATGATCACTAGCATCTCAGAAAAACTATCATCAGCACGACAAGGACGACTCACCATTGCTGCAAATGAAGAGAAATGAATGGCCATCTGTGTTGCTTCAACACGTGGAAGATTGTTGGAAATTGGGGGTTATGATAGCAGTGATCTAATCTGTTATTAGATTGTCCCATTTTAGAACTGTGAGCTCAATCTCATCATCTCTTTCAATTCTATTTTCATTTCAGGGATCTTCCATGACAGCATCATGCAATGCTGCTGTATTCATGGTTACTTTCTCTGGCTGTCATCATGCCATGCCTCATACATTGTCATGTATATCTCGAGATGCCTTCATCATCAGTCTCATCATGTATATCTGCATCATCATGCTCATCTACATTCGTGCGGTACACTCTGCAGTCATGCATCCATGTCGTCACAGGTTTCATCTTGATCCCTTGGCATCTTTGATTCCACCTGTTTTACAATTGGTTTGTTCTGATTATTTTCTGGATCTTTCTGATTGTTCAATCATACAATCGATCTTGTCCATCAGGAGCATGTGTTGCGTCTCCCATGTGTAGTTTTTCTTCATGCAGGATACAACTCCTACTCACTGCCCCTGCGCCCCTTCTAGTTAGACCTCACCAACTAGGTGGATGTGTTGTCGGTTCGGTTCGGGATACACTCGTTTGCATCGTCACGGTTCTGACACCAAAGGAGGACAGGCTGTCATTCTTGACACGACTGCGGACTGTCACGTTTGGTTGGGTCAAGGGTGTGATCAACAAGAGTCGATTTTTCAGTCGTGATTGATGTCGTTGGGGATTGCGGCAATAATGGTTATATTGACAAAGTTGTTCGCTCGATTCCAGACAGAAGACTGGTTTTGCGGGACTGCAACGTGAAACGCAATCGAGTTCCACTTTCTGAGGGGGAAGAGCGCATGTTGCCCCTCGAAGAATGTCTGTATCAGGTTGGTTTGCACCGTGGGACTCGCAATGTGAAATGCGGTAAGGCTGTAATCACGATCCGCCAAGGAACTATCAATCGCTCCTTCCATCATCTCCCCGTTTCGCGCATCATCACCGAACTCGCCGAATGGCCGTAGTGCATCGAACTGTATGTATGTACGACGGCTTTTCCCAGTCTTGCTCCCCGCGCCAATCCTGCTCTTCGCACACGCTGTTGTTGTGAAAATTGTAACAAAATGTCAATGTGGCTGACATGTGCTTGAGGTGAAATTGGAATGCGACAATCCTCATTGTCCGGGGCGAGCGAGCCGACCAACCTTTGTACAGTAGAGTGGTGCTTATTCATCGATTGTGACACAGCCAAGCAAGTCAATCGAATCTCCATAGTTTCCATAGTAGGGAGAACATTCCCCAGAGTCTCAAAGTCTATGTTTTAAGTTTTATGGACCCGTCATTGGTGCTCCAGCTGGACCAACCGGCAAAAAATATCTCCCCCCGTGACTCGTTGGTTTGCGACCGGAACAGCGCCAGGAGCGAAGCCCGATAGCCGGCACAGAGAGAAAGACTTACTGGTTTGTTCTGTTGTGGCGCAATGTGACACTGACGGCACGTGGATCTCTCTTGCACATCAACGAGCGTTGTATCACGAACAAGCACACAGCGGTGCTGGTGCTGACTTGAAGCGGTTTGGTTAACCGTTGAGGTGAGAATCGGAGCTTGATTCCCACTGATACGCAGAAGGGTTGATAGCCCGCTGCCGCGCAATTTTCCAGATCACAACTTCTGACCACAAAACAGATTGCTCGGTTGCTAATCCTGCTTCTTCCTTTCTTGGTCGCAATCGAGGCCATACCAGCGGGGACGGTATAGTACATTGAACACTCCAAACGCTCTTCCATTTGTGGAATGCTCTGCTCCACTCGACTCCCATTGCACCAGCACGATCCATAAAATTATATTCCCACAACACAAACCAAGGCTCTATCCATGCCAATACCCATCAACTCAACTGATCCCCCAATACTCACAACCAAGAAGCATAAAGTGCAACACAGCAACAACAATAGCAACGCCAATAGCAACACCAACGGCAGCAACATGAACGAAGATCGTTCTGAGTCCACCGAGCGTGTCAACATTGACGCTGCGGAGACAGCAGACGCCAGCCAAAGCACCAACAACAGCGACAACAACAACAACAACAGCGACAACAACAACAACAGCGACAACAATAGCAGCAACAGCACGACTATGGACAGCAACAACAATCGCACCTTCCTGCAAAAGTACGCCAGAACGGTGCAACATCTAAGTCACAAGATCAACCGCAGCCTGCTGGTCCCGCTCGTTCGCATCTCGGCTGCCAACCCCTGGCGCTGCATCTGGCTGACCATCCTCATCAGCCTGTGCACGCCCATCATCGGCTTCGTGTCGGGCTCCTTCTTCATGGAGAACGACAACACGGTCCTGTGGGCGCCGCTCAGCAGCGTGGCCATCCGCCACAGAGATTGGATCGAGGACGACTCCGGCTTTGATGAGGACGAAATCCATCTGCTGTCCTTCATCATCCATCGCAACGACGTCGACATCCTGCATCAGGACGGCATAAGTCACGTCTTTGAGGCGCTCGAAACGTTGCGCGCGTCGCCGGCCTACCACAAGGTCTGCCTCGAGATTCCCAAGCAATACGGCTTCACATCCAAGGGCAAGTTCAACAAGACCAGCCCCGACGAATGCGAGATCATGGGCGTCACGGCGTTCTGGTACGACAGCCAGCTGCACGCCTTTGACGACTTCGTGGATCAGTACGACGCCAGCGAGATCGATCGTCAGGTCGTATTGCGCATCTCAGGCGACACGCTGGTGGATGGTCAGCCGACACCCAGAGAACGAATCTACTCGCCCACGACCAAATTCGAGGACGAACCCGTCCTGCAATCAATGGTGGCCTACAAGATGGAGATCTACGTTCCCATTCTGGCCGATCGCAACGATTACGTCGATTACGAGACCGAAATGACGAAGGCCGTGCTCCATCTCAAGCAGCGGTGGAAGGAGGAAGCCGGCGGCGACGAGCCGTACCGCGTCGAAGTATTGGCGATATCCAGCATGGGCGAGGAGGCCGCCAAGGCCGCCACCGCGGATCTGCCGCTGGCCTTTGCCACCTTCTTCCTCCTGGGAATCTTCTCGGCCTTGGTCTTCGCCAGCGTTTCCAAGGACGCCAACGGCAATCGCTTTGTCCATTCCAGCGCGATCCTCGGAGCTGGCGCCATGGTCACCATCATGCTCAGTCTTTTCTTTGGTTATGGCATCTGTATCCTCAGCAAGGTCCCCTTCACGAGGCTGAATGCGATCCTGCCGTTCATCATCCTTGGTATCGCCCTCGACGATTCCTTCATCATCTGGGGATCGTTCGGCCGCATCCGCGATCAGTCGCTGCCTATCATGGACCGGCTCATGATCGTCATGGACGAGATCGGTATCACCGTCTTCACGACCACCATGACAAGCACGGTCGCATTCGCCATCGGCACCATCAATGACATCCCCGCGATTCGGTGGGTGTGCATCTATGCCGGCGTCACGATCTTTGTCGATTTCATCTTTCAGATCACCTTCTTCATTGCGTTAATCGTTCTCAACGAACGTCGTATTCGTGACAATCGGTACGATGTGCTGTGCTTTCTCAAGGCGCCCATGACTGACAAGGCGATCACGCATCGTGGTACCGACCGGACGGAGGTGTCTCCACAAGATATGGATGAACAGACGCAGGCCAATACAGGAATCACTGACAAGTCGCAGCCTTGCAGCAACGAAGATACGGGCGGCGAAGGCGCAAGCAAAGACCTTATGGATAGTGGCGAAAACGCAAAAGCAACGTCGCAATCAACACCCCACGAACCTACAAACGAACAATGGACGGCCGCCTTTGTGTCGGCTTACATCGACGTCCTCATGCACCCGTTCGTCAAGATCGCCGTCCTCGTCGGATTCACCGCCTTGTTCGTCGTGTCTTCCATGAGCGCCTCGACGGTCGAAACGGACTTTGATTACACGCTCCTCACGCCCGACGGGTCCTTCGTCGATGCGTACCTCACCGCGGAGGAAAAGTACGGACCCACGGCCAGCGGCGGCTTTGCCGCCATCTACTTTCGCGACATGGATGTTTCCGATCCCGACATCCAGCGGCAGATGTACGATTTCGTGGACGATCTCGTCGAGCAGCATCCGTACATCATCGTTCCGCCGCTCTCGTTTTGGTTGACCGACTTTTTGGACTACCGCAACGAGACCGCCACCACCAAGACCTTCAACGAAGATTTGGATGATTTCTTGGAAATCGATCTGTACTCCCGATTGTACTCATCGAGTTTGGTCCGCGATCCCGTCACGGGCAACGTCGATGTGTCGTCCACGATTTTTTTGTACAACGTGCCCATCAATGCACCCGAGTTCCAAAAAGAAGCCTATCAGATGCAGCTCGATATCACGGGCGCACAACCGCTCAATCGCAACCGCAAATCCGAGCGCATGTTCACGTATTCGATGTGGTACACGGTGTGGGCACATTACTTAAGTATCGAAGGCATCGTGCTGTGGACATTGCTGGCGGGGTTGGTGGCCATCACGGCGGTCACATCGCTGGCGTTGCCGCATCCTAGCGGACCTGTGCTGGCGGTATTCATCACGGCCATGGTCGATGTGGGTGTGATTGGTGCCATTCCGTGGGCAGGGTTTGCTCTCAATTCCATGACGGTTCTGTCCGTCGTCATGGCGGTCGGTTTTGGTACGTTGGTGGAAGTGTGGATTGATTCATTGGCTGCTTGTTTGCGCTGTCCCGTCATCATTATCGCTCACATCTTCCTTGCAAATCGCCATTTGCGCATCGCATCGCACCATACTGGTACCGACACCACACCGCCCCCGTTTCTGCACAGTTGTTGACTTCAACGTTCACGTCCTCCATGGGTATCTGTATGCGCCCAACACGAATCCCGTCGGCGACATTTCATCTCGCGAGGAACGCGTGCGACACGCTCTCTCCACCGTCGGTGGATCCGTCTTGATGGGAGGACTTTCCTCCTTCTTGGCATTCTGCGCCTTGGGATTTTCATCGTCAGATCTGTGTTGGAGACTTTTCGTCATGATGATCACATTGATCCTGATGGGCATGGGCCACGGATTGATCTTCCTGCCCGTCCTGCTGACCTACATTGGTCCAACCAATATCACATTCTGATAACGCTGGAGAGAGGGTTGCAAAACGACATTCATTGTTTGGAGTAGAATAGTTGACTAGTCGAAGGACGGCAAGCTAATCGATTCTGCATACCTATTCTGTGTTGTGCTGCGCGATCGATTGCGTTCTAATCTGATATATCCATCATCACTGCCTGCCATACACAAGACATGAAACCAGCTGCACCCATCCTTCGCCATCACGCCTGTCAACCTAAATCTAGGACACTCTGCAGTTGTGACCATATCCACAAGGATTTTTCGTCGCACAAAAGTCGAAAAGTTGCGCCAGAACGCAAATTTCGAGACATTTTTCGATGTTTCGCGCCAGGACGCAAATCGAGAAATAGTGCGGCAATTTAAGACGACTTATTAATCACACAACTCTCTCCTTGTGCAGACCTCCTTCGTTGAATTTTCTGAGCTTTCGTCTCGTGCTATTTTCGCGTGTTGTCCCACGGTCATCCTGTGCGTTCATCGCGACCAGTGCATCTTCCTTCACATTGTCACATGGTGGTATGTCAATACGAAGGAGTATCCTTATTACTCTACTCTACTGTATTGAAGTGCTATCGTGGGGGGTAGTTGTGGACCGGCCGACAGTCAGTCGACCGAGTTCTCGCACCATTGGTGGCAAGCAGAGCTTCGCAACGCATGGAAGAACATGTAGTTCGATTCCAGATATGTGCCCATCTGTTTTCCTGGATTAGCCATTTGGAACGACAGCATCAAGTTCCCACGGTTATCCTTTTCGGGTCCATATTGGGTGAGCGAAGATGATGGCACCTAGCTTGAATCAGCTTCAGTGTGGCAGAGTGCGTGCTGGCACAATGGAGCCGTTCTCTCCCCCCTCGTAGTCCCCGCAGATGTATTACATCTGCTTCGAGTACTCCAATACAGCAGGAAGCAGTGACTCCAGTGCTGAGTAGGTGTCCACCATGTCCAGTCTTGGGTTTCCCAAGACTGAGTTGGCTTCGGTTCGCCATCTGTTGTTTGCCATGATGATATCTCTTGGAACACACATGTTGATCGCGTGGGAGGTGGACCCTCTACGAGCAGAGCGGTCAAGTCTGTATTGGTCTTGGACGTCCACCTCTGTATCAATGATCCCTTGGGCCTGCAAAGCCTCCAGAGCCACATCTACGGCGTCCCACAACTCCAGGAGCCTGGGTGGATTCAATTTCCTTGACAAAAGCTTGCCATTGTGTAGTCCTGCACCTTCGATCTGTTGCACCATTCACTTGATCCATTTGCCAGGTTGCAACCCTGTGCCTGAAGTTGTCTTCACGCATGGAGCGTCAAATTGTGCTCCGTAGTGCCTGTTGCCTTTGGTGCAACCGATGATGACAAGCCATGCCTGCGGAAGCTTCACGTCTTGAAGATGTTTGAGACTCGATGAGGTAGTAAGAAGATCAATTTGTAGTATCTCCTCTCCCCCTCAGCCCAGTGCAGAAGGTCACAATCGTAAGCATAGCCACTTCCGCGGTTCTCTGGCACTGTAAGTGATCATTGTCCATTTTCCATCCGTGCTCCAACAGAGCTTCCAGCCCATGGATCTTGTCAATGGTGTAGGAACAAGCTGGCTTGCGGATCTGACCACCTCTCCTGTGAGTGCCTTCCATGAATCGAGTGAACCAGAACTGATGCAACGGCACACTTGACATCCACATGCAGGACCTCTCATATGCCATGACAGGCTCCCCAAGTCCAGCAACACCTGCTTGATGAATATTGGTGATGACCAGCCTGGTGTGTCAAAAGGTCTCCCACTGAGAATTAGTTGCATAGCGACCTGTATCCAAAGACTTGTTGAGTACTGCCATTGCTCCAGCCATACCACACGAGTCTTGAAGCAGGAATGGCCCCATTGGAGCGCTTATGGATGGGATATTCAACCAATTGGGAAAGGCTTCCCTGTGTAGAGCTTTGTGAAGAAGTGCCGCAACAGTGGATGGTTCTCTGCCCAAAAAGGCATTGAGATTGGCTCATCGAATGTAGACAAGAATCTCTTGGTCTTGTTGTCTGTACTTGAGTGGATCACGGAGCATGATGTTGTGGAAGTGACAGCGATGGCACTGAAACGGCGCCATGAGATGGTCACTGTTTTGGGCAATTCGGAAGTGAGTCTTGTTGACATCCGGAGTGAGATCGATACCGTCATCGTCGTTGGCAGTTTGGATGGGGAATGTCTTGTCTCCAATCTTGCTGTAGCACGAGCTGCACCAAGCTGACCTACAGGGGGCAAAGTGCCCACACAGACTGGAGAAGCTTGTGCAGAACATGCCTGTACCTGATTGGATCAGCTTCCCACACATCTCACTGCAGCAAAACCTTGCTTGGCTCTTCCAATAGCTTGCGTTGCTCGTCAAGTCTGGGGTTCCAAGAGAGATAGGGAAGACAAATGAAGACAAACAGAGGCTCCCGCAGGTGAGCAGGCCATTCACAACACCATTCAACCTTGAAGTAGAAATCGCTCAACCGCAACAGCTTCTTCTGCCACCGGCCAGTCATCAATCTGGGTACACAAACCTCATGCAGATTCCAATGTCATTTGTGCCAAGCTTTACCAATCTGATCGACCATTGCATCCGCAGCTGCAGGAGCAGATTCTCATACAAAGTGGCCTCACTGTTGTCCTGTACTGTACCATCCTTCAGGGGCAAGCCATTCATATTTGATTCCCTCCATGCATGTTCTCATGGTGTCCTTAAGATAATTGCCTCTTCAGCTTGATGGCGGCAAGTGGAGAGGGATGTGTTGAAGCATACTCTGTCCAGCCATACCGCCGGTGCTGTGATCAGCCCGGGACAATCCATCCGTCACATCACATCATGTCATGGCGATGGACATGAGTTTCCGTTGGAGTGTGTGACACGACTTGGTGGGACGATGCGACAAACGTGGCTTGGAGAAATCACTCGGGACTTGTCAAAGCGACACGTGACTTGAAGCATCATGTTTGTCGCGAGGAATCGTCATGATTTTGACATTACAGAACTCAATGTTCAAACAGACGGTTGTGAATGTAAAAGGTTCTGCTTCTTCTGTCTGCTTCATTGTGTCTCACCATGGGCCCGTCTACAACTAGTGTTATTGTTGGTGCATCGAATGCGATCTGCAGGTCATACCTTTGCTATCGTTGTGCCGTCTTCTCTCCTCTCCTTTTCTATTCTGTGTGCTGTGTGCTGCGTGCTGTGTGTCGCAAATCAGCGATTCCAAATGATGTCTTTTCCCCACAATCCAACCAACAACCGAATCGAAATGAATTGGGTTGAATCGAATCGAGTTGGATTGAATCACACCCATCATGAAGTTCACCATGTCTGCCATGATCTGCGCATTGCTTCTGCTCGCTGCCCAAGCATCAGAGGTGGCCGATGGGCAACTGGAAAGCGGAGGCGTTTCACAATGAGAGGCAATGGAAGGTGAAGCAACCAAGTCCATCCTTGTGGGAGATGGCACTGGAGCACATCCATGCAATCTTCGAATTGGGAGGAAGGAGAGAAACAAGAGCACGGGAACGAATGTGATGAGAGAGGAGCGGACGGAAGTGGAGGACAGGGAGGACAACAAGGTTGTGGAAGAATGATTTCAGGACAGCCAGGACAACAAGGAGGGCGACCAGCACTTCCACAATTGGACCCCAGGCAAGGTCCAGGACAAGAAGCAGGACCACAAGGTATCGGGAAAGGTATCGGGCAAGGCTCGGCCCAACAGGGAGAAGACAGCTTCAGTCCAGACTTGATACAGTGAAGATACAGAAAATACAGAGGAGGGTATGGAGGATACGGAAGAGGATGACCAGGTCCAGCACAAGGAGGTAACTGAGGATAGCACACAACACGAAGCACTGACAGGCCAGGTGATACACCACAAAGTAGGCATTCCAAGCCCTTCCCAACCACACCAGCGGCGAGGGAAGGACAGACAAAGCAGATGAAATCACTGGGATACACAATGGTCGCACAGGAACAGATCAAGAGCAACAACAGGCCAACCCTGGCTGGATGGTGACAGGATGCACTGCATAGAACAGCAACCTGTTCATTGTGAACAACTCTCCACAAGTAATATCACAACTATTAGAAATCCACCATGTTACATATATAGCACACACGATACAGCCTGGTTTGATGATGGCTCCTTGTCGACTTCCGAGATGCTGTGCCACATCTTCAACCCTCTTGCATCACCCATCGTGGACGTGGTCAGATCAGCTGAGTGGCTTCACTTCCACACCGTCCTGCATGCAGTCTGCGTTGGCATTGGTTCTCACCACATCCACATTCCACCACTGTTGCCTCCAGCCACCTCCTGTTCTCTATTGTTCCACTCACTTCGACGATGTTTGTCGGAAGCCGGTTCAGGTCAAAGAGTACTTCAACTGGACACCAAATCTCTTGGTCTTCCCACGCCCGCCACAGTCAATACCCACGTCCGCCAGCGCCTTCGAAGCGGAGGACTTGCCGATCGGCATCGTGATGTATGGCACAAGGTGGGTCTCATCAGCTTCTGCTTCCGCTGTGGCTGCATTTCTAGCTTCCTCTTCGATTGCTTCCAGCTTCTTTTCGATCATGGCTTCGAATTCTGGCAGGAATTCTTGAAGGAACTGTTCTAGATCTTCCTCTGCAACGTACTTGGGTGCCACTTGTTCCAACACTTTCATGCAGACAGCCTTCATCACGTCGTAGTGTTCTCTGCCCAATGCATCCGCGACAGCACGATCACCAGCAACTCTATCTCTTTCGCTTTCGGCCGCATCAGCATCGGCCTGGCTCATCATTTGATCCACAAGGCTTTCTGGTCGGCTGGCCACACAGTACACACGATCTTCGCCAAATGGAATGTGGAGAAGCTCGTGAAGGACGCTGTTCTTGTTTTTGCGGATGGTCTCCTTGGAAATCTTCCGATGGGTTGATTTATCCTTTGCCTGGATGCAAATGGTGACAAGCTTGAAGTCCTTCCACACGGTCTTGTCGTTGTCGTAGTCGTCGTCGTCGTCATCGTCGTAGTCATCCTCCTCCTTCTTTCGAGCAACCACGACGGACACGTATCCGTCTGCCAAGTTGCTGTTGCCTTCTGCGACGCTTGCGATTGGAGGGTGGAACGCCTGCGTCCCTTCCTTCAGCGTTGGTTTTTCCATGATGGCGTATCGCAGGTCCCAGAGTCCCTCGAGGTAGTCCTTGTCAATGTTCAGCGTTGCTTCGTCACTTTTCTTGAGAGGGCGATACTTCCGGAGTTCATTGGTGTCGATGAAGGGACCAGGATTGTTGCGCTCGACCACCCGACCTTCCAGACCCTTCCAGTATTTTCGGTTCCGTCGCTGGTTTCGTGGGCGTGGTTGTGTTTGCCCCAATGACAACCTCATGGGTGACTTCTGAAGGTGCATGCCCTTCATGGCAAACTCTGATGGAAAAGCAACAGCGTACCATCCGCGAAGCCCTTCCCACGAGTCTTCTATGTCCTTGTCCACGAATAGAGATTTGAGAGTACCACCATCTCTCACTTCCGATGCATACATCGCAGCGCCATCCTCGAGCATCGATTTCAGATCATTTCGATCTTCTGGTTCAACGGTCGTGGCTGCTGCTATCACACTGGAGAGGAATTGGACTGCGAGTGCTTCATATGCGAATGGTGTTGTCCCCAAGGCTTCATCGGCATGTGCCATGACTTTTCCGCCAGCGATCATCCAGCCACAGAGCCGCTGCATGGCAGGATCCATGAGGAAAGGGTACATCTCAACTTCCCCGTTCTCCTGTTCTGCCCGTCTGGAGAGATCCGTGAATGATTGGATTGTCAGGAGGCCAAACTGGCCAAGGAGATCGCGTTTGTTGACGTATGCCTCATCAAAGTGTTGGAAGCGGATGGCATCTTTCAGAGCCTTCTCTCGGATGACATGGGGAGCGTCACCAGGATACACCGTGATCTTTTTCTGGAAGAGGAGGGCAGCGTAAGCGCTTGCCGCAACCTGTAAGCGAAAGTGTGGCAAATCCCACACGGACGATATGCCGTTGGTCACGCAGAAGTACACAAAAACAGTTGTGATGATCTTGGCTTGATGGCGGGGATCACCATATGAGAAGTTTGTGGTTGCAAGGTGGAACACCAAGGCAGAGGTCATTCTTGAGTTGTGATGGACGATATCGTTGAGGAGGGGATATTCTGGAAGCTGTTGAAAGGGTGGAAATTTGTGCGACTTGCCTGGATACTCTTCACAGAGAACGTTGTAGACATCTTCAGCCTTTCTTTTGGCGATTGGTTGAAGTTGGTTGAAGTTCTCATGCACGGTTCCTTCCATGTCACCATGGAGGCCTGTCCCTGCAATGGAGAACACCACCTGCAGTGATTCCTTCTGCGTCTTCTTCCATTCCTTCTCATCGTCACGGTTTTTGCTTTCGTCTGGGTTGTTGCATCCCATCATGATGAATGCAGCAAGATCCTGACCAAGATCTTGGTAGTTGCGGATGATCTCATTGACGAGGTTGGGTTGGGATCCTGCTTCATCGATGGCGACGACGATTCGCACCTTGTCATCCTTGGTGTTGCGGTCCTTGATCATTTGAGCGATCTCGACAAAAAGAGCTCGGGTGCCCTTGTCTCGACCCACGACCTCGTCAATGGTTGTCTTGAGACTGATTCGTGCTTCGTCTTGTCGCTCATCGCCGCGTTTAGCAGTAGAAATGTCCTGTTCGACATCCAGATGGATGGAAAAGGCAGCATCTCTTGAGAACGCGCTCGCTGCGAGCTCGGCTGTCTTGCCACTCCCGCTGGCAGAGCAGTACAGCAACACCAGGTCACGGAATTCCTCTTCAGTTGTCTTTTCCATGTACAGCTGCGGTGGCGATCTTCCATCTCTGGCTTGATGTCGGAACTGAGGGTTGCCGAGGTAGAAGACCTGGCGAGAAGAATACGAATCATCCTGTCCAGTGGAAACTTTCACTTGATGGAGTTTTTCTGTTGTTTTGTTACGGATGGCGCTGTTCAACTTGTTGATGATGGCATCTTGGAGTGACGCCGGTGGTCCTTCGTTGAGGGGTGGGAGTCCTGTGAATGATTGGCGAGCAAATTCGATGTTATTGACGTTGCAGAGCCAATGATGAAGCGTGGGTGGGGTTCTGCCTTCAGACCGACTTTCCGCTTCTTGACGCACTTTTTGTTGGTACTCTGTGTCATTGAACATCGGGGTGTATATGGATCGCGAGTAGACCACTGGCTCGACAGTAGTGAGACCAAATCCTCGATCTGTCAATTGTTGTTCAAGCTCCGTCGTGGTCCATTTGTCATCCCAGAACCTGGCATCTCTGAATACCGATTCCCATGGAGGAGGTGACACTGTGCCAGATCTGTGGGAGAGAGGCTTGGCGACAGTTGCTGCAAGTACGCCAGGTTTCTGGTCATCCTGTGGATTGGCGGAAGAGGAATCCAGTGGGGGAAGTTCCTGCTGGCTGCTATTGCTCTCGTTGTCGTTGCTCTTCCCCGTTGTTGTGAATGTTCTTGCGGAGTGTGGTATTCCAACTCTTGGGGGTGTCATCTGTTGTATATTGTGGGTGGATGGTTGCAGGCTTCCTGTGACGTTGGAAAGAACTGTGGGATATGCGCTGCATGTCTTGAGGAATCAGTGAGAATGGTCATGAGAGAAAACGCGACAGAGACGATGGAGATGACGAAGCTCAGCAACAAGCAACAGCATACGACGAGCAACAGGTACAGTTGAAAAGAAGGGCAAGAGAAAGACAGATCGTGAGAGATGGATGTCAGTTGGTTGGATTTGGGATGGCACGATCAACTCCCTTCCCACAATGGATGGGTCTCCAGTACAGTACAATACAGCACCATACCAACATTCCATCCTCTCGAATTGAACAACCCTGACACAAGCACAAGCACAACGAGGAGACACCGACCGTGGTGGGCCTTCCTTGTCAGTGTGAATGTCATTGGTAGTGTCAGTGTGGATGTGAATATCTGTTGGTGGGGTATCGATTCGTTCTCTCAGTTCGACGAAGTTGGAATGGTTCGAAGTGCAATACGATGCCAGGCCTGCATCCAACCATATACTTACCTTTGATCTCTCCCAGAGACTTGCGTTTGCTGCTTGTGTTGCTGGGGTCGTGGCCAGCACTGAGGCTTGCATCTTCGCTCGCTTCAAGCGCGGCAGAAAGCGCCGACATCCAATCATATCGTTGCCTTTGTTCTTTGCAGAACCTTGAGATTGCTGCGTTTGTTGATTATGTTGTTGGTTGTCAGAGTTGTGGCCAGCACTGAGGCTCGTTGCTTTGCTTGCTTCAAGTGTGGCAGAAACGTGCCAAGATGCGGACTTCGTGGTTGCCACGCCAAGAAAGGAATCAAGACAGTGGATTGTCCTGTGTTGCTGTTGTCACGATGGTCGTCTTGTTGGAGGAGTTGGTGCTCTGTGGATGCTGGTGATCCTTTCGCTGCTGATTGCGACTGTCGTTGTCACTGGCGACAATGCAGATGAAGATGCAGATGGAGATGATGACGAGGAAGATGGCCTTGCTTCTGAGGAAGGTTGATGTTTATGGTCCTGTTTGATTGATGTCTGCAATTGTGTTTGATTTCGTTATCGTGTTGTTGTTGTTATTGTTGTTTCTTTCACCACCACGAACATCTGGTGTCCTGAAATGCTCTGGGGTTCACATGTTCTCTGTGTAACCTTGGGAGTTGTCAGGTTCTGGTGCGGTCTCTTCGAACCCTGTGTTACTCTCAGTCTTTGTGTTCTGAAATGTTCTGTGGTTCACAGGATTCCATTTCTTCGTTCTTCGAAGTTGTCAGGTTTTGGCGCAACCTCCTCGGACTGTGTTGCTCCAAGTGTGACGCCAATAAGAAAACGGCGACGATTGATCAATCGCCACATTTGAGTGGAGATCCAGGTTCAAACCCATGTCACCTCCACTCACATGAACATGTTGGCACGAGGACGTTGCGCACAGTGATTGAGCAGTTGCAACATGTCACGCGAAGTGCCGTGTGTGTTGTGATGTGTTCTCCTGTGTTGTCCTCTCCTGTGTTGTGTTGTGCTGTGGCATCATCCAACGTCTTTGCTCGAACAGGTCCATTCTCACGTGTTCGTCAACCAATAGAACCAGTACCAAACAGGATAGAGAGCACAGCAGAATAGAACCCAGGATGGTTGGGTTTCGTTCTGGCTCACTGAGTAGTCATCCACTCGAGGCGAGAGTGTTGGGACCAGGTGCAATGCTCACTCGTGTAGAATACAATTATACCACACTATACCATACTGCACTGAGCTACACTACGGTACACCATAACATACTCTGCAATGCAACACATTCCAATGCAGTTCCATATCTACAAGCACATGGACCAATGCAGCAGAGTACTCCAAACACACACGTCGACTCGTATTGCATCAGTCCACACAATCGACTCTGTCCACTCTAATCCACTCTGCTCTATTCTATTCCATAACATTCCATGCCATTCTACGACATTCCATTCTACGACACTCTACAAATCAGAATCCACCGCTGGACCATCAACTGCCAGACCACCAACGATACTGTACCCACCATCCACATAGATCGTCTGACCTGTGATTCCCGTCCCACCCATCGACAAGAATGACACTGTGTCCGCAACCTCATCCGCTGTCACATTGCCCAACGGTGCACGCTCCTGCATCTCCTGTCGCATAGCTCCAAAGTTGGCGATGCCGCCCTTGGCCGCCACCGTGTTCAAGGGACCCGCGCTGACCGCGTTGACGCGCACAGGTGCCATCTCCAGTGCCAGACCGCGCACGATGGATTCCAGGCTAGCCTTGGCCGGTCCCATGACATGATACGATGGGATGGCGCGCACGGCTCCCAAGTAGGTCAAGGCTGTGATGGTGGAGTGGTGTTCCATGTGAGGTTGTGCATGTCGTGCCAGTTCGATGAGGGAGTATGCTGAGATGGCATGGGCCTCTTGATAGTCTTCGAAGGTGGTGTTCAGCAAGGGTCGGTGCAGGTTGTTGGCAAATGCCACGGAATGCACGATGGCATGCAATGGACGATGGTGTTGTGACACGTGTTGAAAGAGTTTTGGGATATCGTGCTGGACATCGCAGATGAGGCCTGTCAATGACGGATGTTGTTGTTGCTGTTGCTGTTGTGTATCATGTTGTTGTTGCTGCTGTTCGATGTGCTTGTGCATCATCCGTTCCACCTTGGCGCCGATCTTTTCATTCTGATACGTGAGGATGACATCGTAGTTGTTGTTGAGAAAGGAGCGGACGCAGCTCCATGCGATGGATCTGGCATTCGCAACACCCAAGACCAATGCGAGCGGTCGTCGAGCTTGTTGGATGCTCATTATTGTGGTGTGCTCTGCTGAGACGGTTGCGGATGCAGAGCGACTCTCTCATCTGGAATGCTTCGTGATGTGGTCTGCATTGGAGATAATCACGCTTGCAACCATGCCCATCACAACTCCGATCCCAGTCACAACCATGAAGATCACAGATGTGTTGATGATGTTGGCGGTGCTGATGGTTTGGTTGGAGTTGAAAGATCTCATTTCTGAGATTGTTCGATTTCGTCGAAGTTGGTGTGACTCGTGAATGGACCCACCTGAGTAAATACGAGTCCGGTGATGAACCTGGCGTCATCATTGACTGACTACGTCATCAACTATTGAAGGTCCATAAGTAAGATGACGTCGTATGATTTGGTGTTCGCATGTTGAGAAAGAACAATCAGTGACAGTTGAGAACGAAATGGTTCTTGTATTGGAAAGAACCGACGTGTGCGTGTCCACGGTTGGAGAAACAACGAAGCACATCAATTCCGATCAACGAGGGAGACAACGCGAAAGACCAGATGGCACTGTTGCACATTCTTGGAGACTCCGCGATCCGCGTGGAACAGCTGAAGACAACCGACACCCAGACAACAAATCAGATTGGATGAGAAACATCATTGAGAAGAGCGTCGCCGCATTCGTCGTTGCGGGCAGAGGAGCATTGGCACGAGAAGGAGCGTTTCGGCATTCTCGGGAGTCTGAGGTGTTGGCCCAGTTGGTGGATTGGGACATGGCCTCGCCATTTCCTGCGTGGTTGTTGGTACCTTGTGGACGTGGCTGATCGAGCAATCGTTGAAGCTGCGCAAAGAGGGTGTTCTTCGTTACTCTCTCGCTTTCTGCTGATCTGCTCAGTTACGGTGAGGAGAGAAGGGAGACGGAGATGCAGAGAGATAGCTTCTGCTGACTCTCTGTTGTGACAACAGTGAATCACTATCACTGCTCCGCACTCTGCGATCCTCAAAGCAGCCACTGTCGCTGTGATTCCCACTATATTCTGCACATCTCTCAGATCGAACCATTGATACAGTCACGCACAAGTGACAGGCCATCAGTGAGAACTCTCTCTCTCGACAGAAGAACGGCACAACGTCGGCACCACTGTAAAGACAGCGATAGATCTTGCCTCATGCAACCATGTCTGGCGTTGCTCACAATTCAATGAACCCCACAACGATGACAAGCGCCACCGCCAACGTGAACAAGAACTCACAGAAAGCAACCACAACAAACGAAAAAGGAACGCAAAGACGAACAAGAATGAGAACATCAGGAGCATACTGGATCGCCCTCGCGGTTGCTGTTTGGGCGGTGGGTTTGGCCTCGGCTTCCCTCATGCTGCGTCCGGATTCGGGATTGGCAACGATGCAAGCCGATCGTCCCAGCGGCAGCATCCTCAATGGCAGTGCCTCCCTCAGCAGCTGGTGGCTGCAGATTCGCACCATCATGGGACATGAGGCTGAACAGAATGTATCACAGGAAGGCACTTCGAACTGGATCGATGACACCATATCGCTGCAACCCAGCATGTTCCTCGTTGAAAACCTCCGCGAATCGGATGTCCTGAAGCACATGGAACCCATCTTGCCGACGTCGTTCGCTGGCAAGGTCGTCCTGGCCACCGAGCTCACGATGCTCATGCTGTTCCCGATGCAGCGGGCGTCCATCGTCTCTGGCAAGTTGGCGCTACAGGTCAGCCGCGGCCTTGGCTGGTCCGCTAACCTGGGTCGCTCCGGCAACCTCGTCCTCCAATCCAAGCTCGTGCGCGCCGTGACGCGCCCCGTGGTCTCCCTCGCCAAGACGGTGCGCTCGATCTACAAGAACAGATCCAAGCTCTCCGTCGTCAGCGAGATCACCTACTACGCCGATCTGCCACCGCAGAACGCTTCCACGGAGATGTCGCAAGATGAGCAGCAGCAAGAAGAGGAACAGCCCGTCGGTTCGCGGAGAGAGGACTACAACCTCTTCAGCGCTTTCAGCAAATCAATGATCATCTGAACATCTCCGAGCAGTTCACAAGAGCTTCCATCGCGCGGCGTCAACCAAGGCGCACCATTTTGACACACACCAGTGCAGTTCGCACATCTCAGCCCGATACCTCCATACAGCACAGCACAACACAATACAACACAGCAACACACTGCACATACATACCATTTTTACATATTCATACATACCATACCATACACGATATCACACATCATATCACACTACAACACACCAATACAGAAGTACTTGCTCTACACATACCAACGCAAGTACAACACCATACATAACAAATCACAGTTGAAACCAAACACATTCCCCTCTTCTTTACTAATCCCCTGGTTATGCCACTCGTTAGGAAGACCGTTGCAGAGCCCAGTTCCGCTCCCTGCAACACAAGCACAGGTCACAGCACACTTGCAACTCCCATAAATCTACACACACAGCACAACAAAGCAAAGCACAAACAATATCTTTCCATGGTGACACAGCAACAACCCGCTGGTCTGGTAACACGTGGCATTGCAACATGAAACCAAACTATCTCGGCTGCTCTGACTCCGGTTTGGAATAGTGCCTTCATTCCTTTCCCGGCGAAGACGATGGTAGATCCATACGACCATGTCTTTGCTTATCGTGAACTTATATCACACATGGATCGTATCTGCTTCGCCAATGCGACAGGAGCGTGGTGCTCTTCCTGGTTGCCCCACCACTTCAATCGAACCGCGTACTTCTTCTTCTCACGTCGATTGCGCTGATTGCCCAGCGCTTGCATCACTTTGTTCTTTGAGCCCCTGTCACCGATTGACAGCGCAATGCAAGGCTTCAGGTTGGGTCCGATGCTACGCGTTTCCGCTTCCGCTTTCGCATCGGCCCTCTTTGCAGCTGAAGATGCCCCTGTCTCGATTGTCTTCGTCTCGCTCTTGACCCAAGCTTGGTGGCGCTTCTTCGCCTCTCTCTGTTCCTCCACTGTTGCATTCTTTTCTGTGGGCTGGATCACAAGGGCCTTCCAATTGAGGATCTTCTTGATTTCCTTCTTCATCACCTTCAGGGACGCTTCAGCGGCAATCTGATTGACTTTCGGCTCACTTGGTCTCTCTTTCATTTCGCTCAGAAGACGGTTTCCGTCCTTGTTGTTGTTCATCGTCGCTTCTGGAAACGCATCTGCTGGGCTTGTCACGCAGTAAATGCGATGCTCACCGAATGGGATATATCGAGAAGCTCATGGAGCACTCTCTCCTTGTTCTTGCGAATCTCCTCCCACTCCAGTCCCCCGCGTCCGGACTTGTCCTTGGCTTGGATACAGATGGTGACGAAGTTGTAATTCATGAACTTGTATCGCTTCTTCTTTCCAACAACCCTGTTGGCGGCGGCGACGACAGAATCGTATCCGTCCGCGAGATTGCTGCTGCCTTCTGCGAGGCTCGCAATTGGTGGGTAGAAAGTCTCCTTGGTTTGTTGCATTGTCCCTTGCAAAAGCCCCATTTGAAGTCTCAACTTCCAAAGACCTTCAACGTCTCCCTGGTCGATGTCGAGTGTTGCTTCATCTCCGCCCTTCGAAGGGTTCAACGGTGTGTGCTTGATCTTTTCCAAGCCATTCCAGTTGTAGGTGCCGTTGGTGGACTGGCGACCTGTCAGGTTCGCCCAGTATTGGTCACACCGCAGATTCACGATTTTGTGTCAGTAGCATTGAGCTGCTGTCCTTGTTGCTGTCCTTGATTCAACCACATCTCGGACTTCTGGAGGTGCATGCCGCTCAACGCAAAGTCAGATGGTACCAAAATGGGGAACCAGCCCTTCAAATCGTTCCATGATCCATTGACATCATCGTCCGTGAGATCCTTGAGGCGATTCTTGCATCTTCCCATTCTCGGTGCAGACATGCCCACGTAGTCGCTGAGTATAGACTGTAGATTCTTGCGTTGATGGTCAGCAACTGCCATGGCTGCTGCGATGGAGCTAGTCACAGTCTGCATCGCGAGTGCTTCGAATGCGAATGATGGCGTTGTCTCCCATCCTCCGTCGCCATGCACCAACCTCTTGCCACCAGCCACCAGCTAGTCACACAACAATCGCGCGGCGTCGTCCATCACGAAAGGATCCTCCAGGATCGTTGCATTACCTGGCTTGGAGCTGACCATTTCATGGATGGGGTGGCCTGAGAGGAGTCCATATTTACCGACGAGAGTTCGGAGTGATACGGCTCCACCGTGGAAGTGCTTGAAGTGAATGGAATTGTCAAGAAGGTGGTCGTAGATTTCGCTGGGGCTTGAATTGAGCTTCATCTTCGTAGTGCCTTGGAACTCCACAACGGCAAGAGCTTGAGTTGCTGCTCCCATCCGTTTTTCCACATGCAGCCACAACCCTCCCAAGCTGTTGCTCAGGATGAACGTCTCGATAACCTGGGAGATGATGCGGACTTCGTGGTAGGGGTTCATGTATGTGAGCTGCGAATCGACCAGCTCCTTGATGAGGATGGAGGTCATTCTTTGGTTGCTGTTGACGATGGTTTCGAGCAATGAGCATTCTCCAAGGTCATCGTGTGCTGGGAGCGTCTTCCGTTCGATAGCTAGGTATTCAGACAGGAGAGCTTCGCGGACTCCTCTGGTGTCTGAAGTGCCAGTTGGTTGTCGATGAAGGTAGCTTTCTGGTGCACCCCCGACAATGTCGCCATAAGTTCCAGTTCCTCCAATCGAAAACACCACTTTGAGATGTGGTCCGTGATTGTTGGCGTGCTTGCGTTGCTTGGCACTGTTGGCTTGGCTGGCTAGACGGATCCTGATCTTCACATGTGTTCATGATGAAACGGGCCACTTGTTTGCCGAGGGAATCGTAGCTGCGGATGGTCTCCATGGCTGGGGTGGGACAGCTGAGAGCTCCATCGATTGCGACGACTATTCGAATGGTTTCGTTGATCTTACTCTTCTCATTAAAATTCTTGATCATCTTCACGATGGTTGGCAAAACGGGGTCGGCAGTGGCTGTGAGCCCGAAGATAGCGCATGTAAGCGGGTTCAGTGCTTTCTGATGTTGCGACGGTGGTTCGATGCCGCGAGGATCTGTCGGTGGAGCTTTGGCATTGGCATCGCTGATATCTTCATAAACGAAGAGCTGGATGGATATGACAGCATCTCTGTGTGGCACTCACGCAAGAAGCGCCTTTCCTTGCTGCATTGCATCTGCATCGACATCTACTTCTACATCCGCAGACATGGTTTGGCCTGATGACTTGGTTGCGGGTGGCGAAAGCGTTGAAGTCATCATGAATGGTGTGAGTGTCATATGTGAGGCTTTGCTTCGGCGACTGGCGTTCTGTGGTGCGATGTGGCAGATCATCTCCATGTTGCTGTTGTCGTCGTTGGTGGTGACAGCGTGGATCATCTCCCACGTTGCATGTTGTTGTATCAGGAGGTAGAATGGTGTTGTTTGTGTTGTTCTTGTTCTTGTTGAGGGCCTCTTCCGAGATTCTTGGTGACATGTTGTGATGCGATGACGTTCCACAGTGTCAACACACAGGACTCACGTGATCCACGTTTCAATCAACACACCGAATCTGTGGAACATCCAAACGCGAATCTTCGCCGCATCTTCCTCACATCTCGACAGAGTATCTTTGTCACAGAGTTCTTGTTCTCGATTTCGTTCTCGTGTTCTCCCACCTCCTCTGGTTCGATTTCACCCAGCCCCACAACAACACTCTGTGTTGCTGGCTCTTTCTCTGTCTGCGCGTGCGCCATACCAACTCGTATCTTGCATCATCGGTACTCCGCCCTGTCCGTAGCTCGTGCCACACCACACCATCCCATCCGTTTCACCAACATACATCCGACCATACGAATACTCTGCATCACATGAGTACCAATACGAGTCACATTGCGATGAAGTACACATCCACACGCGATCCATCCATCGTGTGCACCTTCGAAGAAGCTCTGCTCGGAGGATACGCGCCCGACGGTGGCCTGTTCGTGCCACAAGAGCTGCCAAACGTCGATGCGGACGTGCTCTGCAGTTGGTCGTCGCTGTCGTTCATCGAGCTGGCGTACGAAGTCCTGCGGCTCTATGTGTCATCCAACGAGGTGCCAGATGTTGATCTGCGCGAGATCTGCCAAACCTCTTTTCAAGGCTTCCCGACGCCAGCGATCCCCATCGATAAGACGGCCGTGCCAGGGCTGCACATCGCAGAGCTCTTCCATGGGCCGACCTTCTGTTTCAAGGATGTTGGGATGCGGGCCGTCGTGAACCTGTTGGAGTACTTTGCTGACAAGCGTGGCATGCGAATCACTCTGTTGGTCTCCACAACGGGAGATACGGGGCCGGCTGCAGTGCAGGCTGTCAAGGACATCGCCGATCGACGGCAATCCCAGTCCCAGCAATCTCCGCTGTCCATTCTGGTGCATTATCCGCAAGGTCAGATCTCTGCCATGCAGCGCAAACAACTCACGACGTTGCAGTCGCAGAACATCCGTGTTGTAGCATACGAAGGCGGCGGCGATGACATGGATGCACCAATCAAGCGCATCCAAGCCAAGAACAAGGATTCCACTCCAGTCCGTAGTAGCAGCAGTGGTGGCAATGGTGGTAGCGTGGATGGGTCCCATCCAAAGCGCATCATCTGCGGAGTGAATAGCTACAACATTGGGCGACCGTTGATGCAAATGACGCTTTGGGTACGTTGGGTGATGCATCAATGTGTGTATGTGTGTGCATGTGTGTACACATGAGCACGTGGACGCGTATGGAGCACTTCGACGGGACATACGAGCTATTCCATCATACGCTTCGCTGGCATGCCTTGATCGTAGTCGTTGAAAGTGCGATGCACTCGGACGTGAATGTGGCCACGCCTGTGTATTGATCTGCTTTTTTCTGTTCACTCCACTGATCCCATCATCATCTCTCCAACATGCTCTTCAACTGTCCCACCAAAATGACCGAGTATCATTCCAAATGGTATGGTAGATTTGGACGTATCTGCGTGTCGTGGAGGACGTTGGTATCACACCAGGAGATGCAGGTGAGTGGGTGACTGATTGAGAGCCCTCAGCGCATCCATCCATGGACGAGAATCCACTCTTGTGGATGATGTTGCGTGTTCGCGGAAAGGCATGGCACGGCAATCCAGTTGTCGTGTGTTTCAGCGCAGGAGGTACGGAGTGGTATGTGCTTGTTCTCTCACCACTGCCATGCCCTAACATTGCTCTCCATCGCATTTCTCATCTTCGGATTATCCGTACGTTTGTGCGACTCTATCAATGCTATTCGCTTTCCACATGCCTACCCACTCTTTGATGTGCCTCATGATATGACGCCACGCTTCACACCTTGCTCTTCAGGATGTCCTGTCGACATGATTGTTCCAACGGGTGCCATGGGCAACATCGCTGGCGGGTACATGGCGAAGTGCATGGGCGTGCCCATCGGTACTCTGACAGCTTCCGTCAACATCAATGACACAACGCACGTGGCCATCCAAGATGGTGTATTTGCCAGAACGCCCACCATGCACAAGACTATCTCGGAAGCAATCAACATCCAGTTGGTGAGTTCATGTCGCATCGAAAGGAAGTGGCTGGTCTGTCATCAAGCAAGCAAGTATGCAGGCATGCAGTCAACCGACGGATCGATCAACGATCATGCGATTGGAAATTCAATCGGAAATGCACTGAATCCTCAACACCCTTGTTGCTCCACACATCTTGTGTTTCTCCTTGTTTCTCTTTCACACACACATTCTCTATTTCTTTACCCCCATTCCTACAAATGCACAGCCATACAACTTTGAGCGCCTCCTGTTTTATTTGACGCAAGGGAATCATGCATTGGTACAGCGCTGGTACACCGAACTATCCAACTCAAACCGCATCCAACTCGACAAAGAATGGCATGCCAAGCTCTCCACCGACTTTCGCAGCGCAAGAGTGACCGACGAGGATCTATGCGCCACATTGCGCAAGGTACACGCGCTGTCTGGATACGTTGCGGATCCTCACACGGGGGTTGCCCTGTGCGCTGCAGAACGGTTGGGATACATTCCACTTCACAACGGCAATGATGGTGATCACCAAAACAGTCGCCGTTCTGCAAGTGACGGATCCACGCAGGATCGACCGACTGCGCTCATGGCAACCGCATCGCCGTGCAAGTTCGAGGAGGCAGTGACAGTGGCGTTGGGTGCGAAGGTGTGGGAGGAGTACAGACAGTCCCAGTTTCCACAACGAGCGTGCGAGATCTTGGATAGCACCGAAGTCGCTCCCATTGTCTACCCATTCACGGCAGGCAAGACGTTGGAGGAAGTCCAGATGGATTGGCAACGACAAGCGGAAGATATCATCGACACGCTGTGATGGCCACTGATCAGACTGGTGGATGCAAAGATGTAACAGCAGCATCTGTCATTCTTCACGCTGTTCTGATCAAGTTTGTTCTGTGACGTACCAATCACGGAACTTGCCAACACTGCGTGTTGTCCTCCTTCATCTTCAATCGTGATCTGTGGAGGCTATACAAATTAATCTAGATATATCGAAAGATATGCAGACCTGATTTGCGGGTCACGGTGTGGCTTCTCCCGTATTACTACCATACATGGTATTATTATGTGAATCTTCATATTCGCATGATACATCATGCTCACCGCTTCTGCTGGGACTTGATCTTGCGGTAGGCCTCAGTGATGTACTTGGAGCGCTCGACGCTACGTTGCTTCTGTGCCTCGGTTGCGTTGGGTTGCGTATCGGGATGATGCTTCAGCATTTCTCTGCGAAAAGCGGCGCTGACATCGGTCTTCGATGAGCCTCGTGGCACGTTCAGCACGGAGTAGGGATCGTTGGGGTCAAAGTCCCACTGGTATTCCGGCTTTGCCTTTGCCTTCTGCTGCCGACCTCGTCGCGTGCTTTGACCGCTGTACGATGATTTTTGCTGGTTTTGCTGTTGTTGCTGTTGTTGTTGCCAAAAGTCCTGTTGCTGCTGCTGCGCCTGCTTGCTCCATTGCTGACGTGCCCACTCCTCCCAATCCTTGTACCAATCATAGTCACCTTCTTCGTGCCTGGCCTCTCCGGATAGACTGGAGAGGATGTCACGTTTGTTGCGATCGTAAAACTGCTGCGCCCGGCCCATCGTATCCGAAAAGTCATTCATCAGACTCTCTGTCGAGCTGCCTTGCGCCTCGGCCTCTCTCTGCCGCTCCCATTCCGCGCTCTCGCTCCGCCGTTCCATCCACGGCTGGATGACCTTGCGGAAGCCCGTGAAAACGCCGCCGAGCACCCCCACGATCGGGATCATGGCCGCGAAACGAACGAAGAGCATTGCGAAAAATGGTCCGAGCGGGCGCAGGATGGTGGATAGGATGCGGGCATTGCGAGCCAGCGTCAACGGCGATGCTCTCATCATGGAGCCGAGGGCACCCTGCCCGGTTCGGGACATCTCGGGAGAGATGCGGAACGACGCTGCCGCGTCATCCGTCATGACCTGATGGGATGGACCCGACACGGGCGATCCTTGATCGCAGCCGCTGACGAAGGCCCTGTACTCGAGGCCGACGATGCTGTAGTCCAGTACGTACGTGGGCATGTAAACGCGCCGGCTCTTGACCACCTCCGTCTGCACCTGGATGGAGATGTTGCTGCCATCGCTGCCATTCTCAGCAGCCCAATCCGCCTCTGCCAGCAGCTGCAACTCCGCCTTGAGGTTGCGAAAGGCACCCGCTCGAGTGGCGTTCCACGCATCCGGCGTCACAGCGATGGAATCTCCCGTGGACTGGAGCTGCATCTCGCGCAACATCCACGAACCGAAGGGCTGCGTCTCGTCGCCCAAAAAGACGAGCGTGGTGTTGTGGACAGGATGTATCAGCGATCGGCGGTAGGAGTAGCCAGCGTACGAAGACAAGCCTGCCAGATGTATGACGGAGTCGTTGGTGCTGCGGTACGCATCCGCGAACATTTGCGGTTTCCATGCTGTGGCCTGCTTGCGATTGTTGGCATCCACCCGGACGAATCGAATGTTGATGTCGAAGCTCCAGACGGGCGCGTACGCCGCACCGATCCTCACCGACTGGTAGTTCATGAGGTATCCCAACCCTTGGTCGTTCTCAGCCCATGATTGGAACTTGGCCAGCGCCTCCTCAGGCGAAATCGTGAAAGGCAGGCCATCCAACTGGAACTTCTTGGTTCTGCCGCCAGTGCGACTGCTGAAGCAACGAACATCTGCTGATTGCTTCTGCTGCAGCTTCTGATTTCGCCGACAATGGATTGCGCGGTCGTCGAAGGAGGTCCGGATCAACGAACTCCCAAGCCCCAAGATGGGTGCACGTTTGCGATATGATGCAGACATTTCGTATGTCCGAGCAGAACGCAAGGCGTTCCATGAACGTCCCATTTGTCGTGATTGTTGTGTTCCCGATAGCGCGAAGCTGCGCGAGCTGAAGCGGCCAACCTGACTTCTGACTTCGCTGCTTCCATTGCTCGCACGGACGCCGATGATGACATGGCTCAGCTTGCATCGAGCACGAATGCACCACTGAGGTGAAAGGCCTCGGCTGATGCTGACAAGGGTGCTGGCCATTGTGCCAATGGCAGCGCGTCAAGAATCAGCGCCGTTGCTTGATGCTACACCTGCTCAATCCAGCGAATGTATTATATAGCACTTGTATGCTTCAATTGCTTGTTTTGGCACTCGCAAAGGTTCAATCTAGCTTGTGCGACGAGCATGCACTCGCACGTATTATGTGATGAAACGAAGTGTGCCATTTGCGGCTCTCTGCGATGTGTGTGTGGTTGTGTTTCTGTGGGTTTGGCCGAATCTGAAACAACAACAACGACAAAGCAGATCGTTACGCGGCACTGTTGTGGTGCCAATGATGTTTGGGGCTGTTTCTGTCTGTTGGTTGGCGAGCTCCCACCAAGAAAACTACAGATACTATGCTCACTCTTGACTAGAGAGGAGCGTATTATAATACAACAGTACGCACTCTGCGCTACTCTATCCATTATATTTGTCCAATTCCTTGAGAAGATTGAAGAAGAGAGATTCGTATTGATCCGTTGATAGTTGCGGCCGGAATGTGACGACCCCGGCTTTGGGCTCCCACGAGACGATCAGCCCATCTTCATTTTGGAATGCTTCATCTGACACGACCCAGCTGAGAGGTGGTTGGTATCGCTGACCGAAGCTCCTTGATCGCCATCGCCGTCTGGCCTGTTCGGGGCTCACGATGCGCACGATGATGGGGCAGGTCTGAGAGGCTCGGATTGGAACTGTCAGAACGAGGTCGGTGCGGTTCAGTTTCAGGCTGATTGCGCGCACAATCCGTCGATCCTCCAACGTACGTCCCCGAATGCAACCGTAGGGAGGGACGGGGAGGAAGTTGTAAGGCTGCGGTATGTACGACAAGAAGGACTCTGGGCAGTGATCTGACAGCAGTTTCCATGTCCACAAGTACTTCGTCAAGCTGAGACGCAGGCGGGCGGCCGATTCTCGGTAGCGATAATTGTCTTCGGTGATTGGCATGGAGACGACGATGTTCGGTCTGTGGATGATCCGGTAGCCAATACCTCCCATCTCATGTTCGAGGTTCATGGAGACAGGGAAAGTGCCTGACCATACCGGCGCTTCGATGCATTTGGTTTGAACGCGGATCAATATCTTGCTTTGGTATGCGAGGTACGCACACGCCCTTCGAATCTGTCTCGAGGTCTCGTCATCGTCCTTGTTCTTGTCGTCGTCGGCGGCGTTATTATCATTGGTGAGATACGGTTTCGCCTTTAAGTTGTATTGCTCGAGTGGGAAAATATGCGATCGATCATCATGGTCTTCGCCTGGCTCTTGCTGCGCAGATCTGCGTTCGGCTGACATGCCATCAGCGGCATCGTCACGCTCCAGTGGTTCAGAATCAGCACGGTTCCCGCCAACTTCATTATTGTCATCGCTCTCCTCGCATGCGCATATATCCAGCATGGATGCAACGGCCTGTTGGAATGGCCGTAGATCTTTCGAGACTCCTGGCAGGCTCTGCATGTGTTGCCGCAGTCTTTCTGCGTTGGCGGGATCATCATCCAGCAGCGAATCGAACTTGTGGATGTTTCTTCTCCAGCTCAATTTGGGTTCCCCAAACAGCCGTTTTTCGCGGATGACGAGGGCGTCGAAGACAACGCTCTTGACATGGAAGCCAGCGCATCCCTTCATGCATGGTTCCAAGGCCTGATAGAACAGTGGCACAGAATCCAATGGCAAATGTTCCGCAACGAGGTTGCAGAACAGATCTCTCGGCAAGCTTCGGAAGAGGGAGCATCCGCAATGTGCTGTTTGTGTTTTGGAAGATGATTCGTCCCGACGCCCCCTTTCGGCCTTGGGCGGTCCTGTTAAAACGCCCACGCTGATGGAAGCTGCCGTCGTCATTGTACTCGTATGCATGTATTGTACGAGTATGACGGAGTGTGACGAGGTGTCATGAGGTGCTTTTCGGGGGACTGAGAACATGGGCAGCCGTGATGGCTGTGGGCATCACAGAATTGCAGAATGTGAAGAGATTCCTGGATCTTTTGTAAATTCAGTATTCGAAACCTGCGCGCGTTTTGTGTGAATAACAAGTACGTATTGCGTGGATCCCGAATCGAAAGAAAGTGAATATCACGAAATAGATAAGAGCTAATTACATCTCACCACCAGGATCTGAACCAGAGATGATACCCTGACAACACCAAGCAAGATCCACCTCGGCGTGTTCTCATTCACTTGTTACGACGCCTATTGATGCCTGCACAGTCTCCAGATTCTTCCAACTTGACTCCATTCAAGCCAAGCCAACTCAGCTCAGCTCAGCTCTACTCTGCCCCACTCTAATCAACCTCTCTCCGCCCACCTGCGGTAATGCCGATGCGAATGCAGAAGCACTTCGAAGAGGTAATCTGGATCGCTTCGCAGAAAAGCTTCTTTTTTCAGGATCAGGTTACAGCAGACGGCCAAGAATTCGTCGTTACTGGCGCGCGCACGGACTGCCTTGATGTGATGGTGTCGAGTCTTGTTCATGCCGAGCATCGGTTTGATCAACTTGTAGAATAGCTTGTGATTTGAAACGCCCGCGATGTACAGATTTTGCAGAGCTGTATTGCCGTACCCGCGGCGCTTCCCCTCCATGGCATCCCTGAGGCGCATGATGGTGCCATTCTTCTTGCCCAAGAAGTGCAGTGCGCTGTCGAGAAGCTTGATATCTCGCAGACTGCTGCCTTCAATGAGCTTCACTATCCAACTGGCCGGGTTCTCGTGATCTTCATGAAGCTCGCTGGCGATGAATTGTTGCATGCATTTGTTTTGGCATATCGAGTCGATCAGTGCATCCGTGGGCCGCAGCCTGAAGATAGACAACGTGGATATCCGCGCCGTTTTGACCATTTGAGACAGGGTGGTGTCGGAGAGCCTGAACTGGCTTCCCAGATCCAATTGGCAGACCTTGGACGTGGGTTCCGCCAGCAGCTGTTGAAGATGTCTGCCGGTGGCCTCGTTGGTGCAGTTATTCAAAGAGGCGGATCGCGTGCAGCTCAGCAACCGTGCCAATGACTTCGAGTCCACCCCGTCAACGTCGTTAAGCCTAATCCAATCGAACAGCAGATTAGTTTGCGGTCGATTGACGAACACCGGAATCAACCTGAGATCCTCGAACGTAAGCGCTTTGAAGTCTGTGTATCCTTCGATCAGGCTCGACAGCGCTTCCAGCGCTTGGCATAGATCCCGAGGCAGCTTCCCATCTGCGTGTTCTGTATGGCTATGTCTTGGCAGTCTGAATTGGAGTTTGACGGCCATCGTCGTCATCAACGAGCTCCACTCATCGTGCCGAAATCCACGATCGGACATTCGCACGTACTCTCCGAAGTAGACTGTCTTCCATTTGCACATGAACGTCTGCAAGTCCCACCAGGTGTATCCGCAGCGCATCAACCATGTCCACTCGTCGGTTGCAACTTCCATCCATCGAACTCCGTGACGGGGTTCGCTCGCAGGAGGTGATGGGTGAAACGGAGGCTCCAGGCCATCCTCGCATTTCAACACCTTGTACAGATGCTGCAACCGTGCCTGTGCGATTTCATCAGCCTGATCCCCTCGCTCGGTTTTCATCTGCGTATGCTGATTGTGATCCGGGTGGGGAAGAGTATGGTTGGGTATGGATTGGTGTTGGCGTTGGTACCTGTTGGACTTGCACCCATTGCGATTCCGAGTTCTTGTGTGGGCAGAGGCAGTGGAACTGAGGTTGCGGAGAGCGCCGCAGAATTTTTTCGTTTGATGTGCTTTACGAGCCAAAATGATCGAATCCCTTTTTGCCTTCCGTAACGCTTCAAGGAGTCTAGAGATAGACAGAAGTAGACGGACTGTGAATCAACAACCCACGTGTGCGCCACTGTTGCTGGACCTCATGCTGCTGCTCTACGACTACAATCCCGCACTACCATGCAACTCATATCATGAGGATATGAGAAAGACATAGAGTACACACTCCACCTACGATACGCTAACTTTACTTCGGATCTCCGGAGCTAAAGTTGATCACCTTGTTCGTGCCTCGGGGCATGTCGTCCCTCAGCTCCTTCGACCAGTCCTCGCCGATGGCCTGCATGAAGCTCGTCAAGAAGTAGTCGGCACCCAGTCTCTGCTGGTCGCACTGGAAAAGATTCACCAGGATGTTGTCACGTCCATCCCAAACAGCCACCACTGTGGCCTTTTCACAACGGGCCACCACCACAACACCATCACCGACATCATCGTAAACTCTCATGGATTCCACGTTGAAGTCCGTGTCGTCCCCTTCGAGCACGGTTGAGAGGACGGAGGCGATGTTGGGACTGTTGTCGTGGTGGCTGCTGTCGCTTCGGCCGAGCTGGAACACCGACTGGCGGCCAAGGGCGACCTGGTCCTTCAATTGCTGCTTGCCGGCGCTCAGATCGTAGTCGCTTTGTGAGAACATCGTGGGGTTGAATTCATGATCTTCAAGGTATGTCAATGTTCCACCTTGCAGCACGCTTGGCTTGACCATGAAGGTGTCACCGTACTTGGCGGCGATGGTGTCCTCCACACGTCGGATGCGAGGGAAGGTGTCGTTCATGTCCACGGTGAGGATGGAAAACTCGAATGCAGGAGCATCCATCTTGGCGCGCTTGGGTTGGACGATGATTTCGGTCCTGGTCAGAGGGTCGATGTCAAGCTTCAAGCGGATCTGTTTGAGAGTGTTGCGACGCCATTCATCCGTCGTGGAGTCTGGAAGGATGGAGACGTAGAGAGGAACGACGGTGTTCTGGAAGATGTTGCGTCGGAATGTCCAGAAGCTCGTGAAGATGCGTGCCATGGCGTACGGTGCCTCCGCATCCAGGACGACAGCTCCGATGGGTTGGTTGTGCTCGCGGATGGCGGATTTGATCTCATCTTCGATCGATTGGCGGCATTCATGCAAGTCAGCAAGGTTGCTGTTGTTGGCGTCGCCGTCTCCGAAGATGAGGGATTCCATCTCAGGACAGACATGGACCGGGACGATCGTCAACGATCCACTGCTGTTGTCGCTGTTGCTCTTCTCCAATGCGGAGACAGAAAGACACCTGCTGGATTGGATGCCACAGAATACAATCACCATGGAGCTACGCGCAACATCCATCGCATCCGTGATGGCACCCAGCGATGTCGCAAGGAAGTCATCGTCAGTCATCAGGCTTTCAATGGTGGCTGCAGCTGTTGGAGTAGTGTCGGTGGCAGTGACAGATGGAGCAGCCGCAGTTGCATCCTCCTCGGACTTGTCACACTTGCGAGTGTGAGTAGTGAGATCTGGGCCAATGAGCTTCGTGTCTTCTTCCCAGGAGTTGTTGCCATACATTCCAGACACGATGACGCGGTACGATGAGACGGAGCCCTTTGCGACACCGTTGCCGGCTCCGAGAGCCTTCACCAACGCCGTTCGTGTGGCGTCCATCTTCTCAAAGCGCCCCCACAGATGGATGTCCAATCCAACGTACGATCGTCCCTTCCACCAGCGGGCGATCACGTATCCCTCCGCCATCATGATCACGACGTCGCTGTCATCATCATCGTTGTCGTCTATGTTGTTATCATCGGAGATGATGGATGTGAAACCAAGACCCTCCAGGGCTGTCATCAGCGCAGATTCGATGGTGTCCAACGGAATGGTGCAGTGCTCCACCTCGATCACCATCAGCATGCCTTCGCTCTTGCCCTTTCGGATACCCTCGGTCTTCTTCTGGTCTTCGATGGCCTCAGCCAGAGCATCGCAGGATCCGTCTGTGGTTGGATCATTGATCTTGTAGTCACGCCAGAGGTAGTACTGGTGGGGATAGTCGTCGATCTCTGGCAACAGGAGGTTGTCGACGCCATGATCCGTCATCTTGTCATGATGGTAGAAATCGATGTGGTTGCTGCCCATGATCATGGACTGGTCGCAGATCATGGGGTTATTGTAGTAATGGACGTCGACGGAGTAATCGAAGGTGGCGGAGATCTTTTCGAAGTGCGGTTCGTTCTTCACCATGATACCACCTGGTTTGACGAGCAGTGCCATGGCGTTGAGGATATCGAGATGTTCGGTGACGGTGAGGCTGGCTCCCGTTTCGGAGACGTCCACCATGACGAAGTCGAATGAGTTCATGTACTCTCTGGGGAGGAGGAGGAGAGACTTGGTGGCATCACCGAACCACCACTCGACCCTGTCATCGTGGAAGTGCGGATCTGTGTGGAACCATTCGAATGCGTTGCGTACGACGACCTGATCGAGCTCCAGTCCGATGACGAGCTCGAGGTTAGGGTACTTGAGCACCTCCTGGAGGATCATCGAATCACCGCCACCGATGAAGGCGACGCGCTTGAATTCTGGCAGGTACCGTGCCGCGTAGTTGACGGCGTACTCGTGGTAGTGCGGTCTGTAGTTGTCGCAGATCTGGAGGATGTCATCCAATTCCATGCAAGCATTGATATTGCCTTCGTCGGTGACCTGCTTCCTGAATCGGATGTCTTGGTACTCGCTCTCAATGTCTTTCTTCGGACCGAACTTGCTGTAGTTCAAGAATTTGCGCACGTTGCATGTTGCCCTTCGGTCCGGGACCTCCTCCTCTTCGGATTCGAGGGTGTGGTAGAGCTGGTTGAGGTAGCACCCGTCTGTGACTTCATTGACACAGTCCAACAAATTATAATTCACCGCGTTGACATCATCGCTCGTCCTGCCTTGTTTGGTCGACCACAGCATGTTGGCGAGAATGAGGATGGAAGCGTCAATGTAACTCATGATGATGTCGTGCTCATGCCGAGGAATGGTTGTGGATTGTGCAGAAGTTCCTTCGGGAATCGGCACCTGTGTATCAACAGGCAAGCCTCCATACTTCCATCGAGCCAGGCTGCTGAGGAAGATCTCCATGTAGTACTGTCCATCAATATACTGCGGTTTTTCATCCCACTTGATTTTGAACCGCCGATCGTCGGATGCGGTGTCGGCATCGGCGTGTTCCGTGCTTTGGCCACGCTTGATAGGAGCGTTTCGTTTCGAGATGGTCGCGGCCATGGTGTCATCGTAGAGGGTTTCGTACACGAAGTTCCATTGCTGTGGATATTGCGAAATGAAACCATGATCTCGTAGCAGATCTGCAGCGTTGCGAAGTGTTGGGGGCAGAGTGGCCCGTCGTGGCATTCATTCGAATGTTGAGAAGGAAATTGAAAGAAAATCAGGCGAAGGAGAAGCTGCTGTGTAAGCTTCACATGGCAGGAATGGAGTACCAATAGAGCATCGTTGAGCGTTGAGCACTGGGCATTGCGGCACTGTGACATTATTGGTTCGTAGCAACCACATTGTCGGAGCGCTGTTGAACGATGCATTTCCTCACGCAGCGACTGTCATCCATCACACTCACGTGTCATTCCGTAGTCCTCTTCTCTTTCGTGCAACGGAGAATCGATATACGAGCGAACAAGCTGCTGGCCAGGATCGATGGCCGCAGTCGAGACCAGCACAAAGGCATCGTTGTCATTATCGGGCTTGATCTGAACGTTGACTTTGGCGGGGTCGCTCTCATGGTTGTAGAGGTCGGCAATGGGCATGAGATCCTCGCCAATTCCCCGCGTCAGCACGATCATGGCGGCCAGTTCGGCAGCCGGCGTTCTGTCACCGCCGCAACCCTTCTCCCAATCATTCTCCAGCCAATCCGTGGGATAGTACGGCGGAAATCGCAGGTACCGCGTGGTGCCCTCGAGCATCGCATGGAATGCCCGCTTGCCCGCGTCGCTCCATGTGCTCGGATTGCGAATCGCCTGCTCCGTGACAGGCGAGTCTTCGGCTTGCAGGTATCGCATGAACGGCGCGTACTTCGAATCATCGCCCAGCTTCATCTCCTCGATCAGCGCGAACGTCGTGCGGCAATTCAGTTCGCTTTTGGGAAAGTCATCCCTGTCGTTCTCCGCTATCGATAGATCCCACGGGATCGTGGCCAGCAGCTCGCCGGCTTCGATGCGTTCGGCAGCAAACACACCCACGCCGACCTCATCGGTGGTGTGAAATTCGGTGGCATCCGCCCGCCGCACGATCTGCTTGTGATTGAAGGATCCCTTGGGATGCTGCTCCACCCATTCAATCACGCTGTTGATGCTCTTGTTCTCAGATGGCGAAGTCGTTGCCGTCACGATCGCAGTGAGTGCCGCGAATGCGACGCAGACGGACTGCAGCATCGTCGCTGAGCTCCGTCTGCGGGATGTCATTGTAACGAACGCCCTGATGCAGCACAATGGTGGCGCAGTGCGCTGTTGGACGCAAGGTATTGTGCGAGTGCGAGTCTCAATGAATCGAATGGGTTGGCTGATTTGGTAAATGCTGTTTTGTGCAGATGGTGCGATGTTGTGTTGTGTTGTGTTGTGTTGTGTTGTGTTGTGTTGTGTTGTGTTGTGTTGTGTTGTGTTGTGTTGTGTTGTGTTGTGTTGTGTTGTGTTGTGTTGTGTTGTGTTGTGTTGTGTTGTGTTGTGTTGTGTTGTGTTGTGTTGTGTTGTGTTGTGTTGTGTTGTGTTGTGTTGTGTTGTGTTGTGTTGTGTTGTGTTGTGTTGTGTTGTGTTGTGTTGTGTTGTGTTGTGTTGTGTTGTGTTGTGTTGTGTTGTGTTGTGTTGTGTTGTGTTGTGTTGTGTTGTGTTGTGTTGTGTTGTGTTGTGTTGTGTTGTGTTGTGTTGTGTTGTGTTGTGTTGTGTTGTGTTGTGTTGTGTTGTGTTGTGTTGTGTTGTGTTGTGTTGTGTTGTGTTGTGTTGTGTTGTGTTGTGTTGTGTTGTGTTGTGTTGTGTTGTGTTGTGTTGTGTTGTGTTGTGTTGTGTTGTGTTGTGTTGTGTTGTGTTGTGTTGTGTTGTGTTGTGTTGTGTTGTGTTGTGTTGTGTTGTGTTGTGTTGTGTTGTGTTGTGTTGTGTTGTGTTGTGTTGTGTTGTGTTGTGTTGTGTTGTGTTGTGTTGTGTTGTGTTGTGTTGTGTTGTGTTGTGTTGTGTTGTGTTGTGTTGTGTTGTGTTGTGTTGTGTTGTGTTGTGTTGTGTTGTGTTGTGTTGTGTTGTGTTGTGTTGTGTTGTGTTGTGTTGTGTTGTGTGGCACTTGAAGAATGGTTTCCCAAGTTTTCCCGCTTCGCACTGCAAAGTATCCGTTGAGAAGATATGAAAGCTGCGGTAATATGTTATTTTCATTACTTATGCACGTTCACGTTAATTTTGGATCGTGTTTGATGTGTCCAATCCCAACAGCGAAGAGAATTTCTTCAATTTGAATAACTCGACTAAGTCTGCGTCCAACAGAAAAGAACATGGAGAAGGAAAGGGGAAGAGGCGAAAGCGAAGAGAAGGGAAGGGCGCGCAGATCACCACTGTCGGCCATCTGGCACCAAAGGAAGAGAGGCTGCTCACAGTAGGAGGATCCGAAGCACCGAGCGCAACAAACACGAACATCCTCCTCTTCCTGAACATCGCCAACAAGCAACACAACAAGAGTGAGAGAGAGTCATCACTCTCGCATCCATCCCACCGTCATTGTGCAAGCATCACACCCAATTGTTCCATCGCTCCGCCGCTCCATCGTTGACACCAAGAAGGAAAGAACAAGCATCTCATCGCAAAACGGAAAGCGACAGCCGCAACCAGAACGGAATTGATCATGAGCCTCTCCAGCAGATCGCTCTCCATCGCGCGCCATGCGTTGAAGGCTGGCGGACCAATGTCGGCACTCACGGGGGTCTCCACCAACGTCGAACACCAGTTCCAGAAGCAATCCCTGCGTTCCATGACCATCCTTTCCAAGCAGAGCGGAGAAGAGTACAAGAAGATGGTGCGTCCCTGGCGCTATTCTCTCTGGAGACAACGCCGGCAGAGCGTGGTGGTTGTATTGCACAATCGGTTGGCCTTGCGCTTGATGTCGCTGCAGGCATTGTCGCAGAAGAGGTGATTACCTTGATGTGGCCATCAATCGTCCATACATGCAACCCATTGCATTTCGAAACCACTCACACGACAAGACGTTCCATTTGCATTGCGTTGCACTGTGGTCCAATTGATTCCTCGTCCCTGCTCACGGCGATGTTCTTCTCCCATCCATTGCGGCATTGCCATGTGCACAACAGAACTACAACGAACGCATGAAGAAGACTGGACGACCTGTGAGCCCGCACGTGGCCATCTACACGTTCCCGATTTCGGCCATCACCAGTATCTTGAACCGCGTCACCGGCGTCACGCTCTCCTTCGGCTGCCTCGGTCTCGGTGCCATCGAACTGGTGGGTGGATCCGGATCATCCCTGCACCTGATGGAGGCCATCGGCTCTTCGTCATTGTTGCTTGCCGCACCGGCCAAGCTCGCGGTCGCTTTCCCGATGGTGTACCACTACGGCGGTGGAATTCGGCACATGATGTGGGACAACATGCCGGACAAGCTGACCACTGAGCAGGTGGAGCAATCCTCGTACGTCCTCCTCGGTGCATCCGGCGTTGTCAGTCTCGGCCTGATGGTCATGTAGTCGTACTCTGCACGCATAGGAATATTATATTTGTGGAGCAACTTTCCTTGATTGCATTGCATCTAAGCGTACAGCTGGCATGACAAACACAGCAGACTGCGATTGGTCCCGCTGTTAGTTCCAGCATGTTACTACTATACTCCACTCTATCATCATGTCATGTAGAAGCGCAGAAGTGTCGCGTCGAAGTGACATCGCCATCCATTGAAGTCCGTGGCGCTTGCACGATGGAAATCGACAGAAGTTCAAATATAACTCGCTTCGTGTCGTAGACTTGTATGCTTGATTTTCGCGTTCAGATTTATCCGAACGTTATCCAGGCGTTATCATGTTTAGTCTGTGTGCGGTGAAGTGTGTTGTTTTGAAAAAGCCTGGTGTCCTGTGATTGGTGGGAGTGAGTCGTCACAAGATTCCGGGAGCAGAGTCGAAACGCGTTGTTCTCGCGTTGATTTGTGTTGCTCTGTGGACGAACAGCAGAGAAATGAAAAGAGATCGACAAACACCAACCAAACAGCGGACGGCGACAACTCGTCAACAACAACACTGTTCGCGGACCACCAACGGCCACCATCGTCGTTGTTGGTGTGACATGGATCTCTCTGTCCACCAGCCGCCGCAGCCAAAATCAAACGACGACAGCCAAACGAGAAGGAGGGAAACGCAGCGACACACAGACAACGCGCAGACACACCCAAACACACACAGAGAGTTCTTGCCGACGCAGGCGAGGTGGAGCACACCATCAAAACGCAGCAATCACACTTCTTGCCTCCTCTTGGGCAACGCAGCAGCGACAACATCACCGACAGCATCAGCTGGAGGAACAAGCACAATCCAAAGGATCCGCTATAAATCTTGCCCACATTCCGACGCATCCTCGCGTCTTGATTGTTTGCCAACCACACACGCACAAACACAGCCACACATTGCTGCCCGTCTTGTCTGTATCATTGTGCGGCTGATCTTCTTGCTTGCTTCTTGTTGATCCGTCGGACGGTTCATTGGTGAAGAAACTTGCCAATCCACTTGGCGTGACATCACGGGCATCACGACAGCAACAGCCGCAATCAGACACCGATAGGTTCTTGCTGCGGAAGTGATTGCAGAGGATACGACTCTATCGGTACATTCGTACCATACAACAACAACACTCCGCTGGTGTTCCACACTGCTCGGCCATCCATTTGACATCCTTCGCGATCTTTGAGGCGGAAACGCGAGCACAAACAGTTGTTGGCGCCACAATCGATCTTGGCTCCAATTCCAATTCGAACCAGCCCCACGCAGATCGGTGCAACTCACTCAGAGATCACAACATCATTGGATAGACAGGAAGTAAGCATCCGGCGTCTTACTGCTCTATCATACCCTGCGAACACTCTTGTGCGGTTGCTCATCAAAGTGCCATCAATCAGCACCAGCAAAACAACGAGCCAACACGGATTAGTCAGAGCGGGTTTCAACTCGCTGACGGAAGCAGAAGCAACATCCACCAAACAGAGCACACCCACTGCTTGACGGTTGGTATTATTGAGACACTTCAACGGCTCCGACCCTCACACAACATACAACATACAAAAAGGCACCTGTCCACAACGCAACTGCAGAAGCAACATAAACATGGACACATCCCAACTCGCCCTCGTTGAGGCACTTTGCGAATGCCTGTACACGGGCATACCCGCCAAGGGCGAGAACGGCGAGGCCATCACCAGACAGGAGGCCCAATCCAGATTGCTCAGCCTGCAGTCCAGCGCAGACTTCATCCCGCAGTGCCAATACATCCTGGACAACTCCAAATCGCAGTATGCTCGACTGGTCGCCACCAACTCGCTCATCGAACTCATCACGGGGCATTGGAACTCCTTCACTGTCCCGCAGCGCATCGATATCCGCAACTACGTCCTGGGATACCTCGCCAACAACGGCCCGCAGCTCTCCGACTTCGTCACCACCGCGCTCATCAAGCTCGTGTGCCGCATCACCAAGCTGGGTTGGTTCGATGACAAGGTCCATCGAGAGCTGGCCGACGATGTCACCAAATTCCTGCAGGCCACAGTCGATCACTGCATCCTGGGACTCAAGATCCTCAACCAGCTCGTCGACGAATTGAACATACCCACTTCTGGCCGAACGCTCACGCAGCACCGCAAAACATCCGTCAGCTTCCGCGATGTCTGCTTGCTCAAGGTATTCCGATTGGGCCTCACCACCCTCAAGCAGCTGCAAACACGATCCATCAGTAAGTCGATCAATTCATCGGTGCCACTATGTGTGCGATCATCCACTTCCTACTGATGCATTTGCATCCTTCACTCTCTCACACTCACACATTTCTTCTTCATCCATTCGCGCGTGCACAATCACACACACGCATGCACCCAATGCTGCTGCTCAATACTCAATGCTCACCGTTCCGCAGCCGCCGACCAACGACAGGAGGTCATCATGGGGGAGCAAGCCCTCTCGCTTGCGGTCCGTTGCTTGAACTTCGACTTCATCGGCACCAATCCAGACGAATCCACGGAGGATGTGGGGACCATCCAGGCACCAACCTCCTGGAGACCGCTGCTGCAGGATTCGGCGACCACAGACTTGCTCTTCGATTTCTATGCCACCACGGACCCACCGCGATCATCGAAGGCCATGGAGGCCATCATCCTCATGGCCTCCATCCGGCGGTCCCTCTTCCCAGCCGACAAGGACCGCGCTGCCTTCCTGGGCCGTCTCATCACCGGCATCCGAGAGATGCTGTCCAAGCAAACCGGACTGCAGCACCAGGACAACTACCATCAATTCTGCCGGCTGCTGGGTCGGTTGAAGGCGAACTACCAGCTATCGGAGCTTGTCAAAACGGAGGGCTACCTGGAATGGCTAGAGCTGGCCGCCAACTTCACCGTGCAATCGATTCGGAACTGGCAGTACTCCACCAACTCCATCCACTACCTATTAAGTCTCTGGGGTCGCTTGGTCGCCGCAGTTCCCTACGTCCGACCGGAAACCGGCGCCACGGGACATGTGCAGCATCTCGAGACGCAGGTTCTGCTTGTCACGGAGACCTACATAGAAAGCATGCTGTCCAGCGTAGAGACGGTCCTGCGCAGCGACGGGGCGTTGGACGACCCGCTGGAGGACGACGGCTCGCTGAGGGAGCAGCTGGACCGGTTGCCGGTCATTTGTCGATTCCAGTACGGTCCCATCGCGCAGCGCATTCTCAACAAATTCGATCCCCTGCTGGCGCAGTACCGCGACCTGATATCGTCGCTGGGTAACAACCCAACATCCAGCGCACCGCCGGACGTGCAGCAGCGCATGGCAATCATCGAGGGGCAGATGACGTGGCTCACCTACATGGTCGGCGCGATCGTCGGTGGGCATTCCTGGTCGTCGGCGCACATGGGGGAAGGCGAGGAGACGATCGACGCCAGCTTGTCGCGTCGGGCACTGCAACTCGCACAAGGTATCGACTACCGACTCACCTCATCGAACGGGGTGGGACGATGCGATGCCAAGCTGGAGCAGGCCTTGCTCTTCTACTTTCAGAATTTCCGTCGCGTTTACATGTTCATGTGGGATCAGATGTCGGCCTCCAGCTCCAGCAACGATGACGGCCTGTCCGTCTCCGTCGGCATGCTCGTCGCCAAGCTAGATTCGGCACCGTCCGCCAAGCAAAAGATTTACAGGCGCATGTTTGAGCATTTGGGTCTGGGTGATCACACTGTGGTGGCCAACATTATCGTCACCAAGATGGGGAACAACCTGAAATACTGGCCGGAGGACAATGACATCATCGGCAAAACGCTGGATCTGCTCCACGACATGGCCAGCGGCTACAGCAGCTCCAAGCTGCTCCTCACGCTCGAAACGGTGCGCTTCCTGGCACGGCACCACACCGACGATCACTTCCCGTTCCTCAAAATCCCATCCAACTGCCGTCACCGCACCACCTTCCACGCCACGTTGACGCGTTTGCTGCTGTCCCCGCAGGGTGAGGACAAGCTGGGGTTGACATTCGCGCAGTTCTTGGAACCGATCGTCACCGTGGTGGGACAGCTCGGGGCGCTCGCTCCAGCCGCGTTGAGGGATGAGACCTGCCGTTCTCCTCTGATTGGAGTCTTCCGCGACTTGCGAGGCATCACAGCCAGCCTGCACAACCGCAGAACGTACAGCCAGCTATTTGAGATCATGTACCCGCAGCATTTGCCGTTGCTGTCGAAGGTCGCGGACGTTTGGTACGATCAGACCGATGTCATCATCAGCCTCCTGCGGTTCCTGCACGAGTTCTGCCACAACAAGGCCAACCGCGTCAACTTCGATCAGAGCAGTCCCAATGGGATCCTGCTGTTCCGCACCACCAGCGATGTCGTTTGCGCGTTTGGCAGACGTTTGCTCGCCACGCCGTCGCCTCCCAGCGGAGATCCATCCATTTACAAGAAACGGTACAAGGGATTGGCGCTGTCGCTCGAGGTGCTCAACTCGGCGCTGGGTGGCAACTACGTCTGCTTCGGTGTGTTCGAATTGTACAAAGACCCTGCATTGGAGAACGCGTTGGACGTGGCATTGCAGCTGGCGCTGTCGGTGCCCATGGAAGACATCAACGCGTATCCCAAACTGAGCAAGGCCTACTACTCCTTCGTCGAGATCCTGTTCCGCGGTCACAAGAAGACAATCTTCGCATTGGACTCCAACGTCTTCATGCAGATCATGAACACGGTCCACGACGGGTTGCAATCCAGCGAAGCCGCCATCAGCTCCTTCTGCGCCAACTCGATTGATCATATGACCACATTCTACTTCAACAACAAGGGCAAGGACAAGATCGAGATGCGAAACTTGAATCAGGTACGTTATCACTGCAATACTGGTGTTGGTGTTTTTGGCTTTGTACGAGCATTTGAGAACATTGGAACATGTCGATGCGCAACGACAACGACAACTGGCTCTCACAACTTCACATCATTTGTTTCCTTTTACCTTTCCTTCGAATTCTCCACGTGTCTCCAAAACCTTTTCTCGCAACACAGCACATTGCGGCACAGCCCAATCTGTTCTCGAGCCTCACTGGAACTCTGTTCAACCTGCTGCTCTTCGGGCCACCGCAAAACCATTGGGCAGTCATGCGCCCGATGCTGAGTCTCATGTTGGCCAGTGAATCCAGCTTCGAGGCGTACAAGAACTACCTGATCGGCACCCAGACACCAGAGAACCAAGCCAAGTTGAACGAGACACTGAACAAGCTGCTTGCCGATGTGAACCGCAGTTTGGACAGCGCCAACCGAGACCGGTTCACGCAGAAGCTGACGGCATTCCGTGTGACGGCACGGCAATTCCTGACCATATAGGCATAGCGAAGAACAGAGGAGAGGAACAGGGCTCCTGGGGTGGTGCGATGTGATTCAATGCGTTGCATTGCATTTCATTGGATCATGTTGCACAAATGCACGCAACTTGCTCGCTGGGTATTTTGGCCATTGCTGCCTGATGAAACGACCAGTGTCGTCATGCGGCAGAGCCGTGTGGAGTAGCGTAGAGTAGCACTGATTTAGTGATGGGCAATTTGACTCAACCATGATACGTTCTGTCTGGAGAGAGAGAGAGAGCATGAAGTAATTGCACAGGAAGGAATCGCAAATAGAAACACTAAATGTTAGGCGACCATGTTGCTGGAGAGAGGCAGAGCAGTGGAGCCGTACGAGCGATCTTGTGCAGAGGTACGACCACCATGATTGCTGGGCATCACAAGGTGCGGAAAGGTCGTGTAATAATTCCGCAATGTGTCGATTTCGCCTCATCTCCCTGAGGAGTTGGAGACGTGAGGAAGGCAACACAACCGTTGGACATGTGACGAAAATGTGCGAGGCGGACATGGACACAAACATTGTTTCACTTGTGAACACGCCGGTGTGCTCTCTTCTCGGCATACCAATCGTTGACCGCTCCCCACTCAACACAACAACGGCCAATTGGCTGCACCTGCGTCTCTTCCTGCTTTGTCGAAACGCAGAACTGTGCATGTTCCTACCATAGACAGACAGAGATTATCGAAAACGAACAGAAGCACGCAAAACAACGATCCGAGCAGCATCGCATCGCAGTATCCTACGAGCGCTCTCAAGGCTGCATTGATTGCCGCCGCTGACGATACCTACAATGGCAAGGGACGTTGACGCAAGCACAATAGGCATCATGGGTCATGGCCAACGCCTGGATGCGGAGGGCAAGTTCGCTCCGCGCGTTCGACGCAGCGAGAAGCGCAAGAACACAACACAGAAGTTGACCATACTGGCGGGGATCATCAGCTGCATCACGATGCTCACCCAAGCCGCGGTGCTTTCTGGTTTCTCAAAGCTTGCCGGCAGTGATGCGAATCACGTTAAGGCTTCCATTGCGTTGCGAGAGAAGTTTCATGGGTCGGACAACGCTGAGACGAACGTAAGAAAGGATGTCAGCAGTCCGACGCAGCCAAAGGAAGCTGTGGCAACACAGCCGACTGCGAAGGCGAAGTCGAACGAGACTGAGAATGAAGCGGACGCATTGGACGCCGACGGTAAGAGAGGTTACGTCGCCGATCTATCGCCGTCCCGCTTGAGTACCTTCGTTTGGGACAAGAAGGATGATTACCCTTGCGACGACACGGCTGTCGAAGGTCCCGAGGGACGCACCGTCCTGGAGAAGATCAGATCGGGATTGAAGGATTCGAGGGAGAAGATCAAGCAGAGGAGTGGCGATGAGAAAGTTCCCAAGATATTGTGCATGGTGTACACTGTCGATCTGCCGAAGGCACGCAAGAACATGGAAGCCGTGGTGAGCACGTGGGCCAAGGAATGCGATGGATTCATCGCGGCATCGAACATCACGGACGATACCATCGGCGCTGTCAATATTTTGCATCCTGGACCGGAGATCTACAACAACATGTGGCTCAAGGTGCGATCCATGTGGATGTATGCCTACTCGCATTATCTGGATGACTACGACTACTTTCACATCTGCGGTGACGATGTGTACCTGATGATGGACAACTTCCGTTCGTACCTGATGGGTGAGGAGATGAGGAAACTGCTGAAGGAGGGATACATCGATGCGCTGATGAAGACTCAGCTCAGGCGGATACCCGAGATTAGCACCACCGCCCAACAACAGCCGCGACCACTGCTGCTGGGACATCCGCGCGCGTTCCGGGGCCTCTTCCCGTACGGCGGACCAGGGTACACGCTGAACCGAGAAGCTGTGAAGAGGCTCAATGAGCAGCTCTTCAACGACCCTGAAGACGGCATCAACAGCGTGCAGGAATCACGCGAAGATGTGTACATGTTCTACGCCTGTCGCAAACTCGGGTGGAGCATCGCCGACTCGAGGGACAGCGAAGGGGCGTGGAGGTACATGGAGCACGACGCGCAGCACATGTTCCACGTAAGTGCGGTGCCGAGTTGGAATGGAACGGCGTCTGTTGTGCGATGAGTTGTAGCGTGTTGCGCTGTTCGATGCTGTTTCGATGTGCTCCCACGCGAGTATAGTGCTACTGTATGTATGCTCTCCTTCTGCCGCATTGAACAATTTCGCAATCTGTTCCGCAACATGCATTCGAGTTCCTCACGTCTTTCTCCATCCCCTTTCTATATTTGATGATGGAATACAAACACCAACATTCGTCCAAACATTACCGTCAACAGTACAACGTGAAGCCACTCGAAAAGCTCTTGGGACCTGGCACGCACAAGGACGGCATCAATGAAGTGTCGAAGGAGACGGTGGCGGGGCACTTGAAGTTGGATCGAGCGATGAAGCGGCGGAAGTACCTGCCTCCGCCTGGGATCGATTCGTATGACATGCTCTTTCGTTACCACGAGATATTGGATGGAAGATGCACGGGGGAATCGTAATGCGCTCTGGAATGAAGTGAGGTCCTGGAATGGAGCAGAGTGTCATAATTGGATCGATGTACATGCTAGAGGAAGCGAAGGTAGATAGTCTCCAACATCAGTCCCCGTCAAGGTCCGGGTTTGTCCGTCATGCCGAATTCCGCCAAACCCAAGAAGATTTGAAATTCAGTCGAACTGGTCGATGATTCAAAAACTCAGTCGTGGTTTTCGTTGATGGTTTCTCTTTGCACGACAGTCGCAGTGTGTTGGTTGGAGATGTGTGCGCAACCCTCGCGGAACATCGTGTCGAAAACGGAACCAACGAGGCAGGATGCTGTGAATTTGTTCACCCTGTTGTCACGGTCGTCGTGGCGATTGTGGTTGTTCTTCTCCGCAGTTGCAGATCGCGCTCTTGGTGACACAACTCAACGACACAGAGATATCGCACCACATTTCCACAGAACAATCCATAAATCAACCTCAAGGAACAAGAACCGGACAGGATGTCTCTTTCTCATGCAGACACCACCGCGATGGCGCCATGGATGGTCTTGGCAAACACGGTGCTCGAGACGGAGGTAAGTATGCACGGAGCATGTTGATTGCTCGGGCCTTGTTGATGCTCTTCTGCGAATGTTGGAATCAATCATGTTCTGTGTCATGCATTGGAAATGGGTGCCTTCAATGGCGCATTGGTGCAAGGCGCATTGGTGCAAGGGTCGACCAGACGTTGGGATGAGCATCTGCAGAAACGTGCGGTGTGGAGCATTGCGTGAGCATCGCACTGGCATCAATCCACAGTCGATAAGATCTTGGCTGATGTTGCTGATGCGGCCCAACATCCACGTCTGCAATACGAGCTATTATATGATGCGCTGATGTTGTTCTGATCGCACTGTGGTACCAAAACGTACTCAAGCTCATTCATCTGCTCAACACTCTCGTCGTACCTTCCTCTCGCAGGCACTGCTCTTCGAAGTGCTCGCCTTCCTGGACGAAAGTGAAAGGTTTGAATTCATGTTTGTCAGCAAGACATTCGCAGGCCTGCTGAACAGCGAATCATCCTTCAAATGGAGGTTGAAGCGTCTGCATGCCGAGTACTGCGTGTACTTCTCCCCGCATCACAAGCTGTACGACATCACATACCGCGAGCTCTTTCTGCAACGCTCCTCACGCCGCCATTTGTGGATCCCGGCAAAGGTGGACCGCGCAGGTGTCGTTGCGGCCAGCGATGCTGTCAACAGCAGTGACGCCGCGGACCAAACCAGGACTGAAGATGGCACCACCATCGACACGTCACCTACCAAGGAGAGATTCCAGGTGCGCGTCAGTGCAAGGCTGAAGCCCAAGTCCGCCGAGCTCTACAAGGCTCCAGGTGCCAATCCCAACGGAAGCCCAAAGAAGTTGACGCTGCCGCTCCACCAGCGACTCGCCCTCATCCGCCTCAGCCAGAATCTCGATTCCAACGAGGATGCCATGAAGCTGCTTCACGAGCACGGGGGCATCGGCTGGCAGGAGCGAGCCCTTCGGAAGACGAATTCCAAGTCCACCACGCAAGTTCCAGACACCATGTTCTTCATCTCCATGAACAACAACAATGACCAAGACGATGTCGACCATGGTGACGATGGCGAGGAGAAGATCAATGACGAGGATGAGGATGGAGCATCGGGCGAGAGCAGCCAAGACGCGCAAGGCGAAAAGGAGAACAAGGACTCCCCGATGGACCTCCCGTCGCTGGCAAGCGGCATTACTCAAGTGGACGATAAGAACGGACGCGTCGTGATTGCAGACAGCACCAAGGGACTGCGCGAGCTTTCCTTCGACGGCGTTCTGCGCGACACCTGCTCGCAATCGGTGACGTACGATCGCATCGCACATGGAATCGTGAGCGACTTCCTCTGCGGGTACAACAGCACCTGTCTTGTGTACGGTCAAACCGGTTCCGGCAAGACGTACACCATGTTCGGACATGAGGACTGCAGCTTCTCCGTCGACCCTTCGTCACCCACTGACGACACCGGCACATGTGACTACATGTGGGGCATCATTCCTCGCACATGCCAAGAGGTCTTCGAGGCCATCGAGTACCGCAAGTCCGAGTCCAACTTGAACAACCCCATCAAGTCCTGTCTCACAATGTCCTACGTCGAGGTTTACGGAAACAACGTCAGCGATTTGTTGCACAAGAACAGAGTTTGTGGCCAAAGCCGTGTGGCTGCCCAACGATACGTGCTTGATGGATCCACGGAACTCCCCGTCCCATCCTTCGCAGAAGCCATGCGCCTGCTCAAGATCGGCCAGGAGCAAAAGCGAGTGGCTGCCACTGCCATGAACGAGCGATCATCCCGTGCTCATTCCATCGTCATTCTCAACCTCGCTCAAACCTGTCGCAACACCGGCAAACGCGTCAAGAGCAAGCTCTTCCTCGTGGATCTGGGCGGTTCCGAGCAGTTGAAGAAGAGTCAGGCCAATGACAAGAAAGTCAACGCTGATGCTGCGACCAGACGCCAGCGCACGGATGAAGCCGTGCAGATCAATCTTGGTCTGTTGGCACTGAAGGAATGCGTCAAGTACTTGGCGAAGGCATCGAGATCGGAGGATCCAGAGGAGGCCTTCATCCCTTACAAAAACTCCAAACTCACGATGCTCCTCTCGCCTGGCCTTGGTGGCAATTCCAAGACTAACGTCGTCGTCTGCGCCTCCCAGGAGGAAGCGCACGCACCGGAAACGATTTCCGCGCTGCGATTCGGGCAAGCTTGTGCACGAATCTCCAACACTGCCGACCGCCGATCTCACGAGGCCATGCTCCAAGACGTGATCGCCAATCTCGACAAGGAGATTGAGGACTGCACGAACCTCATCAAGAAGCACGAGCGGTGGGAAACACGACAGGAACGCCGCTCTGATGGGTATGGCAACTATGAGAATCATACCGTCTCGGAATTGGTTGGCGCTGAGAAGTATCACAAGACATTGGAAGCACTTCACAAGCAGCGCACGGCTCTAGTGGGCACCATGTAGGTGCATGTCGCATGTGCGCAGCCTCGAAGTTGCGTTAAAAGATCCCGTTCTGTGCATGCCCACGAGTAGTAGAAGTAGGAGGTAGTCCGAGTAATAACGCTTCATCCATTCATGATTGAGTCTGACAACGCCGTAGCTCTGCATACTGACGGTGAGGGAGAAAATCGCTGACGTGCGAGCTAAGGCACGGATTGTATGTATATGTACTGCCTTGCAGAATGCATGAGTTGCCAACCTCTTGATCCCAATAGCATCGACAGGAGGACGTATCCACGTTAATGATCACGCCTTGGAGAGGCTCGCTTTGGAGAGTCGCTCTTTGGATTGCCTTGCTTTCGATAGTTTCGCTTTGGAGTCCTTTACACGGTCTGTCCACCAACGACAGCGATCGAGGATTTCTGAGAATCGGAGACCTTGGACACCGGTGAGTTCGGTGGGCATTGGACGCATGAAGCCGCTGAGTTGCTTGGGAAGGGCCTTGCGCAGCATCAACCGCATCGTCATCTCGAATCGCATCATGCTCGTTCGGGGCAAGGTGTTGTCCGAAATCTCACAGACGGCATGGGCATCCTCCAAGCGCTCGATGTTGTAATCCTGCAGGGCCTCCCGCCAGTCGTGATTGTGCTTGTCGAGCTTGGCGACTAGAACCTGAATATCCTGCAAGGCGGAGTTGCAACCGAGACCGACGGATGCTGACACAGCGTGTGCCGCATCGCCGACCAAGACCACCTTGCCGTCACCCGCCGTGAGGGTGTTGCAATGGACTTTGAGGTTGCGACCAGGTCGGGATGCCAGAACGCGCGCCGCTTCGTCGAGCGACATCGCATCGGCCACGCGCGGCGAAACGTTGGTTCGGAAGTGATCGATGAGTTCCTGCGGCGTCGTCATGTCGGCGAAGGGATCGCGATGGTTGGGAAAGGCGTAGACGCCGCGGGCGATGTCGTCCTTGACCGGTATCAGCATGACCTGTCCCCCGTTGCCAGCGAACCAGCCGTGCGTGCGATCGACTGCGATGTCCGTCCCGGCGACCGGGATGCTGAATGATCGGTACGAATACGGCGTCTTTTCCACCGTGCTGCGGAAGTGATTTTGCTCCGTCAGCTTGGTGCGGATGGCCGATCTGCCACCGTCCGCCGCCACGATGTGATCGAACGACTCTTCGAAGCCCTGGTCGGTTGTCGCGACTTGCTTTTGCAGGCAGACGTCGTCGATGCCGCAGCCAAAGTGCAGGGACAGCGAGCTGGTGCAGTGCCGGTGCGGAGTCACGTCGTCAGATGCGATCGATGTTGTTGTTGCTGTTGTTGGTGTTGTCGCCACTGCTGTTGCCGTTGCTGATGTGGATGAGGTTGCGCCGCCCACCGCTGACAATGCTCCCGACGAAATGGAATCACCGACTGGGCTCTCATCGATCAGGCGGAGGTACTCCAGCATCCCGCAGGCAAGGGAGCTGCGCTCCACGTAGAATACATCATCGTCCTTTTCCGTGACGCGCGGCTTCTCATTCTGGTACACCTGCATCTTGGTCATCCACTTGCCGCGCTTGTCCAAGGACGCTTGCAGGCCCGGGACTCCGGCAAGCGCCGCAATTCCGGAGGCCTGGATGCCCATGGGAAACGTGCGATCGTGATTGCTGCGGATGCCAGCGACCGTCAGCGGATCTGGCCGCTTCTCGAAGACGTGGACATTGTAGTTGGGATGCGTGATGAGGTGCTGCGCCAGCAGGAGACCTGCCGGTCCTGCTCCGCTGATGACGACCTTTACCATCTCTCGATCCTGGTCTTTTGCTTTTGCTTTGTTCGCTGGTTTATGAATGCACGCGATGCACACTTTTGTGGGTGTGGGTGTTTGGAGGCGAAGAAGTGGAAGAGTGAGAACAAGATGGTGTGCGTTGTCTCTCCCATGTCGTCATGGGCTCAGTCATAACATGAACTTGCAGTACACGGCTGCGCATCATGATTTCATGATTGCGTCGTTGCGTGCCCATTTGACGATTCGATGTGAACAGTCGACTCCGCACAACACAGAACACAGGAGGCATCGTTCTTGTTCCATGAAGGTTCGCTTCCAGCTGTTCGTGTCACAACTCCAGCTGTCTTGCGTGACTGGATCCTTCTTGTTTCTCCCTTTCCTTCGCCTTCGCGTTGCGAAAAAACAGTCAAAAATTCCATTTCTCTCATTCTTGACATTGATTGACTCGATTGACTAATGCGAGGCAACTGAGAATTCGTCCTTTTCGACAAGAGAACGAGTTCTTTGAAAGGTGCGGTATAATAAGTAATTAGATGCAGTTTATGCTTGTTCCGAGGCAGTCCAATTGATCAAACAATCAAGACATGCTATGAACATATATCTAGAGAGGCTCATGTCGGTGCCTGTGATTCCAATACGCATTCTGTACAACCTACATGCTCTACGCTTCCTTCGCCTTGGGTTTTGAAGCCTTGACACGGTCGGTCCACCATCTGCACCGTCTCAACATCTCGGAGAAGCGCAGATTCTTCTTGTTGGTCAGCTCCATCGGCAGAGGACGCATCCATTTGCTGAGGATCTTGGGCAGAAGCCTGCGCAGGACCAACCGGAACACCATCTCGATTCGCATCATGCTCGTTCGGGGCATGGTGTTGTCCGAGAGCTCGCAAACGGCGTGCGCGTCCACGATATGTTCGCTGTTGTACTCCTGCAGAGCGGTGTGCCAGTTGTGATCGTGCTTGTCAAGCTTGCCGGCCAGAACCTGAATATCCTGCAAGGCGGAGTTGCAACCCAGACCGATGGACGCGGACACGGCGTGCGCCGCATCGCCGACCAGCACGGCCTTGCCATCGGGTGAGGTCAGCGCGTTGCAATGCACCTTGAGGTTGGTTGCGACGGGCGCGTTCAAGATGTTGCGCGCCTCGTGGTCTGGCAAAACATCGGCGACGCGAGTCGAGACGGACGTGCGGAAATAGTCAATGACTTCCTGTGCCGTCGTCATGCCGGCGAACGGATCCGCTTCCGTGGGAAAGACGTAAACGCCGCGAGCTTGTTCGTCGTTCAGGGGGACCAGCATGATCTGATCCGTGGCGCCGACGAACCATCCGTGCATGCGGTCCGTTTCGAAGTCCGTGCCCGTGATGGGAAGGCAGACGGGTCGATACGAAAATCCAATCGTCTCCACGGTGCTGTCGAAGACGTTCTTCTGCGTCAGCTTGGTGCGGATGACGGATCGGGCGCCATCGGCCGCGACGATGTGATCGAAGGATTCCTTCGTGCCTTGGTCGGTCGTCACGACCTGCTCGTCGAGGCAGACGTCGTCGATGCCGCAGCCGAAGTGGAAGGAAAGCGAGCTGCTGGGATGGCGGTGTGGCAGCGATTCTGCGTCGTCTGTCGGCGCGGCGGCATCCGGGATGACATTGTCGTTGATAAGCTGCAGGTACTCCAGCATGCCGCAGGCCAGCGCATGCCGTTCCACCATGAATGAGGGCAGCTCCTTTTCAATCAACCGCGGCGTATCGTTGTTGTACTGCTGGATCTTCTGCATCCACTTGCCGCGCTTGTTCAGCGAGGTTTGCAGGCCCGGGATCTCTTCCAGCGCTCCGAGGCCGGAGCCTTGGATGCTCATGGGGTACGTGCGGTCGCCAGTGCTGCGCTTGTCGGCACCTGTCAGCGGGTCTGGCCGCTTCTCGAAGATGTGCACATCGTAGTTGGGATGCGTGATGAGGTGCTGCGCCAGCAAGAGGCCTGCCGGTCCTGCTCCGCCGATGACGATCTTGACCATGTTGTGTGTTTTTGTTGTGTTTGAATGTTGCTGTTTGGTTTGCGTTTGATTGGTGTGGCTTTTGGTTTTTATGAGGTCTTGGTGAGTTGTTGTGAGAGGGAGAGAGTGGAAGCGGAAAAGACTGGTGACGTCGACTGGTTGCATTTCGTGGTCATTCATTTATTCATTCGCTCTTACATTCGTTGTTCCTCTCCTGGCAAATGCTGCACAGAGAGTTTCCGCTACCAAGAAACTCGGTGGGTTCGGATCCACGCACAGCTCGTTCACAACGGAACTGCCTCGTGAAGAATTGGTTCTTGGCAGAGGATCCAATACGGCATCGAAGTACTTCACTCTTTTCCGTGCTGTTTTGATGTTGCCATGTCGTGCTGTATCTTGCATTGATCTTGCCTAGAGTATTAGTATTAGAGTAGAGCAGAATTTTGAACTGACTCTGCACAAAATAACTTGTGGAAGTGCTCATGTTTAATCCTGTTGGAGTGGTGATGAAATGTGTCTCCGTCGCGGTGTCAAGCAGGGGCAGAGTTCTTTCTGGTTTGTTTGTTGTTTCGTACCAATAGCCTGACACGACGTCAACCACCAAGCCTTCCGTTCCAAACATTGTGGTTGCTGACAGACCATCAACCATCACCCGTCATGTTATCTTCCATTCCTGTGATGACGCCATCTGTCCACGCCAAGCGTAATATAATAGAATATTATGTAATGGATCACACCTCCACCATCGGTGGTTTGGAAGCCTTGACGCGATCTGTCCACCAGCGAGATTGTTCGAGCATCTCCGTGAATGACTTGGTTTCATCCGACATGACGTCGATCGGCATGGACCGCATATGCTTGGAGATGGCCGTGGGCAAAGAACGCTTCGCAATCATGCGCCCCATAAACTCCAAACGCATGCGCGTCGTGACCGCGACGGAATGATCGGAAAATTCGCGCACGGCGTTTGCCTCGGCCATGTGGTCGGCGTTGTACTGTTGCAACGCCTTGTGCCAATCATGATCGTGCTGGGCCAGCTTGCTGCACAATACCTGCACGTCGTGCATGGCCGAGTTGCAACCCAACGCGAGCGACGACGACATGGCGTGCGCGGCGTCGCCGATGAGTACGGCCTTGCCATCGGGCGTCGTCAGAGCGTTGCATTGCACGCTCAAGTTGCATCCGACGGGATGTGCGAGGATGCGTTCGGCTTCTTGCATGGGAATCGCATCGGCGAGCAGCGGCGAGACGGTGGTGCGGAAGTAGTCGATGACCTGCTGCGGCGTCGTCATGTCCTCGAAGGGGTCGTCGCCGTTGGGGAAGACGTAGAGGCCGCGCGCCGTCTCGCCGTCGATCGGGATGACCACCAATTGGTGGCCGCCGATCGAGAACCAGCTGTGCAGGCGGTCTGGTTGCACGACGGCGGGGTCCGTGGGGATGGCGAGGGACCGGTAGGAATGGGAGGTCTTCGACATGGTGCTCGTGAAGTGGTTTTGCTCTTTCAGCCTCGTGCGCACGACAGACGTCGCTCCGTCCGCCCCCACGATGTGATCGAAGGACTCGGTAGTGCCTCTGTCGGTCGTCACGGTCTGCTGGTCCAGCGAAACATCGGCGATGCCGCAATCGAAGTGCAGGGACAGCGAACTGGAGGGGTCCCTTTGCGCAGTGACGCGGTCGGGCTCCTGCGATGGCGTGAAAGACCCCGAAGCGATGGCCGGATTGTCGTCGATGGCGCGCAGATGCTCCAGCATGCCGCAGGCAAGGGAGTTGCGCTCGATGAAGAAGGACGGCGCGGACTTGTTGATCAATCCCGTGCCCTTGCCTTTGTAGGTCTGCACCTTGTCGATCCACTTGCCGTACTTCTCCAGCGTTGGTCGCAAGCCTGGGACTCCCGCAATCGCCGGATTGCCACATCCCTGGATGCACATGGGGTAGGTGCGGTCTTTGTTGCTGCGGATGCCTGCCATCGTCAGCAGGTCCGGCCGCTTCTCGAAGACGTGGACATCGTAGTTGGGTTGCTGGATCAGGTTCTGCGCGAGCAGCAGGCCTGCCGGTCCTGCGCCGCTGATGACCACTTTCACCATCTTGCTTTTTTGTGACTCTTGATCGGATGCGTCTTCTGCGTTGTGTCTGTTTGTGTCGATCGTCGCAGGTATCAACGTTTGCTGGCTGTGCGGATTGTGATCACAAGCGCAAACGCATGCGCAACCACAGCGACGGGTCCATCTTCCACGAGCACGCGCGAACCACAGAACGCTCCAGTCGGTGCGTTGTTCGCGGCTTCTGCGGCGATCTTGCACCTCAAGATCGTCTCGTGGAGCCGCCCAAAAGAAAGATTCGGTCATGTCGATTGTTCGTCATCATCGCACGTCTGAGAATTGGAGTTTTACGTATTTGATTAATTACTTGCGTCGATGATAAATCTCGAACATCACGTGTTGTTTGTCAATTCCACTCCACTTCAAGTCGAGTTGGGACACTTCACGCGAACCCATAGCGTGTGCAATGAGACGAGAGAGAGAGATGGTCCTCTCGTCTACTCTGCTCTACTCTACTCTACTCTACCATAACATACCCCATTTCAACATATTACATCACAATCGAACTATGGCCATGCCTGTTGCAATACGCGTCATGAGACAGAGCGAGAGGAAAGGAGGGAGTACTCAGAGGTTACTCTGGAACAACGCATTCTCTGGAGCTGGTCTTGTTGCTGAGCAGGAATGAAAATGCAGATCGGAGTTTTCGTTTTCGCTGCAATCTTTCGACATTCGCCGTGGACCTATGATTGCAGGTTGGTACCAGTCAGTCGCACTCTACGCTTTGGAAGCCTTAACGCGATCCGTCCACCAGCGACATCGTTCGAGCATCTCCGTGAACGACATGGTGTCATCCGTCATGACCTCGATCGGCATGGGCCGCATGCGTTTCGAAAGGAAACCCGGCAGCAACTTCTTGAGAATGAAGCGCGCAATCATCTCCTTTTCCATCTTGGACGCGAGAGGAAACGCATGCTCCGACAATTCGCAGACGGCATGCGCCTGCGCCAACCGTTCGTCGTTGTACTCCTGCAACGCCTTGCGCCAATCGTGATCGTGCTGAACCAACTTGCCGCACAGCACCTGCACATCCTGCAGGGCCGAGTTGCAACCCAATCCCAGCATGGGCGCCATGGCGTGCGCGGCGTCCCCGATCAGCACGGCCTTTGCGTCGATCGTCGTCAAGGCGTCGCAGTGCACGGCGGGGTAGTCACCGACGGGACCCGACAAGATGCGTTCGGCGGCTTGCGGCGTGAGGGCGTCGGCGAAATGCGTTGAGACGGTCGTGCGGAAGTAGTCGATGACCTCGTGCGGCGACGTCATGTTTTCGAATGGATCATCGCCGATCGGGAACTGGTAGATGCCGCGCGCGGCGGCGTCGTCGACCGGAAATAGCAGGACCTGATGCGAGCCACGCGACGTCCAGCTGTGCATGCTATCGCGTCGCACGATGGAATCGTCCGTTGGGATGGCGAGGGATCGGTAGGAATGCGACGTCTTCTTCATCGTGCTCTCAATGTGGTTCGACTCTACCAGTTGGTTGCGCACGGCGGATCTAGCGCCGTCGGCCGCGACGATATGATCGAAGGATTCCGTGGTGCCGGTGTCCGTTGTGACGATCTGCTTGTCCAGACAGACGCCGTCGATGCCGCAATCGAAGTGCATGGACAACGAGCTGGTGGGATCGCGATGCGCGACGTCGTCGTCGTACGGTGTGAAGGAACCGGAGGCGGCAGCCGGATTGTCGTCGATGAGTTGGAGGTGCTCCAGCATGCAAGTGGCCAGGGAGCTGCGCGCGATGAAGAAGGCAGGTGGGGACCGGTTGCTGCGCTTGAAGCTTTCGCCGTTGTATCGCTGGGATTTGTCGATCCACTTGCCGTACTGCTCCAGCGATGGCTGCAGGCCCGGCACTTCCGCCATGGCATTCATGCCAATGGGGTGGATGCAGATGGGGTACACGCGATCTTTGTTAATGTTGATGCCGGCCGTCGTCCGCAGGTCCGGCCGCTTCTCGAAGACGTGGACATCGTAGTTGGGTTGTTGGATCAGGTTCTGAGCAAGCAGCAGGCCTGCCGGTCCGGCGCCGCTGATGACCACTTTCACCATCTCTTGATGCTGTTGTTGCTGTTGTTGCTGTTGCGGTTGATGGAGTCTGCATTTATGGCGGCATGCGGATGCTTTTGTGTCGATCCATGCTCCTCGTAGCTCATCGTACCTGTCAGTCGTACTCCGCACATCCGCTATGGGAAGATCTTTTCATGACAAAATCGGCCCCATTGTGTTCCAGTGACGTGTCATTTCGCACCAGAGAGGAAGAAGCGGAAATGGTACCGCCTCCCGCCTTTGTTTCCGTGTTGGATTCGCCACAGCCACGTGAGTACTATGACCTACGTGCGGCCTGTCGTCTTGCTTCTCTGTGCAATCGCGCTGGCCGGAGACTGCTATCCGACGAGTGTCTCTACATATCTCTACTATGTATCTATAGACCAGTCTCCAACACCAAAGCCACAATAGAATACTGCCGTATATTACTTGGAATCGTTGTGTCGAGTAGAGCAGCAGTTAGTATGGTGCTATCCACTGTCTTGAGTCTCTCTACGCGGCCTTCTGCCGCTTCACTTCTTGCAACAGACCAAGGAACAACGGGCTTGGCTTCTCCGGACGGCTTGTGAATTCCGGGTGGAACTGGGTGCCCACGAAGTAAGGATGCACCGCCTGATCCATCTCAACGACCTCCATGCGCTCGCCGCTGCCGTCGGTGTTCGTGCCGACGAAGTAGAGACCGGTGGCCTCCAGCTTCGGGACGATGGCGGGATCCACCTCGTACCGATGCCGGTGGCGTTCCATGATGCAGTCGCTTCCGTACAACTTGCGCGCGAGGCTGTCGTGCTTCAGCACCGTCTCGCGCGCACCCAATCGCATCGTTCCGCCCATGCGCTCGCGATCGCCCTCCGGCATGAAGATGATCACATCGTCGCTGCCGCTGCCCGAGAACTCCGCGCTGTGGGCGTGCGGCATGTTGGCGACGTTGCGAGCGTGTTCCACGACAGCGCCTTGCATGCCGAGGCAGATGCCCAGGAATGGGACCTTATGCTCTCGCACGTACTGGATGGCCTTCAATTTGCCTTCGAATCCGCGGCTGCCGAATCCGCCCGGCACGACGACGCCGTCGCATGCGCGCAGCTGATCCATCGCATCGCCGTCGTCACCCTCCAGCTCGGACGAATCGATGAATTCGATCTTTAGGCGTTGCCGCGTGGCGATGGCGGAATGTGTCAGCGCCTTGATGACGCTGAGGTAGGCATCGCCCTGATCGCAGTACTTGCCGACCATGGCGATGGTGCAGTCCGTCTCCGGGTCGTCGACGCTGTTGGCCAGCTCGGTCCATTCCTTCATGATCTTGGAGTACCCCAGCCCGCACATGTCGAACGGGAGCTGGGCGAACTTGTGGCCCTTTTTATGATGCGACAGCCGCAGGCGTTGCGAAAGCATGGCGGGTAGGTTCTGCTCCATCATCATCAGCGGGACGCGGTAGATGTTGGAAACATCGTGGATACTGATGACGGCCTCCTCGTCCACGCTCGTGAACAGCGACAGCTTGCGTTTCGTGCTATCGCGCAAAGGATCCTTGCCTCTGCAGCACAGGAAGTCGGGCCTCAAACCCAGCTGCATCATGCGCTGCACCGAGTGCTGCGTTGGCTTCGTCTTTTGTTCCGGCATGGAGGATCCCATCGTTGGGATCAGCGAGACATGGACGAAGCACATGTTCTTGTAGCCCAACCTCTCCTGCAGCTGCCGCAGGCCCTCCACGAACGGCATGGACTCGATGTCACCCAAGGTGCCTCCCAGTTCCACAATGCAGAGCTCCGGCGTCAAGTGGCTCTGCCGCCTTTGGATCTTGTCGTGGGATGATGCCGATGCCGATGTGGACGTGGCCGTCCCGGCAGGTGTTGTGGTCTCGCAGAACTGAGTGACGGGTTCGCGAGCGACCTCCAGCACCCATTCCTGGATGGCGTCGCTGACATGCGGCACCACCTGCACGGTCTTTCCCAAATAATCTCCCACGCGTTCCCTCTCGATCACTGATTGGTAGATCTTGCCCGTGCTCAGGTTGGATTTGGAGGTCAACGACACTGAAAGGAAGCGTTCGTAGTTGCCCAAATCCAAATCGGTCTCACCACCATCGTCCAGCACAAACACTTCTCCATGCTCGAAGGGCGACATGGTGCCGGCATCCACGTTGAGGTACGGATCGATCTTCAGCGCTGTCACGCGCAGGCCCATGGCGCGGAACAGCACGCCTAAACTCGAAGCCGTGACTCCCTTTCCGATCCCCGACAGCACTCCGCCTGTCACCACGACGATCTTTCGGTTGGCAGCGATGCATTCCTCCACGAGTTCATCCAGCGAAAGCTTCTCGCTGTCGCCGGTGGAAGCCTTGTCGGTGCCGCCCCCACCCCTCAACGCAAGGCTTGGCGGCGCCGGCACGGCCAGCTGCGATCTCGCATCAACTCGTTGCAGCTGGAGTACCAGCAGAAGAAGGAGGGAACTTGCAGCAAGACCGCAACGCGGAATGATTCGCCGAGGATTCATCATGGTCGTTGCTTTCGCAAGTTGTGTTCTCCTCCGTTGTCTCGTTCCTTCCTTCCTTCCTTCCTTCGTCAATCCGTTATCTCCTGCTTCTTGGAGTAGAGAAGCAGCGTGCGAATGAGGTGGCACTACTCGCAGTACAATGCCAATGCTCTCCAATGGAAGAGCAGGAGAGAGTGAAAGATACTAATGCAAAGAGCAACGTCGTGACGTCCCCTCCTGCCGATGGTGATGGGGTTGATGGCTGTTCTGTGGACTGAAGCCCAATCACCAAATACACGATTTTGGTTGGACAGGATCTGTTGTTGATTGGTTCGGAGACATTCTCGGGAACAAAGTGTGTTTGGTCGCACTGGTCTGTTTGACAACCTCGATCTATTTCCAAACGTGCCATAGATCCATGACTTGGGAAGGTTGATGTTGTTATCCATGATTGAATAGTACAGCATGTGCGAAATGTCCAATGTCTTGACACAACTTCCCGCCAAAATCAAAGAACCCAAGCCAACGAACACAACGGGACGGAGAACGATAAAGTACCCTCAACAGGAGAAAGAACGGCCGCAAGGAGAAGTCGGCACAAGTACTGGAGGACTAAGAGCCACCCGAGTGAGTCGACCTGCACTTTGTCATGGGACTCAACATCATTTTTCTTGGATATCAAAACAAACCACATATTCATAATCCTCATATTCTAAAACCAAATACTGGTTCAAATTACTTTCCGGTTAGACCTTAGTTTAAGTTTTATGGGCCCATCAAGGTGCTAATTTTTAGACTGATTTAGGGACTCAGCCTTTTCCTTCCGACTACATCGATCCAACTTAACCCTTTGCTGTTCTTTGTTTCAGCAAGTTTGTTCCGATTTTGAATTGTTTAGTCTCTTTTTGAGGTGTTCCGATCAGACCATCCAACACCCCGTCCACGATAACACTAGTTGTAGAGTTGTGGGAGAAGCGGTGAGTGCGCGTTTAAATCCATTCTACCCTCCGTTTGCCTGATCCGTCATCTACGTCACCAAACTGGCTGCTGCATCATGAACCACCAATCACAGGACGACGTGAAACATCGTCCTGTGTGTTTCGTCGTTACGGAATGGTTGGGTGGGTTGGTACTCTCGAAGTGTTTGTGTGATGCTTCTTTCGCACGTTTGGTAAAATAATCAATGGTTACCTCATCCCCCAGTATGTCCGACTTGTTCAGAGCGCCAAACTTGACACAAGAAGATGACAATGGCGGAACACCCAAAAAACATCACAATGGCCACCCAACGGCATCGTCAGCGCCGCACCAACCAGCGGCCCAATGACAAATCCAAGCACATCGCCGTCACCGCCATGCAACCCTTGGTGGGTGGACGAGCGGAGGCTGCGAGAGCGGTTGCTTTGGGGCCGCCGCAGGCCTCCGCGCAAACGTCTCAAAATTGCGGCAGATTGTCTCGTTGGATGTGGCCTGTGTATTCTATGCACAGGCCACACCAACACCTATGGATGGGCAAGATGCATCCAAGAGGCCGCCATCAAGGCGCCCACGAAGTTTCAGGCTCGGGGAAGACTGGGAAGACATCCGCGCGGAGGAAAAGGTGGAGGGCAAGAGTTTTGTTGGGCGGATCGTGGCGAACCTGCCATGTGACTTTGGCAGTGAGGGGGCAGCATCATCAAGCTGCCCAATCGCCAAGTCACCCATACAAGGTCCGTGCGGCATCACCTGAAGATGCACGTCGCGAAGTTCGAGCTGCTGCAACGGTATGGAAGAGGCTGCGGCATGGAATGAGTGCAGACCTGCCATTTTTGGTGGGGCACCAAGAACCAACAGTGCCATCACCAAATGGAGGTGTACCATCGGTACCCTCCACACCCAGCGCATTCTGGATGCATCAGCATGTCGCCAGGGAGTGTGGGAATGCACGAGGGGCACGTGGAGGGGCTGAAAGGGTCATGTGGATGAGGTATGGATCTGTATCCATACCACATCCGGATTGCAATCGGTTTTTCGACGACGCTTTTTTCACTGCAGGGACACTTTGGGCCATGTCATGTGGGTATCTGTGGCCCAGCTTCATGGAGCGGATAGATGGGGAGTATACCAAGCCATTGTGGTGCGCAGTTTATCAAAATACCAGGATGATGATGATGATCATGGGTGCTGAGAGAAGGGCAACATTGCTTGATCGCGAATTTTTGGAATCCACCACACAATTGTGTGGTGGATCAACATGAAAATAAAAACAGCTTCAATATCAATTCAACTTCAATATTCTGATTAACAGATAGTCAGGCGTATGAATTCACTGTTTATATTTAATTGAAAGCAATGTTTTGTTGAGATATAGCATGATAAGCAGATATTTGGATGTTTTTTGGGTGGGCTCTAGATAGTCTACGTATCACGACTCATCACCCACAAAACTCCACAACCAGTGTTATCGCGGCGAAGCACACCCCTCACAAAAATTCTGTCTCATCACCCAACACAGCCTCACTTTCTGCATTCGTCTTGATTGTGTGAGCATCACACCACATCTGGTGGTCCAGTTCTTCCTCTTCTCTCTGCAACTCTTCTTCTCTTCGTTCCTCCTCTGTCCCACCTGGCACATTGGGGGCTGCCACGACTATGGATGTTGTTGCTGTTGCTGTTGCTGTTGCTTTGCTTGTTGTGTTGGTGTCTGTCTTGGCAAGGGCAGCCTCCTTCTTTTCCTTGCGTTGTTTGGCGTTGTACGCTGCAAACAGCGATGCTTTGACGCGCATGGGATTTGCGTGCAGTTGTACGTACCAGTCCGTTTTGGTTCTGTCGTTGTTCATCAGTTGCTCATGTGCTTCGTGTTCGGATGGTCTGTTTTTCGGATCCTTCGCGGACACTTTGCAGATGTCCTTCAATTTCGCCGCGATGTAGTCTGGTAGTTCCGCTGGTTTGCGCGTTGTTTTGCTCGCCCAGCCTTGTACTGCGAGTGGTGGGTGTTCTGTTTCCGCGGTCTGGTCGCGTAACTTCGCGGTACGATCAGGTGGCACCTGTCCTTGTGCATCTTCGATGGCTTTGCCGAACGCCAGCCCCTTGCTCTCCGCCGCTGTGCGCCCGAGTTTTCGCGTCTTGTCCGTCTTCCTGAACGATTCGGACGTTATCGGCAGCTTGTCGGACTTGTGTGTGTCAACATCGGCAACGCCCAGCTGGTTGATGATCCAGCCGTCCCATTCAGCGCTCTTGACCACGACGTCTTCCGTGATGCCAGATGCAGCCACCAACCGTGCCTGGTCATCGTCATACTTCACCTCGTGAGTCTGACGTACCTGTTGCCCGTTCGCGCGGAATCGTCGTTTTGGTGAACCAGGCAGCGTGGTGATGTTGCCTGCCAGGAGCGCCGCGTTGACAAGTACCGTTGTCGTGCCTGCGATGTTACCAGCTTGGAGCGCGAGGAAGACTTGGAAAGGGGTCTTGATGTCCTTGCCACTTTGCACGTATTTTCGCAGTACACGGGTGATGTACGCGAAGTGGGTGTCCAGCATGCTCTTACCGGTTTGGGCCTCTGTGTAGATCCACGCGATGATTTTAGCTGCTTTTCGTGTCGCAAGGTTCTTGTTGAGTACCGATGTGATGAGCGCGATGTGCTCGTGACTGGCAAAGCAACACGCGTTATCGCTCTGTAGGATGATTTCAGTCACGGATGGGAGAATTTCTTTGACCTTTTTTTGCACAATGTCAAGTAGTCCACCAACTTGAAGAGTGTCTTGTGTCGGTCTTCCGCCGACCACAATGTCGATGAACCGATAAGTAAAAATGTCATTGTGACATGTGATGACCATTGCCCCAAGCAGTGACATTCCCTTCTTCCCCCAATATTCTTGTTGGGCTTCGCCTTGGCCTGTCGGTAGAATTTTTTGCTTATGGTCAAGTACCACATAGGCTCTTTCAGGCTTGTTGTTGAGTTCGGATTGATAAAAGGCGATTTGTCGGAATTGCACTTTTGCGCGCACTTTGTGAGCCATGTAATTAACAATTTCGATGACGAATCCCGGCGCCGCCGCAAGCATGGATTGCAATTCGTCATTGTGTTCTTTGAGTTCGTTGTCCTTAAGCATTGTGACAAAAGGGACAAAACGATCATCCACAAATCGCATTGCTGATCCACAACGGTTGCATACTTTACGCGCGGTGTTCTTCTTGCTCTTGTGCTTGTTGGTGCGTGGTTTGCGTTGATTGGAGGATGTGGTTGTTGCCTTCTTCTTTTTCTTCTCCTTGTTGGTGGTGAGTGCGAACGCGGCCGAATGCATTGGGTCGTCGCACTCAAGCTGCATGTGCGACGCGGTGAATTCCCATTTGAGGAACACAACAAGCAGCTCGAGCGCATGCAAGAGGGAATCAGCTGTGCGCACATGCTGCGCGATGACGTCATGGGGATCATCATTGTCATTGGCATCCACAGCGTCATCGTTTTTCTCCTCTCCGCCCGCTGCATACTTAGCCTTCAGTAGGTCTACTAGGCGCGAAATTGCCTGTTTGAGTTTCTCCGTCGCCATCCAGAAGTAACTCTCGAAGGAAGAAAGCCCCGTCTTGATCTTGCTTTTGCGTGTGAGTAGGTGAGTCATGGTGGTGAAAGCGGGCATTCCCACTGGGCGGTTGGTCGTAGACGAGTACATGTCGAATAGTTGTTGGATAGTCGTGCTTCCTCGATCGAACACCGGCACATTTTCAAATCTGACACCGCCATACTGTACTGTGTGACTCAACCCTGCCTTGTATGTTGCAGTGGTCATGAGGAACGATGTCACGCCAGACAGGTCACAGGCAGGCACACGATACTGGAGAACTCTTGGCGGGATGATTTTGCCGCGGCTGAACGTGTCAAAGGCGTGCCGTAAGGTTGTTTGTTGACTCCGGGTCATAGTAGCGCGTGCGGGCTTGACATGCATACGTTGTTCCTCTGGAAGAGTCTCTACATGACAAGACAGGATTGCGGAGCTGTTAGTGAATGATGTAGATGCAGCAAGCACAGCCCTGGATGCGTTAGCCAGTGTCTTTTCCCCCCTCACACATAGGGTGTATAGATTCGGACCGAGTGTAGTTGGTGGAAGGTCCACGCGAGCGCGGACAAACGCCGCCACCTGTTGCATCTGGCGAGTTGGCAATTCCTCGCGAGGGAGCAAGACACCCCAGAGTGCAGTAGCCACAGTGACCCACACGCGTGTCACGTTCCACCATGTTTGCCTGTCGCACGTGCCGCAAATCACGAATCCTGTGGGCGGCATGGAATTAAACACGTCCATGTCGAAGTCATCGGTGAGCTCCTCCATCACGCGGATCACAGCATCACGCCTCCAGCTCTCCTTCTCTGTCAGATCACCCTTGAACTTGCCGGCGCGCATCTGTTCCTCCTCGTCATCCATGTAGGTGCTGTCGCTGTCAATAGAGGGATCCGTGTAGCCCCCAGCAACAACAGTGTTGCAACGCCGGGGAAGCCTCGCTGGAGGGGTCGGCTCCGCAGGTGGTGCAACATCAGCTGAAGCAGGCAGGGGTGGCGCGTTCACGACAACGCTCACCAACGTACCATCACCGACACCTCGTCCTTCCGAGCGCACCCTGACATTAGAGTTGTCGTAGGCGCCTCCGTTGTCGTTGAGGACGTGAACGTAGACATGCAGCTCGCGAGCGTGCGCATGCGTACTGTTCGGGATGAGGTTGCCATCTGCTGCGAGCATCGGCTTCACATCGATCACTTGCGTGATGGTGCTCGGCTTCCTCAACGTAGCGGACAGCTTGTCAGGCAACAGTTGCTCGGTAGTAGGCAGCAAGTTGCCCTTCGAATCGACAGGAGGAACAGATGCAGGGTGAGCAGAACACGGTTTCTTACAGGGGGAGGGGTTGCCATCCTTGGAGTGGGCCTTGGAGGTGGTAGAGCGACGCATGATGTAGTGTTGCTGTTGAGTATAGTTGTTATTTGGTTGAATGTGATGATCTGCACTGGTCCAGGACGAAGTGAGGAAACGAGAGGATGCGACGAAAGGCCAACCAGGTTGCAACAGCGGCAACAACAACTACTACAACTACTACTACTACTACACTAACACTACCAGGGCGAGCACAAGCATGGAACACAAGAGCGAGTGCGCATGGCGTTGGCGAGGTAAGTTGTGAAATAGAGCGAAAGAGTGGCGATGATTTGCGAAATTGTGAGCGGATGGCGATGATGTTGGATGTGTGATGTGTTTTGTGTGATGTGTTTTGTGTGATGTGTTTTGTGTGATGTGTTTTGTGTGATGTGTTTTGTGTGATGTGTTTTGTGACGAGCAAAATGTGAGATCATGTCACAGATGCTAACGTGTATTTAACGCGTACCAACCGAACGACATCTTTGACGTCGTATTCATGACTGAGTACCATACGATAAATACTCCAGAACATCAAAGAACCTTCTGAGAAACAAGCAGGAGTTTCATGGGGATCGACTCGTCCGACCCCAAAATACCTTGATGGGCCCATAAAACTTAAACTAAGGTCTATCCGGAAAGTAATTTGAATCTGTATTTGGTTTTAGAATATGGGCATTACGATTATGTGGTTTGTTTGGATATCCAAGAAAAATGATGTTGAGTCCCATGACAAAGTGCAGGTCGACTCACTCGGGTGGCTCCTAACGAACACTCAAACAACTCGATTGCTTCAGATAACGGGGAACAAGGGCAGGTGAGCATCTCACTTTGCCATTCGCCGAAGGAGAGCCAACGAGGCGCTATGATGCAGATGGAGCAGAGCAGAATCTTCTGCAGTTGCAAAGTAGTTCGAGCGAGTTACGATCAGTGACGCACTCTGTTCCGTCAGTACGCACGTCCCCAACAACACGTTTAGTATCTCTCCGGCGTTCACATTCGCCGTTGTTTGCTCCATGGCAAAGCGGAAGCAAACTGAACCGTCCTGTTAATTGTCTCACCCCGCTCGCATTTGTTTGGAACACTCACGGATGTTTTTGAGTGTGTGAAACAGACAGACAATCAGAAAGCCTCGCTGCAAGGCTGGGTGCGTGTCTGGAGAGACATCCGTACTTGACGGAGATATGATTGTGGTCGTCGGAGATGCACATGATAACACCCATGGCACAAATGATGAAAAACCGGACTTCGGTCGAATAAACGGTCCACAACGGAGCAAGAGGCAAGAGGCGAGGACCCATCGTAATTCGAGTAGAGTACTTGCAACGATAACACTGTTGGTGTGGAAGCGTCCCAAGAGACGAAGTGAGCAAGCAACGGCAACGAAAGCATCCGTCATCAGCGTTAGTATCATCTACAGCAGCATTCACAGCATCAGCAGCAATACCAACGGTAGCATTTGCATTGCGATGAGCACACAAACGGTTTCAGTGGCAACAGTGTCTGGAGTACCGGCGCCACGATGAAACTTCGACTGAAGCGAGAGCCACCCTGTTGCGTGTCGCACAGCTCTTCTTTGTCCATCGTGATACACATGGCGCATGCTATTGCATATAGTACGTACGAGTACATTCTCATTTGGGTGACGTGCGATTCCCATTATGCTGTACTCTACTATTATAATAAACACTCCGACCAAGATGCACAGAGACGCGCACCTGAACGTAAGACAGTATCCATCTCCAAACGCCAACGCCAACACCAACATTACCATCCGTGAGTACGTGTGAGTACAAGCGGACCTGGTACACATGCACCAACACGCATCATCCTTCTTCGCCGTCTGTGACGCATCGTTACATTTGCGTAGCTTCTGGCACGACATGGAACTTGGGCAATACTCTGCTTCGTACTCAGGTGGAGAAGATTCGACGATTGCGAACATCTGGTATCGCTGTGATGGAAAGGCGATTGAAAGAACAGCGAGCATCGCAGCGAGGACAAAGATGCCCACGCCGCTCTGGGTTAGCCCAACCGCTTTCGTTCCCGGTCACCTTTCTTGTGCATAGCCCCAACCCAAAACAGTTCCGCAACAAAAGTTCGCGCCATTTCTTGGAACAAGATGACGGTGGTTGATGGGTGGTTGGAGCGAATGTTGTCAAGTACTGACAATAAATCCCAAACAAAACGTTGGCGGACGTCCCCTCCCACCAACGGCAATCTTCTGCTCCCGTCGGGATCACGACCGCCGGGATCAATGGCCGAGGTACTTTTCTGAGCATCGGTAGCCCTGATTCTGGTCGGTGTGCGAGCGCAATTCCTCGTCCATCGCCATTGACCGATAGCGCCCCGCTGTTACCAGGGATGAATCGCTTGTTGTCGAAACGCAGCTGTTCATCTCGGTTCCTCGAAGTATAGTCAGAGCACGGTTGTTCGTCACAAACTCTCTCGTACGAGGTTTCTGCCCTCCGACAGCACATCACCAACCAACCCAATCGAAGCAAGTGATGTCGATGATGTCCGTGAAGACCACAGCGCGAGGATCAACGCCAACCAAGTCCCAATCCAACACCCAAACCCGTTCACTTGCCCCATCGCCAAACAAACGCGTTGGTTCACACAATCACAAACTCAAGAACGATCACAGAACACCCATCACCCATCAGTTTTTCGTGGATATCCGTTGAGTGAAGGCACTCGTCTCACGACAACAACCATCGTGTACTCAACATAAAATACAAGACCAACAACAACAACCATGGAGAGCATCGCCACCAGCAGTAGTAGCAACGACTACGTCACGGTCCTGAGAAGCGAGGTGTATGACTTCAGGAACCCGTACCACTACGGCTGGTTCACTGTCAACATGGCCATCGGGATATGCATGATCGTGGCATTCCTCAACACCATCCTGCCTCGCATCACGTACGGCAATGTCGGCACCACCTATCGCGACCTTCCGATCGACAAACAGAGAAATGTCATCGCTTACATTGTGCGACTCGTCGTCATGACGACAGCCTTTGGGTTTGCCATCAAGTCATCGTACCATGTTACGTTTGATAGGCAGAGCGTAATCGAGACCGAGGGCGTGGAGATGGCGTTCATGGCGCTTCACATGATCAGCCTCCTGCACGTATGGGAACTGACGTACCGGCTGAAGCACAGCTCGCTTGCCCTCATGCATCACACAACAACGTTCATCTTCATCCAGCTGGGTTTTGCAACGTTTTTCGACCCGCCGAACATTCCATTCATGAGAGTGTCAATCGCGATGAGCTTCTACGCCACTACGGATCAACTCAGGTAAGCAACAGCGCAATGGAACCGGTCTCGCTGCGCCAAAGGCCGTCGGTTCGTGAACGAACACACCCGGACACAACCGAACACGCCCATCCGCAGGCACCAACAGGGGTGCCAACACGAACATCCATGACCATGCAACAGGATCACCCACATCAAAACAATCAACCATGCGCTCACCACCCACATACGTACCATGCATGCCCGATTTTACCACCACGTTCTGCATTGACAACGCGTTCCATCACCGTCTCCGCCCCATGACAGGCACTTTGCTCTGCTCTGCTATCGGCTGAAGCTGTTCCCAAAGAACCAGAGCAGGCTGTTCCAAGCCTCTGCTGTCCAAAGCACGATAACGAGGATCGCCATCACCACATGCATCGTGGCGTACTTCATCGTGATTGCCTTCATACGCGACGATCTGTCGGACATCAGCCCTCCCTTGAGGTGGTTTTGGTTCATCTGCTTCCTCCCACGCACGATCATCGTCTGCCACATGCAGATCCGTGGCACTGACGTACTGTGCTCGCTTGCACAGCAATGCGAATCTACCAGGGACGGCGAAACGGACTGCACTGACAAGCCCAGTAAGGTGACATGCAAAGAGTCCAAAGCTCTTTCGCTGGAATCCTTGGAAAATACCGCACGCACAGAGCGATCCTGTCTGCCGATGGACGACGATATCGACGAAGACATGGACGATGACATCGACGATGCCATTGGTGGCGACATCGACAACAACCATGAGAGCGAGAGCGACTCCCAGGATGAAAGTGGCCATGATGACGATGGCGATGACCTGAGTCTGATGGAAGAGGGAAGAGCCGAAGATGTGGGAGATCGCATCCGTGCCACAGCATCTGCCAGTGTCGCAAGAGAAGCACAAGACGACGGCGCTGGTCACGTTTGACACTCAAGCGTCCGCAGCAGCCAAACAAGTTGTAGGGAGAGAGTATCGTACAAGGCGAGATCACGAGGGGGGACACTCGTGCAGGAGCAGCGCAATGCAAGAGAAAAGATTGTGATGAGAGCATCCTTCTCTTCGGAGGGGCTCGGCCATGTCCATGCATTTGAGTCCATGGGATCAGGATGGATGTGTAGAAAGGATAGAAATAAACATAGGTAGTTGTAAATTAGAGGGGACAAGGAATAAACACACGTCGGAAACCAACCCGAAGGGGCCAAGATCCCGGGTGACAGAAAGCTCAAGTACTCTGGCGTGGACCGTCGCTGTTCCCGTTCGTCGTTGGCCCACACTTTGCGCGCGAATTGCGTTGTGGGTGAGGAAGGCCTGTCAATGACATTTTGATGGGCGCAGATCGCGATTGATGGTGAGAATCTGTTGGCTTCAACGTTGTGGCAGGCCCAAAGACATCGCCAGGTCTTTTGATACGAGCACAAGCGCTCGTATGTCTGTCAGTGTGTACTCCTGTCTGTTTGGCATCTCAAGTGTGCAAAGTGTCAGTCCGCTGTTTGTTCATACGCATGTATCCGTACTCTTGTGTGCTCTGCTGTGTTGGGATTGTGGTGCCGCACTCGTACCGCAGATTGTGGTGCAGTATCAACCATGGTATTGTATCTCGGAACGCAACCCGCTGGTCACCAAAACTGCATGAAATCGGCAGCGGCCTGGACGCGATCGGCCGCCACCTTGACCTGCTGTTTTGCCAGGTCCCAGTCACCATCGTCGAGGGCTTGCTGAATGCCTGGGAATGCTTCCGCGGCATAGCCCAAGTGCATGCCAGGTGCTTGCAGCACGTGCTTGAACCATGGACGGCGAGGCAGACCACCATCAGGGATCAGGAATTCCCGCTCGACCATCGTGATCTTCTCGTTGCACTCATCAACAGTTATTGCGACGCCATCGAAGGTCTTGGCACGAGACGACCCACGTAACTTCTGCGCAGCATCGTCAGAGTTGAGGTTGCAGCGACGTTCGCAAGTGTTGTAGAAAACGTTGGCGATTGATTTGAAGTTGGAGACGGCGTTTCGCAGCTCTGCGACATCGAGACCGGCATCCGCGGCTTCAATCGTTGCGACGTAGTCCACCAGCGAGTTGGCTTGGGCCATGTGATCCAACGGGATGAGATCACATGAGCCCAACCGCATGGCAAGCAGCCCCCAGATCTTGGCGGAGTAGGCGATGAGGTCAAATGCCGCATGGGCTGGACTCGGGTGACCGCCGAAGTTCTTGACCCAGGTGAAGGAGTCGTAGATGGAGTGATACTGCCCGTAGCTGTCGCCGAATGGATTGTGGAAGGAAAAGTCAAGACTTGCGATGCCGAGATGGTCCAAGAACACAGTGTAATCGCTGCCGGATCCCAGCATGCCGATCTCGCTGTCTGCGTGACCGTCCTGCGGCGTTTCGGTCGCAAGGAGCCTGCCCGTGTTGGCATCGCGGATGTCTCCGAACGGGCCGTTCGAGAGCCATTCTGACGAATGTTCGTTGGACGTCTGCAGGTCTTGCAGCACCTCCTTCCACAAGGACGTCAACGAAGGCGTGGCGGACGCTTTCAGCGCGTTCCCAGACACCGCAGTGTCGAGGTTCAAGTAGGCGACCGCCTTGGACAGGATGGTGTCACCATTGAGCTCGCCCCATCCGGTCGATCCCAAGAGACCGTACTCCTCACCTGACCACGACAGCAGGTAGATGGAACGTTCGGGCTGCCACCCATGGTCCTGCACCAAGGCTCCGAGTCCCTTCGCCACCTCGAGCAACGCCGCCGTTCCACTGTTGGGATCAGCCGCACCGTACACCCAGGCATCGCGGTGGTTGCCCAGCAGGATGGGCATGTCGTCGCCGGGATCCTCGATGGCCAACCGTCCTGGAATCTTGCCGATCACGTTGGGAACGCCGCGGATCGATTCCACGTTGTCCACTTCCATCGTGAGGAGGGCGTCGATGGAAGGGCCTACGCGGTACGTGACATCGGAGAGTCCACCCTGAAAGTCTTCGGCGCCTTCGCCATCCAACTCGTCCACGGCCGGCCCGCCGATGTTTTGCAACAACGGACGCACATCGCGCATATTCATGGGCAACGAAGGAATGGACGGGATGAGATCCTCGCTGGCATACCCGCAGATCTGCTCGACCGTCTCGTTGCCGTATCTGCGATCCGCGCGTCTCGGATCTCCACCACACAGCGAGTTGAATTGCACGGATCCGCGTTGGAAACCGGATTCGGGTCGCCACGGGCCGTCGGGATACGTGGGACCGATCGAGGCGCCATCGTCGGCGGGATCGCTGTAGATGAGGACGCCCAGCGCGCCACGCTGCTGTGCATTCTGGACCTTGAGACCGCGGAAGCATTTGCCGTAGCGCACGATGACGATCGCGTTGTGCACGGAAATGCCGTTGCGTTGCAGCACATCAAAGTCCTGCGGACGTCCGTAATTGGCGTAGACCATGGGAGCATTGTGGATGGAACCGGACGGCGCGTAGCCGTGGAATGCGTTGAATCGGTAGTCCGTGTCGGTCGTTTCGTCGGAGGGCAGTTTATCCTCCATGAGGGTGGCCTCGTAGATGAGGCGAGCGTCCTTCGCGTTGCGCAATTGCACGACGGGACGCGTGTTCATGTAGTTCAACATGACCTGGAGCTCATCGATGTGAACCTCCGGGATCCCGTACTGCTGGAACTGCGTCTTGACGTATTCGGCCATCTGGTAGTCACCGCTCGTTCCAGCGACATGCGGTTCGCTGGTGATGTAACGCAGATGGTTGCTGGCCGAGTCCGGGTCGGGCATGTCCAGGAACTTCTTCTCAAAGTCCGTCATGGTGCGTGCAGCATCTTCTTCCTCGCGAACGCCAACTTCCACCTCTTCTGAGGCATGTCCGTGTGCATGACCGTGATGGGCTGTACGGCGATGCGCATCATGGTGAGCGGCAACATCAGCCGCAGCAGCAGCTGGTGCGAAAGCAACCAACAGCAAGCATGCCGCGGAGGATAGAGAGAGGAGCATCATGTGTTGATTCAAGCCTTTCATTGTGACTCAAATCCAGTGTGCTTTTGGTCACGATGTGGTGAATGATCTCCTCTCTGGTGTGTCGCCTTTGCGCGCGAAGGAAGAAATGGGAAGTGGATCCCAGAAAAGAACAGAAGGATTCGTTCTCATTGTGCTTGACACCAAGTGAGAAATCCAAAGCAGTCTACATGGTGGAAAGTTAGACATGCGCGGACTGTCATACGGACATGTCGTCACCAACGAGTCCCACTGTATTGGAGACACCAGGCTTCCCAGTGTGTTGAGGAAAACGAACCGCGCTCCTGCCAAAGCAACAAGGCAACGACAACAACAGGAGGTGAACGTGATGGCGTGGGAGAGCATTTGCGGTTGAGCTTGCATTCAGAGTTGAAGCGTGTGGTTGTGGCATGTATTTGTATGACATTCTAGTGAGAGTATTTGGTGGACTACGAGTACGGTAGTCTCTGGAGTGTGGTATGGTACGTCCCTGCGCAGGACGTCCATGATCGTGGTTGACGACCCCAATCGATGTGATCGTCAAGAGATGCATGGCTTGGTCCAGCAAGTGCGTCGCAACCGGTTGTGGTGGATGTGGATGCGCTGGTGCCTGGTTTCTGTTGCTCTTCTTGGCCTCGAGTCGTTTGGTGATTGCTATTGACAACATGTTTCTTTTCTTTCTGTTTGCACATGGCAGTTCTTGGTGGTTCTGCTTCGCTGTTGGTCGCAGTTGTCGTTGTAGTTTTTGGTTAGCGTCGGTGGGATTGTGTGTGGCACTGTGCGAGACATGCCTCTGTCGGGGGATTTGCGCGCCAAAGATCCATCCACGGCACAAGCAAGAAGAACGTCGAGGTATCGGCACACGAGTACGCGGCTTCCGAAGGCTGGTGGGTAGGTTCGATGTTCTGTGCACTGCACGCATGCGCATGGGTTGGCACACGCATACTCTGCGCGCATTTTGCATGCATCAATCGATCGGTTGCTGCCGGACCTTCCTGATCACGAGCATGAGTAGGTGTATGCGTACCCACGTTACAGGATATCCATGTTGTTTGCGTGCAAACGGACATCGGACATGAGGATCTGCTTGCCGGCTGTCTCCACCTTGTTGAGCTCCTTCTTGACGGTCTTGCCCTCCACTCGGACGCCCTGCAGCAGCTCCTTCTTCTGCATGGGCTTGACGTGGTTGAGGCCCTCCTTGGCGGTCTCGACCACCTGCTCCGACAGGTTCTGCACGAGGTCCTGCTTCTTGGTGATCATGGACTGCTTCTTGGCGAGATCAGCCTCCGTCGTTCGGCGCACTTCCGACATGAGGTCCTTCTTGGCGACGGGCTCCACATGCGAAAGCTTCTTCTGGCTGCCCTCGCGTCGGACCTCGCTCAGCAGATCGCGCTTGCTGCCCGTCTTGGCGGGCTGCAGCTGGTCCTTCACGTCGTGGGTCTCTGTGCGCACGGATGACAGCAGGGCCTGCTTCGACTCTGGTTTCTGGTGCTGCAGGCTCTCCTTCTGTTCGATCGCCTCCGTCTTCACGGCGTTCAGCAGTTCCTTCGGTGGGTGGGATTCGGCGGTCATGGTGGTCTGCTGTTGATCGATGTTGGGTGGTTGATGTGCTTGTCTTGCTGCTCCAAGGAGATGGATGCTCTTGTCTTTGTCTTTGTTTTGATGTTTGAGGAGTACGACGAGATCGGTTGCGCACAGGGAGGCGCAGAGAGAGACAGAGAGAGAACGCGATTAGAGGGCTGCGCGTGTGGTTGGTTGGTTGAGCTGGTGAGAGAACACCGGTTGCAGAGATACGAACAGCGGTGGCGCCAACAGAGCACGAACACGATGCAAATGCCAGTACCCACTGTGGCGTGAAGAGGCAATCCACGATTCTCGATGACGGTTCAGTCCAATCGCATCAAATTGCGAACTCCACACACAAAGGTGAGAGAAAAATTGACTCACAAACGACGCGAAACCGCGCAGTTCGAACTCTCGCCGGTGCATGTGACTTTGGCGAAAGCACAAAAGGGCACGGCCCACTTCCTTGATGGTCCTCCCCCTTGGTCTTCTTCCTTTGATGTTTCTCGTGTTCTTGGCACGGTTGATGTTGCCGACACGATGTCGATGTCTTGTCCGCATCGTGGTGTCTCTCCGTGTGCCACACAACGACACACGACCAGCGGAAACGCAAGACGTGGTCAGACCTGTGCAAGACCCACGGAATCGAGAAATGACTCTTTGCAAGAAAGATCCAAAAACCAGAAGATACGGTATTGGGACTATTTCCGTTCTCCATTCACGATCCAGTCATCAATGTCTCTCCACTTCGGCGAAAGCCGCGGAGTTTCAATCACCAGCTTGATTCAAACATTTATGGCGCTGCATGTCACATAGGGACAGCACATAACGAACGGGATGTCTTGCGGTCTTGACACAACACAGGCAAGATCTGCAACGATCACATTTTGATGGGCTGGGTTCCCAATCTTGATAACCCCTGCTTCACGGATGGGCCCAGCAGTCATCTCGAGAGAGGCTGCGCATGTGCGTATTTGGTATAGTTCGCATGACAGGAGCAAGGTGACTTGCGCACTGGTCATTCATCTTCAGCTCTCTCCCTCAGCCTTCCTCTCTCTGCGTCAGAGTCTGTGTCTCGCACAATCTGTCTCCCGGCTGTGTGCTGTTGTCGTTGTTGGAAGCGGCGTGCGAGCTGCGTCCAGTGTTGCGTGCATCCATACAAGCAATCCAACTCCGACGACAAAGAATCGCACCCGCGCCAAGCGAAGACGAAGCAATACAACCAAGCAATCGCAGCCATCGTCATGGCTCCTCTTTCATCGTTCAAACGCAACGCGTGCCATGCAAAGGAAACGGATGAGTTCACTCTCTCCCCTTGCGTCTCAACCACATCTCATAAAAATCATTCTCAGCTCAACCGACAATTGACAACCGACAAGCACATCAACACAAAGCAACAGTAACACAAAGCAACAGTAACAACAAAGCACCACAACCAACATGGTATACACAGTCGATCAGAAGGCGCTCGAAGCGTACCGCCGTGCTCGCGACATGGACGAAGCCAACCGCCGCTACGGCCGCGACGACTACCTCCCATCGTCCAACCCCGACTCACCTCACAAGCACAGCTCCGCGACTACCACCAAGAAGAAGAAGACATGGAACAGCAAGCCGAAGGATGGCAACGGGCGTTCCGACGAATGGCTGGGCCGGTCCCCGACCAGCACTCCACGTCGCAGCTGGAAGGTGAAGGCCACCAAGTCACCTGCCCAGATGGCGCGCGATGAGGCAGAATCCAGCGACGACGGCAGTGATGATGGCAACGCTGCTGGCAACGCAAACACAGCCACCGTCTCCCAGCGCAACACTGCATCGTCTCAGCCAAAGGCCATCCCGAATTTGGACAACTCTTTTGCTTCGCTGAAGCATGACAGCGATCGTGAGCATGATGACGATGACACCCCGCCGGCCAAGAACGTGAGTAGATCCGACGATGGGACCGCCTTCTCGGAGATCACTGAAGACGTCACCGTTGACGGTGATGGAGCCAAGACTCACAAGGCACAGACATCGTCGCCCACAAGCACGCGTCGCCAGACCGCATCCAAGAAACTTCCGTCCTATCTCGTCGTCAAGAAGGACCGTCCTTCGTCTGGTAAGGACGCCAGCGGTGGAAGCGTCCCATCTGCCTTCGCTTCGGTCGCGTCTAAGTCACCGCTCAAGTTCAAGAAGTCTCCAGTGGCCGCCCGCGCCACTCTCTCTTCCGTGCCTGTACCCAGCATCACCAAGAGCAACAGCAACAACAAGAGCAACAACAAGAGCAACAGCAAGAATCAGAACAACGACAAGTACAAGGTTGACTCAACCGCATCTGAGGCAAGCAGCAACGACAGCGACAGCGAGATTGGGGACAACGCCGCCAACGCCCCAAGCAAGAAGCCTGGTCTTCTGTTGCGCCCCGACGAGTTCTTGCTGCAGCCTAACGACAATCTCGTGCAGCAGCTCTTGGCCGACGACGACTGCGACGACAGCGACGATGATTCGCATGACGATCAATACCATGTTGCTATGAAGAACAAGCTGAAATCCTTCCTCAAGGAGAACCCGGCCGCCCGTCAATTCGATTCCGACTCGGATGACGATTCTGACGACGAAGACGCCGCCACGCGCAAGGAAGGGCGTCGCCGTCGTCACGATGACGGAGACGTTCCGCAATCCTTGACGCAGAATGGACTCGATCACATCATCCTCGCGTGCTCCGATTTCACGAAGGGACTCGCGAAGTTCGAGAAGATGACTGGCCTGAGACCCACAAGGATTGGGTCGCTGCGTGGCGTGGGCTCCAAATCGGCGCGCATCCGTCTCGACAACCTCGATGACGAGGGTGACTCCGCCCCGATGTTCCTGGAGCTCATCGGGCCAGACCCAACCTGCAACTCCAACGACGAGGGCATCGCCAACGACCTTCGTGATAGCATCCCGGATGACTCGATCGTCCCGTACCATTACGCCGTGCGCAACAAGACGGAGCAGGTCAAGATTCCCACGTATCTGTCGTGGGATCGCGACGAAGTCATCATGGTCCATGCCAATCCAGAGGACTACGACGAAGATCACGATGTGCACAAGTGGGATCTCATGCTCCTGTACGGCCACGGCCTGGGAGGTTGCGTTCCGGCCTACGTCAACTGGCACCAGTCCAAATACCATCCAACCGTCCGCCTGGAGCACAAGGGCGCCACTCTGACGAGCTGTGAGGTGCAGGCTCCGGAGGATCACTACGTCCACACCCTGCTTCAGAATGTGGACCACGTCGAGCTGCAGGACGGCAGCGCGAAGTTGACCATCACCCTGGACACGCCCAAGGGCGAGGTCAGCTTCTCCACCAATGACCCCGAGGGTCTCATGTTCCCAGGCTTCGGTGATGACAACCATCCATCGTTGAGGATGGCAAAGCCGAGGAAACCAGAGTTGTTGGAAACCAGTGGGGCGGAGTTTGACTGAATGTGCGCACTCCGAACAAGCTCGTGGAGCAAGCAGTCAGGAACAGACAACCCCTGGGATAACATCGAAATGATGGGATACAAGACACACAACCACAATACAAAAGAGGCAGCAGGAGCAGCCAGCCTGAGAGCAGGATCAGCAGCGGACTGATACACAAGACGGCCTAACAATGGGTTAGAATAACGAGAAATACGCATTATAATACTTCACGAAGCAACCAGGCTCCATGCCTTTTTCGTATTCGTTGTTGATGGGAACATTGTTGGGCACATGCCATGCGTGTACGTATAGGTGCACAAAGATCAAGAGACATGGAGAGAGAATGAATCGCGATGGGTTGAAGAGAGTAGTGTTCATGCATGTTCTACTAGTACAGTTGGGACCTGCTGCAGATGATCGCTTGCTTAGGCCCCTCCATTCTTTCCATCCATCCATCCATCCATCCATCCATCCAATTCAATCTTCGCCATCCGAATCAATTTCGCTGTCCTCAGACGAACTGCCGAGACTGTCATCATCGTCGAAGCTGCTGGCATCGTCGTCGTTCTCATCATAGTACGACGATTTCCCGCTGACGGTCGTGATCGTATCGAGCGGAACATCTTCAAACAGATCCGGTGGTGGCAATGGAACACCCGTCACCTTGCGCATCGGCGACTTTGCCGGCGACTGTTGGTTGCCTTTCGCAACGCTCTTCCGCACCCCACGCGTCGGCGTCAACCAGCTCGTCAATGATCTGGGCGGTGGCGGGGCCTCATCCTGCGTATCGTTGACGGCCGACATGGACATGCAACGTTCGAGGGGAGGTTTGGACGTGGCATTGAAATAGGTGGCCGGCGGCGGTTTTCTGCTGGGACTGTCGTACATATTGCGCGGCTCTGCACGATGGCTCGTGGAACCCGAACGTCCGCTGACGCTGCGGTTGCTGCCCATCATCTTTTGCAAGGAGGCACCGAAGGAGAGTCCGAGGAGCTTGGGAGTCTGCGGCACAACGCTTCTGGAAGTCTCGGTCATTGGGCTTCCGCCCGTCGAAGAGTTTTCGGGCGACGATTTCAGATGATACGATCCAGAACTCAGCAACGGCGGCTTGCCGTACAAGTGAGACGAGTACTTGGCGGATTGGTCATACTTTTTCATCTGCGCCGAACCCTCGAGGTCCGTGATGAGATCGCCGATATCTTCGTGCGTGATGATGTTGGTGCGCGATTGTTTGGCTTTGGACCTGCGTCTTGACGATGCGACGCTGCCCGTGGCGTTGGTGCCGGACAGGGAATCCATGCTGCCGCTGGAGCGCAGCTGCTTTCGGTTCGCCGGCTTCTTCCTGGATCTGGGCGAGGACGGCGTCACTCCCGGCGACGGCAAGCTGTCCCAGAGGTTGCGCAGGGAATCGGACAAGGACAACGCGTTGCGTTTGGGCGATTGCATATTCGAAATGGAACCGGATCGTCCCTTGGCGGCGTTGAAGGAGACACTGCCGTAAAGGTCTTCCAATTCGTCGTCGTAGTCCCCATGGGTGATATCTTCCTCTTGGAATTGGTGCTGATTCTGATCATGGACGGCGGAGATATGCGACGGGATCTTTGCGTGCTGGGCTGCCGTGGCGAATTTGTTGCCAAACTTGCCGACATCATAGTTCATTCGATCATTGTGATCGACGTCGTTGTTGTCATCGGTGTAGTTGTCGTCAGTGTAGTCGTCATCGGTGTAATCTTCGTCGTCGCTGGTATGATAATCATAGCTGCTGTTGCCGTCATCGCCACTGTGATAATCGTCGTCACCACCACCACCATCCTTGCGCAGATGCTTGCGACTATATTTCTTGCGCGCCCGCCGCTTGAGATCATGGATCTGATTGTACTGCTCCTGAATGCGCAGCTTATAATCTAGGCGCTCCTTGTCCTGCTTCTCGGACAACTCGCGCACGCGCCGATAGGCCTGCGTCTGGTACTGATTCTGCTCGTTCATCTTGGCCGTGATTTCCTGATCGAAGAAATCCACGATATTGCGATGATGCTTCTTCATGACGGACAGCTGCCGCATCTGCATTTCATGGATATGCAGAACCTGACACAATTCGGCCTGCAGCTTCGTGACGACATCGCGCGTGCGCAGGGATTTGGATTCGAACGTCGCCGTGCCATCGTGATTGGACAGCATGATCTCCGCGTACGTATGCGATGGGACTTGGGCATTTTGCGTCGCGTCGTCGATCGATTGCTGCAGCACGTCCATCGTCGTCTGCAAGGCGTGCAGATGATGGCGGTGTTCGTCGCGCGTGTCGACGCCGTCCGCATGCAGCAGCTGCAGCTGGCGCCTGGCGTCCGCGATGGTCGTCGGTGATTCGTGCGTCATCAGTTGCGCGGCCGTTTCGAAGGAAGGGATCTGGGAGAGTTGGGATGAGAGTCGTGTGGGTGGTTTGTCTCTCGTCTTGGATATCGCCTTTGGCTTTTTGTTTGGTTTGGCCTTTGGCTTTGCCGGAGCATCCGCGTTGGGTGTTGCTTTGCTGCTGACTTGTGCTGGAGGGTGAGCATTGCTGAGAGAGGTGGTGGTAGTAGCATTGAGAGGCTCATGATCCATGGGCACATCATGCATCGCCTGCACGCCATGCAACTCGACCTCTCGCACCATCACCGCAGCTGACATTGGAATGAAGTTCCTTCACCAATTGCCTTTGCTTCCAAATGGAATAAGAGTAAAGCAGAGAGAAGGATGGTATAATATGTGCAATCTCTCTGGCACTGCGTTGGTCTGCTCTGCTTTGCGAACACGGCTTCGCTGATCAGGCTGCTGAGTTGAGAAATCTTTGCGGCGGATGGATGGGTGGATGGGTGGATGGATCTTGCAGCTATGACAGCGTTGTGGATGTTGGTGTTGATGTTGGTGTTGATGTTGGTGATGACGGTGACGTTGATGGACGTGCGTACTGGTCAGTAAGCGGGTGACTATGTCGTGTGTGCTGTGTGCTGGATAGCAGAGGTGGCAGTTGTACGATACCCTACGAGCATGTACAATAGTACTATTCTTGGCCGTCTTCTTGCGCCAAGAAATGGGCACATGCGCTGGTTCCGCAAATCCTGCACACGGAATTTAGGGCAAGGAGGAGGGAACACTCCTCTGCTCGATTGATGAAGTCTGGTATTATGACTATACTACTATCTGGTCCGAGCAGACAACGTTTTGATGAGGGTGCCTCAGTTCCTCTCTCCTCTGGATTGCCTCTTTGCGTTGTGTTGCTTCGTTCCGCTCTCCCAGACTGTATCTTGGCGCCTCTTTGTCCGCACATCCCAACGCCAGCAACCTGCACGCCGTTCAGTGTGATCCTTTGTGCCATTGTTGCGCGCAAATGACATTCACCGACAGGCTTCGCCAACCATTCCGCACAAAAAGCACTGTTGGGAAGAAAAAAAGCGCTTTGAGATATTCTCGGCACAAACATGTTGGACCCAGTCATAAAGAAAAACCGAAATCAAACGGACTCTGTTCTTGATTTGATTGTAGACCATTTTATCGAACACAATTATTCCGAATGTTGCACACAGCAGAATGATCCGACGAGTCGACGGCACTGGTAGCGGGATTCATATGGCGTTCATACACGTGGAAGTGCCCACAAAGAAAACTGAACTTGTGCCGCTTTTGGTCCTTCTTCGTGTCCGCAGATCGTGTCGGATCGTGTGGGGTGTCTTGGGTGGGCTGTTTCTTCGGACATTGTTGACACGGATAATTGTGGGCGGTAGGGACGACACCAAATGGGTTGTTGTTATGGTTGAAGTTTGGGGAACAAAGACAAGCGACAAGGAACTGCCCGCAACGTGGCCGAGAAAACGATGAGAATGTACCGCAATCGTGCAAAACAGAAAAGAAGTCCATAGTTGTTCGAATGATGCCATCGTCATGCCCCTGTTTTGTTCGTGGAGCTTCACGACACCCTGGGTGAAGTAGAAGTTAATAAGTACCCCAGCGACAAATAATTAATATCGATAACTTTGCATCTCATCATTCTTAGTGGAGTGACGAATCAATGCCACAAGGCGCTGTCACTATGTCACTTTCGTTCGCCACCATTCCTGTGGGAGAAAGATGTCGTCAATCGCAGAAACAATTTCCCAAATCAGGAGATTGTCAACGTTGGCCTTCTTGTGCATTCGTCGCGAGTACTAGCACAGGCATCGTTCGTCATAGTACCAAACGAACACGGAAAACCAGCTTGTCGTGGACATCCCACACTGTCGTGATAGTATGTCAACCACAAGGACCATCGTGCTCGTTGACCCACAATATCAGAGAACCATCATCGTCACCGTAAGAGTACATCCAACGCTCATAATATTCTTCCTTCAGCATTGCACCTGCACCAACAACCGGATATATACATTGATACATTGAACAGTTCATTGACCAAGAACCACTCTGCTCCATCCATCCATCCATCCATCCACCGTCCACCACAATCCACCATCATCCACCATGTCCCTCGAAGACCTCGCCAAATCACATGAAGGCGGAATCGCAAGCAACATACTGAGCTTCCTCGACATCCCGTCGTTGTGCAAGGTGGAGCGCACCAACAAGGCGCTGCGTGAATGCGCCGCCGGTTGTTGGAAGACGCACGAACAGCGCCTCTTTGCGGCACCGACCGCGCCGCCCGTCCCAAGCAAGGCCAACGAAACACCGAAGCAACGCGTCATGCTGCACTTCCGGACCCTGGCAACGGTCAAGGGCTTCGCAGCGGCCTACCGCAGTCACCAACAGGCTCGGCACGGCAATCCAGGACTCGGCAGTTATCGATCGCGTCCGGATCATCCCGTGCCCAAGACGAGCGTCTTGCTGCCGGACAAGGTTACGAATCACGATTTCTTCGTGCTGTGGCAACAGGGCAGCTCGGATGATGAAGGCGACGGCGCCTTCGTCGCGGTAACGGCACAACCGCAAGAGGGCCAGTACGTCCGGCTGAATCTGGCGCTGGATTCGATCCCGCTCCCCATGCCCATGACAGACCGCGATTTGCACGATATGGAATTGACGGTCGTCGCCGTGGATCGGACGTCGCAACGCAAGTGCCATTTCTTGCTGAATACTCGCGTCAATGACAGGATGCGCGGCTCGCTGGCGTGGCGCAACCGGCAAGACGCCGATGGCAGCATGCTGCTGGATCCGCTTCCGCTGCAGAGCTGCAGGGTGGATTGCTGCCCGACGCCGGTGGCCTACAGCTTCGGCCTGTCCATGATGCAGATCGAGAGCAGCATCACCCTCGATCATGATGGCGAGCGCGCTGAGCTTCAGGTGTGGGTCGGGCGTTGAGTTTTGGAGCGGGGCAGACATAGCATCCCAAGACTATTGCAGAGTACGCTCTTCATCCACGTGCATCGGTGACCCAAGCTCAACTTTTACATCCTTTTGTATCCTCTAAAATAAATATAATATTCTTTACTTCCTACATGCAATAGCAAACACGCATTATGCACAAGGTGCGAAATGATACGATACGATGCTTGCTTGCGTTACATGGGCTGGTGTGTGGGTGGTTGGGGACTGAATTTGCGCGATTGCCAACTCGTGGATTTCTCCGTGATCTGATACGGTACGTGTTTTGGAGAAAAAAACAAGTGCTGTGCTGTACTGTGCGACCAGGAACTCTGGTGCAGGCCATGCATCGCAATAGCGTCGTATGGTACGTAGCAATTCAACAGAGCAGTGCAGTATTACATTATAGAATACTTTCTAACGTGTCTGGACTGATCTTAAGCAAGCGTATTGCATTCCGTATCATTTCCATCTTGCCATTGTTGTTGATGCTCTGTCTGCTCGCAGACTCCACTTGTGGAGACGGAATACACGCACAAGTGATGACGGAGTTACAGTTCCGGCCACTGGTACGCATCCTCGTAGGCTTTACCGCTCTGAAAATCGCAGTATATCTTCATGGCGATACCGTACAGCCTCTGCTCCCGCTTGGCGGCAGGCGATCCCTCCGGCGTGTCGGAGGCAAAATCCCGCACGATGCACTTGCCATCGTTGTACTTGGCAATGACGGGCAGCGACTCTTCATCCAAAGCACGGCGCTTCTTGTTGTGCTGCAAATTGGGATCGACGAACTTCTTGACGTCGTCTTCTGTGACGCGCCGCGGCGGGGCCGGGACGTGGCACTTGCTCGTGGCCTCGTCGGAGATGCGCTGGACTTCCGTAAGGGGATCCGCCAAGATGGCCTCGTTGCTGGACGTGACCATGCACAGGCCCTTTGAATTTTGGATGGCGCGCATGTTGTAGATGATCCATAACCGCAGACCGCGCTCCAAGGCGAAGTCGTCCTCGCGCTTCTTGAGGGACATGGCGACTTCGAGGGGATGGCGGTAGGTGAAGACGATGGCGGGTTCGTTGTTCATGATCTTCAACCAGGTCTTCAACGTGATGCACATGCGCGGGTCCTTCTGCAGCCACGGGGCGTTGTTGGCGTTGTTGAGGAACGCCAATCCCTTCTTGCCCTGCTTGAAGGTGATCTCCTTGGTCTCGTAATCCTTGACGCCCTTCTCCCAGTCGTAGGACACGACGTCGTGGGCCCACCACACGTTCTGCGCCTTCATGAATTCATCGTTCTGCAAGACCACGTCGATGCGTTCGAAGAATCCCTTCTCATTGTCGAACGCCTGGCCGATGAGCGGACCCCCGACGGTGTACCCGCACGCAGTCGCGAGCAACCCCGACAACATGCTCGTTCCGCTGCGGTGCATGCCCAGGACGATGAATCCGTTGCGTTGGTGCGTGTCGCTGCCACCGCGCAGGTTGTTGTTGTTGGCACCGCGCGACGCCCGAATGAGATTGCCCTCCTCGATGGCGGCCTGCACACGACGCTTGCTCTCGCGCTGGCTCTGCTTGGCCATCTGCTCGACGTTGAGCTTGCGCTGCGCCTCGTCCAGCAGGGCCTGATCCGTGATGCCGTGCGTGTGGCGGATGGAGTCGATCTCCTTCTGAAAGACGTGCGCCACCTTGCCGATCTCCGCCTTGCCCTTGTCAATGAGCTTGAGCTCGGCGTCCTTGATCTTCTGCGGGAAGCGCATCTTGCGCACGACCTCCTTGAGCTGCAGCGGGTGCTCCTCGGCCGTGAAGTGCGGCTGCGACATGATCAGGGGCCAGGCGGCCAGCAGGATGATCACGTAGCAGGCCAGGAACATGCTGAGGCACATCGTCACCGCGAGGCCGAACACCATGTACGATGAGAACCGCTGGTCCGCCAGCGGCTTCCGTCGCAGCTGCTGTCTGCGAGCGTTCTTGCGGCCGCTGTTCGCGGATGCTGGCGATATCATCTTGGCGATTGTCTGGTTGTTCGTACGTATTATATAACACAATATATGATTGTGTAGATGTGTGGATGTGTAGATGTGTGGATGTGTAGATGTGTGTCTATGATCCTCTCTCCCTCTCTCTTCCTTGCAATGCAACAAGGAGGCCGCAGATTCAATGGCAGGAGACGATGGTGTGTGGTTTGTTGTTGGCGTCCGTTGGTGGTATCATTTGGTCATTTCGAGGACGGTTGGGGTTTTCGTTTCTTGTTCGTCTTTTGTGACTTTCTGGTTTGGGACTCAAGGCGAAAGAAAAGACACAGCGGGTCCCGCACACCTATCTCCTACTTAAACAGACAGACGTACAATGCCCAAGAGAAACATGCGATGGAGTCGTAGACATGACTGGAAGCGATGGAGAACTTCTGTCTCGTGTCATTTTGGCGATAGCATGAGAAACGAATCAGGATGGCGACGCAATCTTGATTGATGGGCACAATCAAGCGAAACAGCACAAGATTCCAGAGCAGCAACAGAACAAACACATCCTGATCTTGTGTTGTCTCTACGTTGCACAAACTGCACAATACTTCCTCCGACCACCATCCACACTGACACCAAACACCAAGACGACGCAACAATGAACAGCGACGACTACGATTCCGACGTGGAGCGCGAGGTCCTGCGAACGGGACAAACGGAGGCGTACCGCAACAGCGGCAAGCCCATGAGCGTCATGGCGCAGGTGGGATCCTTCGGCGATACCGTGCTGCAATGGACGCCGCGGCACGCCAAGGATCTCGTGCTGCGACAGCGCATCGTGCAAGATGCCACGCGATCGAGGGTGGGAGAGCGATCGCGGATGAAGCAATTCGAGATCGATGACGGCAGCAGCGATGAGATGGAGTGGGACGAGGACATGAAGAAGCCGACGGAGGCGTCCAAGCGTGCGATGTGGGCCTACAAGCAGCATCTGCGGCGGCGCAAATATGCCAAGCAATTCCAAAAGCTCTGCAGCATGGCCGTGTCGTCCGGCGATCCCAGCAGGGCGCGGCAGGCTTTGGAGGCTCTGGCCAAGTTGGATTCAGCGGATGATGCCGACATGAATCGTCGCAGCTTTCGCGACCATTTGAACGCGATACGAGATGGCGCAGACGAGTTTGGCGATGACGATGATGATTCCATTCATGGTGGAGGAGAGTGCTTGTGCAGCTCCTTCGAGAATCCATTCTTTTCGGTTGCGGCAGCCCAAGCCAATCTGGCGCTGCTGTCGCTGGACCATTCGGACGGCCTGTTCTTGGAGATGAATGGCGACGATCAACGCAACAAGACCAAGCACGATGCAGGCAAGCAGCCTTCCGTGTCGTCACCAGCTTCATTGCAGTACAGCATGGCACATCGCGAATTGCAACAACGCATCCACAAGCGTCATTGCACGTTTGGCATGATGATGATGGTGATCGACATTTGGTGTTTGGGCTTGATCCTGGCAGACGGTGGAGATGAATCGGTGGGCATCTTCTTCGTGTTTTTGGTGCTGCTGCCGCTCGCGACGCTCTTGGGCATACGCGCCATGAAGCGTCATGACAACGACGCCAAGATGCTCGTCAAGGATCTCTACATCTTGGCAGCATCATCGCGATCGCCTTTCACCGATGTGCCGTCGGCGTGAGCCGCCGTGTCGTTCTTGTGATGTGGTGGTGGCTGTTGTCGGTGTTGTTGGGGCAAATGTTATGGCGACGGCGTCTCCCAAGCCACCAAAGTTGATGCATGGCGGTGGAGTGAGATGGTGAGATGGCAGGCAGTCCAGGCGAGCCGGCCATCACCTCTTCCAACCAACAAACCATACATTCACGTATAGTACATAGTCGTAGTCCCAGTGGTTCATGTCAGCCATACGTGCTCGTTCTACTACCTCCAGGTCGCAGTTGATGCACTCACGATAACACTAGTTGTGGAGTTTTGGCCCCTTGTTGTCACTGGTTTGCTTGCTTTTGGGAGAAACGGCGATTGGATATTTAGAGCTATTGTGTGTTTGCTCTCGCTGATCCGTCTTCTACGTCACAGGGAACGTATTCCACGTCATGAGAAACGAGTCACAACAGAGGAAGAGACATCGTGTGACTCTTCCTCCGCAAGACAAGATGATGACTGCGCGCGGCAACAACAGAATGTGCCAGGCCAGGACAGCCAACAACACTCCACGTTGACCAGTCTCACAATGGAAACCAGCAACATCCAATCGTCTCAGAATACGACGAAGCGCATTGGCGATCTGTACGACGCAGACGACAGTGCTTCGCCAATCACCACAACATCGTCTTCACCTCGGCTGCCAATCCTGTGAATGATGCATGCACAGCTCAGCCAATCCACATTCTTGCCACTGTTGCTGTTTCCATTTTTCTTCTCCGATAACATGCGGTGCGCACATGATCAACGTGGTACGGTATGCATCCTGCGCAACCGTGCAGCACGATCCTCCTGCATGAACGCCAAGGCGCAAGGGACGACATCAACACAACCGAAAGTACCAATCCAGCCACGAGTGTGAAGGAGCCTTGAAGCAAATACGAGCAATAGTAAACCGCTCGTCCAAATTCGAGAGGAAAGAAACAGCATTCCAGCAAACCACAACCAAGCAAAGATCACGTGGAAACCGAAGATGCTCAACTTCAAGGCAGTTACCATCACGGCGATCTTGCTCGCCGAATGCAAGACGATCGATGCCATCCTTCGCGGCCATAGATTGATTGACCCAACCAACGAACTTCATGTTGCGATGCAGGCAACCAGACTGCTGAAGGGCGACGGTGGTTTCATTCCAAAGAACGTCAAGGGTAACAAACAGACGGGAGCACCGTCCAACAATCCAAGCAGCAATCCCAGTGTGGCACCAACCAGTTCGCCTACCAGCTCTCCTACATTGGCACCAACTGCGTTGGCCTGAATAATGACGACAACACCGACTTCTACACCAACCTTGCCACCAACTGGGGCACCAACTTCAAGGCCAACTGGGCGGCCAGTTGCCTTGCCGACCAGCAATCCAACCCTGAGGCCTACCTCATCACCGACTGACCAGCCAACAGGCGGAGCAACCAGCATGCCGACATCAGGGCCTACATCTGCACCGACAACCATCTCGTTTGCATTTGATTCCAGCATCTCCGTGGCCTGCGAGCCAGATGTTGCGCCGCCATGCTTTCCGCCGGAGGCATCCGAGCCGAAGACCATCATCTGCAATCCATCCAAGACATCGTACCGCAAGGCCGTCACTGCTGTTCGAAGCACACCAGGATTGCAGAATTACTTTGCATGCGCTGGCCTCTTGACCAAGGGGGATGCGCACAAGCTATTCAACCGATATGCGTCCAGCCCCTTGCTAGCTGAGGAGCTGAAGCTATTGTCCGCCGCCGGCACCACTCTGCTCACAGCTCTTGGTGGCGAGGACATCTACTACATGTGCCAGGACGCTGGGGCTCCAAGCTGTGCAGAGAAGTATCACTGTACCAGCGCCGACGGTTACAGTTTCATGACCATTGCCACCACTGCCTGCATTGGGTCTGGATCTTGCGACAGGATGGGACGAAACACATTGGTCCTGGCTTCATCCTGTACCAGCAAAGGGGTATGCGCCGGCATGAACTCTCTTTATGTTTCCAATTGCTATGGTCCTCACCCAACATACGGTGTCACCTTCATTGGTCAACTGGCCTGCACTGATTATCTTTCCTGCGTCCTTGCTGGCACATACTCCTACAGAGACGCCATCATACAAAGCGGCGCCTGCGTTGGACCCTACGCCTGTGCGAGCGTTGGCTACTGCGTTGAACAGTACGGGCCCAGCCGTTCCCAGAGCCACGTCAGAATTGGGTTCAACGCATGCCTTGGTGAATATGCATGCACCGCAGCACATGCGAGCGGTTACTACGACTGCACATGCACATCGTTGCCATCACCTGCGAAGATTCAGGGCAGCTTGAGCATCGGCGACAATGCCTGCGCCGCAGCCTACGCTTGCCCGGGATTGGGATTCGGTGACTCAGTGACAACTGACATCATTGTGCCAGACTATGGCTGTGACAGCAGCGGCGCATGCTACGAATGCATGACAAAAACCAACTGCGACAGCGACGAAGTCTTCATTATCTACGATGCTGCCGTCGCCTGCCCCAAAGACGTCGATGGCGACCCAACCAGTGAAAAGGGTCGATCAATTCTGCATCAACAAAGACCAACGCCCAACAGATTGCCCAACTTTCGCCCCCTTCTCCGCTGGCAAGCGATACCCCAACGATGATTCCGACAGAGCAGCCATCCGATCTGTCAACTTTTGTTCCAACAAACTCCCCAACCATCAACAAGACCACCCTGCAGACCCTTTGCTTGAATGAGGCTGGGGAGGTTACTGCGGGCTTCACCTCCAGACAAGTCGTCCTCTGCGATGATGATGTGGGCACATGCGCACAATTCGTCAACGACAACGAGTCTCTCCCAACGAACAAGGACAGGTTCGTGAAAAGCATCTTCGGATGCGATGACGACCAAGGCAGCCGGACGTCGCAGCAACAGGCGCAGGTACGATTTGATCGCATCAAGAATGACCCCCAAGCAATCGCAGCCATCCTCACTGCTCTCGAAGGCGATGGCATCCTTCTCACTGCGAACGCCGCAAGCCTATCCACGAGATGCGGTGCTGTGGGCGGGGCCTGCCGCTGAGGAACTCTTGGTTGGACTCTCAGGGGCGACATCATCATCACCCTGGACTCATGTGCAAGTGATAGTTCCTGCGAAGAGGTTTCGAAGGATGCCATCATCCTCAGCAGCTGTCTGGGACCAAAATCCTGCAAGAATCTTGGATCTTTTTCCAGCCCTCCCAGTGCCACGGCCACCATTGGCTACCAGATCATCGGGCCAGCCGCATGAACTAGCACAAACAGCTGCGAGAATCTTGGGCAGAACATCTATGGTAACATCTGGACCCAACACGCAGGATGAAATGGCGGGGACGGCTGCAAAGGCCTTGGAATTTGCGCCGACCAGTCTCCCAGTATCGCCACACCTACGCTTGCCAACATCGACGTGGGGATGAACGCTTGTGAGGGACAACGCGCTAGTCAGAATGTTCACGCTGGCCCGTTCAAGACTCTCGGTTGTATCACCATTGGCAGTGGCACATGCTTGTCACAAGACAGCTGTAACGGTGTTGCAAACTCCAACTTGGCGGTTGATGATCTGGTCGTGGCGGCGAACACCTGCGCGGCTCCAAGCAACTGTCAGGACTGCATGGCGACAGACATGTGCAGCGGCTCTCCTGGCTGGACCTACACCATCGACAGCCCATCCAACGACTGCCCTGGACAAAATAACGATGCATGCTCTTGAAAAATGAAATGGCTGACCGCACTCTCAGGGCGCGAACAGGAGTGGGAGTACAAACATCACGACGTATCCACATGTACGCCCATGCTCATACGGTCGCATCTTCCGCAGCGGCAAGACAGCATGGATGCGATCCATATTCAGAACGAATGGCTCAACTCAACTCCATCGTTGCATATGGCACGATGATCGAAGAATAGAATACATGTTACAATACAGTCATGGAACAATCGTTTGCATCCTGTGCTGTGCTGCGCCTTGCCAGTTGTGCATTCTCGTACTTCCATGTGCTAGTATAGCATGATATGGTACCTTTGCCCATGACTTCAAGGGAGCATATCCGAAGATGAACCACACAACTTGACTACAGTTTCAACCACTCCGTCCAGACATCCATACGAGTGCACTTGCGTTCTTGTCGTACAACTCGTCGAGTATTCTAAACTTGTCTTGTTCGAGGCCAGCTCAGCGAGGAAACGTTATGTGCGAACTAAAACGAAGACTCGGTGATGCCACGTTTGGTTACCCAGAACGTCTGTATCTGCAGAAGGGGGCGTCCTGCGTGTTCGTCTTCAGCACGCAGACGACGGAATAGCTCATCGAATGTAACATATTATAGGAGCTGCACTAGCACATCACAACATAGCATAGTATAGCATATGAGCATGGTATGGTGTGGATTCGTTGCGCTCTACTCTACTCTACTCTACTCTACCAATACATGACGATTGTGCTAGTGGCAGCGCCGTCGGCAGGGCACGAGCAGAGATGAATGATCAGAGGATGCATCGTTGGTGCTCCAGTGACGAGTACAGACGCTTGGACTTGATGGCAGCAACGATCGCGAGGGTTGCACATGTGTGATGAAGAGAAAGCGGAATACTGGCATGGCACGATGTGGTACAGATGTACGAGTGCGGTACCAACCAAGAGGAGGCTTTGCCATTCGATTGGTTTGTGCGACACACACCGATTGTGCTGGCGCTCCGATCGACGCAGTTGAGGCCTTGGAGCGTTTTTGTGTGTGGTTCGGATGGAAATTTTCCGACCAGAACGGCACAACACAACGTGCCGGCTCCACGACGCGATGGCTCCACGACGCACACCATTCACGACACAAAAATACGGTCCGCGTCACACAATTCACACCACTCGTCACAAAACACAAAACAAACATCACACACCACACCACACCACACCACACCACACCACACCACACCACACCACACCACACACCACACCACACATCACACATCACAATCCTCCATGCCATCAAACAGACGATGTGCACACAGGCACTCCAATCACAGGTGTGCCTATAACATATAATACTACTACTTTGATTTGCAGCTACATCTCTGCTGTGTTGGTATCCTGCTCTGCTTTGCTGTGATGCTCGTCCTTGCCAACGAACATGGCCACTTCGAATGTGTTCATGGTGGGTGCTGCTTTGGCTTTGCTGTTGTTGTTGCAAGGCTCAATGATGTCGGCTTTGCTCTTGCTGGGTTGCTTCTTTCTCTTCTCGTCTTTCTTCTGTTGCTCAGCCTCCTCGTTGGCTCTGGTTGTCGCAACGATTTGCTTCTCCAGCAACGGAATGAGGCTGCTGGTTGTTGGCAGATTCGTTTTCAGGCACTGCAGTCCACTGACAGCCATCACCTTGAGCGCATCATCGTACATACCTTTGATGTCGGGCTTGGCGTATTTGAAGTCAGCTGATTTGCCTTTGTTGTCTGTTGCAGTTGGTTTGTTGGTGGTCGCGCGGGTAGCCTCATCCTCCTCCAACACGAAGTCCGTGTGAGACACGGTAACGCCGATCTTGTTGCCCTCTTTGTCGAATTCCGTGGACGTTTGTTTCCGCACATTCATGTGCAGTCCCTTGCGCTCCGTCACAAATTCGTCACCTCCTTTTGCAGCACAAATTGCGTAGGCAATCTGATGGTGGCGAACATACGCGCTAGCCACCTTGTCCAGCTTGAATTGTTTCCAACAGGTTCCACAAGCATTCCACAATGCCTCAGTGGTAAGCAATCGGCTTCCATGGTGTTCACCTTGATACACTGACACGTGTTTTGACATCGCTGGGAATATCGCATCGTCTTTCACATTCGTGATGGGAGAATTTGGTGGTTGCAGTTGTAAGTGCCATCCGCGACTGTCGAACTCCTTGTTGATGAATCTAAGTAGCTCCGTGTCTCTGTGTGGCCCTGCGCCATCCATCTGGTACCGAATCACCACGTTCTTTCCGGTTTCGGCCTTGATTTTGCTGGCGAGCGAATCCAGTGCGGGGAGTTCTTTTTCGCGGAAGAATTTCTTGAGGCTGTACTTCGGCTTGGGCTTAACACGATGACCATCTGTTTCCTTGCTGCCCGTGATTTCCAGTGGTTGGAAGTACAGTTCACCCTTCTTGCGAGAGATTTTCTCGGGATCAGGAAGGTGCTTGTACTTGGTTGGCGAGACCCAAGTTCGCTTGTACGTGGTCTTCTGCGCTCGGACCATGCGCCCAACACGTTCGAAGTTCACCTTATACGCCTTTCCTCCTTTCGCAAAACAGTTATTTGTTGGGGCAAATGCTGTTGATGCAATTGCCATGGTCTTGTCAATGTGACACTTGTGATGCACAGTCTGCTTCACAGGCTTAACTCCCATCTGGGGCACATGTTTCAGATGCATGCGAGCGACAATGGAGTAGAACCACTTTTCGTCCATGTGGACAAGGACAACTTGCGTATTCTCAAACAGCTCAGCTGATTCCCAGAACACACAGAAGTCCTGAGCCCAGATGTCGCGCTTTGCTGTAGTGGTGCCATTGATCAGAGGGAGTATTGTTGTAGAACGGTACTCACTGCCTTCCAATCCCATGACGAATTTGCGAATACACTTCGGACCAACGACTTGCGGGTTTCCGCTGCCTGCCAGTTTCCATGCAATTCTGTCCCACGAGATTGCGCCATTGCACCGTCGCAACACATCCTGGAGCTCAAATTGCAGGAAGGGACCACGCTCCAACCACAAATCAGCCAGCACTTTTGCGGATGCCAGCTCTTCCGGCGAAGCAGAGGCATAGGCAGAAGCAATTTCGTCGTTCTTGAACTGTTGCTCTGGATGTCGAAGACGTAGTTGTTTCTCAAAGGCTGCGCGCTGCGTGAAGTACTGTCGTTGCTTGATGGGGCAGGTGAAGATGCTGCTGCCTGCGTCACTTCGCTTCTTGCATTCGAGCGTCTCCGTTTGGAATTTCACAATGTTGCGCCCCACTGTGGTGCGGTTGATACCCCATGCATGGGCGATCAACTCTGCATGTTCAGGAATCCCACCCAAATTGAAATAGAGAACAGTGTAGTTCCGATTGTCTTCTTTGTCAAGGCGCTTGCTAAGATTACCAGGCTTAGCAATACTATGCCCTCCATCCTTTTGCAACCATCCTTTTGTTTTCGCGCCTTTCTTCATCTGGTTCGTGAGCTGGGCGATTGCTGTTGCTTTCTGACGCCGCGAGACCTCGAGAAAAGCGGCGATTTTGGCTTCTTGCGATTCTGTGGTAGTTGGGGATGGTGTGGGGGGCTTAGCCTTGTTGTTGACACGCGTGGCAGCGACGGAGTGATGCTGGGGAGAAAGGAGGGAAGGCTTAGCAAGGCCTCCAGCAGTGCGAGTCCGTGCGAAGGTAGCGAGGCTGTGTGGTGTGCACAGATCCTCGCGAACAACATACATTCGGCTCTGCCCCATCACTGGGGTCACCATGACCATTGCCACCTCTCCTGGTGCAAGAGGCCCATTGCGTTTGACTGTAGCGCCGTCCGTGGTCTGCTTCATTGCAAAATCAACATGACATACGCCCAGGTCATGGACCCTGCCGCTTGAGCTCTGGTGGGATGCCACCTTCACACAGTCACCAGCGCGCAGCATGCTTGCGAGGTGAAGAGTTCAGTGGTTGCGGGATGATACAACTACGTCCAATGTTGGTGAAGGTTGATAGAACTGTGTTATTGTGTGTACTTGTTTGAAGTGATGGTTTACAAAGTTAAGTTTGTTGAGATTATGAGCTCATCAATAAGAGCTCATCATCTTCCTGTTTTCTACTTCTTGGCTCCACTAATGGTGCTATTCACCATTGTCCATCATGTTGTAACCATGCCAAACTTCTGGTTACTCTTGCTAATTAGTGTATCTGTGTCCAAACATGTGCAATGACACATGTTTGGAGGTCTAATAGAGTCTCTTTGATCCTCTTGGATCATCTTCCTAATTTTGTCTTGGGTCTGAAACCCGCATCACATTTTCCGAATTCTATCGAGTAGTTTTCTTGGATCTTTCGAATCGAAGCATGATTGACACAAAGGACTCAAAACTCGAACAACGATTGGATTGATTCAGCACACATGGTCTAACAACAAGGGAACTCATGGTGAATACTAGCTGTGTGTCAATAGAGGTTGCAAGCTGATTGTACGAGATTGGCTGGTCGCGACGCACACCAGGCACACAAGGAGAACAGCACAGCACAGCACAGCACAGCACAGCACCAGTCATTGACGCGCAGCACGGCGCAGCGCACCACAGAATGGCATGAACAACACAGGAGAATGGTCACAAGGTGCCTTGTACCATCCACTCTTTCCTTTGTGGGAAGGTCACAGTCATTCTACATTCTGTGTAAGCTATGACTACAAGCAGCAGAGAATCAACAGCAGCTCGTCGCAGATGCGCAATGTTTCCGTTGTCCATTTTGTGAGGAGGATTTTGTGCCTTCGCTGTGTCGTTGTGGAATGGAGGTGCAATTCGGGACTCGCAAAGTGTTCTCATTGATGGGCGCATTTGGTAGAATTGTGGTTAATCTCCATGGCCCCCAACAGCAAAAACTGTTTGAGAACACCAAACACAACACAACAACACGACAATGGAGAAACACAACAAAACTCCACAAGCGCTGTCGAATGGCATCGACGGCACTGCCACAACCAGCGGTCCAGTGCAAGATCTGAGGGCATAGGCGGAACCGCCATGGAAAGTTTGGTGGATGAGCGAGAGCGGGATGTCATCTTGGCTTATTTGGGGCCGTGGCAGGCCCACGCGCACATGACACGATTCGGAGGAAAATATGCTCATTGGATATGGTCTCTGCCTGGAATGCACAGGCCATTCCAACGACCATGGATGGGCAAGACGTATCCAAGAGGATACGGTGAAGATGCACACGAAGTTTGAGGGTCGGGGGTGGCCTGGAAGGTGCCCTCCGCAAGAAACAAGTGGCGGGCAAGAGTTTTTTGGCGGGTGGCGGCGGACACATCACGTGACTTCGCTGGTGATGGGTGCCATTGAAAAGTCACCCATATCGCCAAACCACCCATTCAAGATGTGTTAGGAATCAACTCAAGATGGCCATGGCGAAGTATCCTGCGCAGATACGGTCTGGAAGAGGCTGCAGCCTGGGATGCACACGAAAGGGATTTTTTTGGGTGTCGGAAAAACATCATGATGGCATCATCACATGGAGGTGCACCTTTGGAGGTATGAGCGCCCCACCCATTCTGAACACATCAGTGTGTCGCCAGAGAATGTGGGAACGCATGAGGGGCATGTGAAGGAGCTGCAAGGATCGTATCGACGAGATACGGATCCAAATCCGAACGGCATCCGTGTCGGAATCGGGTGTTCGAAAATTCTGCGTTTCAGTGCAGGGACAGTTTGGAGTATGAGATGCGGCTATCTGCGCAGGATCTTCATGGAGTGGATAGATGGGGGGTATCCGGAGCCAGTGTGGTGCGCAGATTGTGAAAATGCCAGGGATGATAATGATGATCATGGGTGGTGAAGGTAGGGCAGCATGGTGCCATCGAGAATTTTTTGCACCCACCACCTGACAGACAGCAAGCCAAAACGACATTAAAAATAAAGTTCATACAAATTTAACTAAGATATTCAGAATAAACGATAGCCAAGCGTCCGAATGAACTGTCTAGTTTTAATTTTAAATGGTGCGTTGTTGAGATATAACATCATAAGCAGTTGTTTGGATGGTTTTGGGTGTGCTCTAATTTAGTCTACTTTATCACGACTCATCACGAGTAAAACTCAAAAAACACTCCACAACTAGTGTTATCGTGAGTGCATCAACTGCGACCTGGAGGTCGTACTTGTGCTGCCTGCGGAATCAAACAGTCGCCTCATCTTTCCGTCCCATGTTGGACACATGATGCAACCCTTCAAAGGTTGACACACGTTGACACGAGACGCTCTCCATTCTTCGATTGGTTCGTGAGGGCAGTTGGTGCTTGTGATTGCCACTTTCCACTATCAAGAAGATCCGACTCTCTCCGCGGACATGATGCGGAATGTTGATGTTGACAGAGGTAGTGTTGTTGGTGTTCCTGTTCATGTGGGTGGTTGATGTTCATGAACATGGTCTCACGATAGTTCGTTTCTTCATTCTTCTTCTTGCGTCTCTTCGGGATTCACTTTGCACCTCATTGAAGTGGAAGGGTATGGTATGGCCATCCATGATACGATACGCATCCACACCCAACTCATTTGGAATGTCCGCTTCCGTGATGGGTCATGACATGGTGTACTGCCTTCCTCATTTCTGTCCAACGACGGAGTGGAGAATGGTGGAACGAAATGTGGACAAACTGGAGTCAACCTCTCGCTTCACCTCCCAAACCAAGACCTCCCACAGGTGGCGCGTCGATTAAGTCTGCAATCAATGTCGTTCCTGCCCAAGATTCCATCCACCACAGCCTTGCGACGAGGAGGAGAAATAAGGTGGTGCGATGTTGAATTTGAAGATGACAAAGGTCGGAGCCGCAAGAGTGGTCTCGATTGTCTCGTAAGCACTTCTTCGCGTTGACACGACCACATGAGTTGTTTGTTTGCTCATCTGTCTGCTTGCTCATCTGTCTCCCGTCTTGGTGTCTGATTGGGGTCTGGAAAGGGTTGATGGCTACACGTCTCGCGACGCTGACTTGTCCAGATCGATGCGGTGGTTCAATGTTGTGGTTGAAGGCCATCATGAAGTATCAATTGATGTTGAGAGAAGCTCGGCCAAGGGTGGAAGATCATGTGGTGTGGTGGGCCGCATCACGAAGGTTCGGCATGCTCGGATGGTCTCCCTTGCATGGCTTCGCATCGAGATCAGACACAGACATGTTGTGACGAGCCCGAGTCTTCATCATCCTTCTCTTTCTGCCACCAATGTTGTGTCAACGAGATGGATGGCGCGAGATGTGACTCCCAAGGAGGCTGAGGTGCAAGGATGAAAAACAGGCCCGCCGTTTTCTGATTCTCTCGTCTGGTCTGTCTCGCCATTGACACGGAAGCGCATGCAAAAGAGCATTGCCGAACTCCGCCGAAAAAGAGAGATCAAAGCACCAGAGTACCAGCGAGCAGTCCCAGATTACTTTACCCTCCCGTACGGGTACAAACAATGATGCGTGCATCGGGCTCGTCGCCGCCAGCATGGAAGGAACCGATCGTCATTCAACCCAACGCGAGAGACTTGAGTATCATCGGGAAGAGAACGAGTACTGCAACGTAGTTATGGAGCCCTGGGCAGTTGTCAACCTTGGAACCACCGACCGCGTATCACATTCCGTTCCATTGCGTTGTCTACCACGCAGAAAGCAACATCGCCGACACGGGGGTGACGATGAGAATCTGATGGAGCGCTGCGATTGATTGTTGTCGTGACACTTGTCGTTGTTCTCTGTTCAGGGTGTTGTGGCAAATTCATCGTTTGTCGCGGCCCAAAATGTGAGACCGGAGATTTGAGAGCATCGTTCGATCTTGTCGAGCGTCGCATACGACATTGAGTGGAATGCGCGTTCAATTTAAGCCACGTGGATGTGAGGATGAAGAAATAAGCGTTTCTGGCTGTACCTAAGCCAACAGTGGACACGACCGGTTCTGATTTGCATAATTGGAGTAGCCGGTGAGCGAAGAATCGATCTTGGGCCTGTTGTTGTTGAGTCCTGGTTGCGATGGTGAAGAGTCGGTGTTCGCTCACAATGATAGTCGAACGAAATCAAGACAATATTATAACGTATATTAACGTCTATTCATGTCGCAGAAAATGGAACGAAGAACCCACATGTTTCCACACGCGATTGAATCACGTCACCGGATCCATATATAGTGACGTTGTGATTCGCGCCAATGATATGCCTTGTCGACTGCTGCGGAGCAGGACCCTGTAAACACGCGACAACCACGGATAACCAAGAACGAGAGTAGTGTGCATGTACGAGCGGCTTGCGCGAGGTGGATACGTCCTCGCAGGGCGATTGTGGGCGAAGTCCACGCAACAATCGCTCCCCCAACACGAAGCCGGTTGTGGGAACGTGGCAACAATGGACACCAAAAACGGTAACATCGGTTACTCCGCCGCAACCACAAACAGCCGCAGCGCCATCATCACCAAAATCAGCACCACCATCATCACCCCAAGCGGCAACCAAGAAGGAGGAGGTGACCATCAACAGAGCACGAACAGCACGAGCGTCAACCACACCATCATCAGCGACACAGAGGCCAAACGGATGGAAACAGTAAAGCACGCCACTGATTCACGCGAGTCTGGAATGTACGTGCATGGATGGAGCTTGGTATCACAGCAACAGTATCAGTGGGGATAGAAGTAGACAAAGAACGGGAGCGTACACTCCACTGAGCAAGAACACAAGCGTCTGGTTTTTCTCGCGCGACAGCGAAGGCAAGAACGAAATCAAGAGCCGCACGCGCCAACGAGCGACGGCTTCAACAAGAACACACACACAGAAGAGGGCGAGCGAGTGAGTGAACGGGAAAGGAACACAAAGGAGCGAGGGCGACAACCAAGGCAAGGCAGACCGACGGTATCAGCGCCGCAGTTGAGCACGACTACCCCTCCTGTTTGCCTACTCTGCGTCCTAATCCCGCACTGTGCAAACCAACACACAATAGTCGTGCACGCAAACAAACACACACACGGAGACAACTGCCCATTCGAAACACAACAAACGACAGCTCATACCTCGGAAACAGCACCGCTTCCACGCTCTCCAGAACGACACCACGAGCAGTGTGACCGCAGTCGTCTCCCGCGTTGTCTCTCTTCGACAACGAGAGCACCGGCAACAAGGGAAGGGCTGTTTACCATAGTTTCCCCGCATCATCGATCAGGAAGGTCCCATCACATTCCATCCGCCACACTCTGCATCCCACTTCCATCTCTCAACTGCCACACCAGTACCAGGGGTGCCCATACCACACAACCGACAGCTGCGGCAACAACTGCGACGATAGAGGCACACGCTCTGCTCTTGGACCATTGTTCCCATAGATTGCATTCGTTTCATTGTTCACATCCATAGATAACATCCATTCTCCACAAGAGTGCAGCATACCAATAGTGCATCATACCAATAGCACAGCATACCAATAGCACAGAACAGGATAGCAACAGCATAGCCACCATGATCCGCAACCAGACGAGACGGCCCGTGGGAGGGATGCACAGACAGCCTGGCAACTGCCACTACGACTACCCGGCGGACCTCCACGGCGACAACCAGACGCAATACAGCAGCGGCAGCCGGCAATACTACCCACAACATCACTGCTACAACAGCCAGCAAGAGTACAACCAGGACTACAGAGAGGCAGCTGGTGCATTCGGCCGTGTTCGACAGCACCAGCCCGCCAACCACGCCCACTGCTACGACCAACAGGAGAGCTACAACTACGCTCCCGACCATGAGGATGACCATGACGATGACGTGGCGACCTACCTCTCTGCCGGCAACATGGAGTGGGATGTCAGCAACCTCTACTCTGAAGGCTGCCAGCATCGTTACATGCCAAGCATTGCCACCACACCATCGCGTTACCAGCCACGGCGTCCGCAGCAAGCAGAGCGATCACTGTACCCCAGCACGTTCCAGATCGAGGTGGTTCCGCAGATCGACATCGATCACCTCATGCACAAGACTGCCTTCAGCGGTCGTCGGCCTGGCAACAACATGGTCCAGCCGCAATCACATCGCAACCACATGCACTACCACAGCAACCACATGCACAACCAACAGCCACAGCCACATCACCAAGACACATACTTCCGTGATTACCAGCGCCAGCATGACGACTACGACGACGAATACGAGCAACAGTACCAGTACCGCAGCAGCTCGACCGACAGCGTCAGCAGCGTGAGCGTAACTAGCAGGTACACCATCGAATCTGGTCGCTCCTTCGGCTCCAGACAGCGGCAGCCCCAGCACGGCATCTCGATCTCGGCGCGCGATCGCTGGGGCAACGCTTCGTCCAAGCTCATTGATGGACCACCGTTGAGTCCGTACAACACGGCAGCATACTCGCCGGCCGTGCCGCGCAAGTCTTTCGCGAACAACCAGCGCCAGAGGGTTCAACACATGAGCCACAGCCCGGACCAGCACTCCAAACACTTCAAGGGCGACACCCACGTCCGCAGGCCAAGCTTCGTGCCCAACAAGAACAAGAAGGAGGTGCGCGGCATGGAGGCCAAGCTCAAGGATCCCTCCAAGTACGGCGACGACGACAGCTACAATCCAGTTTCGTGCCTGGATGAGAAACCCACAACGCAGGTCACCATCGAGGTGTCCCCTGGCGCCTTCCTCCCTTTGCGCGGTTCGCAGGAAACCCTAGAGGCCTACAACTCGGGCCACTCGCATCTCATGAGCTGCATGGGCTGCTCCTTGGCTCTGCGTTGCGTGCCGGACTGTCAGATCGTTATCTGTCCCGAATGTCGCTTCATGTCGCCCATCGAGGCAACCGACAACGGCAGCCGAGCCGGACTCAGCGAAGGCTATCGTCTGTGGCGCATGAAGCATCACGGCGCGGCCGGGCAAGGCGGCGGCGTGGGACTTGGTTTGCGTGTTTAGACTACACACTAGAGAATACAGTACGATAGAATCGCAACCGTTTTTGTATTCATCCGACGAGAAGGAGCTGATGGTGGTAGTACAGCAAGGCCGGGAATGGGCGCTGTGCATGGTCGCAGCGGAGAAGAAGCTGCAACACATTCCTTCTCATTCGGAGTTGCCGTGGATGCGCAAAATGCGCTTCACCCCTTGAGATGCGATGGGGGAGCAGGTACTGCTGGAGTTGGACGCACCAGTGGCGGACAAGACAAGGAGAGATGCATCTTGCCATCGTGCGCGTTTGTTGGTCCCATCACAAACTCGCGCGAATGTGGAAGACGCCAAACATGCACGACGATGATCATGCAAGCGTGTATCCACGCACAATGGTCACATTCCCCCCGTGAAGGACAGTATCCATCGGACCGTCGCCTCGAGCGACAATCAACGCCGTTTGCATTCGTCCAACAGCGTCAAGCACAGGGTTGTGTGTGAGAATAGCACCGCTTCGCTCTGATCGTAGGGGGTGGCGCGAACAGTTGTTCGTGATGGACGATGTTTCTTGTCGAGACTTGGTCCGTCTCTTTTGTCTTGTGTTGGATGCTTCCAACGGTCGACGGACAGACGCGTTCGGGTGTCTGATGTCAAATGTTCTGACGACCAAAGAAAAGATGATGTTGCTGACTCCCAATCAAAACAAAAATCAAAAAGTTCTGCGACATCAACACATCACAGATCATTGGCATCATCCCCCACCTCCTCTTGTGCACTCTGCGTATCTGCATCGGACCTATCCACACACCCGTAGGCTCACGCGCACGCGCAAAGCAAGCACTCCCAAAGACCACACACACACACGTACACACACACCGATGTTCTGCAGCCCAACCATGCGTCTCTTGATTGCGTTTCTCATCGCAACGGCCGCACACGCCTACAGCGTGAAAGGAAAGACGGCGCTGGTGACGGGCGCATCGGGTGGCATCGGCGCGGGCATCGCCAAACGGCTGGCTTCCGAGGGTGCGAAGGTGATCGTGCATTACAACGAACGACGCGACGGTGCGTTGCAGACGAAGCAGCACATCGAGGACCACGGTGGCTGCTGTTTGGGCGTCGTGCAATGCGATTTCCGCAGCAACGAGAATATCCGCCGCATGGTGCACGACGTGCTGCCGCAGGACGGCAATATCGATATCCTCATCAACAACGCTGGGATCATCACGAAGATGGCGTTGGAAGATGACGACGACGACGTGTCGTTGTGGCATGAGACGCTGCAGGTCAACGTGCATGCGCCGCTTCTGCTGTCCAAGCTCATCAAGCAAAGGATGATGCCAATATTGGATGTGCACAACGACGACGACGGCGACGACAGTGGTGACGATGCCAGGAGTTGCACCGACGGCATTCCCCAGAACGGCGTCATCATCAACGTCTCCTCCATCCACGGCGAGCGCTCCGTCGAGTACATGGGCGCTTACGCCGCATCGAAGGCGGCGCTCGACAGCCTCACGCGGTGCCTGGCATTGGAATGGGCCGCCGACGGCATCCGCGTCAACGCCATCGCTCCCGGCGTCGTGCCGGTGGAACGCACGCAAGCGGCCTTCGCGGATCCCGCCGTGACGGACATGTGGAAGGCCAAGCTGCCGACGGATCGGTTGGGCAGCGTCGCGGACGTTGCCAATGCCACCATGACGATGATCACGAACGAGTGGCTGACGGGCACCGTGTGGATCTTGGACGGTGGGCAGCTGTCGCGCGGCAATTATCCCGATCGTCCGCGGCCCGCGGTACCTGGCAAGAGCAAGCCCGTTGCGTCGTCGTCGTCGGTGTCATTTGAATCCTAGAGTAAGAAAATGAGCACTGATTATGAGTAGCGGCGCGGTTATGAGAACTTGTCGGTTGTGGACATTGGATGAACACATGATGTGTGGCAACCAACGATGACTGTTCTGCCACAGGAAGACGAAGAACGAGAGTTGTGGTTTGATCTCTCTCTCTGTGCGACGTATCACGACGTGATCATTTCAACTCCAAACAACAATGGAACACTTCCAACTTTGCCACCACTTCGACGATATCCGACTTTCCAACAACGGCGGTTGTGCTGATCAGATCGGTTCCTCTGCAAAACAAATCCTTTGGGTGCTGCATGCAGTTTGTCATTTTCCGAACGATAAAAATGTATGCGGTTCCGATGTCGAATTTCAACGGACTTTGGGGTAGTGGTGTACAGTCCGACAGTACGAAGACAAGTGTGATAGAGCACGAATTTGTCCTCGTTCTTGGGTGGAACATAAGTATGTGTATCCTTGATTCAAGGTGCATATAACCGAGAGCGTGCCAAATACCGGCGTTGTATTCCATTCTGTCCACAAGGAGCTCTATGCGACTTATGTTGCTTATGGAAACGTCAAGACGAAGGGCGCAAGGCGAAAACGGAGCAATTCGACAGTATCAACGTCGACTATTCTCACTCATGTGGGACACCTCGCAACGAGAAGCGCTCAACCGGGTAGTTGCGTGTAGTAATAGAAGTGGGACTGCGAAGAATACGACCAGAGCGTGCCGTCAGCGTGGTTCAACCGCAACGACGATGAGAAGCGGCAATGGAAGGAAAAAGAAAAGCCAAGTTGCACAAAAGGGCTCAGGTAGTAACGAATGTCGCTGAGGCGTCGACTTTTGGGCGGCGAAAAACAACAACAACGCGCACAACGCTCAAGACTGACATCGCAGAGTACAGGAAGTGGTTGTGTTGCACGCAGCGGCGTGTTTTTGTTTTTTGCGTGACCAGGACAGAGCTAGCGATACCAGCCAACGCGTGCAACGCTGGCAGAGTGCTGTGCTACCAGCGCAGCGCAATGCGACACTGCGCAGGCAGTGGTCACACAAGGAAATCAAACATCGCGACAAGCACAGAGCCAAAACACGAGACATGGGCATCAAACGACACAAGCAAGTAGTTAGAGCAGAATAGAGTCGAGTCATCCAGTGTTGAGGAGACCGCAGCAAACCTCCAAAGAGTCCAAGGCGAGACGAGCCAAGGCGACGATCGAAGTGGAGACGAACCAGAAGGATTGGTGGAGACACGCAGCTTCAAACACGTTTGCCGTGGACAATTCAGGTTCGTAGGAAGTGCATCAATTCTCTACTACCTGCCACGGAGTCGCGCGTTGCTGTTCACGTGGGCGCAACAGTATCGCTTCTCAGCGTGCGCACAACGAGAATCGCAAGTGGTAGTTTGGCCTCCATTGCCGCCACCATTATCATCACCATTATCATCACCGCTCTGTCCAGTTTGCAACCCCAGAAGAGACGAACATAGCAACAACATCGAGAGAGACAGAGACGACGTGTGGGGACTTCGCAATTGTTCAGTTCGGCAGCACAAATTAGATCAAGCAGCATCGTGCAACAGAGGAGGCAGCAAGAAGAAGAGAAAGACGAATAGGACGCAACCCATCTTGAGACCGGTTACTGTGTCCGAAGCGGCCTGTCCAGAGGCATCCATAGAACGAGTCCATAAAAGCAACTCGCGAGAGAAACAACTGCGGAGCAGACTCTCTCAGCAACCAGCCATCAACCGGCAACGATCACAGGCTTCAAGTTCGTGGCCTTGCGATCATGGACCATCACTACCAGCATCAGCAGTACGAGTATCAGCAGTGGCAGTACTATCAGCAGCAGCACGTTCCGCAGCACGCGGGTGGCTTCATGCAGGTGGAGACGCCATCCTCCCACATGCTTTCGCACGCGCCTTCACATTTGCACATGCAGACGATGTCTCCGCATGCATCTGGCCTGCGACTGGAGGTATCGGGCCGCACCTGGGATGTCTCCAACCTCCTCTCGTCGTCGTCGTCACATAGGCAGCAGCTGCCCTCGCTGGGTCGGCAGACGTCGCAAGGCAACCAATACACAGCCAGGAGAAGGAGGAAAGATGCCAGCAGACTGTATCCGGAGTTGAGCATGGTTCTGGAGACCGCCGTGGACTGCGATCACGACGCTGTTTGGACGTCGGCGCGCATCACCGGAGGCAATCGCACACAGCAACAGTCGCAGTGGCAGAGTCCATCCAATCACTTTCCTCAGCAGCAGTACCAGAATGATGCCTACCAATCCTTCGAACAACCGCAGATGCCGCAGGAGTCAACCAGACAGCATCAGCGACAATCTATGGCGGAACAGATGGAGATGCTCAAGCTGGCGCAGACGGAGGGCAAGAGGCAGTACGAGCAACAGCAGCAGAACCGCAACAACAACAACAGCGGCGCCAAACCAGCACACGGCAAACTGTCGAAGGACATGCCCGTGCCGGACGAGATCAACGTCGTCTTGAAGGACGAGCTATCCGCGTGCTCCACCATCTCCGAACTCTTCTTCGAACGCACCACGTACGGCAAACCCAAACCAGACTCGGAGCTGCCCACCGCGACGCCCGTCCGCTCCACCAATCGTCGCAACGACAACCTCATCGGCCAAACGATCACGATGGACCGCTCCGTCAATCCGGCCAACGAACCACACGAGTTCAACAATACGTCGCGCGTCGTCGACGTCGGACACGGCGGCACCATGACGATGCGATGCGAAAGCGAGACCCGCGCGGCCGTCTCGTTGGACGAACATCGCGTCTACAAATGTTGGGGATGCGATCTGCAATTGGCCTCGTTGCGCGATGTCGGCGCGGTCTACTGCACGGCGTGTCAGACCATCTCGCCGGCCAACGAGCATTGCGCGGATGCGACGATCGGGGTCGGGTTGGATGTTCGTAAGGTTCTGGATGCGACGCAGCAGCAAGTGTTGCGCGCGGCGCACGCGGTGTAGTTCTGTCGATATGTATATGGCGGTGCAGCGATCTTGAGTATAGTATCGTACTATGCGCTAGTCTCTCTCTCTCTACAAAGTTGAGGAGCTGTGTGACGTGAACACGGCGTGACTCTCTCTGTAGCTATGAAGATGGACATCACTCCATTCCATTAATAACTATACAACATATCTCATATAATACGATACGATACAATAACTACGACTGCGTGCTACTGCCAACCAATCCTCGTGCGCAAGTCTTGCCACAGTTGGCGCCAACAGCATCGTTTTCTTGGTTTCGAAACACGCGTCAAATTTACACACAAAAACCATCCACAAACAACATGAGCAAGATGAGATCCACGATCTTCCGCACCGTCGTGGGACGCCAGCATCGCATACTGATATGGCAAAGCCGCGCAACGGCCGCACGCCGCTTCAGCACCAACGACGATACCTTCAAAGTCATCAAAGTCCAATACGATGGACATATCGACAAAGTCAATCTCCGACCTGCAGAGATCTGGCGCAAGACCTCCATCATGCCACGTGATCTCATATCCCTCGATCTGCGCGATCGTCATCAACGACGTCTCTCGGCACGACATCCTCCCACGGCCATCTTGCCGCGCACCGATTCCATCCTGCTCAGCTTCGGGAATATCCGCGCCGTCGCCTCCACCAATTGCGTCATCGTCCTTGATGCCCATCTTCCGATCGCCAAAGATTTCGCCAATGATCTTGCGGCGGCTTATGGGTTGGTGGGGGTGGGCGGTGGGGGTGTTGATGGTGTGGATGATGGTATGGATGATAGTGTGATTGATATGGATGATGGTGATAGTGGCAGTGATAGTGTGATTGATAGTGCTGGTATGGATGATAATGTTGACATAGATGACGCTTCCACCGACCAATCGACCATGCCGTCACAGCCATCATCGCCATCATCACCATCCCTCTCACTCACTCCAAACGACATCCACAGCGACAACTATAGCGACAACTATAGCGACAACTATAGCGACGCGCCAGAACTCATCTTCCTGGAGGCAGTCTTGAAGGCCACATGCGACACATTCCGACGACGCATCCGACTCTACGAGCCCGTCGTCGACGACTTCCTTGGCAAGATCCACGAGGAAGTCTTCTCCGACACGGGCGTCCACCAGCTCGTCCCCCTCAAGGACAGCCTGCAATCCTTCGAACTCCAGGTGCAGCAATCCTTGGACTGCCTCACCACCATCCTCAACGACGACGAGGAGATGGTCCACCTCCTCCTCACGGAACAATCCCAAGCACGCGCAACGGGCATCCCCGTCGACGTCTCCAAACGACATCCCCAGGTCGAGCTCCTCATGGGCGGCTACGCGCGACAGCTCAGCAACAATCTCGAGGAGATCCGCTACTTATTGAAACGCATCCAATCGAAACAGGAATTCGTCACGCTGGCCTTGGCCGGCTACCGCAACCGCATGGTCCAGGTCAACGTCATGGTCGGCATCGCCGGCGTCTCCATCGGCTGGGCCACGGCCATCGCGGGATTCTTCGGCATGAACCTCGTGCACGGCTTCGAAGACACCTTGCCGGCCTTCGGAATCGTCGTCGCGGCGTCCTGCAGCACGTCGGCCATCGTCGCCGGCACGGCCCTCAACTACCTCAGCGGCAAGGCCCTGCAACAGCGTGCGGCGCAACGCATCGTCGAGATTGAGACGCTCACCAACGCGTTGTCGGATATGTGCGCGTTGGATTACGCCATCAAGCGCATGTTGGAAGGCGGCGTGCGGTTGGATCGCGCCGCATTTAAGAAGCATCTATTGACGGCGCGGCATGGCAAGGACGAGCTCATGAATGAACGCGAGATCGATTTCTTCTTTGATATTCTCGATACGGGCCGCGATGGGACGTTGTCCAGCGATGATTTTGCGATGACCAAGCATGGCGGCAGTGCGTAGACCGGTGGAATGGAGTATTCTACGGAGTATCGTTGACTCACACAATACAATCTAATACGATCACATTATGCTCAACTGCAATTCGTGGACACGGAGTAACAGAATTAAGCACACTCTCACTCTCCATTCTCATTTGATGTTCCTAATTTCTATTATACATGCTACACCACCCCACCATCATAGTTGTACACCGCTTCCACACGCCGCAACAATTCTTGATCCCATCTCGACTTCTGCAAGAGCCCTTCCACGATTGCATCAGACAGATCCTTCACTTTCAGAGTCGTTACCGCCGACGGCTTGCCCACCGGGGTGAATCCCGCTCGCTGCGCGCTGCCGTAAACGAGCCGATGCAACAAGGGCAGCGTCTCGCGCGACAGACGTTGCGTGCGGCCGATCCAATCCATCGTGCGTTGCAACGTGCGCCAGACGCGGTCGCATTCATGTTGCGTCAAATTGCTGCGCTGGTCGGCCATCTCGATCCATGGATATTCCTTCTTGGTGGCATGGAGTTGTGATGATACCGCGTCGCGGTTCCAGCGCCCATGATGCGTGCCGCCTTGCACGTCGCAATGTTGCGGCGCGTCGAGTTCGGGACAGGCGGGGCGATCACCGAATGTACGTTCGCCGCGCGCCAGGAAGAGGCATTGGGGATTGTCGTAGGAGACTTGCAGCAAGCGTTGCGCGTCGGAGAGGTTGGCGTGGGATGGTCGGAATCGGCAATCACGGTTGGGTGCGAAGTAGTAGTTGAAGAAGGAAACTTGGGCGGCGATGGGGTCGCGCAGGACGGTGAAGGCAAAGAACGGCACGCCGTTGTGCGCCGCCTGCCGCCTCCATCGCAGAAGGTAGGGCTCCAACTCCAGGGCGTTGTAATTGTCCATGCCATGAACCTCGACGAAGAGGATGCGGCGTCGTGCCTTCTTCGTTGTCGCGTTGCTGGTCTCGTTGTGCAGCAGATAGCTGTCAATGATGGGCACAGCACACTCAAAGTGGATCCTCCAGGTCCCCACGAGATATTGCACCCTCGTGGACATGATCGGACTTGCGAAGAAGTCGCGGATCGTGGTTCCGCCCGTTTTGGGCACATGCAAGAAGAATATCAGGCCTCCGGTCTTTGCCATGTTGGGCAGCGTGCCATTCCAGAGCGGTCGTGCAGAGGATTGGGCGGTTGCTGATGATTCTTTCACGTTGCTTCGGCCACTCGGAGGCTGCTGCAAGGTCGTGGAACGGGATCCAGGGAAGTCCACCCCATCTGGTCGATCATGATGATGAAGGTGTGTACTCGCACTCGCACTCGCAGGCGCAGGAGTATGCCACCCAATGACAGCATGCGACGACCAAACGATGAAGCACACGGTGATTGCGCAAAGGGAGAGCAAGGCGTAGATCAACCACCTGATTGGAAACGCCGTCGTTCTGTTTCTCTTGGATGCTCTGACATCGCGCTTCATCGATCGGATCGCCAGCAGTTGCGCCAAGTTGGCATCTTGTGCTTCTTCTTGCTTGCGTTGATGGCGATCTCTCTCGTGTGATGTTGTGATGCTGGGTTTGTGTTTGTGTTCGATCCGTCTCTTGGACGCAGATTGGTCATTTCTTGTGTTGAATTGGCTCAACCCGCCAAAGTTGGAGTAACAGGTAATTAGCGGTTAATGATTAAACAGTCATGCAACACAACTTGCCCTACGAACACATCATCGAAGCAAGAAAACAAACAACATTGGGACGAGGGATGGTTACTTGTATGGGGGCACGCCGTCTTGGGTGCCATCGTTTGCGTGGTGATGTTGGATTCCTTCATCGATCAGTGTCTGAATGGAGGGGACAATGATCATGAGGACTTCGGAGTTTGCCTTGATTCGTTGCTGTTAGTCGCCCTGTCCACACAAGAACATGGTGTCCGTCCTGTTCTCAGTTTGGAAGGATGTGGGCCGGTCTTCTCCAATGCTGATGTTGGTCCTCTTGTGGCTACAGCGTTTGTGTTCATTTTCTTGCTTCTTCCGCTTCAACTGCTGTCTCAACTGTTGTTGCAGTTGTTCATTCTCTTGTTCCTTCAGCTTCAACTTGTTGATACAACTGTTCTTGTGGTTGTTCATTGTCTTGCTCGTTTTGTTGCAAGCGTTGTTACAGTTGTGGGCTGCGGTGACTGGGACGTCTCATGCCCAATCTCTGGATTTTGGCGTCATGCTTTCCGTTGATCAAATCGACGGGTGTTTCGTCGTTGTTGTTTTGGATGTCGGTATCGGCATTGGCTGATTCGATGAGGTACTTCACACACTCCAGGTGGCTATTGCGGCATGCCCAATGGAGGGGGGTGTCACCATCGTTGTTTTTGCAGTTGATGTCAACCCCACATGATTCGATGAGGTACTTCGCACCCCCCAGGTCGCCACAGCTGCATGCCACATGAAGGGGGGTGTCACCACGGCTGTTTTTGCAGTTGATGTCAGCCCCACATGATTCGATGAGGTAATTCACACACTCCAGGTGGCCACTGGAGTATGCCCAATGAAGGGGAGTGAGACCATTGTTGTTTTTGCAGTTGATGTCAGCCCCACATGATTCGATGAGGTACTTCACACACTCCAGGTGGCCGTCGTGGCATGCCTCATGAAGGGGAGTGGAACCATGGTTGTTCTGGCAGCTGATGTTCGCCTCACATGATTCGATGAGGTACTTCACACACTCCAGGTGGCCCTTGGAGCATGCCGTATGAAGGGGAGTGGAACCATCGCAGTCTTTACACGTGATGTTCGCCCCACATGATTCGATGAGGTATTTGGCACACTCCAGGTTGCCGTACATGCATACCCGATGAAGGGGAGTTGCACCATACCAGCCGGAAACCTTGTTGACATCGACTCCTTCCTTCTGTGTCTTGTTCTGCTTCTTCCATTCCTTCAACACCGACAAGTCACCTTTCCTGGCAGCATCAAGGAGTTGTTTGTCTGTCACAGTCGGCATTTTGAGAGGATGGTCGATGGTTGCTGGACGATTGACGATGGATTGGCTGTCGGGGAAGTGTGTGGTCTGAGCTATCTATGGCAGAGGTATCGATGGTGGTGGCTGCACTGGCTGGCATTATGGTATTATGAGTACCATGGGACTGTGTGATGAGTATGAGTGACAATTCGATGTCTGTTGTTGATTTGCTCAAGTGGGGGTTGATTGGTGTGTGTTGTTGTTGTGTTCGCGTGGTCGTCTTTTCTCTGTTTCTCACCAGTATCGTCGTGTTTGCCTCTGTTCGCCTGTGGTTTCCAGAAATCCCGAGTGGTATTTGGGAACCGAGATTTTGGATCATCCGGGTCTCAACGCCTGGCAGTCAACCGGCAGGGTCATCTGGTCGTGTGCAATGACTCCTACGCGACGCCAGTCTAGAGTGGCTTTGTACGTGTGCATGTGTCGGCAACAGAATCCTATCAGAGCAGAAGAACACAACGTCGAGGACCACAGCTTGGAGCAGCAACAACAACAGCCACTAGCGCTAGATATGATCGCCTTCTGTGTGTCTTTAGGTCTCTCCTTTGCAGCACCTACCAGCTCGCACGCATCAGAATTCAATCTATGAGCCCCTCGAGTGAGTCGACCAACACTTTGAAATGGACATTCTAACTTTAATCTGAGATATCCAAACCAAGCACATATTCGAAATCCTTATATTCTCCTTATAACTAAGGAACCGATGGATTTTGAGTTAGGCCCTAGTTTAAGTTTTATGGAGTGATGTGTGTATGCATAGCAGTCACGTGGGTCCAACAGGACAAAACCTGTTGTTGTTGGCCGAAGGTTGCAGGATGTTCTCATGTATTTATCATGAGGTGATCAGTCACGGACTTGCTTCAGGAGGTGTCGTTCGTTTGGTACGCGTTAATTACACGATAGCATGCGCCACAGGTTATGACATTCTGTGCGTCCCAACAATACACAAATCGTCGGAAGATGTCACACCCCACATCACACATCCAACATCATCGACACCCATATTTGGAATGTGTGCTCTGTTGGTGACATGATTCGGTGGGAAAGGCCTTGCAAACTGCCGGTTTCAGGAGAACCGTGCAATGCAGTTCAAGAGGAGTGAACTTGTCGAAGAGGAGTTACTGTAACGATGAGTAGAGTAGTGATTTGTGCTAAACTCAGTTTGTATGTTATGAATTAGTTAGTAGTCTTGGTAGGATGAAGAAATGATGCCACACAGTTAATGCGGCTCTGCACTGATCCACATGGGTCAGTGTTGAGGGCAGACATTGCTCCTTGCTCTTGTTCATCTCTCCTGGTGTTGTTGCATTGTAGCATAGAACATAGCAGCTCAGCACTTTATTGGAGTTGAGAATGCAACAGCGGCTGTGGTTGGAAGTCACCATCGGATTCCCTTACTTGATTTGAAGTGGGTCGGCTATCCACGCTATGACCATGACAACAATGTGGTTGTCATAGCCAATGAGGGAATCCAGACGAGTTGCAGTCAGTTGGATCTGAGGAGCATAGTACTTGTGGAACAGAAGATACTTGTTCAGACAGCTTGCAATCAAGCCTCTGCCATACAGCTCACACAGCCAACAAAGACCACAGCCATTCCGTTTAGGCTCTAATGACAACAACAACAACAACAATGAGACATTTGGCAACACAGCGGTATTCTTGACTCGATTAGTGACTCAGATTGTGTAGAAGAGACAAGCGAAGCTAGAGCGTACGTCATTGAGTGCCTGGCTTTGACAACAAAAAAGAGGAAAATGCTGGCGGCGTACAAGCAAGAGCATGGTAGTATGTGTGACTATGTATGCGGTAACTAGAGTTCTTGACAGGCAGATGGGGATGGTCCAGGGCAATCCGCGGCTGCGTCGTCGATTACGTACGTTTTTGTTGCTGGCGTACACAGTGATCCTTGGGCGCAATCTTGGCAGGGGGTGGCTGTTGTGCACACTCCTCCTTTGACGATGATGTCATTGGTTGCACTGTCACTGTTGCCAAGCCCATTGCACGTGTCCGCACCCGAGCAGGCATCGGCTTCAATGATCGCGTCTCCTGCAATTTTGGTCGATGAGAGACGATGCAAATCTTTACAAGCGTTCTCCCCTTTGCAAGCATTCTTTCCGATGAAGACATTTGCCACGACCGGTGTGGTTGTAGACCCTTGGTTGGTTCGTCGTGCAAAGTCAAAGCATGCAGTGGTTCCATCGCATGCTCCTTCTTCCACTCGTACATTACCAAAGATGTTAACTCCAACACCACTGCAGGCGCTCGGTGCAACACAAGCTCCTGGCCCGATCACGTTGAATCCGACTTCGACACCAGCAGCTGGCTCAGCTCCGAAGAAATTTCCCAACCGAAAGCAGGAATTTCCGCCCTTGCAACTGTCAAGTATGATTGCGTTGGGATATGTGAATCTGCAAGCGCCACCCCCGGTACACGACCCTGAGCTCACCGTCATGACACTGCCACTAGGAGGGTCAATGTCGCAAGACAAAACATCGTCGCAGCAGTCACTGCACGCACTCGTCACCACAGTCGCGCTGCCAGTGAAGAGCTTCTTGTTCTCATTCACGATCGCCAACAATGCGTCGGTCACGCTTTTGTCGTTCTTGATCTTGTCAAAGCGTTCCTGCGCCACCTGGAACGTCACGAGCCCTGGAGGGTCTTCATCGTTGCATCCAAAGATGCTCTTGATCATCTTCCCGTTGTCACCAAGGGCGTCGACCGCAGCGACAAATTCAGCGCATATGCCTTTTGCTCCATCGCACAATACGTCATCAGTGATGGGATTGAACGTTTGTGTGACGTCACCCGGTGTTGAGAGACATCCAACAGTGATGGATGCAGGGGGGAGGGTTGGGCTGCTTGTTCTTGTAGGCTCTTGCGAAGGCTGTGAGCTTGGGAGTGCTGACGGTATGCCAGATGGATGGGTGGACGGAAGGTCGGAGGGCGTCTGAGACAGCAAGTTGGATGGGGCGCTGGTTGGACTGGACGTGAGAGGTGTGGGGAAAGGAGTGGGAGAAAAAGTCGGAGAGTCTGTGGGCAAGGTGTCCTTGCCAGTACAGTACTCCTCCACTTTGTCACCAGTGGGATTGCCCCCGGAGCTGATGCCTCCCTTTGGGCAGGCTCCATCGATATCGCTGATGAAGTAGAATTCATCAGGGCTGCACTCATCCTTCGTCATGCATCCTCTGCAGCCTTTGACGGTGTCACATCCACCAGGAGGGACAACGAGGTCGGTCCTCATCCTGTCATTGAGGCCCATCTTCTCGCATGACCCATTGGCGGCGCAACCGCCAGCACCAATGGTCAAGCTGCCTGCTGGCTTACCAGCAGTACCATAGTTGACAGTGGAATGGGCATCCTTGCAGGCATTGCTGCCGACGCACGCATTCGCCCCGATGTCGATGTGGCTGCGGATGCGAATGGTGCCCTTCTGCGCTACGCGGCGGGCAGCGGAGTTGCATGCCTCTGACCCAACGCATGCACCGGTCTGGATGGTGACATCACCATGGGAGCGGCGTCCCACGCCCTCGCAAGATTGAGGGGTGGTGCATGCCATCTCACCGACGAAGGTGACTCCCGTGATGGACGGGTTGATTTCATTTTCGTTCATCAACTCGCATGCACTCGCGCCAGTGCAGGAGGAATCGAGAATGAGGGGATTGGGGCCCATATCCTTGCAGGCGCTGTCGCCAATGCATGCCGTGATTGCGATGGTCATGAATGGAGGGGAGTTGGAGGCGGAACCGGTGACTGAGGTGCATCCCGAAGATCCTTGGCAGCATGGGTCTGCGACGGCAGGCGATTGCATCGCCGCGATGGCCGCGCATGCTGTCTTCATTGCATCCGGACGTTCAGTGACGAGGAGCGGGTTGGTGGCAGCGATCAACGCCAATTGGCCAGCAAGGATGTCGCTGGATGCGTATTTGTTGAAGAGCTTGCGTGCCGCCGCTTCTCCCAGGTCTCCTGCGCACGCGAAGAAGTTCTGCAGCTGCTCGGATTCCTTGACGGCGGCCACTGCCACACGGCAGGATGCCTTGGCAGAGTTGCAGATGATGGTCTTGGCGCTTACCTCTTGCTGTGTGAGGGCGGTCATACTATCCGGCTTGCAAACGACTTCGATGGTGGAGTCGAAGGTGATTGTGATTGGGGCAGCTGATGGCTTGGATGTTGGCAGGAGAGTTGGTTGAGACGTTGGCGACGCGGTTGGCGGAGCGACAGGCGTCATGGAGGGCATCTGGGTTGGCGAGGTAGTCGGCGGCCCCGTAGGCAATGCGGTTGGCGCAGTTGTTTCTGGATCAGTCGGGTTCTCAGTGGGGTTGTTCTTGTTGGTCTTCGTGTCGCCGATGGCCTGCTTGAGAATGCGGGTCTTCGCCATCATCATGTGGAGTTCCTCGGTTGGATCCACGGGAGTCCTGTTGCCGCGGAGCACGGCGTCGACCGTCGCCGTGTTGGCGAGAGCGAGAAAGGCGACCAAGGCTGCCTTGGTGTGGATCATGGTTGCTTGGTGGTTGCTGCTTGTCGGTTGCTTGGATTGTGTACTGCGATTCATGTACGTGATTGACACGGATGGAGTAGTGTAGCGCAGCGCATTGCGAAGTGCGGGAACAGAAGTACTCGTACCGGTGGGGTACGAAACGTGTGGGGTTGAGTTGAGTTGGGCAGAACAGATTAGAGCGGAGTCGGCGGCGATGACACCGTATGCAACCAACATGCAAAGGCAAGCATGTGATCGGAACGACAAGTGTGGGGGACGCGTGGCATAATTACGCATCACACCTCCCATGACGATGGCAGCTGATCCGGAGGGAGCATCCTCCCCAGATGCTGCCGGTGATGCCGATGCTCTCGATGTGTGCTCCAACTTGAGGCATCACGCTGCGTCGGGTAGGACGAGAGTTGCGAACGAATCTTCCCATCATTCACTCTTGGCCATACAGACATTCATTCATGTTGCAAATCTGCGTCTGCAATTGATTGATGAGCGGAACGTACCTTTGGTTTGTATCTGGCTTCGGCCGGAGAGAGGTTTGTGAACACCTGGCAACGCTTGTCGATTGCTGTGTGGTGATGCTGTGCTTCGGAGTACAATCTGTTCGTTGATTGTATTTTGTTGCCAGATGCTGTGTGGATGGTGTGTTGCCAAGGAAGTGATCGTCGCAGATGAGAACACAAGTGCACGTGCAGTGAGACACACAGAGAGGAATAGTGCGATGGGGCTGTGTTGTTGTCGTTCTCCCAGGAACGACACTCGCTTGTGGAAAAGTGCGTGTGCGGAGGAACGCTGCGCGCCAGTTTTTTTCCTTGATTTGTTCACCCAGTTCCCGAGATCTCTTCAACAAATCCACCCGCAAAAAGCAACGGAAACGGAAATTCGACTAGTGCGACTAATTCGACACCTAACAACGATTTTGTCACCGAGACACGAGAATGTCACAATCGAAATCCTGCCATTGACGAAGAACAAGTCTTCCTTCGAAGAACTTCGCACGATCGTCTGTTGGCTGTATTCCGGAGAAATACAGCGAGCCACAAATGTCACTTGCCTGCAGAATCGAGTCCCATCAATACCGATGACACACAGATCCAATATCTAAATTTCTCTAACAACAGCTAGTAAAGTCTGGAGGCGGCTATTGAAATCTAATGAAGGCTATTTAAATCATGGGCGTCGTTGTTACATGACTGTTCGGGATCAAATCACGACACACAACTTCAGGTTCACTTTCGGAGTTTATCCTCGGTTCTGCCATAAATGAAACTGTCAGCGACGACCCACGAAGAGTTCCTGAGAACGAAGATTGGAGTCGAGAGCATTCTTTTCGCAGGAAGATTTGTCATTGCCAATTCAACAAGGTTTGATTGGCTGGGCCAGCTTTCTCAACGATGGACTAATTCGACCCATTTTACCGGGTGTTCCTTACTCGTTGCAGCAATTGTTGTTGAAACAACAGCGCTCTCGCCTGTCTCTACCCGGCTTCGAGCCGAAGGACAGTTCCAGACGATGTTGCTGTGTGATTGTACTACTATGGGTGGTAAATCAGATAGTTACAATTGACCTTTATGATGTTTGTTTGCTCTCTTTGCTTTGTAGTCGTTTGTTGCTCCTGTGATCTTATCGCTGACTTGGCACAGCGATCGTGTGGTCTCGGTTGGGTTTCCTTGCCTGGTCTGGTCTTCGTCGGGATGCAACGAAACCACTGGTAGACCGGGAATGTAGGTGTCTTCCCCAACAGTGTCAAAATTGGAGTAACAGGTAAATAGCGGTTAATGATTGAACAGTCATGTAACACGTGTTGGCATACATCATCGAAGCAAGAAAACGAACAACGCCGAAATCGAACAACAGCATCCAACATAGTCGTATTGGAGGAAGTATCGGACTTGTTTTGGTTGAAGGTTGGGGAGAGGGATGGTTGTTTGGATGGGGGCACGCCGTCTTGGTTGCCATCGTTCGCATGCTGATGTTGGATTCCTTCGTCGATCAGTGTCTCGATGGATGGGAAAGCGATCATGAGAACTTCGGCATTTGTCTTGATTGGTTGCTGTTCGTCGCCCTGTCCACACAAGGAGATGGTGTCTGCCCTGTTCCCAGTTTAGAAGGATTTGAGTCGGTCTTCTCCAATGCTGACGTTGGTCCTCTTGTTGCTGCTGTGCTTGTGTTCATTCTCTTGGGTCTTTCGCTTCAACTGCTGTCTCAACTGTTCTTGTGGTTGTTCATTTGCTTGTTCGTTTTGTTGTAAGTGTTGCTGCAGTTGTTGTAGTTGTGGGTGAGCTGAAGGTGAAAGTCCTCTGATGAGGGACTCCATACACTCCAGGTGGCCACGCGTGCATGCCCAATGAAGGGGAGTTTCACCTTTGTTGTTTTGACAGTTGATGTTAGCCCTACCTGATTCGATGAGGTACTTGACACACTCCAGGAGGCGGTTGTAGCATGCCCGATGAAGGGGAGTGGAACCATTGTTGGTTTTGCAGTTGATGTCCGCCCCACATGATTCGATGAGGTACTTGACACACTCCAGGTGGCCGTTGCGGCATGCCTCATGAAGGGGAGTGGAACCATTGTTGTCTTTGCAGTTGATGTTCGCCTCACATGATTCGATGAGGCACTTGACACACTCCAGGTGGCCGTTCCAGCATGCCCGATGAAGGGGAGTGTCACCATCGTTGTTTTTGCAGTTGATGTCCGCCTCACATGATTCGATGAGGTACTTCACACACTCCAGGTGGCCGTTCCAGCATGCCCGATGAAGGGGAGTCCAACCATACCAGTCTGTGACCTTGTCGACATCAACTCCTTCATTCTGCGTCTTCTTCTGCTTCTTCCATGCCTTCAACACTGACAAGTCACCTTCCCCTGCAGCATCAATGAGTTGTTGGTTGGTAACACTCGGCATTTTGAGAGTGTGGTCGATGGTCGATGGTTGCTGGACGTTGGACGTTGGACGTTGGACGATTGGCGTTGGATTGGCTGTCGAGGATGTCTGTGGTCGGAGCTGCCTATGGAAGAGATATCGATGGTGGTGTCTGCAACAGCTTGTATTAGTATGAGTATGAGTACCATACGCTGTGTGATGAATATGAGTGGCAATTCGATGTTTGTTGTTGATGCGCTGGAGTATGGGGTTGAGTGGTGTGTGTGTTGTTGTCTTGTTCGCATGGTCTCCTCCTTCTGTTTGCCTGTGTTTGTCTCCTTCTCTTGATCAAACGCGTCTGATTCGCGCGGATTGGATCTTTCTGTTCCCATCCATCACGAAAATGCGTGCGACCAACAACAAGAAAGAAGCACCACAACAGAGTTCTCGTTTGGCCACAATCAACACAACACCAATCCGAAGCAAACAACGTGAAAGTCTTCGGAAACACAGACAGCTGTCATCGTCGCCACCGCCGCCGCCATCACCATGTGCACCATGGCCCACGCTTGCTTGCGTCATCGTGGCATCTGCAAGACCGCTGACCCTTGTCCGCCTGCTATCGCAAGCACCAACTTGAGGTGTGAGCCAATGCCTCGAACAACCATGAAGCCACCAATGTGACTGCCTTGGTTGGTTTCAACCCATCTCATTTGGATTTGACTGGTTGCCATCCCACCGCATTGCGACCATAACCATCCGCGCAGGCAACAAGAGTCCCCAACATCCAACCAACACCACATTGCGTATTGGGATGAGTTGGCATGTTCGGCAATCAACAGGCGGAGCGATACCGTGCCGCCTCCACTGTTCCTGCTGCATGGACCACCAACATACAATACCATGCGCGTTCTATCCACAGGCAGAAGCACCGCCGTCTTGGCTCGTGACTTCCAGAGCATCGATGCCCAACCGAGGCGATCGACAGGAACATCCGTCTCATCAACGAAGTTGGGAGCACCACGAAGGAGGACATGTGGAGATACGGTGCGCGCATGGGCCATGGATCGCTGACCGTGTGCTTCTTGCGCCATATGGAACTCTGTGTCAACCATGATCCGCAATACTGCACTCGCACTCTGCATGGGGTTGCTTGTTGGTTCGTTGGTTCGTTGGTTTCTTCTTTTGCTCGTCAAGCTCTCTGGATGCTTGGACTGCGCTAGCTCGTCGGTTCTTGTCTTTCCGTCACGCTGGCACTGTTCGCTTCGAAGATTGGAATGAATGGTGACCCTGGCAATTGTTGCTGTAACCGCGAGTGATTGCTCCTCCTCGGACTTGATAAGGGTCTCGACTGCAGTGTTGGCATAATGGTGGGAGTGCAACTCATGGAGAGATGAGGACAATAGCGTGATACGGGACGGTCGATGGAACCGTGCAGCAACCATGCTCCTCGCGGCTTCTCACCATCTCCCTCTGCCTTGTTCGCCATGTGTTCTTCGTAGATCGCCTCTTCCAGCAACTTGGATCGACTGGCATCGGCACTGTTGCTTTGCATCTGCTTGGTAGTGTAACTTGGAGTGGAGATTGCTCTGTGTGCGAATCCGGTGGCATCGTGACGACCGCACGGCTTGTGATACTGCTGCTGCCATGCGTCCTTTGCCTGTGCAACGAACCAACAACGATGCTGATGGCGGAGTGTGGATGGAACCACAGATGTCCAATCCGTTCATGAATGACATCGGCAACATCCCTGTGTGGGTATGTACCGCAGAGAGCGGACCAGACTAGTCGTTGACAAGGCGGAGGCAGCATGGGAGCAGTATCCAGCCCTTCAATCTCTTGAAACATCCGGTGCCTTCATCACAGCGTTCTATTGCATCAGCAGATATAGTACATGCGGTACTGTTCCAAACATACGTAGAGCATTACAGTCTATTCGTAGGTGTATTACATTACAGCGACATGAGTCTACCACACCTCTATGAGTATGATACAAATACGGAGCGGCCCATCCATCTCATTCCATCCCATCATGTCGTGATGCATCACGGGGTGGGAGTTTTGGTACCATTCATCAAGGGATGGCGGTACTGAGACGCGCTCTTGCTCCTGACCGCTTTCTTTGGTGTGAGTTGCAGTGGTTTTGTGCCGGACAGCTTCTCATGGTAGACAACATCGCGAGTCGATGATCTGCTTCGTCCACGGCGATTTGATTGAAGGGCCCCGCGTGATGACGAACGTTTGTTGCCATGTCGTTCCTTGCCATGTCGTCCATTCTCATCTCTCTCATCGCTGTGCTGTTCGACACTGCAATTTCGATATCCTCTTGATCTGCTTCGTGGTCGCGCCGATGGTGATCGTTCATCAGAGGACTTCCTTCGCTGATCTTCGCCACATGGTGTCGATTGGCTACGGCCACGTTGATTTGGTGTTCGCGAACTTCCCCGGGCATGCGTTCGTGAAGGTGAGCCCTTGCGTTGGTGCAAACCAGTACCGGTGGAGTGCGCATTTGAGTTGGATTGGCGTGAACGTGAGGCTGCGTTCACATCGTCCGAACTGCCAGATGTTCGTTGGCGTCGTGATGATGGCGATGAGTCCATCGATACTTGCGCAGTCTTCTGCGGCCGCGATCGGACGGGCTTCGACGACTCCGCGCCGATGGCGAGCAGCGGCTTCTTCCAGAGGAGCAAGTGTGAATTGCTCCGTCACGACGATGGCACAATGATGTCGAATGCTCCACACTCTTTGATCTTGACGATGTTGAATGCAGCTTGCCACTGGCGTGCTGTGCGCTTCTCCGCCAATGCCGTGGCGACGGTGATCTCGATGGTAATATCAATGGTGATGACACGTCTCTTGTTTTGCTGGAGTGGTGATGTCGGGCCCATTGCCAAGCACCTTGGAGATCCTTTCCTTGATCTCATCGCGCAGAGCACCCGTGCTTCGTCCACGTGAACGTCGTTGCTTCGAGTCTTCACTTGGGCGAAACGAACTGCATGCAGATCTGTTGTGAGAAGGAGCCCCTCGTCCCTTCTTGCTCGATTGCAATTCGATTCCCAAACTCAAGGCTCCAGGACTGGATGGGGCTTGGGATTGTGGCCGAGACACCTCCGTGGTTGCGTTCGAACTGTTGAAGATTGAGTTTGGATTTGGACTGCGATGATGATGACGGTAGCGACAATGATGACGCCTTTGCAGATGCTTTGGTCAAGGCAAGATCGGCCAATTGCGATGGTCGACATTCGAGAGATGGTCGTTGCTTCGATTTGGCAGGATTGGTCGACGACACTTCACGTAATGATGATCGTTTGGCCTTGAGGATGCTGTCCAACGTCGACCTGCACTTGTTCAACGACCAAGACTGTTGTCTCTCTTCATGTGTGCGGCTGAAGGGAAAGGGGGCTGGTGTAGATGCCGCGCTCCGACCTCCAGGTGTGACAGGGGCCACAGAGCTTCTCCCACCGTTCATTGCAGCAGCACTTGTCGCAGCGCCGACGTTGTCATCATCGTCGTCATGGAGACTTGGCAGAATGGACAGTTACTCCAAGCTCTTGCTGCGTGACGTCTCCGTTGTCGCAACTCGAGGTAGAGCCGGGGTGCTGGCTGCGCTCATCGCGCCTGGTATGTCTGATGTGTATGTTGTGCCTGGCATGTGGTGTCCATCCTTCGAGCATTCCAAACTCTTGCTCCTCGATTTGGCGCTGCTGGTCGTTCCGTTGGAATTCGTTTGTGTCCTTGGCCTGCGTCTCCGACTCTGGGCAAGCTTCGTCTTGTCTTGACTGCTCCGTTCTCGGGTCGCGCCGAGTGCTGGGGTTGTGGCGAAGCTGAGTCCACCTGGGGTGTTTGGCACCGGCATTGGTTTGTTGTTGTTGAACTTGCTGGGATCAAGGGAGCTGAATGACATCTCATGAGCTTGCATGTTGAGCATGTCCAGACTCTTCGCACATGATCGTTTCACAGCCAAAGCTTTCGCATCTTTGGCTGTACTTCTATTGGCCCTGCTTGGTGTATCTGTGCTGACACTCGCACGACGACCTGATTTGCAGCTGCTTTGGCCTCTTTGGCTATGATTGTGGGCTTGCTCGCCTTTGATTTCGTGTCAGCCTGTTGAGGTTGCTTGGTCTCTATGTTCTTCTCTGCTATCAGTCTGACACCGTCCTCTTCCAGCAACTTCGATCGTCATGACCTCATGACCGAGCGAAGGTTCGAACAGAGTATCAGGCTGGACGCTTTGTTGTGGCAACTCCCAGAGTAGATCGTATTCATGGAAGGTTCCATACTCATAGTCGTATGACGGGTGGGTCAAGATGCGGAGCAACTGGCGAGCCTTCCCACAGTTCCTCTTGGATGTCGATTCTTTGTCATCTTGTCTGATTGTTTGTGTTTGCGTTGGTGTTGTTGGTGGTGGTACCAATTGTGAAGGGATGCGGCGCCGTTGGAGGGGTTGCCATCGCCATCACCATCACCATCGCCATCACCATCGTCGAACAGAGTTGCATTGTGTGAAGATAACAGAGAGGTGATGTTCGTCGCGAGTGTTTGTGTGTGTCATTGGTTGATTGAACGACGGATGGCAGACAGACGAGTGCCCCACCAAACGCGCCAACAATTCTTGATACCACCCGAAACAACGAATCTTCGATTTTGCACATGATTCATCAAACAACATCAACATCAACACAAAAGAGAGAGAGAGAGATGAAATGGCATGACTATGCTTGCATTGATAGAGGTATCAACCAACACTGAGACATTGGCTGTCAAGCAATGAAGAAATGAAGCAGTAGAGTAGCCAAACAAGCGGCAGCTGCGCAAAATATGGCACGCCAATAGAATCAACGAAGGCGACCATGGCATGAGACGATGATGATGATGACGCTGATACAGATGATGAATGGCAAGCGGTGATGAACAGCGATATCAAACGTGTCGCATCACTCAGCGACATCCGAAAGGAAGATATCACACAAACTGCTCCGGAGTAGAGGAGAGCTTGGGACATGGGCAATGGCAGCACCAACAACAGAGCCAACAGCCATGGCAAGAAATGTCATGGCCCATGGTGCGGTCTGGATTCAAGTCATCAGCAGCCGCGCGCACGCACAGAAACGTACGATGCGGTGTAGGAAACGGAGATTCAACACATGTTGAACGGGTGCATCTGTGAGATTGGACGCAGCGACTTTTCCCGAGACCAACAGAGCCATCAGTTTGGAGATGTTCCTCAGTCCCCACTACACGCACCACAACCAGCCACGCCTGTTCATACCGATGCTCGAAACGATACGTTGCCACCACAAACCGCAAACGATGAGACAGAGGCACTGTCTCCTTGGATCCACCATTATTGAAATCCTGTGCAATGACGTTGGCAACTTCTCCCATTGCTCGTCATCTTTGTCGGCCATACCTATCGAAACCATGCAGCAGCTGTTGGCATGCGCTTGTGCCCTGCGCGACATCATGCTCGAACTGCAGCACCACCACCACCACCAACAACAAGCTAACTGTCGCAATACGCTCCACTTCATCAAGTTGGATTCGATTCCTACAAGCCATGCATGACACCCGCGAGGTCCACCATAGCTTCCCACACAACTCCTTCCACACCCGCGAAACCAACGAACGTGGAAACCATATGATCGGCAATGACGACCACAACGATGACAGCGGTGGCTGGACCATCTTCTTCATGTCGCATTGGCCACTGATGCTGCACACCAACGTGCCTTACACCAACCAGGATCATCTGCAATTCATTCACAGAAGATTATGCGTATCTCGCGGCCCAACCAGACCGCGCTGCGAACGATAGGGTGGACGGTGAAGGAATGCCGGACGCACCATTCAATGAATCGATCATAAATTGCTCCAGCTCCTTTCATATAGTTACTATCCTAATGACTATTCTGACGACTATTTTTATCCATCAACTCAATTCTGTCATGCGTTCACTTGTGGAAGATTTCTGGTACGGTATGGCATGGTATGAAATGGTCTGACACTTCACGCCTCTTCTGCAGCAGCACCGTCCGTCTCAACCACTATGGATGATTTGGTAGTCATAGAGCGGACGAAGTCCACCAATGTCACCCAATCCATGTATGAATCCACTTGTGCTGTACCCTTGTCCTCATCTATGACCTTGTACAGCTCCACCATGGACATGTGGCTGTACTCATCATCAATACCATCACTCTCCGCTCCCCCATCGCGGAGGATATGAATGCCTCCCATCAGTTGAGGTTGTAGAATTAGTTTGCTTAAATCTAGATGAGTGAACGTATCCTTCTCACTTTCAGCTGCCATTCTCATCGCCATATCCTTCAACACCATGCAGTTGTGCTGATGAGCGAATATCAACACATCTATCATGCTGTCTTCTGTGAGATGCTTGCGGGCCAACTCCACTTCAAGAACAAGCTTGAGTCGTCAGAAGCCAAACTCGTTGGCCACAAGGATCAGCTGTTGCAGATCATCCTGTCCAGTGAGGATGGGAGTTGGCTGGTGAGAGGCATCTGTATCGTGGTGAGCGTTGGCGTGAGCACCGATGTGAGTGGCGGCGTTGTCACGAGCGCTGTCATTGAAGGATATCTCGCCTGTGTAGATGCATTGGAGGACGTATCGGACGTGCCTTGGTTGGAGGTGGGGAAGAGGGATGGTTGTTTGGATTGAGCCGCGCCGTCCTTGGTGCCATCATGTGCGCATTGATGTTGGATTCCAGAGTTGATCAGTGTCTGAATGGATGGGACAGCGATCATGAGGACTCCAGAGTTTGCCTTGATTGGTTGTTGTTGGTCGCCCTGTCCACACAAGAAGATGGTGTCTGTCCTGTTCTCAGTTTAGGAGGATTTGAGTCGGTCTTCTCCAATGCTGACATTGGTCCTCTTGTTGCTGCTGTGTTTGTGTTCATTCTCTTGGCTCTTTCGCTTCAACTGCTGTCTCAACTGTTCTTGTGGTTGTTCATTTGCTTGTTCGTTTTGTTGTAAGTGTTGCTGCAGTTGTTGCAGTTGTGAGTGAACTGAAGGTGAAAGTCCTCTAATGAGGGACTCCATACACTCCAGGTGGCCGTTGTAGCATGCCCAACGAAGGGGAGTTTCACCTTTGTTGTTTTGACAGTTGATGTTCGCCCCACCTGATTCGATGAGGTACTTCACACACTCCAGGTGGCCACGCATGCATGCCCGATGAAGGGGAGTGGAACCAGAGTTGTTTTTGCAGTTGATGTTCGCTTCACCTGATTCAATGAGGTACACAACACACTCCAGGTGGCCACGCGTGCATGCCCAATGAAGGGGAGTGGAACCATAGTTGTTTTGGCAGTTGATGTCCGCCTCACATGATTCGATGAGGTACTTGACACACTCCAGGCAGCCGTTTATGCATGCATGATGAAGGGGAATGCAGCCATAGTTGTTTTTGCAATGGATGTTTGCCTCACATGATTCGATGAGGTACTTGACACACTCCAGGTGGCTGTTGATGCATGCCAGATGAAGGGGAATGTCACCATCGTTGTCTTTGCAGTTGATGTCCGCCTCACATGATTCAATGAGGTACTTGGCACACTTCAGGTGGCCGTTGTAGCATGCCAGATGAAGGGGAGTGCGACCATAGTTGGTTTTGCAGTTGATATTCGCCTCACATGATTCGATGAGGTACTTCACACACTCCAGGTGGCCGTTGCAGCATGCCCAATGAAGGGGAGTGTAACCATCGTTGTTTTTGCAGTTGATGTTCGCCTCACATGATTCGATGAGGTACTTGACACACTCCAGGTGACCGTTGTAGCATGCCAGATGAAGGGGAGTGTCACCATCGTCATCTTTGCAGTTGATGTCCGCCTCACATGATTCAATGAGGTACTTGGCACACTTCAGGTGGCCGTTGTAGCATGCCAGATGAAGGGGAGTGCGACCATAGTTGGTTTTGCAGTTGATGTTCGCCTCACATGATTCGATGAGGTACTTCACACACTCCAGGTGGCCGTTGTAGCATGCATCATGAAGGGGAGTGTAACCATCGTTGTCTTTGCAGCTGATGTCCGCCTCACATGATTCGATGAGGTACTTGACACACTCCAGGTGGCCGTTGTAGCATGCATCATGAAGGGGAGTGCGACCAGAGTTGTCTTTGCAGTTGATGTCCGCCTCACATGATTCGATGAGGTACTTCACACACTCCAGGTGGCCGTTGTAGCATGCCAGATGAAGGGGAGTGCGACCAGAGTTGTTTTTGCAGTTGATGTCCGCCTCACATGATTCGATGAGGTACTTCACACACTCCAGGTGACCGTTGTAGCATGCCCAATGAAGGGGAGTGGAACCACGCCAGTCTGTAGTAACCTCGTTGACATCAACTCCTTCATTCTGCGTCTTATTCTGCTTCTTCCACTCCTTCAACACTGACAAGTCACCTGCCTCGACAGCATCAATGAGTTGTTGGTTGGTAACACTCGGCATTTTGAGAGTGTGGTGGATGGTCGATGGTTGCTGGACGATAGACGTTGGACGTTGGACGATTTACGTTGGATTGGCTGTCGAGGATGTCTGTGGTCGGAGCTGCCTATGGAAGAGATATCGATGTTTGTGTATGCAACAGCTTGTATTAGTATGAGTATGAGTATCATGCACTGTGTGATGAATATGAGTGGCAATTCGATGTCTGTTGTTCACGCGGTTGAGTATGGGGTTGAGTGATGTGTGTGTTGTTGTCTTGTTCGCATGGTCTCCTCCTTCTGTTTGCCTGTGTTTGTCTCCTTTTGATCAAACGCGTCTGGTTCGCGCGGATTGGATCTTTCTGTTCCCATCCATCACGAAAATGCGTGCGACCAACAACAAGAAAGAAGCACCACAGCAGAATTCTCTTTGGTGGGTCTTCGAAAACCCGAATCTTCGACTGATACGACTATGAGTCAGATCACCAAAGAAGATCGATGTCTGTGTTGACATCTGTCGAAGCACAACGAATGCGAGAGATCAATCATCGTTGCACGCAACTGGTTCGAAATGGTCGTTGGGTGTTTCCATTGGTCTGAACGGTCTCGTGTGCCTCAAAGAGCCGGACCCCAAAAATTGGTTACAATTGGTTACATTTGGTTACAATTGGTTACAGATTTTGGATCCATTTTTCCCGATCTCAGACTTGAATCTGTAGACACTCAATCGAATATCTCTTTGCATCTACGTAAACTTAAGAGCCAGGGCTATCCAGGTAAGTAATAACATTATCTTATTGTTACTACTATCTTGTCGATCTTGATGTGTTTATTGACCCCCTTGGTGTGGTTTTTCCTTCGGACGACGGACAGACCGGCAATTTTTTTGGATCTCATTGGTTACAGTTGGTTACACGTTGAATTCTACAGGAGTCCGGTAGGACCTTGCCTCTTTTCTTCGAGAAATTCGACTCTCCATCTTTGAAGTCTCCGGACTTAGCGGTCTTTGGCTCAATCTGTACAATAGATATCATTTCAGAATCCTCTCTCTGAGGTGGTCACGACCATATGGTCTATATCCCTAATGATTTTGGCCTGGTACTGGCCTACGTACCTTGCGTCCGGACGCAAATTGGAGGTGCAGTTTGCGTCCCCACGCAAATTGGGCCAATTTGCGTCCGGACGCAATCGGCGACTCAAAGGACTAGCCCAAATACGCTTTACGAGAAGCCGTTTTTTTTTCAAACCCTTTTTCGCTGGCCATCTCGACTCACGACATGACTCATGTCTTACATCGATAATAATCGCTAAAGTTGCGGTAATTGAACAAACAATAATCATGATTCGTGCTCCACCCTCCTTGTTGTGTTACACCCTTGCCAGGATTTTGGTGTTGTTGTCAGGAGCGTGGTGGATAACATCGAAATCAAAAAGTAAAAAATCATTACCTCAGATCCCATGACGTCAGAAAAGCAAGACAGGCGCACGAAAAGGAACCCCTGAGACATGACCAATGACGCCGTGCTGCATCGCGAGGTTTTTTTTTTTGAAATCGCCAAATAAATGCGTTACTCGAAGGAGTCAGAAAAAAAACAGCCCATTTTCGGGTTTCGGAGCGAAATCCGTTTTTTTTTTCTGCAACACGGGACATCGTGGAGAAACATGGGACTTAAGTAGTACAAGTGGTATTTTCGGCGACCTTACATTTGCGTCCGGACGCAAATTGGCCCAATTTGCGTCGGGACGCAAACTGAGCGTTCAATTTGCGTCCGGACGCATGCTACGTAGAGAAAGTGTCCGGACGCAAGCAAAACGTCATTAGGGATATTGTGTTTGAGTGCGATGGTATGGAGATATGCTTGCGTTTAGTGCTCCCATGGAGGTCGGAATGATATTTGACCACTCCGATCCACACTTTCGGCAGCAAGTTTGGAGATTTCTGGTTCCAATGCTTGCGTCATCATGACGTCATAGACGGTTGGAACACTTCTTTGGAACAACTCGACCAAGAAAATATGCCAACCAGAAGCCAAAAACGTCCGTGAATGATGGGGGTGCTTGATGGATCACATCAGTGCTCACCGAGAAAGAGAGCAACAGACACCAAACTTCAGGATTGTATATATAAACGCTATATTATGCTACAATAGGAAGATGAGTACAGGAACACTCACATGAGCTAAGTCCGGAGAGTTTAACTTTTGTTGATGCTGTTTTTTGCCTGTTTTTGTTCGGGACTTACGTAGAAATCGTACCACGATGTACACGACATTTTTCTTGTAACCAACTGTAACCAAAAAAATTGGTTACAGCCGGCTCTTCGAGGCACGTGGTCTTGAGTCTGCCTCCAACAACTCGACTTCAGTCACAATCAACACCACATCAATTCGAAGCAAACAACGCGGAAGTCTTCGGAGACAGAGAGAGAGAGGGAGCTGCCATCATCATCACCACCATGTACACCATGACCCACGATTGCTTGCGTCATCGTGGCATCTGCAAGACCGCTGACCCTCGTCCGCCTGCCATCGCAAGCACCAACTTGAGGTGTGAACCAATGCCTCGAACAACGATGAAGGCACCGATGAAGCCACCAATGTGACTGCCTTTGTTGATTGCCTTCGTTGGTTGCCTTTGTTGGTTGCGACACATCGCATTTGGATTTGGCTGGTTGCCATCCCACCTCATTCCAACCATCACCATCCGCGCAGGCAACAAGAGTCTTCAACATCAAACCAACACCACATTGCGTATTGGGATGAGTTGGCATGTTCGGCAAGCATCAGGCGGAGCGATACTGTGCCGCCTCCACTGTTCCTGCCGCACGGACCACCAACACACAACACCATGCGCATTCTATCAATAGGCATGAGTGCCGCCGTCTTGGCTCGCGACTTGCAGAGCATCGATGCTCAACCGAGGTGATCGACAAGAACATCCGTCTCATCAACGAAGTTGGGAGCACCACGAAGGAGGACATGTGGAGATACGGTGCGCGCATGGGCCATGGATCGCTGACCGTGTGCTTCTTGCGCCATATGGAACTCTGTGTCAACCATGATCCGCAATACTGCACTCGCACTCTGCATGGGGTTGCTTGTTGGTTCGTTGGTTGGTTTCTTCTCTTGCTCGCCAAGCTCTCTGGATGCTTGGACTGCGCTGGCTCGTCGGTTCTTGTCTTTCCACCACACTGGCACTGGTCGCTTTGAAGATTGGAATGGATGGTGACCCTGGCAATTGTTGCCCCAACGGTGAGTGATGGCTCCTCCTGGGACTTGGTGAGGGTCTCGACTGCAGTTTGGGCACAATGGTGGGAGTGCAACTCATGGAGAGATGAGAACGATAGGGCGATATGGGACGGTCGATGGAACCGTGCAGCAACCATGCTCCTTGCGGCTTCTCACCATTTCTCTCTGCCTTGTTCGCCATGTGCTCTTCGCAGATCGCCTCTTCCACAAACTTGGATCGGCTGGCATCGGCACTGTAGCTTTCAATCTGCTTGGCAGTGTGACTTGGAGTAGAGTGCTCTGTGTGTGAATCCGGCGGCATGGCGACGACCGCACCGCGACGACTGCAAGGCTGGTGAAAATGGTGCCGCCATGCGTCCATTGTCTGTGCAACGAACCAACAACGATGCTCATGGCAGAGTGCGGATGGAACCACAGATGTCCAATCTGCTCGTGAATGACATCGACAACATCCCTGTGTGCGTTTGTACCGCAGAGAGCGGACCAGACAAGTCGTACACAAGGTGGAGGCAGTGTGGGAGCAGTATCCAGCCCTTCCATCTCTTGAAACATCCAGTGACTTCATCACAGTGTTCTATTGCACAAGCAGATATAGTGTATGCGGTACTGTTCCAAACATACGTAGAGCATTACAGTCTATTCGTAGGTGTATTACATACAGGGATGTGGATCTACCATACCTCTATGAGTATGATACAAATACGGAGCGGCCCATCCATCTCATTCCATCCCATCATGTCGTGATGCATCACGGGGTGGGAGTTTTGGTGCCATTCATCGAGCGATCGCGGTACTGAGACGCGCTCTTGCTCCTGACCGCTTTCTTTGGTGTGAGTTGCAGTGGCTTTGTGTCAGACAGCTTCTCATGGTAGACAGCATCGCGAGTCGACGATCTGTTTCGTCCACGATGATTCGATTGAAGGGCCCCGCGTGATGACGAACGTTTGTCGCCATGTTGTTGTTGGCATGTCGCTCCTTGCCATGCCGTCCATCTTCATCTCGCTCATTGCTGTGCTGTTCGACGCTGTAATTTCGATATCCTCTTGATCTGCTTCGTGGTCGCGCCGATGGTGATCGTTCATGGGAGAACTTCCTTCGTTGATCTTCGCCACGTGGTGTCGATTGGCTACGGTCACGTTGATTTGGTGTTCGCGAACTTCCTCGGACATGATTTCGTGAAGGTGAGCCCTTGCGTTGGTGCAAACCAGTACCGGTGGAGTGCGCATTTGAGTTGGATTGGCGTGAACGTGAGGCTGCGTTCATATCATCCGAACTGCCAGATGCTCGTTGTCGCCGTGATGATGGCGATGAGTCCATCGATACTTGCGCAGTCTTCTGTGATCGCGATCGGACAGGCTTCGACGACTCTGCGCCGATGACGAGCAGCGGCTTCTTCCAGAGGAGCAAGTGTGAATTGCTCCGTCACGACGATGGCACAATGATGTCGAACGCTCCACACTCTGTAATTTTGACGATGTCGAGTGCAGCTTGCCACTGGTGTGCTGTGTGCTTCTCCGCCGATGCCGTGGCGATGGTGATATGGATGGTAATATCAATGGCGATGGTGATGACACGTCTCTTGTTTTGCTGGAGTGGTGACGTCGGGGCCCATTGCCAAGCACTTGGAGAACGTTTCCTTGATCTCATCGCGCAGAGCACCCGTGCTTCGTTCGCGTGAACGTCGTTGCTTTGAGTCTTCACTTGGGCGCAACGAACTGCATGCAGATCTGTTGCGAGAAGGAGCCACCCGGTCCTTCTTGCTCGATTGCAATTCGATTCCCAAACTCAAGGCTCCAGGACTGGATGAGGCTTGGGGTTTTGGCCGAGACACCTCCATGCTTGTGTTGGAACTGTTGAAGATTGAGTTTGGATTTGGACTGTGATGATGATGATGACGGTGGCGACGGCGATGATGATGGCGATGATGACGCCTTTGCAGATGCTTCAGTCAAGGCAAGATCGGCCAATTGCGATGGTCGACATTCGAGAGATGGTCGTTGCTTCGATTTGGCAGGATTGGTCGACGACACTTCACGTCATGATGATCGTTTGGCCTTGAGGATGCTTGCCAACGTCGACCTGCGCTTCTTCAACGACAAAGACTGTTGTCTCTCTTCATGTGTGCGGCTGAAGGGAAAGGGGGCTGGTGTAGATGCCGCGCTCCGACCTCCAGGTGTGACAGGGGCCACAGAGCTTCTCCCACCGTTCATTGCAGCAGCACTTGTCGCAGCGCCGACGTTGTCATCATCGTCGTCATGGAGACTTGGCAGATTGATCAGTGACTCCAAGCTCTTGCTGCGTGACGTCTCCGTTGTCGCAACTCGAGGTAGAGCCGGGGTGCTGGCTGCGCTCATCGCGCCTGGTATGTCTGATGTGTCTGGTTTGACTGGCATGTGGTGTCCATCCTTCGAGAATTCCAAACTCTTGCTCCTCAATTTGGCGCTGCTGGTCGTTCCGTTGGAATTCGTTTGTGTCCTTGGCCTGCGTCTCCGACTCTGGGCAAGCTTCGTCTTGTCTTGGCTGCTCCATTCGCTGGGTGCGCCGAGTGCTGGGGCTGTGGCGAAGCTGAGTCCACCTGGGGTGTTTGGCACCGGCATTGGTTTGTTGCTGTTGAACTTGCTGGGATCAAGGGAGCTGAATGACATCTTGTGATCTTGCATGTTGAGCATGTCCAGACTCTTCGCACGTGATGGTTTCACAGCTGAAGCTTTCGCATCTTGTGCTGTGCTTCTATTGGCCCTGCTTGGTGTATCTGTGCTGACACTCGCACGACGACCTGATTTGCAGCTGCTTTGGCCTCATTGGCGACGCTGGTGGGCTCGCTCGCCTTCGATTTCGTGTCGGCCTGCTGCGGTTGCTTGATCTCCGTTTGCTTCTCTGCTATCAGTCTGACACCGTCCTCTTCCAGCAACTTCAATCGTCATGACCTCATGACCGAGCGAAGGTTCGAACAGAGTATCAGGCTGGGTGCTTTGCTGTGACAACTCCCAGAGTAGATCGTAGTCATGGAAGGTTCCATACTCATAGTCGTACGACGGGTGGGTCAAGATGCGGAGCAACTGGCGAGCCTTCCCACAGTTCCTCTTGGATGTCGATGCCTCATCATCTTGTCTGATTGTCTGATTGTCTGATTGTTTGTGTTGGTGTTGTTGGTGGTACCAATGAAGGGATGTGGTGCCGTTGGAGTGGTCGCCTTCACCCTCACCATCGTCGAACAGAGTTGCGTCGAATGAAGAGAACAGAGAGGTGATGTTCGTTGTGAGTGTTTGTGTGCGTCATTGGTTGAATGAATGACGGACGGCAGACAGACGAGTACTCAACAAACGCGCCAACAATTCTTGACACCATCCAAAACAACGAATCTTCGATTTTGCACATGATCCATCAAACAACATCAACACAACAAGAGAGAGCGAGAGAGAGAGAGCAAGAAAGATGAAACGGCATGACTATGTTTGCATTGATGGAGGTATCAGCCAACACTGAGACATTGTCTGTCAAGCAGCAAAGCAATGAAGCAATGAAGTAATCAAGCAAGCGGCGGCTGCGCAAAATATGGCACGCTAACCAGAATCAACGAAGGCGACCATTGCAAGAGACAATGATGATGCCAATGATCATGCCGATGATGAATGGCAAGCGGTGATGAACAGCGATCTCAAACTTGTCGCATCGCTCAGCGACATGCGAAAGGAAGATATCACACCAACTGCTCCGGAGTAAAGATGGGCTTGGGACATGGGAAATCACAGCACCAACAACAGAGCCAACTACGATGGCAAGACATGTCATGGCCCATGGTGCGGTCTAGATTCAAATCATCAGCAGCCGCGCGCACCCACATAAACATCCGATGCGTTGTCTGAAACGGAGATTCAGCACATATTGGTTGGGTGCATCTGTGAGATTGGACGCAGCGACTTTTCCCGAGACCTGCAGAGCCATCAGTTTGGAGATGTTCCTCAGTCCCCACAACACGCACCACAACCAGCCACGCCTGTTCATACCGATGCTCGAAACGATACGTCGCCACCACAAACCGCAAACGATGAGACAGAGGCACTGTTTCCTTGGATCCACCATTGTTGAAATCGTGTGCAATGACGTTGGCAACTTCTCCCATTGCTCGTCATCTTTGTCGGCCATACCTATCGAAAACCATGCAGCTACTGGCATACATGCGTGCCTTGCGCGACATCATGCTCGAACTGCAGCACCACCACCACCACCAACAACAAGCTAACTGTCGCAATACGCTCCACCTCGTCACGTTGGATTCGAGTCCAACAAGCCATGCATGACACCCGCAGGGTCCACCATAGCTTCCCACACAACTCCTTCCACACCCGCGAAACCAACGAACGCGGAAACCATATGATCGGCAATGACGACCACAACGATGACAGCGGTGGCTGAACCATCTTCTTCATGTCGCATTGGCAAATGATGATGCACAGCAGCGTGCCTTACACCAACCGGGATCATCTGCAATTCATGCACAGAAGACCATGCGTATCTCGCGGCCCAGCCAGACCGCGCTGTGAACGATACGGGACTGCATGCAGAGCAGCATGCTGTGCACATCACCAAAGGCGACGGTGAAGGAATGCCGGACGCACCATTGAATGAATGGATCTCAAGTTGCTCCAGCTCCTTTCACACAGATTCTATCCTAATGACTATTCTGACGACTATTTTTGTCAATCAACTCAATTCTGTCATGCGTTCACTTGTGGAAGATTTCTGGTATGGCATGGCATGATCTGACACTTCACTCCTCTTCCTCGGCAGTGCTGTCCACCACAATCACTTCGGATCAATTGGCTCTCATAGAGCTGGTTCTCATTGAGCGGACGAAGTCCACCAATGTCGCCCGATCCATGTATGAATCCATTTGTTCTGTACCCTTGTCCTCATCTACAACCTTGTACAGGTCCATCATGGACATGTGGCTGTACTCATCATCAGTACCATCACTCTCCGCTCCCCCATTGCGGAGGACATGAATGCCTCCCATCAGTTGAGGTTGTAGAATTAGTTTGCTTAAATCTAGATGAGTGAACGTATCCTTCTCACTTTCAGCTGCCATTCTCATCGCCATATCCTTCAACACCACGCAGTTGTGTTGATCAGCGAATATCAACGCATCTATCATGGTGTCTTCTGTGAGATGCTTGCGGGCCAACTCTGATTCAAGAACAAGCTTGAGTCGTCAGAAGCCAAACTCGTTGGCCACAAGGATCAGCTGTTGCAGATCATCCTGTCCAGTGAGGATGGGAGTTGGCTGGTGAGAGGCATCTGTATCGTGGTGATCGTTGGCGTGAGCACCGATGTGAGTGGCGGCGTTGTCACGAGCGCTGTCATTGAAGGATATCTTGCCTGTGTAGATGCATTGGAGGATGTATCGGATGTGTTTTGGTTGGAGGTGGGGAAGAGGGATGGTTGTTTGGATTGAGCCGCGCCGTCTTCGGTGTCATCATTCGTGCATTGATGTTGGATTCCTTTGTCGATCAGTGTCTGAATGGATGGGACAGCGATCATGAGGACTCCAGAGTTTGCCTTGATTGGTTGCCGGTCGTCACCCTGTCCGCACAAGAAGATATTGTCTGCCTTGTTCTCAGTTTGGAAGGATCTGAGCTGTCCTCTCAAATGCTGACGTTGGTCCTCTTGTGGCTACTGTGTTTGTGTTCATTCTCTTGCTCGTTTTGTTGCCAGCGTTGTTGCAGTTGTGGGTGAACTGAAGGCGAAAGTCCTCTAATGAGGGACTCCATACACTCCAGGTGGCCGCGCATGCATGCCCAACGAAGGGGAGTGGAACCATTGTTGTTTTGGCAGTTGATGTTCGCCCCACCTGATTCGATGAGGTACTTCGCACACTCCAGGTGGCTATTGTGGCATGCCACATGAAGGGGGGTATCACCATTGTTGTCTTTGCAGTTGATGTTCGCTTCACCTGATTCAATGAGGTACTTCATACACTCCAGCTTGCCATTGCAGCATGCCTCATGAAGGGGAATGAGACCATTGTTGTTTTTGCAGTTGATGTCAGCTCCACATGATTTGATGAGGTACTTCACACACTCCAGGTAGCCGTTGGAGCATGCCTCATGAAGGGGAGTGGAACCATAGCCGTTTTGGCAGTTGGTGTCAGCTCCACATGATTTGATGAGGTACTTCACACGGTACAGGTCACCATGGCTACATGCCGAATGAAGGGGAGTGAGACCATTGTTGATTTTGCAGTTGATGTCAGCCCCACATGATTCGACGAAGTACTTCACACACTCCAGGTGGCCAACGAAGTATGCCGTATGAAGGGGAGTGCAACCATTGTTGTCTTCGCAGTTGATGTCAGCCCCACATGATTTGATGAGGTACTTCACAAACTCCAGGTTGCCGTTGCGGCATGCCCAATGAAGGGGAGTGCGACCATCGTTGGTTTTGCAGTTGATGTTCGCCTCGCTTGATTCGATGAGGTATTTGGCACACTCCAGGTTGCCGTACATGCATGCCACACGAAGGGGAGTCCAACCAAAGCGGTTTTGGCGGTTGATGTTCGCCCCGCATGATTTGATGAGGTACTTGACACACTCCAGGTGGCCTTCGCAGCATGCCACATGAAGGAGAGGCTGACCAAGCCAGTTCGTAACGTTGCTGACATCAACTCCTTTGTTCTGTGCCTCGTTCTGCTTCTTCCATTCCTTCAACCCTGACAAGTCACCTGCCCAGACAGCATCAAAGAGTTGATATTTCGTCACATTCGGCATTGTGAGAGGATGGTCGATGGTCGCTGGACGTTGGACGTTGGACGATGGGAGTTGGATTGGCCGTCGAGGAAGTGTGGAGTCTGAGCTATCTATGGCAGAGATATCGATGGTGGTGGCTGCACTGGCTGGCATTATGACATTATGAGTACCATGGACTGTGTGATGAGTATGAGTGACAATTCGATGTCTGTTGTTGATGTGCTCAAGTGGGGGTTGATTGGTGTGTGTTGTTGTTGTGTTCGCGTGGTCGTCTTTTCTCTTTTTGTGCGCCAGTATCTTCGTGTTTGCCTCTGTTTGCCTCTGTTTGCTTGTGGTTTCCAGAAATCCCGAGTGGTATTTTGGGAACCGAGATTTTGGATCATCCGGGTCGTAGCGCCTGGCAGTCAACCGGCGGCGTCATCCGGTCTTGTGCGGTGACTCCTACGCGACGCCAGTCTAGAGTGGCTTTGTACGTGTGCATGTGTCAGCAACAGAATCCTGTCAGAGCAGAAGAAAACAACGTCGAGGACCACAGCTTGGAGCAGCAAGAACAACAGCCACTAACGCTGGATAGGATCGTCTTCTATGCGTCTTGAGGTCTCTCCTTTGCAGCACCTACCAGCTCGCAAGCATCAGAATTCAATCTATGAGCCCCTCGAGTGAGTCGACCAACACTTTGAAATGGAAATTCTAGCTTGAATCTGAGATATCCAAACCAACCACATATTCGAAATCCTTATAATCTCCTTATAACTAAGCAACCGATGGATTTTGAGAAAGGCCCTAGTTTAAATTTTATGGAGTGATGTGTGTATGCATAGCAGTCACGTGGGTCCAACAGGACAAAACCCGTTGTTGTTGGCTGAAGGTTGCAGGATGTTCTCATGTATTTATCATGAGGTGATCAGTCACGGACTTGCTTCAGTAGGTGTCGTTCGTTTGGTACGCGTTAATTACACGTTAGCATGCGCCACAGGTCATGACATTCTGTGCGTCCCAACAATACACAAATCGTCGGAAGATGTCACACCCCACATCACACATCCAACGTCATCGACACCCATAGTTGGAATGTGTGCTCTGTTGGTGACATGATTCGGTGGGAAAGGCCTTGCAAACTGCCGGTTTCAGGAGAACCGTGCAATGCAGTTCAAGAGGAGTGAACTTGTCGAAGAGGAGTTACTGTAACGATATTAGCGCACGCTAAATCTCTAACAATAGCGACACCCGTCGACCAATCAGAAATCTTCACTTTTCTTACCTTTTCCGTTCCGAACGGAAATTTTGGTCGACAATCCGTTGTGTCAGATTTGTGTCGCATTTCGCGTCGCAAGAATCGTTTTCCCTCAATCACAGATCCAAAAATGTCGTGGAAATTGATTTCTTGCCAAGATGAGCCAATCTGCCCAATCAGGACAGACTTGGATCTTGGGTGTGACACGTGCGAATCTTGCCATGACCTTCTCAAGTGAATACGATCAATCGTGCGATCGTACTACTAGCAACATCGTGAGAAGACGTAATTCACAACACGGGCTATCGCGGTGTTTTGTTCATTGACTTTTGCACCTCTTCTTCACGCAGTAACACGCACATTTGTCGTGTTGTCTCCGTGTTAATTTCACTTGCAATTGCATGAGATCATGTCATGCCTCTCTCATGCTCACAGTTCCAAGAAGACAATCTTGTGAGCTCGACAGCATTCCAACTACCATACGAATAACTCAGTAAACAAACACTCTCCTCACCAACAACAACGACTTGATCACTCTACGTTCTCGGTGCGGTATCTTCAAACCCATCTACGATTACGTTCTAACAGATTAACAGTCGCAAGCTTTCACCTACTGAATTGATTGCGTGACAATCCATCCATCCTTCATCCCTCGTCCATCCACGAGCGATCCCTTCACCTTCCATCACGTGACGACGTGATTTCGGCTTTCCTTCGGCTTTCTCGCATCCGCAGAACGCCCTCCTTTCGGTCCCTCTGCTGAGTTCGGGCCTTCCCACTCAGCCATCCAAGACTTCCTGCAGCACCCTCCCGCACCAGAAGACGATTCAGTCAGTGCACCCCAGCCTCAGCTATCCTTCAGCCTCCAGCATCCGCATCCACTCTCTCCATCCGTCCATCGCTCATCATGACGACTGCTGAGACGGACCTCGCCACCTTGGATCACATCCTCGGTGCCATCGGCATCCCTTCCGACTCAACTCCTCGCGATATCATCGCTCATGAGGACATCATCAGCCCTCTCGACCTCGTCTCTCTCACTGAGGATGACCTTCGCAGCTTCCAACTTCGCGATGAGATCGATGATGGCGAGCCTTTCACCGCATCCCTCGGCATCAACCACATCCGCAAGATCCTGAACCTCGGCAAGTGGTACCTCACCCAGTCCATTCTGGATGACGATACCTGGAACGAGCTTGATCGCGCTACCTTCACGGCGTTCACGGCTGAGCAGAGCAACCCTTCTCTTCCTTCTTCGCGCTCGCATTCGACTGCAAGCACACCTGTGCCATCTCCGATGGGCATGGGCCACCACACCACCACTCCAGCATCCGCATTCCGTCCGGTGCCTGAAGAACCTCCGCGTGTGAACTTCGCATTCGATCCTTCGGCTTCAGTGCCTGATCCTGCCTTCCCGCAACCACCTGTGACTCCATCCATGGCACCCTCTTCCAACTTCCAAGGTGTCCAAGCCATGGAGCTTCCAGCTGACTACGTCAAGGAGTTCAGCAAGGCGACCAAGCGGGAGAGTCTGTCGCTCCCAACACTGAAGGACGACAAGCACTTCCTCACCTTCATGCGAACCTTTGAGACTCTTTCCTTCTCCCATGGACTCAACCACCATCTCGATATGGATTTCATGCCGGCACCCAAGGACGAGGCCTTCTTCGCGAGCCAGAATCGCTACCTCTTCGCCGTGCTCACTGAGCATGTCAAGACTTCCAAGAGTCGGCGCATCATCCGTGCCTACAAGAAGTCTTGCGATGGCCGTGCGGCCTACGCCGATCTCGTCGATAGCTACACCAGTGGCGTTGTCGGCGAGACTCTGTCCATCAAGTACAGAGATGCCATCGTCGCCTTCCGATTGGACCAATCTTGGACCAAGACCCGCGAGCAATTCCTCGATGCTTGGGAAACCAAGCTCGACGACATCGAGGAGCTCGATGATGCATGCGTTGACGAGGCAGTCAAGCAGCAATGGTTGCGCACCGCCATCGGTCCCGATGTCGACCTGACTCGGGCCTACACCAACGTCAAGTCCAACTCTCGCCAACGTCACAAGCAATCTCGTGGCTTCATCAAGGTTGGTGTCTCCTTCGAAGACCTCCTTGAGTTCGTCCGTGATGAGGCACAATCCCTCGACGCCAACCAGCCTCGCACCACATCTCGGCGCAAGGTCAACAATGCCAAGACCGGCGGCTCGGCTGGCAAAGGCACTGGCAAGGACTACGCCAAGGACGACCGTCGTTCCATCCCCAATGATGAATGGCGTGAGATGTCCAAGGACCAACGCAAGGCATTCCTTGAAGCAAAGGGAAAGTGGCGCAAGAACAAAGTCAAGGGCAAGGCTGACTCCCACCGAGCTGCCAACAACGCTGCCACATCTTCGGGCACCACCGACACTCCTTCCGCAACTCCACCCGCTGGCAACACGGACTCTTCCAAGGCTGGTGACCAGTCCACTGCCATCGATCGCCTTCTCGCACAGACCAAGTCCACGTCTTCGTCTGACGATACTCCTCAACTGGTCTACAAGGGCCAGACCTGGCGCCTTGCCAACTCCACGGTGGTCCGATACAGCTTCAACAAGCTTGTCAAGGACCGCTCTGGCTCTCTTGTCGACAGCGGTGCCAATGGTGGCCTGGCTGGCAATGACGTCCTCGTTCTCTGCAAGACAGGACACACCGCTGACGTCAGTGGCATTGGTGACTCTGCCATCGCCAACCTCGACATCGGTACGGTTGCTGGTCTCATCCAGACCACCGAAGGGCCCATCATTGGTAAGTTCCACCAATATGCGCTCTACGGAAAGGGCAAGACCATCCATTCATCCAACCAGCTTGGTGCCTTCGGAATGGATGTCAACGAACGCCCACGGAATCTCCCTGGAGGTCGCCAGACCATCATCACACCAGGAGGCCACATCATCCCACTGGCTGTCCGGCAGGGCCTGTCCTACATGGATATGGCCAAGCCCACCCGCTCCGAGCTCGACAAGTATCCACATGTCGACTTCACCGCGGACGACGAATGGGACCCTTCTTCCCTCGACCAAGAGATGAACCTCGACGACATCGACGATGATGACGCCGCAGCACTCCAGCGCCGCGAGAACAACTCCACCGTTCTCACAGCCTACACTGGTGCTCGCCAAGCCGACATCGCTGACAATCCGGGCAGCATCATTGCCACTCGCAAGCCTGCTGACTACGAGGCCCTCCGCCCCCACTTCGGCTGGATACCAGCTCGTCGCGTTCGCGACACTCTTCGGTGCACCTCCCAGTGGTACCGTACCGCCGAGCGCTTCTCCATGCGCAAGCATTTCAAGTCTCGGTTCCCAGCGGCCAACGTCGACCGTCTCCATGAGACGGTTGCGATGGATACGCTCTTCTCCGATACCCCTGCTCACGACGACGGGGTTCCCGGCCATGGCGGCTGCACCATGCTTCAGGTGTACGTCGCCCTCGACTCTCGGTTTACGGCCGGCTTTCCCATGCCATCCGAGAGCCGCATCTCCGACACTCTCCGTGACTTCATCCGACGCCACGGGGCTCCCGACCTACTGATGTCCGACAACGCCAAGGCGCAGATCGGTAACAAGGTTATGGAGATCCTCCGGCAGTATCACATCCGTGATCACCATAGTGAGCCGGAACATCAACACCAGAACGGCGCGGAACGCCGGATCCAGGATATCAAACGCACAACCAACGGTGTGATGGATCGCACGGGTACTCCCGACCGCTTCTGGCTGGTCTGCACGCTCTATGTGGTTGATATCTTCAATCACATCGCGCAGGTCACCGCTGGCTCCATCACCCCCCTTCAAGCCGCCTTCGGACAGCGACCGGACATCTCCAAGTTCCTGTCCTACCGATGGTGGCAGCCTGTCTACTACCGGGTTGACAACCCCACCTTCCCCAGCCAGTCCAAGGAGCGCAGTGGACGCTGGGCCGGTCCCTGCCTTCACAAAGGCGATGATCTTACCTTCTGGGTCCTCGACGACGAGACCCAACGACTTCTTCCTCGGTCTGCCATCCGACCTGCCGACGACTCTGCCACCCGCAATCTTCATGCAGACTTCCCCTTCCCCATTGTTGGGGAGGACGATGGCTCTGATGCCATGAATGTGGCGAATGGGGAGCCAGACGACGACATCTCCGTCCCTCCTGACTCCGATCCCATCGTACACTCCCTCGCCGATTCCATCCTGGCTGACCGCCGCGGCACAGACCCTGAAACAGTGGGGAATGCCAAGGTCCACATCCCGAAGTTCTCTCCCGAGGATCTCGTTGGGATGACCTTCATCCACGAGAAGGATGGCCAGCAAGTCAAAGCGGAGGTGGTGCAAAAGGTCAATGACCTTGACGCAGCCAACCACCAACGCATCAAGATGCTCCTCGCACTGGCTGATGGGGAGACGCATGACCTCATCTCCTATGTTGAGCTCGCCGACATCATCGAACGGCAACAGGAGCACAACGACGACCCTGACGCCAAGTGGGAGTTCGACTCCATCATCGGACACGAGGGTCCCCTCTCATCCTCCTCTCCCTCCTACAAGGGATCAAGCTTCAACGTCATCGTGAAATGGGGAGACGGCTCCACCTCCACGGAACCACTCTCCATCATGATTCAGGATGATCCCGTCTCATGCGCTGCCTACGGCCGCCGCCACGAGCTGCTCGACGAGCCTGGCTGGAAGTGCCTCAAGCGCCTCGCCATCCGCACCAATCGTCTCGAGCGACAAGTCCACGTCGCCAAGTCCAAGACCTTCAACCACGCCCCTACCTTCCAGTTCGGTGTCCAAGTCCCTTGCAACCACAAGGAAGCGATGCGACTCGACGACAAGAACGGCAACACTCTCTGGGCCGACGCTGAGAAGAAGGAGATGGACCAGCTCTTCGGGTACCATACCTTCAAGTCCCTCGGAAAAGGCGCCCCTGTCCCTTCCGGCTTCCAGAAGATCCGTCTCCAATGGGTCTATGCTGTGAAGCATGACCTCCGCCACAAGGCGTGCTGCGTCGCTGGTGGTCACCTCACCGACCCCTGCAAGGATGCATCCTACGCAGGTGTGGTCAGTCTTCGCTCTCTCCGCCTCTCCCTCCTTGCCGGTGAACTCAACGGCATTCCAACATGGGTTGGAGACATCGGCAATGCGTATCTTGAGGCCTTCACTCAAGAACGCATCTGCTTCATCGCTGGTGACGAATTCGGTGACTTCGCTGGTCATACCATGCAGATAGTCAAGGCACTCTACGGCCTGCGCACATCAGGCGCCCGATTCCATGAGGCTCTCGCCGACACCCTTCGCGACATGGGTTTCCTCCAATGCCGCTCCGATCCCGACGTCTGGATGCGTGACGCCAACTCCCATTGGGAGTACGTCTGCGTCTACGTCGATGACCTCACCGCGACGATGGCCGATCCCAAGGCTTTCTTCGACCTCCTCTCTTCGAAGTACGGGTACCAGCTCAAGGGAGTTGGTCCTATCAAGTACCATCTCGGTGCTGACTTCGGCCGTGATCCCGACGGCACTCTCAAGCTCTCCCCGCAATCCTACATCAAGCGGATGATGGAGAACTACGAACGCATGTTCGGCGAGCTTCCCCGCAAGATCAGCTGCCCCCTCGACAAGGCCGACAGTCCTGAGCTTGACACATCTTCCGAACTTAGCGAAACCGACAAACGCAAGTTCATGTCGCTCATCGGTGCCCTACAATGGTGCATCTCCCTCAGACGGTTTGACATCTCTGTCGCCGTCATGACGCTGGCACGCTTCCGCTCAGCTCCTCGCCAAGGACATCTGGACCGCGCCAAGCGCATCTACGGGTATCTTCGCAAGCACCCTGATGCAGCCATCCGCTTCCGCACCTGCGTTCCCCGCTTCGATCTTCACTACGAGGTTCCCAACCATGACTGGATCTACTCCGTCTACGGGAAGACCTCTGAGGAGATTCCGGACGACATCCCCGAGCCGAAAGGCAAGCCCGTCCGAACCACCACGTTCGTCGACGCCAACCTTCTCCACTGCCAAGTCACTGGCAGATCGGCCACCGGTGCACTCCATCTGGTCAACCAGACCCGCATCGAATGGTTCTCCAAGCGTCAAGGCACGGTTGAGACCGCCACCTACGGGTCCGAGTTCGTCGCTGCCCGTCAAGCTACGGAGCAGATCATCTCCCTCCGTCTTGCCCTTCGTGAAATGGGCATTCCGATCGACGGCCCCAGCTGGATGCTGGGCGACAACCAGTCCGTCATCACCTCCTCCACGGTCCCCAAGAGCATGCTCTCCAAGCGCCACAACGCACTGGCCTACCATCGCGTCCGGTCCGCTGTCGCCGCTGGCATCCTCTACTTCATCAAGATCCCCGGCACGCAGAACGTCGCCGACGTGATGACGAAGTTCCTTCCATGGGCTGTCTTCTGGCCCCTCGTGAAGCCCATCCTCTTCTGGAAAGGGCACACTGAGTCCTCTTCCCCGACCTACAAGACCTGAATGTCCGGGACACGCTTTGGGGAGTATTAGCGCACGCTAAATCTCTAACAATAGCGACACCCGTCGACCAATCAGAAATCTTCACTTTTCTTACCTTTTCCGTTCCGAACGGAAATTTTGGTCGAAAATCCGTTGTGTCAGATTTGTGTCGCATTTCGCGTCGCAAGAATCGTTTTCCCTCAATCACAGATCCAAAAATGTCGTGGAAATTGATTTCTTGCCAAGATGAGCCAATCTGCCCAATCAGGACAGACTTGGATCTTGGGTGTGACACGTGCGAATCTTGCCATGACCTTCTCAAGTGAATACGATCAATCGTGCGATCGTACTACTAGCAACATCGTGAGAAGACGTAATTCACAACACGGGCTATCGCGGTGTTTTGTTCATTGACTTTTGCACCTCTTCTTCACGCAGTAACACGCACATTTGTCGTGTTGTCTCCGTGTTAATTTCACTTGCAATTGCATGAGATCATGTCATGCCTCTCTCATGCTCACAGTTCCAAGAAGACAATCTTGTGAGCTCGACAGCATTCCAACTACCATACGAATAACTCAGTAAACAAACACTCTCCTCACCAACAACAACGACTTGATCACTCTACGTTCTCGGTGCGGTATCTTCAAACCCATCTACGATTACGTTCTAACAAACGACGAGTAGAGTAGTGATTTGTGCTAAACTCAGTTTGTATGTTATGAATTAGTTAGTAGTCTTGGTAGGATGAAGAAATGATGCCACACAGTTAATGCGGCTCTGCACTGATCCACATGGTTCAGTGTTGAGGGCAGACATTGCTCCTTGCTCTTGTTCATCTCTCTTGGTGTTGTTGCATTGTAGCATAGAACATAGCAGCTCATCACTTTATTGGAGTTGAGAATACAACAGCGGCTGTGGTTGGAAGTCACCATCGAATTACCTTACTTGATTTGAAGTGGGTCGGATATCCACGCTATGACCATGACAACAATGTGGTTGTCATAGCCAATGAGGGAATCGAGACGAGTTGCAGTCAGTTGGATCTGAGGAGCATAGTACTTGTGGAACAGAAGATACTTGTTCAGACAGCTTGCAATCAAGCCTCTGCCATACAGCTCACACAGCCAACAAAGACCACAGCCATTCCGTTTAGGCTCTAATGACAACAACAACAACAACAATGAGACATTTGGCAACACAGCAGTATTCTTGACTCGATTAGTGACTCAGATTGTGTAGAAGAGACAAGCGAAGCTAGAGCGTACGTCATTGAGTGCCTGGCTTTGACAACAAAAAAGAGGAAAATGCTGGCGGCGTACAAGCAAGAGCATGGTAGTATGTGTGACTATGTATGCGGTAACTAGAGTTCTTGACAGGCAGATGGGGATGGTCCAGGGCAATCCGCGGTTGCGTCGTCGATTACGTACGTTTTTGTTGCTGGCGTACACAGTGATCCTTGGGCGCAATCTTGGCAGGGGGTGGCTGTTGTGCACACTCCTCCTTTGACGATGATGTCATTGGTTGCACTGTCACTGTTGCCAAGCCCATTGCACGTGTCCGCACCCGAGCAGGCATCGGCTTCAATGATCGCGTCTCCTGCAATTTTGGTCGATGAGAAACGATGCAAATCTTTACAAGCGCCCTCCCCTTTGCAAGCATTCTTTCCGATGAAGACATTTGCCACGACCGGTGTGGTTGTAGACCCTTGGTTGGTTCGTCGTGCAAAGTCAAAGCATGCAGTGGTTCCATCGCATGCTCCTTCTTCCACTCGTACAGTACCAAAGATGTTAACTCCAACACCACTGCAGGCGCTCGGTGCAACACAAGCTCCTGGCCCGATCACGTTGAATCCGACTTCGACACCAGCAGCTGGCTGAGCTCCGAAGAAATTTCCCAACCGAAAGCAGGAATTTCCGCCCTTGCAACTGTCAAGTATGATTGCGTTGGGAGATGTGAATCTGCAAGCGCCACCCCCGGTACACGATCCTGAGCTCACCGTCATGACACTGCCACTAGAAGGGTCAATGCCACAAGACAAAACATCGTCGCAGCAGTCGCTGCACGCACTCGTCACCACAGTCGCGCTGCCAGTGAAGAGCTTCTTGTTCTCATTCACGATCGCCAACAATGCGCCGGTCACGCTTTTGTCGTTCTTGATCTTGTCAAAGCGTTCCTGCGCCACCTGGAACGTCACGAGCCCTGGAGGGTCTTCATCGTTGCATCCAAAGATGCTCTTGATCATCTTCCCGTTCTCACCAAGGGCGTCGACCGCAGAGACAAATTCAGCGCATGTGCCTGTTGCTCCATCGCACAAGACGTCATCAGTGATGGGATTGAACGTTTGTGTGACGTCACCCGGTGTTGAGAGACATCCAACAGTGATGGATGCAGGGGGGAGGGTTGGGCTGCTTGTTCTTGTAGGCTCTTGCGAAGGCTGTGAGCTTGGGAGTGCTGACGGTATGCCAGATGGATGGGTGGACGGAAGGTCGGAGGGCGTCTGAGACAGCAAGTTGGATGGGGCGCTGGTTGGACTGGACGTGAGAGGTGTGGGGAAAGGAGTGGGAGAAAAAGTCGGAGAGTCTGTGGGCAAGGTGTCCTTGCCAGTACAGTACTCCTCCACTTTGTCACCAGTGGGATTGCCCCCGGAGCTGATGCCTCCCTTTGGGCAGGCTCCATCGATATCGCTGATGAAGTAGAATTCATCAGGGCTGCACTCATCCTTCGTCATGCATCCTCTGCAGCCTTTGACGGTGTCACATCCACCAGGAGGGACGACGAGGTCGGTCCTCATCCTGTCATTGAGGCCCATCTTCTCGCATGACCCATTGGCAGCGCAACTGCCAGCACCAATGGTCAAGCTGCCTGCCGGCTTACCAGCAGTACCATAGTTGACAGTGGAATGGGCATCCTTGCAGGCATTGATGCCAACGCACGCATTCGCCCCGATGTCGATATGGCTGCGGATGCGAATGGTGCCCTTCTGCGCGACGCGGCGGGCAGCGGAGTTGCATGCCTCTGACCCAACGCATGCACCGGTCTGGATGATGACATCACCATGGGAGCGGCGTCCCACTCCCTCGCAAGATTGAGGGGTGGTGCATGCCATCTCACCGACGAAGGTGACTCCCGTGATGGACGGGTTGATTTCATTTTCGTTCATCAACTCGCATGCACTCGTGCCAGTGCAGGAGGAATCGAGAATGAGGGGATTGGGGCCCATATCCTTGCAGGCGCTGTCGCCAGTGCATGCCGTGATTGCGATGGTCATGAATGGAGGGGAGTTGGAGGCGGAACCGGTGACTGAGGTGCATCCCGAAGATCCTTGGCAGCATGGGTCTGCGACGGCAGGCGATTGCATCGCCGCCATGGCCGCGCATGCTGTCTTCATTGCATCCGGACGTTCAGTGACGAGGAGCGGGTTGGTGGCAGCGATCAACGCCAATTGGCCAGCAAGGATGTCGCTGGATGCGTATTTGTTGAAGAGCTTGCGTGCCGCCGCTTCTCCCAGGTCTCCTGCGCACGCGAAGAAGTTCTGCAGCTGCTCGGATTCCTTGACGGCGGCCACTGCCACACGGCAGGATGCCTTGGCAGAGTTGCAGATGATGGTCTTGGCGCTTACCTCTTGCTGTGAGAGGGCGGTCATACTATCCGGCCTGCAAATGACTTCGATGGTGGAGTCGAAGGTGATTGCGATTGGGGCAGCTGATGGCTTGGATGTTGGCAGGAGAGTTGGTTGAGACGTTGGCGACGCGGTTGGCGGAGCGACAGGCGTCATGGAGGGCATCTGGGTTGGCGAGGTAGTCGGCGGCCCCGTAGGCAATGCGGTTGGCGCAGTTGTTTCTGGATCAGTCGGGTTCTCAGTGGGGTTGTTCTTGTTGGTCTTCGTGTCGCCGATGGCCTGCTTGAGAATGCGGGTCTTCGCCATCATCATGTGGAGTTCCTCGGTTGGATCCACGGGAGTCCTGTTGCCGCGGAGCACGGCGTCGACCGTCGCCGTGTTGGCGAGAGCGAGAAAGGCGACCAAGGCTGCCTTGGTGTGGATCATGGTTGCTTGGTGGTTGCTGCTTGTCGGTTGCTTGGATTGTGTACTGCGATTCATGTACGTGATTGACACGGATGGAGTAGTGTAGCGCAGCGCATTGCGAAGTGCGGGAACAGAAGTACTCGTACCGGTGGGGTACGAAACGTGTGGGGTTGAGTTGAGTTGGGCAGAACAGATTAGAGCGGAGTCGGCGGCGATGACACCGTATGCAACCAACATGCAAAGGCAAGCATGTGATCGGAACGACAAGTGTGGGGGACGCGTGGCATAATTACGCATCACACCTCCCATGACGATGGCAGCTGATCCGGAGGGAGCATCCTCCCCAGATGCTGCCGGTGATGCCGATGCTCTCGATGTGTGCTCCAACTTGAGGCATCACGCTGCGTCGGGTAGGACGAGAGTTGCGAACGAATCTTCCCATCATTCACTCTTGGCCATACAGACATTCATTCATGTTGCAAATCTGCGTCTGCAATTGATTGATGAGCGGAACGTACCTTTGGTTTGTATCTGGCTTCGGCCGGAGAGAGGTTTGTGAACACCTGGCAACGCTTGTCGATTGCTGTGTGGTGATGCTGTGCTTCGGAGTACAATCTGTTCGTTGATTGTATTTTGTTGCCAGATGCTGTGTGGATGGTGTGTTGCCAAGGAAGTGATCGTCGCAGATGAGAACACAAGTGCACGTGCAGTGAGACACACAGAGAGGAATAGTGCGATGGGGCTGTGTTGTTGTCGTTGTTGTTGTTGTCGTTCTCCCAGGAACGACACTCGCTTGTGGAAAAGTGCGTGTGCGGAGGAACGGTCATCCTGTGTGTTCATTGCGACCTGTGCAGCTTCCTTCACATTGTCACACGGTGGTACATCAATACGTAGGAGTATACTTATTACTCTACTGTATTGAAGTGCTAACGTGGGGGGTAGTTGTGGACCGGCCGACAATCAGTCGACCGAGTCCTCACGCCATTGGTGGCAGGCAGAGCTTCGCAACGCATGGAAGAACATGTAGTTCGATTCCAGATACGTGCCCATATATTTTCCTGGATTAGCCATTTGGAACGACAGCGTCAAGTTCCCATGGTTGTCCTTTTATGGTCAATATTGGGTGAGCGAAGATGATGGCACCTAGCTTGAATCAGCTCCAGTGTGGCAGTGTGTGTGCTGGCACAATGGACCTGTTCTCTCCCCCCTCGTCGTCCCCGCAGATGTATCACATCTGCTTCGAGTACTCCAACACAGCAGGAAGCAGTGACTCCAGTGCTGAGTAGGTGTCCACCATGTCCAGTCTTGGGTTTCCCGAGACTGAGTTGGCTTCGGTTCGCCATCTGTTGTTTGCCATGATGATATCTCTTGGAACACGCATGTTGATCGCGTGAGAAGTGGACCCTCTGCGAGCTGAGCGGTCAAGACCGTATTTGTCTCGGATATCCACCTCTGTATCGATTATGCCTTGGGCCTGCAAGGCCTCCAGCGCCACATATACGTCGTCCCGGAACTCCAGGAGCCTTGGCGGATTCAGTTTCCTTGTCAAAAGCTTGCCATTACGAAGTCCCGCACCTTCGACTTGTTGCACCATTCGCTTGATCCATTTGCCAGGTTGTAATCCGGTACCTGAAGTTGTCTTCACACATGGAACGTCGAATCGTGCTCCATCATGCCTGTTGCCCTTGGTGCGACCGATGATGGCAAGCCGTGCGTGCGGAAGCTTCGCATCTTGAAGATGCTTGAGACTCGAAGAAGTAGCAAGAAGGTCGATTTGTAGCATCTCCTCTCCCCTCAGCCCGGTGCAGAAGGCCACAATTGTAAGCATAGCCACTTCTGCGGTTCTCTTGCGCCGGGAGTGAGCGTTGTCCATTCTCCACTCTTGCTCCAACAGAGCTTCCAACCCATGCATCTCATCAATGGTGTAGGCACGAGCTGGCTTGCGGATCTGCCCCACTCTCCTGTGGGTGCCTTCCATGAATCGAGTGAACCAGAACTGATGCGATGGCACACTTGACATCCACATGCGGGACCTCTCGTATGCCATGACAGACTCCCCAAGTCCAGCAACACCCGCTTGGTGAATATTGGTGATGGCCGACCTGGTGCGTCGAAAAGTTTCCCATTGAACATTGGTCGCATAGCGACCTGTATCCAAGGACCTGTCGAGTACTGCCATTGCTCCAGCCATGCCACACGAGTCTTGAAGCGGGAAGGGACCCATTGGAGCGCTGATGGATGGGATGTTCAACCGATCCGCAAAAGCTTCCATGCGTCGGGCTTCGCGAAGATTTGCCGCGACAGTGGATGGTTCTCTGCTCCAAAAGGCGTCGAGGTTGGCTCGTCGAATGTAGACAAGCATCTCTCGATCTTGTTGTCTGTGGTTAAGTGGCTCGCGGAGCATGATATTGCGGAAGTGACAGCGATCGCACTGAAACGGCACCATATGATGGTCACCGTTTCGGGCTATTCGGAAGCGAGTCTTGTCAATATCCGGAGTGAGATCGATACCGTCATCGTCGTTGGCAGTTTGGACAGGAAAGTTCTTGTCTCCAATCTCGCCATAGCACGAGCCGCACCAAGCTGACCTACAGGGGGCAAAGGGCCCGCGCGGACTGGAGAAGTTCGCGCAGAACACGCCTGCACCTGATTGGATCAGCTTCCCACACACCTCGCTGCAGCAGAACCTCATTTGGTTCTTCCAATAACTTGCGTTGTTCGTCGAGTCTGGGGTTCCAAGAGAGATAAGGAAGACAAATGAAGACAAACAAAGGCTCCAGCCGGTGAGCAGGCCATTCATGACACCGTTCAACCTTGAAGTAGAAGTCACTCAACCGCAACAGCTTCCTCCGCCACCGACCAGTCATTAATCTGGGTATGCAGACCACGTGCAGGTTCTGGGGTCGCTTGTGCCGCGCTTTGCCAATCTGATCGATCATCGCATCCGCAGCTGCAGGAGCAGATTCCCATACAAAATTGCCTTGCCGTTGGCCTGTACTGTACCATCCTTCAGGGGTGAGCCATTCGTATTCGATTCCCTCCATACATGTTCTCATGGTGTCCTTGAGATGATTGCCTCTTCGATCTGATGGCTGCAAGTGGAGAGGGATGTGTTGCAGCATGCTCTGTCCAGCCATGACGCCGGTGCTGTGATCAGCCCGAGACAATCCGTCCGTGCCTTGAAGTATCATCCGATCTCCACTGACATGTATGACGTGCAAGATCATGTTTGACTTCATTTCGAGCAGTCTCATCTCGAGCACCAGGTCCGCCAAGCGTTTGGAGGTTGAATTTCCCTTCCAAAACGCACTCTCAGCTGTGGAGTTATCCGTGAAGAGGAACACCTCGCTCCCTTCCAGCTTGAACTTGGCAGTCCATTCTTTCAAGGCTTCGACCAAGTTCTTGAGCTCACGCCAGTTTGATGTGCTGGCTTCATTTTCTTCTGAGGTCCATTCGCCGTACTGGAAGACAATCTCATTGCCGACCTGAAGGGAAGCGCCAAATCCGGCTTGTGATGCATCTGCAAAACCGTACCAGGCTCGAATGGAATGACCAGGCCGCATAAGACAAAGTGGTGGCTCTGGTGGTGCGAAGAACTGATGAAGAGCCTCAAGGTCGGAAGCAAGACGCGGAGCAGGCTTGACGTACTCAGGTGGAGGAGTGGCATCACCTGTTGCGACATGTGTTGATGTTGTCTGGTTGATGTAGCTGAGGATTCTCCAGCCGTCTGCATCCCTTCCTTCTCTCCATCCATCTATGGTGAAATGGAATCCGATCAGGTAGGGTGTCATTGGCTTGTAGGTCTGACAAAGGTAGTTCAGGAATCCTCGTATGCGTTCCAGCTTCTTTCGCTCGATGGTGTCACTCTTCACAAGATCTGCCAGGACAGAGGCCACCTGATCGCGGCCCTTGTCCCATTTTTCTTGTGTTGCCGTGGCGTACACACCTGAGTCATGTGCCACCACCACTGCCCCAGTCCAAGGACCAGGGGTCCTGGTAGCAGCTCGACGCTTTCTGGCCGCGTCCTGAATACCGAGGTAGGCCAGCATGTGTCCCACTCGCTTGGTAGCCCGCCAGCAGATGTCTTGTGAGCCTCCAGTAGGACGGACATCGTCCACGTAGATGAAGGCATCTGCTGCAATGTTGCCGTTGGTGTCCAGTTTCGAAACCCAAGGAAGAGATGGATTGTAATTCACCGATCCAGGGAGGTTCAGCCGGACTTGGCTCCATTGGAACACGTTGAGCGGATCAGTGTGGGACCCCAGGATAGCTTCTTCGGCGAAGAGCATGGCTTGGACAGCTTGATAAGGCGAAGACTTTAAGCCCATTGCTGCCCGGTCCCATCGCTCCCAAACAAGCTTGTTACCAGCCTTGGGGTCCTCTTCAGTCAGATAGTGTGTGATGTCGACACCGCAGACCCGCTTCAGGCATGGATGAAGCATGAAATTCAGGAACATCTCTCCGATGTCGTTGTCAGCCATGAAGGTGTTGGTGCCCACAGCTCGTAGGTGAGTGTCCAGAGTCGGGAGTGGGAACCCAGGCACCCAGACAGCGTCGTTGAGGCCACTTGCAGTTGCATCATACACCATGCGGATGTCGGTCTCTCCCTTGGGTACCCCGAAGAACGAAGTGAGAGAGTGAACAGTGCCTGGGATGATGTATCGCTTTTGTCGGACCTTGCACAGCTTTGCTGCCATCATGTCTCGAATGTGAGGATCGTTGGCGTTGCGTTGCGGTTGAGTGTAGCTTGGCGGCGACGATTGAAAGTGTACCGGCAGACCCTCTTGAATGATAGTCTGATATTCCTTGGCCCACCTCCAGAACAGAGGGCGAGATCCGTCGTCCCAATTCCACCAAGTGGAGCGACACGCTCGAGCGATTGCATCGCAAGCAGCATCGAATATATCGGGTGAGGACTGTCGCCTCTGTCTTCGCCATGCTGCATACCTTGCCCTGCCTTTCCGGTTCCATCGGTAGATGCCATCAGTTGAAACAGCAACAACCTTGGTGGTGACACGACGCAGGGAGGGGTGATGCCGACAGTACCATCTCCAGAAGGAGGTGGTGACACGCCGACTCCACCATCCCAACATCCATCTCCTCAGGCCGTTGCATCCGGCTTCCAGGTTCTGCATATCCGCCATATCCCATTGATTTGCAGACCCCTTGACCAGCTGATCCATCCAGAGGTGAGTGGGAATGGATGCGTCGTCGGACTTGGTAGCCTTCTGAGCGCGCCGGTTCCATTCTGCCTCCTCCAGCACGCTGCGCTGAAGCTCTGATGGAGCCACCCATGTCGTGATGGGAGGGTGACTGGCTGCTGATGAATCTGTGGAATCAGGAGTACAAGACGAGTTGTCGTTGGTAGGTGACGAGGCAGGAGGAGAGACGGAGCTGATGGTGTGGAGCGATGAAGTGAGAGGCATGGAATCGCCAGAAGATGGCAGCAACATAGAGTTGGTAGTAACACGGTGAGCGGTAGATGCCGCTGCAGCGGATCCAGGAATGAATACCGCTGCAGACGGACTCAAGCCGCGACCGGCGGAAGATGGAGGCGAACTGACAGGACGGCAGCCAGTCGCAAAGGAAGAAGAATCGAAAAGAAAAGTACCCCCCTCGTTGAATGTGCAAAGTTGGGACAAAACAGAGAAGAACAACTTGCCCGGGAGCGCAGAAGCAGAAGCAGAAGGAAGGGTGAGAGCAACCGTATCAGGGAAGTCGAGCGCACGAAGACGCTCGAACGACCGAAGTGGGCGAGCACACCACCTGCCACGACCGAACACGGAAGGCGCCATCACAAACGCCGACCGAAGGCAGCCGATCGGGATGAGACCACCAGGATGCAGCACAGGTTTACCATACACCTTCACGGCGTCCACGCGGACGACGCAAAGAGGTCCAACATTGAGGTTGGGCGGAGGAGGATGCCAGTGCTGAGACGACTGCTCGTCGTCCAGCACCGAGTGCAGAGTGCGAGGAACCGAATGAATCTGTAGGGGGCCTTGCGGAGGCGAAGGGCATCGCCAGAAGATAGTCGGAGAGCCTACGGCATCGGTGACCCCACCGACCTGTGAGTGCTCCACGCGCCAAGACCTTGCCGACCAACCAGGCGGAAGCCAGCGAGAGCGATGCGATGAAGCAACCACAACGAGAGAACTGGCATCAACAGCAGAGAAGAGGGATTTGGTGATGGAATGCTCGGCTAGTAGCAGATTAACGCTGTTGAGCTGCGCCACAGATGGTGCTGCTGGTTGCAGCACCATCAATGGAAGCAGCTGCCGGATGATCGCGCCATCCTCGTCAGAGCCAGACCAACCGGCGATAAAGCCGACAGACAGCCCCAGCGAGTCAAGATCGAACACCCAAGCCGGGCATCGCAAAGCAACGACGCCCGCACAGCAATCAGTCCGCCGCAACCTGCGCCCAACTGTGCCCCGAGTCACGCCGTGCAAGGATGGTCTGGAATCCACACCATCCACCGCAACAGCCGACTTAGGAGCCGTGTCTCAGTTACTGTTCTTCTTCTTCTGTTGGTTGAGCTCGTTCTTCGCGTTGGCACCAGCCCGCTTGGCCTCAGCCGCCTTCTTGCCGCTGCGCTCAGCCTCGTCCATGGCATCCTGTGCCAGCGACTTGACAAGCTTGAGCTCATCGCGCAGCTTCTCCATCTCGGACCTGTCGACACGCTCAGAGAGCTGGTACATGGACAGCGCCCGAGAAAGGGCAGGATGCCCATGGAATTCGACCTCCAGGAGCGAGTCCATGATGCGATGACAGCGGAGAACGGACCACAGGACCTTGGCCTTGTTGTCAAGGCTCGCCATCTCGCCAGCGACCAAACTGGAGTCAGATCGGACCAGATGTAGCTCGTCAAAGACGGAGCAGACGCATCGGCCGACCAAGTTCCAAGCCGAGGCGGCCTGAAAGTTGGATGCCGACACGAGGTCATGGTAGAAGGTCTGCATGAATGAGGTGAGCCCATGCCAATGGATCTCAGCGCGCCCACTAAGGTAGCAAGCAAGTGCCGCCTGGGCAGGGTTGCCACAGGATGGGACCTTTCCGTTGATGCCTTGTAGGTACCCACGGTAGGACGAGGAGACGATGCCACGGTAGGATGACATGCCATTGGCCCATTTGTTCCAGCTGGGAGCAGCGGCCAGGCCTTCTTCAGGTGGCGAGAGCTCTCCACGACCGTTCTTTGCAAAGAGAGCGACGGGACGGATGTGGCCCATGGACGCGGCGAGGTCAATCTCAGCAACAGTGGCGGCAATGCGACTGGCAGAGTAGCCCTCATCGGCGCGGTCCTTGCCGCTCTTGTTGGCCTTGGAGTTCATGGACACGAGCAGGGAGAACATATCCCAGAACAATCCCACGGACTTGACATTGTTGGAGTCCATCCAGGCGCGAACGTCCTCAAGCGATGCGAAGGTGTCGCTGTCGGTCGAGAAGGCATGGTCGGATTGGAGTCGAAGGGCTTGCTCCACGCGACGCTCTGCTTCGTTCAGCCGCTCGGCAAGGTCAGTTCCAACACCGCTGGGTGCGGAGATGCCTGGGACCGAGCGGGAAGCAGAAAGCCTGGCCTCGATGTCGCGCTCGAATGTGCGGAAGCGGCGCTCGACGGCATCATCCACCATGGTTGCGATGGATGCGGCGGAAGCGACGGGAGAAAAGGAGACTCCACGAGAAGGAGAGGACCGCTCCGGCAAAAAGGATGGCTTGGACTCCAGGGAATCCAGGCGACCAACGATGGCATTGACCGAGTTGCTGTAATGAGTGAAGAGCTCGTCGAGCGATGAGCGCAGAGTGGGAAGCTGGGTGGCCCACTCACGCGCGAATCTGGCCGCACCAGAGCGCTCAAAGTCGAGCACCTTCTGGTGGGTCATCTCCACCGCAGATCGGATGCCGAGGATTTGCTCACTGAGCGTCTCGTCAGCACTGGCTCCCTCGCCCATGCGAGCGCTGAGGAGCTGATCTTGAGTGTGCAGACGCTGTAGGCTGACCATGACGGCGCTGATGTCATCCGCAACCGCGTTGCGAACGGCACCCTGTCCTTTCTCGATGCCAGCAACAATCTTCTCCAGCTGCGCAAAGTTGGAGCGGACCTGTTCCCAGTTCTCAATCAGAACGATGGCGCCAGCAATGGCAGGGTCAGTGTCGTCTGAGACCCGGTACTCGTCTGGCAGAGGTGCCACGATGTCCAGCTCTTGCAGCTTGATGGAGGAGACCTCGTCCGCGCGTGGGCTGATGCGGAGAGCGAGGCGGCGAGGGGATGCCAAGTCCTCAACAGCCGCGAAATCGTCAACTGAGACGATCGGTACATCCTCGCCAGCCTCGACACGAAGGCGTGAGGTGGCGAGGTCGCGGAGAAAGGCACGCCACACTGCTGGAGCCTTGAGCTCAGACAGCAGGTCCTCCTTGGTCATGGACACAGGCAACCATGACGCGTCGATGGAAGGCGCCAATCGTGCCTGGTCAGCCTTGATGGTGCGGACGTAGAAGCTCCCATCGCGCAGGGGAGCCTTGTTCCCGACATGGCTCTTCGTTGGACAGAGAGAGCGAGTGCAGAAGCGCACAGCGCCCTTCTCCTCTGAGCCCCCAATGATACCACCACAGATGGACCCCACAGATTCAACCCACAACAACGACACCACCGCATCGCCATCACCAACCCCCCCAGTAACAGACGCCACCGCAGAAGGCGGAAACAACCCACCAGCAGGAGCACCCAAAGGGGCACCAGTGGGGGCCGCAGAGCCACCGCCACCACCCGAAGGAGACGAGCGAGAGGCAGAGCGAACGGACCCGAAGTCGAAGACCGTCATGGCAGGAAGAGAGACGGGCGGAGGGGAAAGGAAAATTTTCACAGCAAGGAAGGACGGGTTTTCGATGATCAACCACGAAACCGCGCGCTTGCTTGATGCTCGATGTGATGGATGCTGCTGTTGTGAGAGTGATGCGATGTCTCTGTTGTTTGCATCCTTTCCCTCTGCTTGCAATCCTCGCCACTGCAACACGTCAGGATCCGTCTTGGTGTCAGAATCCAGATGTGTAATTCAATCTGGTTTCAGGGCATGTCAAGAGGAGGCTAGATCAGTACTTGTTCGTCCGTGACCTGTCTCATTCTCTTCCAGTCATACCTCCTTAGTTGAGACACGAGTGGCTGCGCGCCAGTTTTTTTCCTTGATTTGTTCACCCAGTTCCCGAGATCTCTTCAACAAATCCACCCGCAAAAAGCAACGGAAACGGAAATTCGACTAGTGCGACTAATTCGACACCTAACAACGATTTTGTCACCGAGACACGAGAATGTCACAATGGACATCCTGCCATTGACGAAGAACAAGTCTTCCTTCGAAGAACTTCGCACGATCGTCTGTTGGCTGTATTCCGGAGAAATACAGCGAGCCACAAATGTCACTTGCCTGCAGAATCGAGTCCCATCAATACCGATGACACACAGATCCAATATCTAAATTTCTCTAACAACAGCTAGTAAAGTCTGGAGGCGGCTATTGAAATCTAATGAAGGCTATTTAAATCATGGGCGTCGTTGTTACATGACTGTTCGGGATCAAATCACGACACACAACTTCAGGTTCACTTTCGGAGTTTATCCTCGGTTCTGCCATAAATGAAACTGTCAGCGACGACCCACGAAGAGTTCCTGAGAACGAAGATTGGAGTCGAGAGCATTCTTTTCGCAGGAAGATTTGTCATTGCCAATTCAACAAGGTTTGATTGGCTGGGCCAGCTTTCTCAACGATGGACTAATTCGACCCATTTTACCGGGTGTTCCTTACTCGTTGCAGCAATTGTTGTTGAAACAACAGCGCTCTCGCCTGTCTCTACCCGGCTTCGAGCCGAAGGACAGTTCCAGACGATGTTGCTGTGTGATTGTACTACTATGGGTGGTAAATCAGATAGTTACAATTGATCTTTATAATGTTTGTTTGCTCTCTTTGCTTTGTTGCTGTTTGTTGCTGCTGTGATCTTATCGCTGACTTGGCACAGCGATCGTGTGGTCTCGGTTGGGTTTCCTTGCCTGGTCTGGTCTTCGTCGGGATGCAACGAAACCACTGGTAGACCGGGAATGTAGGTGTCTTCCCCAACAGTGTCAAAATTGGAGTAACAGGTAAATAGCGGTTAATGATTGAACAGTCATGTAACACGTGTTGGCATACATCATCGAAGCAAGAAAACGAACAACGCCGAAATCGAACAACAGCATCCAACATAGTCGTATTGGAGGAAGTATCGGACTTGTTTTGGTTGAAGGTTGGGGAGAGGGATGGTTGTTTGGATGGGGGCACGCCGTCTTGGTTGCCATCGTTCGCATGCTGATGTTGGATTCCTTCGTCGATCAGTGTCTCGATGGATGGGAAAGCGATCATGAGAACTTCGGCATTTGTCTTGATTGGTTGCTGTTCGTCGCCCTGTCCACACAAGGAGATGGTGTCTGCCCTGTTCCCAGTTTAGAAGGATTTGAGTCGGTCTTCTCCAATGCTGACGTTGGTCCTCTTGTTGCTGCTGTGCTTGTGTTCATTCTCTTGGGTCTTTCGCTTCAACTGCTGTCTCAACTGTTCTTGTGGTTGTTCATTTGCTTGTTCGTTTTGTTGTAAGTGTTGCTGCAGTTGTTGTAGTTGTGGGTGAGCTGAAGGTGAAAGTCCTCTGATGAGGGACTCCATACACTCCAGGTGGCCACGCGTGCATGCCCAATGAAGGGGAGTTTCACCTTTGTTGTTTTGACAGTTGATGTTAGCCCTACCTGATTCGATGAGGTACTTGACACACTCCAGGAGGCGGTTGTAGCATGCCCGATGAAGGGGAGTGGAACCATTGTTGGTTTTGCAGTTGATGTCCGCCCCACATGATTCGATGAGGTACTTGACACACTCCAGGTGGCCGTTGCGGCATGCCTCATGAAGGGGAGTGGAACCATTGTTGTCTTTGCAGTTGATGTTCGCCTCACATGATTCGATGAGGCACTTGACACACTCCAGGTGGCCGTTCCAGCATGCCCGATGAAGGGGAGTGTCACCATCGTTGTTTTTGCAGTTGATGTTCGCCTCACATGATTCGATGAGGTACTTGACACACTCCAGGTGGCTGTGGTAGCATGCCCGATGAAGGGGAGTGTCACCATCGTTGTTTTTGCAGTTGATGTCCGCCTCACATGATTCGATGAGGTACTTCACACACTCCAGGTGGCCGTTGTAGCATGCCCGATGAAGGGGAGTCCAACCATACCAGTCTGTGACCTTGTCGACATCAACTCCTTCATTCTGCGTCTTCTTCTGCTTCTTCCATGCCTTCAACACTGACAAGTCACCTTCCCCTGCAGCATCAATGAGTTGTTCGTTCGTAACATTCGGCATTTTGAGAGTGTGGTGGATGGTCGCTGGACGATAGACGTTGGACGTTGGACGTTGGACGATTTACGTTGGATTGGCTGTCGAGGATGTCTGTGGTCGGAGCTGCCTATGGAAGAGATATCGATGGTGGTGTATGCAACAGCTTGTATTAGTATTAGTATTAGTATGAGTATGAGTACCATACGCTGTGTGATGAATATGAGCCCGGATAGCGAGTCGACCTGCACTTTGAAATGGACATTCTAACTTTTCATCTGCGATATCCAAACCAAGCACATATTCGTAATCCTTATAATCTCATTATACATAATTAACCGTTACATTCTTTGTTAGATCTTTATTTTAAGTTTTATGGAGTGATCTATGAGTGCATAGCAGTCACGTGGGTCCAACAGCACAAAACCCGTTGTTGTTGGCAGAAGGTTCTATGATGTTCTCAGGTATTTATCGTAAGGTGGTCAGTCACGGACTAGACTCCGAAGGTGTCAGTCGTTTGGTACGCGTTAATTACACGTTAGCATGTGGCGCATGATTCCACATTCTGCTCGTCACAAAACACATGACACAAAACACATCACACAAAACACATCATCTCCATCATTTCGCAAAATCGCGCCACACTAACCATCCATTTCACAACGTTCCTCGCCAAAGCCATTCACACTCGCCCTTTCGCTCCATGCCCGTTCTCCTCCTCCTAGTAGTAGTAGTGGTTGTTGTTGTTGTTGCTGCCAGCTTGTTGACCTTTCCTCACATGCTCTCCTTCTTCACTTCGTCTCGGACCAGTGTAGTTATCCCATCCAGCCAGCCAACAACAATACCCTACACCAACAACTACATCATGCCTGTTTCTACCACTGCCAATGCCTTCTCCAAGGATGCTAACCCCTCCCCCAGTAAGAAACCCCGTTCTGCTTGCCTTGCATCTGCTCCTCCTGCCGACTCCAAGGGAAACTTGCTGCCTACTGTCGAGCAACTGTTGCCTGACAAGCCGTCTGCCGCAGTCCAGAAGCGGAGCACCATCACTCGAGTGATCGATGTGAAGCCGATGCATGCAACGGATGGCAGCCTCGTCCCGAACGGTACGCATGCACATGCTCGCGAGCTGCACGTGTACGTCCACATCCTGGACGACAACGGAGGCGTCTACGACGACTCTCGCGTCGAGGTGCGTTCGGAGGGACGAGGTGTCGGCGATGGGACTTCGGTGAGCGTTATCGTGAACGCGCCACCCCCGCCTGCTGCGGCTGACGTTGCACCACCTGCCGCGCCGACCCCACCAGCAAGGCTCCCTCGTCGCTGCAATGCTGTTGTTGCTGGGGGCTACGCAGATGCCTCTGGCGACAGTGACAGCACGTACGACGACAACTACAAGAAGGAGGGGCCGCGCGCCAGCAGGAACAGGAGAGGAGGCCAGTTCGGGTACGATCCAGAAGAGGCGGGAAACTGGAGGCGCAACGCCATTGTTCGCGTGATGGCAGCGCTTCGATCTAACCTAGATCCAGAATTGTTGCAGTCAATGCCAACAAAGGGGTTCGTCCTTGCAGGCAGACATGATCGAACCATCTGGAGCTATGTGAAACAGATGTGGAACGTCGTATCGTCCGCGCTTTAGACTGTCCTTCTTCCAGAAGAGGATGTGCCGGCTTGTCAGATGGACCAGGTGGTTGAATACGTACGCGGAAACTTGGAGCTTCCGCCAATCATGTTGGCACCCAATCTGTACACCCTGGGTTTGCTCGGAGAAACTACATCATCCGTCACAGCGAGAGCTGCCTTGGCCATGTCTGCGCCACATGCACTGTGCACTACTATCTTGGGCAAGCACGCACATGGACTATCGGGGGAACAGAAGGCGCGCATGCCTCCCAAACGCGACATGATCACACGCAGTCAGACAGACACCTTGCGACGCTACTACGACATGATGAGCCACGGTGAAAGCATTCCACTGCGAGTTCTTCAGTATCGCGTGCGTGCCTGTGATCTCTCTGGTGTGGTGTCCTTCCTCATGACAACAACAACATACAAGGCAGGGTTAAGTCACATGGTACAGTATGGTGGAGTTGAATTTGAGAATGTCCCAGTGTTCGATCGTGGCAGCACTACCATCCAAGAATTATTCGACATGTACTCTTCCGCTACCAACCACCCAGTTGGAATGCCCGCGTTTGCTACTATGACTAACCTACTCACACGCAAAAGCAAGATCAAGACGGGGCTTTCGTCCTTTGAGAGTTACTTCTGGATGGCCACGGAGAAACTCAAACAGGCAATTTCGCGCCTAGTTGAGCTGCTGAAGGCTAAGTATGAAGTGGGCGGCGAGGAGCGAAACGATGCCAATGACGAAAGCCGCAACGACAACGATGAAGCAGATGACGTCATCACGCAGCATGTGCGCACAGCCGATTCTCTCTTGCATGCACTTGAACTGCTTGTTGTGTTCCTCAAATGGGAATTCACCGCGTCGCACATGCAGCTTCAGTGTGATGACCCAATGCACTCGGCCGCGTTCGCTCTCACCACCGAAAAGGAGAAGAAGAAGGCAACAAGCAATCAACGCAAAACACGCACCAACAAGCACAAGAACAAACGCAAGAAGACCGCCACCATCACAAATGACACTCCAACCATCACAATTGACATTCCTCCCACCGCCTCAACCGAACAACCACGTAAAGTATGCAACCGTTGTGGCGCAGCAATGCGATTTGTGGATGATCGTTTTGTTCCTTTTGTCACAATGCTTAAGGACAACGAACTCACAGAACACAAGGACGAATTGCAATCAATGCTTGCTTCGGCGCCAGGATTCGCCAATGAAATCATTAATTACATGGCTCACAAAGTGCGTGCCAAAGTGCAATTCCGACAAATCGCCTTTTATCAATCCGAACTCAACAACAAGCCTGAAAGAGCCTATGTGGTACTCGACCATAAGCAAAAAATTCTACCGACAGGCCAAGGCGAAGCCCAACAAGAATATTGGGGGAAGAAGGGAATGTCACTGCTTGGGGCAATGGTCATCACGTGTCACAATGACACTTTTACTTATCGATTCATTGACATTGTGGTTGGTGGAAGACCCACACAAGACACACTTCAATTTGGTCGACTACTGGAGATCGTGCAAAAAAAGGTCAAAGACATTCTCCCATCCGTGACTGAAATCATCCTACAGAGCGACAATGCGTGTTGTTTTGCCAGTCACGAGCACATCGCGCTCATCACATCGGTACTCAACAAGAACCTCAGGCAACGAAACGCGGCCAAAATCATCGCGTGGATCTACACGGAGGCCCAAACCGGTAAGAGCATGCTGGACACCCACTTTGCGTACATCACACGTGTACTGCGAAAATACGTGCAAAGTGGACGCGACATCAAGACCGCCCGCCAACTGTACGAAGCACTGAAAGCTGGTAACATCACAGGGGCAACAACGGTACTAGTCAACGCGTCGTTCCTCCAAGGCAACATCACCACGCTTCCTGGCGCACCAAAACGACGATTCCGCGCATCTGGACAACAGGTACGTTAGACTCACGAGGTGAAGTATGATGATGACCAGGCACGGTTGGTGGCTGCATCTGGCATCACGGAAGACGTCGTGGTGAAGAGCGCTGAATGGGAGGGGTGGACCATCAACCAGCTGGGTGTCATCGAGGACAGAGCATTCACGTCCAACAAGCTGCCCATCACGTCCGAATCATTCAGGAAGACGGACAAGACGCGAAAACTCGGGCGCACAGCGGCGGAGAGCAAGGCGCTTGCGTTCGGCAAAGCCATCGCAGACGGACAACAACATCTACCATCCGATCACACCACGGCGCTACAAGACCAGACGGCGGAAACAGAACACCCACCACTCGCAGTACAAGGCTGGGCGAGCAAAACAGCACGGACCAACGCCAAACTACCAGACTACATCGCGGACAAATTGAAGGATATCTGCGCAGCGTCCGCGAAGGACCCGAAAAACAGACCGTCCGAACACGAAGCACACGAGCAGTTGATGGACGACAACAGGACCAAAACTGACTGGTACGTACAACTGCACGCAAACCCCATGCGCGTGAAGGCGTCGCTGTTTGCAGCGTACAGTGCCAAGCAACGCAAACAAAAGAAGGAGGCTGCCCTCATCAAGACAAAAACCAACACAACAAGCCAAGCAACAGCAACAGCACCTGCACCTGCAATCGTGGCAACCCACAATGCGCCAGCTGCAACAGAGGAGGAACGAAGAGAAGAAGAGCTGCAGAGAGAGGAAGAGGAATGGGAGAATCAGAGGTGGTGTGATGCTCACACAATGAAGGTCCATGCAGAAAGTGAGGCTGTGTTGGGTGATGAGACGGAAATTTTGTGATGGGTGTGCATCACTGCGATAACGCTAGTTGTGGAGTTTTGTGGGTGCCCGGTCAGGCTACTAAAACGAATCTAGAGGCCGTCCAAAAAGCACATCCAATATCTGCTTGTCATGCTATATCTCAACAACACATCACTTACAATTAAATCTAAACAGTGCATTCATACGCCTGACTATCTATTAATCAGAATACTGAAGTTTAATTGATATTGAAGCTGTTTTTATTTTCATGTTGATCCACCACACAATTGTGTGGTGGATTCAAAAAAATTCTCGATCAAGCAATGTTGCCCTCCTCTCAGCACCCATGATCATCATCATTATCCTGGTATTTTGATAAACTGCGCACCACCATGGCTCGGTATACTCCCCATCTATCCAATGCATGAAGATGGGCCACAGATATCCACATGACATGGCCCAAAGTGTCCCTGCAGTGAAAACGAACGTTGTCAAAAAACCGATTGCAATCCGGATGCGGTATGGATACAGATCCATACCGCATCCTTACGATCCTTACAGCCCCTCCACGTGGTCCTCGTGCATTCCCACACTCTCTGGTGACATGCTGATGCATCCAGAGGGGGATGGGCATCGATGGTCTTGATGGTACACCTCCATTTGGTGATGCCATCTGTTTTCGTGGCACCCCACCAAAACATGACCTGTCTGTACTCATTCGAGGCCACAGCCTCTTCCAGACCATTGCAGCAGCCCAAACTTCGCGACGTGAATCTTCAGGCGATGATGCACGGGCCTTGTATGGGCGACTTGGCGATTGGGTGGCTTGATGATGCTGCCTGTCACAGCCAAAGCCACACCATGGGAACCCCCGCGATACACCGCCAAAACTCTTGTCCTCCACCGTTTCCTCCGCGCGGACACCTTCTCGGTCGTCCCCGAGCCTCAAACTTCGTGGGATCCTTGGTGATGGCCTTTCGGATGCGTCTTGCGCATCCATGGGCATTGGTGTGGGATGTGTATGGAGCACACGTCCCACATCCAACAAGCCGATCCGGCGCCAAATTGGGACGTTTGCGCGGGAGCCTGTCGCCGCCCCAAATGAACCGCTCTCGCAGCCCACTCTCGCCCACCCACCAAATGTTGCATGGCGGTGACGGTGATATGCTTGTATTTTTCTGTGGACCGCTGGTTGGTGCGGCGCGGGGGTTGCCGTTGGACGGCCATTGTGGACTTTTTTTGGTGTTTCTCTCTCGTCATGTGGTTGTGTCGAGTTTTGCGCTCTCGACCGGCCTCACATATTGGGGGCTGAGGTAATCATTGATTATTTTACCAAACGTACGAAAGAAGCATCACACAAACACTCCGAAGAGTACCAACCCACCCAACCCTTCCGTCACAACGAAACACACAGAACGATGATTCATGTCGTCCTGTGATTGGTGGTTCATGATGCAGCAGCCAGTTTGGTGACGTAGATGACGGATCAGACAAACGGATGGTAGAATGGTTGTAAACGCGAACTCGCCGCTTCTCCCCAAACTCTACAACTAGCGCTATCGTGGAGGAGGCGTTGGATGATCTCACCAGATCACCTCAAAAAGAGACTAAACAATTCAAAATGGGAACAACCTCGCTGAAGGGAAGAACAGTGAAGGGTTAAGTTGGATCGATTTAGTCGTAGCCAACAGGCTGAAACCCGAAAGAGATCGAAAAATGCGCACATCCATTGGTCCATAAAACTTAAAATAGGATATAACTCAAAAATGTAATGGTGAATTATTTGTATTAGACCTACAAGGATTACGAATATGTGCTCGGTCTGGATATCCGAGACAATATTTCTGGAGGTCCATTTCAAAGTGCAGGTCGACTCGCTATCCGGGCTCATATGAGTGGCAATTCGATGTTTGTTGTTGATGCGCTGGAGTATGGGGTTGAGTGGTGTGTGTGTTGTTGTCTTGTTCGCATGGTCTCCTCCTTCTCTCTTTGTGTTTGCCTGTGTTTGTCTCCTTCTCTTGATCAAACGCGTCTGGTTCGCGCGGATTGGATCTTTCTGTTCCCATCCATCACGAAAATGCGTGCGACCAACAACAAGAAAGAAGCACCACAACAGAGTTCTCGTTTGGCCACAATCAACGCAACACCAATCCGAAGCAAACAACGTGAAAGTCTTCGGAAACACAGACAGCTGTCATCGTCGCCACCGCCGCCGCCACCACCACCATGTGCACCATGGCCCACGCTTGCTTGCGTCATCGTGGCATCTGCAAGACCACCGACCCTTGTCCGCCTGCCATCGCAAGCACCAACTTGAGGTGTGAGCCAATGCCTCGAACAACCATGAAGCCGCTGATGTGACTGCGTTTGTTGGTTGCCTTGTTGGTTGCCTGTGTTGGTCGTGACACATCTCATTTGGATTTGACTGGTTGCCATCCCACCGCATTGCAACCATCGCCATCCGCACAGGCAACAAGAGTCCCCAACATCAAACTAACACCACATTGCGCATTGGGATGGGTTGGCACCTTCAGCAAGCATCAGGCGGAGTGATACCGTGCCGCCTCCACTGTTCCTGCCACACGGACCACCAACACACAACACCACGCGCATTCTATCAATAGGCATGAGTGCCGCCGTCTTGGCTCGTGACTTCCAGAGCATCGATGCTCAACTGAGGTGATCGACAAGAACATCCGTCTCATCAACGAAGTTGGGAGCACCACAAAGGAGGATATGTAGGTGTACGGTGCTCATGGGCCATGGATCGCTGACCATGTGCTTCTTGTGCTGTATGGAACTCTGTGTCAACCATGATCCGCAATACGGCACTCGCACTCTGCATGGGGTTGCTCGTTGGTTCGTTGGTTCGTTGGTTTCTTCTTTTGCTCGTCAAGTTCTTTGGATGTTTGGACTGCGCTGGCTCGTCGGTTCTTGTCTTTCCGCCACGCTGGCACTGCTCGCTTCGAAGAATGGAATGAATGGTGACCCTGGCAATTGTTGCTGTAACCGCGAGTGATCGCTCCTCCTGAGACTTGGCGAGGGTCTCGATTGCAGTTTGGGCACAATGGTGGGAGTGCAACTCATGGTGAGATGAGGACAATAGCGTGATCCGGGACGGTCGATGGAACCTGTCAATAGGACTGAGTGAGTGAATCAATGTTGTTCGCTAATATTTATGAGAGATTGTATTGATTAGCGCTGGAGTTGCGGAAAGGATTCCTGATCGTAGCTTGCCTGTCTCTAGCAGAAAAGTGGGCGCGAGGTGCATAGCGTTCTGGCGATGGTCAGGCGAGTCACGGGCGGGACTGGAATCAGCACACCCTCGCGGAACTCCCAGCATGCTCTGTCCTGTTGCCTTGCCACTGTCTGGAGTGGGCTTGAGGTAGACTTCGCGCATTTTGCGATGGTGAGCTGCCGGATGATGTTTGGTGAAGTAGTCGGCGAGGTTGTCTGCTCCTGGGGCCCAATAGATGATGAACTGGCCCTGTTGGACACGGTCGCGCACCCAGTAGAACCGCATGTCCATGGCCCGCGTGTGTCGTTGTTTCATCGTGTTGTTCACAATTCCGGATGCTGTGGAATTGTCTGTTTTGATGGGCGTAGGTGGTTGGGGATGCCCCAACTCGTCGAGCGTTGTGCGAAGTGCTGTGGCTGCTGTGCAGTTCAAGTACAGGGCGCCCACTTCGGCTTCGGCCGCGGAGCTCATCACATTTTGTATTTTGTTGCATACGGTGTGAATGGCGCCATTGTTGGGTGGCTCGGTGCTCGGTGCCTTGGTGGTATCGGTGGACCGTTTGCTGAGGTACATGTGGCCTCCGGCCCGGCTTCTCGCTTTTGGTAAGCTGAGGTAGGATGCGTCGCTGTCGACGTGCAAGATCATGTCGCTGGCATGATACACCAGGATGGCGTTGGGATGGGTGGCGCAGTAGTCCATGAGTTGGTTCACGCGTCGTTCGGTGTCTTGTGTCGCGTGCGCCTGCTGTGTGGCGATGTCGCTTACTGCTGGTAGGATGGTTGGGTCTACTGCTCTGGCGTAGTATAGTAGTGTCCCCACCACTTGTCGAATGCGGATGATTTGTTCCGCCGGGAGTTTGGGCGATGTGTCATCGTGTTTGGGCTCTTGTGTCTTCGCCCCGTAGGTTGGTGCGTCCCACGGTGCCGGCGCATGTTGTGGTCGAGTGGGGATGGGGTGCTGAAACTTGTGAAGTGCTTTTTGCACGTATCCTGGCATGGAGAGCTCCACTGTTCGCGCCGTGTAGTCCCATTTGAGACTCACGCCGCAGTAGAGATCGCCGCTCCACTCGACTGTACACTTGTAGATGGTTTGCAAAGCGCCGATGAGGTGCTTCGCGTGTTCTTCGCCCACATATTTCACACCGAAATCGTCGACGACCAGGGTGAAAGTGATGGGTCTGCAATCGTGTTTCCACAGTCCAGGTGTGTGCACGACTGGGCGGTATCCGAATTTTGCGAGGTGTTTCTGGAGCTTCACATTCGCTATTTTGCCGGCTTGTGGGAGGCCGTACATGCCCTTGCGTACTTCCACATACACGTTGCCTTTGTGTTCGAGGTCGTGGAGTTTGTACTGTTCGACGACTTCTGGTGGCATCATGGCGATGGGCATTCGCATGTACTCGTATCTCTCCATCTCGGTGTTGAGGTAAAAATCCTTGATGTCGATGGTCATGAATTTGGCTTCTGGTGTGGAGACCACGCTGTTGAAGAGACACTTGGCCGTCGTCAGCTCGGCGGTTGGTGTGTGTACGTCGAAGGGGTAGTCGATGAGGTTGCCGCCCACGGTGAGGCGCGTGCGGTGGGTTTCTGCCTTCTGTGGTCGCACGGCGCATACGATGCGTCCGTATGTGATGGTGCGATCCTTGGGGACTTTGTTTCTCGGGATGAAGAAGATGGTGTTTGTGGCCGCTGTCGCTGGTATGCGCGTGACGATGCCTTGTGCCAGGCGTCCGATTTCGTTGGCGAACGATCGGTACCACTGCTCGGGTGTGTGGCCATGCACTTTGCCTGCGACGAGATGTCGGTACTCGTACGCGGTTCCGGTGCGTTCGTCGATGACGGCGTTGGCCTTCGGGGCGTTGGTGTCCCATCGTCGTCGCTGGATTGTGCCCGTGCGCAGTCTCGTGCGGGCTGCGGCGGTCGTCTCGCTCGGTGGTGTTTCCTCGTGGTCGTCGTCGTCTTCGTCGTCGGAGTCTTCGTCGTCCGTCACTGCCGGCGCCGTCTCTGGCACCCTCGGAGGTGCTGGCGTGTGCTTGTTGGTAGCGTGTGGTTGGCTGGTTCGAGTGCTTGTTGCTGCCTTCGTCGCTGGGACTGTGGCGCGCTCCGGCACCCTCGGAAGTGGTGCATCTCGTTGTGTTGGGGCTACTGTTTGGAAGATTCGGCTGAGCTCCTCCAACGCGCCTAGTTGCTGGTCGCCGACTGCTTGTATTGGTGGGCAGGGCGTTTTGAGTGCCGCGGCCAGGTCGCCTGCGGCTTTGATGGCTAGCTCTGCGTTGGTCGGCATCGGTGTTGCACAACGACTTGGCTTGAGTTCGACGGTGTCGGTGATGCGGACTTTTCGCGTGTTGGTGCAGTAGATTTGGTAGCATCGGTAGTGTTCCATGGCTGGTGCGATGTACCATCCTTTGGTTCCGTGCGGTGCCCATGTGGCTCGTTTTGCTGGTTTGTCGTGTGCGATGGCTCTTGTGCCCGGTGGTGCGAGGGGTGTTGCGTTGAAATCGAAGTTTCCATGGAGGACGTGATACGCGGAGACGTGTGGGTTCACTCGTGATGGCCGGAGCAGATTGAGTGTGATGTCGCACTGAGGTAGCATTCGGCACCATAGATGCAGTGGGAAGTCGTCGTCGGCTGTTGCCAGACCTGCGATGAAGTGATCTTTCCATGTCGATATTGCTCTCTCGGCTGCGTTGCGTCGATGGATGCCTGGTGGAACTAGTTGGTATTCCATGTTTTTGGCTTGGATGAGCTGCTTGAGCTCTGCAGGGGCCTCGTTGTCCATTCGGTGGAAACGTGGCTTGAGACCCGCTCGTAGGAGAACATCCAGTAATTCGCCGCATGCTCGCGTGAGCTCTGCTGCGTGGCGACTGCGCATGGGGCGTGACAGAATTGCGTTCGAATCATGATCGTAGAGTATCATGATGTACTGGTTGCCTCTGCTTGATGTCACCGGGAAGCGCCCAGTTTGATCGGTGTACGTCTTCCCTGTTGGCCGAAAAACGTCCATGAACACGTCATGGGGTTCTGGGGGATTCTTGGTGGACTGGTTGCCGTGATTGCACCGGTTCTTCGTGGATTGGGTGTTTTGGTACTGTTGACGCATGTGTCCTGCCGCCGTTGCATCGGAAGGTGGAAGGAATTTTTGAATTAGTTGCTCTGTGAGTCCCGGCCAGGACGCGAAGAATCCTTTCTTTATGGCGGTTGTGAAAGTTGCCACCGAGGGGCTGAAGCAACATTGGTGGAAGAATTTGGCGAGTTCTGTCTTGGTGGACGTGTGGTGGATGTGATTGGCTGATTGCCGGACTGCCAATTCTTGTGGTGTGATGTTTACGCGATACATGCCGTCAACTTGATGCCGACGACCGGTGTGAATCGTGGTTCCGTTTCGGCGAACACGTACTGCTTCTTGGTCAAACTCGACGGTCATACCATGGTCACACAGTTGCCCCACGGAAAGGAGTGCTGCGCTGGTGAGTTGTGGAAAAACTCTTGCGGTGCATGCGTGTTGGGGCACGTTGGTCATGCTCACCGTTGCTTGGTGCGACGATTCAATCGTCGAACCATCAGGCAGCGTCACTTGGAGTGGATTTTTGTCGTTTGTCTTGTTGAGGCACGGATCGGTCGCTCGCAGGAAATGGCTGGTACAGCCAGAGTCGACAATGGCTAGGGCAGGCACACAGGGTGATGAATTCGTGATGGAGTTCACTACTTGGTTACTGTGTTCCTGCCGTTTTTGTCATGCGTTCGTCGGTGCTCCCGCGTTGGACCCTCCCATGGTGTTGCTTCGGGTCGCCTCACGCTTGTGTCCTTCGGCGGGCTTGTTGCAGGTGGCGCTGTTGTGTGTTGCGCTGACCTTGTAGCCGTGTGTCCAGCAGTACGAGTTGTGCTTGTGCTTGTGCGTCTTCGCGGCTGCCCCTCCTGCTCCCGCGGTGTTGACTTGAAGCTTGGATACCATGGCGGTGATCTCGGACAGTTGCTTGACCAAGTTCGCATTGCTTTCGGTGAGAAGGGCGACGGCGTTGCGGTCGGCTGCAGTGGCTGACGCGAGGTTCGCGAGAGCCTCGGCTGTCTCTTCAGCCGCAGTTGCTGCGTTGGCTCCTTGGAACCCCGAAGTCGTGGTGGACGACTGGGCTTCGCGGAGGTCTTGGTGGGCGGTTGCGAAGTAGGCTTTGAACCGTGTCCAGGTCTTGTCGGCTGCACTGAGGGCACGGAAAGAACGGCATGCTTCGGGGAACTGCTGTGTTTGGAACACAAGGTTGTACGCTGTGTTGACCAGCTGGTGATCGGTGTACGGTGTCTTGGCTGCCGCGGCAAGATCGCGCGCGGATTCGATCTGTGAGACGAGCACCTCGAATGGCTCCGCTGGATCGTAGGCATTCTTCATGGCCTTGTCGTTGGCATCCAGGTCTTGAGGGGTGATCTTGCCGTACGTGCTGTACAGGTGGGTGAGCAGCTGCAGGGTGGAGACGTTGGCGTATCCCACAATGTTGTGCCGAAGTGTTTGCACGTATTGGTCCTCGACGGCGCCAAGAAGTTGTTGCTTGAGCGCGTTGTCGACAGCGCGGTACTCTCTCCACAGGCGCTCTTGTTCCTTGTGGATGCTGGTGGCTGCGCTGATTTGTGCTGCTGTGGCTCCCGTTGGGATGACTGGATGCGGTCCTGGATTGGCTGGTACGACGAATGCCGTTGCCGATTGCTCGTTGTAGATCTCGTTGGATACGGTGAGAACCAGGTATCCCAGCTCTCCATTCCCCAGGGGGCAATGGACGGAAGCTGCGTTGGCGTTGAGTACAACGTTGAGTTCGGCGATGGTTTCGTAGGTGGGCAATCCGATGATCGGCTTGACGACGGCCTGCGGAAATGTGGCGAGGATTTTTTCGTGGCTGTTGGCCATGGTGATGATCGTGGTGGTGTTGGTCTTGGTGCCCGATGTTTGGGTGAACTTGCAATTAGCGAACAACTGTCAATAGGACTGAGTGAGTGAATCAATGTTGTTCGCTAATATTTATGAGAGATTGTATTGATTAGCGCTGGAGTTGCGGAAAGGATTCCTGATCGTAGCTTGCCTGTCTCTAGCAGAAAAGTGGGCGCGAGGTGCATAGCGTTCTGGCGATGGTCAGGCGAGTCACGGGCGGGACTGGAATCAGCAGAACCGTGCAACAACCATGCTCCTCGCGGCTTCTCACCATTTCTCTCTGCCTTGTTCGCCATGTGCTCTTCGTAGATCGCCTCTTCCAGCAACTTGGATCGGCTGGCATTGGCACTGTTGCTTCCAATCTGCTTGGTAGTGTAACTTGGAGTGGAGATTGCTCTGTGTGCGAATCCGGTGGCATGGTGACGACCGCACGGCTTGTGATACTGCTGCTGCCATGCGTCCTTTGTCTGAGCAACGAACCAACAACGATGCTGATGGCAGAGTGCGGATGGAACCACGGACGTCCAATCTGCTCGTGAATGACATCGGCAACATCCCTGTGTGGGTATGTACCGCAGAGAGCGGACCAGACTAGTCGTAGACAAGGCGGAGGCAGCATGGGAGCAGTATCCAGCCCTTCAATCTCTTGAAACATCCGGTGCCTTCATCACAGCGTTCTATTGCACAAGCAGATATAGTACATGCGGTACTGTTCCAAACATACGTAGAGCATTACAGTCTATTCGTAGGTGTATTACATACAGGGATGTGGAGCTACCATACCTCTATGAGTATGATACGAGTACGGAGCGGCCCATCCATCTCATTCCATCCCATCGTGTCGTGATGCATCACAGGGTGGGAGTTTTGGTACCATTCATCAAGGGATGGCGGCACTGAGACGCGCTCTTGTTCCTGACCGCTTTCTTTGGTGTGAGTTGCAGTGGCTTTGTGCCGGACAACTTCTCATGGTAGACAGCATCGCGAGTCGATGATCTGCTTTGTCCCAACAATTTGATTGAAGGGCCCCGCGTGATGACGAACGTCTGTTGCCATGCTGTTGTTGGCCATGTTGTTGTTTGCAATGCCGTCCATCTTCATCTCTCTCATCGCTGTGCTGTTCGACACTGCAATTTCGATATCCTCTTGATCTGCTTCGTGGTCGCGCCGATGGTGATCGTTCATCAGAGGACTTCCTTCGCTGATCTTCGCCACATGGTGTCGATTGGCTATGGCCACGTTGATTTGGTCTTCGCGAACTTCTTCGGGCATGCGTTCGTGAAGGTGAGCCCTTGCGTTGGTGCAAACCAGTACCGGTGGAGTGCGCATTTGAGTTGGATTGGCGTGAACGTGAGGCTGCGTTCATATCATCCGAACTGCCAGATGTTCGTTGTCGCCGTGATGATGGCGATGAGTCCATCGATAGTTGCGTAGTCTTGTGTGATCGCGATCGGACAGGCTTCGACGACTCTGCGCCGATGACGAGCAGCGGCTTCTTCCAGAGGAGCAAGTGTGAATTGCTCCGTCACGACGATGACACAATGATGTCGAATGCTCCACACTCTTTGATCTTGACGATGTTGAATGCAGCTTGCCACTGGTGTGCTGTGCGCTTCTCCGCCGATGCCGTGGCGACGGTGATCTCGATGGTAATATCAATGGTGATGACACACCTCATGTTTTGCTGGAGTGGTGATGTCGGGCCCATTGCCAAGCACCTTGGAGATCCTTTCCTTTCCTTGATCGCTTCTCATCGCCCAGAGCACCCGTGCTTCGTCCGCGTGAACGTCGTTGCTTTGAGTCTTCACTTGGGCGCAACGAACTGCATGCAGATCTGTTGTGAGAAGGAGCCCCTCGTTCCTTCTTGCTCGATTGCAATTCGATTCCCAAACTCAAGGCTCCAGGACTGGATGGGGCTTGAGGTGTGTGGCCGAGACACCTCTGTGTTCGTGTTCGCGTTCGAACTGTTGAAGATTGAGTTTGGATTTGGACTGTGATGATGATGACGGTGGCGACGGCGATGGCGCCTTTGCGGATACTTCAGTCAAGGCAAGATCGGCCAATTGCGATGGTCGACATTCGAGAGATGGTCGTTGCTTCGATTTGGCAGGATTGGTTGACGACACTTCACGTAATGATGATCGTTTGGCCTTGAGGATGCTTGCCAACGTTGACCTGCACTTGTTCGGCGACAAAGACTGTTGTCTCTATTCATGTATGTGGCTGAACGGGGCTGGTGTAGATGCCGCGCTCCGACCTCCAGGCGTGACAGGGGCCACAGAGCTTCTCCCACCGTTCGTTGCAGCAGCACTTGTCGCAACGTCGACGCTGCCATCGTCGTCGTCTTGGAGACTTGGCAGATTGGAGCGTGACTCCGGGCTCTTGCTGCGAGACTTTTTCGTTGTCGCAACTCGAGATAGAGCGGGGGTGCTGGCTGTACTCATCGCGCCTAGTATGTCTGATGTGTCTGGTGTGACTGGCATGTTGCGTCCGTCCTTCGAGAATTCCAAACTCTTGCTCCTCGATTCGGCGCTGCTGGTCGTTCTGTTGGAATTCGTTTGTGGCCTTGGCCTGTATCTCCGACTCTGGGCAAGCTTCGTCTTGTCTTGACTGCTCCGTTCGCGGGTCGCGCCGAGTGCTGGGGTTGTGGCGAAGCTGAGTCCACCTGGGGTGTTTGGCGTCTGTATGGATTTGTTGTTGATGAACTTGCTGGGATCAAGGGAGCTGAATGACATGTCGTGATCTTGCATGTTGAGCATGTCCAGACTCTTCGCACATGATAGTTTCACAGCTGAAGCTTTCGCATCTTTGGCTGTCCTTCTATTGGCACTGCTTGGTGTATCTGTGCTGACACTCGCACGACGACCTGATTTGCAGCTGCTTTGGCCTCTCTGGCGACGCTTGTGGGCTTGCTCGCCTTCGATTTCGTGTCAGTCTGTTGCGGTTGCTTGGTCTCCGTTTGCTTCTCTGCTATCAGTCTGAAACCGTCCTCTTCCAGAAACTTCAATCGTCATGACCTCATGACCTCATGAAGGCTCGAACAGAGTATCAGGCTGGACGCTTTGCTGTGGCAACTCCCAGAGTAGATCGTACTCATGGAAGGTTCCATAGCAATACTCATAGTCGTACGACGGGTGGGTCAAGGCATGGAGCAACTGGCGAGCCTTCCCACAGATCCTCTTGGATGTCGATGTCTCATCATCTTGTCTGTTTGTTTGTGCTTGTGTTGTTGGTGGTGGTACCAATTGTGAAGGGATGCGGCGTCATTGGAGTGGTTGCCATCGCCATCGTCATCGTCGAACAGAGTTGCATTGCACGAAGACAACGCATTCGTGATGTTGGTTGTGAGTGCGTGTGCGTGTCATTGGTTGATTGAAATACGGATGGCAGACAGACGAGTGCCCCACCAAACGCGCCAACAATTCTTGATACCACCCGAAACAACGAATCTTCGATTTTGCACATGATTCATCAAACAACATCAACATCAACAAGAGAGAGAGAGAGAGAGATGAAATGGCATGACTATGTTTGCATTGATGGAGGCATCAGCCAACACTGACACATTCTCCAACAACCAACAAAGCAACGAAGCAACGAAGCAATGAAGTAATCAAGCAGGAAGCAGCTGCGCAAAATATGGCACGCCAACCAGAATCAACGAAGGCGACCATGGCGAGAGACTGTGATGACACCAACGATGATGACGCTGATGATGAATGGCGAGCAGTGATGAATTGCGATCTCCAACGTGCCGCATCGCTCAGAAACATCCGAAGGGAAGATATCACACCAACTGCTCCGGAGTAAAGATAGGCTTGGGACATGGGAAATCGCAGCGCCAACAGTAGAACCAACAGCAATGGCAAGACATGGCATGGCCCATGGTGCGGTCTGGATTCAAGTCATCAGCAGCAGCATCCACGCACATAAACATCCGATGCGTTGTCTGAAACGGAGATTCAGCACATGTTGGACGGATGCATCCGTGAGATTGGACGCAGCGACTTTCCCGAGACCTGCAGAGCCATCAGTTTGGAGATGTTCCTCAGTCCCCACAACACGCACCACAACCAGCCACTCCTGCTCATACCGATGCTCGAAGCGATACGTCGCCACCACGAACCGCAAATGATGAGACAGAGGCACTGTCTCCTTGGATCCACCATTATTGAAATCCTGTGCAATGACGTTGGCAACTTCTCCCATGGCTCGTCATCTTGGTCCGCCATATCGAAAACCATGCAGCTGCTGGCATACGCTTGTGCCCTGCGCGACATCATGCACGAACTGCAGCAGCAGCAGCACCACCACCACCAACAACAACAAGGTACTGTCGCAATACGCTCCACTTCGTCAAGTTGGATTCGAGTCCAACAAGCCATGCATGACGCCAGCGGGGTCTACCATCGTTTCCCACACAACTCCTTCCACACCCACGAAACCAACGAACGTGGAAACCATATGATCGGCAACAACGATCACGGCGATGACAGCGGTGGCTGAAACATCTTCTTCATGTCGCATTGGCCAATGACGCTGCACACCAACGTGCCTTACGCCAACCAGGATCATCTGCAATTCATTCACGGAAGACCTTGCGCATCTCGCGGCCCAACCAAGCCGTGCTGCGAACGATACGGGAGTGGATAGAGCAGCATGCAGAGCAGCATGCTGTGCACATCACCAAAGGCGACGGTGAAGGCATGCCGGACGCACCATTCAATGATTGGATCTCAAGTTGCTCCAGCTCCTTTCACATAGTTACTATCCTAATGACTATTCTGACGACTATGTCTATCCATCGACTCAATTCTGTCATGCGTTCACTTCTTGAAGACTTCTGTTATGATTTGGTATGGTCTGACACTTCACGCCTCTTCCTCGGCAGCGCCGTCCACCACAATCACTTCGGATCAATTGGCTCTCATAGAGCTGGTTCTCATTGAGCGGACGAAGTCCACCAATGTCGCCCGATCCATGTATGAATCCATTTGTTCTGTACCCTTGTCCTCATCTACAACCTTGTACAGGTCCATCATGGACATGTGGCTGTACTCATCATCAGTACCATCACTCTCCGCTCCCCCATTGCGGAGGACATGAATGCCTCCCATCAGTTGAGGTTGTAGAATTAGTTTGCTTAAATCTAGATGAGTGAACGTATCCTTCTCACTTTCAGCTGCCATTCTCATCGCCATATCCTTCAACACCACGCAGTTGTGCTGATGGGCGAATATCAACACATCTATCATGGTGTCCTCTGTGAGATGCTTGCGGGTCAACTCTGCTTCAAGAACAAGCTTGAGGTGCCACAGTCCGCGTGACCCTTCTACCGAGAAGACGTATGTAGGACCAGTACTGAAAATTTTACGTAGAACGTGTACAATCACTACCAGGACAAAAAACCTGACAACGGCGCGCACCAACGCAGCAAACGGCTCTGGCAAAGCCAACCCAAGGCAACCCCGCACTCATCAGAGGGCATCAGGACGACAAGGGAGAGGAGTCCGTCACAATGGTGATAATGGCGAGGGAGGACGAGGAGGAGGGGGCCGAAAACAGGCCAGGGAAGGCGCACGGAAGAAAGCGGCAAAAAACAACACCACGACGGGCAACAGCCGTTGGATCTGGAGTCACGACCATGAGAAATCTTGGGGTGACATCCTTCGCGAACGCAATTTGTTGACACGCGACGCACAACCCTTCACTGCTGCCACAGGGGCGGAGGGCGCACTCGACGAAACTGTTGCGCACATCAAGGAGAACACAAAGGAAGGAGACATTGGAAAATTGCTGGAGGAGTGGATGGAGGCATTTCAACTTTCTTACAACAACAAGCTTCAGCCTGAACAAAACATCAATCTGGTGGTATCAGCACAAAATCGAATAGTGCTAAGTACGTTACTCCCGTAGCCCCCACTATCTATAAATTTCACTTGTGTTCGGATCAGCAATCGCATCGCCTGTAGCTCAACGGTAGAGCACCAGTAATTCTAACTGAGGTTCCGGGTTCGAATCCCGGCATGGTACTTTGCTTTTGCTCTCCCCTTGTGATTTTTCGATAGTGCTCTAATAGGTGGAGCTCATGATACAGGTGGTCGCGACCCCCAACATCTTCCCCAATATGTGGGACGCCGGAAGGATCAAGGCCACCCACGAAACTTCCACGTGGGTAGCAGCACGAGTCGTCTTCATGCAATCCAAAGGCATCAAGTTCGAGGACGAAGAGGAGACTACTACCTCACCAAATCCGAAGAAGAAGAAGAAGCCTTGCAAACCCAAACGCAAGGTTGTGGCATTCCCAAGGAAGTCAGCGCGACAGGCAGATCTACCCAGCGTGAACAACGTGCTGAGCGATTTCAACAAAACCTTCTTTGACGTCCGCCTGCCCATGGCAAGAGAGTCCAATGACCTGCTCATCAACCAGGTCATCTTGAGCCTCAACGAAGTCAGAGCCTTCATTTTCAGAGCTGATTCGAAGGCCCAGATTGTGGCATGGAGAAGAAGCAAAGACATGAAACCATGGACGGCATCCGACGTCCCGTGGACATCCCATGAGACAATCAAGCAGTTCGTTGAGAGTCTTTATGCCCGCACAGGCTTCAACACATACACGAGGATCTGGGTAGCCCACAAAGCAGACACCGAAGTGTTTGAAGACAACGGTACGCTACGAGCATCAGCGATATTCTTCTCCAAGTTGGATATCCAAGAGCACAACATTGTGACAGCAGGATGGCTGTTTGGTAGTCACAGTACCACCAACAACAACGACTTAACAGAAGCCATCAACGAAACGGAGGCTGTGAAAGGAAAATTTGCGGTCCAGCTCCGTACAAAGGAAATCCAATTGGTCAGCAAGAGGAACCAACCAAAGGACACCAGCAACTTTCGAAACCGGCCCAGAGCCACACATGTGATGTGCAGAGAATCGAAGACCCTCATGTGCAGAGTGGCCATGAAGGACCTTTTCAACAACTGTTCCGACACAATCCGCTTGCTGGGAAAACAAATGAGGTTCATGCCTGACGCCTTGGACACCAGATTCGAACATCCTCCGTCGGAACTCGCAAACCTGAGCAAAATGGCGGCCCACCAACAGGAGTTCGAAAAGGTGATGAAGGTACAAGGGGTCCACTCAATTCTGCAGTTGAATGTCAAGATTCCCATTTGGAGATTGACACTGCGAGAGGTCGTGATGAATCTCAGGTCCTTCGAGGACCCGGATTACTCCCTGTTTGTATCGGTCGACACCGACAGGAGTGACTGGACCCAGACTCACTTTGTGTTCCATCCAAAGAGGAGAGTTGAGGCACACGAGCTCATTTCGAAGCTCCCATTTTTCTGTTACAAGAAATTGGACTACAGGTGCCAAGGGTGGTTTACCCTGCATGCGTGGGCGCAGAACGAGCACTGCGATGTGGATTGGGAGTCCGGCCTGGTCCTCAGCAGAGAAGAGCAAGAAATGGGGCAGATGGTGCAAGCCGGCCCCCAGTTCCTGAATCTGGACGAAAAAGAGGCGATGGGTATGACCCCAGCCGAAATGGGATGGGAAGGGTACATGGACGAACACGGCAATATGAAGCCGGTTCCGCTGCTGCAGTTCGAAGTGGAATTGACATCCAACCCGAAGACGCAGAACGGGGACAACTACACAGTGGGTACATTCGCGACAGCCTCACCGGCCCAACAGGCCAGCCACATCGCGTACTCTATCACTAATGCGGCCTCCAACAAGGCCAATAACCCGGGCGCTTTCGCGTCGGACCCGTGGGCCAAGACGGACTTCGACGTGGACCATCCTGAAACCATCGCAGAGACAGAAGGGGACGACGAAGAAGAGGACAGCTCGAGCAGCAACAGGTCGGTCACAGATGATGAGCCGGCCGACAACAAGATCGTCAACATGGACACAAGCTCCGACAAATCCGACGGTGGCGAAGAGGCCACAGTGCAAGCGTAATCGCCAAGAACGCCATAGGACCAACTGCGTAAGCGGCTACTCCGCAGGATTCGGGCAGGACAACAAGAGTTAATAAAAAGAAGAAGGACAAGGGCGAACGAGACCTCCACAAGCGAGTAGCGGTAGGAACCGCGACAGCCACAGCCATAGCAATTACACCGGAACGCCGGGTCAACGAAAGAGAGAAATATACGACAAGTGACGGATACACACACAGATAAAGCATCGACGAGAAAAGCGGATAAACTCGAAGCTAGCGACAGCAGCATCAATCAAGACGGCAATTACACAAGACAACAACAATAACAATAATCAGAACAAGAACAACAACAGCAACAACAACTACGAAAAGAACAGCAACAGCGGTGACAACAACAATAACAACAGACACGGCAACAACAAGCGGGGTATTGCACAGACAAAATCCCCAGCACATCAGTGCAAGGCCAGTTACTCAGAGCAAACGACAGCCCCGAGAAGGAGCTGAGATACAGTCAGCATGAGTCCAACGGCAGCCGGCGATCCGGCAGAAGAAGAGGAGGAAGCAAGTAGACTAAACAATGCTTGCGGCAACGTCATGGAGTCGAAGACCAACGAAGAAGTCAGAGTGGTTTTCCAGAATGCAGCCCAGATCCCGCTCTACGCGTATCAGCAAAAGAATGACGAAATCATGGACTTCATCCAAAGGTCAAAACTCGATGTTCTTACACTTGCGGAGACCAACGTGAGGTGGGACCATATCAGTCCAAGAGATCAATGGGAAGAACGTGTGCGGGGCAAGGTTAAGCGTTCCAAACACGTGTTCTCCTACAACGTCCACGAGCTTGGGCGAGAGCCACGACAGTACGGAGGAACCGGAGTCGTTCTTACAGAACAAATGGCGGCGCGAGCGTTCCAATATGGAGTCGACGACAGCGGCATGGGGAGATGGTCCTGGTGCAAGATCGAGGGTAAGAGAAACAAGACTGTGAGAGTGGTGGCGGCATACAGGCCATGCAAATCCACAGAAGGTGACCCCACAGTGTGGAGCCAGCAGGTGCGAGTACTCACTACCCAAGGAAGGCAAGAGGATCCCCATGAAGCGTGGATCAAGGATCTACAAGACCAAGTGCGGCGATGGAAGGAAGACGGGGACGCGATTGTGGTCGGCGTTGACCTGAACGAAGACACAGATCACGGACAGACCGCTCACGCATTAAAAGCAGTAGGGTTGAAAAACGCGGTCTCTGATCGAGTCGGAGACGAAGCACGGCGATCAACACAGCAACGGAACCGAACGAATACCCTTATCGACGCGATCTACATTTCGGAAGGACTGGAGGTGATCCGGGCAGGGTACACGGCGTTCGGCGACGCTATCCCGTCAGACCATCGAGCGGTGTGGATTGATCTCGGGTTCAGCCAGATCTTAGGAGCTGGTGTGCAACGAGTGATGTCTTCTCAGCCAAGGCGACTGGTCCTCAGCAATCCAAAAGTAGTCCAAAAATACAACGATGCAATCCTTGGAGAGTACGGGAAACACCGAATACACCAACGTGCCATGAACCTGTTCAAAAAGGCGAAGGCGCAAGGATGGGAGATCAACGCGGCACAGCGAAGGGCCTACGACGGTCTGCTTACGCAGGTGTACCAAATCCGGAAGTTCGCAGAGAAAAAGAGCAGAAAGCTAGCCATGGGAGAAGTGTCATGGTCTCCGGAAGTGCAACACGCGCGTAACCAAGTGAGGTATTGGAGCATCGAAGTCAAATACTGGAAAGGCGTGAAGACCAGCTCGTCACTGCGGAAACGGTTGAGGGCCCAGTCGGGATGTCCAGCGGCCGCGTCCCTGGAAGAAGCGACAGCAGCACAATCCGAAGCGTACCAGGCCTACTACGAAATCAGGAAGGAGCACTGGAAGGCACGACAGGAACACCTCGTCACACTGGCACGGCAACGTCACGACAGTTGTGAACAGGATTATGAGACAGCTATCAAAACTCTCCTGAATCGGGAGCGGCAAAGAGAGCAAGCGGTGAGGCTTCGAACTGTCTTCGGTAAAGGGAAAGCGATGACCACCAAAGTGCTCTACACGGACGCAGATGGAGTGGTCCATGAATGTACCAAACAAGGTGACATAGTGGATGCATGCATAGTGGAGAATAAACAACGGTTTTCGCAAGCAAAAGATACACCGTGCATGTCGGGACAGGGAAGGAGGACGATGGACAAAATTTGGCGTCGGCAGACCGCACAGGAGCTCCTTCAAGCAGGCAGACACCCCCATACATTTGATCATCCTCTCTGGCAGCAGCTTATGCAGGTCCTTGAACCCGTGGAGTGCGAAATTGACGAGCATACAGTCGAAGAGCACGTGAAAGCGTGGAAGAAGCAGACAGAGCTCACCAACTCCGAGCCCAGTAACCCACACTTCGGCCACTACAAGGCGGCGGCAGCCAACGCAGTTCTCGCGGAAGTCGACATGGCCCTATGTGAGATACCGTATCAGACCGGCCACTCACCACGTGAATGGCAGTGCGTTACCGATGTGGAGATCCTGAAGAAGGCGCAAGTCTTTAACATTGAGAAAATGCGGACCATCCAACTAATGGACGCACAGTTTAATCTCAACAACAAGCGCCTGGGGAGACAGATGATGGTCACAGCAGAAAAACGGCGGTGGCTCTCAGAGTTCCAGTTTGGTAGCAGAAAAGGTCGGTCAGCAATCAGTGCTGCGTTCAACAAGAGAGTGAGTATCGATGTCAGCAAACAGAAGAAGGTGCCCATCTGGTTCTGTTCGAACGACGCGAAGTCGTGTTATGATCGGATTGTTCCCAATTTCGCGGCGACCGTGATGATGGCTGCAGGGGCGAATCCGTCGGCGACGAGGTGTATGTTCCGTACGCTCCGCGACGCTCAACATTGCATCAGTACGGCTTTTGGAGTGTCGAAACGGTCGTACGGCAGTGGGCACGACTGCAGTATGCACGGCATTGGACAGGGCAACGGTGCAGGCCCGGCCATTTGGGCAGTCATCAGCTCGGTCATGTTCAAGGCTATGGAACAAAGGGGACACAAACAGACAGTCGCTTATCTAAGTGGCAACGGAAGCTTTGATGTCCTCAGGTCTGCGTTTGTCGACGATACGGACCTGGTTATGCTGGGAGGCGATATGAGGGTATCGGCGGAACAGTTCGCAAGTATGGTCCAAGACTGGAGCGGGCTGTTACGCGTCACAGGCGGCGCCATTGTCCCCAACAAATCCGCGTGGTGGTCTCTGAGCCCTCGGTTTGAAGACGGCCATTGGCAGTGGACAGACGGGGACCTGGAAGAAGAGATCGTCGTTGTCGACGGGGACGGTGCACGTCGCGCGATACCTCGCCGACCCTTGGGCCAGCCACTATTCACGCTCGGGGTGTTCCTGTCGTTCGATGAGAACGAGGAGAAACAGGTACAGACGCTCAGGGCGAAAGCCAAGGACTTCGCCGGGAAAATGCGAAGGTCTCAGCTATCCCCAGAAGATGCGAGGTGTGCCCTTACTTTACGCTTCATCAAGTCGATCGAATACGTGATGGGGATCACTCAGCTCACTGCAGCCCAATGGAGAAGGATCATGGCGCCTGCACTGCTTGCAGCATTGCCGATGATGGGGTGTTCAAGAACATTTCCAAGAGATCTGGTCTACGCTCCTATCTCGCTCGGCGGGCTAGGGGTACCCAACCCGGTGCACCGGCAACTGATTCAACAGATTCAGCTGGTGTTTGATGAAGTCCATGGGGACACGCCCACGGGTCGGATGCTGCGATGTTCGATTCAAGCAGTCAAAGCGGAACTGGGGATCGGCGGCTCTTTGTTCGATCATCCGTATGAGAAACTCCACCACTGTGTAACTCCCTGCTGGGTAAAAGGCCTGTGGAGGCAGCTGCAAGACACGGGAGTGAACATAGTGGAGACCACGAAGGCTTCAGAGCTACAACGCGAAGGGGACAAGTTCCTCATGACCCAGTGGGTCTGCGACGGTGTGAAGGGTGCGAAGTTATATCACCTGAACATGTGCAGGATGAAGCTCGGGGTTTCCAGACTGTCGGACATTGTGGATGCAGCGGGAACGTCGCTGGCAATTGGCGTCATGGAAGGTCAGGGCGCCCTGACTCAAGTGCGTCCATGGGCATGCCGTCCGGAAAATCTTCCAAGTGGGTGGTGGAAGGAGTGGCGAAGGTGGTGCAGTAGTCTCTGCTACCGAGGCCGGTTGCTCCAAACAACTCTTGGGAAATGGCACAAGAACGACGGAACGTGGCAGTGGTGAAAATCGGCGCTATCGAACGAGATCTACGACCCGCATGCCAGCCCGATACGAGTGTTCGTGCCCATCAGGCAAGGCCGGACGCGGTCGGCATCATATCGGCTGCGAGGGACGGTGGGTTCGCTTCCCACTCACATACATCGAGTAGTAGTGGCGGCTACGGAGCGCAGGATTTCCTGGAATGGACGCACTAGCCTCGACCGAGAGTCCGAGCAGTCCGAGCAACCGTACGATCCGGTGGAAGACCTGGGTGGGGATGCTACCTGGGATCAAATGCTGGTAGCGGCGAGAAATCACACGCTACTGCTGGTGAGTGACAGGTCGTTCAAGTCGGCGCGCGGCACTTCATGTTCTATCATGTTCGACGAAGTCACGCAGCGACACGTGGCGTGCCACACTTTTGTGCCAGGACCAGCCTCAGTTCATAGCTCCTATCGGAGCGAACTGGCAGGCATATGGGCCTCACTCGAGATGTTGGGTATGGTTCCAGGCTTGGACGAAGGATGCTCAATCACATTGGCCCTGGACGGGTCCCAGGCCCTTCAACAAGCCCAAGAGGACTTCGTACGTCCCGGACAACGGGATTGGGACATTCTTGTGGAGATACATCGACTACGAGGGCGCATCCGAGCCAACTTGAAATGGGAGTGGGTACGGGGGCACCAAGATAGCACGGGCAAGAGTCTTTCCATGCTCGAGAAACTGAACGTTGAATGCGACAAGTGCGCCAAAGCCGTCTGGGCGACGTCTGCTTCCCGACGACGAGTGCGACGGTGGCGGTCGGTGACAAACCGGTGGACTGTCGTCGTCAATGGGGAGCATTATTCTCACGTAGGGCAGCAAGAAGTGTACAAAACTCTCCAAGCCACAGCCACCTTGGCTTATTGGGCCAAGAAATTTGAGTGGAACATGGAGACTGCTCGCAGTGTGGACTGGGAGGGATACCAAGGTGCACGAGGTGCCAAGAAGAATCGCGATGTGGCGAAATTCGTAACCAAGTGGTCGTCCGGATTTGTCGGAGAGGGCCGGAAAATGAAGCAAATGGGCCAGCAGGAAAGCGAGCGGTGTGCGTTCTGTGGGGCTACTGAAACTACGCGGCATGTCCTACCGTGCAAAGAGCACGAGACCGCGTGGAGTACTGCGACAGAAGAGCTGATTGACAGAATGGTGTCCATTGGTACGGCGCCCAGGCTAGTGGCCAACATGCGCATCGGTCTGGTCAAGTGGAGGCGTCGTCAAGAGGCGTCGTCAAGAGGCATCGTCAAGAGGCGTCTGGCATCCAGAAAGGTGTCGGCTGGTACCCGCTGATGTTGGGTTTCATGCACAAGGACTGGCGAAAGCAACAAGCCCAATGGATGGAGCAACATGAATGCAGATTCCCTGATGATCTTGCGTGGATGAAAGAGGTGGTACGATGGATCTGGAAGGTTCCATGGGGCGTGTGGCGGGCGCGCAATGAGAAAGTACACGACGCCGATCAGCACCCTGCACTTGCGGATCTTAGGAGGCAGGTGAGGAGGATGGCCAGCGGCGTAAGCCAGGATATGACGGAGTCCGAAGTGGTACTCCTCCATGAGGGGTATCAGATGGAGTACGCAACAGAGCTGCAAATGCAGCAATGGATACTCAACGTGCAGGAGGTTCAAACCAAGGTGACGGCCCGGCGACGGGCACGCACCATGCAGAACGAAAGGCGGCTTATGAGTAGCTGGCTAGGCCTGACATGATTGAGGTATTCGACGGCTCGTTCGAAGCTTGGTCCCACGGGGCCAGTGGAGGCGAGGGTAAAGCCTACAGAGCACATTCCTAATGTAATCCTTGAGTTATTATTATTATTATTATTATTAACAAGCCTGAGGTGCCAGAAGCCAAACTCGTTGGAAATAAGGATCAGCCGTTGTAAATGTATCGGATGTGTTTTGGTTGAAGGTTGGGAAGAGGGACAGTTACTTACATAGGGGCCACGCCATCTTCGGTGCCCTCCTTCACGTGCTGATGTTGGATTCCTTGTCGATCAATGTCTCAATGGATAGGACGGTGATCATGAGGACTTCGGAGTTTGCCTTGATTGGTTGCTGCTCGTCGCCCTGTCCACACAAGAAGATGTGCCTGCCCTGTTCTCGGTTGGAAGGATGTGAGCCGGTCTTCTCCAATGCTGATGCTGGTCCTCTTGTGGATACTGTGTTTGCGTTCATTTTCTTGCTTCTTCCGCTCCAACTGCTGTCCCAACTGTTCTTGCGGTTGTTCATTCTCTGGTTCCTTCAGCTTCAACTTGTTGATACAACTGTTCTTGTGGTTGTTCATTCTCTTACTTGTTTTGTTGTAAGCGTTGGTACAGTTGGGGGTTGCGGTGACTGGGACGTCTCATGATCAATCTCTTGAATTCGGTGTACCGGAATGAATTGATCAAATCGAGGGGTGTTTTGTTGTTGTTGTTTTGGATGTCGGTATCGGCATTGGCTGATTCGATGAGGTACTTCACACACTCCAGGTCGCCACGGCTGCGTGCCCGATGGAGGGGGGTGTCACCATTGTTGTCTTCGCAGTTGATGTCAGCCCCAGACGATTCGATGAGGTACTTCATACATCCCAGCTCGCCATTGTAGCATGCCTCATGAAGGGGAGTGAGACCATCGTTGTTTTTGCAGTTGATGTCAGCCCCACATGATTTGACGAAGTACTTCACACACTCCAGGTGGCCCTTGGAGCATGCCCAATGAAGGGGAGTGGAACCATCGTAGTTTTTACACGTGATGTTCGCCTCACATGATTCGATGAGGTACTTCACACACTCCAGGTTGCCGTTCCAGCATGCCCAATGAAGGGGAGTGCGACCATAGTGGTTTTTGCAGTTGATGTTCGCCCCACATGATTCGATGAGGTACTTCACACACTCCAGCTTGCCGTACATGCATGCCTCATGAAGGGGAGTGTTGCCAATGCAGCCTATGGCCTTGTTGACATTAACTCTTTCATTCTGTGTCTCGTTCTGCTTCTTCCATTCCTTCAACCCTGACAAGTCACCTGCCCAGACAGCATCAATGAGTTGTTCATTCGTAGCATTCAGCATTTTGAGAGGATGGTCGATGGTTGCTGGACGTTGGACGTTGGACGATGGGCGTTGGATTGGCTGTCGAGGAAGTGTGGAGTCTGAGCTATCTATGGCAGAGATATCGATGGTGGTGGCTGCACTGGCTGGTATTATGGTATTATGAGTACCATGGGACTGTGTGATGAGTATGAGTGACAATTCGATGTCTGTTGTTGATGTGCTCAAGTATGTGGTTGAGTGGTGTGTCATTGTCTTGTTTGCATGGTTCGTGGAGGTTGCCGTATAGTTGGAAATCACACCGAAAACTTCGGTATGCTCAAGAACCTGACGTATGCACGACAGACGACCAATGTCGACCTGAAGTCTACCCAAAGTTAGACTTCTGAAAACGCAGTCCCGAATTCGATTAGCACGAAGGTGTACATCATACTTAGGCACGCACTTGACTGCACTGTTCCACGTTAAGATCATACTTCCATCGCATGTTCCTCCACCATAAAATCACCTGAACTTCTTATTGTAGAGTATACATGATGGCAAAGAGCATCAATGGCCTCCTTCTCGTTGCTACATTCACACATCTTCCAACAATTGACATCGTTGACTGGAATACCAAGCACGTCAGTCATTGTGAGATGCCTGCTTCAAGGTTGGCTATTCGTTGGAAACAAGTAATCGAGACATCTATGCGATTCATGATATCGATAGCATTGAAGATGTTTGCAATCAGAGTTCTATCTTTGAATGCTGGACCTGTAAGGCACCACCTGGATCGGTCAGCATTGACCATGGTATTGAAGCTACTACACATATGGAACAACTTGTGCTGCATTCGCTTCATGGCATTTGACAAGTGAGCTGTTTCGAATGTTGGTCACAGATATTCTGTGCATGTTTCCTCTTTGTTGCCACATGGACGAGAGACCAGACTCGCCATACTACATACAATGGAGAGAGATGCCATGACAGAAATGCAATACCCTTTCTGCATGCAATCACCAATTGATGAATTGTATTCCAAATCACAAGATACACGAAGCACAGCAGGTTCCTCTCTATCCCGATACCCCTTTTGTCACGTATAATAGCTGGCTGTGGTCGCAACAGTTCGCGGAAGTCACCGATTCACAGGCACACTACATGTTCGTAGATTCCCTGTGGCTTCGACATTGCCGATGTGAGATTGCATGATTACACGACCACATGAGAAAGTGCGTCTGAACAGGTCTTGTTGCTAACACACACCACATCACACGTAACAGGCAAAACAAGCGCATCACGTTGTAGTGCCGAACAAACATGTCCGTCACAGAATTTGTTCCTTGCTGATGGTCATTATGTGTGGGCATTGATGGTAGCGGAGATACACGCAATGGAAATAAGTGTTGTCACAAGCACCTGTTGTGACCATGACAAATGCCTCGTAGTCGTACATCTGCGAACGAAATTCCAACTTCGTACGTCAATGTACAGAAAGACGGTCATTCTTCGCCGACACCAGTTCGCACAGCGACCACCACTTCTGTCCGTTACCATCAAACCAGTGTCAGGTTCGTGCACGCGTTGTTGGAGAATGGCTGTCTGCTACTTCGTGTTTCTTGGACGTGCGTGTATCGTCGGTGCTGTATGTCTCATGAACGCGCTGCGTGGGGATCACGATGTCGCTGCAACATCCGACCAAAGTCGTACCTCCGTCGGATCATGTCATCCCAACAACCAACCTACGTCATCTGATGTCCGATCAATGTTTGACCGATGTTTGACTGAAGTGAAGGTGAAGTATGACATTGCGGTGGCAGTTTTTTTCCACGTTTCGAAGGCGCAACTTGCCACCCCCCTCTGCAGTCACTGAGCATGATTAGTTTGCAACTAGACACATAGAATGACCAAAGGAGGCCTCCCCTATCACGTAATGGCGCTTTTGTTGCCATTAATATTATAATAATCTCTACAGAGGGTGTCTAAATTTGCGTGATTAGCCTTACTTCTAGCAAAAATGTCAATTACGTCATTCACATGTCAGACATACATCATACTGATGTATGATGTTTGTCAGCTGATTGCATACTGACGTCGGATGTTGATCAGCTTGCTGTGCATGCTGGTCCGACCAACGTCGTACGACGTCGGCTGGACCTCATAGCGACGTGACTGTTTGCCACAACAACGCACTTGTGTCTGTCTAGTGCGGAAACATGCCTGCATACACAACATCAACGAAGCAACGACGTCCATCATCCTCATGGCAACAAACGAGTTGTTCTTGCGTGAGACATGTCCGTTCTGTTCCACACCAAAGAAGGACAACAATTAATCATTCACATCTCGCCATCACCGCAGCGGAGGATTCGCCACACACAAGGTCGAGCAGAAACTGACATTCTCTTGCGGTTTGACATTCGACGGCAGTCACGGCAAACCAACAGAAGAAAAAGTGCTTTGTCTTTACGACCATTTGGTTTTTGTTTTCTATCAATAGTCATAGGTCAGCAGTGGTGGGCGATCGCTGTTTTGTGCATGTGATCTTGGCGCGGAACGGGGGTTGCTCAGGAAGACCTGAACGACAAATGTGTCAACGAACTGGGCGCTATCGTACCAATACCAGACATGGGGATGCGTGCACGATCTATCATCCACGACATCACAAGCAACATTGATTACCAACAGATGAATCACCAGGCAACTACACTTGCGGTACGGCTGCGAATGACCACGACCAACACTCCTCTCTCCAACAATGCTGTACTCTAGACACGATTAATTGTATTCTGGTGAAACAATAGTATCGGATGACACTCATGCGACGAGACACCGCGATGAACACGACAGCGGGCTGGCACCCTCGCGACTCCTGTTGTGTGCATTGCCGTCCTCAGTCGCACTGTATGTTCTGTCCGCAGGTGTCGTTGCCACCTGTTTACGTGGACAACTCCGCTTCCGCAGGTGATGGCGCCGTGGCGGTCACAGTGACATCCCCCCAACCATTGATGCAGTGGCTGCTGCGTGGTTCACTCAAACATCATACAAGCATTGTTCGGGTACGGTTTGACTTGACATTTCCTCTGTGTTGTGTCAAGACATTTTTGGTCCGGCAAAACCACGGTCCGATTGTAGGACGGTTTTTGTGTTTCACTTGAATTGCTTGTGCTCGATTGATTCTGGTACAGCATCATTCTGCACAACCATTGGCGTGGCGGTGATGTGCGTTCCCTCAAACATGGTGTGGTTGGCCACACAGCGAACTCCTATCAATCGACACATCGGATGATGATGGTGCTGTTGATGTTTCGGAAACTGCGGAGGTTGTCCTACTTTCATTGACAGTTCGAAACCAAGGATCTCCTCTCGAACAGATATTCATCGAACGTACTAACGGACATGGTGTCGGACCAACATTGGATGACGCCGAAATACACGATGTCCGATATGCGCACTACTGCTAACTGAAGTACGATCATGTGAATCCGAAATCGAACAATACCGCATAATGTCCGCTATTCTGTGTAATATCACAACTATACGGCAACCTCCGTGTGGTTTGGATCTTTCTGTTCACATCTGGATCTTCGAAAACCCGAACCTTCGACTGATACGACTATGAGTCAGATCACCAAAGAAGATCAACGATTGTTTGGACATCTTGTCGAAGCACAACGAATACGAGAGATCAATCATCGTGACACGCAAGTGGTTCGAAATGGTCGTTGGGTGTTTCCATCGGTCTGAACGGTCTTGTGGCCTTGAGTCTGCCTCCGACTACTCGACTTCAGTCACAATCAACACCACAACAATTTGAAACAAACAACGTGGAAGTCTTCGGATGCAGAGAGAAAGAGAGAGAGGGAGCTGTCACCATGACCACCACCACCATGTGCGCCATGCGTACCATGACCCACGCTTGCTTGCGTCATCGTGGCATCTGCAAGACACGCTTGTCTGCCTGTCATCACAAGCACCAACTTGAGGTTCAAACCAATGCCTCGAACAACGATGAAGCCACTGATGTGACTGCGTTTGTTGGTTGCCTTTGTTGGTCGCGACACATCGCATTTGGATTTGGCTGGTTGCCATCCCACCTCATTCCAAGCATCGCCATCCGCGCGGGCAACAAGAGTCCTCAACATCAAACCAACACCACATTGCGTATTGGGATGGGGTGACATGTTCAGCAATCAACAGGCAGAGCGATACTGTGCCGCCTCCATTGTTCCTGTTGCACGGACCACCAACATACAGCACCATGCGCATTCTATCAATAGGCATGAGTGCCGCCGTCTTGGCTTGTGACTTGCGGAGCATCGATGCTCAACAGAGGCGATCGACAAGAACATCCGCCTCATCAACGAAGTTGGGAGCACCACAAAGGAGGACATGTGGGTGTATGGTGCTCATGGTCCATGGATCGCTGACCGTGTGCTTCTTCTGCCATATGGAACTCTGTGTCAACCACGATTAGCAATACGGCACTCGCACTCTGCATGGGGTTGCTTGTTGGTTGGTTCGTTGGTTTCTTCTTTTGCTCGTCAAGCACTCTGGATGTTTGGACTGCGCTGGCTCGTCGGTTCTTGTCTTTCCACCACGCTGGCACTGCTCGCTTCGAAGATTGGAATGGATGGTGACCCTGGCAGTTGTTGCTTCAATGGCGAGTGATCGCTCCTCCTGGGGCTTGGCAAGGGTCTTGACTGCAGTTTGGGCACAATGGTGGGAACGCAACTCCTGGAGAGATGAGGACAATAACGCGATGCGGGACGGTCGATGGAACCGTGCAGCAACCATGCTCCTCGCGGCTTCTCACCATTTCCCTCTGCTTTGTTCGCCATGTGCTCTTCGTAGATCGTCTCTTCCACAAACTTGGATCGGCTGGCATTTTGGCAATGTAGCTTTCAATCTACTTGGCAGTGTGACTTGGAGTGGAGCGCTCTGTGTGCGTATGTACCGCAGAGAGCAGACCAGAGTAGTCATAGACAAGGTGGAGACAGTGTGGGAGCAGTACCCAGCCCTTCAATCTCTTGAAGAATCCAGTGACTTTATCACAGCGTTCTATGGCACGAGTAGATAGAGTGCATGCGGTACTGTTCCAATCCTACATATCATAGAACATTACAATCCATTCGCAGGTGCATTACATTACAGCGAAGTGAGTCTACCACACCTCTATGAGTATGATACAAATACGGAGCGGCCCATCCATCTCATTCCATACCATCATGTCGTGATGCATCACGGGTGGGAGTGTTGGTACCATTCATCGAGCGATCGCGGTACTGAGACACGCTCTTGTTCCTGACTGCTTTCTTTGGTGTGAGTTGCAGTGGCTTTGTGTCAGACAGCTTCTCATGGTAGACAGCATCGCGAGTCGACGATCTGTTTCGTCCACGATGATTTGATTGAAGGGCCCCGCGTGATGACGAACGTTCTTTGCCATGCTGTTCCTTGCCATGCCGTCCATCTTCATCTCTCTCATCGCTGTGCTGTTCGATGCTGTCAATTCGACATCCTCTTGATCTGCTTCGTTGTCGCGCCGATGGTGATCGTTCATCGGAGGACTTCCTTCGCTGATCTTCGCCACTTGGTGTCGATTGGCTGCGGCCACGTTGATTTGGTCTTCGCGAACTTCCCCGGGCATGCGTTCGGGAAGGTGAGCCCTTGCGTTGGTGCAAACCAGTACCGGTGGAGTGCGCATTTGAGTTGGATTGGCGTGAGCGCGAGACTGCATTGATATCATCCGAACTGCCAGGTGTTCGTTGTCGCCGTGATGATGGCGATGAGTCCATCGATACTTGCGCAGTCTTCTGTGATCGCGATCGGACAGGCTTCGACGACTCCGCGCCGACGGCGAGCGGCGGCTTCTTCCAGAGAAATACGTGTAGATTTCTCCGTCACGACGATGACACAATGATGGCGAACGCTCCACACTCTTTGATCTTGACAATGTCGAGTGCGGTTTGCCACTGGTGTGCTGTGCGCTTCTCCGCCGATGCCGTGGCGACGGTGATATCGATGGTAATATCAATGATGATGACGCATCTCTTGTTTTGCTGGTGTGGTGATGTCGGGGCCCATTGCCAAGCACCTTGGAGATCCTTTCCTTTCCTTGATCACATCGCGCAGAGCATCCGCGCTTCGTCCGCGTGAACGTCGTTGCTTTGAGTCTTCACTTGGGCGCAACGAACTGCATGCAGATCTGTTGCGAGAAGGAGCCACCCGGTCCTTCTTGCTCGATTGCAATTCGATTCCCAAACTCAAGGCTCCAGGACTGGATGAGGCTTGGGGTTTTGGCCGAGACACCTCCATGCTTGTGTTGGAACTGTTGAAGATTGAGTTTGGATTTGGACTGTGATGATGATGATGATGATGACGGTGGCGACGGCGATGATGATGGCGATGATGACGCCTTTGCGGATGCTTCAGTCAAGGCAAGATCGGCCAATTGCGATGGTCGACATTCGAGAGATGGTCGTTGCTTCGATTTGGCAGGATTGGTTGACGACACTTCACGTCATGATGATCGTTTGGCCTTGAGGATGCTTGCCAACGTCGACCTGCGCTTCTTCAACGACAAAGACTGTTGTCTCTATTCATGTATGTGGCTGAACGGGGCTGGTGTAGATGCCGCACTCCGACCTCCAGGCGTGACAGGGGCCACAGGGCTTCTCCCACCGTTCGTTGCAGCAGCACTTGTAGCAACGCCAATGCTGTCGTCGTCGTCGTAGAGACTTGGCAGATTGATCAGTGACTCCAGGCTCTTGCTGCGTGACGTCTCCGTTGTCGCAACTCGAGATAGAGCCGGGGTGCTGGCTGTACTCATCGCGCCTGTTGTGTCTGATGTGTATGTTGTGCCTGGCATGTTGTGTCCGTCCTTCGAGAATTCCAAACTCTTGCTCCTCGATTTGGCGCTGCTGGTCGTTCCGTTGGAATTCGTTTGTGTCCTTGGCCTGCGTCTCCGACTCTGGACAAACTTCGTCTTGTCTTGGCTGCTCCATTCGCTGGTTGCGCCGAGTGCTGGGGCTGTGGCGAAGCAGAGCCCACCTGGGGTGATTGGCACCGGCATCGGTTTGTTGTTGTTGAACTTGCTGGGATCAAGGGAGTTGAATGACATCTTGTGATCTTGCATGTTGAGAATGTCGAGCATGTCCAGACTCTTCGCACATGATAGTTTCACAGCCGAAGCTTTCGCATCTTTTGCTGTACTTCTATTGGCACTGCTTGGTGTATCTGTGCTGACACTCGCACGACGACCTGATTTTGCAGCTGGTTTGGCCTCATTGGCTACACTGGTGGGCTTGCTCGCCTTCGATTTCGTGTCGGCCTGTTGCGGTTGCTTGGTCTCCGTTTGCTTCTCCGCTATCAGTCTGACACCGTCCTCTTCCAGCAACTTCGATTGTCATGACCTCATGAAGGTTCGAACAGAGTATCAGGCTGGACGCTTTGCTGTGGCAACTCCCAGAGTAGATCGTACTCATGGAAGGTTCCATAGCAATACTCATAGTCGTACGACGGGTGGGTCAAGGCATGGAGCAACTGGCGAGCCTTCCCACAGATCCTCTTGGATGTCGATGTCTCATCATCTTGTCTGTTTGTTTGTGCTTGTGTTGTTGGTGGTGGTACCAATTGTGAAGGGATGCGGCGTCATTGGAGTGGTTGCCATCGCCATCGCCATCGCCATCACCATCACCATCGTCGAACAGAGTTGTGTCGAATGAAGACAACAGAGAGGTGATGTTGGTTGTGAGTGTTTGTGTGTATCATTGGTTGAATGAACAACGGATGGCAGACAGACGAGTACTCGCCAAACGCGCCAACAATTCTTGACACCATCCAAAACAACGAATCTTCGATTTTGCACCCATGATTCATCAAACAACATCAACATCAACACAAAAGAGAGAGAGAGAGAGATGAAATGGCTTGACTTTGTTTGCATTGATGGAGGTATCAGCCAACACTGAGACATTGTCTGTCAAGCAGCAATCAGCGAAGCAACACAGCAATGAAGTAATCAAGCAAGCGGCGGCTGCGAAAAACGTGACACGCCAATAGAATCAACGAAGGCGACCATGGCATGAGACGATGACGATGCCGATGACGCTGATGCCGATGATGAATGCCAAGCGGTGACGAACAGCGATCTCAAACGTGTCGCATCGCTCAGCGACATCAGAAAGGAAGATATCACACCAACTGCTCCGGAGTAGAGGAGAGCTTGGGACATGTGAAATCGCAGAGCCAACAACAGAGCCAACAGCAATGGCAAGACATGTCATGGCCCATGGTGCGGTCTGGATTCAAGTCATCAGCCGCGCGCACGCACATAAACGTACGATGCGTTGTCTGAAACGGAGATTCAGCACATGTTGGACAGGTGCATCTGTGAGATCGGATGCAGCGACTTTCCCGAGACCTGCAGAGCCATCAGTTTGGAGATGTTCCTCAGTCCCCACTATACGCACCACAACCAGCCACGCCTGCTCATACCGATGCTCGAAGCGATGCATCTCTGCCACAAACCGCAAACGATGAGATAGAGGCATGCTATCATCGGATCCACCATTATTGAAATCGTGTACAATGACGTTGGCAACTTCTCCCATGGCTCATCATCTTGGTCCGCCATATCGAAAACCATACAGCAGCTGTTGGCATGCGCTTGTGCCCTGCGCGACATCATGCACGAACTGCAGCACCACCACCACCAACAAGCTGACAGCCGTGGTACATCCCGCTCCGTCACGTTGGATTCGAGTTCTACAAGCCATGCATGACGCCCGCGAGGTCCACCATAGCTTCCCACACAACTCCGCTCACATCATCGACACCAACGAACGCGGAAACCATATGATCGGCAATGACGACCACGACGATGACAGCGGTGGCTGAATCATCTTCTTCCTGTCGCATTGGCCACTGATGCTGCACACCAACGTGCCTTACACCAACCGGGATCATCTGCAATTCATTCACAGAAGATCATGCGTCTCTCGCGGATTAGCCAGACCGTGCTGTGAACGATACAGGAGTGGATAGAGCAGCATGCAGAGCAGCATGCTGTGCACATCACCAAAGGCGACGGTGAAGGCATGGCGGACGCACCATTCAATGAATCGATCATAAATTGCTCCACCTCCTTTCACACAGATTCTATCCTAATGACTATTCTGACGACTATTTCTATCCGTCGACTCAATTCTGTCATGCGTTCACTTCTTGAAGATTTCTGTTATGATTTGGTATGGTCTGACACTTCACTCCTCTTCCTCGGCAGTGCCGTCCACCACAATCACTTCGGATCCATTGGCTCTCGTGGAGCTGGTTCTCATGGAACGGACGAGGTCCACCAATGTTGCCCGATCCATGTACGAATCCACTTGTGCTGTACCATCATCCTGATCCATAACCTTGTACAGCTCCACCATGGACATGTGGCTGTACTCATCATCAACTCCATCACTCTCCGCTCCCCCACTACGGAGGACATGAATGCCTCCCAGCAGTTGATGGTGTGGAATCAGCTTGCTGAAATCTGGATGAGTGAACATATCTTTATCACTTTCAGCTGCCATTCTCATCGCCATATCCTTCAACACCACGCAGTTGTGTTGATGAGCGAATATCAACACATCTATCATGCTGTCTTCTGTGAAATGCTTGTGCGCTAGCTCTGATTCAAGAACAAGCTTGAGTCGTCAGAAGCCAAACTCGTTGGCCACAAGGATCAGCTGTTGCAGATCATCCTGTCCAGTGAGGATGGGAGTTGGCTGGTGAGAGGCATCTGTATCGTGGCGAGCGTTGGCGTGAGCACCGATATGAGTGGCGGCGTTGTCACGAGCGCTGTCATTCAAGGATATCTTGCCTGTGTAGATGCATTGGAGGACGTATCGGACGTGCCTTGGTTGGAGGTTGGGGAGAGGGATGGTTGTTTGGATGGAGCCGCGCCGTCTCCGGTGTCATCATTCGCGTGCTGATGCTGGATTCCTTTGTCGATCAGTGTCTCAATGGATGGGGCAGCGATCATGAGGACTCCAGAGTTTGCCTTGATTGGTTGTTGTTGGTCGCCCTGTCCACACAAGAAGATGGTGTCTGCCCTGTTCTCGGTTTGGAAGGATCTGGGCCGGCCTTCTCCAATGCTGATGTTGGTCCTCTTGTTGCTGCTGTGTTTGTGTTCATTCTCTTGGCTCTTTCGCTTCAACTGCTGTCTCAGCTGTTCTTGTGGTTGTTCATTTGCTTGTTCGTTTTGTTGTAAGTGTTGCTGCAGTTGTGGGTGAGCTGAAGGTGAAAGTCCTCTAATGAGGGACTCCATACACTCCAGGTGGCCACGCGTGCATGCCCAACGAAGGGGAGTTTCACCTCGGTTGTTTTGACAGTTGATGTTCGCCCCACCTGATTTGATGAGGTACTTCACACACTCCAGGTGGCCCTTGTAGCATGCCCGATGAAGGGGAGTGGAACCTCGGTTGTTTTGACAGTTGATGTTAGCCCTACCTGATTCGATGAGGTACTCGATACACTCCAGGTGGCCGTTGTAGCATGCCCGATGAAGGGGAGTGCGACCATCGTTGTCTTTGCAGTTGATGTCCGCCTCACATGATTCGATGAGGTACTTGACACACTCCAGGTGGCCGTTCATGCATGCATGATGAAGGGGAGTGGAACCATCGTTGTCTTTGCAGTTGATGTTCGCCTCACATGATTCGATGAGGTACACAACACACTCCAGCTTGCCGTTCCAGCATGCCAGATGAAGGGGAGTGCGACCATCGTTGATTTTGCAGTTGATGTCCGCCTCACATGATTCGATGAGGTACTTGACACACTCCAGGTGGCTGTGGCAGCATGCCAGATGAAGGGGAGTGGAACCATCGTTGTCTTTGCAGTTGATGTTCGCCTCACATGATTCGATGAGGTACTTGACACACTCCAGGTGGCCGTTCCAGCATGCCAGATGAAGGGGAGTGGAACCATAGTTGTTTTGGCAGTTGATGTCAGCTCCACATGATTTGATGAGGTACTTGACACACTCCAGGTGGCCGTTGTAGCATGCCCAATGAAGGGGAGTGCGACCAAGCCAGCCTGTAACCTTGTTGACATTAACTCTTTCATTCTGCGTCTTGTTCTGCTTCTTCCCCTCCTTCAACACTGACAAGTCACCTGCCTTGGCAGCATCAATGAGTTGTTCGTTCGTAACACTCGGCATTTTGAGAGTGTGGTGGATGGTCGATGGTTGCTGGACGATAGATGTTGGACGTTGGACGATTTACGTTGGATTGGCTGTCGAGGATGTCTGTGGTCGGAGCTGCCTATGGAAGAGATATCGATGTTTGTGTATGCAACAGCTTGTATTAGTATTAGTATTAGTATGAGTATGAGTACCATACGCTGTGTGATGAATATGAGTGGCAACTCGATGTCTGATGTTCACGCGGTTGAGTATGGGGTTGGGTGGTGTGTGTGTTGTTGTCTTGTTCGCATGGTCTCCTCCTTCTGTTTGCCTGTGTTTGTCTCCTTCTCTTTGTCAAACAGTGCAAGTAACTACGAAAGACGTATTGGCCCGTTGTTTCGTGCCCTGGTCGGAGCTCTTGTTGTTTATTTGTGAGTGCTGTCCGAAGACAGCCCCCGACCAGTATTTGACTAATGGGATTAGTAGAGAAGTAAGAAGTAAAGAATTCTGTGAGAATTGTCACGCCCCTTGATCTCGAGGTAGACCTGCATAGAACAGAGTTGTGACAAATGATGTGAGTTCTGGCTTTGCCAGCGCCTTCGTGAGCATATCTGCAAAGTTCCGCTTCGATGGGACATAGACTGGGACAAGGATTCCAGCTCCCACCGCTTCGCGGACTCTGTGGAACGAGATTGCCACGTGCTTCTTTTGAAGCAAGCTGTCTGCAATGGTCGTGTTCGATATCACTGCATTGTTGTCGCCGAACGTGATCGTTGGCGCTTTGACTGTGACTCCCAGAGATCGGAGTGCGTATCGGAGTGCAATGATTTCCTCGGTTGCCGAGCGCATTGCATTGAATTCTGCTCCGTATGTTGAATAAATAAATAACGCAAAGATTAGATTACCTCTATGGCATCTGCGCCGTAGGCGCTTTTCTCCGCCTCCTTTCAACTTCCCGCCGTGCGGGAAGGGGGCACGGAATCTGTGATATGTAATTGATGTGTGTGTAATGCTGTGCTAGCACTCGAGACGACACCGCTATCCCTTGCCGGGATCCGGCTGGACCTGCTGCTTGTACTGGATCCAGCGGAGCAATGTGCCAGAAGCAACTGGCTCCGCCAACACCCCCGCAGCTTGCTCGAGCCAAATCGCGACCTGTGGTACGTGCGCGTCGTCGCCTGGAGCTGTGCCGATCAATCGAGTGTGGTCTTGTTGGTCTCCCTCGAGGCGCTGCCGAATTGAAGCTACTCGCTGACGCATAGCTTGCTCCATTTCAGCATCGGCCGAGTCCGCTTGACGAAACTGTGCTTCGTTCCGAAGCTGCCACTGTTCCCACGCTATCTTCCAAATCCTCCGAATGAGCTGCGTTGACCATCGGCGCGCCGTCCTTCGCGTGTCCTGGCTGCGCAGGAAGTCGTCTTGAAGGAGACACCACTGCGCAGAGACCAGACCCTTCCGCAAGGCCCCTTTGCCAATGGCGTCCTGGCTCTCCATCGCCGCTTGCATACTCTTGCTCATGCCCGCTGGACGCAATTGCACCGTGCCGCCGACTTGGCTGCGCAGGACCGATATGATCGCCTGTGCAACACCGGGGCTCGTGGGATACTTCTGCATCCAGCCTCTTAAGCCTGTCATGTGACGAGCTGCTGCTTTCACCCTTGCCTGGTCCCGACACTCCCAGAAATGCTCACTGCTCTCCTGTTCCCCACAATTGGGACACTTGTCGGAGTCTCTCAGGCCCCATCGCTTCATGCGCTGGCCTGTCGCCGCCTCACCGGCGATGAGCTTTATAGTGAGTATCCTCTTGGTGTGGTCGAGGCCTTGTAGCGCCCCTGCCACTGCCGCCCAGTGCACCTGATCGCCGCCGCGAATCACCTGCCGCCTTTGAAGGACTCCGATGGACTCCTGTGCCGCCTTCCTGTCGGAGACACTGGAAAATCGTATCGACGACAGCTTGCTCCGGTGGTGAAACGACATGCGCTCCCCGTAGATGTGCCCTTGGTATACACACTCCTCGGGCAGGGACACTCGCGCCGCTCCAGCAAGCCGGTCTGCCTCCACATTGAGACGGGCCCACTGATCTAGGTCGGCCCGCGCCGTGTTCTCGTCTTGATGTCCTTTGACATGTTTTCCACAAATTTGGACGGGCAGCTCCACGCTTAAGTTGCGAACTGTTCGCTGCAAATCCGCGTCCGTCGATGCCGGAGACAGATACCAATCCTTGTCCAGCGCCTTCAGAGCTCCCACGTTGTCGCACCCGACGGTGACGCTCCCTTGCTGGACCTGACATGAACCGCACAGCACTTCAAGCACGACCAAGACTCCGTAGAGACCTGCCAGCTCCGCTCTGTGGGACTGCATGACGCCATCCGTGGCCGGAGCCCGGCAAGCGATCCAGCATCGTGCCGATTCGCCTTCGTGGTGGGCCTGCAGAACTGCTCCCGCTGCTCCGTTGCCGTCGGCAACTGATCCATCGCTGCATGCCTTGAGAGCGCCATTCCGTAGTGATAATGAGAACGTCGCGATATCGCCCATAACTTCGCAAACCTGTATCGACCATGATTTGGACGGGCACACCGCCTTCACCATTTCATGAAACCCGAGTCTCGACTCCGTGGGTTGCTCGATACCTGGCCCAGAACCCGTGACCACGACACGCCCGTGGCGCTCGTATCCGTCCACTGCGTCCTGAACCTCCGATTCACTTCCCTCTGCCTGCTCGTACACTTGCTGCCTGCGTCGCCGCGGCAACCGCCGATAGTGGCACCCTGGTCGTTGCTGGTGTAAGAGTCGATCTCCAGCTGCGTTGTGGAACACCAGAGGCTGTAGCGAGGAATAACTCAACCATGGTCCCAGCGGTCTTTCCAGAACTATCACTGGCGGCCTTGACGCTGGAAAGCATCGGCGAATTGCATGTTCCCACACGCGCCACTTCACTGTACCTATCCTGCCCATCGGGGGCCAATTCAGTACCGACGCGCGTAGAGACGTGACTCCCGGTTTCAAGACGTCGGCCACAAGCGAATCGCCGTTGGCGTTGGTGATATCCGAGACCCAGAGGACCTGCTTCTGCCGTCGGCATAGATTCACCGCGCGCAGGTCTGACTTGGAGAGCCCCAATTGCATGATGAGATCCATCACCGGCTGGTCCTGTCGGCGAGGAGGATGCAAGACTGGCTGCTCCCATTGAATGCGTATTTCAGCGCCATGGATTTCCGCCCAGACGGCTTTTAGCCACGATTCCTCTGCAAGCATGCCCCACTTGTCGAAGTCGAGCTCCATTACATGGGGCATTCCCACTTACAGAGTGAGAAGCTCCAACTGAGTCTGCAGAAGCCTCCCTGTGAGCTTGGGCTCCGCCCAGTGCCGAGCGATGGCCTCCATGTGCCGCGTGATCTGGGTGTCGTAGAGATGATGCACCCCAAAACCGAGACCTTCGTATGGCCCAAAGACCAGCTTCCGAGGAACGTTGCGTTGTATCCCAGACGCTGGCAATGCTGCTTGGAGGACTGGCCGCATGATTCGCTCCGCTGCCTCTCTCGTGAACGTTGAACTGAGCAGTGGGTACTCCAATGTCTTCCATATTGTTGCCTGCATGGCTATCCACGCATGCGTACGCAGAAGTCTCCCTCGTCTCATTTTGTCTGCCCACTGTGCCGCTTTCTGTGTGTAGTATTCCTCATTGCTGCTTTGAACGCCGTCGTGCCGCACCATCACTCCCAACACTTTGCGAGCTTGGTCAACGTGCAGCCTCTGAAGCTTGGATGTTGCGTCGCTATCAGGTTTCCGGATGGTGATGTCCCCTGGCTGCTCCTCCACTGACTTGTATTTCCATCTCTCACCGTCCCAGGAGAACGCCATGAGGTACAAGTAGCTCTTGCGGGGTTCCAGAGCTCCGCTTGTAGCCCGCAGCATACCTTCCCAGGCGTCTACCACAGCTTGGACCTCCGCCACACATGCCGTCGCGTTTGAAGCATCTTCCCTCACCGAGTGGATCAGGTCGGTATCGTCGACAAATGAAAAACACACCAGCCTCGTAGTCGTCCTTGAAACTGGACTTACGGATGTGAATCCGTAGCCTTGCCAAGCCATCGCCTGCATGAGCGGAGAGCTCATCGCTACCCATCCTGCTGGTGATATGCCGAGGCCTTGGAGCAGGCCTTGAAGCTTCGCCCCCCTCGTGGGGTACGTTCGTAAGGACCTCCCGAAGCTCGTCAGGACATGGTGCTTCATGTTTTCCAGTTCGTCTGTGACTCCTCGACTCACCCACTCAGGGACTCCGATTCTCTCCATGCTCATGCGCAATGGGTTGTGCGCCATGCGGTCATAACAGCTTTTGGCATCATTAGAACAGATGGCGCTGGTGGTCCCTGTGATGCGGATGATATCATCAGTCATACGGTTGTTGAGACTGACTTCCGCTGCACTTCGTTGCTTCCTGCTACCGTACTGCTCCTCTGGAAGCATTGAGTGTCGCTCCGCATGTTGCATCATGATCTTACCGATCCACTTCAAGTTTGCGTTAAAATTGCCTTCAACCAGACTGATGGTCCGGAACCGAGATACCCGGTAGTTTCCGGCTTCCTTGAGTAGCGTCACGTCTTCACATCGCAGCCTTCGGCGCAAGTTGTACCCGGTCTTGAGTGAAATCTCTCGCATCGCTGCGTCGGTTTCCGCCAATTGGTCGTCCTGAGCGTTCGCCTTCCATAGCCCGAAGTGCAGACCAGACGGACCAGACATGGTTCGTTCTCGTGCTTTGGACCACAGCTGTTGGTGTGTCTCCATTGTGATGTGGAGATGCTGGCTGGCCCACGGAAGTGGGTCACCTGACAGTATTTGTTCCATCATAATGTTGTCATATTGGCCGAGCTTGCTGCGGTGTCGTCGTCTCGCTTGTTCCGCCCCCATGGATATGGTGTCTCGCTCGAAGTTGGGCTGCTGTAACGGCGTCACGTAGGCTTGGCGGTATTTCGCTTCGTTGGCTTTCATGCATTGCGTTATCACTGATTGCTCTGTGTCGTAGACCACCTCCTCTCCGTCTCTGCCGGGGGCTATCACCAAGGAGACCTTGCTGTTGGCATCATACTCGCCGATGACACTGCGTATGGCTTTGAACGTGCAAACCACCTCTTCTCTCTTGATGATGTGTTGAAGAGCCGTGACGACCGTTGTTTTGCCATCACGCGCCACCTCCTCTGCGCGTTCCTCCAAGAAGGTCTTTCTGTGCTCGGCTGCGTTTCGCCGCGCTTGTTTCCATTGCGCGTGGGCGCGGTGGCGTCAGTGTTCGATGTCCTCCGCCGTCAGAGTTGCCGTGCGTAGTGTCACTTTGGCCTTTTTCTTGGCTCTGTCGTACCACCTTGCGCTGACCTTTTTTCCGTTTCTTCGCTTCCATGCCAAGTCCCAGAACTGCTTCGCCATAGCCTTGTTCTTGATCTCCGGGGAGAAGGGGATGTTGCCCAAGAACACTCTGCGCGACTTGCGTTCGGCCTCGAGCACTACCGCCGTTCTCGCCGTATCAATTTCCTCGATCTCCTGCACTTGCGAAGCGGTGAGTGGCCGTCCTGCGGTCACTGTCGCCCGTAGTGCTTGCACTCTTGCTCCAATCCCGTGCCGCTCGTACTGCTGCCGCACTCGCGTTTGATATCTGTTCACCGTGTTTGGACGATTTAGCTGAACTCGTCTGCCTTCGAATTTCTGGGTTGGTTTGCTTTGCACTCCAAAGACGGATTCTGCTGTAGCCTCGATCCACGCCGTCCGATGGTCCCATGACCCAAAGGCGCTGTAGCCTGCTCGGATGACTGGCAGGGATTCAGACACCCAGATCCCGTCGATGATTCTGTTGGACTGGGCTCGGATGTGCGTAGATGTGCCTGGTTCTTCTGGGTGCTTACCGACGATGGCCTCCTTCATGCCCTGTCTCTTCATCATGTCGGCCCATTGTGACTTACCAACTGGCATGTTGATGTCACCGCCTACCACCACTGTTTCCCCAGATTGTTTCCACCCTTGGAGAGCCATCTCGAAGTCCTGCACAAGCTGCTGGATTGGAGAGGTGTCATTGCCCTGCGCCTCCAGCCACGAGGCTTGCTGGTTGTATACGGTCCCAGCACTGCTGCCTCCTTTGGTCGGGACGCAAACGCAGACCATCCTCACTGTGGAGCCTTGCTTGCCCCGCAGCGCGAGGCCGGCCCACCTGCCCAATCCTGACGAATCGACTTCTCTTTCTGCGACCCGCCCCGTGGCATTTCCATTGACTGAGCATGCTGTTCCTCCCCACTGTTTCTTGGACCCGTACTTCTCCCGACTGTTATAAGCCAGCGAGTGCCTTTCCGTGTTCACCTGTTGTTTCGCCATCTCTCTCCATGACTGCGTTCCCCCCATCTTTCCCCAGTTGATCCCGATCTCCGATAGAAGCGCCACGTCGATTTTCAGCTGTTTAATCCACTGCCATACGTCGCGGTTCTTCCAATGGTTGGACTCAGCGTGGAGGCATCCCACGTTCAACGCCGCTATCCTCAATATTGAGCGGCCTTTTGTCTTGGTGGAATCACCCCACTGCCGGTCCTGGAGGTTCTGCCCTTCCTGGCGCGTCCCCTCCTGTGTTGCATCCATTGGGCTTGCGGGGGTGGTTGGCGATGCTTCACCTACCCCCAGCCTCGCATTATTCATTGGATACACCCCCTCCCGTGCTTGAGTCAGGGGGAGCTGAGTCGGACGCCTGTAGTTGGGCGCGCAACGCTGCGATGATTGAATCTTTGCTGGCGATCTCGTTCGATTGTTCTTGCACTCTCTTGCGATTGAATTCTGCCTCTTGATCTTTTCTGGCCTCTCTCATTACTGCCTCCAGTTCATTCTCGATTTCTTCTGCCTCTGTTTGTGAGTCTGGTTGTGTATACCGCGATGATGCTGCCGACTTGCCCAGCTCCGTGGTGAATGTGTATACCGATTCGTCTTCCAGTCGTGGCTTCTTGCGCCTTGGGGAGGTGTCCTTGTCGTCGTCTATCATTCCCATGCCGTTGATCTGCACCTCACCGAAGTCTTCGTCAAGCAGGAAGTCCATCTCGATCTCCATCTCTGTGTCGACATATTCTCCACTGTCGTCCTTCTGCATGAGACAGCTCATCTCCACGATGTCGTCGGAGAACCACGTTTTTGTGGACTCGTTGATTTCCGTAGAGCACCTCACCGCTATGGTGTGGATGATGCCCACTGCCTCGGCAAATCTTTCGCCAAAAGCGACGACGTGAATGGCGTCGTCCTTGCCGTCCGCCATGTGTGTCGTGCTCACGTCGTGGATGAGAGGGCACCCTTCCTTCACCTGCGTGGCAAGGAATTGCCGAAGAGTGACCTGCTTTGTCTCTGGGTCCAGCTCGTCGAGCGAGAAGTCGCCTTTGAGTTGCTCATACTTGAGCTGCCGCACATACCGCTGATGCTTCTTGATCATCGCCTTTACTTTGGTGGCGGTCTTGGCTCCCATGACTGACGTACCCGGCTTAGGGACGTATCGGTAGTTCAGACCTCCTCGGGGCGCATCTTTCTTGTTGAAGATCTGACCCAACAGCTTGGATGCTCTGCGCGCGTCTTTGACGTCGGCATGGAGATGCAACGCCATCCACGGCGCGTTGTACCAGCTGCCTCCATTGGCTCTGTGTGCATCCTGGACGTCTTCCTGGACTTTACCGATGAATTTGACTCTTCCCCCCACTTTGAGCTTGGCTCGGCTTTCCTCGAGAAGCCGGTTGATGACCTCCAGTGCTTGCTTTGCCTTCGTGAAGTTGCCGGAGTATGCCATGAATCCTATCTCTGTGACGTGTTCTGCGTCTTTGAGGTCTTGGATGTATGCGTATTCGCCTTCAGCGTAGGACCCTTCCATCTCGGTGCTTCGGCTAGTGAAGATTTGCATTTCAACATTGGACGCCAGTAGGATTTGCATGTAGACATCCTCGCTTCTGGAGCTTGGATTTGCTTTGCCCACGTACACTCGAAGATCTTTCCATTGGGAAGGCACCCCTTCTGTTGTGGAGATGCACCCTTTCTTTTTGTTCTTCTTGTACCACGGGCGAATCACCAAGCTTTTGTCCATCTCTTTGGCTTCCTCCCACCATTGCGCAAACCTTGCTTGAAAGTCGCGAACTGGTGTGCGGGACCCTTTCGGAATCTTCAGTCTCATCTCAAATCTTCCGTAGTGTCGCCGCTTGATGTTGCCAATTTGCGTCTCTTGTGCCTCCACCGTGGTCCACCCTTGCTATTTTGAAACATCCGCGTCCTCTTCGCCATTGCCTTGTTGCGCTGAGTCGTCACCTGTGACTTTGGCTGCCGCTGCACCTGCTGAAGCTTTGGTCGTCTTCGGGCGCTTGGCTTTTTTGTCATTGACGGTGGTGGTAAAGGCTGTGAGATTTGACTGTCTAAGGGGACGCTTGGTGATTAGAGCCTCAAGGTCGTGGCTGCTGTCATCGCTGTCGTCGTCCATGGGCACATTGTCCGAGTCTACTTCTGGCGGTCCCAGTTCCTCCTGGTATTGGCTGCCCATGTGGTTGAATGCTGCCGCCCACAAGATGGACATTTGATTCGCCATCGTGGCCTGACTGTGTCCTTGAGGAGACGGGCCGAAGCATTTGTTGGGATCTGTGAGGGACAGATCCGCGATCAATTGCTTGATTTTGGTTCCGTTCGCGTCGTCGGGCGGAATTTTTCCTTCCCGAGCTTCGTGATCCTGCCGTCCATCACTGCCTGGAAAAAGTCGGAAACTTCTTGAACTGAGGGAACCATCGCCGACACCAACGAGGTGTTCGTGTCCTCCCAAATCGCTTTCCGGGTTAGTGCCTGCTTGACATCATTGTGCATCGATCTGCCTTCCTCTCCGAAGACCTCGTCTGCCGTGTATCCTTTGGCCTGTGAGCTGACCTCTTGGGGGAGTTTTTTCCAACGAGAAGCATTGGGTGTTTTCCATGCTGTTCCTATCAATCCTTGTTTCTCCAGCTCTGCTTCCTCGTTTGCTTTCGGATCTGGCTCTGGCGGTGGCTTGGTCTGTTGGGTATGCGCATCGTGGGACGATGAGTCGATCTCCATGTTGTCGTCGGCTTTGTCGGTTACAATTCTGACTTGCTTTACGACCTTTTTGGCTGGCTGCTTGCGATCCATGGCTGCGTACAAACTTCTGTAGACTTAGTACCGTGAAATTGTTGTTGTGTTCTGATTTGGATTTTATTGTTGTTACTGTGTGTTTTGGATTTTCGGATTCTGGTATTATGCTCCGTATGTTGATGTTGCGACTGATGTCTGGCGTTTGCTGGAGAAGTGCACTGGGGTGCGCCCCAGGAAGATGATGATGCCAGTGTTCGATCTCCGCGTGACCAGATCATGAGCATGGTCCGCATCGACGAATGCGCACATCTGGATCTCAGGATATATCGCTGCTGGTGCCTGATCGTCAATGTCCTCAGCCGCTTCGGGGTACTCTTCCTTCATCTGTGCAACCATCTCCGGGTTGGGCGATTCTGGATTGAAGTTCTCGAATGCGATGGGTTTTGAGTCAATCATGGTTCTCAGCGTGGATTTGCTCTTGAGGTATCCCCATATCTTAAGTGCTCTCGTGAGATGCCCTTTTCGTGGCGTCGATGTGAAACGTGATAGAGAAGAACTTGCAAATGCGACGTCGAAACGTCCGAGCTGTACAACCCAGTTCAGCATGCCGATGAGCTGCTGGAACTGTTGTTGCTCGTCAGGTGTTAGTAGTGGTGTGTCATCCGTTTCCGGGTGATCCTTGCTCTTCATGGGTACATGTTGATCATGCAGTTCCCCATGGAGCCGTTCAATCTTGTCCAGCGCATTGGAAATGTATTTGTCGCATCCGACGCTCCATTTTCCTTTTGCGTTCCTGGAGTAATCATTGCCAAGATAGTACTTCGGCGGTCCGATGTCTTTGACTGTGTAGACTTGTTGGATCGCTTTCATGTACTGATCTGGGTCTTTGGCGACTATCTTGAAGTCGTCCACGTGGGTGCAGATGTAGTCGTAGCCAGAGTCGTCTCTGCGCTGGATCCATACATCCTGATCATGCCGTGATGGCGTGAATCCCATCGATGAGAGAGTGTTAGCGAAGTGTGCATGGAATCGTTGAGCGCTCGACCGAAGACCGTACAGTGCTTTCTTGAGCACAATGACTTGTCCTTCTTTGTCGTCGAATGCCTTTCCTGCTGTCGCGTAGATCTTCTCATTGGTGTACGCATTGACGAATGCGTTTCTGACGTCGCCACATAGCTGTTGCAGGTTGTTGGCATCTGCTATTGCATCGAGGATGCGGACGCTTGTCAACTTGACGGTTGAAGAGTAGACTCGGATGTTGTCCGCCAGCTCGATGAGATGCCCGCCTGCTACCAAGCGCCCCTTACGTTGCAGATCTTGCTTGACCGCGAATATGAGTCGGAGTTTCGTGCTCTGGTAGTCTGCTGTTGGTTGGTATGTCGGTGGGTGGAATGTGAAGCAGTCGAGTTCGATCAATGCGTCAATCTCTTTCTTCGCTGCGTCTCTCCATTGGTGATCCCTGTTGGCCTCATCCAGTTGCAATGCATGTCTCATGTTGCGTGGGACCTCGACACCGTATTGATATACAGTGGCGAAGTAGTCTCGTTTCGGCTTCTTCTTGCCTGGACGGATTCGTCTGATGATGATGATATTGTCGTTCTCATCCATTGTGAAGGCTCGAGTCTGCTCGATTCTTCGAATCCTGCGCCTGATGGCTCGCAGAGCATGTTTTGCCCACTTGAGTAGGACTTGCGATTGTCGATTGTGTCGACCGTTGCGTCGTGGTTCGTTGTCAATGATGTATCGTGCTACCATTTCGGGATGGTCAGCTCGGATCACGTCGTATCGGAACCATTGCGTTTCAGTATTGGACCATTGCACATTGAAGTGTAGATGTCCGTCTCTGAATGCGTGGCTGAGGATGGATTTGATTGTCAAGTCGTCAGATTTCTCGTTTTCGACCCGATTTCGGAACAGCTCGTCATGCTCTCTCTCGATGAGAGAGGACTCACGCCCCTGAGAGCGGTGCTCCGGAGGATCTGGCATCGCCGTGACTTCGGAGTCATCGGTCTCCTCAGAGATGTTACCCGTGGATGCATCGCCGTCGTCATCCGAGATGACGCCGTGTGCATTATGTTCCGGCATGGCGCCGTCGTTGGGAATTACGTTTGGTTGACCGAACCATCGGTCAGCCGTGCCTGCTGGCGTTGTGTTGTTCGCGGATACGCCCCTGACCTCCTGCGTCTCCGGCACCGGTGGACCCGCCGCCGCCCCTGACTGCACAGCAATCGCGTCGATGGCCTCACGGACCTGTCGAGCGAGTTCCACCGGCAATGTCTTGGTTCTGGCGCGTTCGCCGGACTCGCCGCGCCTAGTGGTGTGGATGATATCGAGTCGAGCGATGCGGTTGACTTCCGCGTCTGTGATGCGTGGAGGAACGGCGTCTTCGACGACACGCGGCTTGACGATGTTTCGCACAAGCGCGGTGCCCTTCGTGACGTCGTCGCCTCGCGGTGACCATATGTTGTAGGTGAATGGGTCGCCGTGGTTCCATGCGATGCCAAGGAAGTACCCTGGCTTGAATGGATGGTTGGGAAATTTGGTCATGGGTTCGAAGAACCAGACGGGCTGGAAGAACGTGAAGCGAAACATTGAGATGTCGGGAGTGTTGCCGCGAAGAATCTCAATTGGAGTGCGCCATTGGAGGCTCGCCTTCGCCGTGTAGTTCCATGTGTCGATCGCGTGTTGCACAGCATAGCACCAGAATGAGAGTGGCGCCAACGCGGCCCACAGAAGCTGGTATGCATGCCGCTTGACATCGCCGATCGCCCGTTCTGCGTGGTTCTGGTTCTGATTCATGGGCACAGTGAACTGGTGCTTGATCAGGTAGCGGGATGTGACCGCTTTCCATGCCTTGCCCGACTGCACCTGCGAATTGTCTGATACGAGTAGATCCGGAGCGCCAACGCGGACGATGAAATCCGTGAGCGCCCCTGGCGCCATGGCCTCGCGGCTCAGTGGCTTCGCCCAGATGAATTTCGACTGGTTGTGCGAGAACAGCTGGAAGCACTTGTAGTGCCTGATGGACTGGACGGTGGAGAAGAACGTGTCCGTGTCAACTCAGCCGTCGATTCGGTTGGGTTGCAGCACTCCTGCTCGCTGTGCTCGATACTGCCGCGGGATGAGCCTTGACTCTGCCTCGATCGGAGTATCCGCCAGCTGAGTGGATGCCGCCATGGTCTTCTCCACCACGTGTGGCGGAAGGTGCCGGAAGATTCGCGTGAAATCGACCCGACCTGCGTTGCGTCGTAAACGCTGATGTCTGTCGCATATGATGATATGCTGTGCCGTTACCATCTCGTGGGCTGTTGGCTTTCTGATAGGAATTCGGAGCGTGTTGCCTTTATGGTTCTCCAGTGGTATGCTGATTTCGTCCGATGAAACTTGCTGCTGTCCCTGATGTTCAATGAGGCGATCGTAGACGTTCAGTCCGGACGCGCGCATACCTTCCACCTCACTCACTCGGCAAACCGATAGCACTAGTTGTAGAGTTTTTGCTGTTTTTCTGGCCAGAATGACTCGTGTTTGGATGATCCCGGGAGTATCGGCAATGCTCCCAACGCTACAGTTTCTAAAACCAACGAGTGGCCAGTGGCGTGACTGGTCGCAACCCACAAAACCGAGCAACAGAGGTTTGCGTTGTTGTCGAACACCCATCATCATCTGATGGCATCACACCTGTCCCCTCTCCACCTCTATTTCCTTGATGCTAATGCTTTTTCTAATTCTACTAATAGACTTCGTTTCCTTCTCCTCGTAGGCGTTGCTGCTGTGGGTCTGTGTGTTGCCCATTCTGCCTGTCTGTGTGATAGTTTACCTCGTTGGCTTGCTCATGCCCTTTTGTGTTGTCTCCATGATGGTGTTCTTTGCTGGCTTGCTGCTGGTCATCTTGGCTGCCTTGCTCGGGATCTTCTTTGTTGGCTTGCTGGGGCTCTTCTTAATCGGCGTCCTCTTCTTCTCCGCAAGTTCCGCTTCCAGCTTGAGTCGTTCCTTTTTCTCTTCTTCCAGTTTGTTGTTGATGATTCGGCTTATCATGATCGAATCGCAGTGGTCCTCTGGAATATGATCTTTTATGCATTGTAGTTCACACAAGTGCATCATCTTCATGATGCTTGACCGATCGTCACCGAATCTTGGAGCGGAGTACTTCAAACACGCGTGTCCATCGTCTCGTTTGCGTTTGCGATTCAATCCATACTTCGAGTTTCGTGGTCCACGCTCCATTTTGATCTTGTTCTTCTCAGCAGTCTCGTCGTGCGTTTTCACTCGTGTGCCAACCACTTTTCCATCCTCATCTTTCGATGCAACGCACAATTGTCGCACACCCATACGTAGTCCCCTGCTCTTTGTGACGAATTCATCTCCTCCTTTTGCCTCCAAGATGGCGTACGCCACTTGATGGTGATGGATGTACGCGCGAGCGACCTTGTCCATCTCCAAATTTTCCCAACACTGTTGGCAGGCCTTCCACAGTGCATCAGTTGTCAAGATTTGGCTTCCGTTGTTCTTACCTTGGGACAACGAGACATGTCTTGATAATGCAGGAAATATGCTTTCGTCTTTCACATTTGTGATGGGAGAATTTGGCGGTTGGATGCGATAATGCCATCCCCGTTGATCGAATTGCTTTGTAAGGAATGCCAGCAGCAATGTATCTCGGTGGGGACCGGCTCCATCCATTTGATAACGCACAACAACTCTCTTTCCTGTTTCCGAACCAATCTTCATGCAGAGACTTTCGAGGTTGGGGATTTCATGGTTGCGGAAGAAACTCACAAGGTCGTATTTTGGCTTCTTCTTGTACTTCTTCTTGCTCCCAGTTATCTCCATGGCCTCGAAGTAGAATTGGCCCTTCACTCGCAAAATGTTCTCTGGGATGTGAGGATGGCGACGTTTCCCATTCTTGTCGATCACTTGTTTGTAAGTGCTCACAAGAGCCTCTTTCATGCGTCCCACATGTTCAAAGGTGACACAATAGGCCTTGCCCCCAAGTTCGAATGAGTTGTTGATTGGTGCAAATGCAGTTGTTGCAATTACCATGGTCTTGCCTAGATGATTCTTATGGTGGGTGTGATGGACAATTGGGAGGACACCGTACTCAAGAACTTCTTTGATGTTGTTGCGAGATACAATCACCCAAAACCACTTCTCGTCCATGTGGGCTATCACCACTTGGGTATTGTTGAATTGTTTGGCCGATGCCCAGAATACACAAAACTCCTTTGCCCAAGTCACACGTTGTATCTTTGTTGCTTTTGTGAGGAGCGGCAAGATCTTGGTCTGCTTGTATTTGCTTCCTTTCAAAGACATGACATGACGCCGAATGGTCTCCGCACTGACAATTTGCGGGTTGCCACTGCCCGCAAGCTCATTGGCCACATCCTCCCATGAGAGGGTACCATTGCATCGCTGTAATACCTGCTGCAGCTCAGTTTCCAATGTGACTCCGCGGTGGATCCATTCACTTGCTTGTGCTGCGGCCAACTTCTTCTCCACTGGCGACGCGTCTGCGAATGCGGCGACAATATCCTTCTTTGAAATCAAGTGTCCAGCATGGTCAGACCGAAATGTTTTCTCAAAGGCAGCTAGAGGAGTGAAGTTTCGACGCTGCATCGTTGCGTTGACGATGATATTGGCACCATGGTCCTTCCGTTTCTTTCGCTCCACCAATCCACTTGATTGGAACTTCTTCAAATGGCGATGCAGTGTGCTCGGATCCACATCCCATGCATGTGCGATGAGCTTCCTTGCGCGCTGGGACGAGTCTAAATTGATACAGAGCACCATATAGTTGGTCCTGTCCTTCAACGTCAACTGCTTCTTCCGACAGTCTCCCAGAGGTCTGTGTGTGTCCGCATCCGACCGCAGCCATCCCAAAGAAGCTTGACCTTTCTTCATTCCTTGTTCAAGCTCTGCAAGTACCGCATCCTTGTCCTCTGTCGCACGTTGGATGAGGCGCTCAACCTTGGCTTGTTGCGAGTCCAGTGTTCTCTTGCATGTGGGTGTGCTGGATGTCTCCTTTGCTGCTGCAATCGCAATGAGCGAGTTGTGCTGCGGTGATAGGAGAGATGGTCTTTCAACATTGATGTTGGGACGTCTCCTGGCCTTGGTGGCAAGAAAATGGGGAGCACACACTGACTCTGGGACGAGGTATACGTGCTTCCTCCCAATCACTGGCGATACTTGAAGCATCAGCTCATCTCCGGATGCAGGATACTGGCCATCGTTTCGATCGACAATGCTGCCATCAGCTCTCTTCGTCTTCAAGCTTTGGACATAGTACTGGCCTTTGGGTAGCAGCTTTCGATTCACTGTGACAGCAGTGGTCAAAGCGATCAAATCCCCGACACGAACCATGGGCAGAGGGCAATGAGGGTTGTTGTATTCGTATCAATTGTGATGGTTGATGTTTGCTGTTGCTTGCAGTACTTGGATGGAAGCAGTTGCTTGTGTGATAAGGAATAGTTGATAGCAAGCAAGACAGAGCTTTCACTCTTGGAATGTGGTGCTACAGATGATGATGATGATGATGATGATGGTGTGATCCAATTGGGATCATGAGCGTCGATGCCGCCCCTGTGTTTGTTTTTGTTGCTGTTGATGTCAGTGGCTGACCTGTCCTCACTGGTCATCCTCTGTTTCCTGTACTCTCGTACCTCCTGTGCTAATCGTGATATCTTTGACTTGTTTGACTCGATGTCTCTTTTCGCTTACGCTCCAATTCTCACACTCCTGCAACAACAAGTTTGGGAATCATCACACAGCAGCACATAGCAGGCAGCAGACAGCCGACAGCACAGCCAACAAGTCGAATTCAAGGTTTTGCTCTTCCAATATCGTGAGAATGTCGAGATGTACATGTGAGTATATGTCGAGATGTATGAGTATATGTGCATCGTTCACCCGCTATGCTCTCATACGCACTTGGACGGTATAACCACATTCGTGTCGATAGTATACTTTGATTCGTCAGAATTACAGCGGAAATGGAACACATGAAAAGGGGCAAGATTTCTGGACGAAATTTGCAAATGACGATTTCTGAGAGAATTGGAATATCGTCCGTCCATCCATCAATGGTACCAAGAGAATCTTGAGGTACTTCCCAACTAAACCTCAGATGACGATATCATCTGACAGACTGCTGCATCACCAATGGAACGTGACATCTGGAGAGCAGAAGGACACCTACTGACGTTGACAGGATGTCATCATGTCACCACGTCGACATCTGTCTCCAAGTCAGAGCAGGAGGCAAAGATCCGATGACCCATGAAGATCATGGATACTGAAGATGGACTTCAAATGGTAAGTACTCATGGAGTAGGAACCAGTACTAAACGAACGGAGTGTCAAATGCGGAGCACGCATCGAACACGGAGTATTGTATAGCACGAGCACACGATATTGAGAGAGAGAGAGAGAGTAAAGAGAGAAGAGCGAGAGAGCATCTCGCGTACCGACTCATAGTCGGAGACTGAATCTACAAAACAGATTGAAGCGCCGAGAGCATCGGGCAAGAAGAACGGGCGTACACCGAGAGTATCGGAGTAACCAACTAATGAAATAGCAAACGAACGACTATCAACCAACACCATCTTCCACGATCGCAGGTTACCGTGAGCGGAACTTGCCAACACGTTTATAAACGATAGATCAGGGCGAGCCCGCGGATCGGATCGTGCGAGGAAGACGAACATCATTCAAGAGCAACAGGCTGAATGAGCGAGGAAGAGGAATTGAGAGACATCCCTCTGTCCAACCCGACTATCAAGAGACAAGAAGGTGCAAGTGAGACTCGACCACGACAAGAGAAGGAAGCAGCCGCGGCTACTGTCCTATCAAGCGCAGACGCAAGCGCAATCGACGAGACCAAAGAAGAACGGTCTGCAAGACTACATTGTGAGGAGAAGAGCATTCTCAAGGCGATCAAACAAGAGGAGACTGGTGTGACGAAGAGCATTCGCACAGCCAAACAGGGTGGGAAAAGTGAGACACCACGAGGAGGAGAATTTGTGACGAAAACAATCTCCGCGCAACTACGAGCGAAAAACGAAGAATCGCTAACACAGAAACAGACGGAAATCAAGGGCGCGAGCGCGCCAACAACGAAACAACGAATCAACATGGCGACATCAGCCAACATGAACAAGTGACGCATCAAGGCGCCAATGTTCAGCGGTGAACAGGAAGACTACAGCGCATGGGAGTCCCAAGCAAAGGCATACGCTCGTGCACAGAAGACGAGAGACGTGATGTTGGGCAAGACCAAGGTCCCAACAGTGAGTGAGATCGCGGCAGCCGCCGACGATGCCAAGGAAGCGATGGAAGAGATCTACGAGCTGGGATGCGACTGCTTCAGCGATCTGATTCTCATGATGGATGCAGAGAAAGGAAAAGGCAAGCAGGCCATCCAGTACATCAACCAATGCGTCTCCGACAACTACCCCGAAGGAGATCCACACGCAGCGTGGAACGTTCTCGCGGAGAAGTTCCGTCTATCCGACGCAGCAACGAAGATCAAACTCAAGCGTCAGTTCAACAACGAAAAGATGAAGAGAGACTTGGACCCCGACATCTACATCACACGACTCGAGGGTCTACGATCGTGTCTCTACGATGTCAAATACACGATCACAGATGAAGAGATGATCATGCAGATCCTCAGTACGGTGAGCGTGGAATACAGAACCCACATCGTGAACTTCCAACACCAACTCACGTTCAATCCGGAACTGGTTACCATCAACGCAATCAGAGGAGTACTCCGCACTGCATACGCCACTCATCAAGGAGGCAAGGCGTACATCGACGACTTCCAAGACAGCAACACAAAGAGCAACGACACCGGCTTCACGAGCACTGGTAACTTCAAGGGTACTTGTCACAACTGTGGTGTGTATGGCCATAGATCCGCCGATTGCCCAGAACGCAAGAAATCGAACAACAAGAAAAACAACAACAAGATGAACGGAAAGCGCAACAACAACCGCAACAAAGGAAGCGGCTTCAACGGCAAATGCAACTACTGTGGCATCTTCGGACATCGCGAGGCGGAGTGCCGAAAGAAGAAGTTCAATGAGAACAAGAAGGCCAACGAACAGGTCAACACGGCAACGGAAGGACACGACAAGAGCGGGCACGAGATGGTGCTCTCGGCAAAGGACATGCCGCTCTGCATGTTGGTGTCCGACGACTACATCGAAGACTCCTTCTTCGATAACTTCGAGTACGTCGGGAGTGACGACGAAGTACAGGACGATGAGATTGTCCCGGAGTGGCTCAGCGAGGAGCCAATCATCCACGAGGTGGATCCAAGACGCAAAGTGAGCTGCGAATGCTGCTTCAACGCGCACGACCTGATCGGTCCATACGGCGACGAAGCTGAGATGGGCAATGAGGCCAACGATAGCGACATCGAAGAGGCCATGAGCGAAGAGGCCGACAACGAGATCAACGACAATGATAGAGGCCAAGACGAAACGAACGGCGGCGCGGCGCCGCCTCCTCCAGCGGCGGGGAACAACAAATCGGGCATCTTTGATGAAGATGACAGCGACGAGACCGAGAATCATCCGGACGACAGCTTCAATCCAAACGAGCGTGTCGTCTATCCAAGAGACATCGACTTCCCACCGATTGGGAATCCCAACAACTCAAACTACCTCCTTCGTCATGATACCATTCCATACGGAACAGCGACAGCATTGATAATCCAGAAGCAACTCATCTTTGACGCCGTAATGGAAGCAGGAGTGAAACTATTCCCAGGAGTCGCACAAGGAGTGCTCAGACCGATATGGGTGAACATGATGGGATCCATCCTATCCAAGAACTTCAGATCCATCGAAGAGATTCTCGCCAATTCGGTCGTCATCAACCGCATACTGGAAGCGAATGACACAGAGACGATCCCAGAGACGGATCTACACTACATCCTTGGAGGGTGCATGCGTGTGCTCTTACGCGAACGACCACGCGTCAACCCATACGATCCAGCCACAGGATCACATTGGAACAACACCATTCCATCTGACTACGCACAACTACCTGACAACATGGATGACGAGGACCATCATAATCCATACAACGAAGATGGAGTTCATGAAGATGACAATGACGGCAGCTTCAACGATGAGATAGCTGCAGCAGCCGTGGAGCAGCTCCACAAACTCAGCACAAAATACAAGGACAAGGTCAACAAAGACACCTGGCTCACCAACAGTGGAGCTTCGTGTCACATCGTCAATTCGGACACCGCTCTCTTCAACGTGCGACACATCAAGTCCTTCGTCCAAGTGGGAGATAGCACGAAGCTGGACTCTCCCAAAATGGGATCCATTTGCTTGAAGGTCAAGCAACGAGACAACACTGGCCATATCATCCGGCTCGATGATGTGAAGTACACACCAAAAATGGCGGTGAACCTTTTCTCCACGAACAAGGCTCTGTACAACGGTTACCAGCTTGGTAACAACGGCATTCTGATGGGCATCATCAACGGATCCGGAACGAAGATTGTGTTCGATCGAGTCTTCCCCACATCCAACGGATTCATCACGGGAGTGCAGATGCATCCCATCATGCCAACGGACGACGACAAGGCTCGCACAGCCATCGTCAAGAATCCATCCAAGGAGATCAGTGCGGTGAACCTGCATCGAATGCTCGGCCACGCGCCACTCGAAGCCATGAAGCGAACAGCCGCTCAATACGGATGGAAGATTATCGGCGAGATGCCGGTATGTCGCGACTGCGCGGTCGCGAACGCAAGAGTGAAGAACATTCCGAAGGCAACCATTCCGAGAGCAACTCGCCGTGGCGAACGGCTCTTCATTGACATTAGTTACACTAAACACATAAGCTTCGGAGATAAACGCTACTGGACCCTGATCGTGGACGACTGCACAGATCACTGCTGGAGTTTCTTTCTCAAGAACAAAAGTGATCAACCAGGGTACATCAAACGATTCGTCCAGACGATCAAATCACAGACTGGTGACCAACAGATCATCTTCCGAGGTGACAACAGCGGAGAGAACAAATCCACAGAGGATATTCTCATCGATGCAGGACTCAACGTGAAATTCGAATACACGGCATCGAATACACCGCAACAGAACGGTAGAGTGGAACGCAAGTTCGCGTACCTCTACACCAAGATTCGCTCCATGCTCAACAGAGCACAGCTCGACGAAGAATATAGGCATGGTCTATGGGCAGCAGCTGCGAGCACTGCCACTGCCATCGCCAACATCACCGTAGCGAAGAAACAGAAGGAGTCACCACATCGACAATTCTTCGGCAACGATCCACCATACGCGGATGCACTCCGCACATTTGGAGAGGTGGGTGTTGTGAAGACTACCTACGGCGGGATCACCGCCAAGCTCAAGAATAGAGGAGAAGAGATGATGTTCATCGGATATGCACACCAACACGCTTCAGGGGTCTACAACATGTACAGACCATCAACCAAGTCACTGATCTGCTCTCGCAACATCAAATAGCTCAACCAATCATATGGACAGTTCCGCGGCTGGGCATCAGCACCGAACATATCCAACAAAACAGGAACAACGGACGCAGACGGCTTCACAACCATCGGACGGAAGGGAGCAACGCCAAGGACGGCAACGCGTCAAGCATCAGAAGCAAAGAGAGTATCTTTCGCTAATAACAACAGATATCACATCCTATCAGACAGTGACGATGAGGATAATGAGGACGATGAAGCAGTAACACAACTAGTTCATAACGACGAGGAAGATCGGAGCGAATCCAATCATGAGGATGACGAGATCACACCATCCAGCGACAAAGCCGACGATGACACAGACGTCACCCCTCCGAACACACCAGCAAGATCTACACATGACACACCATCCAGACCTCCACCAAGCAAACCAAGCAAGCATGACGTAGCTAGAAAGGAGAGAATCCGACGTCATGAAGCACGAGGCAGGAAGGGAGAAGCTAATCCCAAGCCAACTACAGGGAAGAGTATTCCCAGAGCTCTGCGTGAGCTCGCAGACTTCAACGAGCGAGGTCGAAAGGAGGAAGGCTATGAGAGCGATCCATCATCCGATGAGGCGAGTGACGAACTCAGCGACGAGATGATCGACGATTCCAACAACGAAACTACAGATGACGAAGAAATCGAAGACGAAGATGAAGAGATCGAGATCACTCATCATAGCACAACTGGATTATACGGAATGAATGCAATCATCACCGACAGACCAACAGTCGACATCGGATTGTCGATGCAGGACGAGAACAAGGAACCAGAGAAGCACATCGACTCTACAACGTTCGACGGAGCCTTCAATCATCCAGATCCTATCCATCGGAAGGGATATCGAGCAGCCATCAAGAAGGAATTCGACTCCATGGACACACGCAAAGTGTACAGCAAGATCAAACGAGAGGCCATCCCACGCGGCCGCAGATGCTGCAAGTGCAAATGGGTCTTCAAGCTAAAGCGTGACGGCACGCATCGAACACGGCTCGTTGCATGTGGCTATTCACAAGTTGCAGGAGTAGACTTCCAAGAGCATTACTCACCCATCATCCATGACGTGACCTATCGGGTCATGATGGTGATCATGCTAATCAAGAAGATGGACTGCGCACTCGTCGATGTCGTAACGTCATTCCTACATGGAGACCTCGACGAGGAGATCTACATGAACTGTCCCAACGGGATGGATCATCAACCAGACGAAGCCCTGACCCTACACAAGCCAATCTACGGACTTGTGCAGAGCGCCAGGCAATGGTTCAAGATGTTGGTATCGATCCTCAAGAATATCAACTTCGAACAGAGCGCAGCAGACCCGTGCCTATTCTACAGGAAGACGAATGAAGGAAGCATGATCGTGGCCATCTACGTGGACGATTGCTTCTGTTGCGGAGACTCCAAGGCACTGGAGACATTCCTGAAAGACATCCAAGGCAGCAAGTTCAAGGTGAAAATCGAGCGTGGACTCGGAGACTACCTCAGCTGCAACATTGAACTGAACCATGACAAGACTAGAGCGACATTGCGTCAACCACATCTCATCCGACACCTCATCAAAGAATTCGGAACCAAGGTTGAGAAGATGCAACGCTACGGGACACCGGGAACCCCGGGTCAAATCATCGTACGACCATCCGAAGATAACGGACTGCAGAAGGTCGGACCGGAAGAACATGCCGAATATCGCCGAGGCGTCGGTATGCTACTCTTCCTCATCAAGCACTCGCGACCAGATATCGCGAACCCTGTGAGGGAACTCTCCAAGGTATTGATTGGGCCCACCAAGGCCGCAATGAAGGAGATGTATTGGATCATCAAGTATGTGATTGATACAAAGGACTATGGATTGAAGATCCATCCAGCGCGTCCAGACGACGACGGCTGGGACATGGAGCTCTTCTGCAATAGCGAATATGCAGGAGACAAGAACACGAGAATCAGCGTAGGAGGGTTCATCCTATACCTGTGCAAGGTACCAATCCTTTGGCGATCCAAAGCACAGAAGGCCGTCACACTCAGCTCATCCGAAGCAGAATACGTTGCCCTTTCCGAAGCGGCAAAGGAAATCTTCTTCGTTGTGCAGCTACTCGAAAGTGTGGGCGTCCCAGTGAAGACACCGATTAAGGTCCGTGTGGACAACATAGGAGCGATCTTCATCGCCAAGAACCCATCAACATCCCAACAATCGCGGCACATCGACGTGCGCCATCACTACGTGAGGAACATGGTAATCAACAAAACCATCGAAATCATTTTCGTCAAATCCGAGCAGAACACAAGCGACGGATTCACCAAGAACATCAAGGCCGACTTACAACGCGAACATGAGAAGTCGTACCTTGACACATCGAGAACATTCGAATGACCAAATGCACACAGGAAGGGTGTCGAGATGTACATGTGAGTATATGTCGAGATGTATGAGTATATGTGCATCGTTCACCCGCTATTCTCTCATACGCACTTGGACAGTCCAACCACATTCGTGTCGATAGTATACTGTGATTCGTCAGAATTACAGGGGAAATGGAACACACGAAAAGGGGCAAGATTTCTGGACGAAATTTGCAATTGACGATTTCTGAGAGAATTGGAATAATCGTCCGTCCATCCATCAATGGTACCAAGAGAATCTTGAGGTACTTCCCAACTAAACCTCAGATGACGATATCATCTGACAGACTGCTGCATCACCAATGGAACGTGACATCTGGAGAGCAGAAGGACGCCTACTGACGTCGACAGGATGTCAACATGTCACCACGTCGACAGCTGTCTCCAAGTCAGAGCAGGAGGCGAAGATCCGATGACCGAAAGGCATCAGCATCATGGATACAGAAGGTGAACTTCAAATGGTAAGTACTCATGGAGTAGGAACCAGTACTGAATGAACGGAGTGTCGAATGCGGAGTACGCATCGAACACGGAGTATCGTGTAGCACGAGCACACGATGTTGAGAGAGAGAGAGAGAGAGTAAAGAGAGAGGAGCGAGAGAGGATCTCGCATACCGACTCATAGTCGGAGACTGAATCTACAAAACAGATTGAAGCGCCGAGAGCATCGGGCAAGAAGAACGGGCGTACACCGAGAGTATCGGAGTAACCAACTAATGAAATAGCAAACAAACGACTATCAACCAATACCACCTTCCACGATCGTAGGTTTCCGTGAGCGGAACTTGCCAACATTGGTAGTGCTGTGGCTCCCAAACAACCAGCTAGCTGCAATGATGTTGTGCTCCTGGATATCTGACTTGCGAAAATGAATGGCTGCCATGCTCAGGGTACCGTCATTGTCAAATGCTTCAATCTCCTGCTTATGAGCAGCCCGCAGTCTGTTGTATGTCATGGGTCCCGTCTTTGCATAGAGACTCTCCACAATTTGTTTCAGGGTCTCCCTCGTGGACCATGGTACGTCAGCGGAGGTCCATGGACGAATTGTGTTGTTCTTATGCCACGCCATGATCTGCGCCTTTGAGTCCGCCCTGAAAATGAATGCACGAAGGGCGTTCATACTGGCGATAACCTGCACCAGCGGGGAGTCATGGCCTTCACGCGTCATGGGGAGTTGGACGTCAAAGAACATCTTGTGGTACTTGCTGAGCACATCATTCACACTGTGGAGGCCCTGCGGTTTTGGCTGCTTGTGCGGAAACGTCACAACTTTGTGTCTTAGTTTTCACTGTTTCTTGTTTTGCCACCAGGTTGAGGGATTTTGCCAGTTCTTCTTTTTCGTTGTCCAGAGGCATGCCTTTGACCATCATGAGTGCCATCCTCACACCAATCCATGCTGCTGTCTTGTGTGTTGCCTTGATCTGCTTGGACTTCCACAGCCCTCCAGAGAATTTGTTGGAGGTGGCAACCAGTCTGACCATCAGCTTGACCATGCGTAGGTTCATGTCTGCAGACATCTTGTTGAAGTACGCATCGTGAAACATGCCCGTTGAGTCATCAAGAGAGGCGCCCTCTTTCAGGGCCTCATCCAGGTCCTTCACAAATGCCAGTACTTCATCCATAGCGCCTTCTTCCCTCATCGTGTGCACAAAGGGTTCAGACCCTCTGATCAGCAGGTTGCGTTCCTGGAGGATGTCACCCCATTTTCGCTCCAGCTGGTGGCTCCAAATCCAACAGTTCTCATCCTCTGTGGGACAAGTTGGCGACGTCTTTTTGCTGGTGAGCTCCTGGCCTGTTGCTTTCCTCCTCGACCACCTCCTCGTCCGCTGTCACCACCAGTGTGACGCCCTCCTCTTCCTGTACCCGCACGGGGTGTTGTCTGTTGGTATATGGTCCCATGACAGACGGTGCAGCAGCAAATCCCATGTTCACAGCCTCTGCACGGTCGGAGATAGTCACAATAACATCATCACACACACAACACATCCCGTATCGTCTCCCGATCATCACATTGTCTGTTTCTTTCGGGTCCTCTGAGAGCCTCTCCCATAGTCGTTTGTAGCATCGTTGCATGCTATGGAAAATTGTGTTTTCTAGTGCAGTTTCTACTTGTTCTACGTAAATTGCACTGGTCCTAAGTACGTCTTCAACTGTGGGAGGGTCACAGGACTGTAGTTAGAATGCACTATTTTTTCCGAGTGTTTCCCATGTCTTGGCTTTCACAGAAACCAACAGTGGACTCACCAGACTCGGGATTTGTAGCAAAGGTTTGGAGGCATTCGTTGGAATTCTGTTTTAATTTCCCAAACCCCAACAGCAAGAAAAGACCGTCACCAAGAAAAGAAACACAACAACACGACAATGGGGAAACAAAACAACACTCTGTGAGAACCGCCAAAAAGACATGGACGGCACTGCATCAACCACCAGTCCGATACCAAATCCAAGCACATCAACGGAACCGCCATGGAAAGTTTGGTGGATGGGCAAGAGGGCGCTGTCAGAGCGGTTCATTTGAATCAGCGATAGCGAAACGAGCAAAACGCGCAAAAAAGCGTCAACCATGCACGTTGGGTACGGGCTGTGTGTGGACGATACAAGCCATTTCGACAAACATGGATGGGCAAGACGCATCAAGGGGATCAAGATGAAGGGTTCTACGAAGTTTGAGGCTGAAAGACTGCCTGGAAGGTGTCAAGAGAAGGAACAAGTGGAGTGCAAGAGTTTTTTGGGTGGTGACAAAGCACCCATCACGTGGCTTTGCTGGTGTGGTGGCGCATGTGAACATCCACCACACCGCCAACCCACCCATACAAGATGTGTTAATCATCAAGTCAGGAATGGGTTTGGAGAAGTGGGGATCGATTACATTGAGGGGAAGAGGTTGAAACCAACCAAATGCTGCAGTCGCATTTTTTCGACACGAAGAAAAACTGACAATGGCATCAGCGTCAGGATGGATAAAAAATTGGAGATCCATCTTGAGGCATTTTGGGATGCATCAACGTGTCCCCAGTGAATCAGGGATCGAGGTGTGCTGCGTGGGGGGAACAGAGATGGATGTGAGAGGGAGATATGATCAGATGAAGCAGCTGGCTTCGGACTGTCCTTCATTTTCAAAAATGTTGGATTTCAGGTATGGGCTGCCAACATGTGTTGAAGGGAGATCTGACGGTGCATGCTTGGCAGAGATGGATACATATGGGGTATATGGAGACAATGAGACACGCAGGTGGTCGAAACGAGACGGTTATGGGCATCATCTTGGATGGCAAAGTGATGGCACCATGGTGCCATCCAGAGTTTTGTGGCGTGCACAATCCCACGTTATCAACAAAAATGCTGTTAAATTTGAAGTTAATTTTAATTTAAGTTCAATATTCCTATACATCGCAAGTTGTTTGTTCACATGGTACATTTAGTTTTAATTGTGAATGATGGGGTGTTGTGATATAGCATCATAAGCACTTTTTGGGATGGATTGCATTTTTGCTCTAGACTGGACTACGCAACACGACTAATCCCACGTTGGAGGGCAAAAAACTCTACAACTAGTGCTATTGCTTTGCCGAGTGAGTGAGGTGGAAGGTATGATGTGTGTTAAACAGTGATTCCGTCTGCTGTGGATGCTTGTCGAGAGCCACGTAGTTTGCTTGTATGAGGATCACGCCGCCTGATGGGGGCTCGTATGCTGCCACCGCGTCGACTATCTGGAATGTCTCGATTGGTGAGTTGATCGTCGCCCCTCGGGCGCGAAACTCTTGTTGGTGTGTGTGAGTCACCTCCCAGCCCGACGCATGAACGATGTCTCCGTCCGCCCCTGAGTCTAGGATGATAAAGCCTTGGCTATTGTTGGTTGCTCTTGCCCTTCGGATGTAGTGCTCCACTGTCGGGTGGGTTGTGCACGGACGGGACTCTTGTGGTACCTCCGGACGTGCACGTCCGGGCACCCCCGCTGCGGTCGTCACGCTCGCCCCCCTACAGTCGCGGGGTTTGAGGTGGATGACAATCTCCGACTGACGGCGAGTTGTGCCCGTCTTTGATTGTCAAGAACCAGCGTTCCATGATCCTTGGGTGCCGGGTCGTCCGGTCTTGTGGTCGCCTGTGCGAGGCCGCTTGGGCCCTCGCTGGGTCAGTGGCAACTCGAGGTTGCGCGCGTACTCTGTTGGCTTGTTGCGCTTGAGGGTGTCCTCATCAATGGATTTCCCAGTGGTGCGGAAGTGACGAGACGCTTCGACAAGGAGCACTTGAGTGCTCACCGGCATGCGTCGGAAGACGGAGTCCGGCAACCGAAACGATGCGGCGCCCTTGCGATCCCACTTGGAGGATTCACGTGGCCTCTTGCCGTCGTCCTTGGTGTCCTTCTGCTGGTAGCGACGGTTGCGCTTGGGAGAGTAGTGTCCTTCCGACTTCGTGAGGAGTGCGTCATGTTGCATGAACGCCTCGTGGATCGTGTTGAAGGATTGTTCCGTGTTGCGGAATCTGGACATCTCGCTCGTGAAGCGATCGTCTGTGATGTTGCAAAAGAACTTCGCGATCTTTTGCTGGTCGGTCATCTGCTTCCCGTTCTGCTCCATGACACGGATGCATTTGGAGAAGTCATTGACGAAGACTGGGAAGGGCTCTGATCCGTCATAACGGAGCTTGGCAATCTTCTGTTCTTCTTTTGCGATGGTTTCAGCTTTGTGGTTGACGAATTCATAGTTGCGTATGAGCGCTTGGTAAGCATCATGGCCGTTCGGCTCATGTGCTTCCATGATGAATGCCGCGCATCCCTTCTCTGTCTTGGTGTGCAGGACAGTGTAGATCTGCGCGTCGATCTCCTCGCTGAAGTGCGATGGCTTGTCGACGTCGAGGTATGCGGCGTATCTGGATGTGACCAGCTGTCGCTTGAATGCAATCTTCCAGTCATACCAGTCGCTGTTGTTCCCGGTGAATTCGGGTGCCTCTGGCATGCTGATTTTGTCGAATTTCCATCCTGATGGAGTCTGTGGGGTTCGTGGTGATCGCGGGGTGCGTCTCGCGCGGCTCGGTGAGCTAACGGTGATTTCGCGACCCGTGGTGTCGGTGGCATCCGCTGCTGCGGCTGCCTCCCTGATCGCCATCTCCGATTGCACTTGAGCAGCTGCGTTCGCGACCGGTGTGCTGACTTCTGGTGGCACGTAGTTGTTCGCTTCGTTGAACAGATTGATTGCTGCCCAATCCGTGCGTGCGGTGATGGTGTTGGATCGCACGTACGCGAAGATGCGGAGGATGTTTGTGATGTTGATTGATGACAGGGTTGGCGAGAGCGCCAAGGCTGCCACGATGGTGACGTCCGAGTTGCGGATGACACGATCGATTCTTCCGAGTTTCTCGCCGATGAACGCCATCTCGTCGTCATCGAGCTGAACCAGTTCTTGGATGATCTTGTTGAAGGTGTTGATGTTGGTTGGCCGGTCCATGGTGATAACTCGTAAAATGGTAAAAGGTGGTGTGGTGTTGGGTGTTGCTCAGTGTTGGTAAGCACGACTCTTAATCTGTCAAACAGTGCAAGTAACTACGAAAGACGTATTGGCCCGTTGTTTCGTGCCCTGGTCGGAGCTCTTGTTGTTTATTTGTGAGTGCTGTCCGAAGACAGCCCCCGACCAGTATTTGACTAATGGGATTAGTAGAGAAGTAAGAAGTAAAGAATTCTGTGAGAATTGTCACTCTTGATCAAAAGTGTCTGGTTCGCGCGGATTGGATCTTTCTGTTCCCATCCATCACGAAAATGCGTGCGACCAACAACAAGAAAGAAGCACCACAACAGAGTTCTCGTTTGGCCACAATCAACGCAACACCAATCCGAAGCAAACAACGTCAAAGTCTTCGGAAACACAGACAGCTTTCATCGTCGCCACCACCGCCGCCACCACCACCATGTGCACCATGGCCCACGCTTGCTTGCGTCATCGTGGCATCTGCAAGACCACCGACCCTTGTCCGCCTGCCATCACAAGCACCAACTTGAGGTTCGAACCAATGCCTCGAACAACGATGAAGCCACCAATGTGACTGCCTCTGTTGGTTGCCTTTGTTGGTCGTGACACATCTCATTTGGATTTGACTAGTTGCCATCCCACCACATTGCAAGCATCACCATCCGCACAGGCAACAAGAGTCCTCAACATCCAACCAACACCACATTGCGTATTGGGGATGAGTTGACACATTCAGCAAGCATCAGGCGGAGCGATACCGTGCCGCCTCCACTGTTCCTGCCACACGGACCACCAACACACAACACCATGCGCGTTCTATCCACAGGCAGAAGCACCGCCGTCTTGGCTCATGACTTCCAGAGCATCGATGCTCAACCGAGGTGATCGACAGGAACATCCGTCTCATCAACGAAGTTGGGAGCACCACGAAGGAGGACATGTGGAGATACGGTGCTCATGGGCCATGGATTGCTGGCCGTGTGCTTCTTGTGCCATACGAAAACTCTGTGTCAGCCATGATCCGCAATACGGCACTCGCACTCTGCATGGGGTTGCTTGTTGGTTGGTTGATTCGTTGGTTTCTTCTGTTGCTCGTCAAGCACTCTGGATGTTTGGACTGCGCTGGCTCGTCGGTTCTTGTCTTTCCACCACGCTGGCACTGCTCGCTTCGAAGATTGGAATGGATGGTGATCCCTGCATTTGTTACTCCAACAATGAGTGATTGCTCCTCCTGGGACTTGGAAAGGGTCTCGACTGCAGTGTTGGCACAATGGTGGAGTGCAACTCATGGAGAGATGAGGACAATAGCATGATACGGGACGGTCGATGGAACCGCACAGCAACCATGCTCCTCGCGGCTTCTCACCATTTCTCTCTGCCTTGTTCGCCATGTGCTCTTCGTAGATCGCCTCTTCCAGCAACTTGGATCGGCTGGCATTGGCACTGTTGCTTCCAATCTGCTTGGCAGTGTGACTTGGAGTGGAGTGCTCTGTGTACGAATCCGGTGGCATGGTGACGACCGTACGGCTTGTGAAAATGCTGCTGCCATGCGTCCTTTGTCTGAGCAACGAACCAACAACGATGCTGATGGCGGAGTGTGGATGGAACCACAGATGTCCAATCTGTTTGTGAATGACATCAGCAACATCCGTGTGTGCGTATGTATCGTAGAGAGCGGACCAGAGCAGTCATAGACAAGGCGGAGGCAGCGTGGGAGCAGTATCCAGCCCTTCAATCTCTTGACACATCCAGTGACTTCATCACGGTGTTCTATTGCACCAGCAGATATAGTGCTTATGGTACTGTTCCAATCCTACATATCATAGAACATTACAATCCATTCGTAGGTGTATTACATTGCAGGGATGTGGATCTACCATACCTCTATGAGTATGATACGAGTACGGAGCGGCCCATCCATCTCATTCCATCCCATCATGTCGTGATGCATCACTGGGTGGGAGTTTTGGTACCATTCATCAAGGGATGGCGGCACTGAGACGCGCTCTTGTTCCTGACTGCTTTCTTTGATATGAGTTGCAGTGGCTTTGTGCCGGACAGCTTCTCATGGTAGACAGCATCGCGAGTCGATGATCTGCTTCGTCCACAACAATTTGATTGAAGGGCCCCGCGTGATGACGAACGTTTGTTGCCTTGCTGTTGTTGGCCATGTTGTTCTTTGCCATGTCGTCCATTCTCATCTCTCTCATCGCTGTGCTGTTCGACACTGCAATTTCGATATCCTCTTGATCTGCTTCGTTGTCGCGCCGATGATGATCGTTCATCGTAGAACTTCCTTCGTTGATCTTCGCCACATGGTGTCGATTGGCTATGGCCACGTTGATTTGGTCTTCGCGAACTTCCTTGGGCATGCGTTCGGGAAGGTGAGCCCTTGCGTTGGTGCAAACCAGTACCGGTGGAGTGCGCATTTGAGTTGGATTGGCGTGAACGCGAGGCTGCGTTCATATCATCCGAACTGCCAGATGTTCGTTGTCGCCGCGATTATGGTGATGAGTCCATCGATACTTGCGCAGTCTTCTGTGATCGCGATCGGACAGGCTTCGACGACTCTGCACCGATGGGGAGCGGCAGCTTCTTCCAGAGGAGGAAGTGTGAATTGCTCCGTCACGACGATGACGCAATGATGGTGAACGCTCCACACTCTTTGATCTTGACGATGTCGAGTGCAGCTTGCCACTGGTGTGTTGTGTGCTTCTCCGCCGATGCCGTGGCGACGGTGATCTCGATGGTAATATCAATGGTGATGACACGTCTCTTGTTTTGCTGGAGTGGTGATGTTGGGGCCCATTGCCAAGCACCTTGGAGATCCTTTCCTTGATCGCTTCTCATCACGTAGAACACCCGTGCTTCGTCCGTGTGAACGTCGTTGCTTTGAGTCTTCACTTGGGCGCAACGAACTGTGTGCGGATCTGTTGTGAGAAGGAGCCACCTGGTCCTTCTTGCTCGATTTCAATTCGATTCCCAAACTCATGGCTCCAGGACTGGATGGGGCTTGAGGTGTATGGCCGAGACACCTCCATGTTCGCGTTCGTGTTCGAACTGTTGAAGATTGAGTTTGGATTTGGACTGTGATGATGATGACGGTAGCGACGATGATGACACCTTTGCGGATACTTCAGTCAAGGCAAGGTCGGCCAATTGCGATGGTCGACATTCGAGAGATGGTCATTGCTTCGATTTGGCAGGATTGGTCGATGACGCTTCACGTAATGTTGATGATTTGATCTTGAGGATGCTGTCCAACGTCGACCTGCGCTTGTTCAACGACGAAGACTGTTGTCTCTATTCATGTGTGCGGCTGAAGGGGGCTGGTGTAGATGCCGCGCTCCAACCTCCAGGCGTGACAGGGGCCTCGGGGCTTCTCCCAACGTTCGTTGTAGCAGCACTTGTCGCAACGCCGATGCTGTCGTCATCGTTGTCGTAGAGACTTGGCAGATTGGAGAGTGACTCCAGGCTCTCACTGCGTGACGTCTCCGTTGTCGCAACTCGAGATAGAGCGGGGGTGCTGGCTGCGCTCATCGCGCCTGTTGTGTCTGATGTGTATGTTGTGCCTGGCATGTGGTGTCCATCCTTCGAGAATTCCAAACTCTTGCTCCTCGATTTGGCGCTGCTGGTCGTTCCGTTGGAATTCGGTTGTGTCCTTGGCCTGCGTCTCCGACTCTGGGCAAGCTTCATCTTGTCTTGGCTGCTCCATTCGCTGGTTGCGCCGAGTGCTGGGGCTGTGGCGAAGCAGAGCCCACCTGGGGTGATTGGCACCGGCATCGGTTTGTTGTTGTTGAACTTGCTGGGATCAAGGGAGTTGAATGACATCTTGTGATCTTGCATGTTGAGAATGTCGAGCATGTCCAGACTCTTCGCACATGATAGTTTCACAGCCGAAGCTTTCGCATCTTGTGCTGTGCTTCTATTGGCCCTGCTTGGTGTATCTGTGCTGACACTCGCACGACGACCTGATTTTGCAGCTGCTTTGGCCTCTTTGGCAACGCTGGTGGGCTTGCGCGCCTTCGATTTCGTGTGGGCCTGTTGCGGTTGCTTGGTCTCCGTTTGCTTCTCCGCTATCAGTCTGACACCGTCCTCTTCCAGCAACTTCGATTGTCATGACCTCATGAAGGTTCGAACAGAGTATCAGGCTGGACGCTTTGCTGTGGCAACTCCCAGAGTAGATCGTACTCATGGAAGGTTCCATAGCAATACTCATAGTCGTACGACGGGTGGGTCAAGGCATGGAGCAACTGGCGAGCCTTCCCACAGATCCTCTTGGATGTCGATGTCTCATCATCTTGTCTGTTTGTTTGTGCTTGTGTTGTTGGTGGTGGTACCAATTGTGAAGGGATGCGGCGTCATTGGAGTGGTTGCCATCGCCATCGCCATCGCCATCACCATCACCATCGTCGAACAGAGTTGTGTCGAATGAAGACAACAGAGAGGTGATGTTGGTTGTGAGTGTTTGTGTGTATCATTGGTTGAATGAACAACGGATGGCAGACAGACGAGTACTCGCCAAACGCGCCAACAATTCTTGACACCATCCAAAACAACGAATCTTCGATTTTGCACCCATGATTCATCAAACAACATCAACATCAACACAACAAGAGAGAGCGAGAGAGAGAGAGCAAGAAAGATGAAACGGCATGACTATGTTTGCATTGATGGAGGTATCAGCCAACACTGAGACATTGTCTGTCAAGCAGCAAAGCAACGAAGCAATGAAGTAATCAAGCAGGAAGCAGCTGCGCAAAATATGGCACGCTAACCAGAATCAACGAAGGCGACCATTGCAAGAGACTGTGACGATGCCAACGATGATGACGCTGATGATGAATGGCGAGCAGTGATGAACAGCGATCTCAAACGTGCCGCATCGCTCAGAAACATCCGAAGGGAAGATATCACACCAACTGCTCCGGAGTAAAGATAGGCTTGGGACATGGGAAATCGCAGCACCAACAACAGAGCCAACAGCCATGGCAACAAATGTCATGGCCCATGGTGCGGTCTGGATTCAAGTCATCAGCAGCGGCGCCCACCCACATAAACGTCCGATGCGTTGTCTGAAACGGAGATTCAGCACATATTGGATGGGTGCATCTGTAAGATCGGACGCAGCGACGTTTCCCGAGACCAACAGAGCCATCAGTTTGGAGATGTTCCTCAGTCCCCACTGCACGCACCACAACCAGCCACGCCTGTTCATACCGATGCTCGAAGCGATACGTCGCTAACACAAACCGCAAACGATGAGACAGAGGCACTGTCTCACTGGATCCACCATTATTGAAATCGTGTGCAATGACATCGGCAACTTCTCCCATTGCTCGTCATCTTGGTCCGCCATATCGAAAACCATGCAGCTGTTGGCATGCGCTTGTGCCCTGCGCGACATCATGCACGAACTGCAGCACCACCACCACCAACAAGCTGACAGCCGTAGTACATCCCGCTCCGTCACATTGGATTCGATTCCTACAAGGCATGCATGATGCCCGCGAGGTCCACCATAGCTTCCCACACAACTCCTTCCACACCAACGAAACCAACGAACGCGGAAACCATATGATCGGCAACGACGACCACAACGATGACAGCGGTGGCTGGACCATCTTCTTCATGTCGCATTGGCCACTGATGCTGCACACCAACGTGCCTTACACCAACCGGGATCATCTGCAATTCATGCACAGAAGACCATGCGTATCTCGCGGATTAGCCAGACCGTGCTGCGAACGATACGGGACTGCATGGAGCAGCATGCTGTGCACATCACCAAAGGCGACGGTGAAGGCATGGCGGACGCACCATTCAATGATTGGATCTCAAGTTGCTCCAGTTCCTTTCACACAGATTCTATCCTAATGACTATTCTGACGACTATTTTTATCCGTCGACTCAATTCTGTCATGCATTCACTTGTGGAAGACTTCTGTTATGGTATGGCATGGTGTGGCACTTCACTCCTCTTCCTCAGCAGTTCCGTCCGCCTCAATCACGTTGGATCCATTGGTTCTCATAGAGCGCACGAAGTCCACCAATGTCACCCGATCCATGTATGAATCCACTTGTGCTGTACCCTCATCCTGATCCATAACCTTGTACAGGTCCATCATGGACATATGACTGTACTCACCATCAACTCCATCACTCTCCACTCCCCCACTGCGAAGCACCTTGATCTCCATCATCAATTGACGGTGTGGAATCAGCTTGCTGAATAATATAGCTAAACTAGTAACCACCTTAGTGAGAGAGACTACGAATCATCCGACTTGTCAGCATTCCAGTAGGTCGAACAGACACTTCGCTGAACCCCACGTTTGGAGACAGATCCAGAACATTGAAGCGGATCTTCGGAATTCGTGTCAGGGAACCAATGGGGTTCCGATAATCAAGCTTCTGACACCCACCATCGCCAAAACGCCGACACATGGAACCAAAGCCACAACAACGAGCATCATCGCCCATTGTCTCTCACAGAACCCAGACGACGGATCTCGACCCACGGTACTTGGGCTACACAACCCACACGCATTGTCATACAGGACATCACAGGAGATTCCCCTCGAAGAGAAGAACCATAGCACTAATCTCATAATCCGCACGTTTCTTCACCATCTACCAGTATTCTCAATTGACTACTTGTGGAACAGAAGACTCACGTTCGGACCGCTTGCCAGTCAAGCCTCTGCCTACAGCTAAAGAACAGCCAACAAGACAACAGCCATTACGTTTGGGCTCTATTACTGAAATCTGGATGAGTGAACATATCTTCTTCATATTCAGATGCCATTCTCATTGCTGCATCCTTCAACACCAAGCAGTTGTGTTGATGGGGGAATAACAATGCATCTATCATGGTGTCCTCTGTGAGATGTTTGCGAACCGACTCTGCTTCAAGAGCAAGCTTGAGGTGCCAGAAGCTAAACTCGTTGGAAACAAGGATCAGCTGTTGTAAGTGTATTGGATGTGTTTTGGTTGAAGGTTGGGAAGAGAGACAGTTACTTACATAGGGGCCACGCTGTCTTTGGTGCCATCCTTCACGTGCTGATGTTGAATTTCTTCGTCGATCAGTGTCTCAATGGATGGGACGGTGATCATGAGGACTTCGGCGTTTGCCTTGATTGGTTGCTGCTCCTCGCCCTGTCCACACAAGAAGATGGGCCTGCCCTGTTCTCGGTTTGGAAGGATCAAAGCCAGTCTTCTCCAATGCTGCTGTTGGTCCTCTTGTGGCCGATGTGTTTGTGTGCATTCTCTTTCTTCTTCCACTTCAACTGCTGTCTCAACTGTTGTTGCAGTTGTTCATTCTCTGGTTCCTTCAGCTTCAACCTGTTGATACAACTGTTCTTGTGGTTGTTCATTCTCTTGCTCGTTTTGTTGTAAGCGTTGTTACAGTTGTGGGCTGCGGTGACTGGGACGTCTCATGATCAATCTCCTGATTTTGGTGGAATGCTTTCCGTTGATCAAATCGAGGGGTGTTTCGTTGTCGTTGTTTTGGATGTCGGTATCAGCATTGGCTGATTCGATGAGGTACTTCACACACTCCAGCCCACCATAGCTGCATGCCGAATGAAGGGGAGTGTCACCATTGTTGCTTTTGCAGTTGATATCAACCCCACATGCTTCGATGAGGTACTTCACACACTCCAGGTGGCTATTGCAGCATGCTACATGAAGGGGAGTGGAACCATAGTCGTTTTGGCAGTTGATGTCAGCCCCACATGATTTGACGAAGTACTTCACACACTCCAGGTGGCCACCGAAGTATGCCCAATGAAGGGGAGTGAGACCACGGTAGTCTTTACACCTAATGTCAGCCCCACATGATTTGATGAGGTACTTCACACACTCCAGCTTGCCGTTGCGGCATGCCCAATGAAGGGGAGTGAAACCATCGTAGTATTTACACGTGATGTTCGCCCCACATGATTCGATGAGGTACTTCACACACTCCAGGTGGCCACCTCTGTATGCGTTATGAAGGGGAGTGAAACCAAAGCAGGCTTTACACCTGACGTTCGCCTCACATGATTCGATGAGGTACTTGACACACTCCAGGTGGCCGTTGTCGCATGCCTCATGAAGGGAAGTGTTGTCATACCAGCCTGTAACCTTGTTGACATCGACTCCTTCCTTCTGTGTCTTGTTCTGTTTCTTCCATTCCTTCAACACCAACAAGTCACCTGCACTGGCAGCATCAAGGAGTTGTTGGTCTGTGACATTCGGCATGTTGAGAGGATGGTCAATTGTCGATGGTTGTTGGACGAATGGCGTTGGATTGGCTGTCGAGGAAGTGTGGAGTCTGAGCTATCTATGGCAGAGGTATCGATGGTGGTGGCTGCACTGGTTGGTATTATGGTATTATGAGTACCATGGACTGTGTGATGAGTATGAGCGCCAATTCGATGTCTGTTGTTGATGTGCTCGAGTATGTGTTTGAGTGGTGTGTATTGTGTTTTGAGGTTTTGTTCGGATGGTCCTCTCTTTCTCTTTTTGTGCGCAAGTATCTTCGTGTTTGCCTCTGTTTGCCTCTGTTTGCTTGTGGTTTCCAGAAATCCCGAGTGTTTTTTTTGGGAACCGAGATTTTGGATCATCCGGGTCGCAGCGCCTGGCAGTCAACCGGCGACGTCATCCGGTCTTGTGCGGTGACTCCTACGCGACGCCAGTCTAGAGTGGCTTCGTGCGTGTGCTTGTGTCAGCAAAAGGATCCTTTCAGAGCAGAAGAACACAACGTCGAGGACTACATCTTGGATCAGCAAGAACAACAGCCACTAACACTGGATAGCATCGTTTTCTGTGTGTCTTGAGGTCTCTCCTTTGCAGCACCTTCCAGCTCGCAAGCATCAGAATTCAATCTATATTGCACCGACGGTCCTGATTTTGGCGATACCAGCCAAGACACCAAGACACCGCAGACCTAAACGCAAATCGGCGTCCACCAGGTTTCTCATAGAATTTATATCAAGTTTATGAGTGGTATGGTTGAAAGCCCCGCATGGTGCCGGCGCCCCAGGATGGAGTGGAGCTCCTGTTGCTCAAGTGGGTCCGGCGCGTGTTTCTGCCTTTTCCGAATTCGGCCTTATTCGTACCAGTCGAAAGTGAGCATTTCTGTTTGAGAACAAGAAAAATGGCGCGAAACGCTGATCGTGGAGATTGTCACGATGTTGATGTTCTTCATACACGGTGCGTTCCTGCTCTGCGCAAGCGTCCCCACATTCGTTTGCACACACATCAGCATCGAATCATACGACCTACAACACCGCAAACCGCCAGGAGCAGACATGAGACAGGCTCCCACCAGCACGATTACGAAGATTGCGCTGGAAGGATCTTGATTCATCGCATTGTCAAGCACAATGGCGAATTCCGCACGCGTGCGTCGACGCCAACCCATCCGTCGGCAGCACTACAGCAAATACTCGCACAACGATCGCCGCATGGTATCGATCGCGACGATCAAGAGATGCGTGCTGTGGACGACGATCTGCATCGTGCTTCTGCTCGGTGCCGTCGTCAATTACGTGTGGATGCACCAGCACGTGCTTTATGATGCCGTGCAGATGGCTGGTTTTCACGCCGCACCATCGCAGCGCTCCGTCAATCATGCCGACGCGATACTGCGGCAGATGAAGCAAGCTACGCCCGTTCCATACGAACGTCACAACGGGACGACATTTCAATGTCCCGTCACTGGGAATAGCTTCACGGTCGGGCGGTTGGGCGATGCAGTCAAGCATGCCAGAGAGTTCGGTATGATCCAGCGCATGAAGCGCATTCCACGGCGTCAATGGGACATCATCGATACAGCGCAGTGTTGGACGCAAGAGAAGGATGGTCGGCTGGTATCCGAACGGGAAATTGCTGCTGCTGCAACGGGTCAGCTACAAGCACCGCAAGCATCACGGCTGGCGTCGCCAAATGCGATCTTGATCGGCGTTCAGAAGGGCGGTACGACGGCTCTATTTTCATACCTACAGCAGCACCCCAAAGTCGCCAGTTCCAAGAAGGAGCTCTACTTTTTGGATGAATACATCGACGCTCGGTTGCTGTCGCAGGCCAAGGCGGCGGATAGGCCGGGGATTGTCGATGGCGTCAAGTCGCAGTCATCATCCCGCATGCATCAGCTGGAAATTCGACAAGCCTATTCGACAGCATTGACCCATGCAGCTTACGGGCCAAAGCACCGCACGCATTCCGCGCAGACAAGGCGACAAAAATCACAACAGCAACAACCAGACAACCGCATCTTGCTCGATTTCACACCCAACTACGTCGTCCAAAGCAACCGATTACCGCAGCGCCTCATGTGCATCGCGCCATGCGCCAAGATCCTGCTCCTCCTGCGCGATCCCATCGAACGCGCACGCTCCAATTACGACATGAAGCAACGTTTTCATCGTGCCGCGACGCCTGTCGTCAACGAGCACGGCAAACCGTTGCCCACCTTGCAGCAGTACATTCGCAACGATATTGCGGCGCTGCGAGAAACGGGCGTGTTGCAGGATTGGAGCGTCGTCGATTTCGACGCATTCTTCGCATCGCAGGCACAACATGAGGCATGGCGCGCGTATATTCATCAAGGGTTGAATTCGCCGATCGGTTGGGGATTGTATGCCATTCAGGTTCATCATTATCTATCGGTCTTTCGACGCTACGGCAAGCCACTCACCGATTTCATGGTCGTGCCGTCGATGGATTTGAAGATGAGACCGCATGCCACTTGCGGGATGGTGCAAGACTTTCTGAACATTTCGCGCATCGGCCTCGATGAGTACTCGCAGTCCATCAACTCTGCGAAAGTGGAAGGCAGCTACGCGGGTGAATTGGGCGCTGAATTGCAGCGGGAATTGAAGGAGCTGTTTCGTCCGTACGACGAGAAGCTGAAGGAACAGCTCAGCGCAAATCCATTCCAATGGAGAGGAGACACATGGGAGGATTTCACGATCCATCCGGCGGGACAGTGACACGATAGAGTACACTGATGTGATAGAGCAGCCCAATAGAATATAAGAAAGTGGAGTAAAGGAGAAGAGATTGTTATGCTTGCTTTAAATTGTGTATTTCTGTCATGGTATTCTATTTGATTACATTCAGAACAACTGCCGAAAGCACAAGCACACGCCCAACTTCTTACTCAAACCCCCACGAACCGTTGCAATTCCAGATCGATCAGCGCAACGAACATGTCCAATTCGCTCGCTTCCTCTGAATGCTGCAGCGGCAGCCAATGGACGCGCAAATGCGCCGCGTTGTTCCAAAGGTCGTAGTCCATCATCGTCGGCATGTGGTCCTTGCCTTTCACAACGTCCGATGCATCCGCGAAGAAGATCACCAACGAGCAATCGCGATTCAAGAAGGTGGCGATCGAGGCCGAGCCGCCCATGACGGTGATGAAGATGTGGGATTGTTGGATGCTCTCAAGCTGCTCCCGCAGCGGCAGCTTGTGCATCTCCACGGTTTGGAGATGTACTCGTTTGTGATCCTTCATGGTAGATTCATCAACGTGACGTTGCAGACATTCGATGTGCTTGGCGAAATCACGCCGGCGATCAGAATTGTTGGATGAGAGGATGGAGAAGGTGATGACTGTCGTATGGCCAACTCTATCGGCGCTTTTCGTCACCGCTGCTGCTGCGGTCGTTGCGGTGGAGGGAATGCTCATTCGCTGCAACGCAAATCGCCGGAATTCCCAGATCGTTGATGCCCTGCCGACGTTGTGCACGATGCGATAGTCTTCGATGAGCTGCCCGTGCTTCTTGAATCCATGATCCGTCAACATCCCAATTCCTGCCATGGCTCGTTGCGAGCACACGATCGATGGCCACGCCCTGCCTTGTGCGTTGCCATGAGTCCATCGTGCCATGGCTCGCTGGATACTGTCATCGTGCGCGTTGATGAATTGCTCCGGCGCAACGCCCAAAAGAGCGAGGAACTTCGTGACCATGCTGTGGCATGTATTGTTGGCTGTTTCCACGCACGTTGGGTCGGTGTTGACCAACAAGATCTGAGACGAATTGGATCGATCGTCCAAGTGGAACATCGTCACAAGGTTGTAGATAGCGAGCAAGTAGTCCCACATCAGATGACCCGGATTGTTGATGTTTGGCTGTTGCGTGTAAATGGGAATCATGACGATATCTGGTGACAGGACGATCGCGTTGCCATCTTGCTGGAGATCCGTGAGGGGAAGTGTGCGTACGGTTGGAGACCAAGGTCCACCTTCAGCAAGTCGAACGGAATGGCCGATCATTACGTTGACTTCTGACGCAGCCATCACAGCGTCAGTTGCACGTGGGCCGCCCGCAGTCGTCTGTGTTTGCGGCACGAACGTGACGAATTCGGCAGGCGTTTTGGAAGTATCCAAACAGAGGTTGCGCATGTGACAAGATCGATAGTTCCTGGAATCCCAATTCCAATTCTCTCCAATGCAATGGGCATCAGCGACGAGATGCGAAATGGGTTGGATTGCCGTATCATCATTTGTTGAGGGAACCGAAATCCCATTGTTTCCGTCCATCGATTGCCATGTTGCTGGTTTACTGCCGTCTGTCGTTCGTTTATTGTCGTCCGTCATTGTTCGTTGCAATAGATCGGCGAGTTCTGTTTCTGCCTCTGCCACGGAGACCCAAACTATCCGCAAGTGAGAGATATGATTCCACAGCTCCGCCTTTGCCCAATTCTGTGATGGATGCTGATCGTACAGCAACACCAGAATTGCATGCTTGGGCAGAAAGAAGGCGGGCCACAGCGTCGCTTCGTCATCATGATGCGCTACCCATATGTTCGACTGAGAGGCAGTCTTCATGATCGTTCGGTTGAATGTCGCATGATCCTCGATGGCGACGAGTTGGGGTGAGACTTGCGTCGAAGTGTCTACGAGCGATGATATGTTGCTGTAGATTTGTGCAAGCCTTGCTGATCTGGCTCGTATTGCTGCGTCCGTTTCTGCTGCGACATGAGCAATAGCGATGGTGCAAATGACTGAGTGCTGTGCATCACTGCCTCGTTGCGTCACCTGTACACCGCCGGCCACTGCCGCACCACGTTCATTCTGAGATTGAGCCGTATCGAAATGGATGAACTGCTCGCGAAGATGATGGGAGAAGTCCCAGAGCAACCGACCGCGACCAACATTGCGGCTCGTCCTCTTCTTGGCAGGTGCCATGCCATGATCTGTCAGCATACCTATTCCCGCCAACGCGTCACCGCACAACCACAGGTCAGATTTGTGCTCCGACGTCGTCGGCATGTCATCCGCCACAACGACATGGTATCGTGCAATGCGAAAGAGCGATTGCATCCGTCGTTGACACAGATCGAAACTCATGGTTTGGTTGCCTTGCGGAGGATCGCACACCTCGCTGGGATTCGTAACGATGACAATGACGCTATCATGCTGCGTCGATTTCCCAAACATCGTGAGCAAATTGAAGATCGCAAAGTGCACATCCATCAAGAGTTTGAGCGGAGATCTCATGATGGATGGATGCAACGCGATGGGAACCATGGTCGTATTTCGTGTGATTGAGAGGACATATTGCGTCGTGGGCTGAATTCCCGCTATGGCGATGTCATCCACAACCGTTGGTCTCCATTTGTACTTGCCGGGCGATTTGCGCATCCATGATCTCGTCATTCCGATCAACGATACGTCCATGTAAGATTCATCCAGCAGCGTCGACACGCGCATGTACATATGCGCGTCCAACAAAACGCGATGTTGCTGGCTGCGCACAAGCCGAAACGTGCCTTGCAAGTTCCAGCACATATCGCGATAGTGACACGAACGGTGGATCCACGCAGTGTTGGGCAGAAAGTTGTCGCCGACGCAGTGCATGCTCGAATGGAAGTTGCGTTGCGGATCTTGCAGCAGATGCTTGAGGGAGGACCACACGCGCATGGTGTGGCTCGGCATGTCCGCAGACCAATTGGCCGCAGCGATCGGCGGCAAGTCCCACTCCTGAGACTGAAACCGGAACGTGAGGTGCTGGCACACCAACGTGAGGACGATTGCTGCGGAAAGGAATCGAAGCCATGCTGCTGGATTCTTGAAGCGTATCAGCCGAGTGCTCCTATCCGCCATGGTCCTCTTGCATCTCAAACCGTTGCCGTCATCGCTACGGGCATTCAATGAATGGCAAGAGATGCGCGCGATTCATGAGCGTGGAAATGGGCAACAGTGTGCGCCCGTGAGCGTTCGCCCATGGTCGTCTTCTTGGCGAAGCCAATCACGAAAGAAAGAGAATGCGGGATTGGAAGCGAATCGTGGACCGTGGAAGAGAACATCGTGGTGGCAAGGGAGATGCTTGATGGCTTCCGTGGAAGGAATTCACGATCCTCGACATTCATCTTGTTGCCATCTGCGACCTGCGAGTATAGTACGGCTCGGACGCACCATCGTGGAGGCCTCGCAAAGACCACAAGTACAAACTGTCGCGTTTGTATAACACAACACTTGGATGCGCGGCATCTCCCACCACTTCCATCCCGACCGCCGCCATGTGGACTTACTTGGGCACGTACGAGACCGTCAAATTCGTGCAAATCCAGGATGCGAGATTGGCATGGCTGCGGCTGTTCCTGCTGGCCGCGATCTTCGGGTACGTCGCCATCTACGAGATGTGGCTGATGGGCGGCTATCTCGAATCCACGCCGGTCGTCGGCGTCGTGCGCTTCTCCCTGCAGCAACCGACCATCGACAACTGCGATCCGGCCGAAGCGGATTGTCGCAATGCCTTCGAATCGGTGCAGCGGCTGCCGTACTGCAGCCAGTCGTCGAAGGAAGCACATCGTGAATTCCGAGGCAATAGGTTCCCGTGTGAGATCTACGAGGCCATCAACGCGCAGGTCGTGACGGAGACGTCCTTGGTGGTGCTGACGCGAGGTTCCGTGACGGAGGAGACGTTGGTGTGCGGTGCATCGAGCGGCGTCGCGCCGATACCAGCCAACGGCACGTGCGCCAGAACGTACGAACACAGTGATGAGCGCACGGGGACTTCCGGTATCCTTGCAGCAGACACATCGTTGCTGCCCATGTCGGAAAGCTCGTCGCGGGGCCCGCCTTCTTCTGCAAATGCAGCGCCTGTCAGTTCGGCCACTGCGACGAATCCGACAATAGCAACAGCGGACGACACGACTTTCTACATCGCCCAGAGCGAAGCATTCACGGTGCTGTTGGATCACGCCGTCACGGCATCCAAGATCTGCAACGCCCACTCGCATCGCGGATACGCATGCTCGGCGCAATCCTCGGCATACCAGGGACGCCTGTACAGCAGCAACCAGGATCTGTGCCAACGGCAATCGCAATGGAATCGTTCCTTCGTCGACTACGCGAGCGACCGCGCCACGGACAACGCGCCATGTTACATCGAACCCAACAAGACCTACGCGGGTCTCGACTTTTTCAGTCTGGATGTTCTGCTGCAGGCTGCGGGCGTCGCCAGTCTGGATGATTGCATTCCAGGAGGCACAGCACACGCATCATTCTGCAAGACGTACCGAGAATCGGGGGCGACCCTTCTGCTCAATATTTACTGGCACGACAAGAAACCATACTCGGGACGCGTGGATCCGCATTATATTTACGTCGCGCAGCTCGTGGCGACGTCGTACAAACAATCGATTCCCTTCTACGAACGATATCGGTCCCACCGGACGTTGTTGCGCGCGCACGGTATCAAGATCGCCGTGCTGTTGGGCGGGGAATTCCATCAGTTCCGTTTCCTGCAATTCCTGATCACGTTGACGACGGCGTTGGGGTTGCTGGCCGTCGCAACGACCGTCGTTGATAGCTGCATGCTTTACGTACTGCCGGAGAAGGAGCACTACCTGCAGGCCAAATACGAGCAGCAGCGTCCTCGATCTTGCGAGCGGCGAGTACCAAGTGCATCACCGCAGCGGCAAGCGGAGGACCAGGTCGACGATGGGAACGGTCAGCCCGTAACCTCCGCGGATCAGGAATCGCTCTTGGCGGAACCGCTGTTGCAGGAAGGGGGACAATAAGAGAAACGGAGCGTAACGACAGAAGGGATGGTATTTTAGATGTTGATGAAAGAAGAACATGGTAACTTGGAGAGTAAGCATTAGTCGTACGATGACATGTTCTGTGTTGCCTTCGTTGGTATCACATGTGTCTCTAGCCTCCAGCGTAGCGTGTGAGCGATCCGTCATGAACAATTGATGTGAAGAATTGTGTCCCCAAACGAAGAAACATGCCTCCATCAATTCCTTCCCCAAAACAGACGCCAAAAAGAGCGTCGAAGAGGACACACTCAACGAACGCAACACAACACCGGACAAAGGCCGCACCGCCAACGACACGATCTGCGGAAAGTTGTTTGTTCCGTTTGGTGGCGGCATCGCGACATCCACACCTCCGCCTCTTCCACATTCTTCATTCCAACAACAATCCATCGCATCTGTGCCCACCGCAACAGTGCCAACAACAACATTCGCAACAACATTCGCAACAACATTCGCAACAACGCCAATCCACTTGGCCCACTCAAGCGTCCAACGTTACAATGGACGCCAGCGACGATGAGATGATGAATGACGAGACAGCATTTGTTTCTGACAGACAGAACATCAGGAACAACGAACATGATGGCGATTCTGCAATGCGTGATGCGAACGGTACTGCGAACAACACAGCCAACATGAAGGCACCACCCAGACGCATGTCATCGGCGTCGGAAACAGGCGCATTGCCGCAGTTCGAACTGAACCAGCGCGTGCTGTGTTGCGACTCGCGGCAAGATGATCCCAAGACGAACCAGTCTGGAAAGAATGGGGCCAACGATGAAGGCGGCAACGATGGCGTCCACCAACCTGATCCCAACGCCATCTACTATCCTGCCATCATCCGCAAGGTCATGGCTGAAGGAACGGAATGGAGGTACTACATCCACTACCAAGGATGGAACGCGAGGTGGGATCACTGGGTGGATTCCAGTGCGTTGGTGGGCGACACACCAGACAACCGGAAGCTCTACATATCCAACGGTTCCAAAAACAGCACCACCACCACTAACAACAACAACAACGGCACCTCCGCATCAGTGGCATCAAGTTCGGCATCGAGCCACACAATCTCGAAGTCAGCCTCAATCTCCACCTTCTCATCTCCCAACGGCCGCGCGCGTGTCTCATCGCCTCAACGCCACCCCAGCCCCTTGCATTCACCAGGAGGCGACAGTCGTGCCCAGGATGCTGGTCGCAGCAGCAAGGCGAGCCCGGCACGTAAGCGCAAGACGGGATCAGCTGCATCGAGCAACAAGCGCACGCAGCGTAAGCGCGGCGGTGCCAATCTGGCCTCGTCTTCCCTGCACAACCTGTGGCAGGACTACTGCGAACTCCCGCTGACTCTCAAGACCGTCCTCGTCGACGATTTGGAGGCCATCTCACCGAAGCAGTACGACGTGACTCCTTTCACCACCGGTCAGTACAGCTACGCCAACGGTTCGTTGCAACCAATTCGCAAGGTGCACGTCTTGCCGGCATCCGTCACCGTGCGGCAGGTGCTGCAGCAATACCAGAAGAAGCGCGGCGGTTCCAAGGCGGAGCCTCAGAAGCGTGCGCAAGTCCAGTCCTTCTGCAAGGGCCTTGGCGATCTCTTCGAAAGCGCGCTGCCCGCATGCCTTCTCTATCCGCAGGAACGACCGCAGTACGAGCACATCGTGCAATCGGTCCTGCCCGATTCTTCCAAATCGGTATGCGATGTATACGGCTGCATCTTCCTGCTGCGCTTGTTCATCCGCCTGCCGCTGCTCCTCTCCGAAGCGTCGCTCACCTTCCTCGATGTCACATTAAGCAGCGGCAATCATTACTCCAACATCGACAGCTCATCGGGCCGCTTCATCGATCCTTCCGAATCCATATCCAACGAGATCCAGATCATCGGACCCATGATCGTGGATCTCATGGTGCTGCTGCAAAAGAACCACACGGCATGCTTCCCACGCGCGTATCGGTATCCGCAGTCTTGCGAATTGGCGGTGTGGGAACGTCATATGCAGGCTGGTGCGTCGTCCATCGTGGATGCGCGGGAGCCCGAGCAGCGCAAGTGATTTTCGTCCTCATCACGCAGTTCGAAAGGACCGTGGGCTGGATGCCATACTGGAATAATTCAATACAACATGAAACATGACTCCACAGGTAGACACAAACAATTTGTGCAACACTCTCATCTCATCGCCACTCCATTGCATCCAGTGTTGGAGTACTCCTATTGCCGATTTACTTTGTATTATTATAGAATACTTGAACAGAGTACATACCATACGACGATGAAATGTTCCCACGATACCAGAGATGCAGATTGCACTCACTGCGCACGCCTCCGCATTAACCCGGCGGCCACTCCATCTGCCGTCCGCCCATAACATGAACGTGCAGATGGTAGACACTCTGTGCGCCATCCTTGCCATCGTTGATGACGAGACGGAATCCTTCAGGACACAGTTCCTGGCCCTTCATCTGGGCGACGTAAACGAGATGGCCCAGAATGGCCTTCTGATCTTCGCGCACCTTGGACAGCTGCGTGAGACCGTCGCGGTGTTTGGGAATGACGAGGAAGTGCACGGGCGCTTGGGGATTGACGTCCCTGAAGGCCAAGCACTGATCGTCTTCGTGGACCTTGTCCGTGGGCCATTCGCCGGACAGGAGCTTGTCGAAGATGGTGGCCGGTCCGGCGCCATCCCGGTCGGATGCCGCTAGGGCCTTCTGGACCTCGTCGTTGCCTTGCGTTGTGGACATGGCCAAGTTTGTTGTTGTTGTTCCTGATGCAGGATGCGCGGGCTGCGCGTTGCCTTTGTTCGCCAAGGCAAAAGTGGCAGCCAAGGAAGGGTGCGGCGCAACGAAGGCCACGGAAGAGAACGAAGCTGCGGACGTGGAGAACAAGGCCGCGCAGGACGTCGTCACTTTCGAAAGGAGGGAGCGATTGATGCTGTGCGGTGTACAATGGCGGAGTGGAGTCAAGTGGCGGGATGGGATGGGATGATGAATTATTTTATATTGTGTTTCACTTTGTGAGAATGGAGCGCATCAGCAATCAGAGGAGAGCAGAGTCGCAAAGACACACAGCAGCACTTGCCCAAACAAACACAGAAACACGGAAGCATGCGACCAATCTGCCTCTGCGAGAGCATTCGCGTCGGTGGATTGCATGATGATCCCACAGCGATCAAGGCGCCTCCTCAAACACGCCACTAACGAGTTTGCCACTCAAAACACCCGTGCCCAACTCTCACTCACCGCATGAAGATGATCGCAACGAGATGCTCGACGTTGTCAATGGTCAATGCAGAGAGCGTCTGTGTGGTCGTCTGGCACCTGCGTGTTTGCCTTCCTCCCTTCCGATCCTCTCGCCTCTTCTTGGTCCGATTCGATTCTTGGAACCACTATATGATGCTTGTGCTGCCCTTTCCACGTTCTGCAGAAATCAGATCTTTCCTTTCGCCATCGATTTGCAATCTTGATGGGTGTCTGTAGTCCAGTTAATCAAATTGGTGGATTGGGTTGATCCCGCAGCATTCTTGTGGATTGTTGTCAAGGAAGGAGTCTGTCCTCGTCGGGATCGATCTTGACATCGCGATCCAAACCCATCAACCACGAGAAGGACGACACCCAAGATTGCGTGTGTTGTTCTGCGACAGCTGACATCCAGTGAGCCACCAACAGCCCACGAAAAAGGCCATCGTGTCGGCGTCCAATCTGCCGAAGACTTCACATCGGCGTTCATTCCATCAACCACCTGCCACAACCTCCGTAGCATACCAACAGTACAACGAGTATAGTCGAGCGTCGTATTAGTAGCAAGTTCTGATCACACACACACAAGTCGACAAGCCAACAGACCCACGCATACAAGCACAAGCACAGACTCGTACCATCAGAAAAAAACAGTCCAAGATGCAGCACAACCGCCTGTCCAACCTCGTCGCGTTCGCCATCACTTTGATGATGTGCACCATGATCGACCAGACATCCGCCTTCGCGCGGGGTTCCACCCACCGTCTCGCCGGCGTCCAACGACGCACGAGAGCGGAGCCCATGGAGCTGTATGCCGCGGCAGGAGCTCCCAAGAAGAAGGTCCTCAAGAAGAAGGTCGCCAAGAAGAAAGCGGGTGCCAAGGACGCCAAGGGTCAGCCAGAAGCCCTCACCAAGGCGGAGTTCGTCGCGCAGGTTGCCGAGAGGACCGGCCAAACCAAGACGGATGCCGACCGATCCGTCAACGCCGTTCTGGAGGTCATCACCGAAGTAAGTCGTCGTCCAAATCAAATACATGTGTATTCTGCTCTGCACTGCCCTATGCATGCATTCATGCTGTGTGCATGCTATGTGGTGGATGCTCTTCACTTTGTGCATAAATTGAACATTGTCCTATCATTCCGCCATTCCTGGCGTGCATCCAGTCATTGTGGATGCGCAACCTCCCCTGGGCATCAACTTGGCTATTGGCATGCGCAACCCATTTCATGTCTCATTCCGTCATGCCGGAGTTCTCATGCTCGATCAAGTTGAACCGAATCTGCCAAGAGTAAACGTACTCTTCACGTTCCCATACTCATGGCATACCTCGACTTCCTTCGCCTCTTCCTCCTTCGCTCATTCAACTTCACAACACTGGTCTCTCTATTTCGGATTTTGATGGACCTTTCACTTTTGCAACCTTATTCGATGACGTGTCGCTTGTACCAAATCCTCGAACTTTGTCGCATCCAACATCGTGCACTTGGGAATGGCATTCTCAACTTCTCAATCTTTCGTACAACATCATACATGGTCTGCCGCATTGGCACTACGCCCGACTCCGCTTTTGTTGCATGCATCATGGACGAATGATTTGATGGATGGATGAACACATGATCTGCAGAGTGTCGTCGATGGTAAGAAAATTTCGTTCAATGGATTTGGCACATTCGTGGCGAAGGAACGTGCCGCGCGCAAAGGAAGAAACCCGCAGACTGGTGAGGAAATATTCATCTCTGCCCGCATGTCACCTGGATTCACTGCTTCCAAGAAGTTCAAGGAGCTTTGCAACGAAGAGTAAGCGAACCTGCTTGGTGAGCTTGCATTCATACGTATAACATGATACAGCAGGGTGATAACAGCGAACGACCAAACGGATGGTGTCGTGCGGTTGGAAGACCAAGCTCGAATGTGCCATCAACGGCGCCGCATTTCCTTCACGACGAACCAGGAAATGCATCCCAAGCAATTGCATCCAACAAACGTCACACCATAATCGTAGGCGCCATCCGCAATGACAGCATCAGCGACAATAATACTAACGACACGAAAGACAAATTCATTGCTACATCCCCAGCATCAAACACACAGCTACGATCAGGCAAGACTAAAGACGCAATGACGAAAACAGAGCAACAATTTATTGAATTATCATTCAGCAGCTACCTTCAAAACGACACACTCCAAAGCTTCCGGTCCATCATGTGGTTTTGTCTGTTCTTCAGTTAACGTGTCTGCATACGTTCGCGGCGCACGGCGGCAGTATCCTAGAGCATGATGATGTGTGTCTTCTCTCTCTGTTGGTGACAGCGCTGCAGTCGCAATTGCAATCGCGTGCTCATTTGCCTCCTGACTTCAGCAACGCGTCGTATGTGTTGCGGAAGATGTCGTCCAGACTTAGCACCGCGGCACGTTCTGCCTTGTCCAGAAGGCCAAATCCCAGAGATGGGTCGACCAGGATCTTGGGAAACCCGCTTGCCACACGCTTCCGGATGTTCACGATGCCCCGCGCGACGATCGGTGGGCAGCGGAAGGACAGCCACCCATCCAGCGTCATGACGCACATGCCCCGCAGCTCTGGTTTGATTGGCTTGTCCATCATCGTCGTTTCGCTGTTTGGGTACTGCTCCACTGTCAAGCGTGTACCGCACAATATTAGAAGCGGCAACGGCGACACGATGTACGTTGTTTGAGTCGCCGCACAGCCGCGCTCTCCCTGCGTGATCTCGCCGAAGCAAATGATCTCCAACGCGTCCTCCGGGATCCTGCACTCCTTCCGAAGATCGAAGTTGCCGGTACCAGGAATGGCATTGACGGATCCGGTCTGAATCTTGATCTTCTGCTTGCTGATCGTCGTGAAGTTGACATTGCCGCGCTTGCGGTAGGCAATGTTGGGGTACAGGCCCGCCACGAGGGTCGCTTGCCACATGGCCGCCACGTGCTTGTTGCGGTTGTGGAATGCGGTTTCGGTGGAACCCGTGACCGGGTTTGTGGCGCGCATCTCCCACGGAGCGGCGAAGCCAATGGATTTGAGCTGCTTGCTCAGGTTGCTGCGGACGTCGGAGATGGTGCGCATGGAGTGGTTGCTCAAGTAATTGCGCCGACAGTACGAGACGAATGGGCCTCCACAAGGTTTCTTGGAGATGCGATCGACGTCTTCCAGAATGTTGTGCATCGTCACCTGGTCGCACCTACAGTCCCTGCTGAGCTTCAGCTTGACCTTCTTGGCGTGCTGCTTGAGAGCATCGGGCACCATGATGAACGGCGACTTGTAGGACATCCCCGCTGCCATGTCGCATGAGACCTGGGAGCAACCGAGCAGGTAGGACAGCAGCAGCATCTTACCGACGCGCGGTTCCAGGCTCAGCGTGGCGAGGCAGGATCCGAGGAAGGTCAGGTCGTTCCGCTCCTTCGTCATGGCACCGAGCTCGACCAGCATCTCCAGGGCATTGCGGACGGACTTGGAGTGCGGTGGCGTCACCGCTTTGCTCAACAGGGCGGGGATACCGTCGTCATCAGATGCGCCTCCGGGAGCAATGCGGAGCTTCTTGCACATCAGGCACAGCTCTTCCAGCGGCGTTCGCACCATCTCGCTTTCCGTGAATTCTCGCAACGACTCGTGACGAGTTGCGGAGAACATGTGGAAGCATATGCCTGGCTTGGTGCGTCCCGCTCTACCGCGTCGCTGCTTGGCCGATGCCTGGCTGATCCACATTGGCTGCAGCGTGGCTGTCTTGAGGTGCGGGTCGTAGCTCTTCTCCTTGGCACGTCCCGTGTCGATGACGAATGACACATCGTCGATCGTCAATGATGTTTCCGCGATGTTGGTGGACAGGATGATCTTGCGAACATTCTTCGGCGGTCTCCTCAGCACCTTGCGCTGCTCGTCGTTGGAGATGCCAGAGTGCAGGGGCAGGATTAGGTACTTCGATGGATTCTTGAACGGATCGGTCGAGTGCAGCACCATCTTCAAGCTGGAGATATCTTGCCACCCGGCGAAGAAGATGAGAACAGCGCCGTCGTCGTTCGGGTACTTCTCGTTGATGCATTTCAGCGTGGCGACGATCAAATCGTTGTCCACCAAATCGTCGTTGTGCACCATCTGGTAGTGCTGCAGCAACTTCTTGTGACGTGCCACCACTTGCTGCATTTCTGGCGTGTCTCCCGTGTTGGTCTTGCTCGCTTCGCCTCCACTTCCCATGATGACATCGTCACCACCGTCGTCATCATTTTCACCATCATTGTCGTCACCGTCGTCTGCCGTTGCTTCGTTGCCATCAACCTCCCGGTTGACGCTGCCAAGCTGTCCGATGTCATCGGGCGTGTTCTGAGGAGCCAGGAACTTAACTTCGTCCACTTGCTTTGGCATGCTCTCTGCCAACACGCTCTTCAATTCTTCCGCATCCAACATCAGTCTCCGCATGTCCGAGGTATCCACCGTCGCTTGGACGTCGTAGTCCGCGTAGTCTTCGTACGTCTTACTCTCATCGGCGCCACCACCGTCGATGGTCATGATATCATCACCTGCATCATCGTCGTCCATGGCATCTGAGGATGCCGTTGAAACATCCGCATCGTCCACCATCGCGATGGTTTGTTGGATTTCGCGCGTGCCGTCGCAGATGGCGACATGCATCGCATACTTCATGATATCTCCACCGAAGTTACTCATACCGCACATTGCACACTGCATGCCGAAATCGTCGGCGGCCTTCTTGCCCCGCCGTTTCTGTCCTTTGCTTGGAGTTGGTTTCTGGCTTGGCGTCGCTGGCAGTAGCTTGGCGAGTTCGGCATCCAGCTGCTGATTCGTGATGGAGACGCTCTCCTTGTACATCGGACCGGTCGTGTCGAGGAATGCTGTCATTTCCAGCATATTCTCGAGGAAGAAGGTCTGCACGGGAAATGTCCGACCATCGAGCTTGATGACCTTTGGTCGCGATGTGGGCGTCGTGAAGTAGTCGGCGAAGATGTCGATCTGGACGGTCGCGCTCATGAGGATGACGCGCAGTTCCTTGCCTTTGATCTTGCTGCGCTTGGCCAGGATCTCGCGCAGGATGATGAGGATGAACTCGGTGTACTTGTCGCGCTCGTGCACCTCGTCGATGATGACGTGCGTGTACTCGTCGAGCAGCGACGAGCCCATGAGCTTGCGAATGAGGACGCCCGGCGTGAGGAAGGTGAGCTGCGTCTTGGACGTGACGGTGGAATCCTGTCGGACCTGATGGGCCAAGAGACCGCCGCGCTTGGGTTGGAACTGCTCGTCGGCGATGCGCTCCGCGATGGAGATTGCGGAGATGCGGCGCGGCTGCGTGACGACGATGTTCGCCGTGGGGATGGCATCGAGCAAGAACTGCGGGATCTGCGTGCTCTTGCCGCAACCCGTCTCTCCTTTGATGATGGTGACGAGATTGGACTGCACCTGCTCCACGATGTGCTTCTCGTGCGCGTAGGCAGGCAGCGTCCTGCGTTGCTGCATCATGGTGTTGTAGTTGCTGTGCGCCTGCTTGTCCTTCTGCGCTTTCTCGTGAAACTTGCGCCGCGCCGCATGCGACATGGAGATGCGGCTTCCAGAGGTCCTCTCGTCTCCCATCTCAACATCCGGATCGATCTCCATGGCGCTGAGCGCGCTCTGAAGCGAGTCGTAGTGCTGCGGTGGCAACGGCGACGAGGTTGGTGGTGCGGATGGTGAGACGGCCGTCGGTCGCGTCGCCGAAGCCGCACTCCCGCTGCCCGCCGTGGGGAAGACCGAATCGTCGTCAGAAGCATGCGCATGCACGAACGACCGGATGGCCTTGATGCTGGCCTTGTTGATCGGCAGCTGCGGCGGCGCTGGTTTGTCGTCATCGACGTTCCTGCTGTTGGCAGCGTTGACCTTCGTCCTCGTGACGTGGATCTTACGGTCGTCGCCCTTCCCGATCGACTTGGACACGAGGCCCAGCTTCTTGGCCTGCTCGTGGATGTACTTGCGTTCCGTGTTGGTCAGCGTCGAGGGGAATTGGAGCCGGGGCTGCGTCGCTTCGTCCGTCTCGCGGAAGTCCTTCAGCATTTGGACGAAGTTGATGCGCATCGTCTCCGGAACGGCGGAGGATCTGGCGCCCTTCTCTCCGTTCTTGACCACATTCTCCAGCGTCCTCTTCTTTCCATTGTTGTTACTATTATTGTTGCCATTGTTGTTGCCATTGTTGTTGTTGTTGTTGTTGTTGTTGCCCCTCCTAGCACCGGCATTCTTCGTTCGTTTCATCTGATGGCCGTCGCTGTTCTTCGGACCTCTTCTTTTCTTGGCTGGATTTCTGCGGTTGCCAGATGCGTTCATCACAGACCAATCACGGTATTGCAGGCTCTACGTAATCTAATCAATAATATAATAGTGTGGTGCTCGCAAGAATATGAGGGAAGATTGGATTGGATTGAGTATGGAATAGTACTCTGCTACAAGCACGTATGTATTCTATGTACCTACTATGCAAGTATGATGCTATGCGATGACAACCGCTGTTGCACCAAGACTGGGACTTTCGTTGGAAGGATGATGACTTTGTGCACATCATCTGTGTCATTTTGTGTTTGTTGGTTGGCATCAATCTTTTGTGCCAATCGTGGCGCCACGTTCTCTGCCGACGGTTGGACTCTTTATCCGTGACTCAACACAAGTCCCGTCCAACGTACGTAGAACTCCAATGGAACATGAAGCACCATCTCAATCGCCCGATACCAATGCTCTTGCAATAGCTCTTACATCTATTATACTCTGCATCCATTCCTACTCTATTTCCTTGATCTGTCCATGCTCTTGCCAATTGTTCTATTATATATTCTATAATATTATACAGTTAATAGTTTGTATTACATCGCTATTGAGAACGCACAGAGACTCATCCATGCCGCATACCCTGCGACGGTATCCTCGGGAGCATGTCTCGATTGCTCACGCCGACGGTTGCCTTTCATCAGTCTATGCGGAGTTCACAACATGCGCCATGTGCAGGTGCCACAGCCAAATGCGAGGAAGGGGCCGTCTCTATATTCGTTCGGATGCTATCTGTCGCTCTCGATCTTCCATGATAGTCATTTCGTGGTAGTTGTCGCTGCCAGCCTTGCCACCTTCCGGGTGATCGCTGCCGTTTCCTTCCAATGATTTGGATCCTTTCCTTATCTTCTGCCACGCAAGGAATGCGAATGCGTCCACGTTCAGTATGGCCACGAAGATCTCTCCGTTCAGATCGTTCTGCAGCCCGAGTCGAAGAGGAAGATGATGACCTCGATCCAATGTTCCACGCGCACGGGCGCTTGCGATGGGGGAGAGATTTCGAGGACCCAGATGGCTGTGGCGCCAAAGTCTCACGCGAGGTACAGTGCGGGTCTTTCCAACAGATCCTCCTGTGTCACGGCCAGATCGAGGAGGCCAACATCATGACGCAGATCATGTTGAAGATCTGCCAGCTCCATTCTCGGGGACCCATGCGGGTGTGGGATGTGAAGCGCTCATGGTGGTATGAATGAAGCAGTGCTGACTATTGTTTCCTGTTGATCTCACTTCCCTTGTCTCACCACGCGCTTCGGATCCTCTGATCACGTTGGCATCCAGAGTGTTGTCTCCTTCAATGTTGTTCGAGCGAGTTGGTCGATCGTGTGTGCGAACCATTCCACGAATAACAGACGAGACCACGTGTTGTGCACATGGTTCCAGCCGTTGTCTTGGCCGTCATTGTCGTCTTCATCGTTGTTCTTTGTTGATGTGTTGGCTGTTGATGGCGTCGCGGTTTTCAGTGGTGTGAGCGTGGAGCAGCGGGGTACCGTTCAGTACTGGTGGAAGCGGACGATTAAGGAAACCGGGCGTACAGGTACGTGTTCAATCACGAGACGAAGGTATCCTTTGCAACACCATGGCAACTATTACATGCTCTACGCTTCATGCGAGCATAGTACAAGTATTGCACCTATTATACCATACATTCAAGTACCCGTACGTGGCTATCCACCCGTCCATTTTGACAGTGGTCTGCATTGTAGCGGCGGGCCATCGCATCAGGTCATGCCGAGAGGTGCAATTCTTGATTTGTCACCGGAAGAGGCATCGTGACAATCGAGTCGTCTATTCCACCATACCTTGTGGTTTCAGATGCAGCCTCATCTCCATCGTCCTCCAATGACTGTTGTTGCTGTTGTTGCTTTGCTCGCATGTCCTCCCAAGTCTTCGCCGCAATGAGCACGAAGAAGATGATGTTCACAACCACGGCGAACGTCTCGCTGCCCAGACCGCCCTTCAGCGTCTTTCCCACGAGCAGGGTATGCCCAGAATCCAGCAAGAGGTACGCGGCCACGACGAGCTCAGCCCAGTGATCGCATGACAACGACGCATCGGTATGATCGGACTTGCGATAGGCAACTTCCAGACCAGTTTCAACAACCCAGACGAATGTGGTGCCGAAATCCCACACAAAATACAGTGCCGTCGCCCATGGACGTTCCGCCCATTCATCCGAGGCAACCAACAGTTCCACCAGGACAACTACCGACGCCAACGCGCAGATGACGTTGATGATGAACCACTTTTTGGGAGCTTTCTCCGGAACCCACTCCAGCCAGGCAGGAGCCTGAGGAACACCTTCCTCTGTCATGTCTCCGCGCGATCGTATATGATGGGGGAGTGGAAGAGAATTAAACAGAATAGAGTGGAGTAGAGTAGATGAATACGCCGTTCGCCCGAAACGTTTGCGCTCCTGTTCTTCGGTGCCGTCTCTGTCCAATCTGTTGTGATGTCCGTCTCTTTCTCTGCGTCGCTTGTTCCGCAGGTGTGTTGGAGTCAATGCTTGTGACTGTCCTGCTTTTCTTTTCTTTCTGTGGATGCAAAGGCCAAGTGTGATAGTAACGGAGAGCGCATGTGCGAGGATGTAGAATGTATTACGCTGCAAGTATGATCCATGTTCTATGCTTCGTGTGCTCCCACTTGCTGGTGGCCTGGAGGAGAACTTTTGCCAAGGAGTCGTTGTTGTGATGCAGAACCCTGTTGTCCCCTTGTCGGGATCTGTCGTCAATGTGTTGTCGCCTTTCTTGATGGTTTTCGCTGTGCTTCTTCCTTTTTACTAATCGTATTAATCGAAAATTCTGGTCGGATGTGGTCTTCCAACAACTCCCGCAAAGACTAAACAAGACACCCGACTAGGACAGGCAACAAGCGGCCAATAGTCGTACATCTTCAGTAGTTGCTTGCGCACTTTGACATTTCTCGTAACAATGAACAATTGTGATATGTACTCCAGGTACATGGGAATGGGCATGGGGATCGCCCTGGAGTAGAGAGCAGAATAGTGCGTGGCGCAGAGGCCATGTGTGTTGTCGCCCACTGTTCATATATCCTCGTGTGCTGTCCTCTGTGGTCTGTGGTCTCTGCTCTCTGCTCGTCCCCGTGTTGCTGTCTCCTCACGATGATGATCCTGTGGACAGGATCATCATTGTTGGGTGTCGTGCTCTTGCGTGTTGACTGCCAAACTATCAACCTTCGCGCTGTCAGTCTAGACAAAACGCTCACCTATGGCGAATCTTTGACAGGATCAATCCAACCATCGAGTCTGACCATGAGTTCTTTGGTTCTGACGATTGCCCTTGTCCGAAACAAAGAGCGACGTGTACGAGGAACCATCTCACCATCGAATCGAATCTTGTTTGGCATCAAGAAGAACGCAGGCGCGATTATGGCTTTGGGTGGCGAAAGCGTGGATGGACTGTTTCCCAAGTATGCCTGGGGAGCTCAACGAAGAGGGCAAAGCAACTGAACGATCGCGGATCCTTATGGCAAAAGCCGAGATGAACTACCTATGGCATCGTGACTGTGCGATTCGAGGTGGGATTCCTTCCTGTGCACAACGACTTTGGGGACCGCCCATGAAAGTACGATGAATCTCCATGGAGCAGCATGCTACTCTCGTCGAGCCATCGAGACAGTGCACTACTCTGTCTCCAGAGAGAGAGAGAGAGAGAGAGAGAGGGAAACTGTGCCACTGTTGTAGTATTGGGCATTGCACTCACTAGTCAATCTACGGGGAGGCTGGCCTGATGCGTGATACCGGGGTACCGTCAGTGACAGAGAGTCCAAGCACTTCCTCCAGACAACAAAATAACACAATAGAATTGATCACAGCACGTTCGTATAATAGTATCCGTGACATCATACAAGTTGGCCATCGTCGAAACTGACGCATGATTCGGAACAGGCAGCGCGGCTTGTTTGTGTTCCTCTGCAGAAGTGGAACAGTCACATTTCTCGACCTGCTGCGTTCAGGCTTTCAAATCGGTTGGTCGTGGGCTGTTGCATTTCAGCGTCGAAGAGTCAATCAATTAAGGTGATCTCTATTATCTCCTCGTGGGATACGTGGACGTATGTCGTTTTGTTTGTCTTCTCCTTCGGCAGAGAATGACGTCGCCGGGCGGATTGATGAAGATCCTGTTGAAAGAAACAAGAACAGTTGGCAGAACCAAAGGTGAAGCATCGAAGCGCCACAACAATCCTCCAGAAATCTGTCTCAGATTGATTCTCATGCAGAGTAGACTGCATGCATACGACATTGCTGACTCTCAAACACAAGGTTCATCTCCATCCAGCGAAAGCAAAGCAAACCAAGACAGAGCAGAGTGGAGACGGACCAAATCTGATGGAAGTGCAGGAGCGACGTTCTTTACTCTCATCTTGGGCGCTACTCTACTCGTGTAGTGTGAAGGGTATCCGTAATCGGTCAAACTGCCCACCAACGCCAACGAAACAACATTTTTTCGATTCGCTCGAAGATGTGGGCGGACAAACTGTGCTGCGCGCACCACCGCGCAATGTCCGCTTTGGTACTTGTACTTCCAGTGACAAGCACGAAGCGTGTGATTCGGCGCTTCTACCCTGCCCCGCAAGATGTCCGGGTAGATCAACATGTGCAAAGTGCTCGTCACGAAGACATGTTATGCTCTGCAATATTCCGTGCAGTTCTCGAGAACATGCGCGCATCCGCTTCAGTACTCGTGAACATTTATGCAGATGGCGTTTCCACCAAGGAAGGCGAACGCTGTATGGGCGGCTTTCGATAGATTGACAACGTCCTTGTGTTCGTCAACGCGGTTTGGGTTGCGCGTGGGGGGCATTGCAGCACCACGACACGCAGACAGAGAGCTGCACGCGAGCTGAGACTTCTCCACTGAAACGAAAGCGGAAAGTTCCGTGAGAATTTTGGTCTCACTTATTTTTGGCATTGTTCGTTGGGTCCATAGCGCGCAGCGGCGGGAATGTCTCTACGTGCCCATCTGCATTTGGCCACTTCTCTGTCACGGAAGATACGAACAAATGGAGTGCTCTACTTCTCTGTACTCTGCTCGACTCTATTCTACTCAACTCTACCCTGTGACAGTATGAACGCATGTGGCGGACACGTAACCGCCTCCATGTCGGCGGTGTACGCAGTCGTCTTCTACCTGCGTGCTTGAATCATTCTTTCTTGGCCTCCTCGGCTGCTACCATGCAACAAACAATACTCTTCTCCATTCTGCCCAATTGTTTGTCTGGCAAGTACAATAGCTGCAGAGTGGAGTACTGGCTGATAAGAGTGGAGGACGAAGAGTCCTCATCAACATCAGGGCAACTCTTGGATCTTTGGTTTGTCTCAGCACCACCGGTCAACAAGCGCATTGAGCCCATGATATGAATGGATGCTTTCAACGCTTTCAGTTGCTTCGACCCGTCCAACGCGTTCAATGTTGTGCGTGAGGATGCTCACAAGGTGTAGCGATCTAGTACAATATGCCCTCGCACATGCGAGGAAAAAGCTACGAAGTGCCAAGCGGTACCTATTGCTTTCGAGATTAGAGACGACACACGAACTGATAGAGCAGAGAGAATAGTATGGTATCAACGACTACATGATCAAACCGCCCAAGGTTCATGAAGTATGCGCATTGTGCCCAGCTGGTAAGTCTTTCTCGTTCAAGCAAATGCCGTCGCCGCGGCGATGGCGAGATACGGGAAAATTGGAGCCACATTGGTCAAGGGCTGGATGCGCGTTCCATCAACTCTACTCGCTTCTCTCGCACCCTGGTGGTGTCAGAGTAGGTTCCATGCTCCGAATTGAATGGCGACGAGATTGTGCTGCAAGTGAAGACTGTGAAGGTGGGTTGTAGTCGGGCATCATCTGGTGGCACCTCCATCCGAATACCCTTCACCGCATGATCGGACGTGCCCGTACAAGTACAGTGCATGCGCACAGGCGGGTATGGCAGAGTCGAGTAGTCCGCTTTGCTCTTTGCTGGAGATTCTGCCAATGTGGAGTAGCTCGTTGGACCAATAACAAAAGAGGTAAAGGAAGAATTCGAACATCCCAGGAGTTTTTGTCGTTGGCGTCGACGTTGGCCGGTTCTTCCTCTTCTTCATTGATTTTGCCCTGGTTTTGTGCTGGTTGTGCCTCGTTTTTTCTCGATGCGAATTTGCCACACTTTCCTTCACCAAAACTGTTCTCTTGTGCGCGTTGCGCATCAGCGCTGATTTCCACTTGGATGGACACAATCCCACACTGCCACATAGCACTCTTACTCCACAAAGTTCTGCCAACACGAGCTCATCCTTGCCTGCCTCCTCCAGCGTCTTTCACCAGCAGACACAGGAATGCGTATGGGCACTGCATAACCACAGTGTCCAGCATTCAGCGCACACACTCACGCAGCAAGTGGCTGAACTGACAGATAAATACCAACCAACAGTGGCACTCCCTCGAGAACTGGCCAACGATCACAGTCTTGCACCAAACGTGATTGTTGTGCATAAATCGAAAGATGGCAAACGAAAAACCGCCACGTCCCGACGGCAGCACCGAAGGCAAAGCCAGTGGCGAGAGCACCGATGGCGACGACGCTGATGCTGCTGCTGCTGCTGCTTCTGATGGTGTTAACGACGGCGATGCCAACGACGGCCAAGATGACAATGATGATCACGCTACGACGTCGGTTGCCACTCAAGCTCATGTCGAACAAGGAAGTGGCAGAAAGGAAGGGAGCGAAGCAATACCACAAACCAGCACGACAACAAGGAATCATGACGCTGATCATGGTGGTGCTGGCTCAGAGAGTGCCGACAACAAGAGCATCGAAAATGCCGAGGACGTTGATAATGAGGAAAATGACGATGATAATCGTGGCGATGACTCTTCCAACCGGCCCACGGGAGAGAATGCCAAGGGCAGCACAAGGACTCTACTTGGTGGCGAAGGGATCTCTTCTTCCGCGGCTGTCACCATTGCTCCTGTTACTGCTACTGGCGCTACTACGACCTCCCATACCGCTGCTGCTGCTGCTGCTGATACTGTTCGTCCTCGATCCTTGAACGATACCGAATTGAAGGATTCAGCATCGCTTCCTTCATCAGCTGAACCTGCCGATCACATTAAGCAGATCGGCTCAAGAAATGCACACAGGTATGCTTCGAAGGCTGATGGCAACACAAGAAGCACCGCACCATCAACTCGCGGACAGGACGAGAGAGACTCGAAGGACGTTGCTTCAATGCAACCATTGCATCCCCCGTCTCCTCCACGGCCTCAGACAGCGTCTCAAACAACCGTCCCAACCCAACCAAATGTGGCAGCTCGTGAAACAGCCAGGACTGACCGTGCTTCGCACACAATTTCATCTACCGCAGTCGCAACCAGAACTGCAGGCAGCACGATATCATCCGCAAGTAAGTCTGACCCACCACGTTCAGATCCATCGTCAGCAACGACGCAGCCATCACGCGCCAAGGGCAAAGGCCAACCGAGCCCAGCTTGGAACCTACCGCCGGTGAGGAAGAAGAAACGGAAGAGCAGACCCGCCAACTTCCCGAAACGGCCTCTGTCAGCATACAACATCTTCTTCCAACAAACGCGAGAAAGGATTCTGCGCTCCAAGCAGCAAGGCAGCGACGATGATGGAGCAGCAGAGGCCATCAAGGCCGAGGGTGGCTCCATGGCGAAGGAGATCGGTCGCCGCTGGAAAGCGCTCGGCGACGAAGACAAGAAGCCACTGGAGGAGCAGGCGAAGCTTGATCTCCTGAGGTACAGGGATGAAATTGCAACCTACGAAGCGACTATGGTCAAGAAGAGCCGCACAACGCAACAAGCCCTGACGAAGGTGAAGAAGGGCGGCAGTGCTGGTGGTTATTCGACTGCAGAATCGGATGCTACGTCCGTCTTGACGTCGAAATCAGCAGACAGGCCACAGCTGGGGTCGCAGCTGGTTCAGCACGATCGACAGTCATCGCAGCAACAACATGGCAAGCCGCAATCACAACAACAAGATAGAAAGCAGCCATCACATGAATCAGTTGCTGGATCAGCAACATCGCGCACACCAGTCTCGCTGGGAGCAAGCACTGATTCCAAACCAAGCAGAAGCCTGCGTGTGGTGGACAAGGGTCCTGGTACGGATGGAACACACCAACCTACGAGCAAAGCTCACGCAGGTAGTAGGAGGCCGTTCTCCGTCTCTTCATTGCATACGTTTCTCAGTGATGGTGCTGGCAGGGCTCATCGAGCTGGCACGCCCTCCACAAATTCCATTCTCGGCGCACCAGCAACCACACCCAACGACGGAACGAGCAAGCCTGCCTCACTGTCTGGGCCAATACCATCGATGGCCCCGCTTCATCAGTTGCAGCAGATTTCGCACAACCAGCCGTTTCCGCAAGCTCAACCACCGTCGATGCTGAGCAATGCCACTTCTCTCCTGACAAATCTTGGGGCTGGTTCCACGAACCTTGCCACTTCTGCACATCCAACAGGATCTTTGGCTGAGATGAACAGCGACCCCACCCTGCTGGCCAATAACATCGCACGAACAATCATCCTCCAGCAGAGACAGCAACAACAACGTCAGCAGCAGCTGATGATGGCCGAGTTGGCTATTGCCTCCAATCAAGCAAGAAGCCAAGATGCGTATCAGGGCAACGAGACGCCCGGTTTGTCACTTGCGCAACATCTTGGTCGATCAGCAATCAACAGTGCTGCATCAACTGCATCCAGCAGATCAAGCGAAGAGGCCCGGGCAGCACGAAACAACCCAGCATCGAACCAACAGCTGAGATCCATGATTGGGCAAGTCGGATTTGAAACTGGTGCGGTGTCAGGCTTGCCAAGCTCGACCCAAACAAGCCTAAATCCCCCACCACAGCAAGATGCACCGCATGACCAAATCTCCAGTCTAGAGATCTTGCGGCAAATGCAGCTGCAACGAGAGATTGAGCAACAGAGACTGGCAGCAGGTGGGTTGGATGCCTTGCGCAATCTCAACCCCGATGGATCCCGGTACGCGACTCTCGGTGCGTCTCTGACAAGCGACAGTTTCAACCCAAGACTGCTCGCACTGCAACAACAGCAAGTGATACAACGTGCCCAGCTGGCCCCAAGCAACGCAGACGGGCGAAGCGAGCCCCAGGCCGCCACACTTCGTTCGCCCGGCCCGCTGGACTTGGGGTCCATGCTGGTCAACCAGCAACTTGGAACAGGCCAACTTGGCATGAACCAGTTTGCAGGTGCCGGTGACGCCCTCCAGCAAGCAAGCTCAGACAATGCTCTCGACTTGTCGTCAGCGATCTTTCCGGCTGGTTCCGCGAACAACGACGCTATACTCCAGGGATTACTTCTGCTGCAACAGCAGAGACAGTCTTCGGCTGTTGGCGGCGTTAATACGCCATCGCTGACAAATCCCACACTCACAACTATGCAACATCTATTTGGAACCCAGCATCTCCAACAACAGCAGCAGCAGCAGCAGCAGCAGCAACTGGATTTGTTCTTGTTGCAACAGCGGCAACAACAACAACAGCTGTTGCAACTGCAACTGCAGCATCAGAATCTAAGGCAAGGCAACACCTTGGGCGTACCAAGGGCGCCCGAGCCAACAGGCGCCGCGGCCACCACATTCGCTCAGACGCTCGGGCATTCAAATTCGACTGGAAATGATGATGGCGACGACACCAGCAACTCTGTAGAGAAGTAGAGGGGACAGAGCCTGTGATGATAACACTTGAACTTTGGAGGCCACCCAATCGAGAAGTTTGCCATCCCTCTATCATACACCACATAGTCGTATGAGTTCGCGAAGGGTGAAGGTTCCTTGTGCCCAAGACGATGGCATCTGGTGGTGGCGATCGTAGGGGCCAAGGTGCAAGTATGAACCATTCTACGAGTACGACACCAACATGTTTGCAACCTAATACATAAATCGTATGGTATTTATGCTCCTGCTTCACGTCGCCTTTGCCAAGCTGCTTGGCACTCCATGTCTTGATCTCGACCCAGACACGGTCCTGTCGATCAATGCACATGAAAGAGTTGCAACCATTGACGTAGCCATCTTCCCTTGTTCTATTGGTGCCATCTCTCTTACTAACTATTATACCATCATCGCCATAACCGCATCTAATCCTGATCCAATCCAAGATTCGAGCTGGAGCATGTTGTGCAACTGTGTTCCTAAAGCGTTCTTCCATTGGAGGAGGATGGACCAGCGTTTCCAGAAACTCTCATTGTTGTAGAAGTGTGTGCATTCTAGCATGGCTCTAGAGAAAGGCAGATGTTGCCAGCAAGCATGGTTTGTAAACTTGGTGGAGTGTTTGTATTCTTGTGTATTATGGTATTCTAGTATTATATTATATGTGGTCGATGTTTATGATAGCTGGTGCCATGGGTGTGTGCGCGCGGGAATGTGGTCTATTCTACGTAACTCGACAGGCAGTATTGCCAGAGCGTGATGTAGATTGGCGGACATGTATTTATGGCACAGGATGGGCGAGGTCGTATGTGTGTATGGTGGGGAGTTGTTGGGTTGGTAGAAGTTGGCGCAACGCGTGGGTAAAATGACTGGTCCAACCATGGGACATTTCATTCCAATCCATCCATTCGCGAGGGGCTATGCGGAAGTTGAGTCCCCGACCACAACTATGGAAGACGAACTCACAACCGTTCGTGTTTGGTGCAGCACACAAAATTCCAAGAGTAGAAATGATGACCAAAACAAGATGTTGCGATTCGCCATCGCTGATAGGCACCACGTCTCCAATTGGAGCAGATTGCCATCCTCGTATGAAGACACACATGCATACAGACACAACGACACATGCATGTACGCATGCATGTTCATAGCGATGTCCTATTGCTGGTATGATTGAACGTCCGCAATGTTGGTAACTCAAATGGTGACACGCTTCTACCAACTCCAGCCCTGGGGACTCCCAACCAAGAAGGCGGCCGAAGTTCTCCATCTTGTTCTTTCCAAGAGCAGCCATGTACGCAGAGTATCCAGGCCCACCAACGAGTGTGGTAACGAGTGTGGTTGGCATCCCACGAAATCAACATGTGGCGCAACAAAACAGCCGATCGATGCATCTGCAGGTATGATGAAGTACGCGGAAGCATGCAAACTTTCGAAGATTTGGAAAGCAACCAGCTCCATGGGCAGCCTGTTGGTCCAGTTTAGGAAAGCAGCGAACCCCCACAGGAGATCAATGCTGTGGGCAATGATGGAGGAGGAGAGTAGGGCCTACATTCTGTTCCAGTCAACAGACCAGGAAAAAGGTGTCACTGTTGCATCATACGAACAGCCGCGCGAACGAGGAGAAGAAATTGAGACCAAGGCAGAGTTGGAACATGAAAGCGGATGGGGGCGAATCTTGGAACAAAACGAGGACGGGTGCGTAGAACTTCCAAACAAGTCGGCGATGTTGTCAACTTCTCGTGGATTCTCTCTGGGAGTCATCGTAAAAGTTACAAAAAACTATAATTTGCTTTTTTGCTGACATCACGGGTCCCATAACAAGTGCACAGAAGCGTTGAGGACACAACGACCACTTCGACTAAATCAAAACGAATACAATCGACCCACCCGGCCAAACTACAACACAATCCGCCTCAACACCAACAATCTGCTCGAACATCAAGAACAAGTGAGATGGCTACTTTGAATATTCCTCCTCAGAAGGTTCTAATTTGGCTCTATTTCTTTGATTCAACAATGCTGGCGCGCCGGTGTGGTGTGTTCCGTCCCCTACATCAAGTCGTGATCAACGACCAGTTGCCACACATCCCACCAATGAAAACTCACATGTCTTTCACAAGATGAAACTAATCCAAACAAGCTGATGGAATATTTGACTCCTCTTGGTAGGTTTGCTCCTCTGACCATCGCTGCCATTGACAATCCTCGATTCGAGTGTCATTGCTTTTATCCCACTGCTCATCATGACAAGCACATCAATGATGAGTGGTGTCAGTCTTTGCTGTTGTGATGCATCATGTGGCAATTGGATCAATTGTGGGTTCCTCAATCTGCATTCCATGTTGATTCCCATGCCATTGATCTCCCTTTCCTCATTTGTGCATTGATACAATCCAGCTAACTGAGGTTGGCAGCCACAAAAGATCTCCATGATGCCATCCTGGCACTGAAACAACGACCACAAACAAAAACATGCACCCAACATCATCATCAAGTGGATACATTCTGAAATTTGATCAAACAAAAGCCATCACAATCGTCATCACACATCAACACAAGCATGCCATCTTGTTTCGACTCCGTCAATGTGAATGTTGGCACCTTGCGATCTTTGGCCAGTTCCTGATGACCATCTCTCTGAAAGTCAGAAATGGCAACCAGCCTTTTGCGCAGTCACAGTTTGGAGAGAGCTTCGCATCCACATTCAGTGTGAATCCATGCTTGTGCCTTTGCATCTGGGAGCACTGCAACTTTGCTGCTCTGATCAAGCCCAAGCATCTGTTGTGGATGCTGTACTATTTGCATCACTATCCCACTGTGCACATGGCTTGTTTTTCCTTGGAGTGGCAGATTGGATGCTGAAGAGATACATATGGCAAGTCATCAAGCAGATTGCTTCGAAGCTCTACACTGTGGTAAGTTCACATGAAGTCTGCCTGAGTCAACTTTGCTGTGACAATGTGCAATTGCTCGATTCCAAATGAGCACACTCACACTCATTGTGCATATTCCTTTTCAGGTTGTGTGGGAGCACTGTAACCTTGGCCAAGTTGACCTCTCATGCAAGATCACGGTGGATGGCACAGATTTCCAGATCGCAGGGCCAACCTCATTCAACAAGAAGTGGTACTCCCACAAATTCCGCGGGCCTGGTTGCAATATGAAGTTGGGATCTCCATCCAACGTGGCGGCATTGTTTGGATCAATGGGTCCTTCCCTTGTGGGTCTCATCCAGACCTCAAGATCTTTCAATTAGGTCTCAAGAATTGCTTTGACGATGGCGAGATGATCAAGGATGATCGCGGATATCGCGGCGATGAATGCATCAGAACATCTGGCGACTTTGTCTCCATGACAGAGAAGAGGGCCAAGGGCGTCGCAAGAGCACAACACAAGACCATTATTGGCAGGTTCAAGAACCGGAAGATCCTTGAGAAGAGCTTCCTCCATGATTGCAACCTACACAAGTATATGCTCAAGGCTGTTGCCACAATCACCCAGATTCAGATCGATGCGGGCAATCAGCCATTCCATGTCACATACTGAGACATCATTCACCATTCACCTGCTGATAGCAATGGCGAAAATGGGCTCGATCTGTTCCATCAGTAGCACAGTATCAGCTGAGAGCAACCAAGTTCACATGGTATCACATTTTGTCTCTATTCTATTCAGATGTGCTCTAATAGGAGCCACTGCAAGTGCAAGTAGTATGCTCCACATCGTGATATTCATTTCATTGTTTGCTCCAAACATCTTGATAGCGCGATTGATCACATGGAGGTTGTGTGAGCCAACTCATCGAGTCGGTCGATACCGGACATGCTGCATTCATGGTTTCTGTTCCACGCAATATCGCAGGCGACATGGCATGCAATTGCAATACTCCACACGAAGCTTGATGAGCAACGACGAGCCATTGCATACAACACTGTCACGGCAGTGAATACACTAGGTATTCAGTTGTACGGACCATGATCCTCTTGAGCACAGATCACAATGGCGGACTTCTTGGACGAACAAGAGTAGAACGGAGAGACAATGATGGCAGAGTAAACAGTATATGCAAACCGTGCCAAGCTCCTCTTCACCATCGGTACAGGATGATGTACTACTCCTCACCAAGTTTGTATCATACGCATGTCTCGCAGCCAACACCATTCGATAACAAACCACACTGTCAGGCAAAACACCAACTGCAACTTGTCAGGATCGTATCTGGCGATAAAATGCCACACCAAGCAGGCTTGCGTTGTTCGTTGTGTTGGGTGCCTCTTGCGTGGATTCCAGGCGTCGTGGTGCAGAGACAAGAAACAGGGGGGCCACGTTTGGTGGTCGATGTGATGTGCTGTGATGCTCGAGAGGTGCCGATCGCAATTCAACCCACACAGGCGTTGCTGTTGGTTCATTCCTCTGTGCGGCTTTTGGCGGGAAGTTGCTCCGCCACGAAAATCGAACGCTGGGTTGACACGTCTGGCAGGAAACACAGCGTGCACGAATCAGAACCACGCAAATCTCGCATCCAGAACCATCACACGCACACGAATGTGTGCACACAGCACCATGTGAACAGAGCGCGAGGCGGGACTGCAATGGCCAGCATCAAACCGTTGAATTCGTTCCATCAAACGGAAACCATTGTCACAACGACAAGCCCTGCCGTCCGATACGACAAATCAAAATACAGTGACGACATCGCAAAATAAATTGACGACATCGCAAAACAAATTGACGACAGACAAGAATCGCACCGGGCCTTCCTCCCATTTCTGTTTGAAACGGTGTTCGGCGAGTTGTGTTTTGTTTTGTCGTCATTTGGGGAACAAAACCTCTCTGAGGGAAGATCCTACGAACAGTTCCTACTGGAGTTCTACCGAGAACCGGCTTGCGTTCACGTTTTCGTTGATCATACGACACGACTTGAAGGTTTGCTTTGTCGGACAAAAAACGCGTCCTGTCGGACGATTTTGGCATGACGACGTCGCAAGAATTCGAGTTGTCGTCACCGATAACACGTGATCACATCAACATGATTTGTGTCCGTTCCGCAAACCAAAAAACAGAACAACAAGCGGGGCTGTGCGGCTTCTCACGAACAAAACTCAATTACGAAATGAGCACAACAGCGCCACAAAACAAGCGTCCTCCTCCTCGAACTGCAAACGGCGAGAGATGAATAGTGCGATGATGTTCCACGATGAGCCCGTTTGAATACTTGAGTGCTCTACATCGTAGTTTACAAACCTTGCTGTTAGTTGTAGTACAAACAAGTCGTAGCGATTCGTCGTTCGTGGCTTTGGGTGACTTTGCCTTCTCTGCACATCAGAGGTGCGCTCGCTCGATAGAACTTGTGCATGTGCTGACCCTGACTTGCAAGCATCACACTCTTGGATTGCTCGTTTCAATCCATCTATTTTCCTCCCAACTCATGCTGTTATTGTCGAATCGATGCGGATCGTCGTGTGTGCACAAATCATGCACGATGCAATAATAATCGAAATGATGATGGCTGCTGGTCAGCAACAGGCAACCACGCCACATACACAATCAAAGGCTTCAGCGAAACACCTGCACACTTCTATCCCTCCATCGAAGGACTCAACCATTTCTGAGAAATGCACACCGATTGGCAAGCTAAGTACACAAAGCAGAACCTCCAATGCAACTCCAGAAGCTGTCACAAGCCTTGCAGAAGTTCCTGCAAACTGGCAAAGGTATGCATTGACTGAGAGCATCTGATGGTGGTTTGATGTTGGCTTTGTGTTGCTCACCACAACCACTCACATCCTCTTTGTGCTTTCAGGGTTTGGACTTGAGTTTCGTGCCAAGTGTGGCTGAGCATGCCAGAAAATTACAACGATTTGCCAAAAGAACTTCAAGACACTCTCCGGTACCACCCATCAGGCCACAACAACAGCAATGACACGAATGACGAGGATTTTGAACCCAACAACAAAGACGAGGACGATGCCAGCTGTGACAATGAGGAGGAGCTTTCTAATTCGCCAACAGTTGTAAGCACACCACACTCCAACAGAGCCAGCAGTACCAACGACATCAGCAACAGCACTGTCAAGAGCTTCTCGTTTGCTGGCTCCAAATCGGACGGAGCTTCCGCGGATCAACTGTCACCCAACTTCATCGACGACAATCTCATCCTTGCCACTCCACCATTCATCATGCCTCATCGTACCAAAGTGCCCAAAACCACGAAGTTTACACCAAACACCACACCAAAGAGCGCAACGTCTAGCTGCAACAACAACAACATTGAAGAAGCAATGCGCAGCCTCAACATCAACCATGTGAAAGGAAACGAGGAAATTGTGACAACTTCGAGTGCCAACATGGTCAAGCAAGGATCATTCCAAGAGAATGCGCTGGATCCAGTGTTGGGGGGCATTCTGATCCACAACCATCATGGAGTCCACATCTTCTTTGTGCTCGAACCGCTCGTCAACCCAGAATCTATTCGCTTCTCCAGCGAGGATGACGGGTGGAGCGTTAAATTGGCGTACAAGCTACCGGTGACTTATTGCTCCGCAAGCAGCATCTACGGGCCATTCACGGATCGTCCTCAATTTTCCGTTGGCCTTCGTCAGGGACAAGAAGCGCTTCGCTCGATGGCACAATCGCAAGCCGATGAGAACGGTGAACTTGCAGTCACGCGCAGGGTAAGTGTTGACTTCCAGATGGACAACAACTTCTGGCATGCTGTGATGAAGATGCCGATGCCTGCGCAGTACCACATCATCTACAACGGTCTTGGGTCGTTCACCATCGCGGCGTTCTGTTTTGAGCTGCAGCAGAAGGCGGCGATTCCGCTTGGTCACACCATCTCATGTACCATCGCGGGGATGGAGCCAAACAACACATTTGGTGGAGCACCGTTTGGAACTCCACAACGCAGCCACAACTGGTTTGCGCCCAGTGTCTTCTCTCCATCACCAGGAGCCCCAGCATTCTCAGGACACCATGGTGTTGCTGCCAACAGGCATGGATTCCTGCCTGCTGGGTTTGGCACACAGCCATTTGCAACCCCAACTCAGCCACATCAACAAGGGTTTGGTTGGGGACAGCAAGGAGCAGCAAGCCATTTTGGCAACATGTCAGGAGCTGCAAACTTCGCGCTGCGCTCTACTGGGCGCCACAAGAACGAGGAGGAGGCAGCACGCAGCCAAGCAGCAGAGGCTCGTGCACAACAGGAGGAGGACCGTCGTCGCCAGCCAGAGCAGGAAGCCCGAGCGCTCATTGAGCAGGCAAATGCTCGCACAAAATTGGCGCAACAGAGAGCTTCATCCGAGGCAGAAGCGCAGGTCTGTGCTGCGCAAGCTCACAATGCTCGTCTCATGGAGAAAATGAGAGCACTTGAGGAGGAGAAGGCCAAGTATGCTTGCATGGTGGAGCAGCAGCGCGCAGCAGCAACCAACATTGACAACACCACCTTCTCAATCTCGGACATGCCACAAGCCCCCACTGCTGGGTTTGTCCATCGTCGCGAGAATGACAATGTGCTGAGCCGAAACGATTCTGTACACCAACGAATGGATGGTGTTCCAAGATCTGTCACAACAGGAGTTCATTCAGCTGCTGTCTCTGAGGATGGACTTGCATCAACAGTGCATGCATGACCCCCAACCAAGTTCATGTTGCAAGAGGATGCTCGCTCAACAACACACCAGGCAGTGAAAAGCGCACAATGGGCAACAAATGAGCACCAACCAAGACACACACACACATCAACAACAACACCCACAAACAAACAGAACCAAGTCAGTGCGCTGCTAGAATAAGCCAACACCGATAGTAGCAACAGTAACGAACACAACAAACCTGACTTGCCACAGCCGCGATCCGACCACCAAATGGATTGCCGTTGTCGATTTACTCGACTGTGACGAAACGTTGATAATTCGTGACCCTAAATACAAACTATTTTATTTTGTAACTTTTACGATGACTCCCTGACCACGGCTTCTGCAGAGTCACACGAAGAGTGGCGATACACTGGACCACCAATCATCTTATCGCAGAAACAAACACGTCTGCCATGTTGTTGTATGTTCGTATGTGCAAACCTCATTCTGCGATCGATCAGTTGTCTTGTTGGGCAACTGTGCACCCTGCCTCTGCCAGCTACGAATACGCGACCATAGGAGAAGCTTCTATTCTACTATACTCTCCAGAATACGAATAGGAAAAGTCTCCGCTTTCGTGGAATGCCATGATGTGCCACATGCCAACAACCATGAGCGGTGATGGGAGACGAGGAGAGGAAAGGAGAAGAAATCAACAGTCTGCTCTATTTGGATGTCTTACGCGCGCAGAGTGCGCAGAGTGTGGTAGAAGGGAGATGTTTGTTACCAGAGCGAACCATGCGTATCCCTGTAACATTTATGTTGCTATTTGGACGTCGCCGACTTCGTCCGTCACCACAAACCCAATGCGACCACAACATGCGCAACCACATCACATCTTAGAACACAGTTTCCCCTTGCATACCTGCATACGCTCCAGAGTACTCGAGGAGATCATCATGGGTGGAACCTCACAGGACCATGCCATGCAATAACGACACACCACCATGTTTCCCCACAGGGCTGCTCGTAATCCTCGTTGCACGATTACATTCAATATTGCCCGTGTTGGCGTTGTTAAACCCTAACAAACTTATTGAAGTGCATCACTCAACAAGTGCAAGTCTTCCAGACGCAGGCTTGCGAACAAACCCTCTCGCGAATCCTTTCATTTATCGACCAACCTTTCGCACCATGGAAACCACTTTTGCACAATACCACACTCGTACAAATAGATCGGGGCACTATGGTGGTCGTATTTCATCGTCATCAAGTGCCATGCACGAGGTCACAGAAGTCATATGCCGAGATGAAACGAAGATCACTGCTTCATGAAGTCCGACAACATCACGGCGGAGGCTGCCATGATAAGTATGGTCGATGCGCCCACTATTGTGACCGGCCCGAGGTGACTGCCGCTCCCATCGTCGCTGCCGTCGGTGCCATCAGTCGAACTTCCATCGTCAGTCCCCGAGCTGCGGAATTCGATGGATCCAGCCCCGCCAGATCCTGCATTGCCATCCTTCCCATCATCCACGTACAATCGGAAGAAGGTGGTTGGATCCCCTTGGGCCGAAGTGATCTTGGCAGATGAAACCAGCACGTAGTAGCGATCCAGATCGTTCGTCGCAAAGGTGACAGTCGACATGGGGAACTTGGCAGCTCCGCCCCCGCTCAAGCCGTACGTGCATTCACCGCTGGACACGTCGTCGGCTGCCACCATCGCTTTCGTCACGGGGATGCAATTGAGATCGTTGCAGTTGGGTGCGTTGTACACGGTAATTTCGAAGCCGTCCACGTTGCCAGCTGCGCACACCCCGACCGTGACGTCGCTGCCCGTTCCGAAGATCTGATACCAAACGCTGGGGAACCTGTTGAGCTGACCCGCGCACAATGGGACACTTCCGCGCCTGGCATCCGTCAGTTTGCCTTCGATGCGGGTGCGATCTCGCGGGATGGGCCCGATCGCCTGGTTGCAGACATCGTTGCGGGGGATGCCGACTTCGCGAACGGACAGGAAGGCATCTCCCGGAGGGCCTTGGACGAGAACGGAGTACCTCACATTCTTCACCGTGTCGAACTCGTGCGCTCTGCCGATCGTGCTCCACTCATCGCCGGCTTGACGGAATGGACAATCGAAATCCACACTAGTGCCACCGCCCACACATGTCAAGGAGTCGCAATCGCCAGAGAAGATGGAGAGCTTCGTCTCTACTTGCGTCCTGGAGAAGCCGTTGGGTGCACCCTCGTCACAAGTGGAAACTCGCACGCGCTTGCCGATGCCTTTGAAGTAAAACCAGATCCCCGCCTGATCGATCAACGTGCCGCATGATTGGATGCCTGGGATGGTACCCATCGTCTTTTCTCTCAAATTGCCTGGATTTCCACGCACGGACGCGCCCGCGAAGGGACTAATTTGCATCAGGGCGCCGTCTGCCATGCAGCTATCCATTTCTGGCCGCAGCGCCGTGGAGGTGTCCGGCACTTGTCCCGTCGCTGACAGGCCGTATCCGAATGCATATTGAGATGGAGCAGAAGAATCACATGGCGTGAATACGAGAGTATGAACGGTCGATCGCAGGGGAGGAAGTTGAGCTTGAAGAAGCACGCGCATGTCAACATGTCCACACGATCCCTCTGGTTTGTGTGCAACGGAGGTGCAGTGTCAACACTGGAGCACGTCACTGATCAGCACCATCGTTTATTGACCACAGGTCGACGCAGAAGCACATTTTCACCGTACCTTGTCCCATCATCGCCAACATCACTCCAATCACCATGGCGAAAGCCATCGTTGCCGAGTTCTGCGGATGGCGGATCTTTCCTTTCCCATTCATCGTCGTCGCCGCTGTCGCAATTGTTGCTGTCGTTTCTTCCTTCTCCACACTTCATGTGAGTGGAAACACACGTACTTCTGTATCTCGAGGTGGCTTTCGTTGGTTTCTACGGCTGAGCGAGCCCAGTGATGGTGGCGTTGCTTGCTGAATGCGCGCACTGCGTTATCTCCTGATTGCCTTCATTCTGTTCTTCCGACTTGCACACCCTTGTTGTTCTGGTGGGTTTCTCTCGACCACATTCCTCTCTTTCTCGGAGTCGTCGCGTGTTCCACGATCGAAGTCGAGAAGCGCAAGTCATTTTGTTGTTGGCGTGAAGATTCCAAAGATACGAAAAGACTGATGGTCTTTGTGAGTCATGGATGTCATTTGGTACTCAAACAGTATCATATTCCTTTATTGACTAATAGGATTAAAATGGAGTTGAAGTTTCATGGTTGTTTGTCAACAACCATCATCACGACCACCACCAAGAAACGCACGATGGCGGTGACAGGAACAGTCGCGGAGAGCATCAACAAATGAGCACCAAATCCAAACGGCGACTGCACAAAAGTCACAACAACCGATGAAGGGAGAGACAACGACTTGACGCATCCATCAACACCGACCAATACGGTACAGATTCCCATCTTCTTCTACAGCATTGTGCTTACATAAACGAACGCCGCCGCCGACATGTCCCGGATTCTATCACTCTTCGCGCTGATCGTGACAACGACGCATGCATTTTCGACTGTGACGCGACCCAGCGATCATGCGTCTTCCTGCAGCCATCGACGTAGGAGACAGGATGATGCAATTCCAGCAACGACGATGATGCAACCATCCATTCCTCATCGCATGCTGCATGCAAGCCAGTGCAATTCTCGTCGCGGCACGGCACTACGGTCCATCCTGGACGACGTTGCGCGTTCATCAAACGACGACGATGATGACGTGGAGAAATTCAATCCACTGTCGTACAACAAAGCACAGACCGTGTCGGGCATCGGGTATACGGGAAATCAAATCTCGCTGCGCAAGATGAGGATGCAGGGGATGGTGGACGAGCTGCTGGATGCCGTTGGTGACGATGAGAAGATGGAGGAGATCCTGCGAGAACAGAAGGAGTTTTTGCTGGCACCGTTGGAGGATGGCGAGACCATCTTGGTAGGTCGCATTTTGGGTCGTACCGAACAAGCCGTGACATGACGGATTGGTAATGCTTGATGTGGCGATTCAGTCCACTGCGCTGTGTTGCGACACTGTGGCGTGCACAGGCTCCATTCTGTGACTCAGCTCTTTCCACTCTTCGTCTTTTTTCTTGAATATCTTGTTACCACTCGCCGCGCGATGACCTCGATGCCGTGCAGGACCCTGATTCCATATACACACCCGAGATGTCGAGGTCAGAGAGGTACGCAACGTACCAACTTTCGATGGACAAGAGAATTGCCGCCGCCCGTAACGCTCGAGTAAAACAAGTGCTGGAATCCATGCGCGAATTCGTCGTTCGGTGCGAATGAACGATGCGAAGGAATCAGAGTGAAACAATGCTCTGCACGGTTACGACAAAACGATGCTGTGGACGATTGATCTGGTTTCAACAGTGATCAGCATTCATACGGATTGATCTGAAGTGACAACACGATACGCGCACGCGCACTCACAATGTATGGATCGTAATAGGAACACGCGCGCAGCGTAGCACTGAACATGGAATGTCTATATCGTAATGTAACTGAATCCTCCATTCCGGTGGATAGAAAAGGATGGCATGAGTGCTGACTGTGTGAGTAAGTACTTCGGTATCGGACTGTTGTTTGGCCTCAAACAGCTCCTTGATTTGCGACGTGGTCTGAAAAATCGACTCACACGACCAATGATCAAAACTCGATCTTGTGTTTCACGACCAAAGCACTTGTGGGTGTGTGGAGAGACGCGAACAGTTCCGAAAAAGATTCCCTGGTGACAACAACAGCGCAAGTCGCACACAGTCATCAGCGCTCGCGCATGCTCGCGCACACTTTCTCTGTCTGATCGACAAGAGAGACAGCCTCGATCTGACCACAAGAAAGAGAGAGACCTCCTCAGCTTCATCCAAGCACTCCATACCTAGCTCGTGTTATACGTACCACCTCCCATCTGAACCAAACCGGGTGCTGCACATAGCAACATCGGTCAACCACAACGTGATCCCCCTTCACCCACCACGAGACAACGAGACAACGAGCTGCGCAACTAAGTAGGATGCCTTCTGGAACAGCAGACAACACCGGCGATGCGAAGACAGGAGCCACGCACGCTCTGATGCGGGACGATGTGCCCTTAGGCGGAGATGCCGCACAGAAGGACCCCCTCCTGGCATCCGAAGTGGCACCAAGCGCCGCCACGGCATCCACTGTGATGGACATCGCGCCAGAATCGGAGCACACCGCGGGCCTCTCGTCTCAAGCTTTCATGGTGATGGGACTGTCCGTCACCGTGGGGATCGCGATCTTCTTCGTCGCCGTGGTGATCGCGGTGGAGAGCGTCGTCATCGCTCTCGAGTTCGCGGTCATGCTCATGATACTGACCTACATCCCGGTCGGCATCGGCCATATCCTCCACCTGCACCAGGACATCGACCGCAACGTCTATCCGCGCTTGACCAACCTTCCCATCTGGAAACTGGTGGAGAATGACAAGATATGCTACGGCTTCCTGGGCGCGTGCGTCTTCCTCTCCCTTCTGGAGATTGCCGATGACAACTGGAGGACCAGTCCAAACTTCATCTATACCCTCAAGGAGATGCTGCTGGATGCCCTCTGCTTCGTCAAAGCAACTGCCCTTTTGGTTGTGGTATCGCGCAAGCTCTACCAACTTCTCGTGAGGTGGACTACGATGAGGGAAGGCTCACAACGTCGCGTCCATCTCCTCAAGGTGGCCCTCGTTGTGTCTCCGGCTGCGCTCGATCTTCTCATGTACTTCGCCGACGATGGCTACAGATACATTTCCGGCTTCGCAGGACTGTCGGGATGCTTCATCAACATCTACCTCGTCGCCGCCTTCGTTGCATGCGTGCTCCAGTACTTGATTTGGCTGCGCCATCAGAACATGAGACAAGTCGTGGCGAGTTGGAAGCGGCAAGTGGCGGACTGCTTCCGCCGTATTCACCAATCCGCGGTCGTCCAAAAGTTCAAGGCCTTGTTGGCATCCATGTTGCAGGCCAACGCAGGATCCACCAGCCGCCCACAAAGTCCCACGAGCGCGCCATTGCAAGGCGCTGCGCATGTGGCCGCTGTGTGATCTCTTCCAACAAACGGGCATCGACGGCGCCTTGCGTTGGTTGGAAGATTTGGTGGATGGGAAGGCTTCTCGGTCTGACCCGGCGGATAGAGCAACACGAGGAGTAAGCAGAAATACATACGAACAGTACATGTTGACAACCAAGACTGAATGTTGTCTTGTGTATTGGAAGCACTCTGTGGGCGTTCCCCTTCTCGGCAATTGTTCCTAGTTTTGTTGTTGCTGATCGGGCTGTGGTGGTTGGCCCTCGGGAAGGATGATGTTGCGGACATATGCCTTCTTCTCGCTTCCTGCGCAACCTTGGCAGGCGTCTCTCCCGAACGAACGAAGGAGAGAACGGTGCAGGAGTATCCTCGTTGACCGCGCAGTGGCACGGTGGGGATACGGCCCAGACCCAGATTTCACGGGCCGGAGAGATGGCGTCAATCTCCTCCAGAAAACGAAGACGCGAACGTCTGCGAAAAAGATCCTGCCGCCACACAAGAGTATTGGCACTCGTGCTCTGCCTGGCCAAGAAGCTTGCTCCACATACAGATAACGTATTATGCTCTGCATGGAGGACATGTGCATAATTTCATTTCCAGCAGTGAGCAGAAGAGTCACATCCGATCCGACTTGACGCCGACGCACACGCACATTGCGATGTAACAACAGAAGCTATCGTGCACAACTATGATACCGCGCGATGGTATTTTAAACAACAGACAACAGCGGCGATGGGAGTCATGCACGCTCTCATGTGCCAGCGGGCGAAGACATCCCACAACGGGACCCCCTCCTGACATCCGAAGTGGCACGAAGCAATGCAATCCGAAGAAGAGCACACCGCGGGCATCTCATCGCAGGACTCGTGATCGCTGTGGGCGCCGCGATCTTCTTCATTTCGATCGTGTTGCAGAACGCGCTCGTTGCTCTTGAGGTTCTGCGCTTGGTCGTGATTCTGGTCTACATCCCGTTCAGCACCGCTACGCTTCAACAATCTTCTCGTCTGGAGGTAGTTGGAGACTCACAAGATTTGCTTCGGATTCCTTGGTGCCTGCCTCATTATCTCCCTGGTGGAGATCATCTATGAGACATCGAGGACAAAATCATTCTTGTTCTACCGCGGCAGGAGCACACTACTGGATGGCGCCATCTTCTTCAAGGCAACGGCCCTCATGATTGTCGCCTCTCGGAGGCTCCATCGGCTTGTCGCGAGGTGGACTACGATGAGGGAAGGATCACAACGACGCATCCATCTCCTCAAGGTGGCCTTCGTCGTGTTTCCCGCTCCGTTCGATCTCTTCATCTCCTACATCGACGACGAGCAAGGACAGATACAATTGTACGCAGCATTGTCCGGATTCGTCATCAACTTGGATCTCATCTCCATATTCCTTTCGAAATACGTGAACTGCATTCTCTACATCGTATGGCTGGGTAATCGCGACCTGGTCGTCCTGTTGGGATGATGCAATACATTCTTTTGTCGGGTGGACATTGGTAGTGATATACGTACAATGCGTAAGTTGAAATATGCGACTGAGGAGGAGGAGTTACATCAAGAATAGAATCGTCCGATCTGCTTCAGCAGAGAGTGTGATGCGGGGCAGCAAGCACGCAAACAAACAATGCGATGGTATTGCCATTCCGCACTGCCACGCATCGTTGATGTATATCTAGTTCAATACACGTAGACTGACATCCTTGGTTCTCGTTCCAGTCCATCGAGTCGATCAATCAACAACCAAACCCGAAAAGTGGAATTGCGTCACAACGCGCGATGAGCCATCAACACGTTCAAAGACACGCAAACCGAGGCTATGATCGTTGTATAGCAAAGACGGATGACAGCAGCCAAGTGAGCACAAGCATAGCACCATACCACCATACCATACTATACGATACATCCTACAAGTACCATACGAGGACTCTGTCACAATACCATACACTAGCCCCACCATGAACGAACGCAAGCAACGGCTGACACCGCGGCAATCGCAGGCGCAGGAGGCGCGCAATCGTAGCAACCAGCGTCGGCATGCGACGACAGTGGCAATCCGGAAGCAGAAGAAGTCAGAGTATCTCGCGCGCAAGCGGGGATTGAAGACGTTGGAGACGGCAGCTGCGTCGCAGGATCAGGCATCCGCGGATTGCGCCAACAGGCTGTCGCAGTACATCGCCGCACCGAATGATGCGAGTTTGGCGAGTCTGTACGAAGCTACGTCGAAGCTCAGTGCTGCGAACTCCGCCATCAATGATCGGTCTGCAACATCAGTGCGGCCTCAGGCAGCCAACCCTCTCGTGTTTGAGGACGATGATCAGAGGATCCTTGACGGCCAGAAGTTGATCGCCGTCCTCAAATCACATCTGCAGAGCGTGGCTGTCCAAATGGGGCCATCGCTGCAAGGCGCTGCTCCGGCTCCCGCGACCGCGCAGAAGCAGGTCAGGACGATTCTGCAGTTGCTGGTTCTGCTCAGTTCCATGCCAAATCGCAATTCATCGACAAGCACGGGGTATTATGGAAAGACGCCAACCACATGGTGCACGTTGATTGCTGGCGAGCACCACAGCACTTCGGCCGCTGCATCTGTTGTCACGAGCAGCGCACCAACAGCACCACCGCTCATCGTCGCGCTACGCGATTTATTGCAGCATATTCATACGCAGAGCAATACGGCCGGTGGTGTGCAGTCGCTGGATGATAAATGCGCGATGGCAGATTCCATCTGTATGGTGTTCGGCAACTTGGCGGGTGATGATGGCGAGGTGGCGCGCAATGCCATGAAGCAGGCTCGAATATCCTTCACGCTCACGCAAATACTCAGGCAATTCGCTACCTCCCTCAATGCAAATCATGCTGTTGCTACACCGAATCAACCCAACCAGATAGGAGAGATTCGCGTTGCGTCCACTGCCGCATGGGCGCTCACCAACCTGGTGCGCAACGATCCAACAGCATTTGCACGTGATTACTGCTCCGAGGAACTGCTATCGGCATCATTGCTCAAGGTCCTTGTGGAACAACCCCACGACATAGCGCTGTCCACGCAAAGCGCATGGATTATCGCGTCCGTCACGAGCCGCGAGGAAGACGTCGTCAACTATCTCTGCAAGCACGATGCTGCCTTCTGCCCCACGCTCGCGCAGGCTCTTGGACGGAGGCTCGCAATGACCGATGTCCATGTCCAGCAAGTACTGCCGCTGATCCAAAGTATCGGTCACATCGCGTCCTTCGAGGAGTACATAACGCCATTGCTGACGAGCACGTCGCTGATCGATACCATGCTCAAACTGTTCGAAAGGATGATGGCGTCGGAGTACGGCTTTTTGGAATCCCTGCCATCATCATGGTCACGCAGCGACGTCACTCAGCTTCTCGTTCATCTGTCCTGGCTCTGCGGATGCTTGCTGCTGGATGCGCGCAAGGTCGGACACGCCTCCACGAACGTGGCATTCCCCAAGCTCGCGCCGCCGCTCTTCGACATGTTCATCCGCTATCAAAACAACGGGCTGGTGTTGGAAGAGATGTCCGCCATCTTGCGGGCGCTCTGGAATGCCTGGGATATCCCGCCGTTCGATCCGAACTATCCGCAGCTACTGCATTTGCAGGAATGCCCCTGCAGGAACGGATTAATTGACCTCCTTCCCTGCCTCGTCGATCTCATCGCACCGTTGCTGCGCAGCGACATGGATTCCTTGATGAAGGTCCTGCTCTTCATGGACATGACGCTGCGCAACTCCGACTCTATCACCTATTTGCGACAGCACCTCGAGGAGCTGCAGATCGTGGAAAAATTGGAGATGATTTGCGACGACCACGTGATCCCGAACAACATTTCGGAGATCGCTGCCAACCTTCTCGATGATTTCTTTGACGGCAACGACTACGAGGAGGATGACATCCATCTCATGCCAGAATCGACATCGAACGGCGAGACGTTTGCATTCGGGTTGGACTCGTCGTCGACGCCCTTGACGTTCGGTGGCATGGGCCGTGGGCGCGGAGCTGTGATGCCGTCGTGGATGTCGCAGAGTTAAGATGGACTGCAGCCGAATTAGGGAAAATGCAGTCGATGGAGTGTTGAAACAGGCATCTATGTACGTACGTACCAGTACTGTGTGAAAGTAATGAAGAATTCCAAGTTTCGCCCTGCAGGAGGCAAAAGAATATTTTGCACTTTGTGAAACATTGCAGTAGCGCCTGTCCAGTATTGTCGCATTCTGTTTTAGCTTAGTGGATACTCATGGCTTCTGTGGACTCATAGTATTCTCGAACTGTCTTCTTCTCGGAATTCGTCGGCAAATAGGATCTTGATTGCCACGTAAAAGACGAACAGTCCAAACGTCGCCACCAATAGATAGATCTGTTCTGATGTGACGCCAGATTCCGCCTGGATCAAATCCGCAATGTACCCCAACTCATTATTCAAGTGCGAATCATCCTGCAATCTCCGTTCTCGCTTGCGCACGTGCTCCGGATCCATCTCATCAAAGATGGAGACGATGAATTTGCCATCTACATTGACTGTCATGCCAATTTGGACCGAACGCGGATGTTTGTGTTGTGCATCCAACCGATGCAGCAAGAAGGTGAATTCCCCCATGGATTCCAACACGGGATCGCCGGTCGTATCGTCCTCGCCGATGCGTTCCACGGCCGCGACGGTGACACCGGGTTGGCCGGCGCTCGCCAGGACGAAGGAAGCGCTGCCTTGCGCTGGCAGCGGCGTGTTCTTGGGCAGCACTTCGATGAAATTGCCATTTGCGGTTTCGACTCCGATCGCATGCGGGATGCAATCCAGCATGAGGGCGGACAAGAGTTCGTGCTTGGGCACTGCATTGGATAGGAAGGCTGCCTGAATGGCCAAGCCTTGCGCCACGCTGCCCATGGGGTTGAGGGATATGCAGAGTTCAATGTCGGGGAAGAGATGCTGCATCATGTGGCGGATGGCAGGGACGCGCGTGGAACCGCCGACCAGTACGACTTCCGAGATCCGTTTGGCGTTTTCCTCGTTGGCTGTCGTGGCGGATGGCATTTGATCCAATGCCTGCCGAACCACCTTGCGCGCTTTGTCCAACCATGGTTTGAGGATTGCGCTGAGGTCATCCTGCGTGATTTCCACGTCGTGTTGATCCAGCACGCGGATGGTTTCAGACTTGCTGGGTGGTGCGTTGTTGTCGCCGCACAGAGCTTCTTTTGCTTTACGACACGCCTGCATCAAGGTCTCATGCTGTTGATGGGAGAGATCGGATCTGGATTGGATCGCATCGATCTTGGCAATGCAGAACTGTGCCATCGCCTCGTCCATGTCGTCTCCGCCCAAGTGGGAATCACCCGTCGTCACGACGACGCGGTAGTCCGAATTCGATTCACCATCATCCATGGTTGTTGTTGTGGACATGTTGGATGCTCTTTGTGCTATCGTGACATCTGTTGTGCCTCCGCCAACGTCCATGACGAGAATCGTCTGATGTGATATGGCGTCCGAAGCATTGCCATTTCCACCTCCATTGCGGCTGTCGGCCTGCATACTCGCCGCGACCTGTTTCGAGAGAGTGCCCATCCCCGTCGCCGTCGAACTGTACGCCAACCCATACGCCATCGCTGCTGCCGAAGACTCCACCATGGTATGGACGGTTTGAAAGCCAGCCGTCTTGGCTGCCGTTTCGATGAGCTTGCGCTGATGATGATTGAACTGCGCCGGGATGCCGATGACCGCGTTGAGCACTTCCAGTTCGTCGTCCGACGCAGGCACCGACAGATGTTTCTTCGCGGCGTTGCGACGCAGGTAGTAGTCGGCCTCCTGGCGTATCGCTGTGAGTTGGATGGCCAGCAGCTGCGCGGGCATGTAGCACTGATCACCAACCTGGATCTGGACATCCTCCAAGTCATCTTGCGAACGAATCGCGAATGGAAGGGACTGCACCAATGCAGCATCCAGTTCGCATTCTCGTTTTCCCAGCACGCGCTTGACGCTTCGAATGAGCGGCGGCATGCTTCGCTCTTTGTTCGCCTGCTGCAGAAGCCTCTCATGATGTTCGTGGGCAGCCTGTCCCACGAATGCTCGTTTGCGATTGCCAGGTGGCGGCAGGATCGATGACACATCGTAGCATCCTCCTGTCTCCTCACCGTCGCCAATCTCGTCACCATCACTGTCACCAGATGCAATCCACACGGAGGAAGGCACCGTCCTGCCCAGCTTGCCGTTGATCTGCGCAGCGATGGATCTGCATCGCATCCACTTGGCACCACCGCGATTGGAATCGTAGACGGCACATGCGCAATTCGAAGTTCCCAGATCGATGCCGATCCAGACTCCGGGAATCGGTTCCTTCTCTTTGCTGCTGTTATCAGTGGATGGGTTCATCTTGGTGCACTCGTATTTGGAGCGGACATCCGTGTTGTGTTGGGCAGCCTTCCTGATTTGTGAACATCGAGGAGTCGAATGCATGAGTGTGCGTTCGTGTGTTGTGAGAACGTGTTGTGTGGGCACAACCATCTTTCCTGTTCGAAGCACTTCTTTCGTTTTTCTGTCCAGACTTTGTGATTGGAAAACAAACGTTTGAATCGAAGTGGTCAACCTCGCTCAGCTGAGTCACAAGGGTCGTGACTCAATACATGGTCCGTGCCAACCAAGAGAGGTTTCTCACATCACGGAACTTTGACAAAATTGAAAATGTGACGCACAGGTCACAAAAAGAGAATGTCTCAGAATGGCGCCTTTCTTTCGCCACAACACCACAATGCGCAGTTGGCTGCCGCTGCTCATGGCCATGGCATTGCTGTCGTCAACACAAGAGACACAAAGACCGGTTCATGCCAGAGCAAGCACTCAGGTTGTTGCATTTGCGATCATCCCAAGGCATGTCGGTCGTTTGGATCGATTTGGTGGAACAGATATGCAGAGAAGTGATAGTTGGCGCAACAGCCACAGAAGGTTGCTGAGTCGACAAGCGCCTGCAAACGGTGATGTTGGTGGAGATGACGAGACCGGGAACAGTGGCGTTGATGTCACGTCCATCGACCAACGCAATGTTCAAAGCGAGGCGTTAAATGGCGTTGCGTCAACCGCGGCCAATAGTCCGGCGGACAGCACAGCCGCTTGTAAGGGAGAGATATCCAGGGCGAAATGGATGATGACACTGATCATACCGCTGTGGCTGGTCTTCCTGTCCAATCAGTGGTCCAGGCATCTGCTGGGATACCTGGTGGACTTCAGTCCCAACGCCAACAACGCCATGAACGTGGAAATCGGCTTCACCAAGTCGCAGTACTCCGTCCTGGCCTCCGTCACCTTCACCGCCCTCTACTCACTGGCATCCTTGGGCGGAGGCGCCATGGCGGACTTTGTCAGCCGCAAATTCCTCACCGTCGCATCGGCCGTGGGCTGGAGCGTGGCCACGTTGGGCACCTCTCTGGCCACGACGTATCAATCCTTGGTCTTCTGGCGTTTGTTCATGGGCCTCACATGCGCCTTCGCCGCACCGACCGCGTACACCATGATCAATCAGAACGTGCCGCCACATTGTGTGTCATTGGCCAGCAGCCTGTACGGCACGGGCGTCGTCTTTGGCACCGCGGTGGCGTCGTTGTCGATCCTTCTCGATAAGTCATATGGGTGGCGCACGACGACGCAGATCGTGGCGGCATTTGGATTTGCGTCGGCCCTCATCGCGTCGGTTATGGTGCGGGACGATGCGCAGGAACAACAGAAACAACAACAACAACAACAATTGACAACAGAGACAGTCAAGCCTGTGTCGTTCCAGTTCGTCGACAACTTTCGCAAGGTCCTTTCGATCAGTCGAGTGCGATGGATCTTGGCGGCTGCTTTGTTTCGATTTTCGGCGGGATTGTGTATTGGAGTGAGTGTTGGGGTGGTCGTTTCGTGTGTCGCAGCGATACGGGGTAGTCCATCGTTGCATGGCCAGAGCGACGGCTCATCCATTCATGTTTTCACGTGTAGACGCATGTGCGTGCATGCATTCATTCGACGTGCTTGTCACTCTGTTCTACAAGCATATTTTCTCACACCAAGCCACACCATACCATACCACATCATCACAACCCTCTTCTATTCCATTCCATTCCATACTTCTTCCTTGATTCACTCCAGATCTGGTCGCCACCCTACTTCCGGTTAGCGTTCCCTGACCAAGTTTCCAACTACGCCATCATCCAAGCCGCCATCACGGCCATCGCGGGATCCCTCAGCGGCATCATCGGTGGCACCATCGCCGATCGTTTGGCATCCTCCCAACCCGGCGACCCCAACGGCCAACGTCTGCTCGTACCGTTCGTGGGCAGCTGCTTGGCCGCACCTCTTTGGTGGCTCGTCCTGCAGTACCGCACCAACTTCGGCGCCGCCATGATATTCCTCGCGATGGAGTACCTCGTGGCCGAATGCTGGTTCGGACCCACGATCAGCGCGTTGCAGACGACGGTGGGACGCAAGATCGGCGGCGCGGCGCAGGGGTGCTTCGCGTTGACGGCGGCGTTGGCCAATTTCGCGCCGGCCTTGTTGGGATACAGCCAGCGCGCCGTGGATCTGTCGCATCTGTTGGCCGGCGGCGTGGGGATATGTTACGCGTTGAGCGCAGCGTGTTTCTACATGGCGTCGCGCGAGGCGGCTGGCGTGGTGAAAAGGCGCAAGCTCTTTGCGGCGGTATCAGGATAATCAACGGTGCCATGCCATGCAAGTACAGAGTGGTGGACACACAGTATTGTGCAAAGCGAGTAACTATGATCTCGGAGCATGTAATCTATTATCCCTTCATGACCTAGACGATATAATATATCGTTTTCAGTTTCAGTTGTTTTTATTTTTGACGATAACATCTACATGTGCAATACCATTTTCTTTGCATTTTTAGAAAGCTGTTGAGCACAGCTTTCCAATGATTATGTTTAAGTTTTATGTTTCTTACTGCCATCTTATCACTAATCAAGCCTGAAGTACCCGTGAATTAATTTTGGACTGCGGGACTGGAGTGAAATTGCTCAGTGACACGCGGATTGTGGGCGACACACATCCGGAGGCTATCGTATCCAAGAACGAAGAGAGGGATGAGCAGAACTCAACCATCTTTGGGTGAGGAAAGGTTCATGGGCATGTATGAAGACCACAGACAGGTAATCGACGAGGACGGAACGCAACGACGTTGCCGATAGTGCTGCTACTTGAAGGCCACAAACAAAAATACTGGCGTAGACAGAAGCACTCCAAAGAGGTTCAAACAGATCTGCACCTTATGCAGATTCCATATCTGCAAAGAACATTGGGGTATCTACCATGGAAGATGTTGAAGTAGGCTACAACATAATTTCGGTGGCTTCCAACGATAGCGCTAGTAAACGATGGTACAGATTTAGTCTTCACGTAGGCCGTGGTAGGAAAAACGCGTTCAAAATTTAACACGGTGTCGAGATAAACGACATACTGGTGCACTTATCTCTGGGTCATGAAGGGATAGAACCTTCTCCCATCACGCCTACTTCCATATCCGTTTCCAATTGGAGTGGCCAATCGGCGAATCCAGCTTATGCTCCTTGAGAACCTTGAGCAACCGATCGTTGTACGTCCGAAAGAACCGCTCCAACATGATGCGCGTCGCGTCCGACATTACATGATTCGAGTGTTTTTGATACCGCACGCGATGGAGCCGCAGATGCGCCGCCGGCAATCCCATGAATGGGAGAAGCCGATCCAGAATCGACGCATAGTCGACATCGAGAATCTCGGTCGGCAGCACGAACAAGGATTGCGTGATGTTCTTGCCGACGCGCGTGTAGGCGTCGATCCAGTGTTGCAAAGGAATGACGTAGAGGGAGACGCCGATGGCCGGTTCCTGAAAAGTCTTGTCTTGGTCGATCAATTGCAGGTACGATTTCCACGCGGCGTACTCGTTGTCGGGTTGCGTCGGCACGAGCGCGTCGGTTCCGGATCGTTCGATGAGGCCGGCTCGGATCATGAGATCGAATTCGATCGCGATCCAATCCTCGAAGGACTTTTCCAAACGGAAGTTATCGACGTAGTAGGCCCACTGCGCGTAGAGGCGGTCGACAGGATTGCGCATCATGAGCACGAGCTTGCTCCACGGCGTCGTGCACAGGATATTGTAGGGCACCAGATGCGACGCCGTGAAGTAGTTGGCCGATCCGTCCATGGCGATGCTGTGCGTGTCGGGCAACGTCGTCGCCAATCGGTTGTAGTTGGCGCCCGAATTGTACATGGCCTCGCGGGCTAAGTAGACTTTGCGCTTTTGGATCATATCGTCGCGGTCGGCATCGAGGCGCAGTGGTGGGAGGTAGCGATTGAATTTGTTGGGTAGGTAAAATTTGAGGTTCTTGGTTTTGGTGGCGTTGGCGTTGATGTTGGGGTGCTTCGCTAACGTGTAGTAGAGCGTGGCGGATCCGCTCTGCTGCGTACCAATGATGATGACACCCGGCGCCCGCTGCTTCCAGGCCGACTTGTCGCTGGAGGGATACCAGCCATAATCTTTGTCGGTGGGCGTTTTGGGTTGGAAGTTGCAATACTGCTCCAGGAAACTGGACTCCGTTGCGGTGAAGCCCTCGTTGTTTATTCTGCCCTGGGAATAGGAGACCGACGTCGCAGGTGAAATGGCCGGCAGCTTGATCGATTGCGTTGGCGTCGGCTTGGCCTTTGGTGTTTTGGGCCTGGGCGTCGGCCTGGAGGTTGGTTGGATGTTGCTGGAAGTTGGATGTTGATTGGATTTGGGAGCTTTGGTCGGAGCCGCCGTCGGTGTCTGCGTTTGCGGCACGGCCGCGTCATGCGTCGGCTTCTGCGTCGGGTAGTGCTCCTGCGGAGATACCGTCCTGGTCCCCACCTGGACATGATCGTTTGGCAGATGCATCTTGTGCTCCACATCCTCGGGCGTTGTCGCATCGAGAATGCCGGACTTGATGATGACGAGAGATAGCATGCACGTGAGGATGCAGCCGGCCAGAACGTATCGTCGCCTCTGCATCGTGGAGGGTCTCTTCCGGTTGGAGCTGGCGCTCGTCTCAATCTCGATCTCGAGGCCGCTGTAGATGCGGGTGTTCGCGTTGTGACTGCTGGCGCTGTGGTTGCTGCTGATGCTGTCGTTGCGTTGCGTGCGGCTGGTTCGCCGACCAACGAGGCTGCCGGATCTGCTTTCGGCGTTGCTGCTGCTGCTTCTCTTGAGGTTGCTGAAAGGAATGGGCGCTGGTGGCCTCCCAGGCATCGTGCGGCTAGCGATGGCAGATGGGCACTTCGCTTGTTGCGCAGGCTATCGATTGAGTGGATGCCCAGCTCTGTCTCTCTCTCTCTTTCTCTCTGTCTCTGTCTCTGTCTGTCTCTGTCTCTGTGTGTCTATCTGCCTCTCTCAATCGCCTCCTTCTCTTGCTCTCTCTCTTCTCCTCTTGCCCCAGTTATGCGATGAGGTTCGTCAAGGATGCCGCCGCCGTTCAAGCGCAACTTGCGCCATTGTCGACAACAGGAAGAGGCAAACAGCGATGCGTTGTGTTGTTGTCGTTTCTCAGTCACAGGCATCGAGTCACGACGGTCATTCAGCGATTATGGTCGTTGGAGTCGACTTCAGAGAGGTCCTGTTTCGTGAGTCGTGGTATGTGAACTTGGTGGAACATCCAATGTCGTGAATCGTGAGAACGGATCAACTTCTCGGAGTTTGTGAGAACTTCGCGCCAGAGGTGTATCGCAGTCACCGGCGCAGACGTCCCAAAGCGCCACAACATCCGATGAACTCATCAACCAAGGCGCCTCTCCATCTTGGCAGATGCTCCTTCCTTCTTCCATGTGATCCTCTCTTGTTCTTGTTTGACCAAGCTCTGCCATCGTCGTGGTAATAGCCATACCACACAGACGCTTGATCACATTGCGTTGGAGTTGATTCGAGTTCATCTGGAGTGTCGATAACCATCTCACCATAAAACGAAAGCAGAGACGCAACGCAAGACAGAACACAACACATCGCACAACACAGAACACAACACAGAACACAACACAGCACGCAACACAGAACAAGTGACGATGTCGATACCAATACGAAGAGGCGACGAGCTGCACAAGGCCATGATCCAATTCCTGCCTGAAACGGACTGCGAATACGCCAGGTACCCCATGAACTACGAACGATGGCTCGATCCCGGCGAGACGGGTCCCAAAGGCGAGCCATGCTTCATCGCATCGCCCAACGACGACGGCATCAAGAAGGGATACGTCTACGGCCCCGGCAACAAAGGCAAAGGATATTACCACATGCTCACGCGCAGCGCCCAGACCGCGTTGTATTCCCAGATCACGCACAAGCAACCATCCGTGAGTTGCTGTTGCGCTGGCGGCGACAAGGATCCCGATGCCTACGACAAATGGGACGACGTGCAGCGTGTCATGTACGCACGTTACAAGTCGAACGTGCCCAATGATGGACGCGCCAACGAGGCCGCCATGGCGGAAGCGCAAGGTATGGCCAATGCCGCGCATCATGGTACGCAAGGTATGCAGGCCGGGGCGATGGCGGGTTCGATGTTGGGTTGATGCGTGAATGCGACTATTATACGGCGCAAGCGTCATACCTGAGGAGATATGTGGAATACACGCGACGAGAACTTGGACCAATTAATAGAGAACGAGCAAAAAGATACTGAGCAAACTGCAACACACACTCTCTCTCTCTCTCTCTGGAGATAGATAGATTCCTGTTATTGTTCACAATGAACTGTGGATACCACTATCCACGCAACGCAAGATGCGGTTGCTGTCCGTTTGAAATGTGAAGAATACAACACAAGATGGACTGAAGTCTACTCCATCGACTTGTCTGTCAGTCTGTCTGCGTGATACGTATGGTTTCCGTCTCAATAGATTTTGGCGCCATTTGCGAATGGAAAAAGAATGCGCCTCAACAACAACACACGCGAACTCGTGCGCAACAACAGAATCATGACAGCCATGGTCCACAATCAAGCGTTTGACGTCCCACCAAGGTGCTCGACATGTCACGAAGATCTTGACTGTTGCTCACAAAAGTATTGCACAAGTAGTATAATCATATTACAGTACTCCATTTGGACAAGAGGACAGATATACCTGCTGTTGCACCAGTAAATCACCGCACATATTATCCCAACAAACAAAAGCAGATGGATCATGGCAGAAGACGAGGAGCCGACCGATCCAACGGACAACCAAGAAGCAACGGCAATTGCCCCGAGAGACGATGAATCGGACGCGACGGTCCCAAGACGATTCCCTCGACAGGGTCTCTTCGATCCAGACAGTGAATCGGACGTCGAGGTTGGCATAGAAAGTTCCGACGAAGTCGCACAAGCGGATGATGGCACGCAACCGCAGGAATTGATGCCAACTCGCCAACGCAGCAGGCAGGTGATACATGGCGACTTCGCTGCTGATGACAGCAGCGTGAATGATACAGGCGATGGGACACAACACAGGACGACTCCAGAAACACAGGAACACGCAAGTCTAGAAGATGAAACACGTTCGCAGCAACCCAACGATGGCAATGACGCAGATTCGGATCAGCCCGATCCGCCAGGCATCACCGCCAAGCAGAATATGGAACTTGACACTCAACCGCCGCCGCCACGAACACAACCACAAGGCAATGCTCGTCCTTTGAGCAGCGAAAACGATGGCAATCAAGAAGGTGGTATACATGATGGTAACGATGATGTTGAAAAGGACATTGACAATGACGACGCCAACACAGGTGAACACGATAATGAACAAGATGGAAACAACGATGACGAAACCAACGACGACAACAGCAAAGATAACAGCAATGAAGCGACTGTCGAAATCGTCAATCCCGAAGCTGAGGCAGAAAACGAGGAAAGCTCAGATGAAGATGAATCACAAGGAGGGCAACCACTGCAACTCCAGCAGGACGAGGACGAAGACGACGACGAGGAGGAACAACCTTCTGATGAGAGAATACCTGTGCAGACTGAAGCTGTCAAAGAAGCGCTGCTATTTGAAGCCGACCTTTGCGAATGGTTCTGTTACCAATTTCTTCAGGCGGACATCAATGATGCCTCTGCGGTGAACAAAAACAGGATGCATTTCTGCGACCGAATCAACACTCGCGACCTCACCGGGCGGCTCAACACGCGCATCATGGCTGCTGGAATTTGGGACATCTTCGTTTCGGAATGCTGCGTTGCGCAGTCTGTCGACGACGATCAATTCCAAAAGTTCAATGCCGACGCGTTGCAAAAGCTCGGATCCCGCATCAACGCTGTCCGTAAGGACTTCCTCTCACCGAAGGCAAACATTGAGACGCGCTTGGAAGATGGTGGCGGAAAGCCGTGCGGCCGTCCCACCGATGCGCAACTGAAGCGACAACAGGAGCTGCGGAAGTTGGACTGCTTCTCCACGCAGTACAAGCAGCTCCACACCCTTTGCGACGTCCAGATCGCGCTCACCATCATCGATGAGCATATTCAGAAAGGCGAAACGCGCACGGGTCTCCAAGATGGCGTCACCCGCCAGTCGGGGCACGAAGGCATCATTGGCTTTTTAGATGAATGGCAGAGCATTCTGGAAGCCACCTTCAAGAGCACTGCGAACAAGCAAAGCCAGAACAACCGCGACAGCAACGACGACGAGAACGGCGATGACGATAGTGATGACAACAACAAACACGAGTTTGATGCGGAACGCGACATGCCGGAGGAGATACGATTCATCTACTACGTCAGCTCTTCTAACTTTGATGACGAGACCAAACGCACCAAGCTCCGCAACAACCTCCGTGCCGTGCAGACCAACAAGCAGTCGCCATATGCGCCAGACAGGCTCTTTACAGCTGTGCGTTCCATACTCAACGACTGGTGTCAACATGTTCTCACCGTCCCAAAGCTGGTGGAATGTGGATACCGTGGCGCGCAGCTTCCCGAATGGACGGTTGATGCTGAGACTGGAGCCAGACGCGACCTCGTAAGCCAACGTAACACCAAGAAGAGGACTCCACGCCGCGAGAGAAAATCGGTGTACAAAAGCGAAGAAGAATTGCCTCCGGATTCGCCGTCCGAAGACGAAAGTGCGCTGTCCAGCTACAGCGAAGGCTCCGGGAATAACGAGACGGAGTATGATCATGAACTCGAGCATAGTTTCATCGTGACAGAAAACGAGCGCCTGAGCGAAGGATCCAGCACCACGTCGTCGTCGATGGCTCCTCCCCCTCTTGCACGCAGGGATGGCAGCGACGACGATGATGAAGACGACAGCGATGTTGCCAAGATAAGCCAGGTCCAAGAGGAGCGTAGAGGCCGTGCCAATCGGAACCACAAACGCAAGCGTGGGTCCACATCCCGTCCTCGATCAACGGCGGTTGCTCATGCGGGTGCAGAAGCGTCGCGATCACCTCCATCACGAAGGCCTCCGCTCGACACTTCCGATGCCGATAGTGATGACGCTCTCGGCAACAGCAGCGACGCCGGATTGCCCCATCGCATCAAGCTGTCATCGCCCCCACCACCGTTAGAGTCATCTCGTAAGCGAAAACGGAACGGAATATCCAACAACAAGGGCAGACAGCGGCGCGTGGTGCGCCCACGGAACGAGGAGATCCGGCGTCCAAAAACAAACGGCAGAGCGAAGCCGGCGCCAGCGCGCCGTCGACGCCAGACCACGTTCATGGAGGACTTAGCCGAGTTTTAGATGTGCACCAGGATATCAGTGGTGCATGAGTATCATATTCTATAATACTTTGATATTATACATAATAACAATAGTTGCTCCTATTCAGCTCCTATTCGAACCGAGAGTCTCTGTCGTCTCATGACAGAGCACCTGCAAAGTATTCCTTCTGGAACCTGAAGCATTCCGTTCCCGAGTCGTCATCGAAAACACGATTCAACATCCAGTCATGTAGGAGTATTTGTCGCGAATTAGTCACGGATTCTCTACAACAACCACGAGTGAAACACCGATGGGACGCACTTTTTCGTTTGGCGTTTCCGCGACCACATCGCATCAATCCATGGTCACATCTTCCTGTTTCGAGAGAGGAGCATTTGCTGGAACAGACAACTGATGCGAATGCAACAGTGGATCGGATCGGATCGGATCGTTGATGGCAATGGTGATGTCGGCCACAACAACATGGGGGAGAAGAAGGAGAACGATGGAAGCACGACCAAGTGTGGTCGGGATCTGGGAGGCGCGTAAAGCTTCGAGACGTGATCATGGCGAGTGATGCTTGTCTGGTATCATCTCGTGATGTTGTTGTTGCTTACGATGTCTTGTTTCAGACCTGCCGCGCCGACATGCGACTACTCGCGCGCGCACTCCGCATCGGCGCGGTGGTCGTGATCGGCCAAATGTGCTGCGAGTTGCCGAAAGGATGGTCACGATGGTCGTCGCAGGAGGAACACAGGAGTCGACTTCTACTTGGTGTGCACGTCATGTCTCGTACTGCCGAGAAGTCATCCAAGAGGGGGAGAAAGGCAGCAACAGGGTACGATGGGTACCTTGTACCCAGTGCCTTTCGCAGGAGGCAGAACTGAGCTGGTTACACCATCGCGAAGCGGTTCGCGGGCACGGACAGTGGCAGAGTGCACGGGGTACCGCCCCACAGATCGCACACCCGAGGGCAGAGAGCAGACCGACGAAGTGTGGTGTGGCTCGGAGAGCAGAGGGGGCGAAGCGCAACCAAGACGCTCAATTTCTCTGCAAGTAAAGAGAATTTGATTCAGAAAACTTTACAAAGGTTGCGGAGTCGATTGGTCTGATGGTTGGTCGCCTTCTCTTCTCGCGAGGAGACTGATCCAGCGTGCATGGCGCGAGCACGTTGAAGCGGGTGTGATTGAACCATGATGGAGAAGAATGATACGAGTACCAGCAGGCAAGTGATGAGGTACTCCTCGGAATTGGAATGTTGCAGAGTATCCATACTCGTACGTCTCACGGGTGGTAAACTCATTCCTCGTTGGCTACTAGATGGAGGGAGAGGAATAGGTGCAACTCCTCCTGCATGTGGTGCTCCATTCCACGATCTGCTCCGTGGGATTGGAGAACCGCTCTCCGAAATGGAGTCGGTACGTGCAGAAGAACTGAGGAGAAGGTGACGGTCAGTCACACGAGCGCAGCATTGACCACGATGGCCAGAAGACAGCCACTCCCAGATTGGTTGACGCTTCAACAAGATGAGATCGGTGGCAATGTCTTCCAATCGAGTGCGGAACTGCATTGTGGGCACCAAGCGCTGAGTTTCATTGCATTGCGAAGCAAAGCATCACCTGGCATTGTATGGTATTCGTGGATCTCTCCAGTTTGCTGTGTGGGAAGCAGTCACATGGTCGTCCCTTCAAGTGCAGCACTGTTCGTCGGAGGGATGCTCACATTGTGGCAGGGAGCTGGTTGAGAACCGCAAGATATCTTCATTCCTAGAGAAAAATGACCCACCTCCGAGTTCGAGACCATCTCTTTTGTGACGGCGTTGGTCATGCATCGCCGACGGCCAAGAGAGCCAAGGAGGCAAGCCAAGGACATCGTCGAACGCGGTGGGAACCACAGTTCCCGAAGCCAGCCCATGCCTCTTGATCAAAGAGTCATTTCTGGCGAGGAGGAGTCGATGATTTCTGGTGGAGTTTGGAAAAGGCGTTCCCAACGCACATGTACCTGATTCGGTGCGATGCGGCCCAGCGTCTTCGCCTTCACAGAACTGCGACGGCATGTCGGCGCATCACAAGCACAAGCTTTGCATGACGCGGCGAGACCAGCCTTTCTCTGCTATACTCGTCCAGAGCCAAGAGAGATCGACAATGATGCCATCCAAAGGCAGGGGCGAGCCGAAGTGGACCAACATCGTTCCAAGACCAACCCATCGGCGGTTGAGGCTGGTCGATACCGTATCTACTCGTGTTGTTCGATAGTACATTCGGAAATATTGTGTTACGACATCAATCGGTGTTGTCGGCACCAACCAGCCATTGTTGTGGTCAGATCGGTGCGGCCTTTGTTTCTCAAATTGTGAGAGGAGGTACGAGCATTCCCCATAGATGTTGAACCAGACAGAGGAAGATGTCCATCACGATCACGAAGCGGTTATCGGACAGACAGAGAATAGGAACATCGTGTCGCGTCGCCCATTCTCTCTGACCTGCCCATCGTCACGCAAACCTGTTGGGATGAGCCAAGTCGCTCACTTGTTCATCTTCCTCAGCCATGCCACAACATGTAAGCCCAAGCGAGATTCAAAGCTCGCGCAAGTCCTTGGGTTGTGCGAAATAGTCTCCAGCAGCCAACGTCGAACACAGCCACGAGCTGGGTGCGAGGACGAGCACGAGAACGAGTAGAACAGAGTCGAGTGGAGCAGACCATCTCCGCATGTATGGAAGGCGTGTGTGACGTGATGCGTGGAAACGTCTTGTCTCCCTGCCACACCGCTCCCCAGTTGCACGAATACACTCCAAACACGCATGCCATAGATACAGCTCTGTCTCACTTGTCCAAGGATGGATGTGAGTACCAAAATGTCCTCGAAATGATCCATGCTATGTGGAAAGCAGCAGACTGATCCTCACGGACCATGTTCGACAGCCATATATCTTCGTCATGCTAGCCTCTACACTTATGCGGGACGAAGGCAGCTTGTGCTGAAGCAGTCCGTGACATGTCGCACATGCGTGATTGTATGTGCCCTCGAGCATCGTGTGTAGGCAAGAAACCCCGAGAAGAGCGAACGAGGCGTCTGCATCCTCTTCTCGCGAAGGTCGTCGTTTCGAAAAATAGTGGAGCGAAGGGTTCGTCCGTTTTGACCATGACAGGAGTACGAGTACGAGGAGAGTATGTAATAGTCGTAGTATTGCGCGCACGAGTACGATTAGGTGCCTGGTTTGGAAAGTTGGAGGTGTTGGTGGGAGAGATGGAAACGGAGAGAGAGAGAGAGAGAGAAAGAGGAGGGGGATTGGATGTTTGCCGATGCGTTTGTCGATGTCCCAGAGAGGCAGGTCACGAAGTCGCCCGGCTGCAATTGCGTTTGCTAGTTTTATTGCCATTGCCAATTCCTATCGGCACTCGCGTTGCCGTTGGTAGAATACTCAAGGTCCTCGAGACCCATTGTCGTTGTCCCTGTCATCGCCGACAACGAGTTTCCAGACCGTTTGCGTTTTCTGAGGACCAGAAATGGCCGAGACCACGAACACAACGAGCAGTTCTGTTGCGTTTTGGCGCAAATGCGTTGTGCGGTTAAATTCCTGTATCGTGGATTGAAGCCCATCGCGCAGCTATAGCAAGGGCTGTTGTACTCGCGATGCCTCGTTCCGCAGTGTTACTGGCGTCACTGACGGACGCGGAATGGGTAGAGTCGCTTCTACCCACAGAGTTGCTGTTGGTGTTGTTGTCTGGCATTTGAAATTGGGACCAAACTATCATGACGAAACGAGTTGGACCGTGACACGACCGTTGGTTTGTTCGGAGGAGCAGATATGTCGTATGTGCCCGATTACATGGTCAACAAGAGGTTAATGGTAGTCACGTGCCAAGTGGTATTTTACGAATAGCTTACGACCTACATAAAGAGGTCATTCGTCTATGGCACGGTTGCGACAATAAATCAGGATCAACGCAATTATGGAGTGATATATATACTTAACAAGACGAAGCCCATGGCGAAAACAGCCGAACGACGCCGTGGTTGTGACGGCACACAAACACACGCAGGAACCGAGCACAGGGAAGCGAAGGAAGAAAATCAATCAGACGAAAGGAAGAAATTCACGTCCAACGTTGGTGGGTTCCCATCGCGAAGCAATCGGCGGATCGAACCAACGACGAACAGCCACGACAACACACGATCACAGGAACAAGACCAACTTCCCGCCACGGAGGGGGTTGGTCTTTGTTGGCGGCGCCGTTCCCTCTCTTGGCGTTGTCGTGGTTGTTGCCAATAACGCGCTGTCGTGCTGTTGCGTTGTCACGAGAGCACCAAGAACAACCACATGAAACGCGAGTGGCAAGAAAGGGCACAGGTCAAGAAACACTCCAACACACAATCAACACCCAGCCGCCCCAAGAGAGACGACACCACAATCCCACAACCACTCCAGCCACTCCACTACTATCATAATTGTACCACCCAATACCACAACACCGCAGCATACTTGTACAAGGACTAACGATAGCGACTGTAGCTCGTACGAATACCAATACCAATCCTCCACAACCTCCATCCACAGCAGCATCAGCAGCATCAGCAACTTCACCAAGAAAAGCAAGCAAAGCATCTGTACATCCCATAAAACGAGGACGACCCACCGATCACCTCAACCAAGCTACCTGCCTACCTACCGACCTGCCTATCTACCTGCCTTTCTTGACCGGACGATACCCATCCTCTGATCCATACCCATAGTCACATCGACAGCACACCATGACATCCCACCAATCGCAATCAGAAGAATCCACCATGCAGCAACAGCAACAGCAACAGCAACCACTGAGCCAGCATTTGGCGCTGCACGCGGATGCCGCTCCCACCACAGGCTCCCTCTGCTCCGGAGAACTGCAGCAGCAACACCACACCTACGTCTACAAGAACCAGCTGCCACGACGCCGTCGCAAGCTCGATCCCAACCGCCGCGTGACATTCGCAACGGAGGCCATCGCGCATCGCAATCCCCTCACCGTGGAGGAGGCCAGCGAGTGCTGGTACACGGTACGTTGCGTGCTTGTTTGCGTGCTTGTTTGCGTGCTTGTTTGTTGGTTTATCTGTGTTGTGCAACCCCAATCAATCGCCGCGTCTTGCCACGACCATCTGCTATACCCCACCTTGTCGATCCACATCACTCACGCTCCACTTGCGCTTCCCTTCCAACCTTGTCTCTCGATTCGAATCTGTGCACACGCCATCCCCACACTCCCGCTCGCATGTACCCATAACCGTATCTGGATTCGTTCTCTGCGCTCGCGTTCCACGACCTAAACAGAGAGACCAACTGGCTTCCTTCAAGCACGATCGCAAGGACACAGTTCGCGCACTCAAAGCAGTCAACTTCGATGCCGCCAAGATCGATCTGTCGCGCTACTGTCTGCGCGGCTACGAGGCCTACTCCTCCGTGCAGTTCAACAGATTCCTGCAGAAGCAGAGGATACTCGTCTCGCGTTCTGTCCTGGCGGAGCAGCGCAGGCAGAAGCAGGTCTGCGTCGAGATGATCATGGACCAGCAGAGGCTGCCGCTCACGAGGGAACAGGTCGAGCAGAGCCTGCCCTTCATGGTCTTTGACACCGACAGCCTCTGCGAGATCTCCATGAAGTCCACGGCGTGGGCCAAGGAGCGCGGCGTCGAGATGGCCATGGAGGACGCTCTCAACTGCGGATACCCGCCCATGACTTCCATCGTGGTGGACGACGTCGGAGACTACTACAACGAGCACGCGCCCGCCAATGCCAGCGACGACGACGACGACGACACCAGCAACGGGGACTGGGGCTTCCGGTAAAACGGACTATCGGACTAACGAACAGCATCACTATTTGGTTAACGGACGATATTAGTCGTGAATGCGAAATTCTTAGTCATGATTGGAATGTCGTACTTGGCGTTTATGGTTTATGCAATCCGTGATTGAATTGTCTCTAGCCTACAGCGAAAAAAAAATGCCCTAAAATAAGGCACCTTTTGAAAAGATGCCCTATTTAGGGCACGTTTTGAAAAGGTGCCCTATTTAAGGCACGTTTTGAAAAGGTGCCCTATTTAAGGCACGTTTTGAAAAGGTGCCCTATTTTAGGGCACGTTTTGTTTCACAATAGCCCAGCCACGATGGGCACATTCCACAAAGCCATCAACGGGGAACGATGTGGACGTCACTGAATGACGAATCAGAACACTAATACTTATCGTCAACTTGGCGTGACATGCCTTTGATAATCCTCTGTCGTCGCGTTGTTGCGCGGGATTTGCTCTTGCTCTTTCTGTCGTCCAATCGGCTGCGAACAGCGACATGTGGGTGAGGGAGAAAAGGTGCCCTATTTAGGGCACGTTTTGAAAAGATGCCCTATTCAGGGCACGTTTTGAAAAGGTGCCCTATATAAGGCACGTTTTGAAAAGATGCCCTAATTTAAGGCACGTTTTGAAAAGGTGCCCTATTTTAGGGCATCTTTTGACATCGCACAGATACGAGTCGCGAGTGGCGACGACAATGTCTGAAGGACATGGCAATCAAGACTAATAAAATCTCATTCACGACTAACAGTGTTCGTAAGTCCGTTAAAATGCACCCGAACCACCATGTCCGGCAGTTTACCGGAAGCCCCTGGGAAGAGGACGTGCGCGACGCCGACGACCGCTACGATCTGGACTCCATCACGGCCTTCTCGCAGTACCATTCCGTGCAAGGACCGCCCACGCCGTGCTACAACAGCGACGACGAGCCATCCCTCATGAGCAGCAGCTGCAGCACGTCGAACCACAGCGGCGACAGCAGTCACAGACGCTCCAGCACGTTCACGGGGCGCTCCGATTTGCCTTACAATCGTGCATCGGGACCGCCCGTTAAGCCAAGGCGCACGTCGCAGGGAAGTCTGGAGTCGGGGTTGCGTCTTATCGATGCGCAGAAGTAGAACTGTGCTCCTTCCAGAAGCTAACGAAACGATTAGACGCACAAGGGGTTTTCAATCAATCCATGACTATTTGTGGGCATTGCGTCTCTCCCATTGCAACAGCGGTTGCGTGTCTCCTATCGCGGAACCGGCATAAGTCTTTGAAAGCTACGGTGAGACGGAGACTCCGGCTGGGTCGGTCTTTCGCGCCTCGTTCATGGAGGTGCAGAATATGCCATGGCAGTGTCACGGTGCTGCATGCAAGTCGCTCCTCATCGTGATGACAGCGATGGCTGGTTGCTGCACCGCAACTTCAAGCCACAGTGGACAGAAAGAGAAGACAAGTGGATGTACTTATCGTTACACACTCAACGGGTATGCTTCAGAGTGGAGTATGTGGTTAACATGATGATATACTACAGTTCAATACAATATGAATGCGACTCTCTCTCTCTGTCTATCGACTCCGAAGCAATGCAAGTGCCCGTGACGGCATCTCTATACTCTCAGATCACCGTCTTGCGCACCACGGGTCGGATATCAAAATTCCAAGACCAGCTCTCTTTCAACGAGGCTAGATTGATTGGGTGGCTTGTCGACGTCTTGGGGACGCGGTATTTGTGGACCTGTGGAATGGACCTGCGTTGTGGCTTCTGTGTGGGAGTTGCCATGACAACTGGCGCGGGCGTCTTGATCTTCTTGGGAATGATAACAGGCGTTGCGATTGTCTTCTTGGTCACTGTCACGGCTGGAACCGTTGTTTTCTTGGTCACTGTAGAGTCTGGAACCGACGTTTTCTTCTTGGTCACCACGACAGCAGAAGCTGTCGCCTTCGTGGTCTCCTGAGTATTGTTGGTCACCACGACAGCGGGAACTGTTGCATCCTCCTCGGTCTCTTCCATCATCTTGACCGCCACGACGGATGGAACTTCCGTCTCCGCATCCGGCGCGACGTCCGCAAGAAAATCATCGATCGCATCATCTTGCTCCGCCATCACATCGGCCCGCGTCGGCGGATCCGATCGTTCGATGGAGCGCGAAAGCAACACGCTGCGTGGCAACACGTCGCTTTCCGAGGGATCCCTGCGACGCGGTTTGATGAAACTCGGCGCGCGACCCATCCCTTCGATGGGTTCCAAGCGCTGTGGCAGCGATCGCTCCAAACGATCGTAGATGGAGATGCGCGTCGGCGATGCCGTGATGACGCGGCGGACCTCGTGTGGTTCCAGTTTCTTCATCATCTTGCGGAACTTGGCGTCGTCCATGATCATCTCGGGTTCCGAGACGTCGGTGAAGCAGGATATGCAAGCCATGGTTGTTCGATGTGTTCTGTGATGGGAGTTTGGTGACGTTCTTGATTGTTGTGATGCGTTGGGGTGGTTCAGTATGAGTATTCTATGATTATGAGGATGAGTATGCTTAGGATTGTGACAATGGAGTGCACTATGATTTGTGTGCTGTGAGAATCGAGTCTGGATCTTGATGTGGATTGTGAGGCGTGAAGCGTCGAGCGTTGGTATGGCGATGTGCAGCCTCCACTCCGCTTCGCTCCGTTTCACGACGATGCGCATTGATACCTCCGCTCCATCTCTCTCCAACTCCCGGTCACTCCACCTCCCTTTGTCTCTTTGCCATAGACACAATGAAACTACTGTCAAGGTGCATGTCAGTTGTAAAGATCTCCGACCGAAACGCATGGAGGTTGTACGTAAATGTACCAAAAGGCAATTCCCACCAACCGTTACGAAGTTCATCCCAACCGACACGACCATAAAATTTGATAGGGGTGCGCAGTCGCCGTTGTAGGCGCGTGGACGCATCTTCAAATTTCTCATGTCACCAAATTTTTGTCTTCACAATTTCTTGGCCTAAGTTTTGGAATTGCTAACGGCTTGAATCCGGGAACAAGACGCGTGAAGCATCACAGAACTGCCCATGGCAACCAACGCATCACGACGATGGCGGGAGAGGAACGGATGGATGCATCGAGCAGACTACTATTGAGTAGAGTAGCATGTATAATACTATGCTCTACTCAGAGCTCTACACGGATACTCTGCTGTACTCTGTTCTCTATCCAACACACCACTCCTGTGAAAGACTTTACTTTGGCTCTTTGCAGCCGCATCGTTGCCAACCGTTATAATAACTCGTATCTGACTATATCTCACGTGACATCTGTTACTCCACCAGACCTATCATACAACTCCACGCCGCTCCCTTCATCACACCGCACTCACGCCAGCACCGACGGCATCAAGCTTGGCATCGCGATCCAACTTGGCGTCGCGCGTGGCTTTATTCTCATGCCACGTGCCCGTGCCTTGGATCTCTCCGTTTCGGAACTCGCCGCAGTATGTCCTGCCGGATTCAAACCGCGCGACGCCAATGCCGTGTGGCCGCGGCCGATCATCCGACGATTCGAGGACGGGACCCGTGTACCGCACATCCGTGCCGTCCTTCAATTGGATTGCACGGTTTCGGACTCGGGCCTGTTTGCCTGACTTAACGCTGCGCGATGATTCCTGCTTCGGCTCTTGTTCCAACCGTCCTTGCAACAAGGCGTTGCGGTTCTCCAATTGCTGGATCTGGACCTGCAGCTGCGTGATTGCGTCGCGTTGCTTGCTCACGATGCGGGCGTACGGATCGACGCCGTTTTGCGCGGCGCCGTCCTGATTGTTGGCATGCGCGTCGTCGTCGATGAGCGATGGCAGCTCGACGTCGGACGGCGCAGAAGGGTTCTGGTCCTTGTCTTGCGATGGCTTTTGGTCCTTGTTGTTCTTGGCATCAGCGTCGGAGGAAGATCTGGACGACGGCCATTCGGGTGGTTCGAGACCGGTGCGAGTTCTCGGAATAGAGCGGCCCGACGAGTCGGCCTCCTTCGTTTCGTTGTTGCACTCTCCTTCCGGCGCACGTCCGTGATACACCTTGTTCGCAGAGCGCATCTTCGAACCGGCCGGTTCCTTCATGGGCGCCTCCGATGGTTGGATCGACACATCGTCGACGCGGAACAGCGCGCTGTCGCACCAAGGGTTGTTCTGAGTCCAGTCGGCGAGACACCAGCTCAGCGCGTCGGGGCTTGGTTCGCCTTGCCAGTAGACGTGCGTACGAACGGGTTTTGTGCGTGGCCGCACAGCATTAGTTGTGTCCACCATCTTCACTGGGGGGCTTGCATTGACGAACATGTTGAATTTGTGACCGTCCCAAGGAAGCAGCGTTGCTGTCCTTCACCGTCGTTTGATTTGGTTGTGTTTGCGAGGATCCGTGGTGGATTTATGACACAAGTGTTGGTGTGCGGAGAAGATTAGATCGTGTAGCACCACATGGCAGAGGTGATGATGTTGTCATCCATGTATCCGGCAGCAAACAACGAGAATAATGTGAGTCGTGATGGGTGTTAAAAGGCCTGGAGGCGATCAAAAGCGATTGTCTCGAGAGTGGGAAATCATGCAATCCAGCGGCATTCTCGCTTGTTTCGTGAACAATATTCCTTGTTTCTCAACCTCATTTTTCATTTTTTACGCTGTCCGTTCGTTCTTGCGAAGAACAATTGCTAAGATTGCGCCGTTTTTACGATCATATTCTCCACCGAATTTTACTCGTCCCAACGGCAGGCAAAAACCAATGATCTCTGTTTCGGCAGGGACAAATTTGGCGACAGGATCGTGTGCAACATGCATCAACCAATGTTTCGTGGTGTCAACGCGGACTGCGTTGGTAGTCGGCATCGCCAGGCGAGGCCTCCAATGCAACCAACTTGGGACAGGGATTTGCCTGTGATCGCTCTCTTGGTTGCTCTTGGGGTGACCATTCAGAACATCGCCTCACACCATCGACACCAGCTCCAAGGCAACGTTGTTGCTGCGAGACGGACACAAACAGACAGCCACGCCTATCACGAACAGAGCTAGTTCATTCTCTCTCCCTCCAAACAATCGCATATCTGGCAAACGTACAAACTGAATTGCTCTAAACTCTTCATTCCATCACCATGCGATACGGTGCCGCGCTGCGCTATTCCCCTCGCGACATTGCTGCTACAGCATTGTCCCGATCGCTTCCCCCTCACTCATTCCGTGCTCTTCCTCTTCAGCACGATTCCCCTGCTTTCCTCCTCTTTGTCTTCATCGTCGTCAGTGGTCTCGAACTGATCGCTCAGCTTCCTCACCATCTCTTCCACGATCACTTCGCCCTTCTCGGACCACTCCTGTCTGTTGCTCATGGCGTAGTTCAAGTACTCGTCACCCGAAACGCCAAACACGCCACATTCCTTCAGCTTCTTCGCAAGCGGGATGATGTACAGATCGAAGAACGTCAACTCGCCCTTCGCCCAGAAGTCAGCCGGATTGCTCTGTGCGCGCCCGTTGCGGTAGGCGGCATACAGCTCGTGGAACAGCCGTTCGTTCCACTTGCGGTAGACGTGCCAGTGCTGCATGGTGTGGGCAACGTCCGAGGCCTGGATGAGATGCTCGATGACGATGGTCGCCTTGCGATTGATGCAATCGCGTGCTGTGTGAGCTGCTGCTGCTGCTGCTGCATCCTTCGATCTTCTGCCGTGGCTCTCCTTGTGTCCCTTGTGCTCCTTTCCTTCGAAGGCCTTGTTCCATCGTGCGTTGCGGAGGGCCTTGAGTTCCTTGTCGACGATGTCTGTGGCCATGACAGCATTCACCACCAGCTCGCGGAAGCGGCACAGCTCGGCGTTGGTGGAGAAGATGGCGCTTCGGAGGTTCCCAAATCGCGGATCCATCAGCAGATCCCAGGACAGGCTCAGCGAGTTCTGCTCTGCGACGCTCCTGTTCTTGTAGATGGCGGCCAGCCGTGGATTCTCGCCGATCAGCTGCTGGTTGGAGACGCCCGTGTGATCCGCATCATGGATCAGCGCAGCGAACGCGCATGCGAACTGAGTCAGAGGATCGGATGTGATCCCGTACGTGTGATCGTGCAGCGAAGATGCTTCCTTGTGGGATCTACCTGCATCTGCATCTACACCGTCCTTGATGGTCTCACGGATGGGCGGATGGGTTGAGGCTGCGCCAAGATCGAGATCGGAGGGTGCCACGATGCGTGTCATGAGCTTGATGACGGACATGGTGACGTGGCTTGCGTGCTCGAAGCTGTGGAATGGGTTCTTCCTGTACAGGCTTGCGACCTCCGTCACATACTGTCGGAGCTCTTCGATGACATCCTGATGGATGTCGACTGGGCCCTGTGCCTGCTCCTCGTGAGCGACGTTGGCATCAAACTCGGGCAGTTCGATGATCTCCTTCACTTCATCCAGGAATGTCTCACCTTCTCCGTGATCTACATCGATGTTGGCGCCCACAGGCTGGCTGCGGGTCTCGCCCTGGTTGTGGAACGTCCGCGAGGCATAACGCCTTGCGACGATGCGCTTCAGCAGCTGCATCAAGGTCTCGACATTCCAGTCGATCAGTCGAGAGGTTCTCGAGTCGAGATGATCGGTATCATCGATCCCGATGGTATCCCCGAGCTCGAAGATGCGGCCACTCGTGTCTGTTTCGCTACCTGCATCGCCGTCTCCTTTTCCCTTGCCGGGCGAGAGCCAGTACGTCTCCATCTCGCCTTTGCCCTTGGCCCTGACGGTATCGGCTCGTTTCTGCAACCAGTGAGACTTGCCTGCCTTCGCAACAAGCTCGGCCGTCTGCTTGGAGACTTGGATGCGCCCGCGCATGCTTGTACTCTCGAGTCGCGCCGTTGTGTTCATGGTGTCCCCGAACAGCTGGAAGCGAGATCGCTCGCCACGCAATACTCCGGCGGTGACTGGCCCGCTGTGGATTCCGATGCGGATGCCCAGATCGGCGGTGTCCGGACCAAGAACGACCTCGAGCTGATGGACGATCGTGCTGAAGCTCCAGAGACAGTCCTGTGCGAACCTCGCCATGGAGATGGCATGATCTGCTCTTGGTTCAGGCAGTCCCGTCACGGCGACGTAGCAGTCGCCGACCGTCTCCACCTTGAACACACGCCGGCGCTTCGCCAGCTGGTCGAAGGAGCTGTAGACGGTCTCCAACAAGGTGAACACCTGACTTGGCTCTCGGACGGATGCCCATGCCGTGAAGCCCGTGATGTCACCAAACATGACCGTGGTCTCCAGGAAGAACTCGGCCAAGGGACGTGACTCGAACTTGATGAAGTCGTTGTCCTCTCCGCGTGGGAATGAAAGGAAGGACTTCATCTCGGATGTCGTCCCTCTGCGCGAATCCTTTCTGTCCACTCGGCTTTGATCCAGGACCTGATCGCGGAGCTTGCCTGGGAAGAGGGAGGTGACGATGGCATTGGATCGCGCTGCCTGTCCCACCAGCTTCCAGTTGCGTCTTTGCACGAATAGATCGTACACGAAGAAGATGACGATGACCGAGGCGAAGGTGATGGCGACCACGGCGGCGTAGATGGCGGGTGTGTTCTTGATGTAATGGTTGGCGAACTCTTCGGAGGGGAAGATGTCCTGTTCATGTTCATGTTCATGTTTGTGTTTGTGTCATATGGTACAAGTACAAGTACGAGCGCAGAGCAGAGCAAAAATGACGCAAGAGGCGCAACAGATAGCCGATGTACTCATTAGATTGGGAGAATGAATCAGGGCAAGACAGAGCAATGCAAAGGAAGGCACCATCAAACGCAAACAAATCAAACCAACTCCTTTTGATGTTCCCCCTGAGCACGTGTACTTACCAATGCATACATACAGTGTCCTGGTGTGTCCCGGAAATCCGAATGACTGTGGATGGCCAAATCGACGTGACGTTGCATGTGCGAATATTCACCCTCGTGTAGATCTCCCTCACCAACATACACTGCATCGGGGCCAATGATCTCGTATGTGAAAGTCTGGCCGCAGTTGTTCTTCAGCACGGCGAAGATACCAGAGAGACCCTCTGGGAGAAGGAATCGCATGGCTGCATCCCATGCGACTGCTGCTGCAACGACGCCCACGATCTTGGATTCGTAGTCACCGGTCGTCTCGTGTATCGGGTTGAAGAAGATGCTGTGTGGAAAGTCCTTGTCCGAGTCAAGCAGTTGGCTGTGCATCTGTTGATGCTCTTCTTCCGAGATCGAGAACCCGACGGTTGCGTATCCCCTCACTCGGGTTCCCAGGGTCTGGTTTTTCAGAGTGAGCAGTGCTCCGAAGACGCTTTCGTAGTCAGGTAGAGATCTGGAATCCCAGTTCATCGCACCGTATGTGAAGTACGGTGGGGAGAACTCGAAGATGGGCCAGTGATAGTCAAGCTCAACTTGAGGAGTGAATCTGGGAGCTCCAGCCTTGGATATGTAATTGTTGTAGTCACTGGGGTTATCGACCAGTCGATCGAGATTGCCGTTTTCAAACATGTGACCTTCGACAACCATGTCACGGTAGTGATCCAAGGCAAAGTCCAGCCATTCCTCTGTCTGATTGCGTGTCACTAGTCTGCTGACCACGAAGATTTCGCTTCCCGAGTGCTCTCTTGCCGTCCTGGCATGAGCTTCGAAGTTGTCCACGATGTAGAAAGGCCATTTGGCATCCACAGCCTCGGCACCGGATGTAGCAGTGCGGCTGAGCCCGTCCAGTGCTTGCCTGATATCCTCTTGGTTTTTCAGCATAGAGTTTCTAACGGTGCGTTCGAATTGATCGTACTGGCGGGTGAAGAGAAGAATTGGGTGGCGACACGGAATCGGCAACAGAGAGATGGGGGCATCCGTGAGAGATAACATTCGACGGTGGCCACGGACAAACCAAGTGAGTGGGCCATCATGCTCGTGGCGCGCACCAGTCACAGCGACAGAGATGCGGAGCAGCAGCTCTGCATGTCAATCCAAAACATATCTCACAGACCAGATCTATCGCATCGCAATACAAGATGATTATCATCCATTCGAAATCAGCCAATCTGCGAACTTACCGCCTGCTCGAAGTTGTCATTCTCTTGTCGGCGGAGGAGTGTGTACGTTGTGATGGTGACAGACACACCTGCAATCGCAAGCGCGAGGTACAGAAACACACGCCACGTCCGGATTCTGTTCGTCTCCTTTTGGGACAGCTTCTGGATTTCTTTGATTTCATCGCGCCCTTCGTCGCTGCTTTGGTGGGTGCTGCCATCGGTAGATGAAAGTTGATCGGACGCCATGGTCAGATGATGCGATGGGACGTGATGCGGTTCGATGCGATGGAATGGGATGAGTGCAATTCACTTGATGCCAGTGAGGGTTGCAGATGCTTGTTTTATGTGAATGTCGGAACTTGAAAAGTATGCTGGTAGTCGTAGGTAGTCGTGATGATGTGCCCGATCGCGTATGTTTGAGTGTGATCGGAGATGTTGTTGTTGGTCGCCGTTGGTATTGTTGTGGTGCCTGTGTGTGTGCCTGATTTCGACAAGGAAGCAGAAGTTTTGTGGGGTGGCCCAATCCTGTGCGGTGCGTTGGTATTCGGTTGCGGCGCCAGCCGCACGTGGTTGTGAAGGGACCATGTTTGGTTGAAGATTCGTGCTCGTGGAGCACCCAAGGGCGGAACTATCGGGGGACAACAACAATGGAGACACGGAGGAAGCGCTGTGCCATGGAGCACTCTCTACTAGTATACGAGCTATGAAAGCTTGTGGGTATGCCCCACAATATCGTTGGTCATCGTCCAGCGCTTCAATGACAACTCAGTTCTCGAGCAAAGGCACATGACGCCCAAGTCACCCGCTCCTTGTGGGGTGCCAGTGGCTGCGACTTCGTTCGTCAACAACAAGCGATCTTGTTTTCGTCCGAGTTATTGTGAAGGGCGGAGACCAAGAGAGCTTGTGTGGCGCGCATCACTCACCTCATCCGTGTGCTGACCGCCAGCGCTTTTGTGCTCAGCTCACCGCAGCAGGGAAGCCGGATGACGCGCCACCCGATCGGATGCTGCGGAACGCCATTGGGCGACTTCGCCGACATGTTGTTCACGATCGGTCACTCGTTTCTTCGCCATCATGTTTGACAAAAGTAGTTTGAGTTTGTTGTTCCATTGGCCGTGGCTTCTCTTGGTTTGCGATGACTGTTCCGCGATTCTCTCTGGGCACAGTAGACGTTTTCGCGAATGTCACGTTGTCCTTTGACAGAAGATGATAGCGCCTGTCTCCTTCACTCTTTGTGCCAGGATCAGAGATGTTTGTGTTTGTGTGAATCTGGCGTGTTTTGGGTGGGATCTTACCTTTTGCTTCACACCAACATTACACACAATAGAAGTGATGCTTGAAAGCGAGAGTGTCACTCCTTGTCATTCGTGATACATCAGGGTGTGCCACAAAGGACGCACCGAATAGAGCTCCACAAGCCTCCCTTTCCCTCAGCGCAAGACCCAAGGGGGTGAATGATTGTCTTGATTTCTCCTTCATGGTTTCCGGGTTGGCGTTTTTGGCGCCAAATGTGGAAAAGGAACCAGTCGCGATCAATCAATCGTGACAGCTGAAACTCATGGGCGACTGTGATTGGTCGTCGTATACATGTCTGAATATTGTCCGTTTTGAAAACGGTCATTTCGTTCGTTATTCTCAAGTTTATTTTGATAGTCATTTAATGCGTCTGTACGCAGGCCGTAGTTGAAGCGGTAGGAGAAGCCGAAGACGAGACGTGCTGGTGAACAAACCAGCCATAGCCAGCATTTGTTGATGGTACTGGCACTTCACACCATACCGCGACCACAACCACTTTCGCCTGAACCAAGAATATCCCCACCCCACGAGTACCAAGAAATGTCCCCACAAAATCCTTCACTCCTGGCTGGGTCCCAAACAGCACAGAGTAGTACAGAGTACTATTCTCCAAAGAATGTGTGCCTGGATAACATTGTGCGAGTGACAAAGAAGTCAACGCTGCTGTCTGTTGCGTTTCTCAAAGTCATCAAGACAGAGAGGCGACCAGCACACGGGAGTTTCTCGTTTGGGTGAGCTGTCCGTCCCCAGGACTCTTGGGTTGTGAAGGGTGTCTCAATCGTTGTGCGGGACGGTCTGGTCCTTCGCAATGGCGAAGGGGGGAGAGATGCCGCATTCGTGGGTGACCTTGGAGTTCACAATCGTTTCTGGCGAAATGTGTCGGCACTGCGCGGCACTTTTGCTGTTACTCTCCATGCTTTTCTGTCAATGTGGCGGCTTCTGTGTCATCAAACACTACAGGACGTGGACATAATAGTATTCAAATGCAAGTGTTCTAGTGGAATACTATGGCGCGTTGCTGCGCGTCGCCGCGTCTTGCGACATGGCATGTTGTGTTGCGTTGTCCCCGCTTCACGGCAACCCTGGAACACTCCAACAATGATACGAGTGCAACTATCCTCGCTTCCCCCTCGCCCACCCCATGCTCTTCCTCTTCAGCATGATTCCCCTGCTTTCCTCCTCTTCGTCTTCATCGTCGTCAGTGGTCTCAAACTGATCGCTCAGCTTCCTCACCATCTCTTCCACGATCACTTCGCCCTTCTCGGACCACTCCTGTCTGTTGCTCATGGCGTAGTTCAAGTACTCGTCACCCGAAACGCCAAACACGCCACATTCCTTCAGCTTCTTCGCAAGCGGGATGATGTACAGATCGAAGAACGTCAACTCGCCCTTCGCCCAGAAGTCAGCAGGATTGCTCTGTGCGCGCCCGCTGCGGTAGGCGGCATACAGCTCGTGGAACAGCCGCTCGTTCCACTTGCGGTAGACGTGCCAGTGCTGCATGGTGTGGGCAACGTCCGAGGCCTGGATGAGATGCTCGATCACGATGGTCGCCTTGCGATTGATGCAATCGCGCGCAGTGTGAGCTGCTGTTGCTGTTGCTGCATCCTTCGATCTTCTGCCCTGGCTCTCCTTGTGTCCCTTGCACTCCCTGTGTCCCTTGTGCTCCTTTCCTTCGAAGGCCTTGTTCCATCGTGCGTTGCGGAGGGCCTTGAGTTCCTTGTCGACGATGTCTGTGGCCATGACAGCATTCACCACCAGCTCGCGGAAGCGGCACAGCTCGGCGTTGGTGGAGAAGATGGCGCTTCGGAGGTTCCCAAATCGTGGATCCATCAGCAGATCCCAGGACAGGCTCAGCGAGTTCTGCTCTGCGACGCTCCTGTTCTTGTAGATGGCGGCCAACCGTGGATTCTCGCCGATCAGCTGCTGGTTGGAGACGCCCGTGTGATCCACATCGTGGATCAGCGCAGCGAACGCGCATGCGAACTGAGTCAGAGGATCGGATGTGATCCCGTACGTGTGATCGTGCAGCGAAGATGCTTCCTTGCGAGATCTACCTGCATCTGCATCTACACCGTCCTCGATGGTCTCACGGATGGGTGGATGGGCTGAGGCTGTGCCAAGATCGAGATCGGAAGGTGCCACGATGCGTGTCATGAGCTTGATGACGGACATGGTGACGTGACTTGCGTGCTCGAAGCTGTGGAATGGGTTCTTCCTGTACAGGCTTGCGACCTCCATCACATACTGTCGGAGCTCTTCGATGACATCCTGATGGATGTCGACTGGGCCCTGTGCCTGCTCCTCGTGAGCGACGTTGGCATCAAACTCGGGCAGTTCGATGATCTCCTTCACTTCATCCAGGAATGTCTCACCTTCTCCGTGATCTACATCGATGTTGACGCCCACAGGCTGGCTGCGGGTCTCGCCCTGGTTGTGGAACGTCCGCGAGGCATAACGCCTTGCGACGATACGCTTCAGCAGCTGCATCAAGGTCTCGACGTTCCAGTCGATCAGTCGAGAGGTTCTCGAGTCGAGATGATCGGTATCATCGATCCCGATGGTATCCCCGAGCTCGAAGATGCGGCCACTCGTCTCTGTTTCGCTACCTGCATCGCCGTCTCCTTTTCCCTTGCCGGGAGAGAGCCAGTACGTCTCTATCTCGCCTTTGCCCTTGGCCCTGACGGTATCGGTTCGTTTCTGCAACCAGTGAGGCTTGCCTGCCTTCGCAACAAGCTCGGCAGTCTGCTTAGAGACTTGGATGCGTCCGCGCATGCTTGTACTCTCGAGTCGCGCCGTTGTGTTCATGGTGTCCCCGAACAGCTGGAAGCGAGATCGCTCGCCACGCAATACTCCGGCGGTGACCGGCCCGCTATGGATTCCGATGCGGATGCCCAGATCGGCGGTGTCGGGACCAAGAACGACCTCCAGCTGATGGACGACCGTGCTGAAGCTCCAGAGACAGTCCTGTGCGAACCTCGCCATGGAGATGGCATGATCTGCTCTTGGTTCGGGCAGTCCCGTCACAGCGACGTAGCAGTCGCCGACCGTCTCCACCTTGAACACACGCCGGCGCTTCGCCAGCTGGTCGAAGGAGCTGTAGACGGTCTCCAACAAGGTGAACACCTGGCTTGGCTCTCGGACGGATGCCCATGCCGTGAAGCCCGTGATGTCACCAAACATGATCGTGGTCTCCAGGAAGAACTCGGCCAAGGGACGTGACTCGAACTTGATGAAGTCGTTGTCCTGTCCGCGTGGGAATGAGAGGAAGGACTTCATCTCGGATGTCGTCCCTCTGCGCGAATCCTTTCTGTCCACTCGGCTTTGATCCAGGACCTGATCGCGGAGCTTGCCTGGGAAGAGGGAGGTGACGATGGCATTGGATCGCGCCGCCTGTCCCACCAGCTTCCAGTTGCGTCTTTGCACGAATAGATCGTAGACGAAGAAGATGACGATGACCGAGGCGAAGGTGATGGCGACCACGGCGGCGTAGATGGCGGGTGTGTTCTTGATGTAATGGTTGGCAAACTCTTCGGAGGGGAAGATGTCCTGTTCATGTTCATGTTTGAGCGCGGAGCATTGCGGAGAAGAACGAAGGCGCATTCATAGATGCAATAGACAGTCGATGTAAGTATGAATCAAGACAACATCAGCTGAGGTTGAGCGGAAGAACAGTGTGCTGTCAGCGTAGCAGAACACCCTTGCCTCATCTCGGACTTGTGATGTTTCCCTGAGCATAAGTACTTACCAATGTGTACATACAGTGTCCTGGTGTGTCCCGGAAATCCGAATGACTGTGGATGGCCAAATCAACGTGGCGTTTCATGTGCGAATATTCACCCTCGTGTAGATCCCCCTCACCAATGTACACTGCATCGGGACCAATGATCTCGTATGTGAATGTCTGGCCGCAGTTGTTTTTCAGCACGGCGAAGATACCAGAGAGACCCTCTGGGAGAAGGAATCGCATGGCTGCATCCCATGCGACTGCTGTTGCAACGACGCCCACGATCTTGGATTCGTAGTCACCAGTCGTCTCGTGTATTGGGCTGAAGAAGAAGCTGTGTGGAAAGTTTTTGTCCGAGTCAAGCAGTTGGCTGTGCATCTGCTGATGCTCTTCTTCCGAGATCGAAATCCCGATGGTTGCGTAGCCCCTCACTCGGGTTCCCAGGGTCTGGTTCTTGAGCACAAGCAGCATCTCGAAGACGCTTTCGTAGTCAGGCACTGATCTGAAATCCCAGTTGATCGCGCCGTATGAGAAGTACGGTGGGGAGAACTCGAAGAGAGGCCAGTGATAGTCAAGCTCGACTTGAGGAGTGAATCTGGGAACTCCAGGCTGGGATATGTAGTTGTTGTAGTCGCTGACGTTATCGACCAGTCGATCGAGATTGCCGTTTTCAAACACGTGACCTTCGACAACCATGTCACGGTAATGATCTGAGGCAAAGTCCAGCCACTTTTCTGTCTGGTTGCGTGTTACCAGTCTGGCGATGGAGAAGATTTCGCTTCCCGAATGCTCTCTTGCCGTCCTGGCATGAGATTCGAAGTTATTCTGGATGTAGAAAGGCCATTTGGCATCCACAGCCTCGGCACCGGACGAAGCAGCACGGCCGAGACCATCCATTGCTTCTCGGATATCCTCTTGGTTTTTCAGCATGGAATCATTGATGGTGTGGGCGAATTGATCGTACTGGTGGATGAAGAAGAGAGAAGAAATAGACGATTCCACAAGAAAAGGAAGAGACGAATTATCATTTTGAGGTGAGCTGACGCTTCGAGACGGACGGAATGCATTCCAATCCCCAAAACCGAAAAGATACCGCGGATCACCTCACATCTATTGCATCGTTCTGTCTAATGCAAGCTAACGATGCTGCATTCGGCATCGATGAATGCTTTGAACTTACCGCCTGCTCGAAGTTGTCGTTCTCTTGTCTACGCAGGAGAGTGTACGTCGTGATGGCGACGGATACGCCGGCGACTGTGAGCGCGAGACAGAGTAGCAAGCGCCATGTCCGGACTCTGTTGGTCTCCTTCTGGGATAGCTTCTGAATCTCTTTGACCTCGTCGCGGCTCTGCTCGCTGTTGTGGCGAGTGCTGCCGTCGGTGGATGAAAGTTGATTGGACGTCATGGTTGGATGATGCGACGTGGTGGAATGGAATGAATGCAGCAAATCACTTCATATAAGTCGGCGTTGCCGATGTTTGTTTTATGGGCGTTGGGACTGGGAAGTGAAGAAATTCGAAAATGGATGTGGGCGGTCAAATGTGGCTGGGGTTGTTGTCGCTGGTAGGTGTGCGGCTATCGTTGATGAGTGAATGTTCGATGGGATCGAGACTGGGAATTGTGAAATCAAACACATCCTGGGGTGCTGTTGTTGGGATCCTCGTGGGTCTCCTGTGTCCATAGATGCTCGTGCATGTGTACTGTCCCCGCACGCTCCAAACAAGAGGTGAAGTCGTGAAGGGTATGTTTGCGAAATCGGGTTGCGGACCTCTTTTGTGTGGCGGCTCGTTGGAGACAGAGGTGCATGGCCCTCATAATTTGCTGGCATGACCTCGTCTGAATAGAGAGCCCATCCAACTTCAAAGAGAAACGCGTCCATTCGTGAAGGCATATCTACCCCCCATCGCTGCCTTGCGTACAACGAGGATCACAACTTCGTTTGTCAACGAGGCCCGCCACGCATTGACGCTAAGCGCTTTGGGATGGTTGTTTTTATGCCTTTGGGAGGTGTCGTCACGGGCAACTTCGTCTCCGCACGGAATTTCTGAGTGGTCTCACGTGCGTTCTGGTTGTCGATGCTTTTTCGTCTTCCGCTGGCTCGTCCTCGGGAAGCCCCAAATCAGCGCAATCGACTTCGCCGATGCCAGCCGTTTCTCCACATTTCTGGAGCATCGCTCGTAGATGTTTGGGCGGCATAGTTCTACGTGTCAACGTTCCCCCTCCACTTCCTCCTTCGGTCCCACATTGGACTTGCAGTCTGGTGTTCGCACACATCGAGAAAGTCTGGGCTCGCTTCTTGATGCTGCCCACGTGCCCAACTCATGTCTGGGATGAGAAGTCTGATGAGTCACCCCACTCTCCAAGCGGAACAAAGAGGACCACACAGGGATGCAAGTTCTTGTTGGATGACTTGCGCAATTGTGTTCCCGAAGCTCCTCGGTGGACAGAGCAGATGTGGAGAACAGGTTCTGTAGGAATCTCCAAGACAATGGTTGCAGAACGACGCCAAGTCTTGGTGCCCCATCACAACTCAACCCCAAGGCCCGGCGGTCCACAACTGCGAGCCCTTCCTTGGCCGATGCGATGCAACCGAAGGAGACGCCGCCACCAGAGGAATCTCTGGATAAAGTAAAGAGATCTCCATGCAGAGGTTGGAGAACAAGCGCGTCGCCATCTGCCCGTTCTCGTTTCTGCTCGTTCATTCCGCATTCCACGATGGTGGATGCGAGCTCATTTTTTGTTGAAGCGACATGTTCGATGCTCAGGGATACTTGAAGTTCGGGTCGGCATCGGACGTTGGTTGCAAATGCTGATGGTGGATCCAGAGACCACGATCTACGCCATGTCTGGAAAGAGAGCGAGCTGCGAATGGGGGATGTCATGTTCTCTTCCTCTGCTTTCTTTGAGGTCCTCGATGTTCCTGTTTGCGTGATGTCTGATCAATGCTTGTGCCTGTTCTGTGTGTTTGTTGGCACAAAGGATACGGTTTGTTGCCCGTCTGTTCTCGACCGTATCGACACTGACAGAATAGTCTGTCTGTCTGTCTGTCTGTCTGATTCAGTGTGTATTCTGTCTGTCTGTCCATTTCAATCTTCTCAATGCAACCTGTTCCAGAAGGGCTCGTTCACAAATTGGCAGGCAGACAGGAAGAGAGCCAGTCTATCGTCTACTGTATTCTTCTCTCTCAAGAGAGAGACAGGCAGAGAATTGGAAGAGGGTAGTGTTACTCTCTACTATTGTGTCAAACGTTTTGGAGTATGATTCCTCGAGTTCCTTGCAGTTGAAGGTGGGGATTGCGCACGCGAAGTATGGTTCTGTCAGGCTCTGCTCCATCACAGCATATCGTAAGCGCCACCATCATACTCATGCCGCTCCCAATCCTCCTCTTTCACCGCCGGTTCCTTGGCATACCACGTGCCCATGCCGTGTATCTCGCCGTGCCGGAATTCGCCGCAGTAGGTGTCACCCGACATGAAGCGCGCAATGCCCATGCCGTGCGGCAGCGACTGGGTGGGATCGTGCTGGGAAGCCACGACGGGTCCGCTGTACTTGGTGTTTTCGTGACCTCGCAAGACGACGATGAGATTGCGCACACGTTTGCGATCGGTCGTGGTGGAATAATCCAGGGATTTGTCGTCGTTGCAGGGGATCTGCAATCCCGCCAATTGCTGCGGAGCGTGATTCGCATCCAGTAACTCCGAAACGGCATACACGTCCTCCAACAAAAGATCCTGCCGCGATGCTGGATGGTTGGTCTCGCAAGGCGGATTCTTGTTGTGGTGCCACTGCACGGAAATCTGACTACTCGTGCTGCTGCTGGTCGAGGCTTGTGACGTCGCTCTGGTTCGGTGGTGCGATGATGGTTGGAGGAGTGTGTCCATATCCTGCTGAGGTTTTCCAAATGGCACATCATCGCGGTCCTCGTTCTGCATCTGCAGACGTCCCTCAAGGAATGCATTGCGATTCTCCAATCGTTGCACCTGCAGCTGCAAAAACGTGATGGCGTTGCGTTGCATTTGAATGACCTGGATATACTGCTGGATCTCGGCAGACAGGAGGTGGTCGTCGTCATCATCATCGCCATCGTCTTCCTTGTCTCTGTTGTTGTGCAGCACGCTTTGTGCCACGGACGGATCCTCCGCCACATGATTGCGGCGTTGGCTGTGATTGTGATGACGATACATCCCCCTCGCTTCCAACCGAGCATAGCGGCACTCCGGTGGCTCCAACGCATGGGGCGTCCGTTGCATCGCCTTCTGCTCATCGTACCGCTGTCCTTCCGGCGCACGTCCCAGATAGACCTTCTTGACCTGCAGCGTGGCGCCGACGGGTTCCTTGCTGCGATGCACCGGTGGCATGCTGTCGACGGCAAAGATGGAGCTGGCGGAACAGCCGATGCTTTGCGCCGTTTTTGCGAACGATGGCGCCATCGTGTTTACGCTGCTTGCGTCCTGTGGATACGGTGATTGCGGATAGTCGTAGTCGTAGTCGTAGTGGTGGTATTGTGATTGCGGCTGTGAATAGTCATATGACTGCTGATAAGCAGGCGCTCGCGACCTGGAATTGGAACGAGAATGCGTGCGTGAATACGAGCGAGAAAACGGGGATCGCCGTGCGGATGTGGTCGCCATGTTGTTATTCTCGTTATTCTTGTCGTCAGTGTTGGTGGTGGTGGCAATACTACTTCGACGCCTGATCGTGTCTCTCATCTGATGCCTCCTTGCAACTTCTCTGTTTCTTTCATTCGCCATCCCGACATGTTGTGAGCTTTTCGGCATGCGATGAACCGAAAACGACCATGTTGGAGGTGTCCCAACTGTCGCGTGCACGTAAATAGTATCAGCCGAGGCGAGATTTTTATTCTGTGTCGAGTCCCGACGTTCCAATGCGTGACGTTGGAGAATTTTGTCGTCAAACAGATCCCACGAAACAGGACAGAAGAAGGCTTATTTTTATCGCGGATGTGGAGTTGAATTGATTGATTTGACTAATTGACTCAATCGACTCAATTCGGGCATGGCATCTTTCTTTTTTTTGGCGCGAACATCACTTCTCGACCGATCACGAAAACAACAAAACTGATTTGTGCGTGTTTGTTGGTGCGCATGTGTGTGTGCGTGTTTCTTGTTGCGACAAGTGCCAAGCCAACAACAATAACAGTAACAATAATAACAAGGACGAAAGATCCACACAGCACATCAAATTGATCGAAGATGAGACGAAGACGGCAAGCGAAGAAGGTCATCACGAATGGTGCTGCCATATCGTTAGCATCGCCATGCGAATGGAACGAGGGGACGCAGAGACAGTCGACGTTGCGATCATTCTTCTCTGTTGCACCTGCAACAATCAGCGCAAAACGAAAGAGACCAAACGCGCCAGCATACGCTGATGCAGCAAGTGCATCTCTTTTGCGGTCCACAACGTCATCGGCATTGCAGTGCAGTGCGACGTCTGACGAGCATTGCATGAACTCGAAGCCGCCAGGCGCGACGCTCATTCCTCCATCATTCTCGCAGGAAGTGCCAAACGATGATTCAGCAGAAGCATCCAATGCAACCACCAACACAAACGACAAGAAGAGGACCAAACCAGCATTCGAACAGCTGTACTTGGACTTTGGACAATCCAGCTTCGGCCGCAAGATCGAATGCACCATCTGCGGGATGCTCTACGAAGTGGGATTACCAGCGGAAGAACGCATGCACGACGACATTTGTCACAATTACAAGCACGGCGTCGCCTGGCCGTTCAAATCTGCCGCCAAGGTCAAGCTGAAAGGCGTCACCGTTGCGACCACGACGGCATCCGCGTACGTCGTGCAAGTGCAACCGCAGCGCGTGGTCTCCAACAAGTTCAAGGATACGCTGCAGCTGCTGTTGGACATTGTGCGAGACGACCTGGGTTCGTGCGCCGACACCACCTACAATGTGAGACAGCACGAGACTCAATTCCCGCATCCGACGCTCTATCTCTACATCCACAAACAACGCGTCATCGGCATGGCCATGATGGAACGCATCGGCGCGGCCTATCCTGTTCATGACAGCATGCAGCGATCGCGCGTTGCCCAGAAGGCCATCCTCGGCGTGGCCCAGCTATGGACGCATGCTGCCCATCGACGTCGTGGTGTGGCGCGGTGTCTGCTGGATGCGGCGCGTGCCAACATGGTCTTCGCCATGCCGCGTGTGCCTAAGACGCACATGGCATTCTCCAGTCCCACGACGGCGGGGTATGAGCTTGCGTGCGCATACTGTGATGCGTCGGTGCTGGTGTACGACAGCGAATGCGCGTGAGTGTGCCGAGTGCCGATGCTCGTCGTGGCTGTTCGTGCGAGGATGCACGTATGCATGACTCAAACAACAGAACAGTTTCATCATCACAAAACAAACAATCAGACTGTGCTTCCTGTGTGGTGGCATGTTTTGCAAACACTTCGGGACCATCACGAGAGTCCGCAGACCACGAAAGTCCGACGAACGTTACAATCAGCAGCAACAGCAACAAGAGTCGGTTTGAATTCGAAATCCAAAGCGAGACAGAAAGATCAGCCCCAAAGGATTTCACCTGTCGGCCACGCCGACGGCAACAGCGGAACGTAATAGCAGAACAGCAACAATCATACGCAGCAAAGCTCGCAGTGCAATCGCATACAGACCCAATCGTATCATGTCCGAACACCAACCCAAACCATCACAGGTGGCATCCGCATTCGGCCACGATGGCAAGGCAGTCAATGGTGTCCATGCCGCGAACACGAGGAAGCGAGCCAACGAGGGCAGTGGCGCTGCCTTTGCAATGCGATCGCCACCAGCAAAGTGCGTGCGTTCCAAGAGAGTTTGCATGAACATGAACGGTAGCAACACCAACAGCAGGAACAGCAACCAACCACGGGCCAACGACAAGCGTTTAAACAGTGACAAGGCGCAACGCGTCAACAACAACACTATTTCCGTCCAAGACGTGTTCGGCGCGCAACAGGAACTTAAACAACGGATGGTTACCAAACCGGACTACTCCCCCACCTTCCCCACGCTTGCGACCGGCGAGCAGCCATTGCCAACAGCGTCACTGTCTTCCACATCGGCGGCACCACCTGCGTCATCGTCTGTGCAATACCAAGCCATCGAGCACGCGATCTACGGCGACGCGCGCGTCACGGCGGGAGCATCGTACGAACTGACCTGCCACTTGCTCAAGGAGCTGCGCGGCATGAAGCAAACCCAACACGAGATGCAGGCAACGCAGAACGAGCTCATGATGCACGTGCAGCAGCTCACAGCCAAGACACGCAACGAGGATATCTTCCGCAAGAACCGCCGCGCCTTCCGCATGGCCATCAGCGCCACGACGCAGAAAATGCCTTTGGCTCCCATCCTCAAGATGACGTCCGGAAACGGCAATCCGCTGCCCGGCATGTCCAACCGCTACGCGTACGGCGGCGAACCGGCCTCCGTGGGCACCCTCGTGCCGCAGGAACACTTTCCGCGTCGCGTCTACGATACCAAGCACTGGAATCACAAGCAGATCAGCTGGCTTGTGACGTGGCTCAACGAAGACTTTGGCATCGTGGCTGGCGATTCCAACGAAATCAAGCGCAAGAAGTTCATCGCATACATTTGCGGCAATCGTATGGAGCATGAGGACGATGAATCCGACGGAGACGACGATAATGGTGGCGGTAGCGGTGGTACCAACAGCACTAGCGGCAATGGCAGCGACAGGAGAAAGAGCACCGGCAGTCACAAGGACCACACGAAGAAAGCGGGCAGGTAAATTGCAAACACTACGGCTGCGAAGAGCAACAAATGATGGTGGCGGATGGCGCTGGACGTCCATTGATCGCTCTTGCGAAGGGAGGCAGGTGTGATAGGTGCGATTCCATCAAAGAGCATAAGTCGCGGCAGCGTATTTGTATGGTACAAGCCAAGAGTCAAATGATTGACATCGAGCACGAATAGTATCTAGAGAGACAGAGAGAATAGTTGCGTCCTACTTTACACCAAATTGTTCCAACTCTCTGGCCACATGTCATCAGGAACGAAGAGCTTGTGTCGGAATGCTCCTGTCAGATGCCAGTCCTGCGAAAATGCCGTGTCGTACAGAAAGATGGCACTCTCTTCGAAACCGGACACCACCACATGCTCGCTCGATCTCGAGCGAAGTTGCACAGTGTATGTGTGTGACGACGACGACGACGACGACGTGCGGTGTCGTTGTAGCACTGTGCAATGCACACGATGGTCTGTGGGCCGGACAACCGGTAGATACGAGTAGAGCACGTTGTTCATCTGTGAACCTGCCTGTTTTTTGCGAAATGATTCATAACACATTGTACGCAAATTCGGCGGATACGGGTCCTGCTCCAATTCTTCCTCGGTGAGAAAGTACCGCGGACGCTCGTACTGCGATGAATGCACGTAGGATGCAGAATCGAGCGGAGGCTGCCATTGGGCGACGTGCCGATTCCAAGCTGCTTCCCACTCTGGACCATAATCCATAAAGATCTCCTCCCCTTGGCCAATGTCCCGCGTTGCAACGTAATCGAAGGACAGGCCGATGTTCTCGTTGGCATTGGCAAGAAATTCGACATCCTGCTGCAACCAATCGGGCTTGTGCGCGATCAATTCTCGATCCGGCCATTGGATGCGCACGTTGATGCTGCTCGGATTTGGATTGTGGTTGATGTAGTTCACGATTCCGCCGTACGGTGTCAAAAGGACGGTGGAATTGCGATGTCCGAAGCTGTAGTTGGTCACGAGGTCGGGCTTGGTGTGCTCATGCGATTTGGGTTCGCTATTTCGCACGCCATCATGGGGCACTTCCAATAGATCCTTGCCTTGTTTCGCGATGTGGATCAGCGGCGCGTAGCCTACGATTGTTCCCTTGGGCAGATCCCTGGTAGCGAATGCACCACGACCTGCATGTGGCAAAGTGGAATCATCCGGGTGCATGTGATCCTGGCACTTGCCATACTGTTGCAGCCATTCCAGAGATCGGCGGCCTTTCTTCTCAATGAAATGCCGCGATGTGGAACTCTGGCGTTTGCTCTCGTTTGATGCCATTTGCTGCTGCTGGCCTTGTTGCTCCTTGCGCTGTGCTGCCTGACGCTGTTGGACGACACTCCATTCTTCATGCGGTAACACCGAAAAGGACGCCGAGCGTGGTTGTGGAAAGGACTTCATCAGCCGCCACAAGCGTTCAATGTGGCCATCGTCCAGCTCCGTTGGATGCCTTGCTCTCATCTGCTGCACCCACTCGTCGTACTGCATCATGAACGCATCCGCATCATCCAGATGCTCATCCAACGTCACGGCGACATCCGGTATCGTCGGTATCCATCCGTGCCCGTAGGATGCAAACAGCTCGGACCCACTCGCGACGGACTGCGTGGTCCTTGTGATAGCCGAATGGTACGGTGAGAAGGCTCCAGCGCCCGGGTCCGATCGCGGTACGTTGGCGGTGCCGTATTGAGTCTCGAAGACTGATTCGATGTTGTTCATGTCCAGCAATGAATTGACGGTACAGCCCACGCCGGGTATGAAGACGGACTTCGTTTGGGAGCGGTCCAAGTCATTGTAGCTCTCGATGTTGACCGTCTTTCCTTTCCATATGTACCGATCCCACAACGATCCATCACGGTTGAATTCAGTGGGATGCTTGGCCCTTCGTCGGAGAAGTGAGGGTTGGTGTGTACACGAATGTTGAGAGCAGTATGCATGGGCCCAGTACAGTTCGTAGGATTGGTTACCATAGGCATGGTTGTGAGTGAATGAGGTAATAAGTGAGTGGTTTGTTCGGAATGGCAAAACGGAATAAACAGCAAGGCAGGATAGCAACAGGGCAGAGTACGCGTTGTGCACAATGCAATCATCATCAAAGCTTCTGCGCTGTCCAGAGCCACTCTTTGCAAGGTGGATCGCATTCTGGAATAGCACTATCCATCCCACTGGTCATGAAACCACGAACTCTACTCGTAACGTACCATCCGCGAAATAGCAGAGGGATGGCGATGTCGGGGAAGTTGATCGTCTCATTCATCCCCAAATCCTTGCCTGTGAAGATGCCCAGGTTCGTGAAGTCTCCCAACGTGGACGGCGCCATATACACCCCGCATTCCACCTCCCTCGCGCTGCCTGCCGCCGGCGATGAAGAGCACGTGCCCTCATCGCTGCCGCCGTCGACGCATTCCTGCTGTGCCAAGGCGGGTTTGCTGCAGGCAATCGCAGCCGCAATCAGCGAAGCCACAGTCCACCAGGTCACCAGCATCACGTCCTTTGCTGAGAAGATTGTGCAGCGCCTCATCCCGTCACCTCTCCAACATTGTGCGGCAGTTTAAAGGCTTGAATATTGCAGAATACAATCGTGAAGTGGAGCAGCAGAGTCGGCAGCACAAGCACGAGTAGTCTGGTATGCTGATGGTATCGTATCGTGCGAGAAGGTATCAGGAACAATGGAGGTTCCGTCCGCAAATGGCGAATGCTGTCGCCGTCATTTGTTGCGGTGATCACTGTTTGTGCGAGAATTTCAACGCGTGTCGTTGACAAGATCTCGTTCTTGCGTCACTCCTTATTCATGTTTATTATATCATCGCCGCAACTCCTATAGAGATTCGATCGCATGAATCAAGTTTCATGTTGATTCGATATCTTGTTTCGTTTTGCATTCTATGTTGCGACTGGTCACTAAAATGGCCTCATGAATTGTCATCTCGGAGTCATCACCCACGAGTGGAGGCAACAAAAAGTGAGAGCATCTGGGTCGGCATCTGCACAACCAACCATCTGGATTTGGCGGGCTGACGAGCAGCCATCTTGAGTGCGGAATGTCCGTGCCGGGCATCCTCCCCGGCCACAAGCGGCCATCAGGGGGATTTGCAACCCGCAAGGCCTCCTACAACCATGCCGATCGCCGATCGGGGGTTCCCAACAAGAGCGACTGACCATGCCGGCTGATTGTTCGGATGGTCTCTGCGAACGCCACTCCGATGGACGGTCCGTCGCAGACAAGTTGCGGGCAAGGTCGCGGCAGCCCTATCATCATCATACTCGCGCTCGAGTATCATGGAGCAGATTGATCGGTAGCATTTACGAAACAAACCCCATGGTTGGCTTCGGACGGTTTTGACGTGTTGGCGCCTTTCGGTGGTGAGATCGACGTGAGGGGCAGAAGCAATGAGACACTCGAGCACCACAGATATTGAACAACGACGAAGTCGATGCTACTCTACCATGCATGCATGCATGCATGCATACATACACTACTTTGCTCCACTCTGCTCCGCTCGATTTGGACCACCGACTTTCACATCTTTCGCCAGTTGTGGAGCGACTGGTGCACTATCCTCGTCAACGACTACTATACTCCGCAATAGAGTCGCGCAGAGTAGAGCGCTGCAAATGCACAACTACACTAGTACACTACTAGTACGAGTACAACAGGAATGTCCATCAATACGTGACGACTACACGTGGCGCTTGGCTTCAACGACGTCGAGGTTGCGTTGATCGTGGCTCTGGACGACTCTGCAGCATTGTATGCCATCGAGAATGTTCCTTGGTCATGGAGAAACGCCACGAAATCCATCACAATCCGAACGGCCTGTCACGCACATCATCAAAGCACAGAAAGTCAATCGTCGCTTCCATCATGCAGGTGACGACCGTTGTCATGAACATCTGGTGCGTGGCTGTTGTTCAATCCATCGACCAATCGCCGGAGCTTTGTTACCCAGCCAGCCCTCCCTGATGGTGCGTCTTCAGATTTATGATCGATCTCCCCAAGGTGCGAACGCAGTCTTGAGTCATTCACTCCATCCTCCCTTCCGTCGTTGGTTTGGCGTGGCACGGCCTATGGTATTGTGGCTCGTAGTGTATGTATTATGTTTCTCATCCGACGGTCAAGAGATCTGCTTGTTCTTCTTCTGCTGGTTTTCATCTGCCGCCTGGCGTGGTGCCGGAGACCATTTCTCACTTCCCTTTTGTGTTCTTTGCAACGTATAGAGCGTTGGCGGTGCTGCGGTGGCGTGGCGACGCGGTAACATGATCACTTGAAGGCGTCGAACGACGGCAGGTTCTTTCATCTTGGACATGTGTTGGCGCGTTTGGTGATCGACAAGAACACCATCAGTTCTTCGTGACTTCGAGTACAACACAGCCCGAACAGCGGCGGCGATCCGCGCAGAAACAGCAAAGCGCCAATACCAGCACATTCGTCTTTCAACGGACGCTTCGACCATCACGAAACATCACGGACGGTGACTTTGTGAGGCCCCACAGTCATTCCATGGGCGCGATGGGGTTCGTGTTGGACAACAGTTCAGTGTCTTTGCCTCTCAAGCGATGATCCGAATAACGGAGGAGGTGTCCAGGACAGCATAAGTGTTGTGCAGACCTGCGCGCGTCGCGTCGCGTGAAACACTTTTTGCCCACGTCGAACAGTCGCGGAGTCTTGGTTGAGGTGTCAATCCAATAAATCCCAACCCATTTTGCCTCATTCTACAAGACACAAGTCATCAGTGCGGCATGCAAACACCTCCGGCGGATTGTCCGCGCCAAACGCAAAGTCCGTCTTCACATTTTGCCGCCCAAGGCACATCACAAAATGAGTTGTGCCCAAAACTGTCGATCAACACTCTCCTCTCTGGCGGCAGGAGGGAAGGAAGCACACAGCGAAAGCAATCACGCCCTTCACATCCATCACGATCAAACACTTTCATCGCTCACATGCATTCGCACCGTCTCCGCATCCCATGTCGAATGGCACAACCAAGACCAACCCGATGGCATCTAATCGCTCATCACAAAGTTGGTGAGACCCCTTGCTCCATCAAAACGCGAAAATCTGCAGTACGATCCTACCTGCGATCTACGGAGACGAGCATGCTAGCGCAGATTGAGATGGTCGAAGAGGGAGGCGAGCGAACGCGCACCTGGTGTAGATTCAATACCGTTCGTTACCTTGGGAGAGCAGCATGCGACGGCCATCCGTGAGCATCTCCGGTACAGAACCTGCGACAGCTCTACGCTCACTCTCCGGTGGCTCCGCTCCAACCTCATCCCAACTTTCCAACGACCCCGTGGCAATCCATAGTAACTTCGCGATGCTCCCATCGGACGCTCGCTGTGAACCATGCAATAGCCGCATGAATCCTCACTTTTGGATTCTCGGCAACATCTTCTGCTCACAATCTCAACTTCTCAGCAAGTAACAACCAAACCAAACCAAGCCATAATCGCACTCGCAACCAACACACCAAACACCAAATCAAACAACTATCCCACCATGCCACGCTTCACCTCCGTCATCCTCTCCGTCCTCTCCGCCGCGGCCCTCCTCGCCACCAGCACCACCTCCTTCGCGGACGCTTCCATCGTGGTCAACTGCACCCCAGCAGATGGACCCAATGACAAGTGCACCGTCAATGACCTCGCCAACCTGCGCGAGAAGATCCTCAAGATGAGCAAGACCTGCGCCAGCGAAGGTTCTGCGCACAAGTTCGACGACACCGACCTCAGCGGCGAGCCGCACTGGGTGAAGTCTGCGTTCCCCATCGGCACCCGCCGCAGTTTGGCCGACGCCAAGACAGGACTCCGTGGCGGCGACGCCCCCAAGACTGAAGCCCTCAAGATCAACCCAGAAGTGGCCGCCCGCTTCGAAGAAGCCATGGGCCCCCAGGGCCAACGCAAGCTCCAGCAGGTGTGTCCAACCTGGGTGTGGCCGATGTGCCTGACCACCGACCCGAACACGCAGTTCACATGCTGCGCCTACCTTGGCGCCGTGTGCGTCTACTGCGCCGGCTACGAGCCGGGCCGCCGCATGTTGGGCGGAGAAGAGGAGACCGTGTTCGAGGCGGAAGCGCCAGTCGAATCTATTGTCACGTACATGCCCAACATGGCCGACGCTTGCACACAGCAGTTCCAGGAAATCATCAAGACCAACACGGACTGCTTGGGACCACCAGAGGAGGCCAAGTGCCACATCATGGACATCATCACCGCCTAAACCTCGGGTCGCTTCTCCGCCCGCGAGCAGATGGATGGGCGGAGCAATGAGTGAATGTGCAAAGTGCAAAACGCATGCACCATGCTTCACGAAAGAGCAGCCAGCCATATCCCAATACAAATATTGTACACTTCGATAAATATACTACAACTAATAGATCATCTTATTCCAAGCCAGCATTCTTTTGTACGAGTACACTCAAAGTAGAATGCGTGTACTCTTTCACTACTCTGCGGGGATATGCCCCGCACTCATACCGCTCGTACGGAAACAACAGAAATTGATGAAGGAACAGATCCACATCAATGAAACTGTCCATACCGCGATCAGCTATCTGCTGCTACAGGGTTGAATGGCGCTCCTTGGTATCCACGATACATCACCAGTGAGAACGACAGGTGGCAGGGCCGCAAGGCGCCAGACGCATCGAACGCCATGCAGTGACATGTCATGGCGCATTTCGCAAGATCGTTTGTGCTCGGTCGGCTTCTGACGCAGGTTCCCCTTTGTCCTCGACAGGATCATGATCGCTTCTCGGATACTTTTGCGCTGAGCGCTCTTCTTCGATTGGCGACGTGCGTTGGCTTGGTTTCCCGCCAGTTCTCGGAGGACAGGAGTGGGTTCATTCTCCAATCTTTGCCTTTGTCCTTCCGACCAGCCTCGTCATTCGCTCTGTGATAGCTTGCACGAGGCTGAATCAACCCCAGAAGCGCAATGAGAGAGAGAGAGAGAGAGAGAATGGTACGTACGTGCGCACAACCGATCGTAGACGCGCAAATAGACGCGTGAGACGAATCTCGACTGTTTTGAGAACATTGGCGACAATTGTGAATGATCGGAAGCACCCGAGCATCGCCAAATCAACCAAGAATCAAGAGCCACAAAGAATGACAAACGTTCCAAAAGCGCACGGCCGTGGGCCCAGGCACTCATGAGGGCTTCACTTGTGCCGCGATTGTATCGTCAGCCTGCGAGCAGAGCTGTTCTTCGCCCGAGAGGCGCAAGCGATTCGCCTGTTCATTGCTCGGCCCCAATCATCCCCCCATGCGTAGGTCGTACTCGTACTCGTACTCGTGTGTGTGTGTGTGTGTGTGTGTGCTGCGGCACAGGTTCCGCAGCACCATCCATGATGATCGATTTCGACTGGTTTCCATCCTTCCTGATGTTTGCGCCACAATCTCTCCTCTGTTCTGTTTTGTGACCACGAAATGGCGAAACCAGGGACACCCGGCAAAATGGGTCGAATTAGTCTATCTTGGAGGCTACTGACCCAGCCAATCAAAACTCGTTGTTTTTGCGATGACAAAAGATCCCGCAAGAGGAATGTTCTCGAATCAAATTTTCGTTCTCAGGAACTCTTTGAAGGTCATAGCTTCCAGTTTTATTTATGGGTATTTCATGGAGAAACTCCGAAAATGACTCTGCAATACTGTGTCTTGATTTAATCCCGACCAGTCGTGCGAAAACCGAACCCTTGATTTAAATAGCCGTCATTCGATTTTTTTATCCGTCATTCGATTTAAATATCCGTCATTCGATTTTAATATCCGTCATTCGATTTATTTATCCGTCATTCGATTTTAATATCCGTCATTCGATTTATTTATCCGTCACTCGATTTAATTATCCGTCATTCGATTTATTTAGTTATCAATCCATTGTCTTCACGGGACACCATTGACACTATCGGACTAGTTCGACTAAACGAGGTTCTCGTCACATCGCGATTGATGAAACGGAAACAGACCAACAGACCACGAATACAAAGACGGGGCTTGACGAGAGCAACACATGATGCTCCCGCGCTCGTTTCGGATGGCCAAGCCAGGCAAAACCACTCCACAACATCAAGTATCAACGTAGTGTAGCGAACGCGATACAAATGCAATACACACCGATGCGCGCATGTGTTGCATCCTACATCGCTTTAGACCAGTGTGATGTCATGCTCATTTCGTCTGTTCTGCACTCGGTTTTGCGGTATCAGTGAAGGTGTCTCTTTGTTCGAAGGGTAGTCGCATTGTATTTCTCTGTGCATTGCTCACAAATCCTGCCGTTCGCCACAAACAATCGCCATGAGATTCCCCCCGCCCCACGCTTCCTCCTTCCAACGAAGCAAAGCCGCTGGCACGAGCGGCAGCCATACCATTCCAATGGCTCTCTCCCGCTCCTCTTCTTCCAATACAGTACCAAATGGACAACAGATCAGAACTCTTCAAGGTTGACCACGAACTCTTTGCACAGTCTGCTTCACATTTATACAATTGTAACCAAAATAAAACGTATATTAGACAATAACACTCCAACTCCACACTCGTCTCTGTTGTGATCTGTCCAGAGCAGGGCAGAGTCGAGGAGAGCCACCATTTCGTGGTTTGTTTGTGTGACCAAGTGCACTTGATTAGTTCGATCACTTCCCGACCTTGTCTTCTTGGGTCACGAGTGACAAAATGGTGCGATTTATTTATCCGTCATTCGAAAATAATATCCGTCATTCGATTTATTTATCCGTCATTCGAAAATAATATCCGTCATTCGATTTATTTATCCGTCATTCGATTTATTTATCCGTCATTCGAAAATAATATCCGCCATTCGATTTATTTATCCGTCATTCGATTTATTTAGAATTAGAAGCTGTTTGTCATCGGTATAGACGGGACTCGATCAATTTGGCCAGCGGCATCAATGCCTCGGTTTGTTTCTCCGAAATAGGTCCAACAGAATTCCTCAGTAAGTTCTTCGAGAGGAGATTCGTTCTTCGCCAATCGTGAAATGTCAATTGCGGGCTTCTTGTGTCTGAGTGACAAAATTGGTTTTGGATGTCAAAGTAGTCGTACTAGTCGAAATACGTTTCCGTTGCTTTTTGCCGGGTGTCCCAGAAACGTGATGATTGATTAGTGACTGTACTTAGTCACGGGTACCAAATCGTCGTCAGCATGTGTGGTGATTGGATCAATGCGACTGTTCACACAGAGAATCGCCTTTTCGGCGGAGATTCGAATTGCGAAGCGCGCCATCACTGTTGCCGCGAGGCAGTACGCGTTGGGGCAGTACTCTCCAGCAACGTGGAAACCAACAGCGCGACCTCTTCAGCGATCCTCGCGGGCAGATTGGCCACGAGAAGCCACAACATCCGAACACAAGAAAAGCTGCGACGGCCAAATCCAAGCACGCACGTCCACAATCAGAACCTGTTCGGTGACATCATCTCTCTGCGCTCTCCAGAGTCCAGAAGCTGAACTTGCTTCCACCATGGACGGACTTCACAACAACAAAGACGCAACGTCTGGAGCTTCCATCACAGCCAGCTTGATCACATGCCCACAAATACTCCACTCGACACCTCCCCATCCGAGGACGAGGACGAGCCTGATTGGACCACTGCGTATACACACTCGCACCATCCACCGTGGCAAACTTGATGCCACGATATACCCCCTTGGCCGAGAGAACATCACGTGAGCAAACATGGTGAAGATCAGCCTTACGATCTCGTTGCCGTACCGTCCAGATGAAGCCGAGTTGGGGCGGATCAAGGATAAACTCACCAAGGGATGGCGCCGCTGTTTCGAGCATCGCCCTCCTGGCCATGAGAGGAATCGTGGTGGGAGCCGCGACAAGAACAAGGGAGCAGACGGAAAGCGGAAACGAAACAGCAAAAAGAAGCACAAGAAGAACGAGACGCAATGTTCGCCCCTGGATTACGGCACAAATACCAGATACTGCCCCCAGCCTTACGACCAGTTTTGCCCCCACGGGTACCATTTCACATTTCCGCATTCCGAGGCGCGCGCTGGGGCCACGTGGGAAGACTTCAACCAGTTTGTGCCGGACAACACGAAGGTCTACTTCGATGACAACCTGCGTGTGCTCGTGGTGGAGGACGACGCATTCGACGATGACGACGTATTCATGTCAGCAGACGCTTTGGATAGCAGCCAGGGCGTGTTCTGCATCAACTTCAGGACTTACGACTTCTATTTCGGCATGGAGGGAGACCCTCTCGAGCAGAAAGAGTTTGCTGCTCGTTACGGGTGGTTGTGCAGACTCATCAGAACTTCATTCGGAAGCAGTGTGGAGGTCGACAAACGGAAGTGCACGTTGACGGCAAGCACAGACTTTTTCTGGCTGCTCTGGTGCAACCCTTTCCTGGATCGCAACAACAACAACAACAACAAAAAACGCAACATCAAGGCATTGCCGATCGGCTCGTTGTTTATCCGACATGTCGAAGAAGACGGCTTAGACCTGCAGTTTATGCGATGCGCGCTACGTTTGGCGGTCTCGTTGCACTTGGAGCATTGCAATATCGATGTGCCACACTTCGAGCTGCCCTTCAAGGAGGAGGGATGCTTCACAAAAACCCTTGGTTTCAAGAAATGCAACTTCGAACGCTCTCGGTTCCTTCAAAAACTACCACGCTTTTCGTCCATCACCCGGTTGCGTATCGATTTGCGTCACAATGACGACATCCTCCCAACTCCACGGATGCACAACGTCATCGATTCAATCTGCAGGCACGAGGAGCTCGCGAAGATCGAGCTATACTTCTTATGCGACAGAGCGGCTTGGCTCCCGGGCTTGCTGAAGTTGATTCAGACCAAGCATCTTCGTTCCGTGAAGTACGTCGCCCGAGTGGAATTCGAAGTCCAGAGCTCATCTGATGATGACAGCATGGGTGGTGATATGCGTAGAGACGCAGGCGGCGACGCGGGCGGCGACACCAACAGGAACGACAATGACTCCGAAAACGACGAGTATGACTTTGACTACGATGGTGACGACGATGAATACGATGCCGTGAGTGCCTCGTTATTCGAAGCTGTCAGGAAGAGCTCGCATCTTGATGATTTGAAACTCACCGAGTTCGACGGCGACGAAGACATCATAGTGACCAGCCGCATCTTTGACATGATGGACGGTGAGACAGTATTCCATGAAATACTCCCATTCGTCGAGAGCCGCTTAAAGTTGAAGCAGTTCAAGGCCCGATGGTCCCAAATGGTCCACCAGCACGACGCGGCCACCATCAAGTCCTTGATCCCCGAGGTGTGTCACCGGAAAGGCAAGCACAACGCAAGTTTGATCTTCGAAACCGTGCTCATCACATCCGGTCACATGCAGTGGCTCTAATGATGACATTCACAGCAACGGCAACTTCTTCGCGATGACGCCCCTCTCCATCCACAAACCCAATCGAACGAAGCCGCCGCAATGAAGCCCCCACAATGAAGCCCAAGGCAATGAGAACTTCGTATTTACAAACATATATTCTACTACATGCACACCACACAGGACTGTGCTTCAGAGAGCATCTCGTATCTCTGCAACACGATCTCCAATCGAGCACACTGCCAACATATACATCACTACTAGTACCATACATGGTACAGCATTCGCACTCCAAGTAATAATCTATCGCAGTCGTATCCGCATGCACCATTCACAAGCACGCACTTCACATCATCACATCGTTGCACAGCTTCGAGTACTCTATAATATTATATAATATTTGTTTACGTGTGCTGGTAAAGAAAGTACCCAGTGCCAACCCCAGAGTGTGTGACTTCGTGACTTCCGTCACCAACGCCGACGATCCATCGATCTTGATCTGCCAGTTTCGACGTTTCATCATCCTTGCACTTCACGACGATCACGTACGTTCCCAGCGGCACGGCATCGTCCAAGTACACGGTGATGGCATGTCGCTGCGATTTATGGATGGATGCCCATCTGGAGATCACGGAGTCGTTGCCGTTCGTCTCGGTCATAGTTTGCCAGTTCGGTGTCGTGATGGACAGGTCGTAGAGATCCTGAGCGCCGTGCCATTGCAGCGTGATCCGATAGTTGCCGTTCGAGATGCAGGATTGCTGGACGCAGATCTTCTTGAAGATCCCATCGCCATTATTGCTGCTGCTGCCGCTGACATAGCTGGTGTCCGAGGGTAAAGGCTGTGATGGATTGCAGTCTTCGTGCCGACAGCAGGGGCTTTCGGAGGTTCGCATGCAAACCATCTTGTTGTTCCTGGCTCCGCTGGCCATGATGGTCCCGCTGGTGTCATGCACTTGTGCGGCAGTGGCGGCGCTGGCACCTTGGTAGTTGTACACCATGTGCTTCTTCGTCCCCATCCCCGAATGATCGTACACCTGGACATCACCCACGAAGACTTGCAATCGCCATGAATCAGACGTCGTGCTTCCGTCCGAACCAAAGCTGAGGACGTCGATGGAGTAGTCACCGAAGGGCGCATCCACCAACAAATCAGAGGTGGTTTTGGAGATCAACGAATTGTCAGAAATCGTCATGGCTGGCGGGAAGTAGATGCTCTCCACGTGATTACCATACCCAAACTGTGCTCCGATGGTGTTGAATCGCCCGCCTGTGGCAGAGTCGAGCGGATGCAGGAACGACACAAGGGTGGCCTCGGGAGTCGTGACCTGCAAGTCGTAGTCATCGTTGCCGGTCCACGTCAGTGTCATCCGTGGCGAACCCTTGTGGATGCAGCTCCTGTAGACGCACAGCTCGCCAGCCCCGCGGCAGTCAGAAGTTGCACAGCACTCGTCTCTCTCGATGGAGCATTCGTTCATGCTGCTTCGTGTTGCCATCAGGGCGTTGCGTGAGTAAACGAATTGCCGCTCCCCGGTGCTTCCAGATCCGCGTTCTGACATGACGAGCTCCGTGCCGAGATAGATTCGCAACAACCAAGGATCCGGAGTCTCCACCTGTCGGAACGCACGCACTTCGTACGTGTAGTTGCCAGCAGGCGCCATCCCGGTTGGGAAGTAGATATTCTCCAGGTGCATTCCAAATGCCGTCTGAATTCCATCTTCGCCAAAGACGCCACCGGAATCCACATCCATCTGATTGATGAACGAGATTTCACCGCCCACAGGTCCTGTGACCACGAGATCCACATCGTCATTTCTGCAAAACCAAAACACAGAATGGATGGGTGGAAGGATGGATGGAGGGTGTGTGAGAGAGATGCTGGTGGTTTATTTGTGATAATGCGTGAACAGGAGTGCGACAGCAACTCGTTTTGAATTGGAAGACGTAGTGCATACAACATGCTGCAGTGAACACATACTAGTCATGCACCCAAAGGAAAGCCTGTATTCCATTCCAACTGTGCATCAAGCAGACACTTCAAACCAACGCTCGTGGCTGCATCAATTCACTTACCCAGTCCATGTCAGTGTGAACCGTGGTTCCCCTTGATCGACGCACGACCGCTGGATGCACAACTCAGTGCTTGAACAGTCTGAATCTTCACAACACTCATCTTCCATCAGATTGCATCGGTCTGTCACCACTTGTCCCATTCCGTCGCGGAAGACGAAGGTGAGAGTATCGGAGGGTCCGGAACCAGTGATGGCGCTAACCAGCGTAGTGTCGATATACACGCTGACAGTCCATTCATCAGCGTTTCCGTTGATGATGTACGGTGACACGTAGTAGGTGTATGTTCCCTCCGGCCCACCACCACCTGTCAACGGGAAGAAGATGTTCTCCACATGCTCGCCTGCTCTCAGCTGATCGCCAGATTCTCCAAACACTCCCATGGATTTCTCGTCCATCGGATTGGCAACGGAGATTGTTGTTTCCAATGGCGTGACGACAATCAAGTCAAGATCATCATCGCTGTTGTATTCGTATGGAGATGGAACGGATGGACAGATAGATACGAGTTGGAATGGACAGATACAATGAGACCGAAGTTGCAAGCCGATGTGATGTGTGAGAGGCATATTCTTGGATTGAAATGAATTTGCATGGATTTGCGTGGGAACGAAGCTGCGAAGGCGCCAAAATGACAAGTTCACTCACCCGGCCCACGTAAGCGTAAACCTCGGGATACCTCGGTCGATGCAAATTTGCTGTGTGCACAGCTCGTTTGTGTTGCAGTCGGAATCGTCACAGCACATGCCCAAGTCAGCAATGCACTCCGTTGGTGATGATGTTGGGACGTCGACCGTGGAGTCATTACCAAAGTCATATATGAAGGGACCGCCCGCGCCGTTGCCAGATTTGACAGCCACAAGCTTGTCATCCACGTACACGCTCACGGTCCAACGATCGCTCGATCCCCGTTGCTCGAAGTTTCCAACCGTGTACTGGTACCGCCCGCGTCTGGTGCCTTCAAGAGGGAAGAAGACATTCTCAACATGCATCCCAAGGCCCTGCTGGACGCCAGTTTCTCCATACACGCCACCTGATGCCTGGTCCACAGGGTCGAGGAACGAAATGACCGTGCTGAATGGCGTTTCGACTCGCAGATCAAGATCGTCGTCACTATCGTGGGTTGAGAGCAGCAGAAGGGAAATTGTGCAGTCGCACGGCAGGCGCATCACAATAGAAGTGCCGGAAGAGAAGAATATACACGAGCAATGTGAGACATACCCGCGAAATAGAAGAAAATGAGATGGGCAGTGATGACGCTGCGTTAGGCATTGCAGCTTCTTCGCACAACGTTGAATCAACGCCGAATGCAAGTGCAATGCAGTCGCAATGCGACTGCGATGAAATTGCCCCATGGCCACGTACCCTGTCCATGTGAGGCTGAAGCGAGGATTTCCTCGATCGACGCAAGTCCGCTGCACGCAAACCTCAACCCCCGTCATGCATTGTGCATCCGAGCAGCATTCCTCCTCGATGATGTTGCATGGGGTTGGTTCTGGGGCCTGCACGGGAGGCGTGGTCGGCGGCAGACCGAAGAACTCGTAGGTCAGCCGATCCGAGCTCCCAGTTGAAGTGATTGTGTCAACTTCGACTCCATGCACGTACACTCCGACGGTCCAGACATCGTCGGTGCCTTCCTTCAAGAAACTTCGTACAAAGTATGAATACGTTCCGAATGGTCCTCCTTCCGTTGGAAAGTACGCATTCTCGACATGTCGACCGAAGTTGAATTGATTCCCATCTTCTCCAAACAAGCCGCCGGATCCTTCATCGAACGGATTAGCGAGGGAGACCACAGTCCCCAACGGAGTCATGACGAGAAGGTCAAGATCGTCGTCGCTGCAAGATTCGATTGTGTTGGAGTTTGAAATTGGAAAATGGAAGAAGTGAAAAAGAAGGTCGAGTTGAGTCGAAATGCAATGTGGTGTTGTGACACTTCATCAGCATAAACCATTCATGCCAACATGCATGCGAACATAAGCGCCCTCGCGATGGTCATCATCGTCGTTGAATTTGAATTCCATGTCTCGAACGATGACAGTAAAACGTACCCAGTCCAACTCAATGTAAAGCGCGGATTTCCTTCGTCGACGCAAGCGCGCAAAATACAGGCTTCGTTGCCAAAGACGCAATCAGAGTCGTTGCAGCACTCCACGCTGGGATCAAGTTCCACGGAACAAAAGCTTGGTGTGGGACCAGTTGTGACAACAGGCATGAGCCTTGTTGGCGATTGAGTCGGGGTCTCCGTTGGCGCAGTTGTCGGCGGTTGGATGATCGGTGCCGCTGTCAAACTTGGCGGTCCGGTCGTTGGTGTTGGCGTTGGGAAGATGCCGCCACCGAAGACGTACGTGAACATCGTGGAACCTCCGGCACCTTGATTAAAGGCCACCGTCTGGCCGTTCACCACAACGGAGACCGACCATTGATCATTGGCGCCGACTTGATTGGAGCTGGTGACGAAGTAGGTGTAAGTTCCCGTGGGCCCGCCACCCTGAGGGAAGAAGATGTTTTCAACATGACCTCCGAACTGTGTTTGGAGACTCGATTCGCCAAAGAAGCCCCTCGATTCTGGATCGAACCGATTGTCGCGGGAGATGGTGGCACCGCCAGGCGTTTCGACCAAGAGCTCAAGGTCGTCATTTCCTGTCCAGAGGAGAGTGAAGCGCGGGTTGCCGTCGTCGATGCACTGGCGCTGGACGCACACCTCAAAGTCTGCCAAACAGTCGGAATCGATGAGGCATGATCTGTCCGGTCTAGATGGTCGTTGGGTTGGAAGGATATTTGGTGAAGGTGCTCGGGTGGGAGCTGACGTCACTACCGTCGGCACCGTCACAGGCATTTGCGTTGGCGCAATCGTGGGCCGTCCTGGTGCTGCTGTCGGGAACATGACGCTCCCATCAAAGGTGAATTGATACGTCCGCGAATCTCCCGTCCCAGTGTTCCAATCAAGCTGCCTTCCGTTCACGAAGACTCGCAGAGCCCAGCGATCGTCGGTTCCCTGCGTGTCAAATCGCCTGACGAAGTAGGAGTAAGTTCCAACGGGACCACCTGCGAGCGGGAAGTTGATGCTCTCCACGTGGAAGCCAAAGCTCAGCTGTCTTGAGTCTTCATTGAATTCTCCTCCAGAGACCGAATCGAACGGCGACAGGTATGATATCGTGGCTCCACCTGGAGTGATGACGACAAGGCTCAGATCATCATTTCTGCGCATTCCATGGAACGCCAAGATGTATCATCATGCAGAGAGGAAAGTTGGGAGGTTGTGAATAGCGAAGTGGGTGCAATACAACTGTGAGTATTTTGTTTCGGCTTCTTGCGTGCGTGCGTGTGTGGTCGAGTGACTCCTATGTAGGCATGTGACAAACGTGTCACGCCGTCGTGGTCAATACGATACGATGACAGCTTCAAGGGATCCAGAGAATGCAGCAAAGGGACGATTCAGCAGTGTACGGGCATGCATGACTACTCACCCTGTCCATGTAAGCGTGAATCTTGGATTTCCTTCCTCGACGCAGGTGCGTTGGACGCAAACCTCGTTGTCCTGTGCTGGGCAGTCGCTGGTGGCACAGCATTCATGTGGGCATGGTCGTGGATTGTCTGGGTTGGGTGGCGGCCGTTCTGGAGTTGGAGCAGGAATTGGCGATGACGCTGGTGCCTGAGTAGGCCCTGGCAATGCGTTGCGATCGTAGGTCAGCACCGAGTTGCCAGTCCCCACGAGAAAGGCCACCTCCCTGTCGTTTTCGTAGACATCAATGCGCCATTGATCCGACGCGCCTCGTGTCTGAACTGTCGACACGGAGATCTGGTAGATACCGAGAGGAGCGGGAAGGGTGGCAAAGTAGACGTTCTCCACGTGGAGACCAAGTCCGGACTGAACTGAGTTTCCTCCAAACCGACCACCTGATTGAAGATCGATCGGGTTGAATACCGAGATGATCGCGCCTCCAGGGATCTGGACTTGTAATGCCAAGTCATCATCGCTGCGCAGTCGTTGATTTGGACACGTCGGCGAATAGAGAAGGAAAAATATTCAGATCGTAAGTGTGAGCAAGAGAGAGAGAGAGACAGTGGAGATGGAAGATAGCAGTTCGTCGATACTAATCTATTGCAACGTCGGTGGAATGCATGCCATACGTAACGATCCACTGAAACACAACAACACAGCGCAGACAAAAACACATGACGCCGCTCACACACGTACATGTGCGCATACCATACGACGGTATGCACATGCCATGGTGTCGCTTCGTCATATTCCATTTCGCTGCATTGCACTTACCCTGTCCATGTCAGTTGAATTCGCGGATTCCCGTTGTCGATGCAAGTTCGTTGCACGCAGACTTGGTTGGATTGATTGCAGTCTGCATCCGCACAGCACTGGTCTGTGGATGTGTCGCACTGTGGTGGGAACGGCGGCATGGTCGGTGCCATTACAGGTGCCAAAGTTGGCTGGGCGACAGGTGCCGGGCTGATTGTGTTCGTCATCAATCGTTCGTACAGGAAGACTCTGGAATTTCCGCCAATACCGGTTTGCATCTGAACTTCATTGCCGTCCTCGTGCACTCGGATGGTCCAGATATCTGCACCGAAGCCATTGATCGCGGAGGAGCCGACAAAGTACGAGTAGGTACCGATGGGCGCTCCGAAGGTGGGAAAGTACACATTCTGCACATGAAAGTCGAAGGTCCCTTGTCGCGAATCCTCTTCGAACCTTCCGCCGGACAACGAATCCACGATGTTGCCCTTGAAGATGGTCTGCCCTTGCGGCGTGCGGACTTGCAGATTCAACACGTCGTCGCCGACCCATTCCAACGCGATACGCGGGTTGCCTTCATTGATGCACGTCCTCTGGATGCATATATCATCGTCGATAGGACAGTCCAAATCGATGCAGCATTCATCCGAGATCGGGCTGCAACGTGGCGGTGGTGGCCGCGGTCGTTGCGGTCCCTCGATGCCATCTTCGCGGTCATACGTGAAGGTCGGCGAATTGCCAAATCCAAAGTTCGTCGTGATCAGCTCCTCGTCGTCGTGCACCTCGAGGGTCCAGAAATCGCCGCCGTTTCCACGCGGTGTGACCACGCGCACGCCGTACCGATAATCACCGAGCGGCGCGCCGAGGATGGGGAAGTAGGCATTTTCAATGTGCATACCGAATCCGGTCTGGTCGAGGTCGAACTCGACTCGGCCACCCGAGGACATGTCCAGGGTGACGTCGGGATTGATCTCAACCCCGTCCGGCGTGATCACGAACAGATCGAGATCGTCATCGCCGTCCCAGAACAACGTGAAGCGCGGATTTCCCTCCTGGATGCATTTCTTTTGCTTGCACAGCTCACCAGCCTGACAGTCGGTATCGGCGCAGCATTCATCATTGAAGATAGAGCAGTCGCCGTTTGTCGGCGGTTGTGTCGTGGGCATGCTGACCGGTGCGTTCGTCGGCCCCGTTTGCTTGTTGTATGTGAATACGCTGGAGATGCCTTGTCCCGTGTACGACACCATTTCGCTGCCATTCTCCACAACGGATATGGTCCATTCGTCGAAGGCGTCGCCACGTGTGATGAGCGGCCGCACAAAGAACTTGTAGGTACCGGCCGGGCTGGTAGCGGCGGGGAAGAAGACATTCTCCACGTGGTAGCCGGAACCGAACTGATCGACCTCCTCTCCGAAGCGACCGCCTGATTCTGGATCGATGAGTCGTTTGAAGGATATCTCCGCCCCATTCGGCGTTTCGACAAAGAGATCGAGATCATCGTCGCCGATCCACTTCAGCGTGAATCGCGGATCACCCTGATCGATGCAGTTGCGGTGCTCGCAGATCTCGCCACCGAACAAGCACTGGTTGTCGCTGCAGCATTCGTCAAACGGTGTCGAACAGGACCGCACGGTGGGCGCCGGCGACGGCATGGGCGATGTGGTCGGCTCGCTGTTGACGGCGCGATCGTAGGAGAAGATCTCGGAGAATCCCCGACCGATGTGCGATCGGACCTCCGCGCCATTCTCGACAACTCGCAACGTCCATAGATCGGCCCTGTTACGCGCCAGCAATGGCCTCACGTAGTACTTGTAGATTCCTCCTGGCGCACCGCGGTTGGGAAACACGATGCTCTCCACGAAGAAGGCGTTGCCGGACTGATCGACAGGCTCCGCGACACGACCGCCCGATGCCGCGTCCTCGAGGTTGCCATGGAAGAGGAGGGTACCTCCGGGTGTTTCGACGTAGAGGTCGAGGTCATCATCGCCGTCCCATTCGAGGGTGAATCGCGGATTTCCCTGTTCTATGCAATTGCGGTTGGAGCAGATGTTGCCGGGCGTGGCGCAATCCAACGTCTTGCAGCATTGGTGGATTCGCAAGTCGCATTCTTGGGGACGTTCAAAGTCGAGGACGTCGGTTTCGTCGATGGTTTCCATGACGAATTCCACAGTGACGTCTTTGTCGCTCGTTTTTTGGTCGGTATTGTTGAAGTACTCTGTGCGGTTGAGCGGTTGTGAGATAGTAGCATTGTCGTTGGCATTGTCGTTGGCGTTGGCGTCAGCGTTGTCGTCGGAGTCTGCATTTGTGACTGTTGGCAGCGTGGTTGATTGTGTTGGTGCAGATGATAGCGATTCAGCTTCTGTCGGTGGCGTGGACGATGGAGAAATGGTCGTGGGCATGACCGATGGCATATTCGTGGATTGCAACGTCGGCTGACTCGACGTCGACGTAAACGTGGGCGAACCCGTGTGTTGGGTTGGCGTTGCAGAAGCGGGCAATGCGGTTGCGTTGGGTGTAGTGACGTTCTGTGGTTCGGCCGTGAATTCATTCACTGTGAGTTCTTCACCGGATGCTGCGGAGTGTCCGACCTCAAAGAAGTTGACTCTTGTCGTTGTTGATGTTGACGTCGTTGATGTTCTTGTCGTTGTTGCACTGCTGCTTGAGAAGATGTTGGAGTCTTCCAGATGCCTCGTTGACTGCGATGCATGCCGCGCTTGTTGTATCTGCATCGTGCGCGATGATCCTTCCAATCGGAGGATCGTACTTGAAAGATCGCTACCGTTTTCTTCCTGCGAAGTGGGCTGCCGTATTCTGTAGGCTCGGACCTGATCGTATTGCATCCGATGTTCATCATGTTGCGCCGGGTTACCAACGCCCAACACCACCGTCGTGGTTGCGACCGGAACGAGTGGCTCAGCGTGCAAACGGAAGCGATGTTGACAATCTAAACACAGTTCGAACACATAGGAGTGCGCAGGATACGAGGATACATGCAGCTGGCGCCGGCCTCGCCCACAGATGGTTTGATTGTGAAAGATGAGGACGGTTGCAGGCTCCGTGCGATTGTTGCGTGGTGATGATGTGGCGTCAAATAGCTGAATGTGCCGCGAAGGGAAGATGTCATCGATGGATGGACAACCGACGTCGTTGTGGTTGATATTAAGCTGCGGTGGTTGGACGATGATGATGTGCTGCGGCTGCGTGGATGCTCCCATGTCCGCAATGATGGATTCCACAGCTGCCGCAGCGTAAACCAGTCGTGACAAATGCACAAGCGCGCATAATACGAGCGTCAAGCGATGGGATCCACGATCGTGTGTAAAAGTGCGCGATCGTATGTTTCTCTCGTCCATCTTTGTCCTCGTTCTCGTCCTCGTCCTCGTCCTTCGTCTTTGTGATGATCGTCGTTGCAGTGGTTGTAGTTGTAGTTGTGATTGTGATTGAATTGCTGATCGCGATAGCGATGATGCGGACGCCATTGTGGATTCCGATGGCGCCGATACTGAAGATGGCGACTGCGGCGCCGGAGATGGCTGAGGCAGCGATGACTGGGGATCGTGGGTCATCCTTTGCGACGACAATGATGGTGGTGGTACTGACGATACTGATGGCGCCGACGGTGCTTTCCAATCGTGCAAAGCGGAGGAATGTCTTGTCACGTGAAGGGGATTCGATTCGGTCATTCTCAGCCTTCGCTTGGATACGGTCGCTCGTATCTCTTGCATCGGCGGATGGTTGGACGCAGGTTGGTTGATTGGGTGGATGCAGGTTGGATGGACTGTTTGGTTGATTGATGCAGTCTCCTGCGAGTGGGAGTTGATGCCGTTGATGCTGTTGATGCCGTTGATGTGCTGTAGCTGATGATGTTGTTGGGAATGTGCTGCTGCGACTGTGCTCTGCATGCATTTGCGCGCCAACACCCGATCACACGACATCTCTTTTTCTTGTCTTGTCTTCGTGCTGGACTCAATGATACCGTTGGGGCTGCCCTTGGCCGAATTGGGCTGATGAATGCTCCCGTCGGCGAGTGCTTCCTCCTTTGACTCCCCTCAGCGAGTGTTTGTTGACGGGAGTGCGATGAGAGCAGATTGGGGTCGAGCAGAATGGAATGGAATGGGACAACTCGATGTGGCGGCATCAGTTTGTGCCGTGCACGACAGTGCACATTCGCCTCTCTATTTCTCTCTCTCACGCGCACCACTGTTCTCCCAACTTCCCACCACCCATCCGTTTGGTTTCCATTTTTCATCGCGTCCCATTTTCGGCCTTTCGTCACGATCGCGCACCTCATTTCGGACGAATTCGTCACAGGATTCGTGTTTCAGATCCACTCATGACTCGATGCGTCTCTCACATCATTTCGTGTTGTGTTGTTTGTGTTTCGTTAGTAATCTGTTAGTGTTTGATTTAGGATCGTGGGCGGATGCTTGTGCATGCATGCCATCCTGCAGGGATACCGACGGTATCTGTGCATGTGGCATGGCGTGTCCGTATCCTCCTCAGCGGCAAGGTCCCGCTTGTTGGAGCATCGCGTCGGCTCTGTCTTTTTGTGTGTATGAATAATGCTACTGTACACCAGAAGCGATCTGGGATTGGTGATGTGATGTGATGTGATATTGTACATTGGGGTGCGTGTGCGGTGAGATCCTGCATTCTCCAGGGTGAAGCAGCAAGCAATTGGTCTTGCGCCGTGTTTCGTTCGCTGGGAAAGTGTCTCAGGATGCGCACAGTGTCGAGCTGTTGCCGTTGTGCTCGTCCGGAGTACAAGTATGTATGGTGCTCAAGTGTGTGATGCATCACACTCTTGTCTCCGGACGGAAAAAGCAACGATTGTGCAATGCGCGCACGGTTTGTTCATGGTTGGTTGCTGCGGGTGACGATGCTGGCTGCTTATGAAACATAGGACTGCAGCATTCCACGTAGCGCGCCGTTGTTGTAGCATGAACCCGCAGCGCCGAAGTAATCCATCGCGCCACCCTGCACGTTGATGCAGGCCTCTGTCGAGTACTGCGGGAAGTATTCTGTCAGCTCCTCGTACATCTCGACGAGCTCATCGTCCAATGCACCGCGCGTGCTGGTCTCCTGTCGCACAATGTCGTAGAACACGTTGTCAAGGCAAGTGCGCAGGTTGTATGGGTCCTGCTGCAGGCAGTCGACGTATCCGTACGAGAACAGGAATCCGCGGCGGATCAGCACCTGGAACAGCTGCTCGAAGCGTGTGATCTCGATGTTCTCCATCGATGCCTCCTTGGCGGTCTTGATGTCCACGTTCACGGGAATGGCGAACGAGGTGGCGTTGTGGTCGTGGCTGTGCTTGCGTGCGTGCTTGTGGCTGCTTTGGATGCTGTTGTCGGAGCCGTTGTACGTGCCCTTGTGCTGCATCATGCTGTTGAAGGTGTCCATCTCCAGCTTCCTCATCGAAGGGTTTAGGATGTGGTTCTCGGTCATGCCATCGAAGAAGTCCTCGATGCGTCCGAATGGGACCAGCACGTTCTTCTCAACACCGAATTGGTAGTAGCTTGCGACGAGGCCGACGAAGTTCGACTTGCGAGAGTCCGCGCCGAAGATACGTCCCAGGATCAAGCTGGCGCGGAAGTTGTGCTCCTCTGCGTACTCCTCGATGGATCGTGTCACGCCGGTGGCCGTGGATTGGATGTTCTTCCAGTCCAGCAGGATCTGCGTGGCCTCGATGACCATGGGTGTGGCGGTCTTGGAGAATGCGGTGAAGATTCCGGTGGTGTTGTACCATTCTGGCATGGAGAAGACTGGGAAGGACTCGCCGTCGCTGAGGCGCTGGCCCGTGGCATCCTCAAAGATCTGGAATGGAGCGTTGTGAAGGAGTTCGAAGAGCGTTTCGTTGAAGTGCGATTCCATGGATTGTGGCAGGATGTACAATGGCTCCACCTTCTTCGTGGTCGACTCCTTCTGGTACCCGGACTGGCGACGCTTGCCGCGCAGCATGTCATCGGCTCCGGCATGGTTGTTCTGCGCTTTGTGACCATCATCGTACTGGTGGTATTTCTCGTGGTGGTAGTAGTGCTCGCTGTGCTCGTGCGCGGCATGTCCATCGAGGTGGTGGTGGAACTTGTCATCGTCGCTGCGATGGTGGTGCTTGTGGCGGAGGTTGCGACCGTGCTCCTCCTTCTCATGCTGGACGTTGTCCTTGCGAAGGCCGCTGCGACGCAACATGCTCTCTGGCGTATCCACCAAGGTGTCATCCTTGTGACGGTTGTCTGGCAGGTATGCCTCCGCCTGACGTTGTGGCCGAACCGTGCGCGTCTGCGTGATGGTGTGTCCGGAGGAAGATGTTCTGGTGGTCCTCGTCGTTCCGGAGAGACGGGCCTCGCATGGGGCGGCGAGGATGGAGCCCAAAAGCAGCAGGTTTCCGATCGTCTTCATCATCTTTCAACGTCTTGTGTGTATGTGTGCGTGCGCGTGAGTTACGTGATTGACGTGAGTACGTTGGAGAGTGAAGTTGTGTGTGGCTGTTGTTGGAGAATCCGATTGCAACTTTTGTGTGTTTGATTGCTTGCTTGCTTGGTTGGAATGTTGTGGGTGGAGTGTTGTGGAGACAGATGTGTCTTTAGATGTGGATGCTTGATTGGACGTTGTTGTTAGCCAGGTTGTTGGTGTTATGTGAACTGAGGTTTTTGGACGGCGAGAGGTGGGTTTCTCGTGGGTTGTGAAAACGACTCAATTTGTGAGGAACGTGGAACAGAACAAGAATCGCTTCTTGCCATTTCTGTCCTGCGACATGCGTCACTTAAGGTCTGTTCATCACAATTTGTGTCGAAGGAATGCTTCTCATATCATTCGAATGAGTCATACCGCGTCGTTTCTGTGTTTCTGCGTCCTTGGGCATCAACACGACACGACAGATCATCGTCCAGCCCATCAAAGGGCCTGCCCAAAAACGAATCACCACAAGACTTCCCACGGGAAGCAACCTTGGTGAGGACCCAATTGGGCGATTTGGTGATGAGGCGACCTCCAGTCTTGATGTGGCCGGCATCACAGCGAGGGGGACCTATCGGTCTTGTTAACGTGATCCAACACACGTTGGTGGGTGGATGGGCGGGGCGGGCTTTTTGACTTGATAGCCAGATTGGTTGATCATGGGCTGGTGCCGAGGTTTCGTCCCTGGGAGCAGAACCTTGCAGACCCCACATGCGGGAGTGTCTCTGCGATGAGCTTGGGGTAACCAAAAATAGATCCGCCAAGAAGACTCACCAACAAAGGAGGTGAATGAGGACTGGGAGGACTGTACGTGGATATTCGTGTCAGTACTCTTGAGTGCTTGCGTTGCAGAGCGCTTCACTCAACTCATTCGTGGAGGTGCTTTGCTCCTCCTCTGATGAGCCACGGGTATGATCGCCTCAGTCAAAACAATCGAGATACACGCCGAGGTTTGATGTCCTCGGAGAATTCCTCCACATGTGGTGGTGGTGGTGGGATTGGCGTGATTGCATGGTTATTGATCGCACGAACTCTTCAGATGTTGGTGCAAGTGGAGATACTCTCTCTCTCTCTCTCGCTCTCTCAAGGAGACAGGTGGCGGGTTGGAGCAAGCTGCATGAAACCTGCATTGCTCTCTAGTTCGATCTGTGATGGATTTTGCCAGTGGAGCGCGTAGCATGCATTCACGTCACGCGTTTGGGTACATTTCAAAGCACGTAGAGATCGCCTCAGAGCATGATGGCGAAGACGCATTGAAGTATTGTACGAGTATTTGATGACTGGCAGATGGTGGTGGTGGAGGAGGAGGAGAATACCAAGACGAGATTACATGTAATACATACTCCATGATTGCCATTTTCAGCATCATCCTGCTAGTATACAGCCAAGACGCTGGTCGGATGTGGAGCAATCGCGGACATCCTGTGGTTTCTCTCCTATGCAGATTGGCGCTGCAACTTCCATTGATTACTGCTATCATGCTCTGTATTATTTGATTTACCTATTATTCTGTATTATAGAGTATTAGACATACTACACAGAATATAATATAATATTCTCTAGAGATTCGATGGCCATGCACGATGTGCTCTACTCTCATTGTCCTCTGCTCATATAATAGTATTATGGAATAGCTCGTACGAGCACATCCAACATGTGCGGATTGATGAGAGGTTTCGTGCACAACCAGGATGCCCAACGTCTGTCCTTCTACTCGCGCGCCATTGTGCCCATGTTTTGCTTTGTTGGTCCTGCGTGGCATCGCGAAACACACAGAAATGTCGGAAGGATGAAACTCCATCAAGAGAGGAGTCTGCGCTGGGCAGAATCAAACAATGCATCCACCATACCCGGCAGCACACTCACACGCACAAGCACACGCAGACGCAGACGCACATACATAGAGGCACGATGGCGACATCGTCCGCAAAGTCTAACTACGCGCTGGCGATCTCGTTCATCGTGAACGACCTGATCAAGGCGTACGAGGATGGCGAGACGCTCAACTTCACGAGGCTCAAGGGCACCGCCTCCAAGAAGTTCAAGCTCAAGGGCATCCCCAAGATGGCCGACATCCTGCAGGCGCTGCCGATCCAGTACCGCTCCAAGCTCTGGCCGTACCTCAAGACGAAGCCTGTGCGGACCGCTTCGGGCGTTGCCGTGGTGGCCGTCATGAGCAAGCCGCATCGATGTCCGCACATCGCCTACACGGGCAACGTCTGCGTCTACTGTCCCGGCGGACCGGACTCCGACTTCGAGTACAGCACGCAGGCCTACACGGGATACGAACCAACCTCCATGCGCGCCATCCGGGCCCGCTACGATCCCTACTCGCAGGTCACGGGCCGCGTGGCGCAGCTCAAGGCGATCGGCCACGATGTGGACAAGGTCGAGTTCATCGTCATGGGCGGCACCTTCCTCAGCCTCGACAAGGAGTACAAGGACTACTTCGTGCGCAACCTCCACGACGCCCTGTCGGGATACAACTCAAACTCCGTCGCCGAATCCATCCGATATTCCGAACAGTCCAAGACCAAGTGCATCGGCATCACGATCGAGACGCGCCCCGATTACTGCCTCAAGCCACATCTAGAGGAGATGCTCAGCTACGGATGCACGCGCATCGAGATCGGCGTGCAGTCCATCTACGAGAATGTCGCGCGCGAGACCAACCGCGGCCACACCGTCGCTGCCGTCTGTCATTCCTTCCACCTGGCCAAGGACTGCGGGTTCAAGGTCGTCACGCACATGATGCCGGATCTGCCCAACATGGGATACGAGCGCGATCTCGAAGGATTCCAGGAGTACTTTGAGAATCCCCTCTTTCGCAGCGACGGAATGAAGCTGTATCCGACTCTGGTCATCCGTGGCACGGGGCTGTACGAACTGTGGAAGACCGGACGGTACCAGAACTACACGCCGGACCAGCTCGTGGAGCTCACCGCCAAGGTCCTGAGCCTCGTGCCGCCGTGGACGCGGTTGTACCGCATCCAGCGAGACATCCCGATGCCCTTGGTCAGCAGCGGCGTGGAGCACGGCAACCTGCGAGAGCTGGCGCTGCAAAAGATGAGGGATTGGGATTTGCCGTGCTGGGACATTCGCACGCGCGAGGTCGGCATGAAGCAGATTCACAGCCAGGTCACGCCCGATCAGGTCGAATTGATTCGGCGCGATTACGTCGCCAACGAGGGTTGGGAGACGTTCATCTCGTACGAGGATCCCACGCAGGACATCCTCATCGGCTTGCTGCGTCTGCGCAAGCCCAGTTCCGCCGCATTCCTCAAGGAGATCACCAATATTCCTTGCAGCATCATCCGCGAACTGCACGTCTACGGCTCGGCCGTGGCCATTTCGGAGCGCGATCCCACCAAGTTCCAGCATCAGGGCTTCGGAACGCTGTTGATGGAGGAAGCGGAGCGCATTGCGAGGGAGGAGCACGGATCGCAAAAGATTCTCGTCATTTCGGGTGTCGGCACGCGGCATTACTACAGAAAGCTGGGGTACACGCTGGACGGTCCCTACATGAGCAAGATGCTGGTGGCGGAGGGCGATGGCAGTGACGATGATGACGACCAGTGAGAGTGACACTGAAACGGATGTATTCTGTATATGCTATCCATTGTACAATTATCATACACTAATACAGTATAATACAATGTAATATAATGCATGCTTGCCCTATTCCACTCGGTGGGACACTGTGACTACCATGTACTCCACTGTATGTACCGGTCAGAACGGCTTGGATGGGTCTACGCTCTTCTGTACTTGTCGTCTGCAGAGTGATGTGAGAAGAAGAAAGACTAACGCGAATACAGAGGCTCCTTCATCTTGGATCGGCAGATGGCCAGACTTTGTGTTCTCCCAAACATACAAACGGCTCGCACGAACAAATCGATCCCTTTCACCGAAACGACAACACTAAACAGACAAACAAATGCGAGGAACAACAAACACATGCGCCAAGCAACGAAACAGACAGACAAGTCGGTTTTGGAAGCGATTTCGTTTTGGCAGTCGCCGCGCGAATTGTTGTGTTGAGACGAACGCACGTTTCGCCGTTGTGATTCGCAGATTCGAGTTGGGTACGAGGGTCAGACAAGCACAATGGATCATTGCCGAAAAGTGCCGTGGCGCAGTGTCGGGCTATGAGGAGTTGTGATGCTCACCCCCTCGGCGACTCAGCGTCCAAAATGTATTTTGTGTTGGCGAATTGATGCAAACTTTTGGTGTTGCTTGGCTGATGGTTGCCAGCAAGGAGGTGGGTTGCGGCAAGAGCACCAAAAGCTTCCCCGCATCATCGTCACCCTTCATGTCGGAAAGTCAGTGTCTCGCATTCGTCTGGTCGGCGTCCAACCATGAACCAGACGTTGTTGAGATACCGCACCATTCCCGCGGAGTTTCGCCTTGTGTGTGCCTGGCAGCGTCATGACCTGAAATGATCACGCGCCACAGCGACGATGGGAGGCCGAACTCTTCCACAGTGACAATTGCGGAGCGCTTCTATCCTCGCACAGTGCAGGGTACCATACTGCATAGAGTACACAGGGCCGTGTACGATCTAGAGCAGTGACGATGATGGCACAGACGGCTCGATGAAAAACATGCAGATATGCACTCATGCACGTGTAGTATACCATACATTGCTCGTATGTCAGGGCTTTCGGGCGCATCCTACCCGCGCTACCATGCACAATACTGATGACGAACATGATGCAGTGCCACCGGGCAGGAAAAGCCCTGCCTGGGTGATCTGATTTGGTTTGGCGGTGCTCCAGTGTGTGATGTGCTTACAAAGCCCGGTTTCTCTCGATTGGTTCAGGTGATCGCCATCCCGATTCGCGGATGTAACCGTTGGAGGTTGGTGCCGCCCCCACTCTTTCCCCCACTCTTGGTCGAACTCTTCACGTCTGCCCCATCACCGCGTCGAGCGTGGCATAATGTCGCCGCTACATCCTGAGGGGGGAGCAATACTCCTCGGATACTGTCCGCATTGCGCCAGTCTTTTCCTTTGCGATTGCTGGGACCCGCTCTCTCCAGGGCGAACGACAGAGAGAGTGTGATACGGATACACACACGCACACAATGCCCACTGGGGCGGTACTACTCGCATGGCGCAGGAGCACAATACTCCGCCGCAATTCCCTCACACGAGCACGAGCTGCTTAATCTCTGCCGCAGTGCCGGTGATGACGACGTTCATGCAAAGCAGTCAGAGCATGAGAGCGAAATGCCTGGAGTGGAAGTAGTACTCGCGACAAATCTCCACGCTTGGACATCAGTGGCACCAGTATCCATAGCTGATACGTGAAGTACCCAGATATAATAGGACACGCACGAAGAAGCGTGATGGATATGGGTGGCCAGCAGATGCTGCAACCTCAGTTCAGTGCTCTGGCGCACACGTGCAGAGAAAGAGAGAGAGAGACAGCTCGGAGACATTGATTCCACGTACTTTACGCACGTACAACCTAGGCATAGATCGCATTATACTCGACATAGCGTACGCTACATAGCAAAGGTAGACAGATTCGCTTCTTGGCGCCGTCCGTGGCTCTGCACCAACACGGTATCGCTTTCACATTCTCCGCCGGCGCAGAGATGCACACAAGTCGCAGTGTGAACAAAACAAACAGGGCACAGCAAAGTGACAATAGAGAAAAGATCAAACTTCTCGGCGAGATGGGCGAAAGACGCTGCTCCATCACTCCATTGATGATGTCCTCTGTTCTCATCGTCGTTCACGTCTTGTTCTTGTACGATTGCTCGGGAGTGCAACACGCACGTACGTTTCATTCCTTCATTTCTTCCAAACAAAAGCGACAGCCAGACGCAAGGATTCGTTCAATCTCCATCATCCAGCCGTGTCTGTCTCTCTTGTTCTCACTCCTTGTGGAGAGAGGGAGAGAGAGGAGAAGACTGTCTGCATTGTCGTTGATGATGCATGCGCTATTTGAATTGAACTGATCCATTTGCCGAGGAGGTTGAAGTCGAAGTGAACGTGGAAGAAGATTCAGACAGATGCCAGCCTCAACGCCCCAAACAATCCTCTGGACGAGAGAACGTTGGTTGACACACCTGTGCAGGAAGAACGACCTTCAACCAACACATGCTCAAGCGCAGTATCACACTTCGTGATCTGTCTTTTACCATACTCGTTCAATACGTGTCACACGTTCTACCCCGCTCTGTGTTCATCGATTATGGTACAGGATGCATTCTCTGCTGCACGAGCTTTCCTCTTGCGCAGGGGTGCCGCGGAGGATGAGGCACGAGCATAGCAGACCAGAGTCGAGGAGAGTACATGTAGGATAGCTCGCAGCGGTCCAATCCTACGCTCTTTTGGTTTTGTCCTCTCTCTCTGTCGTGTTTGACTGTGCATCCCGCAGTACTCTGCTCTGTTGGACAACAAAGAGCACGCCATGGTTGAGGAGAACATTGTGGCGGATAACAAGTCACTGGCTTTGTTTGTACTCGAAGATCGTACCTAACGTAGACGTACTACGGTCATCAGACAGTGCCGTTGCGATTGTTCTACACACGATAGAAAAAGTGGCTGAATTCACGGCCAACCTGTTGGAGGAGCCTGTGACATCGTTTCGCTGAAGTGGCGCGAACCACCCTCTCCAGTCTCGGGTGGACGGCGGAGATTGGGCCACACGTCACAGAATCAATGCGCCTTGCTGAAGCACAGAACAAGCGAGGTTGGTGCGGTTGAACTGGCTAAAAGTACTCGTTGTTTGTGCTTGACTTTATTCGTAGTCGCACAAGGGTATGTACCTCCGCTGTGTCGTCGAATCGTAGTGATCGATGTCATTGGACAAACCATCCGTCCATGCGTTTCATGTTGCTCCGTTGACATTCTGCTTAGCATCAGGCATAATTCGTCCCTCGTAGTAGTCGTGTCATGATACAATCAAACAGCATGCCTCAGCAGAAACCTCATGATGATCACCACGACAAAAGTAAGGTGACCTGGTTGAACCAGTGATGATGTCACAGCATGTGTGTGGAATGGAGAGACTCCTTCTGTGTCTTCTGTGTGCGGCTCCAGAGACAGCGTCCCTTACCTCACACGCGATCATGACACGTCAGATGATGTCAGCAACAGATCAGAAAACCGAAACCGAACAACAAGGCGAAAACAACAGGAAGCAAACTTCATAAACTTCGCAAACTCCACCTCTTCTCCCGCGACATGGACTCACGAACGTTCACCTTTGAGCATGGTGTGGCTCTGCATTGGAGAAGAGCTGCCACCCACACAACCCGCACAACTCGAGAGCCAATCCCGGCAAGGCGGACGAGCCGATAGAGCAGAGGAGATCCTGGTACGAGTACACCAAAGTTTGCGCGTCCGCTATAGCGCTGGCTTCTTTGATAACGTTGACTGACATCTACCGGTTTGTCAGGGGCTTTGGACGGACTGTGACGTCGACCTCGGTGTCGGATGTCAAGGATGTATCCAAAAAGGCTGCGACGCAGGGAAGAGACTGGATGCAAATGCAGACAAGGTCAACATGCTGACGAGGTGCGAGTCTGGTTCCATACATACCATAGATCGTATCAATACGAGGTATTCTATGTACTCTGTCGTGCGGTGCCAACCTGCCATTGACGGTGTCACATCATGCCATGTCGCGTCATGGGTCACGTCATGTCACGCCACGTTGCGAGCACACTGCGTATATCTTTGCATCCAGAGAGTCCTCTCTGGATGAGCAGATGGGGATGTCACTTGGCCATGTGGTGGATGACGACTATCCCGTTGCTCGAGCGAATGATCTGCTCATGGTTGAGCTTCAAGATCTATTTGATTCATCCATGCACGCATCGTTGCTCCCCTCCTGGAGATGGAGCGGTTGGTAGGTACGCGGTGGCGGGCGTCCGCATCAAATAGCTTTCCTTCACCTGCACAAGGAGAAGCCATGGCGCGGTTTCATCTCTTGTGTCCAGGGAAGGTCCACTCTCCATCCCGAGGCTAAGCGAAAGTGCGTCAGGCACAGCGGTGCTCGCTTCCGTTCCATTCCTTTTTCTTCCTTCCCAAGCATCACGGCCAGGAAGCGCATCCACGGCGAGATACTGGTGGACGGAAAATCCGCATTGGGCGCTGTGGGATCCGTTGCATCCCTCTCTTGTCTTCTACTGTTGCTGTTGCTGCTGCTGCTGCTGCTGCTGCTGCTGCTGCTCTTGCCTTGAGGTTTCTCTCCTCTTTTGGATCTCCCGATGCCGAGAGAATTGATTGGCCATGAGACAGGGAGCATTGGAGAGACCACTTCACTTGCCGGGAGCACTGAGATGTTTGGTGGCACAGGTTGTGCCTCTGCTGTACTTGTACTACGATAGTATGGCATCCCACATGTGATATGTTGTTGGAAAGTAGAATGAGGTATCCGCTCTTGCCTCCTCTATCAGTACCCCAGTCGTTCTTCAGTTATAGATTTCTGTTGGTCGCATCGTGTGGCGGTCTGCAACACCTTGACCTTCAACCAAGCTGCGCTACATGGACAATGCACGAGCTATGCATTGTTAACTCTATGACATCGTGTGGAATCGAGGTTGGGTATGGATTGCCTGTTGCCGTCATTCTGCTTTGCGTCTGCAGTTACGGGCTAAGCCGTCCACGCATATTCTTCCATGGGAACAAATGCGGTATTTTCCTCTCCGTTGGTGATGGGTACTGGGCCAGTGCTGATAGGTACCGGTCACTTCCGTCGTTGTGAAGGCACGAGGGACTACCTAGAACAAGCTCGAGCCACTCGTACGTACCCGTCTCTGCTTGATTTGAAGCCAATGAAAGCAGTGTGCTGTTGGTGTGAGGTCTCTTGAGTGGAGCAGAGGACAACGCTTGTTGTTGTATCGGTATGATACTATGGATTGCTAGATTGGTTAAGGGTACTTTGTTCAAAATCAAGCGGTGACATATGGCACGTTGCCACTTGATTTGTTGTGTTGTGCGACCGTGGTATTGGCACGTGAGTGTAACTGATGGTGTGCGCCCAGAGCGATGGGGGAACCAAAAGAGAAAATTGACTCCCTGTGCGGGAGAGATTGTTGCCGCGGACTTTGAAAGGTCGCCAGCGATGAAATATCTCTCCCCGCTCTGGTTACCGCAATCGCGGATTGTTCGCAATGCGTTGGTTTTAGGCAGCGGCCGCAGTCATTGGTGGGGCAAAGGAGTCGGTGACGACGTTGAGGAGGAAGGCGCGGGAGTGCTGTTCCATCCAGGTGGAGATGCGGTCGTCGCCGTAGGCAGTGATCTGCGCGCGGCTGGCGACCACCAGGAGACGTTGCGTCGTCGTTCTGGAGAGCGGCGGATCCGCGAGCTCCTGGCCGAGCTGCGCCATGTTGTTGAGGACCGCCATGAAGAGCATGTCGACGACGGCGTTGCCGGTCGGGCCCTGCTGTATCCTCTCGACGAGAAGGCGGTAGATGTTCTGGTACAGGGATCTGGCCTTGTTGAGGCGCTCCGTGGTCTGTCTGTTCTCGAGCATGCCCTGGAGGTGGAAGACGAGGGCGAGGTTGAAGCAGACGATGGAGAAGCGGATCTTGGAGTCTTCGACCGGGTCCGCGGACATTGCGGTTTCCACGAGGCCGAACGGTCTGGTGTGGAGGTTGGCCAGTGGGTCATCCTGTCCCAGAACGCCGTTGTTGTTGTCGCTGTCGCTTCTGGTGTGGCTGGCGGCGATGGGGCAGCTGGTGGCGAGGCAGCGCTCCGTGTCGGCGATGTGGAAGGGCAGGACCATGGAGGTCAGCTTCTGCTGCTGCTGCGTGGCGGATGGATCGATCAAGGTCTCGTCGTGTGCTTCCTCGCGCAGCTGCTGGATGAGCGGCTTGAGGGCGCGTCGGAAGCAGGCCAGCGAAGCCGCGGCGTTGCCCGAAGCCAGGGCGGCGATGCCACCGTTGTTCAGACGACATGATTCCACGACACATGCCATGTGCTTTTGCTGCTGTGCTTGTGCGGAGCTGTTTGCAGGTGTTGGTAGCGTTGATAGTGCTGATGCGTTGCACCATGGTGCTGCTGCTGAGGATGCTGGCGTTGTGTCCATGTTCACATTCATGCTTGCGTGGATTGGCGTGGTGCTGCCGCTGGTGGCTTCGCTGGTGTTGGCAGTGTGGAGGACGGAAGTCATGGCTTAGATTTGTGATGTGTTGTACGAGTAACAGTGTTAGTGTGTTGATTCGGTTGTTTGTTGATTCTGGATGATCACTTTTTATGAGTTGTGTGTTTTGGCAAGGCAGAGACTCTCTTCTTTGGTCTGATCTTGGTCTGCTGTCTGTTCCTGTGCGATCCACGGAGTGTGTGACGCTCTTGGACTGTTGCAAGACCCCTGCTGAACTCCTGTCCGTCCCACTCCCACTCCCTCTCTGTCTTGCTTCGCTCTCCCCTCTGCTCCCTCTCTCTCTGTCCCTATTGTCCACGAGAGACGCCTAATCGTACTTAGTGCAGCTGAACGGCGCAAACAACCGGTGCCGGATGGTTACCGTGGTCGTGTTGCCGCGTTGTAGCGATGCTCGTGGTGGATGAAAAGCGAAAGTGACACAAACGACGCTGGGTTCGCACATTTCGCTCCAGTGCCGAAACTGCTGTTCTTCGCTCTCTCCAGACCACCACAACATCCACGAGAGGCTGTTTCGCTCTTTTGGCAGCCGTCAAGGGCGTTTTCGCACACCTCAGTGAGGTACTCGACGTTCGGTTTGGGTGTGACTTTTGCGAACGACGAAATCATCTGTCACTTTGTCATTAGGCCGTGTATGCGCTGACGTGGTGCGGTTGCGGGGACCAAAAAGCCCCGAGCGCATCGATCGCCTGTCCGACCCGCAGAAAGGCATCATGTTCCAAAAGTCGCATGGACGGTTTCGTCACTGGGCTGAATGGCTACAGTGACTTCGTGCTCCCCTCTGTGTGACCGCATCAGGGGTGTGGTATGTATGAGCACCTTGTTCAGGAACAACCGCAACAAACACCACCCATCGCGGGACTATGTGGGTATCACACCGCCTACCTGGTGCTCTTCGGAGTCGTGCGAGTACGAGGAGACCAGTTTGTCTACTTGTCGAGCAGAACCAGCTACTTTCACGCTTCCTCCTTGGCGGCGCGCCAAATTAGGGTACGCCAAATCACATCACATCAGGGGAGGTGAAGGAAGAGCCCCCGTAGCGCAATCGTGCTCCGTGCCAGTGGGAAAGATGCAGATAATAGAGAGCGTACTTGTAGCTCGCAGTCATCCAGCAATCGTGCAACTTTCATCAGCTCGATAATAATAAGCCACATGGATGATGTGATGTCTCCCTGCGGAAACGCCTACAAGCACATCTCCGAATGGTGTTCATCCGCATGGGCTTGTATGACGAAGCTCTCTCTCTCTCTCTCTAGAGTAGAGACGTCTCCTTCTTCCATCAGTTCACAACACCGGCAGACTATTCAGTAGATGCATGAGTACAAGGGAATTGCAGAAGATTTAACTTCGAGTATCGCATCGCAAGTCACTCTCTGCTCTACGTTGCTCTCGCCCCGTGTCTCTCGCGCCGATGCCATGGCCGTTGTGGAAGCTGCACCTTCCACGAGTTCGTTCCGAGACGACGACAAGCTTACACCCCAGTCATTCTTCTTTCATTGCCCACCCACGATGTGCATGTCCTCTATTGGTATTAGCCTGCCTTACAATTACTCTTAACTTCCATACGACCCAATACAACAGCAAACGCAACCATTCTGTCTTCCGAGAAGTGTCCGGAACTGCATGGAGCTGCCTCCAAGCCTGGTACGAGCACAGCAGTACGGAGCTTCGCCTTGTGGTATCCATTAAACATCTGACGTTGCCACACACCCTGTTCGATTGGAATCTCTGCTGGAACCAACTCTCTGCGCAGGAACGTTCAATGGTCTGTCGCCAATTGGATAAAACGAGCGATGCGAAGTTCGTACCGCCGAGTGAACGCTCCAAACTGACCGCTTTCGGCATTCACACAAAGAGTGTGACCTCTGCGTTGGGCCAAAAGTGCGTAGAGTCACACATCTCGCGAACATATGTTGCTTTGGAAGACATCGCATCACTGTTCCACGCCTCGCGTGAGAGAGGAACAAGGCACTCGAGATCTACCCCCCGCGTGCATTCCTACCTACATACTGCATCAATGTAATATCCGTAAGGAATTTTTTGTGTGGGCGTTTTCGTAAGTGGACTGGTGAGTCCACTTACGACTCCATTGCATTTTTGGGCTTCGTAAGTGGACTCCTCAATCCAGTTACCGTAAGTGGACTGAGGAGTCCACTTACGACCACAAAAAAAGTAGTCGAATTTCGCTCATCTGAGAAAAGACTACTTCGACCACTCCACCTCCTCCAAATTCCCTGTTTCTCTCGGTTGCGTTCTGGTTGTGATGCTGGCTTCGTATTTTGTCGCGTTGATTTACGTGTTGTCAACCGCATCCTTGGACTTCAATAGACTTGTAGACAGTAACACAACAACTTTGTATGTAACCACAAGATTTTTATCGTAATTGTCGCCCCCTTCAGTACCATCAACGTCTTTCATCATCAAATGTTCCTCTAATACAACACTGTTTAGGTTCCCACCAGCTTCAAGAAGCTTGTTTCATCGTGAGTTCTTTGCCTGACATCGCATCCTTCATCGAGCACATAGCAGACACCACCAACCACAGCAACAATGACACTGACAGTTCATACAAAGACTGGGTTATTGATGCCCCAATCGATCTTGACAGTGACAACAATGATGGCATCCTTGGTGTCCACAACGAAAGCAATGTTGACACCAACAACGTCGATACTGGAGTCTACCGTGTTGGCAATGCTCATGTGGCCAACGATGCACCAGCAGCCATGCTGATTGCTGCCATTGTTGCTGCCGCCAACATCATCATCCCCAATGATGCTCGCACTAACACAACTACAACCAGCACATCTGCAATCAGCACATCCGGAATTGTTGAACAACCAGTTCTGACAGAACCAGAACGAGTGGCTTCTATGGGCCTGCAATGGAAGATGCTGGATCCCAACATGGCAGAGTTTGTGTTGCTGTGGGAATGGCCTTGCTTGATGCAAAGGTGCACTACAAGGGGCTCACAAATGAACAAGACAACTCATCGAAATTGGAGGCCAACCTACGAGCCTCTGTTGCGCAATGGTCAGAGGATGACTGCTCAGCAGAAAGTCTGCACCTGTCTGTGCTCGCGCAATGGAAACAAGCATCCAGCCAAGACGCTGCAAAACAAGCTCAGCCTCACCCTGAGCACCCATGGGAACGCAAATTGCAAGCACTGCATGGTGCCGCCAAACCGTTTTCAAGGGCTGTGCATGAAGCAGCTTTCAATGGACATGGACATCCTCTACAAGACTGCAATGATGACTGCTTTGACCAATGCAAACTATTCCATTCCATCTCCTAGCCAGACGACAAACAACTGCAGGACCCGCACGGCATCGCCCGTGAGAAGGGAGTCAGTGTTGCCCAGGCTGCTGCAACCCAGCAGTCAAGTGATGCTGCAGCCAGCATCAACCACAACTCTGGCAGGTATACAATTGCACCTAGTACATGCAGTTGTTGTGCCTCCCCTTCATTCACATCGTCTGCATTGATGTCTGCCACATCAGCTCCTCCTCCATCCACATCTACAACGCACAGCACGAGGTCATCTGCTTCTAGATGGACGAGGCCATCTCGGTTCACACCAGCATCAAGGCGCACAAAGTCCGTCCACTGCCATCAAGGACAATCTTTGTCTGCTGGCAGACTTGAACATCTACAACCTCAGTTGCCAGCACTTTCGCTCTCCCTTCATCTCCAGCTCAATCCTCCATATCTTCAACTTCGGCATGTAACACACACCCCACTGAAGAAGCCGCAGCTGCGGCATCTGCGCCCAAGACTTCAGGCTCACCTGCCTCACAATCCACATCGTCCACATTCAACACACCAACCCCTTGCACATCAGGCATGCCAGCTTCCGACACTGCAGCATCGAGCACATCTGCCTCTGGTCCACCCACTACTGCCACATCCGTGTCGAATGCAGGTGCTTCCAGTAGAGCAGAGGCTGCAGACACATCAGCATTCACTGACGCATTCCTACCAGATGATAGCACAGCTGCACGTGACAATAGAGGTAGCTCAGAGCACAGCAATCCTTCATCCCCATCCAACAATGCAGACTAAGCCACAGCAGCAACAAGGAACAGTAACTCCAGTCACCATACTGATACACAAGGAGAACGCAACAAAAATGATGTGCTCAGCAAAGGAAGTGATGGCACCGCATCACTCCAGTTACTGGAACTGCAGCAACGGCTTGCAAAGACAGCTTTGCAGGCATGGTTCATGAAGGTCTGGCATGGTAAATCCTATGCCTACACATGTCTGGGACACGCAGACGAGGAACTACTGATGAGAGCAGTCATGGACTGCGAACGTGTGGGTGGAATAAACACGACCATCAAGGCTGCATTTCATGCTGGCCTCGTCCGGAAACAGAGCAAAACTTACGTACGTGCCTCCATCGATTTCCTGAGCATTGTGGGGGGATCCAACGAATGATGCACACAATGAGGTATTCATTGTAGAGATGAAGACGAGAACAACTCAGAACACAGAGCTGAAAGGGGAGTCGCCTCGGAAATGTGGAACATGTGCACAATTTCCCAACTAGCACCCATCTATATCTGAATGCACAAGATGAAACATGTTGCTCACTCTTCCGGGCAGACGAAGAAATGATTCAGGTGCTTCACCATGCATATGTGTCTATGGTGTGAGAGGAGCTCTGATTGTGATCGGTAAGTGCGCCTTGTGGCAAATGCAACACAGGTTCTCCATGTCCGAATGGCTTCACTTTGTTCCGCACCAACCTCATCTGTCTTCTCACGCAACTGTGGATCCCTTTCCCACAACCACTGACTCACATGAACACTCGATTGGGTGACAGGGGACAAAAAGCAAACATCCTGCGCATTGTAGAAACGAGGTTTTCCCTTGGCCTCTTGCATCATTCTGAGAACGTTCCTGAAGATGCATCCCGTTTGCTCTTGGCGTTTGCCTTCCCCGAAATTCCAGAGGCAGATCAGCAATCATCCAAGACGCTCCATTAAGAGTTTCTCAAGCTGAACCCAAAGACGAACAAGTTCTGCAGGGCAAGCAAGAACCTGCGGAACATCACAGGGGATGGTGTATTCCATCACAAGAAAACTTGACAAACCCACCACAACATTCTTGCTTTCCCAGTACCTCCAGTGAAGACGTTCCTCCCCTGAACTGTGCTGTATGGAACTGCCTGAATGGTGGGTCTGACATAACAACAAAGCTCATCCAGCAGCACAAAGCGTCCCCACTCATTGCAACAATCCATTGCATAGCAGTCGGTTGACAGCTACAAACCATGTTTGTGGCACTGCATTGATTGATTCACTACGCAACAGAGGCACACTCCGATCATGAAATTGAAGCAGGCCACACTGGCACCATCGAACATTATCCCAGCAGAGTAAATCACGAGTGAAGCCTGAACAACTTGATGGGATGAATCATTGCTCGGTTGCGCAAGTTGCTCGCAGTCATGGCTGCAGACGAAAGAAAGGGCAAGAAACAAAAGGGAGGCACGGAGACAGCGACCCACAACACTGATATCATTCCAGCAGGCGGGTCAGCCGTCGAAGATGGCGAGATGCAGCCACAGGGATGCCCCGAGGACCGCCAAAGTAAAAAGGAATGATTGCCAGCCTATCCACGATGGATCCGAAGGAGGAGATCAAAATGACCAAATGATTGCGGCAGGGTGAGCATGCAGCAAGGTACTGTCCAGACATGAGGGGAACCTGTGTTGCCTGTTCAGTGTGTAGACACTGGATCTGTCCAGGATGCAACTTGTATGCTTGCTCATACATCGAAGCTGACAAACAGGAGTGGCTCACGGCATGTGGCATTGCCCTAACCATGGCATTAAGAAACATCACAAAAGGAGCGGACGCAATCATTGTTCACAACTTATGTCATCGAATTGTGCACAAGGAGCCTGTCGAATGGGTAGAGAAGGTGAAGGCCCAGCATCAATGAGAGAAGCTACCACAATGAACGCCTCTATCAGCGCAAACACAGATGAGACAACCACCACAGCTACAGGTGCAGTAACAGACATAGCAAGAGAGATGAGCAACGAAAGCAATGACAACGCCGACGGTGAAGCCACCAATGCCAAGGCAAATCAAACAAACACAGCCACAAGAATTAGCTCAAGGGTGCCTGTCCTGAATCTGGAAGCAGTAATACAAGCGGCGCACAAGGCAGCCACCAAAGCCAGGATCCAGAGCAGAGATACAGAGGTCATAACTCACGGTCTGCATGGAAGGAAGCGGAAACGATGATATGCAATACGAATTATGTACACCAACGTATTCCACGCACAAGAGGCTCGCAAGGATGACTGTAGCATAACAGTAGCACAACAGTATCATAACAGTAGAGAAAGGCAATATAATGCAGAGTAGAGTCAGTGTTGATTGCTGTTATTGTGGGGATGGAGAGAGTATTTGTGTAAGGAAAGAACGGAGGAGGTGCGTCTCAATGCAAAATCGCTGTGTGCACAAGTTTACACGCAACAACACGAAGAATCCAAAAAATGTGACAGGGTGGGGTGGTCGAAGTAGTCTTTTCTCAGATGAGCGAAATTCGACTACTTTTTTTGTGGTCGTAAGTGGACTCCTCAGTCCACTTACGGTAACTGGACTGAGGAGTCCACTTACGAAACAACAAAAATGGTAAGTGGACTGAGGAATCCACTTAGCCGTAAGTGGACTCCTCAGTCCCGAAAAATTCCTTACGGATATACAAATGTACCTACTATATTGATATCATGACCGCTCGTACTCATAGCTCGTGCGATGGTATGCGTGGCCTGGTGCATACCAATACGAGTAGAACCCACCTACTGGCTGATGATAGAGGACAGCAGGCGGGCAAGTGGAAACAAATCTTGATGATCGTTCCAAGAACATGCACCTCTACTCGTATCTGCACTCCGCCCGTGTTTGCACGCCATCAAACATTGCCTATGGTTGACCAGGAGACCGATCAGTCATCCCAAGCGAACTCGCCATCCATCCGCCAGTCTCTGTCTCTTCATGGGAGTAAGAGTAGGGAGAGACATTCATTGTATGTGCCCATGTCACTAAACGAGCACGATCATGAACATGAGCATGGGCACGATCATAAGTAAGTGCCTTGACTCTACAAGTGCATGTGACCATGGCCATCTCTCTCTCTCCGAAGAGTGGCACATGTCTGCAGTAGAAATGCCAAAGTCCAAGGCACCAAACTCCGAACTCCACACAGCATCAGCATCAGCACCGGCGACAACGCCAGGGGCAGCGGCGGCTTCGACACTGGAGTGCTCTGCCCAGGAATCGATGGCAACCACCAAAGACGACGACAATGTTCAAAAGATCCAGTGGTCGCGACACGCACGCAGGTGTTTTTCCAATACTGAAGGACGTCACGTATCAGAGTCGGGTTGGTATACGTTTGCCCCTTGGATGTAGGAATTCGGATTCTGCACTGGCACCAGCCTTTGTTCGCGTAAGGTTGGGTGGGATTTGCTCCAGTCTCATTTTCATCCATCCAGAGGGAACAACGTCGTGGATGAATCGCACGATGGGAGGTCATTTGGCGACATCCTTTTCGATTGGGACCAGAGTTGCTGTTCCTCTTTCGCCAATCATGGTCGTCATTTGAGATGGGCAATTCAGCATCGGAGACGCCACACATCGCACAGTACGGTCTGCCAAACCAATGCTCTCCTCCTGTCATTCTCTGTATTCACAAGGTTTAAGAGCCCGTTTCTACCTCCGACGCCAAAGATCCCTTTGCAGAATCGCGGAATGGAACGGAATGGAATGCAATGAGGGAGATGATTCGGACGAGGAATGTGTTCACAAGTCCACTCGAGCAAGAACATGATGTCATGGCCACAACCTGTGAACGAGCGTCTGCCAGAGTACCATCCTTTACACGAGGATGAATGCCCTCAACCTTGCCTCCCATCATAGGTCGTACACTCTCTGTCTGCTCTCGCCACCGAAGAAGCAATCCTTTCAGATCGTCTATCGTCTATCGCTCATCGCGCATCCCATCAACAACGGGAATAATAGAGGAGCACTCTTCCATAATACGAGTAGCATGGGTCAACAACTGTCGCTCGGGCCTTGCGTCACTACCAGCGCGACTGCACTTTGTGCTACATTGTCGCAATGGCTAACAACACTGGGACACGTACCGGTATGGACACCGACATTGACATCCCCTCCTTCGCTTCGTGCAGATGGGCCCACTTCTCGCCTGGTCATCACATCGACATTAATCTTAGTGTGTGCGAAGTATGTACGAGTATGTAACCGAGCCCACTCTACTCTACTCTGTCAGAGAGTACGTATTTCTTCGGTGAATCTCGGAGCGACAACACCAATTCGTATTTCCGCAGCAGCATTGTGTAGGGGTGACGTTGCAAGATTTGTTGAGCTCGGACATGTCTGTGTACTCGCCCGCGAAACAATGGAACAACGTCACAGCGAAACAGAAGCCTGTCATCCACATCACCGATGTGGTCATGATGTCATGAGACACATTCGGCAGTGAACAGTACGGTACACTGCCACCTCAACGCACTTTCAACATCTCTGCACAAGCACTCCAGCGTGCACTCGGGGAGAGCGAAGTGGAAGCTTCTCCTTGGCTCGTCACACCTGCGCCCACGAGTTGGTATGTATGGTACGGGTATGACGTGATGTAAAGCGAAGAACAAAAGATGGAGCGTGGGCAAAACAATCTCCGCAGCAGAAGGCTAGAGAAGTTCACCACTCTGGAGCCCAGTTGAGCAGTGGATGTATCACAGCTCACAGGTATGATACGTTGTTCTGGTGCCACATCGTCAGTCATCTTGGGCTCCCACTCCCGCCCACTTTCGAGGACAAGTCCAGAGATGTACGAGCTCATCAATCGCAAATCTCTATACTCTACGATCTTGTTCGTCCTCGGACGTCGGTACCTCCTCCTCTCTCTTTCCTCCAGAGTGTGCAAGGTTGAGCATTCCGCGCAATTCCGATCACCAACACCAACACCAACCCTGCCCCACTCGCCCCTCAAAACTTCTGTGCTCTTGGCTTCGCATTGCGTTGCACCACAACACATCGGATCGAGACCGCCCGTTTGACGAGACCGTTTCTTTTGCCGAACTTGTTGTGTGGATGAGAACTGTGTTCGATGACGTAGGGCCGAGATGGATTGCGTATTCCCTGTAGTACGTACATGTCCGCGCTGATGCGAACCGATTCCTGTTTGGCGCTGATTGACGAAGCGGCGAAGGTATCAGGTCTGAGTGGGCTGACGTCGCGATCTGCACTAGCTACACGAACTACGAGTACTCTGGCATGGAGGCAGCTCATGTGGTTGATGCCTTTCAGCGTGAGTGGGTTTCGTTAGCCAGGTATTCCCACCATACGAGCTGCCTATACGTACGGGCACTCCAAGTATGGCGGCAACCTGGCCAACGTCAGAATCAATTCATATCATTTCATCCATCGCCCGTTATCCACACAACGAATGAATGAATGAATGAGTTCACCAAACATTTGAAAAAGGCCGCGCAATCGCACACAACCCCGTTCTACCATGCGTACGCGCGGCACAAGCAGAGTACCAGCGTACGAACACATCAGATTGTACTATGGATTCCATTGGAGCACATTGAGGCATAGCGCAGTATTGATAGAATGAAATGCCGATAGAGCAAGACAGCACGGCACAGAACAAGTGTTGAGTCCCAATCTCTGCCGCCGTCTTCATGCGCAGGCAAGGCGGACGGAAGGGCACCATTAGACCGAGTATGGAATGTAGAGCGCATGGCTGGAGTCGCTGTTCCACGTCCAAGTCGCGTTATCTCCCTCTCTCTCTCTCTCTTACTCCCACTCGCTTACTTCTTCATCAAGTGGAACATTTCGTCTGTTTGGTTGCGGGAGGATCGACTCATCGACATGGAGTAACGCAGCCCACGGATGGAAATACCAATCCTGATGTTCGCGACATCGACACACATGTCATCGCCACAATCGAGATGACCGCAGATTCAACTCCACAAGGAACTGTTCCGCGCAGAGAGTATGCTCTGTCGAAGTCGCCGTCCTCCCAAGCAACCTCGCCGACCATCGGGCAGATTGCGGAGGTACCAGGACACAATCATCTCTTCTGCGCAAAAGATCCCAAGGGTACATTTTCCATCTGCAGCAGGTATAATACTTGGCACATACCGCTCTTACAACTACTCGTATCAAGGCGACTAGTCACCCATCCACATCCTTCGGCTCGTTCAACCATCTCTCCGCAGCACCGTGCGAGCCATCAATCGCAGAAGAGAATGTGGATTTGGTTGCGTGTGCCATTCGATGCTCGGACTGAAGCCCCATTCACGGTACCCAGCTTCAGGCAAAACACGACCACTGCCGCTGGTTGCAAGCACACATGGTACTCCACGCTATCTATTCCACAACCACTCGGACGTGTTCATACTCGTGCCGCGGCACCAGCACCATGCGATAATCGCGGTGCGTCAAAACAGCCGAGCCATGCAAAAGACTCGCATTGTCCACAGTGAAACAGAGTAAATGCTTGAGCGATGGTCACGGTCATCATGGCTCGCACCTTGCCCGCAAGAGAGAGAACATCGCCAAGTGCGAACGTATGAATTGATGGATGGAAGAAGAGACCTCGAGACGTTGGTAAGCACAACAGGTGCCTCTGGAGGAAGGAACGCCGTGTGCAACCACGGTCGACGATGCACTCCAATCGCGATCAAGCCGCAAACCTGTTCGAAGTGGATCGACTAACTACATCGTGAACATAGATACAAATGGTTGAATGACAGACGCAATATTGATGGTGCAGTGAGCGCGCCATCCACGACACGAATCCGCAATGTTCAGCAACATGATACGACTACTCAGACCCAAGCAGCGGCATCAAGCTCTTCCGTCCACCCAAGCGAAAGGCTACGCTCATACCGGCTGCACTCTGCGACCATCTTTGGCTGGACTCCAGGAAAGACCGCCCGAGGCCAAAGAACCATGCTGTTGCACTCCACATAGCTCGTACTTGTCCATCAAAAGAGTAGCGCACTTTATTTTATCAATGTATTGCTCTTCGTCCACTTTGCATGACACACGTTGACACGCAGATACATATGATATATATGCCATAATAGCCATGATCCTATCCCTGCGACTATGCCATGGAATCGTCGTCATTCATCAGCAAGGTGACGTTCGATTGCACAAAGTAGTTCTGCACGAAGCTCCCACGGAACACCTCGGATGCCACGGACGCGCCTACTTGATCATCGTCTTCGTCGCTGCTCTTGTGCTTGTCTGCGGCAGCCTGCCCGTCTGCCTCGTCGTCATTGGTCGCATGCTTGCGGGAGAATGTTCCCAATCCGTGCATTTCTCCTTTGACGAATTCCCCCAGATAATGGTCGCCGTTCGTGAACCACAGCGAACCGATCCCGCTGGGTTTGTCGTCGATCAATGGCCCCGAGTAGAATGCCTCGCACGTGATGATGGTCGCACCGTCATCGACATTTGGCCCGCTATGGATCTCGACCTGCATGCTGCGCCGTCGTGTGCGATAGATCTTGTTGCCGTGCTCGTCCGTGGATGTCTGCGTTCCAGTCGAATCCATCGACGAGCTGAGACGTATCGACAGATCCGCTTCCTGGTGCTGCTCGATTGCGGAAGCCGATGACATTGTTCCCGCGGCTGCTGCTGCGGCTGGGACAAAATCGACCTTCGGTTTGTGAAGGAGGAGGTTGGACAAGTGGTCCAGCGTGTACTCCTCGTCCTCGCTGGCAAGCAGCTGCAGTGAGCTGGATATCTGGTTCGAGCCCGACAGCCAGTCATCGGTCGGCGCCTTCATCTTCCATTGCAGGCGCAGCGGCTGCAGGTGGGCCAGGGTGTCGCTGGATGCCGGCGATGGTGGCTGTCGCTGCGATGTCTTGTTCGACGATCGCTGGCGTCTTCTGGAGCTGTGGCTGCCCTTGTCCTTGCTGCTGGGGCTGCCGTCGGCGATGGGCTTGGACGAGGAGGGCCGTTTGGAGGTGCGGTGCTTGATCTCCTTGGACAGCCTCGTCTGGAGGATGGACTTGTGCATGACGACCTTGCACAGATCGTCCGTGGTCGTCTTCAGATCCGCTTCCATCGTCTTGACGGTCTGCGACGACCGCTCCACCTGACGCTGGTAATCGGCATTCTGCTGCAGCAGCGTTCGCAGCTGATGTCGATGCTGCCGTTTCCCCTGGGTCTGCTTGATCTGATCGTTGGAGGACTGCAGAGTGGCCGTCGACACTCGCAGCCCCTGCACCTGCAGCTGGTACGCCCCCACCTGATTCTCGAAGTCCTCCTGGAGCTGGTCGTGACGCGATGCGAGTTTCTGCATCTCTTTGGACATCCCGAGCAGCGTCTTGCTGCCCATGGCGTCTTTCAGCGCCTTGTCGGAGGGAGATGCTTTCGCCGCCGGCGCTGGTGGCGTTGTCCCGTCAGAGCGCTTGCGTGCCGGAGTCGCGGCGTTGTCCTCACGGCGATCGACGAAGATGGACGCCTTCTGATCGCTGCCCACCTGACCCGTGATGATGCTGGAGGCGAACGAAAGGCCACCGTTGGTATGGCCGTTCTGTGCCGATTTGGCGCCATTTTGCCCTTCCCTCGCCGAATTCGTGTCCACTGCGGCAGGCACTTGCGAATGTCCCAACCCATCGCCGCTTCCGCCGCCGCCCATGATGTATCCCGATTCTGGCACCTTGTGATGCAGCTCCAGCGGCAACGGCTTCGTCATGGTCATCGCCGTCTCCATGTCAACCTGGTGAGCGCTGACTCTCATGGTCGCTGTTCGCACCTGCTTGCTTGTGTGGTGTGGTGTCGTGTAATGTTGATGTTGATGTTGATGTTGATGTGCTCTGGCGTTCGTTTTTTGTGTGCATCTCCTCTGTTTTCGTCGAGGGCGGTTGTGCCCCTCTGTGTCCGATACTACCCAAGTCTCGTTAAGATCCATCCAGAGTCATCCACGCGCCTTTTCGGAGATGGCATCTTTCGTGTCGTATTTTTGAGAAAGTGATTGCGCGGGCCTTTGTTGCCGTGTCTGTGAGTGTGGCGAGATTCGGGTGCGTCATCACCGATCCAATCCTCGTCTCTACTGTACTGTGCCTTTGTTTGTTTCTCCACCACGATCGAAAGAAATGTCATTGTGTTTTAATTCGTCGATGGTCGCATTAGTCTAAATGATCGTAGTAGTCGATTTCAGAAACCGATTGCATGACGTCACAAGAGGAACAAAGACAAAATACCGAGCACGCGCCTCTGGAAAAACACGGTCACACAACATCAAACACGACACAACAAGAACACATCCATGATCTTGAAAAGTGATGTTCGTTCGTGGCATGTTGTGATGCCGCGGCAGCAATGAGAGGATGAGAGAAGTCGGTCAAACAGAGACAAGAGAGCACGTCCAGGAGGGGGTCACAGGCGGCGCGGCACAGTTGTGTGATCCCATTGGATTTGTTTGTGAGGTTGGTACTCTCACAAATTGAAGTGGAAGTTACAGTGCATACGGGTACAAGTGGTCGCAGCATTGCAGCGCCAACGAACAGCACGAAGGAAAGAACCCAGGAACGATGGGAAGACAGCTGAGAGGAAAGATCGGTGTGAATCTGCGCCATCATGAGCAGCCATACCGTGAGTGGAATAATATCTGGTTTGGTTGTTCCTTCATGCCTCGGTCTACTTGCTTACTGTGATGCTCCGTTCTATTCCGTTCTTGTGTTCGGCTTTGCCATTCCCGTGGAAGTCAAATACCGCGCCCTCCACCCAAGAGCAAGCAACTATTATATCTTTGCCACAGGATCGAACTCATTCATCGCTCCGCTCCATTATTTTGCCATGCACAGTGTTCCTGAATTCCATGTCGGGCACCGCCGACCTTCGCAGCGATGCCCCTGCCATCTTGGCCGGCAACCAACTGCGGGGATGGGTTGACATCACCTTCTCGGGCAAGCACAGCGAAGTGTTCGATTCGGACGCATCGGTGCAGGCCGTCGTCACGGTGGAAGGCTTGGAACGCAGACTGAATGGTGCCAGCGGCAACGCGATTCGCACGGCCGGTGTGTCGTCGCATCCCAAAACGGCCGACAAATTGGAAGACGAGACCACGAGACAGCAGATTGGACGAGGCATCGTGCTGTTGTGGAAGCGACACAAGACGTACGATATCTCGCACGGCGACGACCCGCAGATCCATTTTGAGGTGGATATTCCCGAAGATACTCCAGATTCCTTCGAGGCCTTGACATTGAAAAGATACTATCTTTCCGATACGAAAGGGCTTCACGGTGATGTTGTGGTAAGTGAATCCATGAATGACTGCCGCTTGTTGGTTTTTGGGTTGCGCGTGGTTTCCCTCGTTGTCGCAAACATAAACTGCGTCGCGCCTGAATTGAGACTGACACTTCTCCATCCACACGTACGCCATACCACGCGGAACAGTACTTCGTCCAAGTCGCCGTGTACCTCGACAAGAAACTGGCATTCCGCACATCGCATGCCCAGCGCTTCTTGGTGATGCAACGACCGCCATCGCCAGCCACACCCATCCCCTACCACCCCGACATCGCGACGAAATCCGTGCGCCACATGACGAAGGTGGGCAATTTGCTGATCGCCGTGCGCATGTCAAATCACCGCCTCTCGAAAGGAAACGTGGGTCACGTCGCCATCGCCTGTCGCAACGTATCGCCGACTCCAATTTATAGCGTGACGGCGCGGTTGATGGAGGTCGTTATCGACAATGGATCGAATGTCGTGGTGGAGTCTAAGAAGATCGGTCAGATCGATGATGTGGCGGTGCCTGGATTGCAGACGTCGGTGTTGAAGGATGTGGCGCAGCAGGAGCTGCACGATGCGCTGTCGCAAGAAGTGCTGCTGCCCGAGAACGTGTTGTCATTTCAGATTCCGACGCGCGTGATCCGTTGCTCGTTGGATGGCGAGTACACCAAGGTGGCGCATAGCTTGCAGCTGACGTTCTGCATGAAAGGCATCGTGTATCAGGACGTGAAAGTGGATGTTCCTCTGATCATTGTGTCATCGCAGAATGTGGTCGACGTGGAAGATCCAGGCACGGACATCGAATCGGATGATGAGGATGACGATGATGACGCGTCCCAGTGAGATGGTACGTCATACACGGTACTCATACTCGCGCTTGTGCTTGCATAGTATGGTGGTGCACTCGGAGCAGTAGCGTGATTGATGGCCGTGCCAAGAGGACTCATGATGGCACCATTGGGAAGGGAACCTGCGGGATCCACAATGCCACGCGATGTAACACTGTAAACGCTGTAAAGTATTATAGAACGCTGATGTGGATGTATTGATGACTTGCGCAACCCTCAACTACTCCCAAGAGGAACCGATACCCCACCGCCACCACCAGCATGATCCGCCTCATTCGTCGTGGACCCACTCCAGAACGCAGCACCGGCGGATTGTCGATTTCGAAGACGCCGCTGACGATTGGAAGATGGCCTATTGCAGACGGAGAGGCACACCCAGGTCGTAAGCCACAGACAGAGCTTGCAGAACATCTCGTTCCATGTCTTCTTGGTTGTTGCTCTTTGTGATGGCACTTGCGTGAGTGTGATCTTGTCGTTGGATCTAAGCGGATGTCATGTTCGAACACGACCACGAGTTCACGCATCGCGCTGAATCTTCTTGATGCTTCGTGTTGTTTCTGCAATGGCGTCATTGTGTCCGTTGGCACGAAATTCGAGGAAGAAACCACGCAGTTAGTCCGAGTAGTCCAATTGCGCCCGTCCGTCCGCCAACGCGGTTGAAGTCGTCACCATGACCAACAAGGTCGTTCTCCACGTTTTTCGTGTTCGTGCTTGGCAGGAGCGTGTTTTGCGCAAATGGTGCTGTTCCAAGAAACGGGTGATGAATCTGGACATTGTCGTCCATCATCATTGTTCATTGTAAGAGTTGTTCATTGTAAGAGTTGTCCATTGTGCATAGACAATACATATATAATAGTAAACGTACCCCAAACAACCTAATCCATAGATAGCCAGCGCAACGGGAAGCAGGGAGCCATGCCGCAAAACAAGTCGGGCAGCAGCTCGAAGAACTCCAACAGAGACAGCAAGAACAGAGACGGCAAGAACAACAATGACGCGAAGGCCAAGACAGCGGCTGGTGCGGAGACCATCTCCATCGCCGTCGGCCTGGACCTGGGCACCTGGAACGCGCGCGTCTCCACCTTCAACAAGGCCGAGGAGAGCCTGAACGGCCCGAGCAACCACAGCACGTCGGGCAGCAGCAACGCCAAGGTGGGCCCCGCGCTGATCCACAACCACGACGGAGCGCGTGCGACGCGTGCGGCCATCACCATCCAACCCAAGCCGTTCGATGACAGCGACCCGGACTACGTTCCGCCGCCGCCGGGTCCGCCCAAGGGCATCGTCGGCATCCTCAAGGACGCGGACGAGGCCAAGGAGGACAGGGAGCACACCGCCGACTATCTCAAGGGCGTCGTGCTCCAGCTGGCGTGCAATGCGGCGCACGTTCCGTTCGGGCAGCTCGGCGTTGTGGCCAGCATTCCGGCGTTGGCGACCGGCATGGCCGCTGCGGACGATCAGCACAACGCGGACGAGGACCTGCGTCAGTACATCGCCAAGCTCAGGAGCATCCTGGACAAGAATCTCATCGGCTGCCTGCTGGAACCTGTCGCTGTCTGCCTGGCGTACTCCTACGCGTTGCCCAAGTCGCAATGCAAGCACGTGCTCGTGGTGGACCTGGGCGCGTCCGGTCTCAAGGTCTCCCTCCTGCAGCAGTTGCACTTTGGGGCCAACAAGGAGGGTGATGGCAGCAACACCAATGGCAATGGCAGCAGCAATGGCGGTTCCAACAATGCAACCAACGGCGACGCAAACAGCACCAGCACCAGCACCAACAATAACGTCACCACCAGCAACAACGGCAGCAGCAGCGCACCTGCCATGTGGTCGCTGCGGTACCACGCAACCAACACCAGCGTCTCCGGCCCGCTCCTCATCGAATGCCTCGGCAAGCACGTCGCGCAGCAGTTCGAAACAAAATGCCGCTTCCCGCGCGGCGAGGTCTGGTCCTCCAAAAAGGCGCGCAGAAAGCTGCAGCGCACGGGAGAGTCCGCCCTCACCACTCTCCTGCAACGCTCCGCCACCACCACGACCATCCACATCGACGGTCTATACGAGGGCATGGACTGCCAGGTCTCCGTCAGCAAACCGCGGTGGGAGATGCTATCCTCCTCCTTGGCCAACCAGGTCAAGGCCACCATCCAGAAGACCCTGCAGGAGGTCCTCTCCTCCACCGCTGACAACGCCCACCAATGCGACCGCATCGACCAGATCTGGCTCAGCGGACCGCTGCATGCCTGGATCCAGCCCCTCATCAAATCCGCCTGTCCCAAGGACACCGAGATCGTAGGCTTTTCCTCCACCATCGACCCCTCCGAAGCCGTCGCGCTCGGCACCGCCATCCACGCCCAGGCCCTTCTCGACAACGACAAGGCCAACAACAGCAGCGATGATACTTTCAGCACCGCCATCCCGGTATCGCCCGTCGCCATCGACATCGTCCAATCCGCGCAGGCCGAATTCAACGCCGCCTCGCGCCTCATCGACATCGGCACGCCTTTGCCGGCCTTGGCCACGTACCGTCCCACCACCGTCCTGCAGGAGGAGGAAAAGAAGTCAGACGCCTCCGGGGCCGCGCCGCCGCTCGTCGTGTGGCAGACATCGCCCACGCAAAAGAAGCTCGCCACGCTCAATGTCGCGGCCTGCACGGGATCCTCCCTCGTGCAGCTGCATCTGTCTGACAAGGGACAGCTCAGCATTCGCATGGGTGGCGACAGCGTCGTGATTGGGTGAAGCGCGTGATAGCATACGTGCGGTATGCGAGCGAGCGAGACATACGAAAAGTAAAGTAGTACAATAAGCAAAATAGCGGTCGTTGTGGGAGCAGTGTCTGGGTGGAGGCAACAGATGCTTGCACAATGGATCAAGAGTTGTGGACTCTTATTTTTGTAGGATACAGTATAGTAGCGCATGAACATACACATGGACGTATTACATTTAACGTGTGTGGAGCTCATCGATCGACTCGTTGCCATGCGAGTACTCAAGACGACGCCGGAATGGGCTGTGGCATTTTACCGCCTGCCGCGTTCTTGCCGCGTTTCCGATTGCCCTTGCGGCCCTTCTTCTTCTTTGTCGCCTTGCGCTTGGCGTCCTCAACCTCGTTGCGGATTTGGGCCTCGATCTCGTACTGCTCCTGGATCATCAGCTCCTTCGTCTGGATGGCGCGGAAAGATCCGGCGCGTTCACGCCGTCCGATATACCAGCTGCCTGCCCCCTTGCCGAACGTCTCGTCCTGGCGGGCCTTGAAGTCGGTCTCCTCCTGCTGGATGTCGCGCAGGCTCTTCGAGGTTGGGGTGGATTTGGTCTTGGGGGTGGCGGGTGGGTGTTCGGGGAATGGCGACGATGTCTTGATTGGTGGGGGTTGTCGCTTTGCCTTGGGCGTGGACCACGGGGACTTGGATGGTTTGGGCGTCGGTGTCTTGGTGGGGGTCAAGAAGGCAGCCAAGGAATACGGATCGTCACCGCCACCCGCCTTGGTGGACGGTGATGGTGCAAGCAGATTTGCTGGAACACAGCGTGTGCTCAATGGCTCCGCTGTGGCTGCTCCTGCTGTCGTTGTGGTTGCCAACGTTCGCGAGGTGCTTGGTGATTTGCGTGATGCTGACATCATCGCGTTCCAACTCCCATGTTGTCCTGCTTGCAGCTTCGATTGGTGCAAGTGCGGTTGTGATGATGATGATGCCTTCTTCTTGGATGACCTGGGTTGCTTCAACGAGGGGACTGCCATGGTTTTCGCACCTCCTTTTCCTTTTCCTGTTGATGCTTTTGCTGTTGCAGCCGTTGTCATCGTTTTGACTGATGGCGACGCCCCTGGCGAGACAACCTTCGATGCCGATCGTTGCTCACCGGCCATGATGTCACGCAAGCTCACCTTCGTCCTTATGGTTTTCGGGGTTGGCAGAGTTCCTTTCTTCGTCTTCTTTGACTTGCGGTCCTGCTCTTGCATGATCGATCGTAGATCACTGGACTTGGTGATGGGGCTGCCGCAAGCTTGCTTCTTGGGCATGCTTGGAATGACGCCGGGACCCGTGGTATGTGGCGGAGGTGGGAGCGTGTACTTGGGCTTTGGAGATGTGGCTGCTGCTGCTGCTGCTGGCGTTGTTGTTGTTAGTGTCGGTGTCACTGATTTCGGTGTCGCGGCACTTGCCCAGGCCAATTTGGTTGGCTTGCGATTGGTTGGTTGGACTTCTTGCGAGGTGGACACCATGAGCTGCTGCTTCTGCTTCTGTGCCAAGATCGTTGCTGCAGCGGTTGCCTTTTCTGCTTCTGCGGCCTGCGACACGCGATTGCGATGCTTACGACCATTGTTGTGCAAGACGTAGCTGGTCTCGTCCTGACATTTCACGCAGCACACCCCGCAGTAGTAGGACTTGGTATTTGTCGTTGTCGTTGCTGCTGGAGCTGTTGCATGTTCGCCATCTTCGGATTGCTGCGATGCTGGGTCGGCTTCCTGCTGACTCTTCGTGCCAAGTGTCTTCAAAAGCGTCTTTCCATTCGCGTCTTGAACCTTCACAGCATCACACCCGATAGTAGTGTTCGATGGTTGCTTCTTGGATGGAATGACGAAGTCGCCCATGCGCTTCTCGACTACTCTCATCGCCTTCTCCAGATAGTCCAGTTTGGTCTGCAGCAAATTCTTTCGAGTGATTTTGCCGCGCTGTTCGTGCGTGAGATCATTCGTGTCCGATTGCTCCAGCTTGGCGATCTGATTCAACCGCTTCTTGGTTCCGCGGATCTCCTTGTTGAGCCATTCGAGCTTGCAGTTCGCCAACGTGCTGCTGGAGAGGTCCATGTTGGTCGTGCTTGCGATGATCTGGTCTAAGCTCTCCTTGTCTTGATAGCTCACGGAGACGGAATTGCCCCTCTTTCTACCGTCTGCAAAGTTGTTGAAAGAAGCGCCGCGTTGGCGACGGGCGCCCATCGAAGAAAGAGCGACTTGTGCATCTCTACGAGCTGCAGCACCGGCGGATAGACGAGCCATGTCCGTCATGGAGAGAGAATGGCATGCCTTCACCCATTCCTCGTGAGAGCAGAACCAATCCTTGCCGAAGGTGGGTCGCTTGTTGGTTCCCGCATCAATGATGTCCGTGATGAACGGATGGAAGCTGCCGTCTCGGAAGTCAGTGCGGGAGTGGTACAGGCTGTCCGACAGCATGTCATCGAGGTACTGGTTCATCACGCTCCTCTGAGCCAAGTTCAGTACTCCATCCAGATTCAAACGGATGAACTCCATGCAATGCTTGATCAACGCATGCGACTGTCACGCACGACATGGTATATGTAGAGTAGAGTCCGAGCAGCGTATTGTAACGGAATGTGAGATGTTGTGAGGCGTTGGGACATGCACATACTCGTACGCACCATACTCTAAACAAGGTCATCGCGTATTGAAACGCGCCATCGCCCTGGTGCCTCCATCCTTACATATTTCCAATCCCAAGATTCATCCAATCATCTCAATAACCACTCATCAATCTGCACTCACCTCCGTACGTTCCGCAAGTATCAAAATCGGCAGGACGTTGAACAAGTCGACATGCTCAACGATCCGTCTGGTTGCCAAGTGCTCCAATGTATCCATCTCATGGAGCAATGACGGGAACGATGCACCAACCAATACAACGGTGTGCTCCTTCGCCACCGCCACACTGACGGCGCGATGGATGCCCGGCACTTGCTTGGGGGATGGCAACCACCGTTGGCCTTCATGTCCCAGCACATTCTTGCCATCGGCGGCGCCCCACGTGTACAACGCACCCGTGTCCGTCACGACGGCCGTATGATGCTCCGATGCGGACAACGCAACGGCGAGGCCACCACCATTCTCGGGCAAAAGATCGGTCACCAGCTGCGGCGATGATGGTGACTTGCGTTGTTGGTGCATAGAAGTCGAAGAGGATGACGACTTGTTGGCGTCGCTGTTGGTACGACCGAGGCTCTCGGCATGGAATCCCCATGTATAGACATGGCCGTCGCTCGTGATGGCCGCGTTGTGGAACTTGGCGCAGGCGATTGATACTGGATTGCGCACATGCTTCGTCGACAATCGGTCAGTTGCAAAGTCTTGCTGTTTGGAATCATCGTCGAAATGAACCTTGATGGGGACGTGGTTGCCATGCCCCCAGGAGTAAATCGTGTTGACATGCATGCCCCTTGAGGCACCGCATAGGACGAGCGTGGATTGGGCCGACGCCGCAATTTGGATCGTTACCTTTTCCGTGTTCCACAAGGACTCGACGCGTTGGACCCTTTGAATTCCGGTCTTGCGACTCACACCGAGCTGCCCCGATGAATTGTCTCCCCACACGTAAACCTCTCCACGTCGCGACAGCGCAATGGAATGGCGTTCGCCAGCCGCCACAGCAACGCATGGTGCCTGCTTCAAATCTTCGACTCGGCGAGGGAGGTATCGGCAGTTAGCATTCATGTCCGATGATGATGATGATGTCGACTTGTTTGTGCTGGTGCCGTTGCTCATTCCGAGTTGCCCGAATCGATTGGATCCCCAGGAATATACTTGACCCTCGGATGTCACGCACAGAGAGTGATTCTCGGCAGCTGCGACGGCAACCACACGGCGGCGCGACAACGGCCCCGACACCCGCATCGGCAAGGGACAGTGATTTTGGTCGTTGCCCACTCCCAGCCGACCGCCCTTGCCCAGACCGAATGCATACAGTGCACCATCGCGTTGCACGACGAGGGTGTGATGCGCTGCCGCCGCAACGGCAACCGCGGACGATAGCCTGCCCACAGTGTCCTGCGCAAACTCCTTGACACGCTGAGGTCGGAAGGAGGCGCTTGCTGCCATGGCCATACCTCCTGAAGTGCTCGTCAGCTTGGAATCTGCCATTCCACCACCGTGGGATGTACCGGAATGCACGCCCAGCGCACAGTGCTGCGGGCGACCGAATGTGATGACTTCGCACGCGTATGCGTTGCGGCGCTTTGTTTGCGCATCGCCATCATCATTGTCGCTATCGTCGTTGAGCACATTGATGTTGTCGTTGAGGAAATGGAAGTCATCTTCATTCTCATCCTCGCTGTCAGGATGGATCGTGGCATCGAAGCTGGTGCGCCTGTTGCTGCTGAAGGCCGCAGCTGATCTACTGTTGCTACTGCAATAATGGACGGTCGGCCGGGCGATGGATGCTCTGCAGGCACGCAGTTCCGTTGTCTGCAGCTTCCCCAACAGCTGCAACGGTGTCAAGCCCTCACGATCTTCTTGCGTCATGATGGAGCGAATGAGGCATTCTCGCGGATTGTTGACCGACTTCATCGCTCTCGAATCGTTGTTGCCATTGTTAGGTTGTGACATGCTGTCCGTGCGTGATCGTTGACGTCTGCGTCCATTGCTGGTGTTACTACTGCCATCCCCGTTGCTGAGGGATAAGATCGAAGCGCCGGTATCTTCGGATGTCTGCAAGATATTCATGGGCCGTTGCACAAAGCGCTCTTGCTCTGTGGAGATATGCCGTAAGAAGAGAAGGATGCGGGGCAGGTCCGCATGGATGATTGCCGAATGCAGCGGGTTGTATCCGCTTTCCCATTCCTGATGCAACAAAAAGTCTCGTTGGAATGAGGCCGAAGACATCGACAGCGACAACGATGGTGACGATGACATGGCCATGCTCGACGATGGCTTGTTGTCAGCAGATACAGATGCAGCAGATGATGAGGCGGCAATGTTGCTGTGACTGTTCGTTCGCCGACGGTTTGAGGCATTCCCAGACATAGTCACGGCAACGGACGATGAATGGACTCCAGCATCATCCAACCACCTGGCTCTGTCCAGCAATGATTTCGCGAGAGTGAGATTGGCATGACGATGATGAAGGAAGGTCATGCCTGAACCACCATCGGTGAGATGGTTGACAATCTGCAGCATGGCCGCCGATGACTGCTGGGCCTGCTTCATTGTCACGCTTGGCGTGCGAGCTTCATCCTTGTTCCCATTTGCGTTGACAACAGAGTTGGCACCCATGCTAGTACGGGCATTGATGCTATCATTGGTGTTGACCATCGTGGCTGTGGCATCGAAGGATTGTGAGTGTCGACGATCTCCGAATGATTCCCCTGACATGGATCTGTACCTCCGGCGCGGCATCTTGTTTCTTCTTCGCTTGTCTTGGATGGTACTGATCCTGCACACGTGATTGGATTTCGAGTGCACGTTTGGAAAGTGACGATCGTGGGGTGCTCCGTGTTGCGTTGTGTTGCTGCTATCTCCCTTCCGTCTGCTCAACCCGGCTGGTATGGTATGACGCTTGTGCTTCGTGCTCTCTCGAGTACGTGCTGATGCAAGTACTGATACCGAAATATTGGAACAGCACAACTTCGTAATCGCAAGCGAAACCACAGTTGAAGTAGTGGCAAAGATGCTCGATTCGGGTTGGCTTCTGTTTTGCCTCGTTTCGTTTGATCACCCTCTCACTGCGCCTTCCGCAACACCTGGTTTCTGTTCTCGGCGATCTCTCTCTGGAGAGGAGAGTACGTTGCTCCGCTGTGCTATGCTATACTATACTCCAAAGGTCTATTCAATCCAATCCAATCCAATCCGAGAGGAGAGCTCAACTGTTGGACGAGCACCGACCAACGTGCAGAACACCAGAGTATGCGTACAGATGGGCGTGGAAAAGGATGTATGATGCATGATTCATGAATGAATGAGTGATCTGATAGATGGATGCGATGCATCAGTGAATGACTCCATGTAGAGCATAGTAGAGTGGTTGGATCTGTCAGCTGATCAATGAGTGGACGAATGGGCGACCAGAGAATTGGACGAAGTAACCAATGAATGACGAAGCAGGCCATCACCAAAGTCATTGAGACTCTCGCTGGAACTGCCTTCGCCATTGTCATGCTCGTGGATATGCCCATCTTCATCTTCATTGTTATCACCCGTTGTCCATTTCCATCACTCTCCAATCTAAACCAAATCAACACGGCACATACCACAAGTGATACTACGGGTATGAGTCCTCTTATGTTGTACTGCTCTGGTCTGCTCTAATCTGCTTTGCTCTTGTTGTGTCCACAGATGGGGAGGACGTCGACGCCAAATGACAGCACCTCGCGATGACAATACCGACAATGCGTCACCACAACGGCTCCTCGCGAGAGAATCAACTACGTTCCGCCATTCCTGTTTGTGTGACGCCAGGATTCTTCCTTTTCGTGTCGGAATCATCGAAATGTCTCATGTGACTCAATCAGGACCTAAGAGGGACTAAGTATGTTCTTACGCACTTCTCTCCACAGTATCAATTCTACGTGGAACAATTCAGACCTCTTGGTGTCAGTGTCAGGACCTCGTGCTTTGCGAATCACGAATCTGCGAATCCGAGATTCCCTCCACAAATTTGAATTTGGGAAAGTCGAAAGATCCAAAGATCAAGTCAAGACGAACACAAACGAAAACGCACAAACGAAAACACACAAACACGCACCCACAGTGACAAAGACACCAACATCAACGGCGAAAGGAATCTTGGGCAACACACAAACGGTAACAAGGGAGAGAGAAGAGATCGTTGGTTGGGATGACATCCCCACTGCAGATGCGGCCGCGCCATTCATGCAGTTGAAAGGATTCGTTCTTTTGGCTGCGTGCGTTGTCGCTGCCGTCGCCAGCCCAGTTGCAGATGGAGTTGAGGAGACAAGATATCCATGGGCGATACTGTGTCAGTTGATGTCGTTGGAGTTGGCAGTGGCAGTGGCAGTGGCACTGATAGCTCGAAGTGACACTGTTGGTACGGTAGATCAGGAGGCATTCGATAGGTCCGACTTCAATTAGACGATCTACTTTGGCGCTTCAAGTGTAGCTTCCAACGAGTCCGACCAACCACATTACAAGGCAGCTCGCAACGACAGAAACGAAGGCATGAGTGAAGGCTGCCGACACTTCCGGCCAGCTCCATGGACAGTGAGTCACAAGGACACTCTTCAATGAGCGTGCGCCGATCCAACACGCACAACAGGGTGATGTCACAAGTTCTGACGATCTTCACGTCCTGGTCGTTTGTTGATGAGAAGGTATCATGCCATTCACTGCCATTCACCATCATTCGCCGTCATTCGTCACCCATCGTCATCCATTGCCATCATCCTTCCATCATCTTCTTCCACCAAGCTTCCAATGCTCCATGGGCAGCGACCATTCCCGTATACAAGATTGCAGAGGCTGCATTCACTGGATGGCCGGCTGGTACGACGGAAAGATGGATGGATGGATGGATGGATGGATAGATGTGACTGTGTCATGCATACGAGAGTGGAGAAAGGTGAGAGACAAGAGAAAAGAGAAACGGGGGACCTGGACTTCTGTGCGTCTCTGTGTTCATGTGTCTGTGTGTCCTTGTTTCTGTCTTTCTGTGCTCCCATCTTTCTTCTCCTGCTCCGTGCGGATCTCAATCTTTGCGGTGTTCCTGTGATACCGGCTCAGCTGTCGCTCATCAATGACATCATCAATGACATCATTGCCGGAACTAACTCCGCCATCACTCGTCGCATCGGCCCACTCTGTAACCATCGTTACTCCGCGGATCATCAACATCCAACCCCCCAAGATCACACAGGCATCCGCAAACGACTTGGGAGTGATGTGATAGAAGTATCATCACGAATGGCCAACATGTCATGACTTTCACAAGTGACACACACTCTCTCCCAACAAGCGATAAATGCCTGGCGACCACATTTTGTTTGCATCCGAAGCCTCGTGTTGGCAACCAAACAAGCAACCCAGACAGCTCAAACCTTCCTGGCAATGTACACATCAGCAGAACCGTATTGGTCTTGATTGTGCGGGAGATCATGCATTGGGTCTTCGCCATCAGGCTCCTTGCGCTTGCACGTACACCTGTGCCTGTGCTTGCATCTATGCCTGCAACTTGCGCTTGTGCTTGCGATTTGCCGACCACACACCGCCGCAGTCACAGCCACGGTTGCGGTCACAAACGCAACCACAAGCGCAACCAAGCAGTCTTACAAGATCACGATCATAGCGGACGCGCATGATTGGCACAGGTCTTGCACATGTGTAAGTATGCGTGAATGTGCGTACGTTTGTTTGGATTTTTATGTATCTATTCCGTTTTATGTACTGGTGCTGTATTGTGTATTGTTGAAGGTGGAGGAAACAGACCGAGAAACGCTTCCTTCATGGATGCCGATGACCGACGATGCTACCCGGAATGCGCTCAGTCCATCTTGAAGTCAACCACGTGACAGGCAGCCTCCTCGGCATCTCCCAGACAGTCCGGGTAGCTGGTCACGAGTTCCTTGTACGCCTTGGTGCAGGTCTCCGCCATCCTCTGGGTGTAGTCGGCGATGTGGGCCACTGGGGCTGCGCTTTCGTCGTTCTCCTTATCTTCATCCTCGTCCTGCAATCTGCGGCGGGTTCCTGGGTAGTTGACGCAATAGTTGCAATCGGAGTAATAGACGCAGCAGGTGAACTGCATGACCGCGTCGGTGGTGTGGCACATCTGCGGCACCCATGGCTCGCAGATCTGCAGACGGCGGCGGTTTCTGTGCTCCTGTGGAGCAACCTCATCGATGGCGGCACCACCGCGCAGGTTGGATGCGTGATGATTGTGCACAGCGGCGCGCACGTCACTGGCGTGGTCTGCTGCTTCGTCGAGGTTGCGGCGATCTCCTGGATGGCTGCTTCCCATGTATTGTGGACCACCTGCGAGGATGGTGTCATCGAAGAGATGGTCGGAACCTTCGCCGGCGCAGGTCTTGATCATCGACTTGATGAGGCCGCGGATGGCTTCCATGCGGTACACAGTGCACTTCTCGTTGGGGAGGCTTGATGGTGGGCAAGTGACGATGAGTTCGTTGGCGGCAGACACCATGGTGGTGGTTGCTGTCATGTTGAGAATGAATGCAGCGGCGAGGGCGAATCGGGACATGGTGAGGAAAGTCATGTTTGCTTACTTTGCTTGTTTGTGTTTGGGTGGTGAGTTGTTGTTGTTGTGTGCTTGTGGTTTGTTGTTGCTCGGCGTTTGCGAATTATGAGAATAAGGAAGTGATCGAAGTCGATTCAACACATGCTGATCTAACGCTGAGTTGAATGTGATGATGGTGCTGCGCATTAAACAACACACTATCCGATGTGATTCTGTACTATGGCTCGTACGAGTACGACTCGGCATGGGTTGGTACGTGGGTTGGTACGTGGGTTGGTATGTGAGTTGCAGTGAGTCGACATGAGATGGCACCAACGCGAATCCACCTACCTCCTTTACTCCGATACAACCGCCGGCCGAATCCAAACCAAGATGGACGCTGTCCGCGACACTCAACCAAGAACACAAAGTGAGCATGCAGCGGTGGAGCCACAAGAGAGTGCAGGAGAGGTAGTCGAAGTACCGATGGATGGAGTACCTGAACATCCCCTCCGTCCAAGATGATACCACACCATACTAATACAACAGTGTAGAGTGGAGTATTTGACTCCTACTTGACTCGCACATGACCAAGACCAAGACCTCACTTTCATCATGTCTTTTCCTGCTTCGTTCTCGTTTGTGGCCTTGGTCCATCGGCGCCTCGGCAGGTGCGGACGGGTGGCGCCTGCGCGTCCCTTGTCGCTCGCCCCTCCGCTGCCATTCACTACCATTCACTACCATTCACTGCGAACACGCGCAGGTAGGCATGGTACACATATCCTCCACGAGCATGTGCTGCGATCGTGTCAGGATACTCCCTGATGGCTTGGCCTGCGGAATCGGCACGCGATGAGTGGAGTCAAACGGCGACTTCGTGGTCTTGTTTCGCCCCCATCAACATCATACCTTCTTGTTCCTTCGCTGCTCTGCAAGCATTCTTGCGTCGATGTGTTCTTCCCCAGAAAACAGGAGACGCCAGCACCCCAGCATCCGATTTGTGAGCGGCTCACAGTCTTGGAGAAGTATGTCTCCCTGTAACAAAGCCAAGAGCAAAATAGCAGCTGTCATCAAAAGTCTTTGTACTCCATCAGCCACCACGCATCCGCTACACACGTATTCGTAGCGACATGGTCCTGTGTCCGAAAACGGCGCCTAACACGACGCCATCATCTTCGGGAGTGTTACGGACGGTCACTAGTACTCACTCCTGACGCAGGGTTCTCGTCCCAATAAATCCCATCCGATTGTTGAATGGGGAAGTGTCTTGCATTTGGTTGGAGTGACACAAACTCTTCTATTCGAACATCCGGCGCGAGCACAGGGGAACACGGTAATTTGTCCACTCACGACTCCATGAGCTCGTGATTGAGATGAATCGAGTCGTGCCTGACAATGTAGTCCCTGTCTGCCGTTGAAGTTGCGCGCCGGGCATGCCTGATTCCAGAGCTTCGCCCTTGACCTGGGCGATTCGCAATCTTGTGATTGGTTGGTGGTAAGGTTGGCTTGTGCAAACGAGTATCATTTTCGTGTCGTTTGGCGAACGGGCGTGGTGCCCAACACGAGCTTTCGAGAACTACGACATGTCGCATGCTGTCAATTCGGACAGATGTGTTCTTCCTTTTTGGATAACTCACGATTTCGTGTCACATACACATAATGTGCTAGCTATTTCGATTATATCTGAAATGTCCCACAACCAATGCAGCATTGTGTGTAAAAATATACGTAGCACCAGTACCAAATTTAGCTTGTTTGAGTTTGTGCGTCGGGGGACAGAGAGGGGACACAGAGGAGACATGATGGAACATAGGGAGAACAGGGGGGTACACAGGGGGGTACACAGGGGGGTACACAGGGGGGACACAGGGGGGACACAGGGGGGACAGAGGGGGGACAGAGGGGGGACATTTTAGAGGTGACACAGGGGGGACATTTTGGAGGTGATCCAGCAGTGGCGTTTTGTCCTGTTGTGTTGCTTGGGTTTTGTTCCGCGGGAGCCTTTCGCCACGCAGCTGTGTGCGTGGTAACAGACAAGCACGATAATAGCGAGTGGACATGCATCTTTCTTTTCATCCACATCCACATCCACATCCGCATCCACATCCGCATCCACACCCACACCCACACCCACACCCACACCCACACCCACACCCACACCCACACCCATGCCCACATCCACATCCACATTCATCGATCAGCATCCATCCTATCAGCACAAAATCGAATAGTGCTAAGTACGTTACTCCCGTAGCCCCCACTATCTATAAATTTCACTTGTGTTCGGATCAGCAATCGCATCGCCTGTAGCTCAACGGTAGAGCACCAGTAATTCTAACTGAGGTTCCGGGTTCGAATCCCGGCATGGTACTTTGCTTTTGCTCTCCCCTCGTGATTTTTCGATAGTGCTCTAATAGATTAACAGTCGCAGCTAGTTCTACATCGCTGAGTTAGGACAACCTTGCACAACACGCCTTCGTGGGCGCGTTGCGATCACCGGATTTCGACCCAGTCTCACACTTGTCTGCTACGGCAGCACTCCCACTTCGTCTGGCAGTATTAGCCACCCAACAATGAGAGTGCCCCGAGATGGGGAGACGCGGGAGATAACAACTTTCCGTCATAGTGCTCTTGAGCAGGTGGTCCACGGTCGTAGCGTAGGGGAGTATCAGCACAAAATCGAATAGTGCTAAGTACGTTACTCCCGTAGCCCCCACTATCTATAAATTTCACTTGTGTTCGGATCAGCAATCGCATCGCCTGTAGCTCAACGGTAGAGCACCAGTAATTCTAACTGAGGTTCCGGGTTCGAATCCCGGCATGGTACTTTGCTTTTGCTCTCCCCTCGTGATTTTTCGATAGTGCTCTAATACATCCATTCGCATTCACATCCATTGATCAGCATCCAACGATCAGCATCCATCCATTCACATTCACATCCATCGATCAGCATCCAACAATCCGCATCCATCCATCGATCAGCATCCAACAATCCGCATCCATCCATCCATCCGCATCCATCGATCTGCATCCATCGACCCGCATCCATCGATCACCATCGATCTGTAGCCATCAATCTGTAGCCATCAATCATCATCCATCGATCTGCATCCTTCCGCATCCGCATTCATTGATCAGCATCCATCTGCATTCGCATCCATCGATCTGTAGCCATCGATCAGCATCTGCATTCACATCCATTGATCAGCATCCATCCGCATTCGCATTCACATCCATCGATCAGCATCCATCCGCATTCACATCCATCGATCTGTAGCCATCGATCAGCATCCATCCATCCGCATTCACATCCATCGACCAGCATCCATCGATCTGTAGCCATCGATCAGCATCCATCAATCAGCATTCACATCCATCGATCAGCATCCATCAATCAGCATCCATCCGCATCTGTATCCGCATTCACATCCATCGATCAGCATCCATCCGCATCTGTATCCGCATTCACATCCATCGATCAGCATTCACATCCATCGACCAGCATCCATCCGCATTCGCATCCATCGATCAGCATCCGTATCCGCATTCACATCCATTGATCAGCATTCATCCGCATCCATCAATCAGCATCCATCCATTTGCATTCACATCCATCAATCAGCACCCCTCTGCATCTGTATCCGCATTCACATCCATCGACCAGCATCCATCTGCATTCGCATCTATCGATCAGCATCCATCGATCAGCATCCATCCATTCAAATTCACATCCGTCAATCAGCATTCACATCCATCGATCCGCATCTATCCATCAGCATTCAGGTCAGCATCTACAGCCATCAATCAGCATCCGCATCCGCATTCACAGCCAACACCAAGGTCACAATGGCATTCAACGAGCCCTCTGTGCCATGGCGAGATAGCAAGGCCAAGGAGCTGCTCAGGCAAGCCATCCTCGATGGCTCTGTACCTTTGCAAGCAACTGACGAGATGCCAAACAAGGACATCTTCCAATCCATTCCGGAGCTCAGCGAATACAACTACAAGAACTTCCCTGCAAGGCTCAGTGGGCTGCGCAAACAGGTTGCGACATCGCTCAACCGAAAGAAAATTGATCAAGCAGCTTTTGCAAACTATGCAGCAAATCATGATCCACTTGTCGTGAACTTCCGAAATGAACCGCAATGGTTCAGGTCAAATATGCAGAAGCATTTGAAAGAGGATATGGCACTTGGAAAGCACAACACCATGCCACTGCCTGCATTGTTCCACTCAAGAGAATCATACCAACTGATCCCTTATCGAACCTTCTACCTCCATGTCTATCAGGAGGAAAGACGGATAAAATTCAATAACTACTTAACCGACAAAGCAGAGAAACGAGAGGCCAAGCGAAGAAGCAAAGAACAGAGAGGAGCAATCCAGACACATCAAAGAGATCGGAGTCCAATTCAGCAACATGGCAACCAAACAGATGACAACGAGGTTGATGGCGGCTTCATTTCTGAGTTCGATGCATTGAATATGCAGCAACCAACAAATCAAACAAGTAGACCATAACCAACATAACATAGCTCGATGTGAATCAAGTCAACGATCACTTCCTGGTTTCTTCTGTCCAACCCATCAATGCTCTATGGCTGCCTGTGGCTGAGTTTCCGAACATTCCCAAAATTCGAAAGCTACAGTCTCATGACACAACACTTGTTCACTCAAGCTAAATGAGCAAGGTTTGAACTGAAGCACATGCTCAGGTTCGAACTGTAGCACATGCTCAAACAAACATAGATACCCTACAGATACAGACAGTATTGGGAATGTATTTCTGTATGGTGTGTTCTGTAGGCCTTCTGGCATTTGGTGGGTTTGCGAGCCAGATCCAGGAGAAATTTTGGGAACGTCGCAGCTGCAAAATATTCACTCGCGAAATGCTGCTGTCTTCTTGCTTGCACAGATGTGATGAGTGTAGTTTGTAGGTGATGTGTGATGGGAGAATGGTTGAGTGTGCTGTTGTGGCCTTCCTTTCATCTCATTGCCATGATCATAAGGCTGCACTCTCAGCTCACAATTCAACCAAGCATGAGCACAAGCAGGCTTCCACCACTCAGCCCACCACCAAAAACCCCACGCGGTCTCCGGTTCACTCCAACCAAATCAAACACACCAAACTACACACCACTCAGCGTTGGCTATCAATCAGACACGGTAAGCGTCGCTGATAGCATTGGCTCTTCTGGTCCGCGCCGCGCAACTTACAAGCAGCTGGCAGAAGACATCTTGAGGAGAGGAGGCATCACACGATACAAGCAGCGTTTGGGAACTTCGGCTTTGAAGCAAATCTGTGACAGTCGCCCCGAAGTTTACGGAGCACCTGGCACAGACCTCCGCCGCGCAGTGCAGAAACGAGCAGCCAAGTGGAGCGCAGAGTTCAACACCACACTGTTCAGAGAGTTTGCAGAACGAGTCTACCAAGTTGACTTGGCACAGTTCCAAGCATCGGAAGTCAAGAAGGAAGTCGGAGACCAGGTTGGGACAGGCAGCACGGACATCCCCCCATCAGTAGAGAAGGGCGCTTTCGTACCACCCAAGTTCGTCATCACGCAAGCAACACCAGGAACACCAACAAAGAAGAGAAAGGACACAGCGTCAGCATCAAACATGTTGCATGACAAGGCCAAGGGCATCGCCAAGAGTACCGGCAATCCGACCAGTAAGTAAAAATGAAGGGAAGCTGCATGTGTGTTTTTTGTGAACTTGTTTTCTGATTGTGTTTGCTGGGCAAGGCGCGAGCAATTCACTGTGCGCTCACACCACGTTTGTTCGTTTTTTTTTTTCAGCTTTCGTCGAAGTCGACACCAACAACCCCACCAACAACGGGGAGCTCACCATCTGTCGCATCCAATCAGTCAAAGGAGTCGGAAAGAACGAGTACTGGCCTGCGTACAAAATCGTCGTACGCGCAGACAAGCGCTGGATCAAGATTTTGCCCGACTACGACCACTACGAGGCGCGAATCACCTCAGCCAACGAAATTCTCGTCAAGCTGCCGCGTTGGGACTTTGTCACCTTCAGGCACCGCGACGAACTTTTTCACGCTCTTGGCAACGACAGCATGACCGCCACTGACGAATTGCGCTTGGACGTGCAAAACAGAATGAGCCGCGGAGGCCCCATCACTGGCCTCTCTCGCCATGTTCTCCTTTCTTTCCCTGAAGGACACAGCCTCTCGGTCGAGGACATTCACCAAGACTTCGACCGGCAGGACGAGGCGCTCATCCCAGCCCTTCCCTTGGTTGTGAAGAGTCGCCTCCAGGTGAAGCAAACCAGCAAGGGCAAGGAGAGCATCGACACTTTTGTGTGCTGGGATGTGGCCCGCGTCGATGAAGGCTGCCACAAAATGGGTGCTTTCCACAAGATGGAGAAGAAGAAGCTCTTGTTCGAAGACTCCGATGACGAAGATGGTGGGTATTGACACGTGAGTGCACTTGCGACTGCTCTTGTGACTTGAAGCTGCAGTGCATGATCAATTGTCCAACGAATGCATGTCGAACAAGCTTCATGCCCAATCACAAAAATGTTTCTCACACTGCGATCAATACTTCTCGATTGCTGTTTCATGCTGTCTCGTTTTCCCTCAGATCATTCACCACATGGAGGTGGCTGGGGAGGCAGAGGTGTGCCAGACCACGTCAAGTCGAATGCAGAAGCTGCAGAGACCGCGCGCCGCATGGGCTTGATCGCCCTCCAAAGGGCCGACGCTGCTGCAAATGCAGCAAAACATCCATCTGCAGGCCCCGGCAACCATGGCACGGGCCTCGAGTTCCCAGAGACACCAGCTGACCCCCTGCTGTGGACTCCGAACATCCCAACACATGATCCAAGCAGCTCAGCTGCCGCTGCAAGCATCCCTGAACGTGCAGGTGATGCCATCATGGATGATCCAACAGGGCATCTCAAGCGCCCCTTGGAATCTTCAAGCAGTGACGACTCGGGAAGTCTCTGAACAAAAGGAGCAGCCCACCCAACACAACATGTAGATGCCATAACTTAGTGATCAGAACATACATTGTACTTCTTATCTAGTGATTAGTCTTATACATATACATCAAACAAGGGTGATTCGAGCTCAAGCTTGTATTGGCAAATGACACAGATGGCTTCAAAGCACACCTTGATTTTGGCTTCGCCATGCCGAAATCGGCCGGAGACAGAATCGAATGACTTGACCATTCTGTTGAATGCCTCTTGTCTCATTCTGGCTCTAGTTTTAAAGATGGCGACGTCGAATGGGTCAAGAGCATTTGGAGTGCTCAACAGGAGTGGGTAGCCTGTGTAACCATTGTCGGCAATTCCCATTTTGTTTGATTCCTCCAATTTTGCTTTCAATCCACACTCAACGAAAATCTTTCTGTCTGACATCCCAGCCTTGAAGGGACCATTCATCCAGATCAGCTGTGACTCTGAGATGGCCAGGCCCAACTCATAGTTGATTCCAGCCTTGTGGAACTTGTGGGAGTAGTATGCCTTGTCTTGTGGGTATCGATGGTGGCGTGGCTCTTGGATCCCACAATGGGTTCCATCCACTGAGATCACCCATTTGTCGCTGCCATAGTTGTGATCTGGCCATCGAATCTTGGTGGTCTTGAGGGCTTGAATGCAGTCCAAGTAGAACCAGATCTTCTGCCTTGCCGTCTTCCGCGAGAGGTGGAACAGTGGCTCTTGTTCCGCCTCTGTTGGATATCGCTTGAGGAAATGGAAGGCCATGAGCATGGCATCCAAGGACAGCAGGTTGATTGGGATCCGATGGGCTTCATCTGTAGGTGACTGCAGATCCTCCCAAACCTTGTTGCACACCTGTGGCGTGCATCCGTAGATGCCAACGAAACGTAGACGGTTGGGTTCGTTTGTTTGCACCCGACGAAGTTGGTGTTCAGAGAACCCAATGAGGTGCAAGCCACGAAGCATGACTTCGTCATCGCAATAGATAATGCCATCGAATGGCACATCTGCATTCAAGTCATTTGCAACAGACGTGTGATTGGCTGGCTTGTCTGTCATTGCGGAAATGCTGGGCTGCAGCAGAGATTTTGCCAAAGTTGACAGCAATGGCCACAGTGAAGGGTATGGATGCAGATGCTGATGGATGGATGCAGATCAATGGATGTGACTGCGAATGCAGATGGATGCGGATCGAAGGATGTGAATGCGGATGCGGATCGAAGGATGTGAATGCGGATGCGGATGGATGCTGACCTGGATGCCGATGGATGCGAATGCGGATGGATGCTGATCGATGAATGTGGATGCGGATGGATGCTGATCAATGGATGCTGATCGATGGATGCTGATCGATAGATGCGAATGCAGATGGATGCTGGTCGATGGATGTGAATGCGGATACAGATGCAGAGGGGTGCTGATTGATGGATGTGAATGCAGATGGATGCTGATTGATGGATGCGGATGAATGCTGATCGATGGATGTGAATGCGGATACGGATGCGGATGGGTGCTGATCGATGGATGTGAATGCAGATGCGGATGGACGCTGATTGATGGATGCGGATGAATGCTGATCAATGGATGTGAATGCAGATACGGATGCTGATCGATGGATGCGAATGCGGATGGATGCTGATCGATGGATGTGAATGCTGATCGATGGATGTGAATGCGGATACAGATGCGGATGGATGCTGATCGATGGATGTGAATGCGGATACAGATGCGGATGGATGCTGATCGATGGATGCTGATCGATGGATGTGAATGCTGATTGATGGATGTGAATGCTGATTGATGGATGCTGATCGATGGCTACAGATCGATGGATGTGAATGCGGATGGATGCTGATCGATGGATGTGAATGCGAATGCGGATGGATGCTGATCAATGGATGTGAATGCAGATGCTGATCGATGGCTACAGATCGATGGATGCGAATGCAGATGGATGCTGATCAATGAATGCGGATGCGGAAGGATGCAGATCGATGGATGATGATTGATGGCTACAGATTGATGGCTACAGATCGATGGTGATCGATGGATGCGGGTCGATGGATGCAGATCGATGGATGCGGATGGATGGATGGATGCGGATTGTTGGATGCTGATCGATGGATGGATGCGGATTGTTGGATGCTGATCGATGGATGTGAATGTGAATGGATGGATGCTGATCGTTGGATGCTGATCAATGGATGTGAATGCGAATGGATGGATGCTGATCGATGAATGTGGATGTGGATGTGGGCATGGGTGTGGGTGTGGGTGTGGGTGTGGGTGTGGGTGTGGGTGTGGATGCGGATGTGGATGCGGATGTGGATGTGGATGTGGATGAAAAGAAAGATGCATGTCCACTCGCTATTATCGTGCTTGTCTGTTACCACGCACACAGCTGCGTGGCGAAAGGCTCCCGCGGAACAAAACCCAAGCAACACAACAGGACAAAACGCCACTGCTGGATCACCTCCAAAATGTCCCCCCTGTGTCACCTCTAAAATGTCCCCCCTCTGTCCCCCCTGTGTCCCCCCTCTGTCCCCCCTGTGTACCCCCTGTGTACCCCCCTGTGTACCCCCCTGTTCTCCCTATGTTCCATCATGTCTCCTCTGTGTCCCCTCTCTGTCCCCCGACGCACAAACTCAAACAAGCTAAATTTGGTACTGGTGCTACGTATATTTTTACACACAATGCTGCATTGGTTGTGGGACATTTCAGATATAATCGAAATAGCTAGCACATTATGTGTATGTGACACGAAATCGTGAGTTATCCAAAAAGGAAGAACACATCTGTCCGAATTGACAGCATGCGACATGTCGTAGTTCTCGAAAGCTCGTGTTGGGCACCACGCCCGTTCGCCAAACGACACGAAAATGATACTCGTTTGCACAAGCCAACCTTACCACCAACCAATCACAAGATTGCGAATCGCCCAGGTCAAGGGCGAAGCTCTGGAATCAGGCATGCCCGGCGCGCAACTTCAACGGCAGACAGGGACTACATTGTCAGGCACGACTCGATTCATCTCAATCACGAGCTCATGGAGTCGTGAGTGGACAAATTACCGTGTTCCCCAGCAACACTGTTGCCACACATTAGAGACTTCCTGAAATCCTAAAATTAAATCACACGGACAACTCATAACCCAATACTGCGACATTTCGAGCCAGCCATGCCCAAAAATAGTTTCGGGAAATGGCCATCTGGGGCTCTTTTTTTCGGGTTGGAGGAAGATCCCGAAATACCTTGTGTCCCGTGAAGTATTTGCCTCCACGCGTAGTCCATACACATCTCAAAGGTCCACCAATCAAATCTGCTTATTTGGAGTGCATCCTGATTCCTACTAGTCCTCCTCGTGACGTCATTCTTGTTCCTCCTGTTCTCATCTCCAACGCACCGATCGGGAGTTGGCGACCTCAGCGTCGGAATTTCCCTTCTCACAGGCATGAGTCGTGATCACACACTCTCCTCTCTGCTCTGCCGATCGTGTTGTGAACGCCATCTTGCTTCTCCCTCCATCACATCCCACAATCCCATCCATTGCGCCATCTCCCTCCTCGCGCCATGAGCACAGGTCCGCCTCCACACTCGTACATCGCGTCCTCCGATGAGGACGACAACACAGACGGTGGCAACCTCACCACCATCCCCCACCACTCCAACGCCGCAGCATCGTACCATCGCCATGCGATCACTTCGGATCATCCACATGCAAGTGGGAGCAGCAGAGCTGCCGTCTCGCCACGGTCTCCTCGCCCACTCATCATTCGGCAGGGCCCGCTATGGCAGCCCACACAGGCCGACGTGATGGGGGTTGCTGCCACCAACACCCTGAAGTCTCCACCCTTCGTATCCACCACGCGCTCCTTCCTGGGAACATCATCAGCAACAATCAACCCTCCTGATGTTGTTGTTGTTGGGGTGGAGACAGCGGCAGAGCGGGCCATGAAGACCCCGTCCAAGCAGCCGAAGGTTGAGGATGGCAAGCCTCACCTCGCCCGCTCCATCAAACCCAAGACAGCCGGGCGCAAGGCCACGTCCTCGTCGAAATGGATACTCAAACCTGAGTATCCATGGTTTCAAAATCCCAAAACATCCGATGTCATCCTCATCGACCATCTGATGGGGATGGACAGCAAGCCTTGGGAGAAGGACATCGGTGCGAGCTGGATGGAGGTGGCTAGCAAGCTCGAAGCTGTCCATCCCAGCATGTACAAGCCAACAAAGTCCACATGCAAAAAGACTCGGTACCAATATCGGTTTGAGACACTGATGGCAGAAACTGTGGAGTTCGAGCGCAGCGCTCCGAAGAGAACGGGAGATGATGGTGAGCCGTCCACACCACATCTCCACAAACTCCTCACCCTTCATCAGCACTACAGCAGCTTCAAGAACACCAAGAAGCAGGCCACAGTTCGGGAAAAGAAAATGAAAGCCGCAGCGGCAGACTTCCGTGCAGCCATGCTTGGAAAGAGGAAGAAATCCGTCGCCAGCAACAAATCGGACACCTCTGAAGATGATTCCAAGCCTTCCAACACAAAGAAGGCAAAGCCACTCGACCTGTGGGAAGATACGAAAAAAACTGCAGACATCGTTCAGCGCCTATTGGAATCGAGGAACAAGCAGTTGGAGATGAGCTGGATGGCGAATGCAAAGAGAGGTAAGTATGATGAATGCTTGTCGCGCCAACTTGATGACCTGTCACGCCAACAGCGGCTTGCATCCCAACAACAAGTGGAGTGAGAGCAGCGCGAGTTTGATGAACGAAGACGCATCTTCAATCTCCAGCAGCTCGAATGGGAGCAGAATCGTCGCCGCCACGAACAACAAATGGAGGAAGCTCGCCGACAGGAGCGCGCGCAGACAGAGCAGCAGGCTGCATTGACCCACGGCCTCCACTCCATGCTCCATGCGATGACCAAGTTCTTCGAAGACAGAGATTCCGGCAGTGACACAAAATAATGTAATCAACAAATAGCACACCCACATCAACGAATTTGCTGTACAACTCATCTGTGTGCGATTCTCATAGTAATCCTGCGATAGAGTAGAGCACACACGCGCGAATTCAAAACAGAAACACACGGTAACGAGTAATTTTACATTCACCCACTGATAGACGCCATCATGCACGTATCCACCACATGCACATGCAACATAAGAATATGAAGAGGTGGCACATCGGTATAATATAGCATGGCATAGAATAGCAGATGTTTTCCAATAGTCTGATTTCTATTTGTATTATAGCTATGGCACGAGGAGGAGGTACTCCTCCATACTCATCTTGTTCAAATCGTACCTTGCAGACTGTTGATTACCATACACAGTGCAGTGCAGATTCATGAAGAACGCAGCAGTGTAGTACATATGCGTGAGTGGACTGCCGTAGATGCGCATCAGCTTGGTTACATCCAACAAAGGGAAGAGCTTCACGATTTCCTTGAACTGCCACTCGACGCAGATGCGCACCGCAGACATCTCCCTGTTGACGATAGCTTCAGGTGATCCGCGAACGACATTGCTGAAACCACCGAACACATACACACGGTTGGCATACGCTGGATCCCCGTACAGGCGGTAGATTTTGTTTGGGCCATCCAATGGCATGATGTCTTCCATTTGCCGTTCGACTCGGCTCTCCTTCAGCATGAAACCATCATGGCGATTCCCAGCGATGGGTCCGTAGAAGTGCATCATCAATCCATCTGGAGCCGACACTCCTTGATATTTGATGCCGTGACATCGCTTGTGCCCGGAGTATGCGAACTCCTGATGGATGTGTGGGCGACACGTTTTTCGCAACGTTCCATCGATGAAGCCGACGACGTTGTCCACGATCCCATCAGTTGCTCTCTCGACGTAGTCAGCATACATCTCGAAACGATGCGCAAATGTCTGTATATTATCGAAGTAGGGACGGGCGATGTCGTGGAAATGGCCGCAGAAGGTAAGAATCACAGCGGATAATTTAGAAATCCCGACTCCGAAGACAACCTCCATGTCACCCAGAGTGCCCCGATGCGCCAGGCGATACAACATGTAGAGCATGCCTGTTTCGAAGGGCACACTGTATCCATATTGGCAGGTGATGGCCTCGGAGGATGTTGCGCCAGACACTTCCTCGAACTTGGGCCAAAGGCATCCCAGCATGCTTTGGAGGGAACACTTTCGGAAGCGAAAGTGGGTGATGGCCTGCATCTCCGAAAGATGTTCGATTCGGATTGGCGCTTTCTGGCGATTCGAGGGCGGCACGATTGGTGCGTAGTAGCGCATTTGCATGTTGAGCAAATGAAGCCCGAGCTCGATGACGAGATCGAAGTTCTCATCCAGGAAAGACTGATCGAACAAGGGTTCGTTGGAGTTGGCCTGGGCATGCTGTAGTTGCTGCAACTCATCGGCGAAAGTGATGAATGCGATCCTTGCCTGCTTGCAAGCTTCCCGCTCAGGAAGACAGTTCCAAGTCCTCTTCCCCATTGCAATCGGATGGTGTCTGTACATGTGGGAGGGACAAGATCAATGATGTACACGAGGAGGTATGCAGCAAGGTTGGAGGTATAAACGAGTCAACAACCCAACGGCAACGCCTCCGACGCAGATGAATGAAACAGATGAGACGGGCACAGCTCAGGGATGCCGATGCCGATGTGACGAACAAAATGTGACGGTCGGTTGGATGAATGAGAAAAAGGAGCACAGGAACCATTTAGAAAAATACGTTTTCCTTTCTAGTCTTGCTTACGACCCTCTTGATTCTAATATTAGTTCACGGTCGGTGACGTCGGTCATATTTCGGGCCGTTGCTATCAGACGTTATTGATAGTCACAGTGCGTGTCGTTTCGGGAAACTGGTTTCGGGTTTCAGGAAGTCTCTATGGCCCCATTCAGGATAGAATCGTACGTTTTTGCGGATTTGACATCGTAACACGTGATATTTTTAGAACATGATTTTTCGTGTTGTCCATTAGGGTTAGATATATTTAGCTAGCTTCTACGACACAAATACCTGGCTGACTTGTCTTCGCCGCGGACAGAATTGATGACGTCTTTGACGGTCGATATCAGACGGCAATGGAATCCAATGTTGTGGATGGTGACGTTGTCGCAGATTCGGTGTTGCCTTGATTCCTTGCGTTGTTGGTGATTTGGTTCTGTTGTGTGCTTCCTCGTTTGTGTGTGTGTTGTGTCAAACAGCACAGCGTTGGTGGTAGCGTCCCTGCACGTCCATGTTCACAGCAACAGCAACACTTGCGAATACCACACAGCACAGTATTATATAATGTAATGGATCACAGTGGCTTATCCTGTGGTATGCAAAATATTGTATAATATTCTACTATTTAATGTTAAGCTTAGTTTGTAAATACAAAGTCCTGCGCAACCTGCATCTCTCCCCTTGCTGAGCTGATGGCACGACGCGGAAAGATACTGGTGGCGGCAGTGTTGTTTCCTTTGTTGTGTGTCAGTGGTTGTCGGTTGATTTTGACCTTTCCTGTTGTGGCAGCCATCATTGTGCAAATGGCAACACGATTTGGGCTGGAAGAAGGTACCAAATGACCACATTTTTTCCAATTCCATGGTTCCGTTTGCATGATCTGGCGTCAGAGCACGTTTTGGTACTTCTGATCCTGGTGGTGGGACAGACGTTGAATTTGTCATTTTGAGGGATCGAGCAGAGACAAACCACACGAGAATGGGCTCTACTGTCAAACCATTCTGCTGAGAATCGGACAACCAGTGTTGGTGCAGATCAGCCAAAGAGTGTTTCGTATCTGGTTTTGCAGGAGAAGCAAAGTCAAGGGCGGACTGCTACTTGCCGTGACAGCTTTTTTGGCTGCTGCGGTCACATCGGATGATCCGTTCAACATTTTGCATCTGGTGATCTGTGGGAGGGTGCGTTGAGTGTGACAGTTTTTCTCGACTGTTGCCATCCTTGCCTTCGACATGGAATACAGTCTATTCCAGCATTATCACATGGGCTGGCCCATCCATCCACCAACTTTTCCATGCACCCATGGAAGTAGTCAACCTGGCATGCACTGCCAACGTATTGCAATGTTGGTGCTGAGCGTGGTATACTCTGGGAAAAGATCCGTCCACAGACACACCTCACATCAATTCTGCTCTCCCATACATGTACAGACCCATCATACTTCTACCAGGCTGGGTCCATGCTTTTCACAGCATCCCATGTGAGCTTGCACGATACACGAATAGATGGCATTGTCCACCCCTCCCTCCATCCAACCATCCAACCATCAGCAGGCAAGCAGGTGGCCACAAGAGACAACATGACCATCATGACAACTGCATCCAAAACCTCCAGCCACCAACATCCTTGGAGCATGCACAGACATCAGAACAGTGGAGGTTGCTGGAGAAGAACCAATAGGATTGAGTAGCAGCAGTTGTCGAGATGTACATGTGAGTATATATCAAGATGTACGTGTATATGTGCATCGTTCACCCGCTATTCTCTCATACGCACTTGGACGGTATAACTATACTCGTGTCGATAGTATGCTGTGATTCGTCAGAATTACAGGGGAAATGGAACACACAAAAAGGGGCAAGATTTCTGGAGGAAATTTGCAAATAACGATTTCTGGAAGAATCAGAAAATCGTCCGTCCATGCATCAATGGTACCAAGAGAATCTCGAGGTACTTCCCAACTAAACCTCAGATGACGATATCATCTGACAGACTACTGCATCACCAATGGAACGTGACATCTGGAGAGCAGAAGGACGCCTACTGACGTCGACAGGATGTCAACATGTCACCACGTCGACAGCTGTCTCCAAGTCAGAGCAGGAGGCGAAGATACGATGACCCATGAAGATCATGGATACTGAAGGTGAACTTCAAATGGTAAGTACTCATGGAGTAGAAGCCAGTACTGAATGAACAGAGTGTCGAATGCGGAGTACGCATCGAACACGAAGCATCGTGTAGCACGAGCACACGATGTTGAGAGAGAGAGAGAGAATACAGAGAGGAGCGAGAGAGGATCTCGCGTACCGACTCATAGTCGGAGACCGAATCTACGAAACAGATTGAAGCGCCGAGAGCATCGGGCAAGAGAACGAACGGACACCGAGAGTATCGGAGTGCCAACGTAATGAAATAGCAAACGAACGACTATCAACCAATACCATCTTCCACGATCGTAGGTTACCGAGAGCGGAACTTGCCAACACGTTTATAAACGATAGATCAGGGCGAGCCCGCGAATCGTATCGTGCGAGGAAGACGAACATCATTCAAGAGCAGCAGGCTGAATGAGCGAGGAAGAGGAATTGAAAGACATCCCTCTGTCCAATCCGACTATCAAGAGAGAAGAAGGTGCGAGTGAGACTCCACCACGAGAAGAGAAGGAAGCAGCCGCGGCTACTGTCCTATCAAGCGCAGACGCAAGCGCGATCGACGAGACCGAAGAAGAACGGTCTGCAAGACTACATCGTAAGGAGAAGAGGATTCTCAAGGCGATCAAGCAAGAGGAGACTGGTGTGACGAAGAGCATTCGCACAGCCAAACAGGGTGGGAAAAGTGAGACACCACCAGGAGGAGAATTTGTGACGAAAACAATCTCCGCGCAACAACAGGCGAAAATCGAAGAATCGACAACACAGAAACAGACGGAAATCAAGGGCGCGAGCGCACCAACGACGAAACAACGAATCAACATGGCGACATCAGCCAACGTGAACAAGCGACGCATCAAGGCGCCGATGTTCAGCGGTGAACAGGAAGACTACAGCGCATGGGAGTCCCAAGCGAAGGCATACGCTCGTGCACAGAAGACGAGAGACGTGATGTTGGGCAAGACCAAGGTGCCAACAGTGAGCGAGATCGCGGCAGCCGCCGATGAAGACAAGGAAGCGATGGAGGAGATCTACGAGCTGGGATGCGATTGCTTCAGCGATCTGATCCTCATGATGGATGCAGAAAAAGGAAAGGGCAAGCAAGCCATCCAGTACATCAACCAATGCATCTCCGTCGACTACCCCGAAGGAGACGCACACGGAGCGTGGAACGTTCTCGCGGAGAAGTTCCGACCATCCGACGCAGTAACGAAGATCAAACTCAAGCGCCAATTCAACAACGAAAAGATGAAGAGAGACACGGACCCCGACATCTACATCACGCAACTCGAGAGTCTACGATCGCGTCTCCACGATGTCAAGTACGAGATTACAGACGAGGAAATGATCATGCAGATCCTCAGCACGGTGAGCGTGGAATACAAAACCCACGTCGTGAACTTCCAACACCAACTCACGTTCAATCCGGAACTGGTTACCATCAACGCGATCAGAGGAGTACTCCGTACTGCATACGCCACCCACAGAGGAGGCAAGGCATACGTCGACGACTTCCAAGACAGCAACACGAAGAGCAACGACACCGGCTTCACAAGCACCGGTAACTTCAAGGGTACTTGCCACAACTGTGGCGTGTATGGCCATAGATCCGCCGATTGCCCAGAACGCAAGAAACCGAACAACAAGAAAAACAACAACAACAACAACAAGATGAACGGAAAGCGCAACAAGGGAAGCGGCTTCAAGGGCAAGTGCAACTACTGTGGCATCTTCGGACATCGTGAGGCGGAGTGCCGAAAGAAGAAGTTCAACGAGAAGAAGAACAACGAACAAGCCAACGCGGCTACGGAAGGACACGACAAGAGCGGGCACGAGATGGTACTCTCTGCAAAGGACATGCCGCTCTGCATGTTGGTGTCCGACGACTACATCGAAGACTCCTTCTTCGATAACTTCGAATACGTCGGGCGTGACGACGAAGTGCAGGATGATGAGATCATCCCGGAGTGGCTCAGTGAGGAGCCAATCATCCACGAGGTGGATCCAAGACGCGAAGTGAGCTACGAATGCTGCTTCAACGCGCACGACCTGATCGGTTCATACGGCGACGAAGCTGAGATGGACGAGGCCAACGATAGCGACATCGAAGAGGCCATGAGCGATGACGACGACGACGACGCCGACGAGGACGGCGCAGATGAAGACGACGAGGCGAACCGTGACGAGTTGCCTCCTCCTCAAGCTGGGAGATACGAGAGAACGGGAACCTTCATCAATCAAGGCGAAACGCGCCGCGCCGCGGCGCCGCCTCCTCCAGCGGCGGGGAACAACAGATCGGGCATCTTCGACGAGGATGACAGCGACGAATCCGAGGACGGCAATCATCCAGACGACAGCTTCAATCCAAACGAGCGTGTCGTCTATCCATCGAATATCGACTTCCCGGATATTGAGAATCCCAATAGCGTCGACTACCTCCTCCGTCACAGCACCATCCCGAATGCAACAGCAACAGCATTGATAATCCAAAAGCAGCTCATCTTTGACGCCGTGATGGAAGCGGGAATGCGAGTATTCCCAGGAACGACACGAGGAGCACTCATGCCAATATGGGTGAACATGATGGGATCCATCCTATCCGAGCACTTCGACTCAATCGAAGAGATCCTCGCCAATGCAATCATCGTCAACCGCATACTGGAAGGGAACGACTCGGAAACGATCCCAGATACGGATCTGCATTACATCCTTGGAGGATGCATGCGCGTGCTCTTGCGAGAGCGATCACGCGTCTACCCATACGATCCAGCCACAGGATCTCATCGGAACACTACGATTCCATCGGACTACGCGCAACTACCCGACGACATGGATGACGGAGACCATCATCATCCATACAACGAAGATGGAGTCCACGAAGACAACGACGACGGCAGCTTCGACGACGAGATAGCTGCGGCAGCTGTGGAGCAACTCCACGAACTGAGCACCAAGTACAAGGACAAGGTCAACAAAGACACCTGGCTCGCCGATAGCGGAGCTTCGTGTCACATCGTCAACTCGGACGCCGCTCTCTTCAACGTGCGGCACATCAAGTCCTTCGTCCAAGTGGGAGACAGCACGAAGCTGGACTCTCCCAAGATGGGATCCATTCGCTTGAAAGTCAAACAGCGAGACAACACTGGCCACGTCATCCGGCTCGATGATGTGAAGTACACACCCAAGATGGCGGTGAACCTTTTCTCCACGAACAAGGCTCTGTACAACGGTTACCAGCTTGGTAACAACGGCATTCTGATGGACATCATCAACGGATCCGGAACGAAGATCGTGTTCGATCGAGTCTTCCCCACATCCAACGGATTCATCACGGGAGTGCAGATGCATCCCATCATGCCAACAGACGACGACAAGGCTTGCACAGCCATCGTCAAGAATCCATCCAAGGAGATCAGCGCGGTGAACTTGCACCGAATGCTCGGCCACGCGCCACTCGAGACCATGAAGCGGACGGCCGCTCAATACGGATGGAAAATCATCGGCGAGATGCCGGTGTGTCGTGACTGCGCGGTCGCGAACGCAAGAGTGAAGAATATTCCGAAGGCAACTATTCCAAGAGCTACTCGCCGCGGCGAACGGTTCTTCATTGACATTAGTTACACTAAACACATAAGCTTCGGAGATAAACGCTACTGGACCCTGATCGTGGACGACTGCACGGATCACTGCTGGAGTTTCTTTCTCAAGAACAAGAGTGATCAACCAGGATACATCAAACGATTCATCCAGACGATCAAGTCACAGACTGGTGACCAACAGATCATCTTCCGAGGTGACAACAGCGGAGAGAACAAATCCACGGAGGATATTCTCATCGATGCAGGACTCAACGTGAAATTCGAATACACGGCATCGAACACGCCGCAACAGAACGGAAGAGTGGAACGCAAGTTCGCGTACCTCTACACCAAGATTCGCTCCATGCTCAACGGAGCACAGCTCGATGAAGAGTATAGGCATGGCCTGTGGGCAGCAGCTGCTAGCACTGCCACCGCCATCGCCAACATCACCGTAGCGAAGAACCAGAGAAAGTCACCACATCGACAATTCTTCGGCAACGATCCACCATATGCGGACGCGCTCCGCACATTTGGAGAGGTGGGTGTTGTGAAGACTACCTACGGCGGGATTACCGCGAAACTCAAGAACAGAGGAGAAGAGATGGTGTTCATCGGATATGCACACCAACATGCATCAGGGGTCTACAACATGTACAGACCATCGACCAAGTCACTCATCTGTTCACGCGACATCAAGTGGCTCAACCAATCATACGGACAGTTCCGTGGTTGGGCACCAGCACCGAACATATCCAACGAAACAGGAACAACGGACGCAGACGGCTTCACAACCATCGGACGAAAGGGAGCAACGCCAAGGACGGCAACGCGTCAAACATCGGAAGCGAAGAGAGTATCTTTCGCTGACAGCAACAGGTACTACATTCTATCAGACAGTGATGACGAGGATAATGAGGACGACGGAGTAGTGACTCAACTAATCCAGAATGACGAGGAAGATCGGAGCGAATCCAATCATGAGGATGACGAAATCCTACCCTCCGGCGACGAAGCCGATGACGAGACAGGTGTCACTCCTCCGAACACACCAGCAAGGTCTACACATGACACACCATCTAGATCTCCACCGAGTAAACCAAACAAGCGTGACATAGCTAGAAAGGAGAGGATCCGACGTCACGAAGCACGAGGCAGGAAGGGAGAAGCTAATCCCAAGCCAACCACAGGGAAGAGTATTCCCAGAGCTCTGCGCGAGCTCGAAGACTTCAACGAACGAGGTCGAAAGGAAGAAGGCTATGAGAGCGATCCATCATCCAGTGAGGCGAGTGACGAACTCAGCGACGAGATGATCGACGATTCCAACAACGAAACTACAGATGATGAAGAAATCGAAGACGAAAATGAAGAGATCGAGATCACTCATCATAGCACAACAGGACTATACGGAATGAATGCAATCATTACCGAATCACCAGCGATCGACATCGGATTGTCGATGCAGGACGAGAACAAGGAACCAGAGAAGCACATCGAACCTACAACGTTCGACGGAGCCTTCAATCACCCAGATCCTATCCATCGGAAGGGATATCGAGCAGCCATCAAGAAGGAGTTCGACTCCATGGATACACGCAAGGTGTATAGCAAGATCAAACGAGACGCCATCCCACGCGGCCGCAGATGCTGCAAGTGCAAATGGGTCTTCAAGCTGAAGCGTGACGGCACACATCGAGCACGGCTCGTTGCATGTGGCTATTCACAAGTTGCAGGAGTAGACTTCCAAGAGCATTACTCACCCGTCATCCATGACGTGACCTATCGGGTCATGATGGTGATCATGCTAATCAAGAAGATGGACTGCGCACTCGTCGATGTCGTAACGGCATTCCTACATGGAGACCTCGATGAGGAGATCTACATGAACTGTCCCAATGGGATGGATCATCAACCAGACGAAGCCCTGACCCTACACAAGCCAATCTACGGACTTGTGCAGAGCGCCAGGCAATGGTTCAAGATGTTGGTATCGACCCTCAAGAATATCAACTTCGAACAGAGCGCAGCAGACCCGTGCCTGTTCTACAGGAAGACGAACGAAGGAAGCATGATCGTGGCCATCTACGTGGACGATTGCTTCTGTTGCGGAGACTCCAAGGCACTGGAGACATTCCTGAAGGACATCCAAGGCAGCAAATTCAAGGTGACAATCGAGCGCGGACTCGGAGACTACCTCAGCTGCAACATCGAATTGAACCATGACAAGACTAGAGCGACATTGCGTCAACCACATCTCATCCGACACCTCATCGAGGAATTCGGAGCCAAAGTTGAGAAGATGCAACGTTATGGGACACCGGGAACCCCGGGTCAAATCATCGTACGACCATCCGAAGATAACGGACTGCAGAAGGTCGGACCGGAAGAACATGCCGAATACCGCCGAGGCGTCGGTATGCTACTCTTCCTCATCAAGCACTCGCGACCAGATATCGCGAACCCTGTGAGGGAACTCTCCAAGGTATTGATCGGGCCCACCAAGGCTGCAATGAAGGAGATGTATCGGATCATCAAGTATGTGATCGATACAAAGGACTATGGATTGAAGATCCATCCAGCGCGTCCAGATGACGACGGCTGGGACATGGAGCTCTTCTGCGATAGCGAATATGCAGGAGACAAGAATACAAGAATCAGCGTAGGGGGATTCATCCTATACCTGTGCAAGGTACCAATCCTTTGGCGATCCAAGGCACAGAAGGCCGTCACACTCAGCTCATCCGAAGCAGAATACGTTGCCCTTTCCGAAGCGGCAAAGGAGATCTTCTTCGTCATGCAGCTACTCGAAAGTGTGGGCGTCCCAGTGAAGACACCGATCAAGGTCCGCGTGGACAACATCGGGGCGATCTTCATCGCCAAGAACCCATCAACATCCCAACGATCGCGGCACATCGACGTGCGCCATCACTACGTGAGGAACATGGTAATCAACAAAACCATCGAAATCATTTTCGTCAAATCCGAGCAGAACACAAGCGACGGATTCACCAAGAACATCAAGGCCGACTTGCAACGTGAACATGAGAAGTCGTACCTTGACACATCGAGAACATTCGAATGACCGAATGCACACAGGAAGGGTGTCGAGATGTACATGTGAGTATATATCAAGATGTACGTGTATATGTGCATCGTTCACCCGCTATTCTCTCATACGCACTTGGACGGTATAACTATACTCGTGTCGATAGTATGCTGTGATTCGTCAGAATTACAGGGGAAATGGAACACACAAAAAGGGGCAAGATTTCTGGAGGAAATTTGCAAATAACGATTTCTGGAAGAATCAGAAAATCGTCCGTCCATGCATCAATGGTACCAAGAGAATCTCGAGGTACTTCCCAACTAAACCTCAGATGACGATATCATCTGACAGACTACTGCATCACCAATGGAACGTGACATCTGGAGAGCAGAAGGACGCCTACTGACGTCGACAGGATGTCAACATGTCACCACGTCGACAGCTGTCTCCAAGTCAGAGCAGGAGGCGAAGATACGATGACCCATGAAGATCATGGATACTGAAGGTGAACTTCAAATGGTAAGTACTCATGGAGTAGAAGCCAGTACTGAATGAACAGAGTGTCGAATGCGGAGTACGCATCGAACACGAAGCATCGTGTAGCACGAGCACACGATGTTGAGAGAGAGAGAGAGAATACAGAGAGGAGCGAGAGAGGATCTCGCGTACCGACTCATAGTCGGAGACCGAATCTACGAAACAGATTGAAGCGCCGAGAGCATCGGGCAAGAGAACGAACGGACACCGAGAGTATCGGAGTGCCAACGTAATGAAATAGCAAACGAACGACTATCAACCAATACCATCTTCCACGATCGTAGGTTACCGAGAGCGGAACTTGCCAACAAGCAGTAGCAGCATCATCTCATCTACTCCTGTTGTGAAGAGCACGCCAAGACATCAACCATGCACCCTTTTGTGCAGTCTGTACAAAACTGGAGAGAGTTGCTGGCTATTGTGCCATTGGTGTCAACAGAAGACAGGTTCCAGCAAGAACTGTGTGCCTTTGTTGGTACAAATCCTGATATCTTTGGCTGCACCAGGATCCTTAATTACATCAGGATCAGCAGTACCAATTCGATCCGCAACAGAGGGCGTGCCAACTCCAGCAGCAGCGGAACGGGAACAAGAAGAGGAGGCAGGAGGCATTGTGCAAGGTTCCTTGCAGCCACACCTCCTCATCCTGCCACCATTTTTACAGCAGTGGCCCGTGCCATGCACAATATTCGCTCAGGACACCAGATGTCAAAACAAGGTCTAATACTCCTGCAACTGGTGATATCATCATGATTCCAACAACCACAAGGAAGGAGTGCCAATCGAAATGGCTTTGAACTGCCTTGCAACACCAAGTCGGCTGGATTTGAGCAAACTGGGTCCCATCCTCCACAGCCAACATGATTGTGACCTTGCGACCATGACAAGAGCTCACTGCCAATTGGATTCTCCCCCATGTACAACCTTTGAAATTGGTCCATGGGCAATCAGAACGTCGGCACTGTCCGCGATGCTCATCAGCATATGTCGGTAGCATTTTCCACAAGGTTGCGCGGGGAACGAATGCAGACGCCTATCATTGCCAAGGAGGCGATTTCCTTGAACAGCAACTTGTGCAACAACTTTCCGTCCCAGGTGCACAATGATAAACTACCAGGGACAGTGTTATTCCATTCCACACAGACCCCTGGTCATGCCGTCTTCCATGTGAACTGCCAGGATGCATCAGCTCACATCTTCCCTGCTGATCCCAACCTCAATGGTCGCAGCATGGAAGATGAATTCGAATCCTCCCTCATTTGCCCCTTGTCCAGAACCATCTTCAAAGCACCAAGCCTAACAAGCCTATCCTCTTTGAACTTATTCTCCTTCCAGATGAAGCAGCCTTGGCTCAGCAACAACAATCAACACAGAGTGAATTCCAAAAATGTTACGTACCATCTCGAAGGATCCAGATGGGTCATCTGTGGTTGTGTTCACGAGTCCAGCAAGACCATCCACACACATGTGTGAGAGCATTTGAACACCTCTGTCCACCTCCAAGAGTCAGAACAGCCTGCGGAGGAGCTGTGTTATCCCATTATTGTACACAGCGAAATCACACGAATCCGTCAAGAGAGATCAAGTCTTTCAGGAAGATGGCAATGAGCTGGTGTAACAAAGGCACTGATTGGGTAGAGTGACTTCTGAATCTATGTTATCTTCATTGAGTTGTATCTCATGTTGCTGCGTTCAAGGACAGCTCTTGGTCATTGCACCTCTGCAATCTTGTTCTGATGTGGAGATGACCCATGATGTGGCGATGACGTCTCCTGTGTCCATGTCACTCATCACCATTCCATGGCTCTGTCGATTCCACATTCCATTGATGAATCTTGAGGTCATTGAAGGTGGTGTCACTTCAGGTTTAGTTGGGAAGTAGATCAAGTTAAACTTGGCGTCACATGATTGCCAGGTGGTGGCCAGACCGAATCTCTGATGTTCTCTAGTGTGTCCCTTATGCCAATAATCATGTGTCTGGAGGAAAAGACGTTTCAGCACATACCAGGACGGACTAATCAGAAAATGTATCAGGTGAATAAAGCATTGTGCTAATAAGCTGAAAGCAAAGATCATGAAGAACGTGGAAGCGGAAGTGGGGACAAGAAAAGTACAGGCAGTAGCCCACAAAGAAAGCACAGACGATGCCCCCAAGGATGCGGATGAACACATGGGGCCAAGGTAGTTGATGTAAGCGCACCAAACGGAAATGAAGGCTCTCATGATTGACTGGCCATCCTACAAGCGAATACGGCAAGATTTGCAACTGCCGTTCAAGTCTATCCTCGCAGCAGTCATCGTGAATCCCTCCATCTCTATTAAACTCTGACCCCACCTCATCAGGAGAACAAAGCTCAAGCACCAGCTGTGGTGTCCATTGTGCGAGGAGTTCGCCACAGTGATAGACAGCCAAAAGAAGATGCAGTACAACCGACACGAGAGTTGAGGAAAACACATCACAACCGAGCTCATTCGCATATGTGTGGTGGTCAGATTGCTGATGCGAGTCTGTGCGTCGGGCTTTATGCCCAACCTGCATCATTGGAGAATGGAACACGTCGAATGTGCCATGACGAGGGCAATGGCAACAGTGAAATGGTATGCCATGAGCACAGTCGCGGTTCATTGCTGATGGCCTCTGCACCATCAGAATCGATTCTTTTGGCTCATGATTGTCATCAGTCAATCCGTTCAAATACTTGGCAGAAACTCGGCGACGGTCACATGCAACGAGCAACGATCATACCACGAGAGCGCGTTGGCTGCCCAGGGTATCCGTGTTGGCAGCATTGAACAACTAGAATAGGTGAGATGTGTTGTGATGCAGGCTACGAGCATGAGGAGGAGGCACCAATGCATGGGACTAGCAATGCGCCGCATCTATATGTCTGCATGGAATGTGCCCAGGTTGCGAGAGCTTGGCTGTTGGCGACTGGGCAAAGATTCTGCCTCTACACACGCGCCGATGGCAGTGTTTTAGTGCATCCAGCGATCAGCATTTGGTACAGTCATGGAAGGTGTCCTGTCAGGCTCTGCATGCACCAGAATACGCAGCAGCGACGTACACAAGTCAGTTGCCACGTAGTTGGAGCTTGGGCCTTGGCCATATTATGCCTTACTACTCCGGCCATGCGCACAGATCCCAGATGGCATATGCCAAGATTGTGGCCAATGCAGGCTTCGTGTTGGGGTACGCCTGACGATGGGAAGAATAGAAGAGAAGATATTGGAAGAGGGAAGATGACTAATCACATACCCTGTCATGTGGGGTCAATTGTTGTTGGAGTACGCTGGTCCCAAGATCGGTTGCCTCGTGCAGACGCCGCTTCTTCGGGCCAGTTGTTCACATGGGCAAGGCGACACCAGAAGAGGGTCGATGGGAGGATTGCGAAAAGCATGCAGAAGATGGGGTGCCCTGCACCAGGTAAGTGCATTGGTGATGGCATTGTGCGTGTATGGGAACATTGCATTCGTGGCTCAGACTCTGACACCACGTGGTGCGTATTGCATTGGAGTTGTTCTTCATCTCTGTTGCAAGGCATGCATCATGCTATACTGCTGTGTGTGAACCCTCAACACTTGGATCATCCAGTGACTTTCATGTCATTAAATACTACTATCGCCATCATCATTGTCCGCTGCAATCGAGTCGAGCGTCAAGCTCATACCTTTGCCATCGGTCACAAAGCATGGAAAGAATGAAAACCAAATGGATACTCGTGCTAGGCCAGATGCCAGGGGCAACACCGATCTGATACTTGAGCGCCACCATTTCAATCTGCAAACACTGATCAATCCTGGCGGCACGCGCCTGATCCTTCATCCGACAGTCCTTGGATGAATAACCCAAGAGAGACTGAAGGATTCACCAACATGTCACGACCCTCGACCGGATGGACTTGTTTTTGCACCAATCATTGCACGCGACGTGGACAATGCAAATTGAAAGTGGTCCTTCGACAGATGTCAACATCACAAGTGTTGCGCGTGCGGGGAGCACAAACATCTCGCGCGGTCAATGGTTTCCCAGGCAGAGTGACAAATGTTGAGTGTGCAAGATGCGTGTTGCCCCCAACAATGAATTCAGTAATGAATGCCAGTTGTACTTTCAATTGCTTCCATGGAACAATCTCTGATCATGACAACTGGCGGTCACAACGCAGATTCTTCAGGAGCTGCTTTTGTGGTTAGATTGTTGTTGTTGTTGTCGTTGTTGTCGTTGTTGTCGTTGTTGTTGTTGTTGTTGTTGTTGTTGTTGTTGTTGTTGTTGTTGTTGTTGTTGTTGTTGTTGTTGTTGTTGTTGTTGTTGTTGTTGTTGTTGTTGTTGTTGTTGTTGTTGTTGTTGTTGTTGTTGTTGTTGTTGTTGTTGTTGTTGTTGTTGTTGTTGTTGTTGTTGTTGTTGTTGTTGTTGTTGTTGTTGTTGTTGTTGTTGTTGTTGTTGTTGTTGTTGTTGTTGTTGTTGTTGTTGTTGTTGTTGTTGTTGTTGTTGTTGTTGTTGTTGTTGTTGTTGTTGTTGTTGTTGTTGTTGTTGTTGTTGTTGTTGTTGTTGTTGTTGTTGTTGTTGTTGTTGTTGTTGTTGTTGTTGTTGTTGTTGTTGTTGTTGTTGTTGTTGTTGTTGTTGTTGTTGTTGTTGTTGTTGTTGTTGTTGTTGTTGTTGTTGTTGGAATCGTAGCTTGTGGTGTGTGGGTGCGATAGAGGTTGGCGAACTTGGAGAGATTGCACCCAACACAACAGGATCACGAGTTGCACTCTCTCCCACCAAGATCCCAACTGCCGCTGGTATTCACTGCCAAATACAAGGTCTGTCCCTCTTTCGTGAAGATATTGTGCGACATCGAGAAGAAATGATTGGTCACTGAAAATTCAAATAGTTTCATGGAGAACACCTCTCGCCAACACATGATCAGAAATCAGAAATTTGGAATCAATATTTGATGACGTCAGGCCTTTGCTCTCGTCCAAAACGTGAAATACGTTGAGAACAAGAAAATCATGCGTCTCCGGAAACGGGAAAATACACAAAACTGCGTTCAATTCGGAAGAATCAAGTGATTGACACTGAAACAAGAAGCCAAGAGCAAAGCAGATGAACAACGGCCAGAAGCCAACGATGGCCGTGAATAGCAGCAGAACAGAGAACAAAGCAGTGTGGAAGTCAAGCTGGGCATCAAGATCTGGATTACCCACCAACCCACAACTCTGGATTGCGATGCCTGATCGGCAGCCCAGACGAAGCATCGGCCTCAGCAAGCCTGCCGCCACTGCGCAATCCTGATCATTTCTTCCCACCCAAGCACCTGACCCGTGCAAAATGCGAGAGCGCCCATGATGGACACGACTGGACAGCGAGCCGAAGCACGACTGGCGATTCCGGACCCCACGTGCCTCTCAACGTCCGCATGCTCAACGTGTCTAGTCGTAGACTAATGCGAAAAATATAAACTTTTTAACTAAAAGGCCCAGGATCTTGTAACTTCACTCATATACTCTCTACAACATAATAGGATGATCTAAGTGCTTATCTTAAAAATCCGCAAAAACATACGTTTCTATCCTGAATGGGGTCCTATTGAGTGATGATTGTGTGAATACACTCACGAACAGTGGGGTACCAACAGAACTGAATAAAGCGAAGAAAACTAGTTGCGCCACCCTGTCGCGATGCTCTGTCATCACACCACGCACTTTCTCTTGCCCACATGCGCGTCGTTTCAGGTTATCCGCCATGTCCTTCGCACAGCCGACCAATCATTGATTGGCAGGTCGTTTGCGCTCTTCTCTCGCTCGTTTCTCTGTGGCGCTTCTTCGGTGGAGCTTCGCGGTGGTGTTGTTGCTAAGAGCCCGATCAGCGAGTCGACCAACTGTTTGCAATCAACATTCCATATTTTTTTCCCGGATTTAAAAACTAAGCTCATATTCATAATACTAGTAGATCTAAAACATATACTGACCCATTTACGATTTCCGGTTCCTCCTGTTTTTACCTTTTATGGATCGATGGATTTGCACATTCGTCCATCTCCTTCGGGTTTCAGCCTTTTGGCTACGACTACATCGATCCAAGTTAACGCGTTGCTGTTCTTTGTTTCAGCAAGGTTGTTCCCATTTTGAATTGTTTAGTCTCTTTTTCAGGCGTTCCGATCAGAGCATCCAACACCCTGTCCACGATAGCGCTAGTTGTAGAGTTCTGGGAGAAGCGGCGGGTGCGCGTTTACGTCCAATCTACTCTGTGCGTGTCCAATCCGTCGTCGACGTCAGCAAACTGGCTGCTGCGTCATGAACCACCAATCACAGCACGATGTGCTAGGTTCTCACCAATGCCTTGTTGTGGTGGAATGGTTGAGTGAGGTTGGTACTCTCGAAGTGTTTTGTGTCATGCATTTTTCGTACGTTCGTTGCAATGTTTGACATTTACCTCAGCCCCCAGGATGCCCGACTGGCCGAGAGCGCCAAACTCGACACAAGAAGATGACAATGGCGGAACACCAAAAAAACATCACAATGGCCACCCAACGGCATTGTCAGCGCCGCACCAACCAGCGGCCCAATGACAAATCCAAGCACATGGACGTCACCGCCATGCAACCCTTGGTGGGTGGACGAGCGGAGGCTGCGAGAGCGGTTGATTTGGGGCCGCCGCAGGCCTCCGCGCAAACGTCTCAAAATGGCGGCAGATTGGCTCGTTGGATGTAGCCTGTGCATTCCATGCTCAGGCCACACCAACGCCTACAAATGGGCAACACACATCCAGGAGGTCACCATCAAGGTCCCCACGAAGTTTGAGGCTTGGGAGGGACCGGGAAGGTGTCCGCGCGGAGGAAAAGGTGGAGGGCAAGAGTTTTGTTGGGCGGATCATGGCGAACCTGCCATGTGACTTTGGCAGTGAGGGGGCAGCATCATCAAGCTGCCCAATCGCCAAGTCACCCATACAAGGTCCGTGCGACATCATCTGAAGATGCACGTCGCGAAGTTCGAGCTGCTGCAACGGTCTGGAAGAGGCTGCAGCATGGAAAGAGTGCAGACCTGTCATTTTTGGTGGGGCACCCAAAACCAACAGGGCCATCACCAAATGGAGGCGCACCATCGGAACCCTCCACACCCAGCCCAGTCTGGATGCATCAGCATGTCGCCAGGTAGTGTGGGAATGCACGAGGGTCATGTGGAGGGGCTGAAAGGGTCCTGTGGATGAGATATGGATCCGTATCCATACCGCATCCAGCTTGCACTTCGTTTTTTGAAATCGCTCTTTTTCAGTGTATCGACACTTTGGGGTGTGCAATGTGGCAGAAATGTTCTGTCCTTCATGGAGTGGATAGATGGGGAGTATACCAAGTCATTGTGTTGTTCAGTTTTCCAAAATACAAGGATGATGATGATGATCATGGGTGCTGAGAGGAGGGCAACATTGCTTGATCGAGAATTTTTTGAATCCACCACACAATTGTGTGGTGGATCAACATGAAAATAAAAGCAGCTTCAATATCAATTAAACTTCAATATTCTGATTAACAGATAGTCAGGCGTCTGAACGCAATGTTTAGCTTCAATTGTAAGTGATGTGTTGTTGAGATATAGCATGATAAGCAGATGTTTGGATGGTTTTGGGATGGCCTCTAGACTCGTCATAGTAGCATGATCTGTCGCCCACAAAACTCCACAACTAGTGTTATCGCGGTGATGCACTCCCATCACGGAGTTTCGGTCTCATCACCCAACACAGCCTCACTTTCTCTGTTCGCCTTCATGGTGTGAGCATCACACCACATCTGATGGTCCAGTTGCTCTTCCTCTCTCTGCAACTCCTCTTCCCTCTGTTCCTCCTCTGTTCCAGCTGATTCATTGTTGGTCGCCACGATTCTGGATGTTGCTGTTGCTTTGCTTGTTGTGTTGGTTGCTGTCTTGATGAGAGCAGCCTCCTTCTTTTGTTTGCGTTGTTTGGCACTGTACGCTGCAAACAGCGACGCTTTTACGCGCATGGGATTTGCGTGCAGTTGGACGTACCAGTCAGTTTTCGTTTTTTCGTTCTTCATCAGTTTCTCGTGTGCTTCGTGTTCGGACGGTCTGTTTTTCGGGTCCTTCGCGGACGCTTCACAGATGTCCTTCAATTTTGCCACAACGTAGTCTGGTAGTTCCGCGGGTTTGCGCGCAGTTTTGCTTGCCCAGCCTTGTACTGCGAGTGGTGGGTGTTCTGTTTCCGCGGTCTGGTCTTGTAGTGCCGTGGTGTGATCGGATGGCAGGTGTTGTTGTCCGTCTTGGATGGCCTTGCCGAACACCAGCGCCTTGCTCTCTGCCGCTGTGCGCCCGAGTTTTCGCGTCTTGTCCGTCTTCCTGAATGATTCGGACGTGATCGGCAGCTTCTCGGACATGTGCGAATCGTCCTCGACAACACCCAACTCGTTGATACTCCAGCCCTCCCATTCGGTGCTCTTCACCACGACGTCTTCGGTGATGCCAGATGCAGCCACCAACCGCGCCTGGTCATCGTCGTACTTCACCTCGTGAGTCATACGTACCTGTTGTCCAGATGCGCGGAATCGTTGTTTTGGTGCACCTGGCAACGTCGTGATGTTGCCTGCCAGGAGCGCCGCGTCGGCAAGTACTGTTGTTGTTCCCGCGATGTCACCGGCTACCAGTGCGTGGAAGAGTTGGAAAGGGGTCTTGATGTCGCGTCCACTTTGCACGTATTTTCGAAGTACACGGGTGATGTACGCGAAGTGGGTGTCCAGCATGCTCTTACCAGTTCGGGCCTCCGTGTAAATCCATGCGATGATTTTGGCCGCGTTTCGTGTCACAAGGTTCTTGTTGAGTTTGGACGTGATGAGCGCGATGTGCTCGTGACTGGCGAAACAACACGCGTTATCGCTCTGTAGGATGATTTCAGTCACGGATGGGAGAATGTCTTTGACCTTTTTTTGCACAATGTCAAGTAGTCCACCAACTTGGAGCGTGTCTTGTGTTGGTCTTCCATCAACCACAATGTCGATGAATCGATAAGTAAAAATATCATTGCGACACGTGATGACCATCGCCCCAAGCAGTGACATCCCCTTCTTCCCCCAATATTCTTGCTGGGCTTCGCCTTGGCCGGTCGGTAGAATTTTTTGCTTATGGTCGAGTACCACATAGGCTCTTTCAGGCTTATCATTGAGTTCGGATTGATAAAAGGCGATTTGTCGGAATTGCACTTTGGCACGCACTTTGTGAGCCATGTAGTTAACAATTTCATTGGCGAATCCCGGGGCCGCCGCAAGCATTGATTGCAATTCGTCCTTGTGTTCCGCGAGTTCGTTGTCCTTAAGCAATGTGACAAATGGGACAAAATGATCATCCACAAATCGCATTGCAGCTCCACAATGGTTGCATACTTTGCGTGGTTGTTGGTTTGCGGCGGCGGAAGAAATGTCAATTGTGATGGTTGGACTGTCCTTTGTTACAGCAGTGTTCTTCTTGCATTTGTGCTTGTTGGTGCGTGGTTTGCGTTGGTTGGTTGTTCCCTTCTTCTTCTCCTTTTCGGTGGTGAGAGCGAACGCGGCGGAATGCATGGGGTCATCACACTCGAGCTGCATGTGTGACGCGGTGAATTCCCATTTGACGAACACAACAAGCAGTTCGAGTTCGTGCAACAGAGACGCTGCTGTGCGCAAATGTGGTGAGATGACGTCATGGGGGTCATCGTTGTTGTGGCGGATCCCGTCATTGGCATCCACAGCTGCATCGTTTTTCTCCGCTCCGCTCGCTTCATACTTAGCCTTCAGTAGGTCTAGAAGGCGCAAAATTGCGTGTTTCAGTTTTTCGGTTGCCATCCAGAAGTAACTCTCAAAGGAAGAAAGCCCCGTCTTGATCTTGCTTTTGCGTGTGAGGAGGTTAGTAATGGTGGTGAACGCGGGCCTTCCCACTGGGCTGTTTGTAGTGGACGAGTACATGCCAAATAATTCTCGGATGGTCGTGCCACCTCGATCGAACACCGGGACATTTTCGAATTCAACCCCCCCCCCCATACTGTACCGTGTGACTCAGCCCCGCCTTGTATGTAGTAGTGGTCATGAGGAAGGACACCACACCAGAGAGATCACAGGCACGCACGCGATACTGGAGAACTCGGGATGGGATGACTTTGCCGTTGCTCAAGATGTCGTAGTAACCCCGCAAGGTACAGGCCTGGCTGTGTGTGATGATGTCGCGTTTGGGAAGCATGCGCGCCTTCTGTTCCTCCGATAATCCATGTGCGTGCTTGTCCAAGATAGCAGTACACAGTGCATGAGGCGCAGACATGGCCAAAGCAGCTCTCACCGTGCAGGATGATGTAGTTTCTCCGAGCAAGCAGAGGGTGTACAGGTTAGATGCCAACATTGTTGGAGGAAGCTCAACCTGACCGCGCACGTATGCAACCACCTGTCCCATCTGACGAGTTGGCACCTCCTCTTCTGGAAGCAGGACAGTCCAAAGCGCACACGATACGACACTCCACATCTGTTTGATGTTACTCCAGATGGTTCGATTGTGTCTGCCTGTGAGGACGAACCCTTTTTTCGGCATTGACCGCAACAGTTTTGGATCTAGGTTAGATCCAAGCTCCGCCATCACACGAACGATAGCATCGCGCCTCCAGCTCTCCTCCTCCAGATCATGCCCAAACTTCCCACCCCTCCTGCCCCTGCCGGCGAGTGTCTGCTCTTCCTTTTCGTCAACATACGTGCTGTCGCTCTCATTTGAGGGATCTGCGTACCCCCCAGCAGCTACCGTGTTGCAGCGCCGGAGAAGCCTCCCTGGTGGGGTCAGCTTGACCGGTGGTGCAACATCAGACGCAACAAGAGGCTCAACCGGAGTTGGCGCGTTCACGATAACGCTCACCAACGTACCATCGCCGACACCTCGTCCCTCCGAACGCACCCTGACATGGGAGTCGTCGTAGACGCCTCCGTTGTTGTCGAAGATGTGTACGAACACGTGCAGCTCACGAGCGTGCGCATGCATGCCGTTCGGGACGAGGTTGCCATCCGCTGCATGCATCGGCTTCACATCAATCACTCGCGTGATGGTGATCGGCTTCCTCAACGCAGCGGACGGCTTGTCAGGCAACAGTTGCTCGACAGTAGGCAGCAAGTTCCCCTTGGAGTCGGCAGGAGGAGCAGATGCAAGGCGAGCAGCACGGGGTTTCTTACTGGGGGAGGGGTTAGCATCCTTGGAGAAGGCCTTGGCGGTGGTAGAGGTAGGCATGGTGGAGTTGTTGCTGGAGAGTAGTGCTGTTTGCAAGATGGATGTGATGAACTGCACAGGTGGAGGACGAAGTGACGAAAGGAGAGCATGCGATGATGGGTGGACCATTCGTTGACAACAACAACAACAACTACTACTACTACTACTACTAGTACTCTGACGAGAACGTGCATTGAGCGAAAGGGCGAGTGTGCATGGCATTGGCGAGGAAAGTTGTGAAATGGAGCGAACGTGTGGCGTGAATTTGCGAAATGTTGGAGATGATGTGTTTTGTGTGATGTGTTTTGTGTCATCTGTTTTGTGACGAGCAGAATGTGGAATCATGAGCCACATGCTAACGTGTAATTAACGCGTACCAAACCACCGGCACCTTCCGAAGCAAGTCCGTGACTGGTCACCTCACGATAAATAGATGAGAACACTATCGAACCTTCGGCAGAAACTAACGAGTTTTCTTCTGTAGGATCAACGCGACTGCAATGTACACATAGATCACTCCATAAAACTTAAAATGAAACAAAGTACAAGCTGAAAGGGTCCAGAATATGTAAATAGACTACGAGGATTATGTATATGCAATTAGTTTCAAAATCCCAGAAATTTGATTAGACTCTTGATTGCAAACAGTTGGTCGACTCACTGATCGGGCTCCTAATAGACGGCGCTGAAGGGCCGTGGGGTGTCCAACCAGTTCAACCGATCTACGAACGCAGCTGGACGAGCCTATAACACACGAGCAAGCGCAACATTCTCCAGCCTTGGTGAAATGGATCGGGCTTCACCATGTGACTTCATCATCGGTCTGGGTCTGGCTGAAGCGACAACGAACACGACCGTCGCATCCGATCTGATGTCCCACACAGCATGGAGGTGCTACGCAAAAGAACGACGATCAGATTCGCCCAGCCGTGTCTACGGTCTTGGATGTGAGATGCCCTCACGATCTTCCGACAGCCTTCCATCGCGCCAAGAATGAATTGTGTCACCAACTGTACCGCGGATACCCCACATCATGGATGTCGCAAGACCGAGCATGATGGACCATTGTGGAGCCGCGCTGTTACGAATGCAGAGGTGATTGAGCGCGGAGTGAAGCGTGGGGTCGAGCGTGGGGTCGAGCGTGGGGTCGAGCAGAATAGAGCAGAGCAGAGTACCACACGGTATCGCCTCGTATTGTACTACTTCGTGTATACTCGTAATTTGTACTCGCAGGCGGAGAGTGATTTGAGCTTGCGCCTCTTTCATCCAAACAACATCGTGTCTGCATGGTCTTGGATATGCAGCTGCCGGAAAGCTCTGCGCTACATAGTGTCGTGGTCTTCCTTCGAGGCAGTAGCCCCTCCAAGAGCTCGCCTCACTTTACAGTCTTCCACTTTGCTTCACTCCACGAGTATGAACGAGTATGCACATGGAGTACTCTACTCTACTCTACTCTACCCTATTCCGTTCCATTCTACTCTACGCTAATCAAATCCAATCTTGCTCCCACAATCGCTCATCCAGACGTTCCTGGAGAGACGCCATCCCAGCCGGCCGTGCCATGATGGAAGCGACGACTCTGAGAATCCTGAAAATCCCTCTCAGATGCGCGCTGCCTCGGAACCTGGATTTCGTCTGCTCTATGCCATCCTGTTGATTGAGCTGTTGTTCTTGTTTGCCTATGCTGGGTTTGTTGGCAGAGGTGGCGTCGTCGCATGTGAGATTTCGGCGCTCCGCGACGTTTCAAGAAGGGCTGAAATGCTGCGTTCGTGATACTCGTGTCCGTGCTCTAGTACTCGTTGCGAGCCCACCCAACATCACACGAAAGGAACGGCTAAGTATCATCACTTTTCGGACCCTGCAATTGCCCCTTCCTCTCTCTCTGCGGTCGATTCGAGCCCGGTGCCGCGATCGGCTTCGTACTCGATGTGTGCCACCGTGACGTCAAGGCCCTCCACATCGGATCAGTGCGACGGAGCGTGAGGACTCGCACGAGCAAATGAAAGCAAGAGCAGGACAAATGGGAGGAATGGAGGGTGAAGTGTAGCAACATACGGGCACAATTTAGCAGTTGATGATGAAGCTCGGCAATTTGTGAGGCTGCGTTGTGTCATCAGGTGGCTCGGGTGTTCTTTCGTGCAAAACGAGCGTGCGCGGTTTTCCAAAATGATCCAGTCGTGCATATTGATTGAGTTGCAAATAACGGTCAAATAACGACAAGTTCTAGAATGAAGCGTGTTCGTGAATTGGTTCTGTCCGATAAATATATGTCCGAAAATACTTCGGTGCAACATAGTAGTTGAAGTTCACTTAAGAACAGACTATTTTCCATATTAGTGTGTTTCATAACATTTCCTGAAATTCACTTTTGGCGCAAAATCTTCCGACCCCAACAACAGCAATAATCCTCCTTTCTCTTCTTCCCCCTTTTCATTCATGGACCATCACTGACTCAACAACACAATTGCCTTGATCCAAGTCATCCTGGGAACTATATGCTCCCAGGATCCTTGTATTGCAACTTGTCTTGATTCCCTTGTCAGCTATAGCACCTGCTTTCACTACATGGCCATAGCAAGGAGATCAAACCTGATTCAACACAATCAGGGAATCCAACTGAAAATTCCAATCTCCAACCTGCTGTGTCTTCACTTGCAACCTCAACAAGATTTCAAGCTCTTGTACTTCAATGCTGGAAGACTACTGCAGATGGAGAGATCAAAGAGAACAAGGAGTATTGTCCGTCCTCAACACTGAACCACTGAGGGTCAGTGAGGAGCCACACCAACTGTCTGAACACTGTTTCTTCATCCCAACAACAACATCTGATCAAATCATAATCACACATCCATCTAATTGAAATAGCACACTTCAAGATCAGTACAACCAGCACTACTTGATTCATCATTAATAATACTACTTCCCAGGCCCTCACCCCTTGCGAACTGCATCAAATGGTTTCTTCAAAACTGGCAGTCAGCTAGGCCTTCCTTTCTAGATTGTGTCACAACAGTACACAAAATCCAACTCAACGATACACATGCATCCAAGTTGCTGTTGCTAAGACGGTTTCTGGTGTACAGTATTCTGGGGTAGAACTATGTTAGAACAAAAATCAAAGAGGGGATTCCGCACTGAAACATAGAGTGGTCAGATTGTTGTTGTTAGAACGAAATCGAAGATGGGATTCCGCACCGAAACGTAGAGTGATCAGATCGTTGTTGGGGTGAGGATGAGTGTTTGTATTAGAGTGTTATTCGTATGGTAGTATGGATGCAGTCGAGCTCACAAGATTGTTATCTTGGAACTGTGAGCATGAGAGAGACATGACAGGTCTCATGCAAATTGCAAGTGAAATTAACACGGAGACAACACGGCAAATGTGCGTGTTACTGCGTGAAGATGAGGTGCAAAAGTCAATGAACAAAACACCGCGATAGCCCGTGTTGTGAATTACGTCTTCTCACGATGTTGCTAGTAGTACGATCACACGATTGATCGTATTCACTTGAGAAGGTCAGGACAAGATTCGCACGTGTCACACCCAAGATCCAAGTCTGTCCTGATTGGGCAGATTGGCTCATCTTGGCAAGAAATCAATTTCCGCGACATTTTTGGATCTGTGATTGAGGGAAAACGATTCTTGCGACGCGAAATGCGACACAAATCTGACACAACGGATTTTCGACCAAAATTTCCGTTCGGAACGGAAAAGGTAAGAAAAGTGGAGATTTCTGATTGGTCGACGGGTGTCGCTATTGTTAGAGATTTAGCGTGCGCTAATAGTTGTTGTTGGTGAGGATGAGTGTTGATTTGAGTGATAGTCATATGAGTAGGTAGGATGCTGTCAAGCTCCAAAGATTGAGATCTTGGAACTGTGAGCATGAGGGACGATTTGCAGGTCTCATGCAATTGCAGATGGAATATAACATGGAGACAACACGACAAATGTGCGTGTTACTGCGTGGGTTCAGATTTGCAAAAATCAAACAACAAACACCACAATACGCCATGTTGTAGAGGGCAACCCCTCACGATGTTGCCAGTTGTATGATCACACGATTGATCGTATTCACTTGAGAAGGTCAGGGCCTGTTTCACATTTATCGGACCCAAGACCGGAGTCTGTCCTGGTTGGACGGAAGTACCTTCTTGGAATTCAGGATGGGCAAGAAATTGTCTCCGTGACATCCGAAATCTGTGATTGAAGGGAAAAACAATTCATGCGACGCAAAATGCGACACACGATAGACATGACGTCATGTCGCACCACGATTCCCATACAATACGGAGAAACGGAGAAAAATATAGTTTTATGATTGGTCGACGGATGTCTCTGTTGTACGAATATAGCGTTGCGCTAATTATGGAGACTCACAAACAGGCATATTCGTAAACTGACAGGTCAAGACCAAACAAACAATCACACGAATTGAGGTGGAGGCGCAAGAACGCGAACGCACCAGCCAAGAAGTGAGGTGGACGCACCAATGCGCTTTTCGATAAACTAAACAATCGCGATGGTCCTTCGCTATTCGCGTCCATGTGAAGAGATATCGCCTGCAATTGTGTTGGCATCGATCGCAACGCAATTGTGTCAGGTCATGCGCGCCACCACGACCCTTCTTTGGTTGAATGTGCTTCGAAAGAAGACCCGAACAGTTGACCGAAGAAAAACCCATCCGGCCCTCTGCACGCGCGGCATAATAATTCGCTCGCGACTCTGTGAACACAGAGTCATTTGATAGATTCGCACCTTCGCCCGATCGGCGACTCAGTCCCAAGGAACGCAAGGCGCTCACAAATCCACTTTTACGAACAGACGGGCGCAACAAATCGGCGTGACAATAGACAAGTCCTTGCCCTTGTCAGATTCTGTGGCCCGTCCGCAGAGCGTTGCTGTATCGCAACCGGAAAGCATGGTATTGCCAAAACCATCCCAAAGGCTGCCACTGTCACCGCCGTTTGGCTCCTTGGCACGTCCCAATCAACAGACATGCATGCAACTTTGGCAACTCTGGCTACGATCAACGTCCCCATAAAGCTATTCCACCAGCTGCAAGTGCAAACGAAGGAGGGTAGTGGGCGGGCGGTAATCAAAACAAGACCATCATCTTTCCCGCATCAACGTCTTCACCACCTGCATCATAATATATACTTATTTATAATTATACAAGAGCGACCGACAAGATGACAACCATATCTGAAGGTATCAGAGAGACCATGAAAGCAACCAGCCAGCTATCGACGTCAAAGTCGACAGCGACAGCTAGGACATCCACTTGCTCAATCGACGATGCCTCGGTCACTCTGTCAATCTCTGGAGGGAAACGACCATCGTCTTTCCTACATGACGCCGTCCTCAGTTCTGGGGATGATTTCTACGACGATGGGTACAACGAGACGGAACTGGAGACAGGGGTTCCTTTCACCTTGCTCAACGGCAATGATGATGGCGACGGCGACGGCGACGGCGGCCTGTCGTCTTTCTACGGAAGAGACACAGAGCTGCGGATTTTGCATCGCGTCTACAATCGCATGATGGAAGTCGAAGCAACAGCGCATGGCGCACTGCCCTCGCCACCACCTTCAATGCCAACGCCGACGGCAACAAAAACATCGCGACCACCAACCGCAACACCCTGCAATGTTGTGAAGGAGGATACGCCGTTTCTGCCAGCTGTCTTTGTCTGGGGGACCAGCGGCACAGGGAAGTCCCAGCTCGTGGATACATTCTGCCATCAGCTGCTTCATGGCAGCAACAGTCCCAGCAATATCGGCGATAATACCACCACCCGGCAGCAACAGCAACAGGAGCACAAGCACAAACGCAAGCTTCATGTGCTGCGAGGCAAGTTTGAAGAGCACCAGCAAAATGATCCCTTCTCCGCCATCGTCCAAGCCTTTTCGGATTGGTGCAACGGGCTGTCGTTGGCCACAGCCGCAGGTAGAGATAGTGGCAAAGCGAATGCCGCCACCACCTCCAACAACAACAGCAGAAGCAACAACAACAATGAATCTTCGTTGTTGTCGGAACTGGAGCGGCTACGATCTACAATCAACACAAGCCAGATGATGCCGCAACAAAAGGCGCTTCTCATGTCTTTCGTTCCAGCGCTCTCCGTCCTTTTCCACACCGACAGCCACAGTAACGACGCTGATGACGCCACCGCTTCCATCTCCACGAGCCAACGGCAGGATGCTCTGCAGGAACCTTCCTCCGATACATCATCATGGAGCAGATTCCAGTATACGTTCACCCAATTCTTGACAACGATATCGTCAAAGGAATGCCCACTGGTGATGGTGTTGGACGACATGCAGTGGGCATCGCAAGAGACTATGGATTTGATGTCGAGCACGCTGCACCAACCCCACTTCTTGTTGATCGGCACCATTCGTCAGGATGTCAACCCGCACTCTCCTGGCGAGCTTTTGGAATTGCATCCCGATCTGCCCCTCATGAAGCTTCTGAATGATATCCAAGGCTCGCGCTCGCAAGACGAGGCGGAGGGCACGGCCCAAACCAACAAGCGTACCGCCAACAACACAAGCGGCGGAAGCAACGGCAGCTGCGCCGTTCCGTACACCAACATCCATCTCGGCGACTTCACACGACAAGAGCTGCGCGAGTGGGTGACTCATCTCTTCCTCCGGAACGACAAGAACCAAGAAAGGCGCAGCAACAGGAACAGCGATAGCAATAGCAATTGTGATGCTAACACCAACGAAAACGAAGACAACAGCCACATCGAGAAGGTGACCGACTTCTTGTACAAGCAAACACGCGGCAACATATTCCACGCCATACAGTTGCTGCAGGACATGGAGCGGAACAACGTGCTGGTCTACAGTCGCATCTCCTTCCAATGGGAGTTCAACGACGACCCCACGAAAAGCGGCGGGAATGGTGCCACTTTCTCACAAGCCGGTCCGAGGGATGTCATCCATCTGGTGACGTCGAAGGTGAAGGCCCTACCCCGACCATTGCAAAAGGTGCTGATCATCGCATCGTACATCCGGTCGTCATTCGATTCCAATCTCCTTCAGATTATTCTGGGTTATGAAGAGCAGCACAATCACGGCGCCGGAGATATCCTCGATGAGATTGGCAACGGTGGCATCGTTGGTGTCGGGAGCGGCGACAGCGACAACAGCAGCAGTGGCGGTGCCAGCCACATGAACTCTTCTGAGGTTGCAGACAGACCACTTTCAGAATGGTTGGAGCAGGGCGTCCTGGAGGGTCTGCTGCACAATTCCATTGGAGAAACGACTTACCGCTTTGCGCACGATCGCATCCAGCAGGCTGCTCACGACATCGTGCCGTTCGGAGAAGTCCGAACCAAATTGCGATTGCGCATCGGTCGATGTATCTGGGATCTGTGCACGAAGACGTCGTCTCACATCAAGGACACCGATAGTGCAGACACCAGCACGCTACACACACCCTTTGTCGACGATGCTGGTCTGCTCTTCATCGCGGCGGAGCATCTCAATTGCGCACCAACCAAGGATCATCTACTTTCCGCACAACAGAATCTCATGGCAGGAGAGCACGCGCTGCACATGGCCGCCTTGGTCCCAGCCGCAACGTACTTGCACACCGCCACTACCGCTCTGCGGAAGGTTCGTGGCGATCCATGGAGAGACCACTACGACTTGACTTTGCGCCTAATCCGCGCTCGATCGGGCGTTGAGCTGTCGCTGGGCAACTTCGACGTGGGGCAGTCGCTTTGTAACGAAGTGCTGGAACGGGCCAAGTCAATTGGAGACAAGCTGCCAACGTATCTCTCGTTGGCGCACGCACTCGGCCGACAAGACGAGCATGTGAAGGCCTTGGACCTCATCAAGAGGAGTGCCCAGCTGTGCAGGATCTACCCCAAGCGCGCCTTCTTCTTCCATTCGATTCGACAGCTCCTATCCGCAAGATCCTATTTCGGTCGCACGACGGACGAGGAATTCTTGCGCCAATGTCCCATCACCACCGATCCTCAATCCTTGCTACGCTTCAATTTGCTGAGTGGCATCATCCTTCGCGCATTGTTTTGCAAGGACACCACGGCATTGTTGCTGGGCATAGTGCGAGTGATACATGTCACGAGGACCCTCGGCAGCTGTAGACCATCCGCTTTTGCGTTGGTCATGTTCGGCATGCTTCACAACAAGCTCGGCGAGTATGCCAATGCTCGTAGGTACTCGAACCTGGCGAAAGAAATCATCCGCAGGGAACATCCGAATGACCAATCGTCAGGAGGCATCTACCAGCTGTCCGCTTCGTGCATCGATGCTTACTCCCAACCGCCGGAAGCAGTGGCCGCGGACTTCCAGTACGCGTACAAGTCGTGCATGTCATCTGGCGACTTCGAGGGCGGCATCCTGTGCCACAACTCATGCACGATGTACGCATACACGCAAGGATATCCCCTCGGTATTCTACTGCCGATCGTGAACTCCATCTTCGATCAGATGAAGATGTACAAGATCAACGCCCACACGCAGCTGATCCTGGAGTACACTAATACCATCAAGCGCATGGCAGGTGTGATCGATATCAACTGGGACGAGTTGATGGAGCTCAAACAGTACGAGCAAGGCGATCCGCTGCGCAGGTGGGGCGCGTATTGGGGACGGCTGTACCTTGCTGTCTACTTTGGAAAGTACGAACATGCAGAGACAGTGTACCGCATCATGGTGGCGAACGCGGCCGACGACCCCAGCTACACCTTCCAAACCACGCTGCCGCTGCTGGGTGGATTGATGGCAGCGAACCAGTACAGGCGCACGGGAAAAAAGGAGTTCATGCAGATCCTGCGACAGACGAAGAAGGACCTGAAGAAGATCTGCGATGCCAAGGGCAAGAACGCGATGAATCGGTACCTGCTGCTGCGCGCGGAACTGCAGTCCATCAAGAGGAGCTCACGAACCCCAATGTTCGTGCTTCAATGCTACAACGAAACCATCAAAGTCGCAAAGAAGAGCAGCCAAGTCAACGAGGCAGGTCTGGCCTGCGAACTGGCAGGCGAGCACGTGCTGAGCCTGGACGTCGACTTCACCGACGGCGATGGAAATGATTGGGCGCGCCACTACTTCACGCAGGCGATGGAATTCTACGAGGCCTGGGGAGCCACAGCCAAGTGCGACGACCTTCGCGAGAGGCGGAGCAGCTACATCGACGAGATCCAAGTCCAAGACGCTCGGAAGCGGAACACGATGGCCTCACAAGCCGTTTCGTTCGGGGGTAAGAAGAGCCTGGTTGCGAACTACGAATTGGTGACGGTGTGCTCACCGTCGCAAGGAATGGTCGATGCGTCCGTCAGCAAAGGTTCGAGGAACAGCGGCGTGGAATACTCGGAGAATCAGACAACCAAGAGGGCCAGCAATCCTTCTATGGATGTCAACAGTGAAGAGGGCGACATAGACGACGACCTGTCAGTGTTGACCGACAGATCGTGAACCAACCGCAGGAAGAGCGTTGGATTAAGGCCGCACTAAATATGCTATTAACAAACATGGAATACATTAGTCGTACGATTCACCGGGGCTGTTCCTGATCCTATTGTCTCCACATCCTGATCGTCCTTGTGCCTGCTATTTGTGAAACGAAGAACATGGCCATCGCCATTGGTGGATTTGTGGTCGTTCGAGTTCATCTTTCCAGTCGCGCATCCTATGCGAAGTCAAGGGTCATTGAGGATACCTTGGAAAAAGTTCGCGCTGGCCAAGTGCGGGCGAAGAGGTTGCGGGCGGCTGGTGGTCAAGGATTCCCAACCAACCAACGATGGCAAGAGCGGAGAGGAACACAAAAGACTCAGAGAAGAGTTCAGACGCAACAGCGCCATGATGCCCACACATCATCCAAAGCAGCCGCACCTTCGCCCTTGCGATCAAAGCACAACCTACAAGGCATCACACTGAATACTCCACCAACCCACTTAATCGCTATGACCCCTACATATCGATCGAGCTGCTTCATCGCTGAATGCCTGCTGTGCGTGGCGTTCGTAACCCTCGCATCGCACAGCGCAACTGTATTCACAGCCACCAGAACATGAGCAACAAGAATACGGTCAATCCAGACTTCATGGACTCCATCATCTATGTTGTCATCTACTGCACTGCCGGCAGCAAGAGGATCGCGACGTCGCGAATTCTTCCGTGGAGTCAGCCGTGTTGCGTTCGGAGCCGCCGCTGCCACCACGTTGGCGTCACCCACTCTGGCGGTGGATGAAGGCATCGAGGGCGGCCACATCATCGAGGTCCAAATTGTCAACCTGGATGGCGAAGTCGGCAAGACGGGAAGCGTCAAGATCCAAATGTGACCTGACTGGGCACCACGCAGCGTGCAGCGATTCACCGATCTAACGGATCCAGGCTTCTCTGACGAATGTCGAATCTTCCGTAGGCATCCTGCGTGGTTTCATCGCTCAGTTCGGTATCAACGGCGATCCCAACGTGCAAACCAAGTGGCGATCGGCCAGCCTTCCCGATGATCCGGTCGAGGTCGCTAACGCACGCGGAACCGCGGTCTTTGCGACGGCAGGTCCCAACACGCGCACGGGCGAGATCTTGATCAACACGCGTGATCAAGGCAACGCCATCCTTGCTAGACAGGGCTTCTCCCCCATTGGTCAAGCCATCGAGGCGCTGATCCAGAAGAAGGGCAACGCCTACCTGGAAGAGTTGTACCCCAAGGTATCATACATCGCCAAGGCAGTCTCCACACAGTGATTGTGAACCGCGATCTCGGAGAAGGAAGATTAACGACTCGAACATGCTCTGTGAATGAGCTTCATGGTTTGCCCCGGCTAGCTGCTTCATCTGCATTCCACAGAATCCTCCAGCATTGGCGACCGTCGGAAGAAAGCAAGACTACCATTCGAATGAAAAACATATTGATCTCGTGAAGCGACAACGCTTGTTGCAACATGTGAGACTATCGTACGTGTATTTGTAGGTAGACAGCATTCTGACTGCTGTGCGCACAGACGGATGATAAATCAACATCGTCATAATGCCTTGCGTACAAGTATAACAGACTGAAGTATAGAGTAGAACAGTTTACAATGTTCCGGTCTGGTAGTTGATGTAGTTCCACAAGCCGTGGCCGAAGTGATTTGGATCGAGCGGCTCATCGGGAACATCCAACGTGACAAACATGGAATACGTGGCCTTGTCCAACGGAACGAAATTCCCGTTCTTGTAGGTGCCTTTCATGGCATCGGCAATGTCTGCGATCAATTGATTGTATTCAGCCGCCTTCTTTGAGCGTTTGCAACTCTTGCAACACGTCGGCTCCGGCACGTTTCGTTCCAGGCAAGATTGTGGTTGATAAATATTCCCAAAGGCATTGTGCGTTGACACGTTTTGCATTGAAGTGCACTTCATGCTGGAATTCTCGTACATCAAGCACGCACCATCGCAGATCCTCTGCATACGGGCAGTTAGGATTCGTGCGTAGGCGTCGCGAATCGGTGGAGAATGCCTCGTGAATCTGCCGGCTTCGGGATAGCCGTGTGATGCAGTTCAAGAGAGGTGTGCTGTTTGAATAGTTATAACTTGTAACGATGAGAAGTAGAGTGCTTTGTAGCTAATCCTAGTCCGTTATTATGAGTTAGCTTATTGGTGTTAGTAGGGTGAAGAAACGATGCCACACAACTTGGCGAGACCCTGCACTGATGCACTTGATTCAGTGCAACAGAGTAGACAGTCAATACAGTACCTTGCTCTCCGCACATGTAGTTACACTGCAGTGTAGGTCATGACAATCAGTGGTGACGGTCATGAAGCAGTGGCTGTGGCTGAAGCTGACACTCGGATTCCATTGCTTGAGTTGAAGCAAGTTGGATACGCATGCTGAGACCACGGTGGTAGTGTGGTGGTCATCAGCAATGAAGGAATCGAGATAAGTTTTAGTAAGGAGGATCTGAAGAGCATATAGTTCCCAGGTGGGGTGTGAGTCAGGTCGGTCAGGTTTGAGTCATGATGGATTCGTGAATGGAGGAGAGAAAGGAGGAGAAAAAGGTTTGGTGGTCAATCAAGTCGGAAGATTTCGCGCCAAAACAGGAATTTCTCCCATCGGGTTGATACCGTGTTCGGTACTAGTCTGTCCCTCATTGAATCTCAACTCTCCCTCTCAGTGTTGGGTCGTGATTGGAGTTGTGGTATCGATGAAAACTTCATCCTTCGTTGTTGTTTGTTGTTGTTGGTTATTACCAACCCATGATCTTGAATCGCAGGTATTCGAAGACTGCGATGGACAGTCCTTTGGTGAAGATGTCGGCCAGTTGCTCCGGTGTTGCGATGTGCTGGATGTAGATGAACCCTGCCTTGACCCAGTACCAAAAGAAGTGCCACTTAGTCAGGAAGTGCTTGGTGCGCGCGGTTGGTTGATGATTGGTAGCAAGGGAAATGCAGGCTTGGTTGTCCTCAAACACCGTGCACTGGAGGTTGGTGTGCAGTGGCATGGTGGTGCCGGCATTGTTGATGACTTGGCGGATGAGCTGTTGAATGGGAATCAGCGTGCGCATTGCGAGAGAGAGAGCGGCGTACTCGGACTCCATCGTAGATAGAGCAATCTCAGTTTGGAGTTTGGACTTCCAAATGAGGGGGCACCCTCCCAGCGTAATGAGGTAGCCAGTGCGCGACTTGACTGAGACGGGGTCCTTGCTGTCTTCTCGTCCGTAGAGTCCTGCGAAGTCTGCATCCACGTAGCACTTGAGATCAAGCTGCCCGGTGGGACGCACGATGGTACCCTTGTCCTCAGTGTGCTTGAGATAGCGCATGATGCGCTTGACGGCCTTGGCGTGTGAGCGGCGAGGGTCACTTCCGAAGCGAGCGACTTGGGAGACTGCGAATGCCAGGTCGGGGCGAGTGTTGGTCGTGAGATACAACAGCATGCCGACGACGGAGCGGTAGTTCCATGGTTCGTTCATGGGAGGCTCATGCTTGCATTGTCCCAGTGCGAGCTGCGTAGTTGGTACGGGGCACGGACTGCAGTTCGTCATCTTCGTAGTGGCGAGGATCTTCTTGATTAGTCCTGGTTGGCGGAGATGGACCGTGTCTGCTTTTGGATCACGGCTGAGCTCGATTCCCAGGAACTCGGTGAAGCTTCCTTCTTGGGTGAGCTCAAAGCCGAGGTCGCGCATTGATTTGATGAAGTCGTCGGCGGCTTGCTTGGTCTTGGAGGCGATGCCCGCATCGTCAACGTAGAGGACGATCATGATGTCCTTCTTGATGAACAAGCACTGCTCTTGGTCGCAGGCCTTGAAGCCGATCGTAGTGAGGGCTCGGATGAGGTGTTCATACCAGAGGCGAGGAGCAATCGTCAAGCCGTACAGGCTCTTGCGGAGCTTGAGGCAGGTGTCGGGACCCTTCGTTGATTTGAATCCACGAGGGAGATGAAGGTAGACTGGCTTGTGGATGGATGCTTGCACGAAAGCGTTCGTGAAGTCGATGGACGTTGTTGTCCAACCCATGACGATGGAAGTGCTGAGGAAGATGCGGACGGATGACCATGCGACGACTGGTGCGTAGGTGGAGGAGTCCTCTTGCATGAGGTCTCCACGGCAACACCAGCGTCCCTTGTATTTCTTGATGGTTCCGTCGGGGAGGCGCTTGCGGCGAAAGACCCAGGTTCCTGGAAAGATGCGATCGTTCTTGATGTCGATCTTCTTCACTTCCTCCCACGTGCCCTTTTCCGTGAGATCTCGAATCTCCTTTTCGGCGGCTTGCATCCACTCGTCTTTGTTGTCGTCGCGAATGGCTTCGTCGAAGGAGAGAGTATCCGGGTCGGTGTTGGATGCCTTGTACACCGAGGTGCGTTCGGCGATCTCCAAGTCGCCACCTGCGGCAAAGTAGCTGATCATGCGATTATCGACGTAGGTGGGGTAGTTTGTTGCATCCTTCTGTGGCTCGATGATTGCGACAGAGTAGGCATGCTGTTCGATGTTCGCCCATGTAGTTGGTGGAATGCACTTCGCTGTGTCGAGGATGAACGACGGGTTGATGTCGAGCGTGGATGACGAGTCGATGTCGAGCATGGATCCTTTGTTGGCGGAGCGAGTCGCTGGGGCCGAAGTGAGTGGCGCCGTGTTCGACTCAATCATGCCTTGGACGAATTGCTCAATCTCGTATTCGCTTGGAAGTGGCCACGGTCCTGGTCGGATCGTCGTCACTTGGCGACGGAGTAGCTCGAATGCGAGACGGTAATGATGATTTTCGATCATCGCATTCCACACGGAGCGAGTCCTTTGGACGAACGCTTCTGCGTTGTACGCAGATTTGGGTGGAAGGTACCCTTGGTTCATCAAATGTTCGGGGTCTTGGTAGTACCATGGCCCTGATTTGGCCTTGGACATGAAGTCGAGAGCGTCGAAGTGGGGTTCCATCGTGCCAGTACTGATGAAGGTGCTCAGCTTCTCCACGAATTGCTCGACGGCGTGGTCAGTGGCCAGTCGGAGGAGGTCTTCGTTGAGAAAGACGCTGTTGAGGTCTTTCTCGAAATGGTCCTCCATGTCCGAGTGAAAGTTGTTGTACGTCTCCTGAAATGGAGTCGCTCCTTCCTCGGTCATGTTGTCGGGGTCCGGTTGCCACCAGTCAGCCATGTTGATGCTTGCTTCTTCTACTTCAGCCGCCTTTGGAGCGAACGTTGGGAGGACGACGTTGGTTGGCTGTGGATTCAAGGTGTTGAATCGACCTCGGAGTCTGCGCAACAAGTAGTGAGCGTCCACCTTGAATTGGTGTAGATCGATGGAGAGAGAGTCGCTACCTTTGCGTTGGAGAGGTTCGATTGTATGTAAGCAATCGACGATAGCTTGTGAGAATGTGATGATCGATGATGAGTCGGGGTGCAGTTCCCTGGGTGTTGCGGCCTGTTCGATCTCTTCCAAGGTAGCTACTGCAGGGCAGAAGTAGTAATCATCGGTGTCTTCGTCGTCCAGCCAGGCTGCTTTGCCTCCCATACGTGCGTACGTGAATCGCTTTGGTTGTTTGCGAATTCTCGTGCTTTGAGGTCTTTCTGGCGTTGGCTCAGACTTAGGTATCATGGGTGGCGTGGAGCTCGTCTGAATTGGCGTCGGAGCTGGAAGTGGTAATGGAGTTGCTAATTCCAATGTTGGTGATTCTCGGAGAGGTGAGCTCAATTGCGGTTGAAGTGTTCGCTGATCCGGTGACTCTATAGTAGAGTCAGGTACCGGGGACTCATCGGGAGCTCCCTCTGTCGAGGACATTTGCCTGTTGGCTCCCTCTGAAACTGGCATCGGAGGGGCGAGAGCTTCACTCATGAGATCGGGGATCTGTTGTGTCATTGGTTGCGACCCTTTCGCCAATACCTGTGGCGTTCTTTCACGGATGGTTTGTTGGTTTCGCGTATCAAAACTCGGTGGTGGAGTGTTATCGTCGTTGCGTTGTAACCGGTTGTGGTCTCGCGTGTCTGATGCGAAGATGTCGTCCTGCTCCATTGATTCCACATCGTCGTCATCGAATGGATATTGGAAGGTGGTGTCACCAAACATGCGAGTCCATTCTTCCGATTGATAGCTTGGAAGTTGCTTCAAGTCGGTAGCAATCGTTGCGAACCAGTCATCGAACACGACGTGGAACTGAGGGGTGATTGAACCTGTCCGTGGTGATAGGACTAGAGGTACGGTTGAAGCATGCTTCGTAGAGAGACCCATGTTCACGTATCTCTCTCCTCTTGGTTCCCATCGGGGTATCTTGCGTCCATCGGCCAGCGCTTTGTTAAGGACATAGACTGGACTGCCCCATACGTGCAGGTTATGAAGTTGCTTGAGGGGAAGACGGATGCGTGATAGAACATCGTAGGGTGTGAGACCGGTGGCGGGATTAGGCACGCGATTGTAGATGTACGCGGCGTGTACGACGGCCATTGGCCATAGTTGAGCATCAAACATCGTTGGCCAGTGGATGCTTTGATGCATCATCATGGTTCGGGCCATTGAGACAATTGTTCGAATGCTTCGCTCGGCTATTCCGTTGTGGTGATGTGCGCCGACACCTGCGAATCGATGGACTTGATGGAAGATTTCAAGGTGTTTGGAGTATTCGGGTGAGGTGAAGGTGGTGGCGTTGTCTGATAGATACGATCGTACGGGGACTCCAACATCACGACACATCAGTTCGAACCGTTCCTTGGCTTCGAGGGTGGCGTGCGTGGTTAGCGCTGCCACAGGTTCCACGTGAATGTATCCTGATGCGTGATCGACAAAGATGGCTCCGCCTTTGTACATTTCGTTTGGATCGCCTTTGCCTCGTCCTGAGAAGAGGCGTCCTGGCGTTCGACCGACGAAGTGGTCCACTGATACTTGTTGTCCAGGGAACAAGTGATCGGTGCGCAAAACTCCTTGTTTGTCACGGACGACATGTTGAGTTATTCCTGGGGAAGGGCGACGGTGCAGCTTTCCGAATTGGCATGCAGCGCAAAGCGGGAGGCTTGTGACCCTTGCCGCAGCTGTGTGCATCTTTCTAGACGATTCTGACCCGGTGAGAGTACCCGAACGCAGCAGGAACTTCACTCGACTGAAGGATAAATGTCCGAGACGATAGTGCCACCGAAGAAGTTCCTTTTGCGGTTGGGTGAGGTTCACGTTGTGGTCCGACACGGTGGAGACGATGGAAGTTAGTGCAGCTGGCACGTCATGGATGTTGTTGGCACTGTAGCCGACTGATGTTGGTAGCCTTGTGGACTTCTTGTAATTCGCTACGATTGCGTTGCGATCGTCGTTTCCCAGGATTCCGCTGAGTTTGCAGGAGGATTTGTTGAAAACGATCGTTTCGCCCTGATACTCTTCAAGGAGACTGGAAGTGCTGATTAGCTTGACCTTTGATTCGGGAACATGGAAAGCAGGCAGTCGCAATTTGCGAGGGCTTCCAGTTACATCAAGGACATACCATTCGACGGTTCCCAACGCATTCACTTGGATTTTCTTGAGGAATCCGTTGAGAAAGGTCGGTCTTGGTGGAGGACTTGGAGTAGAACTGAAATCGTTGAGGTCATTTGTCACAGAAATTGATGCTCCGCTGTCCCAAACGAGTTCGAATGGAGCATCGGGTGAGAGATAACTCTCAGCTTTAGCTGGAGATGCGAAAGCATTGCGATTGGAGAAGAAGGAGGCTAGACCTTGCAGAGTGAGTAGTGCGGGCATGTCATTGTCACATTGTTGCTTTTGACTTCGATCATACATCAAGTCAATTCCGCGAGTTGGGTACAGGCTCCAGAGATTTCGTGAGATGGATGAGGTGCGACCTTCTTGGCGGGGCAATTTTGCTGTCGTGGGTGTTTGGTTTTTACCATAAGTGGAATTTTTCGATTGGTTCCAGTGACGACGTTTTGATCTGTGATTGCGAGTTTTGGTCCGAGCCTGGGGACGCCACACACGTTTTGTTCGTGGGGAGTTTCCTTTCGACACGTTCACGGGTTTGGGTCCATCTGGGTCGAGACTTTCCATTACGAGATCGTAGAGACTGCGTTTCACGGCTCCATTGAAGTGTGTTGGACGTTTATGCACTTGCTTGTACCGTTCTTTGACTCGTGCCTTGTTGTAGACTAGATCAGCAGAGTTGATTGAGTCAGGTCTTCGTGGTACGTTCGTGTGGAGGAGTAGTAGAGTTACGGCAATTAGCATCCAGGCATTTGCTGCCGCGATGTACCACCCATACTCTACTCCGATAGTGATGACTTGGAGTGAGGCGAAGAGGAGAACCATTCCAACGATGCTACCGAAGTAGTTGAAGGAGGTGAAGAGGTTCCAGACGAGAGACCACCAGGTGTCTTCGTCTTGACTGGAGGCGGCTGTGAAGCATGTCCACGCAGCCATGTCAATGGAGAGGTTGTCCTGTTTGGGAGCTTGCTTGCCCTTTGCCTTCGCCTTGAACTTGAAGTTGTCCTGATGACTCTCAGTGTTGTGCGAGAGACGCCAGCGGCGGCACTTGGCGCACCACATGAAAGTCTTGTCGTTGACAAGCTTGCGCTGTGGTTCACCGGGCTTGGGAGCTTTGGACGACCAGCCCTGGCTGGCGTTGCGTTTGGCGTCGCGTTCCTTGGGCTTCTTGAAGTTGTTTCTCCTTCCGTCGTTCTTGGAGAAACCCTTGTGTTGCTCGAGAACGTTGGCGCTTGGATTCTGGACGGCGTTGTTGGCGTACGAGTACCTGGGCACGTTGCTGTCTCTGGTACGCCTGATGGCATGCCAGCGATTTCCGCGCACTTCGTTTTCGTACGACGCCTCGGCCTTGTTGCAGATTGCCATCCATGTGAGATCTTTTGCGGCAAGCTGGGGGCGAGCGTACTCGTACGTGAAGACGGGGAGACGCATGAGGATTTCCTCAAGGTTATCCTTCATCACATAGAGAGGACGTCGGTACTGTTCACCAGACCGGATCTGTCCTCCAGCCTGCAGGAAGGCGTCGAGGATCGTTCGGAGGAGACGAAGGTCGAAGCGACCGGCGTCGTCGAGGCGCTTGCAAAGAGCACGGAGGTGGACTGCCATGAGACCAACGTTCTCGTTTGGAAAACGTCTGCAGTTGACTTCGCGGATCTTGGCTGCGAGGGCGTCTTGTTCATCCAAGGAGTTGGCCGAGTTGCTGTTCATGAACTCAACGAAGAGAGTGATGAAGTTATCGTGGAACTTCGGCTCGATTCGGTTCATGAGTTGGTCTTCGAGGGCTGGATCAAGACTGTCACGGAAGAACGCTGAGGCTGTCTCGTTGTTCTGGACGTCGTAGTGATCCCACTTCAGATGGAACTCGTCGAAGTGCTTGGTGGCATCTTCAAGAGTGAAGGCGGCTGGTGAGTCCAAGACGCAAGTCATTCCTGACTCTGCGTTGGCGTCAGCGATGTACGCCATGGTGAGGAGTCCGGTTCTTGCCATGTGGTTTCGCACCAGGCGAATGAACTGCTGGATGTTCCCTCCTTTCTTGAACTTGTCGGTGAGTCCTTGCTCTCGCTTGGACTGGTTGGTTGAGTCAGCACCGTTATGGAGGATTCTCTGTTGTTGAGAGTTGGTCCACCTGGTGTGTGACTCGTCTTGGAGGCCCGTCCAATGCCCGTTCGGCGCGCCTGCGGTCCAGGGCACCCAGTTGCGTCCTTGCTTGAGGATACCTCCCATGATGGGAACGGTTGGTTTCCCAGAGAGGTCGTGGTCGTCGTCTTCGCTGTCCTCTTCTGACTTTCTGCTCTTCTTGGGCATGGGGGTTTCCATGTCGAAGATGCTGTCGCCGAGGAAGGACTGTTCCGTTCGAGGTCTTGTGTCGCCAGCGGAGCGGCTGCGCTCGAGACCGGGACGGCTTGGGGTCGTGGTGGCTGTCGCCGCTGCTTGGGCAGTGGCTATGGCCGCGTTTGCTGCTTCTGCAGCGGCTTCGGCCGCCAACGTCGCCTGTGTGAGGCGAGCGTTCTCGACCGTGATCGCTTCGAGCTGCGCTTGCAGCTCTTCCAGCGTGGCAGGAGTTGTCTCTTCCGCCATGATGGATGACGGGGACTTCTCGAATAGTCTTCGGACTTCGAGGGGATCGATCTGTTTGCCTTCTCTTGCTCTTGCTCGACTTCACTTCGTTGGGAAGGTGTGCACTGAAGTTCGATGCAGGCTTGGAGGGGCTCGCACTCGGTCGGCGAGTGCGGTTATTGCTTGCTTTGGCAGAGGCTACTGAAGTTCGACCTTGGGTCGCTTACCTTCAGCTGGGACTTTTGTCCTCTTGAGTGGCTCGGTTTTCGAGCGGTGGGGATCTGATTTCAGATCAGATGCATGCGGTGAGGACGTGGTCCTTGTTGGAAGCTCGGTCTTCGAGCTGTGCCTTTTGGCTTCGTCTCAGAGAGACTCTTGCGATCGGTTGGCAGAGGAAGATGCTCGGTGGAGTTGATAAGAGAGTATTTGGCAACCACTCGCAGCTACCAGTTAGGATTCGTGCGTAGGCGTCGCGAATCGGTGGAGAATGCCTCGTGAATCTGCCGGCTTCGGGATAGCCGTGTGATGCAGTTCAAGAGAGGTGTGCTGTTTGAATAGTTATAACTTGTAACGATGAGAAGTAGAGTGCTTTGTAGCTAATCCTAGTCCGTTATTATGAGTTAGCTTATTGGTGTTAGTAGGGTGAAGAAACGATGCCACACAACTTGGCGAGACCCTGCACTGATGCACTTGATTCAGTGCAACAGAGTAGACAGTCAATACAGTACCTTGCTCTCCGCACATGTAGTTACACTGCAGTGTAGGTCATGACAATCAGTGGTGACGGTCATGAAGCAGTGGCTGTGGCTGAAGCTGACACTCGGATTCCATTGCTTGAGTTGAAGCAAGTTGGATACGCATGCTGAGACCACGGTGGTAGTGTGGTGGTCATCAGCAATGAAGGAATCGAGATAAGTTTTAGTAAGGAGGATCTGAAGAGCATATAGTTCCCAGGTGGGGTGTGAGTCAGGTCGGTCAGGTTTGAGTCATGATGGATTCGTGAATGGAGGAGAGAAAGGAGGAGAAAAAGGTTTGGTGGTCAATCAAGTCGGAAGATTTCGCGCCAAAACAGGAATTTCTCCCATCGGGTTGATACCGTGTTCGGTACTAGTCTGTCCCTCATTGAATCTCAACTCGGGCATTCATTTCATGCAAGATGATCTTCTCTCGCCCAAAGCGTGCGATGACGGACATCTCGTTCATCATTAGGAGCAATGATTCGAAGATGGCCATCCAGCTTCTTGGTGATAAGGTCTTCCATGACCTTTCCGTGGACTTCCATGCGTCATTGCTGGGCGTGCGGCAGCTCCTGTACCACTCTTCCACATCCCATGCGCTGCTTTTGTCGATGACGATCACGAGCTGCTTTTTCAGCAACTGCCGCATCTGAACTGCCACCCATTCCTTCTCTTCGGCCCAGTCAAGGTCTCTACAGAGTGTTCCGAACTCATAGAGACGACCCAAACAGTTCCCGAGGGTCTCTTGCCTTACCTGAAGACGAAAATGCCTCAGTGCGTTCATTGCGTCGTGCTTGTGGAAGTATTTGAAGGCAACTTGGACAAGAGCATTTGGCAAGCCGACCGCAACGCATTTCTTGTGAGCTCGGTGGAGATGTTTGGACAATTCTCCTTTCTCAAGACGAAGTTGCGACAGCCCTGCAAGTTCAAGCTGGATCTGCTTCTCGATCAAAGAGGCTTGGACCGCGTCACCGCCAAGCGCGTACTCCAAGACGGCCAAGAGTGTGTCGAAGTTCGTTGCTTCCATTCGCTCCTCATAGTCCTCTTTGGTTTGGATTGCCGCGTGTACGACCTTGATCTTCTTTTCCGCACTCATCTTCTTCCACTTGAAGCGACCCACTTCGTCCTCACCAATCTTTCCGATCAAGTTCATGTCAAGCTTCTTGAACTCTTCGAGGGAAAGGCCAGCAGCAGTGCGATAGAGGAATGCTCGCATTGCGGAGATCGGAACAAACGCAGAGAATGACCCCTCTTTGCTGTCGATAGTGCGGTGATGGCCCTTTTTGACCTCCGCACTGACTTTCGTCAGTGCATCCGCGCCACATCCCGAACCGAAGATCTTTTCCACGGCCTCTCGAACCTCAGTGACAAGCTCCTGCTCTTCTTCGTCGTCCGGGTCATCCACCTTGTTTCCAACGACGATGACGGGGATGTCTTTGGATTCTGCGTTGTTCTTCTTCGCGAAATTGAGAATCTCGACCTGTTCCTCCGTGTTGACACCTTGCAGTGCATCCATGACAACGATGACGCAGTCGAACGTCTTCCAGGACTTCGACACCCAGTTCTTGTAGACGCTGTCGGTGCCGGCCTCGTTGATTCCAGGGATATCCGTGATCACTAGATTGCAGTCGCTTCTCATGGAAACGATGGTGTGGTCTGCCTGGATAACGAAGGACTTTTCTTGGACGACGTTGCTCGCACGCAGCTCCTGGTTGTCCTTCTTGATGGTCTCATGAGTTTCTGCAGCCGACGTGATGCTCTTCGCAGCTATTTCATCGTTGGCGTCATACCACACATCCGAGCTCGCGCTGGTGGCCACATCCTTGGACTTTGCGCCTTTGGCTTTGCTGGTCGAAGATGCAGCTGCAGATGGCTCTGATTGCGGATGGACGATCTTGAAATGGTTGACACAAGCGGTGGTCCGTTTCATTGACACTTCGCTGAACTTCTTTCCCAGCAAAGCATTGAGAACAGTGGACTTGCCCACACTGAATGGTGCCGTTTGGTGAAGAGCCGAACGGAAAGCAGATAGATGTGGAGTATGGCCAAGCAGATCAGTTGTGGTGTGGGTGAGATCATTTCTGGAATGTTCTGCACCAACGCTCGTCAACGAATGGACCAACAATTTGTTGAAGATAATGGACAAGGACGTGCAAAGGGACGGACATCGACGGGATCCAACCGATTCGACACGATGTCAGCTTGCCAGCGTGACAACATGCGGACTTACCTGACGTAGCCCATCACGGCAATCTTGATCTCAAATTGATTGCACTTCATGGTGACTTGCTGACCTTTCTTGTTGGATTCCGCAGGTGAATCAGAGGATTTCATTGTTGGCGTGGACGGTTTGCTTTCGTGAGATGGTGTCTGCATTTTGTGTCTGCGATTTGACGATCAATGATCAACACTGCCCAAAGTGCAGGTTGTGCTCCTGCACCACTGTTGCGCATGCGCACGGCCACGAGGGCGACCTCCTGACGTCCAGCGTCATGTGTTCTCATAATTGGGGTTTCGTGAGAAAGCGAAGACATGCTGTGTTGAAACAGGTCTCAATCCTGTTGCTCATGTAGACCGGGTGGGGCTACAATTGGTTCACTAAGTTAGTTGTTCTGTTATCCCGGGTTTGTAGGTTGGTGATTCCTCTTTCTCTGCGATTTATGAGCTTGACTTGTCTGTCAAAAGTCAACTCATGTCAATCTCCAGTTGCCCTGCAAACTCGTGTAGTTCTGACTCCTATTGAGTCAGATCATTTCCTAATTCCTAACGATCCACCACGATGTGAATCCTCGACCTGCGCCAGTTTCCCGCAGTTCGTCGTGTTGTTGTCTTATTTGGTCTTGGTTGTGTCAGACAGAGATTCAGGAACTCGATTGCGTCAGTCTCTAATCCTGACGTCTTACCTAAGTGGTTCCTCTCATCCATATATATCTGGTCTTGCTCCTCTGCTGACGTTCATGCTCTGCTCCTCACGTTCCCGCTGACGTTAGATTCCTCTCAGCTCGTAGATTATTTGTTTCTGAAGATTCCGAGATTCTTTCGTCATATTCGAGGATTCTGCTGTAAATTTCCGTTTTCGGGTTTGGAACATTTGATCGTGAGAAGGAGTTCTGGACAAACAAATATGTGTGAGCAGTCATTTGCGCAACTGTGACCCCTACCGGGTCATACACGAATCTGAATATTCGTCATGTTCCAACACTCTCCCTGTTTGTGCAGAACCTCTCCTTTCATCTCAAAATGACGTCGATTGTCACTTCAACCCTCCTTGTCTGATGGATGGCACCAGCCTCTCATGAATGCTCTCCTTCACATTCTTGGTCATGGGATCCGCGAAGTTCATCTCGGATGGTGTGAACTTCATGGTCATCTCTCCTCCCTGTACCATCTCCTTGATGAAGTGATATGCCACATCGATGTGCTTGGTGCGTAGTCCAACCTGCTGGTTCTTGGTCAAGAAGATTGCTCCAGTGTTGTCGCCATGTAGAGTGATCTACGTGTTGGTTCCGGTCATCTCATCCAGCAGCATCTTGGCGAACTTGCATTCGGTTGCGCAGTTTGCCATCGACACGTACTCCGCCTCTGTGCTCGAGAGTGTCACCGATCGCTGTGTCTTGGACTGCCAACTCACAAGACACCCTCCGACCGTCACGATGTTGCCTGAGACGCTGCGACGATGATCCTTGTTCGTTGCATAATCCGAATCGCACCATGCTTCGATCTCCAGCCTGCGCGGCTTCCTGAGCTTGATGGCATAGCTGTCCTCCTTCGCAATCTCAGCCTTGATGTATCCGATCAGTCTCGCCATCGCCTTCCAGTGTTCCTTGGTTGGATGCTCCAGATGTGATGCAAGTTCTCTGACAGCGTTGGCACACTCTGGTCCCACTTTCTTCATCATCCAGAGAAGCTTGCCAACGATGGATCGGTATCCAGCTCGATTGTCCACTTCATCATCTTCGGTCGCCTTCACCAGGGTAGTTGATGGGTATCCTGGGGTCTCAAAGAGTCTGATGTTCGATCCGTAGTGCTGTTCGAATTCCTTGATCATCTGCTCCACGAAGTCGTCCATGCTGACCACCAGGCACTTGCCATCTGCATCAGTCATCCTCTTGTACCATACTCCCAGATGTTTGGTGAGCTCTCCAAGGTCCGTGATGTTGAACTTGCGTGCGATCTCTTCCTTGATCCATTCGACTGTGACTGGGTCTCCTCCGATAGCAGCATCGTCGACATACACGATCACCAGTGCTGTGACTTGCCCGCTCGACTTGTACACGAACAAGCATGGATCTGCCAGACTCTTGGTGAATCCAATGTCCACCAGTGCTGCTGTGAAAGTCTTCATCCATGCTCTGGGTGCTTGAACCGTTCCATACACCGCCTTCAGCAGTTTTGCAACATGCTTGTGACGATATTCTGGATCTGCCCTTCCGTCAAAGTCTCCGTCCACGAATCCTTCTGGGATCTCGATGTACACCTCTTCTTCAATCTCTGCGTTCAGGAATGCTGCCTCCACATCCAGGGCTTCGATCACCCATCCAGTGTTGGCCAGGCACACTGCCAGCATTGTTCGAATTGTGGTATCACTTGCGACTGGGGAGAATGACTCTGTGAAGTCCACTCCAGGGATCTGTTCGTATCCCTTCACCACCAGCCTCGCTTTGTACCGTGTTGACCCATCCTGTTCGGACTTCTTCACGAATATCCAGCGAGACTTGAGTGCAGTGCGTCCTCGTCCCATGCTGCCTCGATCAATGACTTGGAGACAGTCGCGCTTCTGGAAGTTGTGAACCTCCTTTTCAGCTGCTCCCTTCCACTTGTCACCATCTGGCCTGCTCAGAGCGTCCTTGAGCGTCTTCGGCAGCCCTGGATCAGAAGTGAGGGAAGCGTTGAAAACCATCAACACTCTCCCGGATCTGGTGTTTGGCCTTCCATCATTCCGGCCTTGCACCTCGTAGGATCTCCAGGTCTGTAGTTTCGCTCGCTCTCTCTCCATCTTGGATGACCCTCTCCCAGCTTGCGGAACTGCCAGACGAGTTGGATGTCTCTCACGTTGGTTCGCAGGTGTCACATGCCGTTCATTCGCCTGATGCACATCCACCATCTCGAAGTCATCCATGCCCTCATTTCCATCCGAATCAGAGACAAGCCCAGGATCCACAACGATTCCGTTGATATCGTCCCGGACATGGTCGGTTGGGTCCGCCATCACACCGCTCTCATCGTCCGAAATGACATGAGGAAGTTCATCGATGCTGACCATCTTTGGAATCTTGGTGGTTGCCGCTCTCTCCCCAGTGGACGGAGTCATCATCAGTGGAACATCTGCATCGACCACAGCCTTCTCATCTGGGACTGCGGCTGCGGTTGCTGCTGGTGTTGGATTGGATGCAGGCTCAGGTTGTGCAATGATCTCCACACCATCCACGACCCCTGCTCCATGCCACTCCATCCAGTTCAGGTCTCTGGACATCACCACCTTGTTGGTATCGACCTTCAGCATCCGGTAGGTATCGCCTGCATGGTTGTCAGCATAGCCCAGCATCACCGTTTTGAATGCTTTCGGTGTAAGCTTCGGCTTCTTGGCGCGATCCGTTACGTATCCGACGCGTCCCCATTCCATCAGATGCGGATAGAGCTTGGGATTCTGGCCGTAGAAGGTTTCATCTGGACTCTTGTCGTTGCCTGTCGTGACCGTCAGGTTATGGAGCCGGGTTGCCGTGTGGATTGCCTCCGCCCAAAGCCGTCCTTGTGCCTCATCAGTGAGATCAGCATCCAACATGAGCGCCAGTGCCGAATCTCGAATCGTCACGAATCCTCTCTCGACAACACCATTCATCATTGGTGTGTTGGGAGCGGTGTACTCCAGTTGGATTCCATGCTCGTCACAGACCTTCTCCAGCTTCCCTTGGTTCTCACCAGCATTGTCACACCGAATGGCCTCCACCTTCAGGTCTGCACCTTTGAGTTTGGTGAGTAGAGTCTCCACCTGTCCTGCAAGCTGGCTCTTGTTCGTCAGGAAGTAACTCCACTTCTTCTTGGAAACCTCATCCACGATCAACAGCCAGTAGTTGCTTCCTTTGGCCGTCTTCTTGTATGGACCAGAGATGTCCAGGTATAGGCGTTGAGCGATGTGGGTAGCTTTCTCAAATGCCTTCTTCCTCACTCCCTTCGCCTTTGCTTTTGCCTTTGCACATGCCTCACATGCTCTCCAAGTCCCAGTGAGTGACCAGCCTGCCTTTGCTGCTGTCAGCTTGGTGTAGCGCTCGTTTGGATGCCCCAGGATGCGATGAGCTCGATTGACATCCATGGTGCTCTTCCTCTCCACAGTTCCCGTGGTCATGATGGATTCCGTTGGCTTCCCCTTTGACTTGCATTTGAGGAAGTACAGGTTGCCGTCTCCATTGTCATCTTCATGTTGGAACTTCAGACTGATGTCGGCGCTTGGATGTTTCAAAGTGATATCATCCTTGCCTCCACTGAGCGTGCATCCCTTCTCCAGGAATTGGGGAATACTGATGATGTTGTGTGCGAATCCTGGGACCACGAAGACTGACTTCAAGATGAACTCGGTACCGTCCAGGCACTCTCCATGGAATTCCCCCACATGGGTTGGTGTCACCATGTTGCGGTCTCCCACCTGCACCTGTCTGTCATCGGTGACTGCCACCAGATCTGTGATCCCTTCGGTTGACCAGGTCACATGGCATGTAGCTCCGGTGTCAGCCAGCCACTTGTTCTTGTCTCCAGCCTGCCTGCCATCTGTCCCAGTTACATGAGATATCGCTGCCATACCAACGAACATTCCAGAGTGGGTGTTCCCAGATCCTCCTGCTTGTCCGCCCTGTCCGTTCTTCTCCGGACAATCCTTGGCCTTGTGCCCTTGCTTCTTGCATCTGTAGCACTTGATTCGTTGGAGGTAGTCATTGTTGTTGGTTGGTGGCTTGGTGCACTCTGCTGCCTTGTGTCCGTATTCTCCACACTTGCGACACGTGCCCTTGAACCCGCTCTGATACCCCTTCGTCATGGTGTTGAAGGCCTTGTTGGTTGAAGTCGACGCAGTGCTCCCATCCTCACTCGTCCTCACCTTCCTCTTCCAGAATCGGATCAGGGACTTCTTCAGCGACTCCCACTTGAGGTCTCCATCATTCAGCTCTCTATCCAGTGTAGTCTTCACCTCGCTGTAGATCTCCTCCGGTAGGTTCACCATCACATGCGCAATGCAGTCGTCATCCGTCTTCTCCACGCCGAAATCCTTCAGCTCCTTCACAATCTTGTTGATTCTCATCATCCACTGGCTTGGATCCTCTTCCGGAGTCTGCAGTGTACACATGGTGAACTCGTTGAGCTTCGTCACCTTGTCTGCCTTGTCCCGCGGTGCATACCTGTCCTGAAGTGCCTTCAACGCTGCCACAGCATCACCCTTGGGTTGGTGATCTGTCTTGCACTCCCTCACGATGCTTCTCGCCAGCCCCTCAGTGCTGAGCATCAGTGTGCTGTATGCTGCCTTGTTCATCCGCTCAGCCTTCTTCTCTGCTTCGCTCTTGGCTGCCTGATCATGCCTTGGTACCGCGACTGTCTCGTCCAACACCTCATCGTACCCCTTGCACGCAGCGAGAGCCATGAAGACGTCCAACCACTCGTCAAAGTCCTCGCCATCGAACTTGACGATCTTCACCGACTTGACCCCGTCTTCATCCATCTTGTCGTTGTTCTTCAGCCCTGATGGCCCAACTTCGTGTGTCTGAGTGTCTCAAGACACGTTTTAAAACGTGTTGAAACAGGTCTCAATCCTGTTGCTCATGTAGACCGGGTGGGGCTACAATTGGTTCACTAAGTTAGTTGTTCTGTTATCCCGGGTTTGTAGGTTGGTGATTCCTCTTTCTCTGCGATTTATGAGCTTGACTTGTCTGTCAAAAGTCAACTCATGTCAATCTCCAGTTGCCCTGCAAACTCGTGTAGTTCTGACTCCTATTGAGTCAGATCATTTCCTAATTCCTAACGATCCACCACGATGTGAATCCTCGACCTGCGCCAGTTTCCCGCAGTTCGTCGTGTTGTTGTCTTATTTGGTCTTGGTTGTGTCAGACAGAGATTCAGGAACTCGATTGCGTCAGTCTCTAATCCTGACGTCTTACCTAAGTGGTTCCTCTCATCCATATATATCTGGTCTTGCTCCTCTGCTGACGTTCATGCTCTGCTCCTCACGTTCCCGCTGACGTTAGATTCCTCTCAGCTCGTAGATTATTTGTTTCTGAAGATTCCGAGATTCTTTCGTCATATTCGAGGATTCTGCTGTAAATTTCCGTTTTCGGGTTTGGAACATTTGATCGTGAGAAGGAGTTCTGGACAAACAAATATGTGTGAGCAGTCATTTGCGCAACTGTGACCCCTACCGGGTCATACACGAATCTGAATATTCGTCATGTTCCAACAATGCTGATGGCCATTTTTTTTCATTCCTACCGGAGAACTACGTGAGATGGAGGAGCCAGCACCATTCCGAAATTTCGGCGCGCACCTTTGGAGATCAGAAATTCCGACCACAACAGAAGAAGCACCAGTACTGCCCGAGGCAGACAGGGAGCAAGAGAGAGGCGCACATCCGGATACGGAGACGGATACGGATGCAACTCTCAATGCGCACACGTGCAATACCAGAGAGGGACGGCTGAGTCCAATGGATGTGCCAAGTGCACGAACACCCATGATCCAAGTGGCCACCGCACACGTCGGTACCTTTGGGCGTACTGATGCAATCACATGAAAACAAACGGAAGAGAGGAAAGGAGTATCTTTGACTAGATGGACTACTATGTTCTTGGTTCGGAGGATTGAACGTCGCGCAATCATTTCATTCCGGATCCACTATCCCGACCACCAACAAACCAAATCAGGTGCTCACAATCAGCAACATGCACTCCTCTCCGCTGCGCTGCGATGTGACGTGAAGTGCCTCTCTCTCCTGATGATGCGAGGCTGTCATAGAACACGATCAAGGTCGAAAGCAAGATCAAGAGCGAAGAAACACAACAGGATACGCTCCAGGGTTGGCATCCGTCATTCTGCTCGTATGCCGGCGGAACCACACGAACGCAATGGCAATTCCAGGCACGATCGGCAACGTGCGAACGTATCAATCCTGCATACGAGTGCTCCATGCAGAGGTTGCTCCATCTCTCCATCGATCCTTCGCGCTAGCCTCCCACAAACTGCAGCTGATATCCGCACGATTGGAGTGCACGGTATTGCAGTCTGATTGACGGAAACATGCGCCCAGGCTCCGAGGCAATGTGAAGTGAAGTTACTCTCTGATGACACTCCGGTATTCACAGAGCAATACCAAGATCGAAAGCCAGAGTGAGAGCGAGAGCAAAGACAAGAGCGAAGGAACAGACGAAGGCACAGGCTGAAGTAAGAAATGTCATTTTGATCTGGCAACGCAACAGCAACGCCATGGAGACAACGCTCCACACATCACAACACGATGCGAACAGATCCATCCTGCACACAAGTATGGAGGCGGTACATGGTTTCTGAGACTTCATCTTCAACCGCAGTCGACATCAGCACCCATTTCAAGGGCATAGGACTGCCATGTTCTACTGTATGGTAGGCATGTTCCCTCTTGCGCCATGAGCTTCATTCTGCGTGGTGCTCTGACGAGTTCGCGATCGCATTCACACGTCGTTTCTGAGGGAGGATGAAATTGGAAACAACGCGATGCAAGGAGGGGGACCTCCACTTTTCGGAAGGGTATGAACAGGACAGCAATACTCACGACATCAACAATGTGCTCTCCAGCTCCAACAGTTGAAGCCCCTTGCTCTTGGTGTTGTCTGAAAGAGAAACAGAAGCAACAAAGACCGTCATCATCGTCATCATCACCTCTGTTCTCACACAAACGACAATCTCCAATTCGAATCGGAAAGTTACAGCAATAGGAGCAGCAACGAATCCCATCGTTCCATCACTCCACAACATACCATACAGCGCGATAACTATGATAATCCACACCAAGACAATCATCGTCACCACTCTCCTTGTTGCCTTCATGGTGGTGGCTGAAGCGCGCCTAAACGGAGAAGAGGCCACGAGCGGTGCGGATGAAATGCACTTGACATTGCAAGCCACTCGAACAATCAAGGCTGCTGTCGGCGTTGGCAACAACAAGGGTGCCAAAACAAACAAAAACGACGTCTTGGATCCCTCCAATCCGCCATCTTCAATGCCTTCAACCTCCAAGGACGCTGCAGGTCCGACCATCATGCCCACATGGATTCCAAGCGCTCATCCAACGATCGATCCCACACGCTCTCCGACTTCATCGCCGACCATGCCGCCAGCTCCAGCTCCATCAGCTCCTCCGATGGACTTCGATTCCACCATCTCCGTTGTCTGCAAGCCCGATGGTGCCACCATCCTCACGCCACAAGAGGCAAGCGCTAAGACCATCATCTGCAACTCTGCCAAGCCATCATGCCGTGAGGCTGTAGCTGCTGTCAAGGAATCCAAGGAACTTCAGAACTTCTTCGGATGCGCAGGGAACCTTGGAGAAGGAGCTGCTCGCAAGCTCTTCAACATGTACGCATCGGATGACATGCTTGCTGAGCAGCTCACCCGCATTGCTGCCACGAACCCAATCCTCGTCACCGAACGACCTGATGCAATGAAGGAGGCATGTATGACCATCGGAATGGCCCAATCTCCATCCGTCGCCAATCCATGCTGCCAAGGATCATCGGGATGCACCTCAGTCACCGGTTCTGCCTCCAACTCTCCTCCATTCATGACCATCGCCATCACAGCATGCACCGGTGACAGTGCCTGCAAGGACATGGGACCGAACCCTCTCATTCTCGATTCCTCCTGCACTGGCACGAGTGCATGCGAGTTGATGAATGAGAATGAGATCAATTCCTTCATCACAGGAGTCACCTTCGTTGGCGAGATGCCATGCACCACCCCTCAATCTTGTGAGGGAGTGGGACGCCGTTCTCATGGTGATGTGACCATCCAGACCGGTGCATGCATTGGGTCAGAGGCATGCAATTCCACTGGACGCCGAGTTGTGCAGAAGGCACCATCATTTCGCTTCCGCAGCCATATCGACATTGGGGCGAATGCGTGCATTGGCATCAATGCCTGCAAGGATGCCCATTCCACCGTGAGTCGTTTTCCAGGTGGCAAGATTGCAGGAAGCCTGACCATTGGCGATGGTGGCTGTGATGATGAAGGCTCATGCGAGAAGCTTGGCTTGAATGACAGGATGAGGACAGATATCATTGTCCCTCCTGGTGGTTGCGGCGGTGTTCAGAGCTGCTGGGCATGCATGACGAAGACAGAGTGCAACTTTGATGAGGTATATCTCATCAGTGATGCGGAACAAGCCTGTCCCAAGGGAGGCAGAGACACAAACTTCCTTCCAACAGGTGACAAGGTGGATGAGTATTGCGTTGGCAAGGACACATTGCCAACGGAGTGTCCGACGTTCTTTCCCACCCCATTTCCTACCGTGTCGGTTGAACCCACATCTGTTCCCACATCGGCTCCGACATCAGCTCCCACATCGGCATCCTTGACTGTTGGATGTCTCTCAATACCAGGTAACAACACATCAACGTTCAATCTCATCACTGGTGACGTGTTGTGCGATGGTGCGACAGGCACATGCGTGGGCTTCGTCTCCATGGTTAATTCTCTGACTGATGAGGGGAAGAGTAAAATGATCAAGAGCATCTTTGGATGCAATGATGAAGACCCTCCACAGCCAGTGACGTTGGAGGTGGCGCAGAAGCGCTTTGATAAGATCAAGAATGACGGAAGTGTGACCAACGCATTGTTGGCGATCGCGAAGGAGAACACGAAGCTCTTCACTGGGAGCGCGTCTGTGGTGACGAAGGCATGCAATGACTCATGCTGCCGTGGTCGTCTCGCTTGCACTACTGATCCTCCTAATGAGGGTGTCATCACGGTGAGCTCAGGGTCATGCGATGGGGAGAGCGCCTGCCGCCATGCACGTCGCAACTCAATCATACTTGACAGTTGCAAGGGAAACAGTGCCTGCTTTCGGTTGGGCAATTTCTTCGAAGATCAGCCAGCTGCTGGTGCCGAAGTCGGTTTCAGGGTGATCGGACCAAGAGCTTGCCAAGAGAGAACAAGTTGCCCCATTCTTGGACTTAATACCTTTGGCGATATACGAATAGAAGAAGGAGCATGCGATACAAGCGATGGATGTCAAGCCATTGCGCGGCGCAGCAACCAAGGGTCTACAACCACGACACCAGTTGTGGCCAGTGTCTTCATCGGAAAGAATGCGTGTCAAGGGGCTTCCGCTTGCGCCAGGACACATACTCGTGGGAGGGCTCAAGATATCAAATTTGCAGGAAGCATGACCATCGAAGCTGGTGCCTGCTCGGGTTTTGGCACATGCAGCGGCATTGCCGACACTTTTTCGGCAACCAATGACGTCATCATCAGAACCGGAGTCTGCACAGTAACCGCCACTTGTTCCCGTTGCGCATTCGCACTCGTCTTGTGTGCATCAGCCAGCGAGACGTACGTAATCGACGACGCAGCCACGGATTGCCCTGGGCCATTTCAATCTGCCTGTGAAGTACTCTAATCATCATATGTGTCAGAACAGGTATTTGTATCTAGATAGTAGCAGTTACGACCGAGGTGGCCTGGCAGGCAGAGTGGTTCCATTCCGCTGCGCCTTACGACCAGAATGTTGTAGCTGTTGGCATGTTCATGGACCTGACGATGGACAGACAGTCCACAAGGCCCTCATACAGGCGGAGACACAGAGCGGTCAGTCTCCTGTCCTTATAAACTCTCATCTCTTACCTCTCCGATCCTCATCCTATAATACCATCATGGCATCTACTATAACACACAGATACTGACAGAAAAATGGTAAATCGCGGGTTCGAGTCCTCAAAAAACATCATTCCATGTTGGCGACTAGGAAAATGCTGTCTCCCTGCAGCGGGAGGATAAACATAGAGTGTGAGTGGTCTTACTGTGGAGCCAGAAGGGCTGGTAGGGCTAGTCTAGTTACCAATAGGAAGGGTTGTCAGGATGTGCATATGTGTATGTGCATCGTTCACCGTTATTCTCTCATACTCATGCACGGACGGCACAACTACATTCGTGTCGATAGTCAGATATGATTTGTCAAAATCACATCACGAAATCGAACACAGAAAAATGAGCAGAATTTCTAAAGGAAATTTGCAAACTCATCAAAATGTCTCATGTGACTCAACCAGGATCTACGAGGGACTAAGTATATTCTTACGCACTTCTCTCCGCAGTATCAATTCTACGTGGAACAATTCAGACCTCTTGGTGTCAGTGTCAGGACCTCGTGCCGTGAGAATCACGAATCTGCGAATCCGAGATTCCCTCCACAAATTTGAATTTGGGAAAGTCAAAAGATCCAAAGATCGAGTTGGAACACGAACGAAAACACGCACCCACAATAACACCAACATCGACGGCGAAAGGAATCTTGGGCAACACACAAACGGTAACAAGGGAGAGAGAAGAGACCGTTGGTTGGGATGACATCCCCACTGCAGATGCGGCCGCGCCATTTGCGTAGTTGAAAGGAATCGTTCTTTTGGCTGCGCGCGTTGTCGTTGTCGTCGCCAGCCCAGTTGCAGATGGAGTTGAGGAGACAAGATATTCATGGGCGATACTGTGTCAGTTGATGTTGTTGGAGTTGGCAGTGGCAGTGGCACTGATAGCTCGAAGTGACACTGTTGGTACGGCAGATCAGGAGGCATTCGATAGGTTGGACTTCAATTGGACGATCTACTTTGGCGCTTCAAGTGTAGCTTCCAACAAGTCCGACCAACCACATTACAAGGCAGCTCGCAACGACAGAAACGAAGGCATGAGTGAAGGCTGCCGACACTTCCGACCAGCTCCATGGACAGTGAGTCACAAGGACACTCTTCAATGAGTCTGCGCTGATCCAACAGGCACAACAGGGTGACGTCACAAGTTCTGACGATCTTCACGTCCCGGTCGTTTGTTGATGAGATGGCATCACGCCATTCATCGGCATTCACCATCATTCACCGTCATTCGTCACCCATCGTCATCCATTGCCATCATCCTTCCATCATCTTCTTCCACCAAGCTTCCAATGGTCCATGGGTAGCGACCATTCCCGTATACAAGATTGCAGAGGCTGCATTCACTGGATGGTCGGCTGGTACGACGGAAAGATGGATGGATGGATGGATGCGATTGTGCCATACATACGAGAGTGGAGAAAGGTGAGAGACAAGAGAAAAGAGAAACGGGGGACCTGGACTTCTGTGCGTCTCTGTGTTCATGTGTCTGTGTGTCCTTGTTTCTGTCTTTCTGTGCTCCCATCTTTCTTCTCCCGTTCCGTGCGGATCTCAATCTTTGCGGTGTTCCTGTGATACCGGCTCAGCTGTCGCTCATCAATGACATCATCAATGACATCATCGCCGGAACTAACTCCGCCATCACTCGTCGCATCGGCTCCACTCTGCAGCCATCGCCACTCCGCGGATCATCAACATCCAACCCCCCAAGATCACACAGGCATCCGCAAACGACTTGGGAGTGATGTGATAGAAGTATCATCACGAATGGCCAACATGTCATGACTTTCACAAGTGACACACGCTCTCCCAACAAGCGATGAGTGCCTGGCGACCACATTTTCTTTGCATCCGACAGCCATCACCAAACAACCAACTCAGACAGCTCAAACCTTTCCGACAATGTACACATCAGCAGAACCGTATTGGTCTTGATTGTGCGGGAGATCATGCATTGGGTCTTCGCCATCAGGCTCCTTGCGCTTGCACGTACACCTGTGCCTGTGCTTGCATCTATGCCTGCAACTTGCGCTTGTGCTTGCGATTTGCCGACCACACACCGCCGCAGTCACAGCCACGGTTGCGGTCACAAACGCAACCACAAACGCAACCAAGCAGTCTTACAAGATCACGATCATAGCGGACGCGCGCGATTGGCACAGGTCTTGCACATGTGTAAGTATGCGTGAATGTGCGTACGTTTGTTTGGATTTTTATGTATCTATTCCGTTTTATGTACTGGTGCTGTATTGTGTATTGTTGAAGGTGGAGGAAACAGGCCGAGAAACGCTTCCTTCATGGATACCGATGACCGGCGATGCTACCCGGAATGCGCTCAGTCCATCTTGAAGTCAACCACGTGACAGGCAGCCTCCTCGGCATCTCCCAGACAGTCCGGGTAGCTGGTCACGAGTTCCTTGTACGCCTTGGTGCAGGTCTCCGCCATCCTCTGGGTGTAGTCGGCGATGTGGGCCACTGGGGCTGCGCTTTCGTCGTTCTCCTCATCTTCATCTTCGTCCTGCAATCTGCGGCGGGTTCCTGGGTAGTTGACGCAGTAGTTGCAATCGGAGTAATAGACGCAGCAGGTGAACTGCATGACCGCATCGGTGGTGTGGCACATCTGCGGCACCCATGGCTCGCAGATCTGCAGACGGCGGCGGTTTCTGTGCTCCTGTGGAGCAACCTCATCGATGGCGGCACCACCGCGCAGGTTGGATGCGTGATGATTGTGCACAGCGGCGCGGACGTCACTGGCGTGGTCTGCTGCTTCGTCGAGGTTGCGGCGATCTCCTGGATGGCTGCTTCCCATGTATTGTGGACCACCTGCGAGGACGGTGTCATCGAAGAGATGGTCGGACCCTTCGCCGGCGCATGTCTTGATCATCGACTTGATGAGGCCGCGGATGGCTTCCATGCGGTACACAGTGCACTTCTCGTTGGGGAGGCTTGATGGTGGGCAAGTGACGATGAGTTCGTTGGCGGCAGACACCATGGTGGTGGTTGCTGTCATGTTGAGAATGAATGCAGCGGCGAGGGCGAATCGGGACATGGTGAGGAAAGTCATGTTTGCTTACTTTGCTTGTTTGTGTTTGGGTGGTGAGTTGTTGTTGTTGTGTGCTTGTGGTTTGTTGTTGCTCGGCGTTTGCGAATTATGAGAATAAGGAAGTGATCGAAGTCGATTCAACACATGCTGATCTAACGCTGAGTTGAATGTGATGATGGTGCTGCGCATTAAACAACACACTATCCGATGTGATTCTGTACTATGGCTCGTACGAGTACGACTCGGCATGGGTTGGTACGTGGGTTGGTACGTGGGTTGGTATGTGAGTTGCAGTGAGTCGACATGAGATGGCACCAACGCGAATCCACCTACCTCCTTTACTCCGATACAACCGCCGGCCGAATCCAAACCAAGATGGACGCTGTCCGCGACACTCAACCAAGAACACAAAGTGAGCATGCAGCGGTGGAGCCACAAGAGAGTGCAGGAGAGGTAGTCGAAGTACCGATGGATGGAGTACCTGAACATCCCCTCCGTCCAAGATGATACCACACCATACTAATACAACAGTGTAGAGTGGAGTATTTGACTCCTACTTGACTCGCACATGACCAAGACCAAGACCTCACTTTCATCATGTCTTTTCCTGCTTCGTTCTCGTTTGTGGCCTTGGTCCATCGGCGCCTCGGCAGGTGCGGACGGGTGGCGCCTGCGCGTCCCTTGTCGCTCGCCCCTCCGCTGCCATTCACTACCATTCACTACCATTCACTACCATTCACTGCGAACACACGCAGGTAGGCATGGTACACACGTCCTCCACGAGTATCCGCTGCGATCGTGTCAGGATACTCCTTGATGGCTTGGCCTGCGGAATCGGCATGCGATGAGTGGAGTCAAACGGTGACTTCGTGATCTTGTTTCGCCCCCATCAACATCTATACCTTCTTGTTCCTTCGCTGCTCTGCAAGTGTTCTTGTGTCGATGTGTTCTTCCCCAGAAAACAGGAGACGCCAGCACCCCAGCATCCGATTTGTGAGCGACTCACAGTCTTGGAGAAGTATGTCTCCCTGTGACGAAGCCAAGAGCAAAATAGCAGCTGTCATCAATAGTCTTTGTACTCCATCAGCCACCACGCATCCGCTACACACGTATTCGTAGCGACATGGTCCTGTGTCCGAAAACGGCGCCGAATGCGACGCCATCATCTTCGGGAGTGTTACGGACGGTCACTAGTACTCACTCCTGACGCAGGGTTCTCGTCTCAATAAATCCCATCCGATTGTTGAATGGGGAAGTGTCTTGCATTGGGTTGGAGTGACACAAACTCTTCTATTCGAACATCCAGCGCGAGCACAGCAACACTGTTGCCACGCATTGAGTGATGATCGTGTGAATACACTCACGAACAGTTGAGGCGCCAACAGAACTGAATAAAGCGAAGAAAACTAGTTGCGCCACCCTATCGCGATGCTCTGCCATCACACCACGCACTTTCTCTTACCCACACGCGCGTCGTTTCAGATTATCCATCATGTTCTTCGCACAGCCGGCCAATCATTGATCGGCAGGTCGATTGCGCTCTTCTCTCGCTCGTTTCTCTGTGGCGCTTCTTCGGTGGAGCTTCGCGGTGGTGTTGTTACTGATAGACGGCGCTGAAGGGCCGTGGGGTGTCCAACCAGTTCAACCGATCTACGAACGCAGCTGGACGAGCCTATAACACACGAGCAAGCGCAACATTCTCCAGCCTTGGTGAAATGGATCGGGCTTCACCATGTGACTTCATCATCGGTCTGGGTCTGGCTGAAGCGACAACGAACACGACCGCCGCATCCGATCTGATGTCCCACACAGCATGGAGGTGCTACGCAAAAGAACGACGATCAGATTCGCCCAGCCGTGTCTACGGTCTTGGATGTGAGATGCCCTCACGATCTTCCGACAGCCTTCCATCGCGCCAAGAATGAATTCATGTCATCAACTGTGCCGCGGATATCCTACATCATGGATGTCGCAAGACGGAGCGTGATGGGGCGTTGTGGAGCCACGCTGTTACGAATTCAGAGGTGATTGAGTGCGGAGTGAAGCGTGGAGTAGAGCGTGGGGTCGAGCAGAATAGAGCAGAGCAGAGTACCACACGGTATCGCCTCGTATTGTACTACTTCGTGTATACTCGTAATTTGTACTCGCAGGCGGAGAGTGCTTTGAGCTTGCGCCTCTTTGATCCAAACAACATCGCGTCTGCATGGTCTTGGATATGCAGCTGCCGAAAAGCTCTGCGCTACTTTGTGTCGTGGTCTTCCTTCAAGATAGTAGCCCCTCCAAGAGCGCACCTCGCTTTACAGTCTTTCACTTTGCTTCACTCAACGAGTATGAACGAGTATATACATGGAGCACTCTACTCTACTCTACCCTATTCCGTTCCATTCTACTCTACGCTAATCAAATCCAATCTTGCTCCAACAATCGCTCATCCAGACGTTCCTGGAGAGACGCCATCCCAGCCGGCCGTGCCATGATGGAAGCGACGACTCTGAGAATCCTGAAAATCCCTCTCAGATGCGCGCTGCCTCGGAACCTGGATTTCGTCTGCCCTATGCCATCCTGTTGATTGAGCTGTTGTTCTTGTTGCCCATGCTGGGTTTGTTGGCAGAGGCAGCGTCGTCGCATGTGAGATTTCCGCGCTCCGCGACGTTTCAAGAAGGGCTGAAATGCTGCGTTCGTGGTACTTGTGTCCGTGCTCTAGTACTCGTTGCGAGCCCATCCAACATCACACGAAACGAACGGCTAAGTGTCATCGCTTTTCGGACCCTGCAATTGCCCCTTCCTCTCCCTCTGCGGTCGATTCGAGCCGGTGCCGCGATCGGTTTCGTACTCGATGTGTGCCACCGTGACGTCAAGGCCCTCCACATCGGATGAGTGCGACGGAGCGTGAGGACTCGCACGAGCAAATGAAAGAAAGAGCTGGACAATGGGACAAATGGAGGGCGAAGTGTAGCAACACACGGGCACATTTTAGCAGTTGATGGCGAAGCTCGGCAATTTGTGAGGCTGCGTTGTGTCATCAGGTGGCTCGGGTGTTCTTTCGTGCCAAACGAGCGTGCGCGGTTTTCCAAAATGATCCAGTCGTGCATATTGATCGACTTGAACATAACGGTCAAATAACGACAAGTTCTAGAATGAAGCGTGTTCGTGAATTGGTTCTGTCCGATACAGCACCATCAAATATTGCATAGTATTCTTACTACATTATCACCGCAGCTTCCAATCGTATTTCATTGGAACAAGTCGAGGAATGGAGCGTGTTGAGAAAGATACCATTCGGATCGAAGTTCGCGCCAAAAAAGAATCGCACGCAACGGCAGTTTTCGTCGAAGTTACGTCGTTCGCTGATCTGCCGCGTTCAACTGATCCTTTTTGGATCGGTTGGATCGTTTACTGATGGTCGGCGGGTGTTGGTATTGGTGGGCGGTATTCATGTCCCAGGCACACCTTTGATTGTGTGGCGGTCGCACTCCCGGTTGCTTTTTCTTCGGCGGTTGGTGGATGGTGTTTGGCTGGGCGAGTGGCGGTCATGGGATTGAGACAAGACCAACAGCCAATCCTTGAACGACGACGACGACGAAAATGTTCCAGAAGACGTGGCAAGCAAGTCTCGGGACAAGCAGCAGACAAGCTGTGCAGCAGCGGTAAACAACGTACGAGCACAATCCCACAGCGCTGGTCAGGAAAGCAAGGAGAATTCGCAAATGGACGCGCGTGCGCATCCATTACACACACAGACACATACGAGAGGCTTAGGCGGAGGCACATGCATGGCTCTCCTTTGCCGTCTTGGTCTTGGCCTGTGAGTGGGATGGAGTACACGTACGAGCTATGGTCGTGGAACAATCCATGTATTCGTCGCAACCATGTGACACGTCGAAGCCAAGGCAAGGTAAGTGCAGCCAATGCAGCCAATGCAGCGTCGGTCAGTTGGAGGGACAGTTGCAACGAATGGGGGGCAACCAAGAAAGGTTGAGGATGACCCGCCGATTCACATAGTGGTGAACGGAAACAGAGAGTCGAAGGACATGTCGCTGCCCGAGATGGATCTGGTATTATGCATACTGCGACATGGCAGATCACGATCAATACCAAAGAACAAGAGAATGGGATCTTCCTCGATGTCGCAAAGATTGCACGAGCGTGTGTCTGAGTGTGGCTGGGCCTGGAGAATGTCAAGGCGGTGAACGGATGGTGGATCCCGCACAAGCTGTACTGCGCCTTACGTGGCATCGACAACTTGTCGGATGCTGTTGCATCATCGCAGTTCGCCGTAACAAGTTGATCCAGTTGAACCACGGCAGCTTGCTCCACTGCCGTTCTTTCATTCGTTCGTGGGTTGACTGCACCTCCCTCCACTACGACGATCCTTCGGCCCAGTTCGCTTCCTTCTCAGTTTCTTGCCAGAGCGCACAAAAGCAAGATCAGCACCAACACAGACCATCAGCAATAGCATCAGCGCCACTACCATCACCATTACCACCACACCATACGAGTACTGCAATGCAACACAACGAGACCCAGCCCACTTGTCAACAGATCCCCATCACATCCAACCACCAGCAAACGCAAACACACAACCAAAGCAACAGCACCATCCCAAGCATCATCAGTACCACCAAGATTCCCACGACGATGACGAGCGTCCCGATGACCAGAATGCAAAGAGGCAACCAAGACGACGACAAGTCGTACGGTGAGCTCGTGTCGCTGCTCTGCCAGAAGGAGGAAGCACCGGAGCCAATCAAGACCAGAGTCTCCTTCGAAGTCGAGAGCGTAGACAGCGGCGGCAGCTCTGCGCATCCCAGCACGGAGCACGGCGTTGGCAGCATCGCCAACATCGGCCAGTACTTCCGTGGCACCGCAGAATCCGAAGATGCGGAGCAAGAAGACGACGGCGAGGAAGCACCGCTTCTTCTCATCCCGCAAGGCGACGAGTTCCGGCCCTCCGTCATGTCGACACGATCCGCGTTGGAGCTGCCCTCACCCGACAACGTCGCGAGCGTCATGTCGTGGACCTCCATCCAAGGCTTCGACAAGACCCAGACCAAGCTCGAGCAGCAGATCCAAGACCTCGAGCAGCGGCAGCAAGACGAAGCACCGCAGGACTGCTGCCCAGGCGCAAGTTCTCCGTGGATGGCGCGCAAATTCAGTCTTGTCTCCGTCGTGGTTCTCGTTTCCATCGCTTTCATCTGCGCGGCTGGTCTCGGGGCCACCGCCATCTCCTACTACCAGAGCAACACCGTCGCTGCTGTGACTGACGACGATGCCCACAGCTCCATCGTCCTCACGGTCGCCGAGCCTTCAGATAAGCCGCACAGCTCCACGAAGATCCGGCACGACGATGCCAACGCAGCGGTTCCCGCCGGTTCGGATCTGCCTCCGGTCAAGCCACAGCACAGCAAGGGAGACGCGATGACCCCCATCGCGCACGAGGACGCCAACCACTTCCGCGTGCCGTCCGTCTTGCGGCCGCAGGCGACAGCGAAGGTGCCATGAGCAATCTCGTCACTCCGTAGACACTTGATTAGATTGCATTTAATGTTCATAATAGCAGGTAACACCGTACGACATCCACTTTGCTTCATATACAGTCGCTCTAGTTTACTTTGTATTACAATGCTAGCTCGTTGCCGCGAAGTCAAAGGGAGGATAATCACTGACCGAAGATGATGATGGTTCGGTTCCAGTTGACGTTGTTGCGCGTCCCTTCGCTTACGCCTCGGTGGAGATGATGCCCTTCGTCTGGGGATCCACTGCGCCCTTCTTGCGGTCCTTGGCCATGGCTTCGGACGCCTCCTGAAAGACGTCCGAACCGCCAGCAGATGAGATGGGTTCGGCGTTGGCGTCGGCCAGGTTGGCCTCGTTCTCGACGAGATCACCAAGCAGATCCTTCAGCATCTTGTCGTAGCTCTCGCCAGTGAAGATGTTGCGTCCGGCTTCGTGCAACGACAGAAAGCGCTGCAGAACGAGCCTGGCGGTGTTGAGCTCCTGGCGTGCGCCGATGATCTTGGCCTCGAGTCGGGTGCAGCGTGCCTCCACGGCAGTGTTGGTGGCCTCGAGCAGTTGCATTTGCTGCTTCGTTTCGGCGTGCTGCATGCGTTCGTTGGAGAGGTTGTTCTGCGCCGCACGAACTTCGTCCTGCATGTTGCGCATGATGACGCGAGATGTCTCCTTCTCCTGGTCGTCGACGGATTTCTGGTGGTTGAGTCGGCTCGTGATGGTCTTCTTCTTGCCCTCCAGGTCCTTCATGCGCTGCTTCAGTGCCATGACCTTCTCGGACTTGTTGGAACCCGAGGAGGTGGTGGAGTTGACGGAAGCCGAGCCGACGGACACGCCGGAACCGGAATTGGAGCGCGGTCTGTTGCTGGAACGTCCAGCACGTTGTGGTGAAGCAGGGAGGCCGGCGAGCATAAGCGCATCATCTTCATTGGCCATGAAACTGTCGTTGCTATCGCCAAGAAGTGATGGTGCTGTGTTTCCAAACTCTCCGCCGAACTCCGTGCCAATAATGTGCCCGTCGGTCTTCTTCTCGTCGTCTCCTGCACCGATCGCGGACAGAACGCTGGTATCGAGGGCCGATGGTTCTCGGAAGATGGCCTCGATCATGTCGGGCGTGGCCTTGTCGGCGGCGCCCTCGCCCATGGTGACGTTCTTGGTCTTGGACAGGGCCTCGATCGTGGTCTGGGACGACTCCAGGCGCATCTTGAGCCTCTCGACTTCGTGCTGCAGCTGGTGCTGCCTTTGGGCCTGCTGCACGGACTGCTCTTGTCGCAGGACGCGCTCCTTGAGGAGCTCTCGCATGACGGCCTTCTGCGATTCCATGGCCTCGACCTGCGTCTCCATCTTGCGGGTTTCCATCTGCGCTCGGGTGACCTGCTCTTGCATGGTCTTGATCTGCTCCTTGAGCACGAAGACCTGCGATTGGCTGTTGAGGACGGAGGATTCCATCTGTCGCTTCGTGAGCTCGAGATGCTCCATGCGCTCCTCCAGCGAGGACGCGGTGTCCTTCCACCAGGAGGCATCGGCAAGGGCATTCTCGAGGCGATTCTTGAGGGATTCCATGGCGCCCTTGGCCTTGTCGGCTTCCTCCAGCGCGTGAGCGTGCTGGAACTTGATGTGCAGGCCGTTGACCTTGTCGAAGGCGCCCTGGATGGAGTCCACGTCCTTCTTGCAGGCCTTGATCTTCTTCTCCAGCGGCGGCAGGTCCGGAGGGAGCTTCTCGATGAGGTCGTTGAGCTCCACCACTTCGACCTTCGCCTCCTCGATCTTCGTGGAGAGGTAGTCGACCTTGGAGTCCCAACCTTGCGAGGTCTTGAGCATCTGGGCGTGCCGCTTCTTGATCTTGACCTGATCTGCCTTGATGGTGGCCAGCTGCCTCTCCCAGTCCTTCAACGTGGCCTCCAGCTTCTGGACGGTGTCGTCCTGGTCTGGAGCCGTGCACACAGCGAAGAGGTTTGACCATGAGAAGCCGCCGCCGCTCTTCTTTGTCTTTTTGCTTGTCTTCTTCTCCTCTTCCTCACCGGACCGGGCATCGGCCCATTCGTCTCCGTCCGCATTGGCGGCGCTGGCAGCAGCAGCCGGTTGTTCGTCCGAAGACGCGTCGCCTTGACCATTGATGGCATCCAGCTCCGCCTGCCGCGCCGCCTTCTCCTCCTCCAGAGCCGTCCTCGCCAGCTTGCACTCCGACGTGATGTAGTCCATGCGCCGCTCGCCGTCGATCTCCTCGAGCTCCGCATCCGCAGCATTCTTGGCCCATTCCTTCTGCTTGTCCTTGGCCTCGACGAGACCGGGCTCCCACTTCGTCGTGCGCAGCTTGTTGAGGGACTTGATGCGGGCCTTCGATCGTTCGATGGTGTCCTTCTTGGTGTCGTACTCCGTCGTGAGGGCGTCGAGGTGGGTCTGCAGCTGTCGCAGGCGCTCACCTGACGACGATTGCACCTTCTCGAGCCGCCTCAGCGTCATGCCCGTGGTGGCCGTCGGCGCCTCCATCTGTGACGCTGCGTGGGCCGGCAACATGATTAAGAGTAATAGCTGCTGTTGCTGTTATCGTTGTTGCTGCTATCGTTGTTGTGTGCTCTTGTGGGTGTCACTCACTTGGGAACTGGTGTCTCCTTGCTTGCGCTGTGCTGTTCTGTGTGAAGTTTCGCACTTGGGAATCGACCCTCTTCCGTCTAATTGTGCGAGATAGTCGTGCGGGCGTTGGTGATCGTGTGTTGGTCTGTCCAAGAGCGTCACGTTGCAGCTTTGGTCTGTGGTTGGTTTCGTCGTTGTGGTGACCTTCTCTCTCCTTGTGGCTTCAGATCGGAACCGTTGTGATGCCGATGGTTGGATGGAGCTGCGATGCTGGCAATGAATGACAGCGACTGTGACGATGCAGACGACGATGTGGACAAAGGAGGATGAGCACTCCTGTCTCTGTGTTTGTCTCCTTTCTCTTCGATCTCTTTTTGGCCTCTGCCAACGAAAAACTCCCGTCGTGTTGGTGCGCAGCGAAGATTCGTGATGGTACGTGCTGCTCGTAGTCGTCCAACACTCGCGGTTCTCCCGTGTTTGCCTTGCTCGCTGTGCGCGGCGCCGTGAGTTCCGAGATCTTTGCTGCCAGAAACGCTCCCGTTTTGTCGCTTTCACGTCCCAAAGTTCCGTTGAAATTGATACGACACGATTCAAATTTAACGGTCGTCAAGCCAATCCCGAAGAAAAGTGTGCATCACGATTCGAGGCGTTCCGACGGATGTATGACAGACTTAGTTTATTGTTTCTATACGTAAATTGGGGATATTCATATTGGGGGATTTTCACAACGGTCACGGTAGCCAATCAAATGCATGCATTTCATTGTGCTATCCCCTATATTAGGGGGATATGGGACTTCGATTTGTCTCGAATCACAAGACGATCATCAGTTTCGGCAACCAAACAAAAAAATGGAGACGGGGTGATGCCTCCGCTTACTTCTCGTTCCTGTGCGTCTCCCATTTCTTCTCGTGGTATCCATGTCGGAGACCACTCTGCTCATAGGTCGTACTCGTCGTAGTACTGACAGAGCGCAGTCAACGTCGGGAAGTCTCACCTTATCGCTGACACCGACTTCATCATCTGAGTGCGATCCATCGTGGGCAGCGCCAATCGAGCAATGCGGCATCAGCGACTTCTTCTTCTTCTTCTTCTACTCGTGCAGCATCAGGGAAGATGACGCGAGCTCCCACGAAGTCTCGGCATTGCTTCGTGGTGGTGCTGATAGTGGCGCTGGGTTTGCTCAGCATGCGCTCAAATATGAGGATGCTCACAAACTCGAGGATTGATGACGCTTCTCTCCACGAGATTGCAACAAGGACTGCATCGCCGGTTGGCAGCGAGATGGTGGTAACTGAATCCGATACGATGACGGCGCATGTGAAAGCGTCTGCCTTCTCACAACAACGAGAAGAAGAGCAGCAGAAGCAAGTCAATGATACTCGGACTCAGGAAAGAAATCAATCCATCTCTCAACAGTATCAGTCGCAGTCGCGATTTGCGTATCTGTTCCTCTTGGGAGCGGTTGATCCGACGGACAACGGATACAGAGGGTATCTTCTCAACACATGGATCGCCGCATACTTGTTACGACTCGGAGGCTCGAAGGCTGACATCATCCTCATGCTGCAGTTTGCCAACGGCACGCCCAAAGAAGAGCTCACGTCGTTGGAACAGCACATCACCGCAGACCTTGGTATTCAGATACGCATGCTGCCGACACCTTCCGTGAAGATGACCTTCGCCAGCGTGGTCATGGAGAAATTGAGGATCTTCCAATTGACGGAATACGAACGTGTCATATTCTTCGATGGGGATGCGTTTCCGTACTGCTCGATGGATTATCTTTTCGAAGAATCGGTCAAGCCAGCGCCACTGACAACAAAGCGCATCATCATGGATAATTTCATTCAGACTGGTCGCGACTCTCCGATGAACGCGGGCATGTTCATGGTCAAGCCGGAGGAGGGAGATTGGGAGAAGCTGCAGGCCATCATTCGGGATCGGGATCTGGTCAATGGCACGACGTTCGACACGCAGTATGGCTGGGGTCATCGCATCGGAAACGATGAAGGATGGCACAGCCTGCGACAGTCGAATCAAGCACATTGGTGAGTCAAGTTTGTTCCAACTGTCGTGTCGTGTCTTGCGTCAGTGATTTGAGCCTGCGATATCTCTGCTTTCTGGACTGCACGTCTCTCGCTCATCTCTTCTAATCCACGACTTTTCTCTTGCGATTGCTCCCAACAGGGATTTCTACGGCGCAAGCCTGGATCAAGGTCTATTGTACTACTATCTCCGTTACGTGAAGGGTTCCCTGACCCAAAGTTCGCGGCGGCGATTCCGAGTCTGGGACGCGCCGCGAAGGACACGGGCTCGATCTCGGGATGGCAAATTAGTCAAGAAAATGATGATCCAGCAAACCATGTACGTTTTCGCCAATCCACTGCGCAATGTCTCGTGCGCGCACCACGCCGAACTGCGGTTTGCCAACAACGAACCCACGACGCCGTGCAATGACTTTGGACATCTGTTCGGCGGCTCCAAGCCCTGGGTCCGGACGCGGGATCCTCTCCGCGATTTGCCGTACATTCCGGATCGGTTGTACGGCTCCAAGTCGCCTCTTAATTTGTGGTTCGTGACGCTGCGCCAACTGATCCGCACATACAACATCACCTATTTGGACGTCGACGATTGGGAGAGAACGAAGAAGGAATCTTTGAGTTCGACCAAGATCAATCCGAGAGATGCGAAGGAAGACTTCGTCACAATGGTCCAGCAGCGTTCCAACACGACGTGAAGATGAAGCCGACATAGAGTTGTGCGCTTGACAGTGCTGGTGCGGTATGCATCATATTATAGAATACAATGTAAATTTATTATAATAATATGGTCCTCTGGCAGATGTCTTGTGTGTGTGCGCGTGTGTTTCTGCCAGCTGCTCGTGTTAGGAAGACAATCTCGTCTCGTTAGGAAATTCACTACCATCCCTTCATGATCCAGAGATAATGACACTATCCCTCAACGGCCCAAGCTTAAAGCCTATATTATGGGCGATATAATGACACTAGTTGTTTCTTGAATGCATTTTCCCTACCAGGGCCTATGTGAAAACTAAGCCTGTACCTCTCACAACCAGTGGTATCGTGGGAAACTACTGATTTTTTGTTTGGGTCTGTTTCACTTCTTTCCATGGCATATATCTCAATGTTCGCTACAGATATAGACTTTACAGAAGCTACACATCCTGGTAACCCGTTTAGGTTTGGTTCCCTCCTTGCCAGAAAGTTGCGCATTTGCACCTAGAAATGCACAGTATCGGCACATTCTTGCCCATTCTCCTTTCACAATAACTTGCTCATGTTCTCCATCCTCTCCCTTCAATCTCCCTTCTGGGAGGGTTGGTAAGGATGTGCTCATTCTGTGCCTTGTCACAATCAGTCTGGGTATCTGTTCCGACGATCGTGTGCTTCTCAATTGTCGGATGGTCGACTTGCTGGCAAGGGCTTCCACCATCTCCAGTGTGAATTCCTTTTTGGGGCAGCCTCTCTTCTTCGTCCACCAGATGGCAATGACTGATCCATGCATTCACTCTGAGGCTGTCCAGGAAATGGAACATGAGTGGCATTGTTGGCAAGTTCCGCTCACGGTAACTTACGATCGTGGAAGATGGTGTTGGTTGATAGTCGTCTGTTTGCTATTTCATTACTTGGCTACTCCGATCCTCTCGGTGTACGCCGTTCTCTTGCCCGATGCTCTTGGCGCTTCAATCTGTTTCGTAGATTCAGTCTCCGACTATGAGTTGGTATGCGAGATCTTCTCTCGCTCCTATCTGTATTCTCTCTCTCTCTACATCGTGTGCTCGTGCTACACGATACTCCATGTTCGATGCGTACTCCGCATTTGACACTCTGTTCATTCAGTACTGGCTTCTACTCCATGAGTACTTACCATTTGAAGTTCACCTTCAGTATCCATGATCTTCATGGGTCATCGCATCTTCGCCTCCTGCTCTGACTTGGAGACAGCTGTCAACGTGGTGACATGTTGACATCCTGTCGACGTCAGTAGGCGTCCTTCTGCTCTCCAGATGTCACGTTCCATTGGTGATGCAGCAGCCTGTCAGATGATATCGTCATCTGAGGTTTAGTTGGGAAGTACCTCGAGATTCTCTTGGTACCATTGATGCATGGACGGACGATCTTCTGATTCTCCCAGAAATCGTTATTTGCAAATTTCCTCCAGAAATCTTGCCCCTTTTCGTGTGTTCCATTTCCCCTGTAATTCTGACGAATCACAGCATACTATTGACACGAATGTAGTTATACCGTCCAAGTGCGTATGAGAGAATAACGGGTGAACGATGCACATATACACATACATCTTGACATATACTCACATGTACATCTCGACATGGCATCCATATCCTCATGCAGCATATGTTTAGATGATAATATGAGATGATCTGGTTGCATCGATCAACCCCACCCATCCAGTGATTGTAGTCATGAATCATTTTGGGGATGCTGATTCTCGCATTCCAATCCTCATGCACTACGGTATCATCCTGGAGGATCTGTTTTGCATGGTGCTCGCGTTCGCCTAGCCTGCCATCGCTCCAAACTTAACCAAAGAATCTTCGCGCACGCTGATGGCAGACTTCCTGAATGCTGATCCAACCACTAACAAGTTCCACGGAGCAAGCAAGAATCTGTGGAAGCTCAGCGCCGAAGATCTTCTTCATCACATGAAGATCTGGCAAGCATGCCACTCCCAGTTGACCTTCCCTGTCCCGCCAGTGAGGACATTCCTTCCGTACCTCTGCGCAGTTTGGAATTGTCTCAAAGGTGGTTCCGACATAACAACAAAGATGATCTGCCAGCACGAAGCCCCGCTGCCCAAAGCAACCTTGCAATCTGTTGCTGTCGGTCGCCAGATCCAAACCATGTTTGTCGCTCTCCACAGATTGATTCAACACACTCGAGCAATGCGATCGGAACGAAGATCCCAAGTGCAACCTGATGATACCATCGAACACTATCGCAACAGGGTGAACCATGACTGGAGCTTCAAACAATCTATCTCCGGGATCATCGAACAAGTGCGGAAGCTGTTGGGCATTGCGCTCGCCAATGAGAACAAGCAGCACAAGAAGAAGACTGGGAAGAAGAAGGTGATCCACAAGACAATCGTTCTACCTGATGGAATACCTGCAGTGGACGATGGGGAGATGCAACCCGCAGGCTCACCACAATGACCCTTGAAGATCAAAGGAATCCTCAGTGCCATGTCAACGATGTAATTGAACGAGGAAGAAAAAATGAAGAAACGCATCACAGAAGGAACACACATCCCTAGGTACATCACTGAGGGAAGAGGTACGTGTATTGTGTGCAATGCACAAACCAAATGGATTTGTCCAGGATGCAATATATTTGCATGTGGATACATCAAGCCAAAGAAGCAAGAATGGTTACAGAAATGTGGCATCCCCCCCCCCCCACCGTCGCTCTCATAAACGTAACGAAGGGCGCCAATGCTATCATCATCCAGAACTGCTGTCATCGCATTGCTCACACTGAAGGGGAGGACTGGGCTGAGAAGGTGAAAGCACAGTTTGCTCGGGAGAAGAAAGAAAGAACCAATCTACCAAACAACGACAACCACAGCAAGAGCGACAGCAACAGCGATCAAGACTATGCTTCATCTGTAGAGTCGAACACAGCAGGGATTTCGACGCCAACAAACCCTAACATCACTCCACCAGTCTTAAACGCCGCTCCATCAAACACCAGTGAGGAATCTCAAGCATGCAAACGCCACGCCACGAACCTCAGAAGCAACAAATACAGGCACACAGCAGTCAACCTCAATGAAGCAATGGAAGCGGCACGAAGAGCTGCGGCAGAAGCCAGACTTCAAAGCCGATCCACGGGCATCATTAGTCATGGGCGCAACGCAAAGAAACGAAATCGTGCAAATTGAACGAGATACATAATAGCGACATATTATAAGAATAGTACATGAGAACAACACAAAATGACACTGTTCGAAAACAACAATCATCACAAAGGTGCTTGGGATGAAACATGAACACTCGTGTGGTAGAGGAAGTGAGCAAAAGGGATGGGTTGATACAGAATACAACGTCGCCATGATGAGGAGTTTACACGCAGTGATACGAGTAAAACGAGAATCGGAAGTCGAGTGTGCGAGTCTCAAGAGAAATCGTTTGAAATGAGATTAATCGAAGTAGTCGTTGTTTTCTCAAACACTGGACTGGCAAATCCACTTACGGTAAGTGGATTCACCACTCCATTGACGACCCCTGTGCACGAAATAGGAAAACAAGTGGACCCATGAGTCCACTTACGGCTAAGTGGATTCACCAGTCCCGAAAAAATCCTTACGGATATTATCACATCCATGAGCAAATAGAATAATGTTACTCAGAATCTGATGCGGGCTTGTCTAAAGTAGATACCGTAGGCATAACAAAGACTCAAAATAGCTCGAGTTAATCCAAGCAGTATTCTGTCACGAATAGGTCCTGTGAAGTTTTGGGGCTCAAGAGTCAATGCGAACCGTGACATGACACTGGGGTGGAGGGAGCTCAATGCGAAAATCCTCTATTATGACTCTTTCCACCACTTCCATTGGACGAAGCGCGTGTTCGCCTTGAAACGCCTGTTTAACCGTCTCACATGCATTTGTGTTCATGTCTTCTCCTCACTTGATCGCGGCTCTTTGCTTTTTTTCGGCGATGATCTCTGACCAGCTTTTTTATTCACACGGTTTGTGAGCAGCAAGAAGCACTGTGCGGTGGAAGCTGTTATTGGAGACCACTGTACGAACACTGACAGAGCAGCAGCACTTGTGACGAATGCCACAGTCAACGTCGGGAAGTCTCACCTTATCGCTGACACCGACTTCATCATCTGAGTGCGATCCATCGTGGGCAGCGCCAATCGAGCAATGCGGCATCAGTGACTTCTTCCTCTTCCTCTTCTTGGTGTAGTCGTGCCACAAGCGCAGCAGCAGGGATGATGACGCAAGCCCCCACGAAGTCTCGACGTTGCATAGCGGTGGTGCTGATAGTGGCGCTGGGTTTGCTCAGCACGCGCTCGAATATGAGGATCCTGACAAACTCGAGGATTGATGACGCTTCTCTGAACAAGACTGCAACAAAGACTGCATCGCCGGTTGGCAGCGAGATGGTGGTAGCTGAATCCGATAGGATGGCGGCGCATGTGAAAGCGTCTTCCTTCTCACAACAACGAGAAGAAGAGCAGCAGAAGCAAGTCAATGATACTCGGACTCAGGAAAGAAACCAATCCATCCCTCAACAGCATCAGTCACAGTCACAGTCGCGATTTGCGTATCTGTTCCTCTTGGGAGCCGTCGATCCGACGGACAACGGATACAGAGGGTATCTTCTCAACACATGGATCGCCGCATACTTGTTACGACTCGGAGGCTCGAAGGCTGACATCATCCTCATGCTGCAGTTTGCCAACGGCACGCCCAAAGAAGAGCTCACGTCGTTGGAACAGCACATCACCGCAGACCTTGGTATTCAGATACGCATGCTGTCGACACCTTCCGTGAAGATGACCTTCGCCAGCGTGGTCATGGAGAAATTGAGGCTCTTCCAATTGACGGAATACGAACGTGTCATATTCTTCGATGGGGATGCGTTTCCGTACTGCTCGATGGATTATCTTTTCGAAGAATCGGTCAAGCCAGCGCCACTGACAACAAAGCGCATCATCATGGATAATTTCATTCAGAATGGTCGCAACTCTCCGATGAACGCGGGCATGTTCATGGTCAAACCGGAGGAGGGAGATTGGGAGCAGCTGCAGGCCATCATTCGGGATCGTGATCTGGTCAATGGCACGACGTTCGACACGCAGTACGGCTGGGGTCATCGCATCGGAAACAACGAAGGATGGGACAGCCATCGACAGTCGAATCAAGCGCATTGGTGAGTCAAGTTTGTTCCAACTGTCGTGTCGTGTCTCGCGTCTGTGATTTGAGCCTGGGATATCTCTACTTTTCTGGACTGCACGTCTCTCGCTCATCTCTTCTAATCCACGACTTTTCTCTTGCGATTGCTCGCAACAGGGATTTCTACGGCGCAAGGCTAGATCAAGGTCTATTGTACTACTATCTCCGTTACGTGAAGGGTTCCCTGACCCAAAGTTCGCGGCGGCGATTCCGAGTCTGGGACGCGCCGCGAAGGACACAGACTCGATCTCGGGATGGCAAATTAGTCACGACAATGATGATCCAGCAAACCATGTACGTTTTCGCCAATCCTCTCCGCAATGTCTCGTGCGCGCACCACGCCGAACTGGAGTTTGCCAACAACGAACCCACGACGCCGTGCAATGACTTTGGACATCTGTTCGGCGGCTACAAACCATGGGCCCGGGCGCGGGATTCTCCCCGCGATTTGTCGTACGTTCCGGAGCGGTTGTACGGCTCCAAGTCGCCTCTTAATTTGTGGTTCGTGACGCTGCGTCAACTGATCCGCACATACAACATCACCTATTTGGACGTCGACGATTGGGCGAGAACGAAGAAGGAATCTTTGAGTTCGACCAAGATCAATCCGAGAGATGCGAAGGAAGACTTCGTCACAATGGTCCAGCAGCGTTCCAACACGACTTGAAGATGATGAAGCCGACAGAGAGTCGTTCGCTTGACAGTGCTGGTGCGGTATGCATCATATTATAGAATACAATGTAAATTTATTATAATAATATGGTCCTCTGGCAGCTGTCTTGTGTGTGTGCGTGTGTTTCTGTCAGCTGCTCGTGTTGAGAAGACAATCTCGTTTTGCTACCGGAGGGTGGTTGAACGTGTTGAAGCTATGATACCAGCAATCCCGTTCGAAGAGGTGGGTCGTGTGAAACTGACTCAATTCTCTTCTTGTGACGTGATTGTGTCGTTTGTTGGTGGGGGACATCACAGAAGGAGCGCGGTGATGGTCTTTGTAATGCGGAGGCACACCACCAACACCAATACCACTGCTCTGATAGACGTGATGGGATCGCAGCCGGAGCCGCAACGGGGTTGGGCAAAGACCACTACATGGCACCATTTCCTCCACATCGCACCATCAATACCAGCACGGAGCATGCACAAGAACCGGAGACTCCTGCTCGCATTGTTTCCGTTCCTCCAGGTCCATGCTTGGAAGCCACAACCGCGGGCGTGGCAGCGGCATCAATCGATCGTTGAATGGTCATCACCATTATCACTGACACCGTCATCATTCGCGTCACTCTCCCATCGACCCAGCTATCGTCTCATTCCAACTAGAAGTACGACGTCATTGTACGGTGACAAGATGGTGACGACACGATCTCGTCGCAATCGGCAGCAATCCACGTACGCCAAGCCCATCGTTGTCGATGTTGATGACGAGAGCGACAGGCGGCTCGATGACAGCACCCATGAAGATGTTCGAAGTGACAAGGCCAAGAAGGGAAGCAGAAAGTCCATTGTCGGACCTCTCGAAATCGACATGACTATGGACGATGTTGCTGTTGCGGCTGTTGCTGAGAACGATGACGGCAGTTCAAAGAGGTCGAAACGGAGCACTGCCGCCCGATCCAGGAAGGCAGCGCGGAAGCCGAAGAAGAGAAGTGACAGCACGAAGGAGAGTGAAATAGACGAAGCAGCATCTCTGCCGTCAAAGGAGAAGAAGCGAAAGCAAAGGTCAAAACCTGAGAGTAAGGACAACAACGATGACGAATATCAGGATGATGACGCCGCCAATACAAGTAAGGACATGACAACCGAGACTCCGAAAAGGAAAACGACGAAGGTTGCCAAGACCACCGCACCAGCATCCGCAACCAAACGAAAAACGAAAGCATCAACGAAGAGTCCGGCACCGGACCGCGTTGCTGAAGCTTTGCCAGAATCTGGCGCACTGATCGAACTGCCTGATGACATCGTCATTGGTGAACTGCGGCACCGGCCGTCGAAACGCAATCGGTCGCCGTACGTCGGAGATGTCTACCTGCCGCACGAAGACCGCGAAGCCATTGTGCATCTGCCCAACCTCGATATGGGCGGAAAATGTAGGTCTGGAGCGCAGCTCGTCGTGAAACCAGCGCGCGATCGCAAGGGCGACCTCGTGGGACCCAACGCCGTCAACCCCAAATACAACACGCCCAAATGCGAGTACATTGCCCAGCTGCTGCGCGTGGATGAAACCTCGTTCGGGTACACGCCAGCCGTGTGGGTCGGTGCGCATCCGAGCTTGGGAGAGAAGATCGCGGAACAGCTGATCGGACACAATCTGCTGGGCGATGACTTTCCCGCCGTGCACTCCTTCCGACGTGAAGTGCGCAATCCGTTAGGCATGGACATGCGCGCCGATTTCGTCGTGCGGCATAAAGATCCGGCTTTACGGCGACGTATCGTGGAAGTCAAGACGGTGGTGGATACGGATTACGCGCCCGACTCGCTGCCCACAAACAACGTCAAGTGCGTTTTCACCAACAGCCAACAGCCTTATCGACGCAACGGGATCTTTCCGTGGGGCAATTCCAATCAGAAAGGGCCTGACGGCGAATCGGTCGTCAGCGCTCGGGCGATCAAGCATGTGAGGGAATTGGCCAAGGTGGCAAAAGGCGAGCATGTCAATCAAGACGAAGAGCGGTATGATGCCACAATCCTGTTCGTGGTCATTCGCGAAGATGCCGTCGTATTCCGGCCCAACCACGACGCGTGTCCGTCGTTTGCGAAGTACCTCAAGATGGCGAAGGATAGTGGCGTGCAGGTGTTGGCCAAGCAGGTGCGGTGGGGGGAAGGCAAAGACAAGCTGGGGAAGTGCTTCGAAGGTGATTTAATCGACATTGTTTGGCCGGACGACGGAGACAAAATTGACGGATGCGAAGGTGGGAAAGCACGACTATGTGAGCAGAAGGATGGCCCGACGAAGAGTAAGGCGAAATCGACGAGAGGGAAGCGTGCATAGTGAGGCCCGCGAGAGGTTGGACGTACTCAAGAGAACCACAAGTGCTCTTAGATCGGAGTGACACTGCAAGGTCAACATTACACCGTCGCGCTATAAATTGCAAAATACGGAGAACTCTGCTGTACTCTTCTCGGATACACCCGACTATAATCCATGCTCGTCTAATACGGCCACAGGATGGTCTCCTTGCCGATCAAGTCCAAAAAGTCGTAGTAATCGAAGACGCCCTCCGGGTACTTGGCCTTGAGTTGCTCCACATCGATTACACTTCGTTCCGCGTCCGATGACATCGCCGCAAAAACCCGATCCACCTGGAATGATTCATTCTGGATTTGCGCATTCATTTTGGGTCGCAAGGAGGACGGCAACGGACCTGCTGGGTTGCGTGGATTGTACAGGCCTCTGCGCTCCAATTCCTCCATGTATACGCGCGTTTCGGCGCCCTTGTTCATGACGGCCGTCTTGGATAAAGACTTGTCGATGCCGTACGGCTTCAGCGGCCACTGGAACTGCTGTTGCTGCAGATACGATTCGAATTGAGCTTTGTCCAGTGTCGGCGTCTTCGATAAGAGATCGTCCAGCACCACCTGGCAGGAGGATCCCTTCGGAGCGATGGAACCATAGCATGACGGTCCTGCCAATCTACCGTAGACCTTGATGACCTCCAACACGGGCGTCGGTTGCTGTTGCACGATTACGACGGTGTTGGACGGTGGAGGCACTGTGGCAGCGACGACTTCGGCAGACTGCAACGTTGCGGAAGTGGCGGCGATCGCGGCACAGAGTAAGCCGACGCCAAATGGGTTGCTGATGTCGCTGGCAGAGACAAGACTCGCCAGTGTGACAAGTGCAGAATGCAGCGGAGAAGGTGTCAGCAGCGATATCATCCTGGATTGGTGATTGTTGGTATTGCAGCTCGTACTATTCTATACAAAACGTTTGATGTAGTTCGCTCGTCTTGAATTGAATTACGACCTATGCATACTTGCACAACGTCTGCTGCAGAATGATGTCATCAATGCACTTGGAGGGCAACTGTTTGTATCTCCAACCCATCCTGTTTGCGCGTGACCGCAAAGATTGCGCCGAAGTCGCGGCTGGTGATGTCTTTCTGTTTTGGCGCCAAAAGTGTTTCTGATCGTGTTGGTCAATTCACCAAGCCAACCCAGCGCGGGCGGCTTGTAGATGCACATCAATGAACAGACAACCTTGGCGATGCACAGCGGCTTTGGACATCTATTCGGACCATACCCTCAGGCGAAAGCTCTATCTCAATGAAAAGTGTCGACTGTTCCAACGCAAGGCGCATATGGTGGGCATATAGCAGATGACGCAGAGTGGACAACTCAAGGTACTTACGTCGGATGAGAGTAGAGCAGCCCTTCGTGGTTCGGGAAATAGTTCTATCCTCTCCAGAGAGTATGGGTGGTTGAGAACGCCAGCTCTCAATCTCTCTCTATCTATCTATCTCTCAATCTATCTATCTAGAATGGTTCTTGGGGTTGGGCTTATCAGGTGTGCCCCCTTCACGTCATTGCAGCATTCAAAACCATTGTCTACACTAATCAATGCAGGAATAACGACTCCGCATTGGTCCGCGACAGTCATCCGCGACTAGTTCGACTAAACTACACTGTCGCCGTGGAGAGAAACACGCCAAAGCAGAGCACAACACAACGCACACGATGTCGTGCATCAAGCTCTCCTCTGTTGTTGGAACAATGGCACAATGGCGACCTCCACAGGTCCACAATGCGGCATCGAAGGACATAATGTGTTAATCTGTAATAGCTGCTCAGATACATCTAGGCATTGCGCATTGCACAATTCGAACTCCATGGGAAGGAAACAGAAGACATATCCACTGTGAATACCCTGCCATACGACTACAATACTAAAATAAAACAATACACGATGAAGAAATCCCCAAAGAAATCCTCGAAGAAACGAAAGAACTCCAAGGCTGCGAGTCCCAAAACAGTGATGCCGATGTTGGTGGCTGTGGTCATCTTCAGCTTCTTCGTTGTGTATCGAAACATCCAGATGATGAGGGAGATCCTGCAATCCACCGTCGTGGTGGACGACATCCCCGTCTCGGAATTGGAATCGGCAAGCGCGTCTGACCTTTCGAAACGAAGGTTCAAAGGAACAGACGAATCATCCATTGCAGCACCAGAAGCAACGGATCCGACAACGCAAAGCGAGGGCAACAACGCGCAAACGAAGAAATCGCGATTCGCGTACCTATTCCTGCTGGGTGGTGTGGACACATCGCAGAATGGATACAAGGGATATCTTCTCAACATGTGGATCGCTGCCTACCTGCTGCGCTTGACCGGATCCACGGCCGATATCATCGTGATGCTGCAGTTCGCCAAAGGCATGGAAGATGGCGAGCTGACGCCGTTGGAACTGCACATCACCAAGGATCTTGGCATTCAGATACGCATGCTGGACGCCGCGTCGACGGCCAACAGCTTCAACGGCGTCATCATGGAGAAGCTGAGGATCTTTCAGCTCACTGAGTACGAGCGCGTCATATTCTTTGACGGCGACGCGTACCCCTTCTGTTCGATCGATTATCTCTTCGAGGCATCGACCAAGCCGACCGCACCGAACGAACAGCGCATCTTCATGGACAACTTCATCCAGGCTGGTGCGGGAGCGCCGATGAATGCCGGCATGTTCATGGTGCGACCAGAAGAGGGGGACTGGGAGGCACTGCAGGCCATCATCCGACATCGTGATTTGGTCAACGGAACCACGTTCGATCCCTCATACGGATGGGGCCACCGCATAAAATCCAGGGCGGAGGGATGGATCAGCTGGAACAAGAGTGGGAATCGCAACTGGTACGTGCTTGCGCTCTGTGAGGGTCTCTTTTCTTGATCAAGAAACGTATGTGCAGTGATAGGCTTGTTCATCTTTGCAACATCTCTCACTTTGCACACTCCTTCATGCTCCCATCGCATATGCGTGCACTCATAACTACTCGTCATGGATCGCAATACGCAGGCACTTTTATGCTGGAGAGGCAGATCAGGGCATCCTGTACCACTATCTCAGATATGTGAAAGGATCGTTAACGCAATCTGCGAGTACGCGGTTCCGAGTCTGGGATGCCGTGAAAACAAAGCGAGTGAAGAATCGAAACGGCAAGATGGTCGAAGAAAAGATTGCAGAGCAGACCTTCTTGGGCGATGCCGATCCGCTCGGCCAGTTGTCGTGCATCAAACAGCTTGGCTTCAACTTTTCCAAACCTGCGCACACGACACCCTGCTCAGACTACGAGCACTTCTTTGGCGGTTTCAAACCATGGCTGAAGCACAATGACCGGTATCAAGATGTGAGCTTTGTTCCCAAGACATTGCTTGGTTCCAAATCACCCACCAATCTGTGGTTCGTCACGCTGCGGCATCTCATCAAGCTTTACAATATCACATATCTGGACGTGGATCGTTGGGACCAGACAACCAAGACTTCACTGGGCAAGACCAAGATAGGATTCAACGCCAACGCGAAGGACTTTGGAGAATTGGTCGCGCAGCGTGCCAAACAGACGGAGGCGAAATAAAGTATTTGGGATGACGGGCGCCCGCCAATGCTCACACGACCGGCGACTGCATTCAGATGCGTGCTTTGTTGTTGTTGGTGTTGGAAATGAACAATAGCAACGATTAGAGTACTCTGTTCGATTCGCGAGCACTACACGTATCACGGAATGAAACGCAACGAACCAGCGCATGGGTATCCTTTTGACTGAGGCATTTCGATGGTCCGATCCTACAATTATGTGTGTGGCAACATTGGATGGTTATCATGACAATGGTGTCACGAACGCCTGCCATACATAATACGCAGAGGGCATTGGCTGCACACATCTCGCTGGCACAGGCTTACGTGGATATTTCCACCACGCAAATAGGGACGACCACATTGCCCTCTGCGCGCGTCCTCGATCAATCCGCTGTGGGAGGCGGTCCACCGGAAAACACTCTCCATGGCAACAGAAAATCCGGAATATTGTTGGCGATGAACTCTGGAACTGGCTTGCCGCTCTCCTTTTCGATTTGAGGAAAGACGAAGCTGGGCAGGATGAACTTCAAACTCCGGATGGATGGTGGGATGCTGCCGTCGATGTCGGTGAATCCAAGCTCCTTGGCGAGCTCCGACACGACCACGACCTGGCCGCTGCGCTCTTGCATCAGAGCCGGATTGCTGAGCAGCTGTACAATGGCCCGACCGCTGAACTGCGGACTCTCACCCATCGAGAGATCCAGTCCGCCCGATGCCTCGTCCCATTCACCACGCTTCTCCATCTCGAGGTTGCCCTCTGTCTGGACGATGCCAGGGTAGAGAGCCACCGTGTCAACGTCGTACTTTTCTAACTGATAGGACATGTCAAGCGCTAACCGATCCGTTGCGGCCTTGCCGACTCCGTAGGCGACATTGAAGGTATAGGATTTGCCACCGAAGCTGGAGATCAAAGCGATCAACGGGCGCTTCTTCAGCGGTTGCGCGTCCATGTCGTCGGTTTGTCCACCGCCGTCAGCCGCAGCCGTCTGAATCATGAGCGGGATGGCCTCCTTGGCCATCATGTACATGCCGCGCAACCCGACATTGTGAATGGCATCCCACATGTCCCCACCCTGCTTCCAAAACTCCGAACGAAATTCGGACGTATTGAGATTCGGCGGCGTCGTGTACGCGCTGCAAATGAGAGCATCGAGTCGCCCCTTCGTTTCCACGCGACGCACAAGCGCCTCGATGGCATCCTCATCCTGAATATCCATGACGACTGGAACCCCTGTGCCGCCCAGCGCGTCGATCTGCTCGCACGTGCGCTCCACGGTGCAATCGGTTGCGCCGACATCGCGTTCCGTCGAGATGCCCGTCTTGCGCGATGAGCGACCCACGACGTAGACGGTGGCACCTGCGGCGCCCAGTTCCAGCGCGATACCCTTGCCGATGCCGCGTGTGGCGCCCGTGACGATGGCGACTCGGTCAGCGAGATTGGGTGTCGTTGCTGTCATCGTTAGAGCTGATGATCGAGTAGTTGAGAACGTGGAGCGCAGACTGAAGGCGGTCGCAGACTGATACCATGCAAGGCACAGAAGCACGATCTGCCTTGCAGTTGTTGTCATGATCGTCATTGTCGTAGTGGCGGCGGTGTATCCCAGAGAGTAGTTGATTCGTTCGTCCCTTCGATACGGGGGCCTTACTCTGTGTATTGATGTGGCACGAGTATCTACGTGCGTGCGGACTCTCTGCTTGTGTTTCGCCTCTTTCCGACTCTCTTTGCCGACGATCGGCAGTTGAGCAGATGAGATACCATGATGCACAGAAGGTCATTTTTCGCCGAACTTTGTTGTTGTTGCATTGTTCGTCTCGAAAGATACGTTTCTTGGCGTCGTGTGACGTCACCGCCTCTCCAACCAAACGAAGAGTGATTTCGACACAATTGACACAAAAAGTGTCACAGTCTGGCCTACGTCCGACTGTGCTCGTCTTCCTCTCACCACAGGAACACCTCATAAATTCTGTGTTTCTCCATTTCACAGTCTCCTCTCACAAAAAGATGAGCTTGGACCTCCGCGCAGAAATTGGGCAGAAACTTTACCCATCGCGTTCCCAAAGTGAAGGGTTCGGGAAGAAATGGCGACGGCGATCTTGATAGCGATCGTGACAGGCATCCTGCACATGAAGACACTGTATAGGTAGTACGACCACCCATCATCCTCATTCTGCCCGTATGTACGAGCCATGCGCCACAGCCGCAACCCGAAGCCACCACATCAAGGCATGGCGGCAACACAGCAGCTTCTTTCCGGATGACTCACTCAGCCGAAGACCCGAAATCGTCCAAGACGAAGCGGAGGGCGAGCACGATTGCTTCCGTTGAAGTACCTCAACCATGCTGACGTCTGCCTTCCATGAACGTCGCAGAAGAGAATTGCATCTCGTGGCAGCTGGGAGGCTCTTCGATGAACTGCATCCTGCTGATGTGGCGTCTTGACGGACTTACTTGGTGGCGAGAGGTGTGCACGATTGTGGTACGCGGAAGAATACTATGATACCATCAAACGGGTGAGACGACAAACAGAACGGAGCCCCTCATCACTTCGCCTCATCAAAGCGGAACAAGTGCCATCACAGCGCGGCACATGGCGTGGCACATGACACACAAGAGAAGAGCACCTGCAAGTGCAGTCAATCAACACCCACGACACATGGAATACAATCCAAAGGCAGTGGCACACGACAAGATGAGTAAGTGGGTGAGTGAGTGATGGCATCACTCACAGCACAACACCTGCGAGTACACTACCAAACAACAAGCGCAACGCCACCACACCCAGCTGCCACAGTCGTCTGCCAGCACATCACATTGTATCGCATCTGGCAAGAACTCGCAACTGCACAAGCAGAAAGCGGTCAATTCTTCTTCCGACACCGCAAATGGAACCAACGACAACGATACTATCCACAACAAAGGCTCCGCCACGGCATTTCTAACTTCATCGTTGCGCTGGGCTGCACCCACTTTCTCTGCTAGCAACACTCTACTGCCCCACTCTCCCCAACATCTCAGCGCAACACAACACATCCATCTATTCATAAACCAGCCAGCCGTCCCACTTCATCTTCTTGAAGCTCATCGGACCCAATCAACAGGTCTGCATTCGTAGAGCCGACTCCAACCGCACATCATGGCCCCTCTCCTGTACGGTTCCATCTCAGCTGACATGGACCACAACCAAGCACCAGATGCCTCCATTCCAGATGCGATGGAACATCACCGCGGTCACAGCCAAGATACCGAATCCTTGCTGCCTACCGACCTAAAGTCAAACGGCGCTGACGAAAGCGCGACGGATGATGACACATCTAGCCTCAACTCCAGTTCCGCCCTCGTCCCGACCCCTCTCTCCTCCACGCAGCCCCTCGGGACGGCCACCATCTTTTCGGAGACCATCAACATCGCAAAGAACCTCATCGGCAGCGGTGTCCTATCGCTCAGCGGTGGCATCGCAATCTACTCGAATGACCCATCCGCTCTGGTTTCTGCAAGCCTCTGGATTGTGTTGCTCAGCGCCGCATTCGCATACTTCAGCATCATCATCGCCAAGGTCTGCCAGATGACGGGGGCCACCAGCTACCGCGGATGCTGGGAGGCCACCGTGGGACGCAAGGGATCATGGATCGTCTCGCTCGTGCAGATGCTGCCCGCCGCCATCGGCGATGTCGCCTACGCCACCGTGCTGAGCCAAACGCTGCAGTCCCTGCTGCAGAGCGTGGGCATTAACTGGGATCGCATCACCTGCCTCCTCCTCATCACGCTCATCGCGGTGCTTCCGCTCTGCCTCATGAAGAGCCTCCACAACCTTGCACCATTCTCCGCGGCAGGCGTTGCGAGCGTGGGCATCGTCCTGGTAGCCATGCTGGTGCGTTGCTTGGACGGGTCGTACAACGAAGGCGGCCAGTTCCACAATGACATCTCCATCGACCATCGTCCGGAATTCGGACATGAAAACCATGCTTTTTCCACCGCGGTCCTTCCATTCGCCTGCATGGTGTACCAAGGCTTGCTCATGCACTACAATAGCCCGCGCTTCTTCGTCGAGCTCAAGGATCCCACCATCCCACGATTCGCTCAGTCGACGGTGTACGCCTTCGGTCTCTGCACATGCCTCTACATCGCCATCGCTGCCGCCGGATACTTGACGTTCGGTTCTAATTCCGACTCTTACATTCTCAACAACTACTCGCCCAACGATCCATTGGCGACGGTCGGCCGTCTCTGTGTGGTTTTCTCCACTGTCATCACGTATCCGCTGGCCTTCTTCGGAGTCCGCGATGGGTGCTTGGATCTGTTGGACGCGCCGCAAGAATGGAGGGATGGGAATGCCATCTCCGTCATCCTGCTCATCGCCATCACGGTCGTCGCAATGCTCATCTCCGATCTGGGCTTCATCAATGCCGTGGCCGGTGGTCTGTTCTGCACGTTGCTGTGCTGCGTTATCCCTGCAATCATGTATCGTCGCGCTGTGTGGAAATCTTTGCACAAGACTCGAGGGCAGCGATGCGAAGTATTGTTGGTGTTGACGTTGATGGTATTGGGTGTGCTTCTGGGTGGAACCGGCGTGTACAAGTCCATTGCTCGGGCGTTTCAATGATTTGGAAAAAAGTGCGTGGATAATTGTACCTATTCTCGGGAGAGAGAGAGAGGGCGGACTGAATCATTTTCGGTCAATTCTAAACTTATCACTCATCCTACTTTTACGAGACTTTACAGGACTTCACAGGCGTTTGGGTTTGGCCCAGGACAGTCATCGCTAGGGTCGTCGATCACGTACGTCTTTGTCACATCACCACCACACAGGTCTGCCTGTGCACAACGTTTACATTCGTTGCTTGCTGTGCAGGTATCCTTCTTGATAAGGATATCATTGACTGAGGCGTCATTTTGGGCAAGCCATCTGCACGCTTCTTCTCCGTTACATGCACCCTCCTCAACGATCACATTTCCTGCAGTTTTTGAACTAACCCCGGGCGCTGTATGCAGCCCATTGCAAGCGAAAAACCCTTGGCATGCATTCTTTCCAACGAAGATACTTGCCACGATCGGTGACGTGGTAGCCCCCTGCGTAGCGCGGGAACCCACATTGTTGCATGCGCTATCACCAATGCATGCTCCTTCTTCCACTCGTATGTTGCCAAAGGTATTCTTTCCAACCCCGATGCAAGCATGCAATGCATTGTTGCAGGCTCGTGGTCCAATCACCCTGTATCCGACTTCGACATCAGCAGCCGGCTGTATCGGGTCAAACCACCCCAGTGCCTCACAAGGTCGATTGCCACTGCAGCTTTCAAGTATGATTGTGTCGGGGCGCATCGCGCCGCAGGCACGAGAGCCATTGCAAGACCCGTTGTTGGAAATCCGGGGTTAGTGTTAGTAAGACCTAATTTGTTGTTAGACCGTACTATTTAGAACTGTGAGCTCATTCTCTTCAGCTCCTTTGCCTTTCGTTTTTCACATAGCATCTCCTGTAGCAGCATCGTGTTGTACTGTTGCATTCATGCATCTCATCATCATGGATCATTGCTTGCATACATGAGATCGCATCCGCAGGCATCCTTTGTCATGCACATTGTCGTGCATATCCGTAGGCATTCTTTTCATGCACCTTGTCGTGCATATCCTTATTCTACATTCCCTGCGGTACGATTCCACAGTCTTGCGTTTCGCTCTTGATCTCCTGACACCGAACTTTACGATTGGTGTCATGATTGGTGTCATGGATGATGCCCTTTCTGAGTTGTTCTAGTCCCTGGCTGACACGTGCCATGATCTCCAGATGGGGTGATCATCAATGTGTCGGTCATCATCTTCCTTCACATGATTTAGATATCGTGGCCTTTTCTTGATTCACAGAGGACAGCCTTGTTTGCTTGGTAAGACTGAGGTCATTCCCGTGTGATTCGTGTCGTGGGTGGAATGAATAATATTCAATGGTGTGACGAATAATATCCAAAGGTGTGACAAATAATGTTGGGAGTTGCGGCAATCATGGGTATCTTTCCGACAGAGTCGTACCCTCGATTCCTGACAACCCGTCGCTCACCGTCATCACGCCAGTTGTAGGCAAGGTGGTGCACACATTGCTACTGTCACAGCATGAGCCATTGCAAGCTGCACTCACCGCAGGCCCACTCCCAGTGTAGAGCTTCATGGTCGCCACGGTGCCCAATAATGCACTCGTCACACCCGCATCGTTCTTGATCTTGTTGAAACGTTTCTGAGCCACACCCAACGTCACGATGTTGGGAGTTGCTTCATCGTTGCATCCAAAGATGCTCTTGATCATCTTCCCGTTGTCACCAAGACTGTCGATTGCAGCCACAAACTCTGCACATGTGCCCGTTGTACCATCGCAGAAGACCTTACCAGTGGTAATGATATTGAACGTCGATCCCGTATCTCCCGGACCTGCGAGACATCCAACTTCCAAAGAGGTTCGGAGGATGATTGGCTGGGCGCTTGGCACAGCAGATGCCAAATTGGTGGGGTTGCTTGTCGGGCTGGTCGTGAGAGGTGTTGGAAAAGGAGTGGGAGAAAAAGTCGGACAGTCTGTGGGCAAGGTATCCTTGCCAACACAGTACTCATCCACCTTGTCTCCTGTTGGATTGTAGTTGGTGTCGCTTCCTCCCTTGGGACAGGCACCATCAACGTCACTGATCAGGTACACCTCATCAATAGCGCATTCAGTGTTCGTCATGCATCCTCTGCAGCTCTCAACAACGCCGCATCCACCAGAAGGGACGATGATGTCTGTCCTCATCCTGTCATTCAAGCCAAGCTTCTCGCATGAGCCTTCATCAGCACAACCACCATCGCCGATGTTCAAGCTACCTGTAAGCTTGCCACCAGTACCGTGATTCACGCTTGAATGGGCATCCTTGCAGGCGTTGCTGCCAACACAACCATTCGAGCCAATGTGGATGTGGCTGCGGAAGCGGAAGGACGGGCCTGATTGTTCCAAACGGCGTCCAGCTGAGTTACATGCTTCGGATCCGATGCATGCGCCAGTCTGGATGGTCACATTGCCATGGGATCGACGTTCCACTCCCTCGCAAGATCGAGGGCTGGTGCACGCCATCTCGCCAACGAAGGTGACTCCTGTGATGAAGGGATTGATCTCGTTCTCATTCATCAACTCACATGCACTCATGCCAGTGCAGGAGGAATCGAGAATGAGAGGATTGGGGCCCATGTCCTTGCAAGCGTTGTCACCAGTACATACAGTGACTGCGATGGTCATGAATGGAGGAGAGTCGGAGGTAGAACCGGTGGCAGAGGTGCATCCCGAAGATCCTTGGCAGCATGGATCGATCGCGGGTGGCGACTGGGCCATCCCGATGGCCATGCAGGTCGCCTCCATTGCGTCCGGTCTCTCGGTGATGAGGGTCGGGTTGGTGGCAGCGATCAACGCCAATTGACCAGCGAGCACGTCATCGGATGCGTACTGGTTGAAGAGCTTGCGTGCCGCTCCTTCGCCGAGGTCTCCTGCGCATCCGAAGAAGTTCTGCAAATCTGCGGACTCTTTGACGGCGGTGACGGCCTCGCGGCAGGATGGCTTGGCGGGATTGCAGATGATGGTCTTGGTACTGGCTTCTTCTGGCGTGAGGGCGGTGTCGCCATCTGGTTGGCAAGAGACTTCGATGGTGGAGTCGAAGGTGATTGCGATTGGGGCAGCTGATGGCTTGGATGTTGGCGTGAGAGTGGGCTGGGAGGTGGGAGAAGAGACTGTTTGGGTGGCCGGTGGCATCGAGGGCATCTCGGTTGGCGAGGTGGTCGGTGGGCCTGTTGGTGACGCGCCCGCCTCATCTGTGGGAGACGAGGTCGGGGGACGCGTGGAGCTGGTGGTGGTCGGGCTGGCGGTTGGTGGTCCAGTCGGCGATGAGGTTAGTTCGGACAACTCTATGTCAGTCGGCTGAGCCGATGGTGACTCGTGGTTGAACTTGTTGTTCTTCCCAGTCTTGATGTTGCCGACGTCGAGATCAGTCCTGAGCTTGCGGGTGGCTCGCAATGCCAGGTGCATTTCATCAGCTGCATCTGTGATCTTGCGTCCATTGAGGCGAGCTTTGGTCATTGCCATGAAGATGACAAGGAGAGTAGCAGTGGTTGCGATTGTCTTGGTGTTGATCATCATGATTGCAGTGATGGATTATTTGTCGTTGAGTGGTTGAGTGGTGGAGTTTGCTGGTGCTTCCTGTTGCTGTTTCTGCGGTGCTGCTGCTGTCGTTTCCAATTCGAATTGGGGCTTGTTGATTTTGTGAGGAGAGCGATGATGGTGATGGTGATGATGCTCCTTCCTCCCGTCCCACCTTCAAACGATGCCAAAGCCAAGGGACCCCGCAGGTTGGAGTTGTGGGGCGCATGCTGTTGGTGCTGTGCGCCTTGCCGTACCTGGTTGGCTTGAGTTCAGTTGAGTTCAGTTGTGTGTCTCCACTCATCGTGGAATCCATTCTGCGACGTCTTGAAATGCATGGCCAACGTCAGCCACGAGGACGATCGACATCTACGAGTTTGCGCGTTGATGCTCGTAGAGAGTTGATAGAGAGAGTTGACAGAGAGACATTCCACTTCACATGAGAGGATGCTCCTCTGCTTCCCCACACTCGCATCCCTTTCTGTTCTTTCATTTTCTTTGATCTTGTTTCGTGAGTTGCGCACTTTCTCATGTTTCCTCACAGAGCTGTATCATCTCTGACGATCATGTCACGCCAACATCATTTGATCTTGTTGTGCTCTTGGAGTTTGGGATTCTCAAACGAGGCAAAGTGATCGTGGGAGAACAAGATAACAGAGTTGCGGCGATTATACATTCTTCTCAATTAGTCGAATCAAATGAATACTGTAGTCCATCTAGTCAAACCGGCGTATTTGCTCTTTTCTCTCTCTCCTCGCGGCTATCGTCCTACTTTCCGCAGGCATGAGAGTATGGTCATCCATTCTCTGTGATCCTCACTACATCTTTCATTACACTTCATTTTTTACTTCATGTGTTACCTTATTCGTTGTTTCATTTGTTGCTTCGGTACTTCATTGCGTCATTCATATGCTGCCTCGTCAGGTGGTCCGTTCATCCAATCGTTCATTTCATCCTTCATGAATGCACATGAACTTGCAGGAGCACTTCGTTCACTGCCCTGTGCACATCTACTTCTTATTCAATCCATTTGGTGTGGAATAAGGTCCTGAATACTCACATGCAATGCTTGCGGTCCACCTGTGCCTTTGATTCAATGCTGCTTAGTGCATCTGACCGCAGGCAGGGTAGTAGTTGGAACGGGCCCACAAGATACCACCAACCAACTCCTTGATGTTCGGATGGCTGAACGGCACCAGCTGAATCACCCCAAAGAATAGATTCTTGTTGCCATCCACAATGAACAGACTCGGTTCCAAAAATGTGCTGGGCTTGGCAGTATCAGGACAACCAACCAACATCTACAGTCCCCATTCCTTAGCCTTCTCCATGGTGAGACTATATTCTGATGGAAGCTTCAGCTTTGCCCTGCTCTTGCTGATGATTGTGTCCTTCATGGCGATGACCTTCTCCTTTGTGTCCCTGGAGATGGTGAGGATAGTCATGTTGGCCTTGAGGAGGTTGGAGGAGTAGGCCTTGATCTGATAGAGTTGGGTGATGCAGATGGGGCAGTGGATGCCATGGGAGAAGATGAGGAGGATGTAGCTGTGTTTTGCAGTGTCCAAGTTGGGTGTGGCCTTGGCATCGTTCTTTGTGATGGTTTCATGGAGGTTGAATGCGCCACCAGAGATGGTTGGCATAGTGAGGGCTGGGACGGTTTGGTTTGAGAGCCTGTCATGTGGGAAGTGGGTAGTTGGTTGCATGTGTGTGTTTAGATGTATATTGGTTTTGTTATTTGATGAATTGGATGCGATTTGATTTTGCGAGATGGAAGGGAGAGGGAATGGAATCTGCGCATCTCCATGTACAATCCGCCCATCACCTATCCCCGATCACCACCATCATGATTGCTTGCACTGGTACCACAGCACAGCATGGATCAACTAGAATAGGATGGTGCAGGATGACATGGAGTGGTGCTTGTTGTTGCTGATCCTTGAAGTTCAAGGAGCGTGCTAGAGTAGAAGTAGGAGTACTTTCTGCAATCGACCAAATGCGCTGGTGTTTGACCTGCTCATGTGTTGGCTTGATTGATCTGCGTTGAAGATACCCCGATCCTGTTCAGACTGGATGCTAGATAGTGGGTACTGCTAAATGATTCCACTCAGCTCTGCCTGTCTCTTCCTGTCTCGGCTCTGCTCCACTGGCATGTATCTGTAATACCATTGCCAAGCGGTCCATGTACTTCTTGGAACCAAGTGGAAAGTGTGGGGCAATGACAGAGAGTGTGTGCCAAGATGAGAGACATAGCTCACTTTGTTCATCGATCGATTTGTAACGACCTGTTTTGCCTTTTGCGGCTTGGTGCGAGTTGTCTCGACGTGGGACAACAAGTGGCAATTGGGCGCACAGCGCGTACGATCTATCTCTCCCCCTTCGTCGCCGCGAAGGACCAGGCTGTTTTGCACGACGATTGAGAGACCCTTCACAGGTCGCGAGCACAAGGACGAGCACGAACGAGAAACTCCTGTGTGCGCCTCCCTCTCTCTCTTGGTGACTTTGAGAAACGCAACAGGCAGCAACATTGAGTTCCTTGCCACATGCACACTGTTTTCGAGGTACACACTCTTTGGAGAATAGTACTCTGTACTACTCTGTGCTGTTTGGGGCTCAGTCAGGAGTGGAGAATTTGTGGGGGCATTTCTTGGTACTCGTGTGTGCAGGTGTTCTCGGTTCAGGCGAAAGTGGTTGTGGTTGTGGTATCGTGTGAAGTGCCAGTACAAGCGTTGACTTTGGCCGGTTTGTTCACCAGCACGTCTGGTCGTTGGCTTCTCCTACCGCTTCGACTACGGTCCGCGTACAGACGTATTAAATGGCTAACAAAATGACTTGACATTAACGAACGAAATGACCGTTTTCAAAACGGACAATATTCAGACATGTATACGACGACCAATCACAGTCGCCCACGAGTCGCAGCTGTCACGATTGATTGATTGCGACTGGTTGTTTGTTCCGCGTTTGGCGCCAAAAACGCCAACCCGGAAGCCATGAAGGAGAAATCAGAGCAATCATTCGCGCTCCTTGAGACTTGTGCCGAGGGAAAGGGAGGCTTGTGGAGCTCTATTCGGTGCGTCCTTTGTGGCACACTCGAATGTGTCAAGAACGACAAGGAGTGGCACTCTCGCTTTCAAGCATCACTTCTATTGTGTGTATTGTTGGTCTGAAGCAAAAGGTGTGATCCCACCCAAAACACGCCAGATTCACACAAACACAAACATCTCTGATCCTCGCACAAAGAGTGAAGGAGACAGGCAGTGTTGTCGCGACATGGGTTATGAACGTTCATTTCTTGTGTTCATGGAAGGCGTGGACTGGCTCTGTGGTTCGATTCCGCAGCGCGCTATTTTGGCACAGTGCCATCTTCTGGGGAGGCCCTGTGTAGGAGCCTTCAAGTGGTCAATTTGCCAAACGACAACGCAACATTCGCGAACGCATCTACTGTGCCCAGAGAGAATCGCGAACAGTCATTGCAAACCAAGACAAGTACGGCCAATCGAACAACAAACTCAAACTGCTTTTTGTCAAACGTGATGGCAAGGAAACGATTGTCCGACTGTAAACAACATGTCGGTGAAGCCGCCCAATTGCGTTCCGCGGCATCCGATTGGGTGGCGCCATCATGCAGTTCCCCTGCTGCGGTGAGCTGAGCACAAAAGTGCTGACAATCAGAACACTGATAAGGTGAGTGAGACGCGCCACACAAGCCCTCTTGTTGTCCGCGCTTCACAATGACGCGGACGCAAACAAGATCTCTTGTTGTTGACGAACGAATTTGCAGCCACTGTCACCCCACAAGGAGTAGGTGATTTGGGTTCGATGTGGCTTTGCGCGAGAGCCGAGTTGTCGTTGGAGTATTGGACGATGACCTATGACATCGTGACGGCGTACCCTGGATAGTTCCGCCCTTGGGTACTCCACGAGCACGAATCTTCAACCAGAAATGGTCCCTTCACAACCACGTGCGGCTGGCGCCGGGACCGGATACCAACGCACAACGTGGTGTTGTGCTGCCTCACAAATCTTCTGCTTCCTTGTCGAAATCAGGCACACACACAAGCACCACAACAACACCAACGGCGAACAACAACATCTCTGATCACACTCAACCTTGCGCGATCGGGTGCATCATCACGACTACCTACGACTACCAGCATACTTTTCAAGTTCCGACGCTCACATAAAACAAGCATCTGCAACCCTCACTGGCATCAAGTGAATTGCACTCATCCCATTCCATCGCATCGCATCACGTCCCATCGAATCGCATCATCCGACCATGGCGCCCGATCAACTTTCATCTACCGATGGCAGCACCCGCCACAGCGGCGACGAAGGGCGCGATGAAATCAAAGAAATCCAGAAGCTGTCCCAAAAGGAGACGAACAGAGTCCGGACGTGGCGTGTGTTTCTGTGCCTCGCGCTTGCGATTGCAGGTGTGTCTGTCACCATCACAACGTACACACTCCTCCGCCGACAAGAGAACGACAACTTCGAGCAGGCAGTAAGTTCGCAGATTGGCTGATTTCGAATGTGCAATAATCATCTTGAGTATTGTGATGCGATAGATCTGGTCTGTGAGATTTGTTTTGGCTTGACATGCAGCGCTGTCGCTCCGCATCTCTGTCGCTGTGATTGATGCGCGTCACGAGCATGATGGCCCACTCACCTGGTTTGTCCGTGGCCACCGTCGAATGCTATCTCTCACGGATGCCCCCATCTCTCTGTTGCCAATTCCGTGTCGCTGCTCATTTCTCCTTTCATCCGCCAGTACGATCAATTCGCTCGCACGATCAAGGATTCCATGCTAAAAAATCAAATGGATGTCAGGCAAGCACTGGACGGGCTCAGCCGTGCTGCTTCATCGGGTGCCGAGGCTGTGGAGGCCAAATGGCCTTTCTACATCCAGAACAACTTCGAATCTCATGCCAGGACGGCAAGAGAGCATTCGGGAAGCGAATTCTTCTCCATCGCCAGACTGGTGACACACAACCAGACAGAAAAGTGGCTGGACTTTGCCTCGGATCACTACCGCGACATGGTTGTCGAAGGTCACATGTTTGAAAACGGCAATCTCGATCGACTGGTCGACAACGTCAGCGACTACAACAGCTACATATCAAAAGCTGGAGTTCCCAGATTTACTCCTCAGATTGAGCTTGACTATCACTGGCCTCTCTTCGAGTTCTCCCCACCGTACTTCTCATACGGTGCGATGAACTGGGATTTCAGATCTGTACCTGACTACGAAAGCGTCTTCGGAGCACTGCTCACTCTGAAAAACCAGACCCTGGGAACTCGAGTGAGGGGATACGCAACCATCGGGTTTTCGATCTCGGAAGAGGAGCATCAGCAGATGCACAGCCAACTTCTTGACTCGGACAAGGACTTTCCACACAGCTTCTTCTTCAACCCGATACACGAAACGACCGGTGACTACGAATCCAAGATCGTTGGGGTGGTCGGGACAGCAGTCGCATGGGATGCAGCCATGCGATTCCTTCTCCCAGAGGGTCTCTCTGGTATCTTCGCCGTGCTGAAGAACAACTGCGGCCAGACTTTCACATACGAGATCATTGGTCCCGATGCAGTGTACATTGGCGAGGGAGATCTACACGAGAGTGAATATTCGCATATGAAACACCACGTCGATTTGGCCATCCACAGTCATTCGGATTTCCGGGACACACCAGGACATTGTATGTACACATTGGTAAGTACACGTGCTCAGGGGGAAAATCAAAAGGAGTTGGTTTGATTTGTTTGTGTTTGATGGTGCCTTCCTTTGCGTTGCTCTGTCTTGCCCTGATTCATTCTCCCAATCTAATGAGTACATCGGCTACCTGTTGCGCCCCTTGCGTCATTTTTGCTCTGCTCTGCGCTCGTACTTGTACTTGTACCATGTGACACAAACACAAACATGAACAGGACATCTTCCCCTCCGAAGAGTTCGCCAATCATTACATCAAGAACACACCCGCCATCTACGCCGTCGTGGTCGCCATCACCTTCGCCGCGGTCATCGTCATCTTCTTCGTCTACGATCTATTCGTGCAAAGACGCAACTGGAAGCTGGTGGGACAGGCGGCGCGATCCAATGCCATCGTCACCTCCCTCTTCCCAGGCAAGCTCCGCGATCAGATCCTGGATCAAAGTCGAGTGGAAAGAAAGGATTCGCGCAGAGGGACGACATCCGAGATGAAGTCCTTCCTCTCATTCCCACGCGGAGAGGACAACGACTTCATCAAGTTCGAGTCACGTCCCTTGGCCGAGTTCTTTCTGGAGACCACGATCATGTTTGGTGACATCACGGGCTTCACGGCATGGGCATCCGTCCGAGAGCCAAGCCAGGTGTTCACCTTGTTGGAGACCGTCTACAGCTCCTTCGATCAGCTGGCGAAGCGCCGGCGTGTGTTCAAGGTGGAGACGGTCGGCGACTGCTACGTCGCCGTGACGGGACTGCCTGAACCAAGAGCAGATCATGCCATCTCCATGGCGAGGTTCGCACAGGACTGTCTCTGGAGCTTCAGCACGATCGTCCATCAGCTGGAGGTCGTTCTTGGTCCCGACACCGCCGATCTGGGCATCCGAATCGGAATCCACAGCGGGCCAGTCACCGCCGGAGTATTGCGTGGCGAGCGATCTCGCTTCCAGCTGTTCGGGGACACCATGAACACAACGGCGCGACTCGAGAGTACAAGTATGCGCGGACGCATCCAAGTCTCTAAGCAGACGGCCGAGCTTGTCGCGAAGGCAGGCAAGCCTCACTGGTTGCAGAAACGAACCGATACCGTCAGGGCCAAGGGCAAAGGCGAGATGGAGACGTACTGGCTCTCGCCCGGCAAGGGAAAAGGAGACGGCGATGCAGGTAGCGAAACAGAGACGAGTGGCCGCATCTTCGAGCTCGGGGATGCCATTGAGATCGACGATACCGATCATCTCGACTCGAGAACCTCTCGACTGATCGATTGGAACGTCGAGACCTTGATGCAGCTGCTGAAGCGCATCGTCGCAAGGCGTCGTGCCTCGCGGACATTCCGCAACCAGGGCGAGAACAGCAGCCAGCCTGTGGGCGTCAACATCGATGTGGATCACGGAGAAGGTGAGACATTCCTGGATGAAGTGAAGGAGATCATCGAGCTGCCCGAGTTTGATGCCAACGTCGCTCACGAGGAGCATGCACAGGGCCCAGTCGACATCCATCAGGATGTCATCGAAGAGCTCCGACAGTATGTGACAGAGGTCGCAAGCCTGTACAGGAAGAACCCATTCCACAGCTTCGAGCACGCAAGCCACGTCACCATGTCCGTCATCAAGCTCATGACACGCATCGTGGCACCCTCCGATCTCGATCTTGGCACAGCCTCAGCCCATCCACCCATCCGTGAGACCATCGAGGACGGTGTAGATGCAAATGCAGGTAGATCCCGCAAGGAAGCATCTTCGCTGCACGATCACACGTACGGGATCACATCCGATCCTCTGACTCAGTTCGCATGCGCGTTCGCCGCGCTGATCCACGATGTGGATCACACGGGCGTCTCCAACCAGCAGCTGATCGGCGAGAATCCACGGTTGGCCGCCATCTACAAGAACAGGAGCGTTGCAGAGCAGAACTCGCTGAGCCTGTCCTGGGATCTGCTGATGGATCCGCGATTTGGGAACCTCCGAAGCGCCATCTTCTCCACCAACGCCGAGCTGTGCCGCTTCCGCGAGCTGGTGGTGAATGCTGTCATGGCCACAGACATCGTCGACAAGGAACTCAAGGTCCTCCGCAACGCACGATGGAACAAGGCTTTCGAAGGAAAGGAGCACAAGGGGCACAAGGAGAACCACGGCAGAAGATCGAAGGATGCAGCAACAGCAGCAGCAGCTCACACAGCACGCGATTGCATCAATCGCAAGGCGACCATCGTCATCGAGCATCTCATCCAGGCCTCGGACGTTGCCCACACCATGCAGCACTGGCACGTCTACCGCAAGTGGAACGAACGGCTGTTCCACGAGCTGTATGCCGCCTACCGCAACGGTCGCGCACGGAGCAATCCGGCTGACTTCTGGGCGAAGGGCGAGTTGACGTTCTTTGATCTGTACATCATCCCGCTTGCAAAGAAGCTGAAGGAGTGTGGCGTGTTTGGCGTTTCGGGCGACGAGTACTTGAACTACGCCATGAGCAACAGACAGGAGTGGTCCGAGAAGGGCGATGTAATCGTGGAAGAGATGGTGAGGAAGCTGAGCGATCAGTTCGAGACCACTGACGACGATGAAGACGGAGAATCATGGTAGGAAGAGCATGGAATGGGTGAGGGGGAAGCGAGGATAGTTGCACTCGTATCATTGTTGGAGTGTTCCAGGGTTGCCGCGAACTGGGGACAACGCAACACAGCATGTCATGTCGCAGGACGCGGCGACGCGCGACAACGCGCCATAGTATTCCACTAGAGCACTTGCATTTGAATACTATTATGTCCACGTCCTGTATTGTTTGATGGCACAGAAAGCAGCGGCAGCAACGACAAAAAGGGCCGCACGGTGCTGGCGCTTGCCGCCAGAACATTTGTGGACTCCGCGGTTGCGAATGCGGTACCTCTCCCCCCTTGATCGCTACCAAGGACCAGGCCATTCTGCACAACGATCGAGGAGTTCTTCGCGACCCAAGAGTCCGGGAGGAGCAGTCCACCCAAACAAGAAATTCCTGTTGGCATACGTACGCAGGACAGACGTCCGCAGCCTCCGCCTCTGAAGAGTGACAACGGAGACAGTCTCCTCCCATAAATCCATCATTAGCACACACACACACACACACATCCTCCCGTACAGATACTGACAATTCCAATGTGATGGGTCATGGTCGCACTGGCGCACACTTCTCGAAGTTCTCGACAAAACGATTGCGCATTTTGAGATCCAGGTGACGAAGTTTGTTTTTGTGGGACTGTTTGCCACGACCGGAAATTTTTGGGCTTAAATAGCTTCATATACGGACCGTGCACAGACGGAAAAAAAGAGGAATACACAACGATGCATGTCCACAAGGATTTTCTCGCACAAAAGTCGAAAAGATGCGTCAGGACACAACAGTTGCAGACAATTTCGATTTCTTGTGTCAGGACGCAAACCGAGAATTTGTGAGTTGGAATTCGTGTGCTGTTGGTGACACGATCTGGAGGGAAGGCCTTGTGGACTGCCAGTCAAAGGAGACCATTTGATGCAGTTCGTGAGGGGTGAGTGCTTGGTGAAGTAGTTGTTACTGTAGCAATGAATGGAGCGGTGTTGTTTGTACTCATCTTAGCTTGTGTTACTATGAGATAGTCAGTTGTTGTAGTAGGATGAAGAAACGATGTCACACAGTAGAAACGGCTCTGCACTGATCCGCATGGTTAAGTGTTGAGGGTGGATGTTGCTCCTTGCTCTTGCTCATCTCTCCATGTGCTGTTGCATTGCAGTGTAGAGCATAGCAGCTCAGCACTTGATTGAAGTTGAAGTGAAGTTTCAGCCGCAGTTGTTGTTGGGATTCACCATCAGATTCCCTGCTTGGATTGAAGCAAGTTGGATATCCATGCCATGACTGTGGCAACAAGGTGGCTGTCATAGTCAGGGAGGGAATCAAGTTGAGTTGCAGTCAAAAGGATGCGAGGAGCATATGGTTCCCAGGACAACTGGAATCAGGTCAATCATGACACTGAGTCAGCAATGTTTCATGAATGAAAGAGGAGGAGAAGAAGGAGGGTGTTGCAGCTGTTGAAGTTGGAAAGTCTCATGCCAAAGTGAATTTCAGGCATCGGCGTAAAACACCATAATTTGGAGGTAGTCTGTCCCTTATTGAACTTCAACTTGACATGAATGTGATTGCGAGCTGGTAGAATATCTCACAGAATGAAGCCACTGCTCAAGGTGGAAACGAAGAGTCAGGAACCGTGAACCATCCTCCGCATGCAGGATGGGTATGTTCGCATCATTTTTCGATCATGTGGAACGTTGCCCATGGCATTGCAGTGGCTTTGCCAGACCATGACAACATTGGCTTGCCCCAGCCTATGCCCCTTGGCTGTTCCTTCGCTCTTGCTTTGATCTTGGCCTTGTGCTCCATGAGAGTCTCGCAATGTCATCAGAGGCTCACTTCAACCGACTTCACATCAATGACAACCGCATCATCTTCAGTGTGGACAAACTGTCGAACACTTCGATGTTCGTGGCTGGAACAAAGAGGATTCTCAAACAAAATGAAATGGCTCCGAGAAAAAACAAGATACAGCGTTTCGGTAATTGCACATTTACTCCAGTTTTTGAAAACGATGAGGAGTGTTGTCAATCTCTTTGGGGAAAGAGAGTCAGAAATACATCTTCCTCTTTTCTCTTGCTCTCTTTTTTGAAGTTGTGTTACTCTTGACAGGTATGCATATATACCCGTACAAATGCGAAGGTGATGTACCATACATACGTTTACTCCAGAGCAGGTAGTGGTGACGTTGGACGCTTGCGTTTACTTGGACACAATGCTCTACTCTCCAAAGTTCTTCAGTATTCAGTTGGAGCAATGTGCTCACGTGCAAACATGGTGGCAAGATTGCGTTGTGCCATGTTTGAACAACGTCAGTGACGTGATCATTCATCTGCTGCCTTGGCCAGCATCATCGCGCAGAGAGAGAGAGAGAGAGAGAGCGCGCGTTGGTGAGGGTGATGCCGCTTGCTTCACAATTTGACTTGGATTGGCATATGATTCCACGTGAAGAGGAGAGCACAAGATGAAAACGAAGACAAACCTCCAGCAGCTGCAGATGCTGTTTCGTAAACCTTCCTCGCGTGATCGAATGCTGAAAACCTCATCACGGTTGGTGGGTGGGTGTGGTGGATGGATATCTGTTGTGTGTAGGCACTTCTCCATGGAGTACAGTCGTATTGCAATTGTCACAGACAACCAATCGCTTTCCGGCCTCCATATTCCACTGTTCTGTACTCTCTAGTTTTGTTGCACAAGTATCCCCATCGGACACACTCGACCTCATCGTAGCGAGATACAATTTGAGTGACGTCATGCGTAACAGCTGCCAAACAGGCATCACCTCATCTTTTGTATCTGCTCTATTTAAATAGAGAAAATGTACGTTATTTTCCGATCGTTGAGGAGTTGTTTCACATCTGAGTGACGTCACAAACGTCGATGTTCAACCTCCCACAAACCATCACGGTTTGTCCTTTTTGTGGACAGCAACCAGAACGAGAACAGGAACAACAACGTCAACAACGTGGGCAACGGTAACAACTGTGACGGCGATGATGATGGCTGATACAAGAATCAACAACAACAACCCACCACACAACATCACACAACATCGCAGACGATGAAAGACCCGCTCATCCGGAACAACAACAGCGACAGCAGCTGAGAACAAAGGAGCAAAGAAGACCAGAACTCGAAATACGTTTCATCTCACAAAGGGACTAACAAGCGCAACGTCACCACGCACAACACTGAGCACCGCAACCAAACAGAAGAATCTGCTGCATCGAAGGAACTGATCGCGCAATCACAGCGGAATAGAACAGAGCAAAGCCAGTGCAGAAGCACGAGAACTCACAAACATTCACACACAGCATACAATACCGTACGATACCATACATACTCATCTCATACATACACTCGCACAAACAACATCAGACGGAAGCTGACGACCATGAGAGCTCCTTGGTTGCGCTGTGCGTTGCTGGTGCTGGTCTGCATGACAGCAACTGCCCTTCAACCACATTCGAGCAAGGTGCCCGCAATTCCGACGACCACATCGCAATGCGGCAAACGAGAATCGAGAACGGCGCTGGCAGCTCGCGGCAAGCGCAATGACGATGACGATCCGAACCGAGTCCGCAGTCTCGATGAGATCGATGCCAGCATCAACTCCTTGCTGAATCCGAACGAAGGCGAGGATGACGGCTCCGCGCGCAATAAGAAGTATTACGAATACAAATCCGCGGAGGAATTCGAGCTGGAATCCAAGCTGCTGCAGAAGGATATCGACAACGTGCGCGTTGTGCGCAAGCAGGTCAAGGAGGAGCTGTCTCGTCTCTCCAAGCGCCTGTCGCCGAGTCAGAGACGTCGGCGCAATGCGGGAGCGTTCGGCGGTGCCTTGACCGGCTTTTCGGTGGGCATGTACGCGGCGTTCGTGCTGGAAGTCGATCTGCAGTTCATCGAACCCATCATTCTCGTGCCCGTCCTCACGACGGTAACGAGTCTCACGGTCTACGGCCTGTCGTCGCCACGAGGTGCCTTCGGCGAGCTCGCCCGGTCCATCTTTGGCGACACCACGATCGCCATCACGGGATCCTTCAAGGCCACATCGCGCGGTGTGGCGGATGACATTGCCGTCAACGCGGAGATGAGCGCATTCCGCGCGCAGCAGGAGATCGTCAATTCGCCCAAGATCGCGAAGCGTGTCATCCGCGAGTCCTTGGATGACGCCAAGGAAACCACGATGGAGTCGCTGGAGAATTTGAAGGACGATATCATCGACTTCCCGCGTTATGTTACAGAGACCGCGACGAGGAAGGCGGAGGAGACGCAGCAGCGGCTGATGGAAGTCGCGCAGCGGAAGGCGAAGGAAACGAAGGAGGCTCTCAAGGAGACGGGAGAAGCCTTGCGCAAGATCCCTTCCAGCATCGCGGATGAGGCCATCATGCTTGCGGAAGACATTGTGGACGAAGCTAAGGATATCACGGAAGAAGTCGTCACTTCCACAAAGAGTTCGATTGACAATACGATCGAATCCACTCACAAGAAGGTCGACAACACAGTCACGTCCACTGCCGCTACCATCATTTCAACGCCCACCAAGATCAAGGATGGCATCAAGGACAAGTCGAACTCGCTGGCCAATGCTGTGGAGAGCGAATGGAATGCAACTCTGAAGCAGGTGGAAGATTTCCAAGCAGAATCCAAGGCCAAGTTGGATGACATCGTTGCCAAGCTCAGCTTTAAGAAAGCCGCAAAGAAAGAGGCTGCTGTGAGCGCAATCAAAGATGTGGAGCCAGCCAAGAACAAGAAGAAAGAAGAGTCAGCCGGGAACTTTGGTGGGTTCAGGTCGCCGTTCCGTACGAGTACTGCTCCTGAGGCCGTCAAGACAGAATCAAAATTCAACGACTATGACAATGCCAAGGTAAGAAGCAATGAGGCAAAGGCCAACGAGTCCAAGCCTCCATTTTCGTTCGGAAATGTTTTCATGGGCAGCAACAAGCAGGATGACAGGAATTACCAGGATAGCCGACCAAATGGAGTTGAGCCACCAAATGCTGTCTCAGCACAGAAGCAGCAGCAACGCTTGCAACGCGAACAACAACGTCAACAGCGCGAGCAGCAACAACAACGACAGCAGCAGCAACGCCAAATGCGTGAGCAGGAGCGCCAGAGGCGTGAACAGGATCGTCAGCAGCGTGAGATGGAACGAAGACAGCGTGAGCAGCAGAGACAGCAGCGCCAACAGGAGAGAGCCAGCGGCAACAGAAACCAACCCGCTGCGCCACCCCAGAAGGAGGGAACCAACCTCCTCATCACGAATGGGATGGGCAACAGCGTCAACGCCCAAAGAGAGAAGAGCTCTAGCTTTCAACGCAAGCCAGTTCCACCCAGGAACAACAACAACAACAACAATAGGCCGAATGACGCGTTCAACGCGGGGCCACGCCCACCGCTTTCCGTCGTGGATGGACCGGATCGTAGCCAAACCGGCAACACCAGCCCTAACAACAATGTGCAAAGGAGCGGCACGATGGGAAGGCCCGCCCAAACCGTCAAGACCGGTTCCAGCAATCGTAAACGAAAGCGAGGCAACAAGGTGAATCAACGCAAGTCTTCTTCTACCAAAGACGTGAATGGTAGAAGCAACGACCAGTCCGACGACGCCAACAACAAGCCGGCGGAACCAAACGCCTTCTTTTCTGATTTCGCCAACGGGCGGTCGAGCACGGATGACTTTTACAGCGACGACGACGATGACGATGAGGATCGTCAGAACCGCCAACGATCTTTCTTCCTCAACAACAACAACAACAACAACAACAATGGGTATGATGGGAGCAACGACGGCCCAGATCCAACCAGGGATGAGAGACCTCGACCCAGCATTCCAATGCCCAATTCCTTCCGCGAATGAGAGGCGTCACATTTACACACTACATCAACTATTCTACGCAGTATAGTTATAAATTTTACCATCCATACGTGTGTTCTCGTTGAACAATATAACACAATTGGTTGGCGTCGAATGATGGAGGCCGATCGTTGAGAACAGTTCTGCAGGACGCAAACATTGGACGGGCAGAAACGCAATCTTGCTCTAATTGTGGGTGCTGTTCATGTTCTGCTCCGTTGCCTCCTTGAACTCTCCAGTCCACAGACATCTCTCTCTCTCTCTCTGCAACAGAGAGAGAGAGAGCCTCACCAGGTTGAATGAATCTGCTTTGAAGCTGCAACCGAAGCAACCTTGAAGAGAGAGAGAGAGAGGGATGGATGGAGATGGAGAGAAGAGGAAGCATTTGCCATCATGCCTTTCCCATCCACGCGGACGTCCACAAACATGTCTCCGAGGCAGAAGACACAAGGGTCACGAGACCACCAAAGAAAGAACTGGCGAAATCGTGACCTGTTTCTCCCTTCGTTTTGATCTTGGTTCCATCGGATTTGTTGTGGCATGTGCGCGCATGGTTTCGGCGCACCTAATTTGAATGACTTATTTGAAGTAACGGCGCCGTTATCCAGATGACACCTTGTTTACGTTGAGGACTTTGGAAAAAGTAGAGACTGTGTCTTCCACAGAGAACTACAGGACTCACATTGCAATGCTTCACATGTTGTGCACGAGACGCATTCAAACTTCGCCCACACGACGAAGTCATTCACATTCCCAAGCACATGATGAACTTGCACCGTCGGACGACATCATCTGCACAAGCCACCAAATCCCATTTTCGAAACAAGGGGAGAACGAAACGAACCTGAACGACAGAGAGAGAGATGCAGGACAACCACACGCGTGAGCATCATCATCATTGTCATCACGTACGCACCACACCACACCACACCACACCACACAACTCTAATCCGCAAGTCTCCCATAGTTGCAGAACACCATTGAGCAGCGCACTCCACCAATACTCTGATTACAGTCACCATTTCGCACATCAGCTTGTTCTTTGTTGCCTTCGCGCAGCCACACGAATTGAACCCTGCTTCACTTGACTTCACTTCGCGAAAACGAACGAGGATCATCCGATTGCAAACTGCAACTGAAACAGGCGAAGCCCACAGCAATCGCAGACGCCACTGACCTTGTTGGACCGTGTCTGCGAGCAAACGAACGCTTGCGGAACTGGTTGTGCTCAAGTACCGCACAAGTACTCTGCTCTCTGGACAGAAAGGGAGAGAGAGACAGAGACACAAAAAAGGAGAGACGAGGGGGCATTGTTGTTCGCAACTCATCACTGGACCAACAGCAAAGTCATATAATAGAACACCACACCAATAGCTCTGCCATCGCACAGCACTTCCGACCAACGCCATGATCCGCATCAAGCCAAAGGAAGACGATGACACCACCTTCGTTGCGTGGGATCCCGATGGTCCCATCGAGAAAGGTGCATCGTCGAGGAGCCTGCCTGGACGCTTCTTTTGCTCGCTCCAAGAAGCCATGGAGTCGAACGGCACATCGGAACAAGCCACCAACGGACCGCAACGACCGGCGCGTCAATCCCCAGAGTCTACCCTGTGGAGCGACACTGCGACCTTCTTCTCCTGCAACAGCCTTCCGATGAATCTCTTCACCAGCGACGACGGAACCGGCGGCCTGTGCGGCAGAGATGATCCACCGCCCGTTCATTCTCGCTACAACACCGTCTACGCGGGACACAGAGCGCACAGCCAGGACCTCTACTATCATGGCACGGACACCATGATGATGGGCGACATCATTGCCGATGATCACACGGAGATCAGCGATATCACCATGGAACGCCATGCCCCGATTGCGATCGACATGAACTGTCCCGACCAGTACCACAGGCGCGTCAGCAACCAAACGTGGAGGGAGATGAAGAATTCCTACTTCATCCGTTCGTCCGTGCCGCACAAATCCGGCGTGTCATCACATCGGTTTCCGCAACGGCATAAGCATCGCAAACGTCGCAACGTCGAGAACAAGCCCATCTTTGAATTCCCCGATTCCATGGCCCTGCTTGCCAAGTACAATCGTGTGGCTTCGGCAAAAGCGCCCACAGGGAAGAAGGCCACGGCGGTGGCGGATGCGTCGCAAAGGAATGAAGAGGAAGTCATTGAGTTCCACAAAGTGGATGCTCCGATACAAGCTGATGACAATATCGTCAGCGAAGATGCCGAAACACTCAACAACAGAAACAGCAGCAGGAATATTGATGATATCGATCACACCAACAACGCAGTCAGTGGTATCAACACTGACCACAACAACGCAGTCAGTGCCATCAACACTTCCAACAGCGCGAATAGCGCAACGAGATTAGGCCACGAGAAGGACACGCCCATTTACAGCACACCGACCAAATCTTCGCCCATCGCAAAGCAATATTCAAAAAGTCTAGATGCTGACGAAAGCAGCATGGCCAGTCTGGAATTTATGTTCCGATGGATGACGGGTACGGATCAGAAGCACAATCTCAAACGCACCCCACCGACGCAGACACCATCCACACAGTCCTCCACGTCACTCGCCGATGATCTCGAGGATGATGACCAAGGTGACTACCGCGAAGGATTGGGTTTGATCGACTTTGGGGAGGACCGGACGCTCGTCACGGAGATGGAAGAGTATCTCAATTGCACTTCCGATGACATGCCTCGAACAACGGAGGGGAATATGGAGAAGGAGTGTTATTGCGCCGCGGTGCCGGACACATTGATGGACGACGAGGAGATGATCACGTACGAGTTTGCTGAGAATCCGCAAGCGACATCGCAGAATACAGCGGCCGAGGACAAGACCGATTCCGAGGATCAATGCCACATGTTTCCAACCTGTTTCGAAACAGCGGCTCTCAACGTCAGCAACGAAGATCTGCAAGCTGACACGAACCAGGACAAGGTTGAAGCCAGCAGGACTGATGATGCTCCAGAATGCATGCACTTCACCGGCGATCATGCTCCCACACATGCTCGCAGATCGATGATGGAGGCATGCACCTTCCCCACCATCCCAGAAAATCTCGAGGAAGACGAAGACGGTGGTGACGCGAAAAAGGAGAAAGATCACATTCATGATCCGGCACATGTACCACCGCCAGTGAGTTCTTCACTTTGCAATGCGGAACACATGACGCTGTGCGCGTTGTCGCCACTGCATGCATGTTCCGGACACCTGGTATCGCCCCCGAATGCTTCCACAACGGCAACCACCGTGGAAGTAACGGCAACAACGGCAACGAAATCCAGCCCAGGTGAGGACCAGGCCAGGACGAAGAGCTGCGACAAGAGCGACAAGAGCTCTCCTCAACGCAGCGGCATCGACAGCGCGCGAGATTCCTTGCGGGCGATGTCACTGATGGATACGTCCTGTCAGGACAGCATCAACCCTGATGAACCCAAGAAGGTCAAGGGGCAGGCCGTCAAACAGTTTCTGCGCCGCGTGTCGTCACTATCCTCCGCGCATCGCAGCCCTTCGCTGAAATCGGTGAAGTCTGACGTCTCCGAGGTCTCCTGCAAAAGCGCACCTGACCGATCCAGCACCCTGCCGCGCAAATGGTTCCAAGGCAAGAAAGACGCGAAGCGCGTCAACAACGACACCCCGCGCATCCCAGAACCAAAACGACAGCGATTCTCAGAACCAAACCTCGACAATGACAGAACGAAATTGCTGGACTGGGGCGGCGACAGCCAGCCCGGACGTACCGTGCCGCGGAGCAAGAGGATATTCGCCGGCCTCTTTCGCCGACGATCCAAGCGTCATCACGAATGAAGTGGGCCCAGCAGAAAAGAAGAGAATAGTTCAGGTCAATTCATAACGCTATTATTAATGTTTGTTTGTTGGTCAACGCGACTATCTTTCATGTTGGAGTACGTATGTACTCTATTGTGGTATGTTGGCAAGCGTGGTGATGGGGACAGATCTGCTCTTGGTGATCGGTATTGAATGTCTACCAACTCACAAGTGCTGGCGAGTCATGCGAGAAGAGTTGTACAGGGGTATTGTTGGAAGGACACTCTATATGAGGTCGAAGTAGTCGTTGCTGATTCATTTATCCATGACTTGGAACTGATCCCGAATTTTGCATTGAATCGTGATGTCAACTTGTCGCACGTTTCAGAATGAGAATTTGATGATTGGAAATGCAGCAAAGAAAGTTGCAACCAACACAACCAGCACAAACAGACGAGGTGACTTGTGTTGGTGTGCACATAATCCGTTGCGAGACGACAACAGAGCACATCGCTCTACTTGTTCTGCCTTCTGCCGTGTGCGCGCGATGCTCAACAAGAACCGCAAGAGGAACGGCCTGCCATCTCCAACCAACACCATCTGTTCGTGCAGCAGTGCCAGCACAAGCGAGGAGCAAGGAGGGCGAGGAGAGCAAGGAGACAGAGACTTTGAACAAGGACTGTCCGAAATATCCAAAGGGGTCAGCACGATGAGCTTCGCATTTGGAGCCAGCAGAGGCAGCGCCGCACCGAAACCACCCATCGGATGGGGTGGTACTCGTCTCTCGCAGACAACAGAGACCGGAGGTATCAACACAACACCTGCGGCAACACAATCTTCCAGCATTTTTGCAACTGCAACGCCTGCGCCCACGGCGACAAAAGGCCAACCCCCTGCATCCGCTCTTGCTTCAAATACGGGGGTGGCTCCCACGCAGACACCAACGTCACCATTTGGGAGCCCCTTTGGCCAGTCGCCCTCTCAAACGCAGTCCAACGCAAGCGCAAACACAAATGCAAACACAAACAAGCCGCCTGGTCAGGGGCAATGCCCCTTTGGCTCCAGTCCATCTCAGCCGTCCGTCTTTTCGAGATCCTTCACGTTCTCATCATTTGGAGTTCCAGAAACGCAGCAAGCAGGAACATTCACATTTGGCGCACCAACAACGCAGCAAGCAGAAACGTCCATGTTTTGTGAAAGCGCCGCACCTGCTCCGGCCAACAACGCCAGGGCCGTGTTTGGTTTCGGAAGTCCAAGCAAGGACGCAGACTACACGTCGAGCTTCACCCACGTTGGTATTAGCTGTGACTGTTGTAAAATCAAGTCTATCAAGGGCGTTCGATACCGATGCAGCGTGTGCGCCAATTACGACCTGTGCCAGGGGTGCATGGAGCGCAAGGAGAAGTTTGAGGCAGGCGTGGGCGGCGGAGTGAATCCTGTCCACTGCCTTGATCACCTCTTCTATCGCATCGGAAAACCGAACCCAAACCATTCCACGCTCCCCATTGTCATGAACCGAAGCGGATTCAAGCACACGGGCACGAAATGCACTCAGTGCAATGAAGTGGACCCGTCGGGGTATATTTACAAGTGTCAGATGTGTCCGAACTGTACGCTCTGCGAGAGCTGCGAGGCCAAGGGATTGCACAATCTTCAGCATCCACGCACAAAGATCCTGCAGCCATCGTTAGAGGCGGAGGAACTGGCAAAGTGCCGCGCCGAATTGGAGCTCGTCAAGCGAAAGCTGCAGCAAAAGCACTTCTACGAAAAGAACACGATGGGATGGTGACAACACTGAAAGTAGTGATGCCGGCTGTGGCATTGCTCTGGCCAGCGGAGCAATGGAGACAATACATTGACAAACGAAGAGATGAAGCACAAGATGCTACGCGCACGATCGAAGCTACATTCTCTACTCCAAGTTAAAGAGAAGCAATCATGGAGAACAAAATACAGTTTAATAATTCTCTACGTGCATACCTTCCACTCAACCAAGTTCATTGATCGATACCAGTGGGTTCACCATCGCCGTTTCGTTATTCCGTGTGGCTGAAGGCGAAGCTCGTCTTGGTTTTGTAGACTTCGCCTGGTTGTAGAAGGGTCGAAGGAAACGCTGGTTGATTCGGCGAATCTGGAAAGTGCTGCGTCTCCAAACATATTGCGTTGCGGTGTCCATACACGCCTCCGCTCTTCCCCGTCAACGTCCCATCCAGAAAGTTCGATGTGTAGAACTGCATGCCCGGTTCATCCGTGCACACTGTCAGCACGCGGCCGGATTTAGGATCTACGAGCACAGCCGCGGGTTTCTGCGTGCCAACGGCATCCTCTTTGAGCACATAGTTGTGATCATATCCCTGCCCAAACTGCAGAGCTTCAAAATCGTCGTCGATGCGCGCACCAACGACGGTGGGCTTGCGAAAATCCATGGGCGTCCCATCTACGCTCGCAAGCTCACCAGTCGGAATCAGGCCCTCATCGCAAGCCGTGTACCGATCCGCCGCGATTTGCAGTACGTGATGCATCGCGGATCCGGCACTGTGACCGGATAGATTGAAATACGAATGCTGCGTGAGATTGACGACGGTAGGTTTGCCTTCAGTCGTTGCTTCGTACTCCACGGTGAGAGTGTTCTCGGACGGCAGCACTCGGTAGGTCACCTGGGCCGTCAGTGTGCCGGGATATCCTTCCTCCCCATCCGGACTGACGATCCGAAGCGTCACAACGCTGTCGTTGCAGGGCAGATCGCTCGCCACATGCCATAGCCGCTTGTCAAAGCCCACATCGCCACCATGCAGATGGTGCTTCCCGTTGTTCGTTGCCAACGTGTAGGTTGCATCATCGATCTGGAATCTGCCATTGGCAATACGATTGCCGTACCGGCCAACGATCGCACCAAAGTAAGGGCTCTCATCCAGGTACTGTTGCGGTGCCTCAAATCCCAACACGACATCGTCGACCTTGCCGTCACGATCGGGCACGCGAAGCGCAGTGATCGTCGCACCCAACGTCATGATGTCCACTTGCATGCCCAGCTCGTTCTTGAGCGTGCAACAGAGCACCTCATCCCCGTCATTGCTGCTGCTTGTGTTCGGCTTCTTGACCTTTCCAAAGATCTTTGGCTTTGTGGTGAATGCTGATGCCATTGTTGTCGTAGATGTGATTGTTGTGCATCCAATTATGAAAAGGAATGTGCTCACGTACACCCACGCTGCTTGCCACATCAATCAAGGAATGTTCCGTGCTCTCTTTGTCATCTGCCGGTCAGTATCGCTGTCGTTGCTGATGGACATCATCTGTGGCGCCACAGAACTGCACAGCAAGACACGGGAAAACCGACGAAACACGATCAGGCTGAGTCGTGAGTCGGTACGACTTCTCTGCCAATTGTTCTGTTCGGATTGCCTGTTTGACTAAACCGAATACTTGCATGCAGTACCTATAACGTTAATTAACGTCTGTAAATTCAAATCAAGACAAATCTTGGTTCAAAAACAAAATAGGTGAAAGTACTCGAGAGTAGGTGAAAGTACCCCAGACTCGACGAAAGTAATTAGGACTAGGTGAAAGTACTCCAGACTCGACGAAAGTAATTAGGAATAGGTGAAAGTACTCCAGACTCGACGAAAGTACTCCAGAGTAGGTGAAGGTACTCAAAACTCGACGAAAGTACTCCCGTTCGTTGAGGTTGCTGCGCCTTGATTCCTCACGGTTCGTTGGAATTCTGTTCCGTGTATTGGGAGGCGCGGTAGTTTAATATATGCTAAAATAATGGTGTCCACCTCAAGTCTGATTGGTTGTCACATTCTTGGACATGATGACGTCGGCTGAAATGTGCGCGTGCTCTGGCTTCTCTTTGACCTCTTGCGCGCAAACCATTTCCAAAGTACCTTGATATGGTACAGCATATCCAATGTGATACCATGCACATAGAGCATCCAACTCATCCCACACAGCCTTTCTATATTCGATAGTGAGTCGGATTCTGCACTATTTTCCGATGCCTACCCACTGTGGCAAAGGACATTAAATTACATAGGCGCATTGATTGACACAACGCACTGCTCGTTGCACATTCCATGTTTTGTCAGGCTCGACTGAACGACAATGCACCATGCTGCAACATACCAGAATCGTCAAAGGTGTATATGAGGGTGTTTGCTTCCTGCTCGTGCCATCCTTGTCATTTCATCGTGCTTCATCATGGAGAGCCTGCTAGTTGTTGCTCCCTTGCTCTCCTCTCTGCTCTCCCTCCTGTCTCTCCACACATTCGTACTCACGGTTGCGCCAATGTCAGTGACAAAGTTCATGGCCTAGCGCTGGTCTGTATTCTGTCACAATTCATCTTACTTCATAGTCTCCATCCAATTCATCTGAAATCCATGTGTGAATTGTCTTGACTGCTGTATCTCATTGTACTGCTGCCTATTGTACCTCTCATTTATATGTAACTCATGGATGAAGCTGATTAGTGTGTGCCCAGCCTGTGCCATAGGCATTTTTACATCGCCTGCTTTGATTTCATGTAGGGCATGAGGCAGAACGGCTATCAAGTCAATATGTATGCATGACCAGGGGATCACAACGGCCTCCACCTATCCTGATCTCCATTCTTCGCGGCTCTCCAGTAGTATGTAAGTTGTATATGTTTGTGTACTCATGAAAGGAAATCCAGGGACAGCCTCATTCACAATGGCCAGCTACCGGCTTCAGCGGAGCCAGGTTTGGACTTCAATGGGAACTTGATCATCTGGTATCTGTAGCACTTGGTGCACTTGTCTGATCCATATTGCGACCATTCCCATGTCTGTAGCTCCTTTGCCTGACAGCTGTAGTTGGGCCCACACGGCTGTGCTTGCCCCTCGTAGTCGCGCCAAGTCTTCCAGGGCCAAGTCATAGTCCTGCACCACCTGCCTCATGTGAGCCTCCGGCTCCTCATCAATGCAATGCATTGCTTGATTGCATTGGTACCAATGGTCCCACACCACCTTCCAGAGCTTGTGTATGATCCGTGCCACCCACTTTTCTGTGGACAACCTACAACCAATTTGCGCATGGTACTGCTCCTGTAGTTCTGTCCATGACACCTTGACCATGCCCTCAACCAGCCAATCCCATCCTCCCTCTTGTTGATCATCCATCAGCTTTGCCTCAATCAGGTTTGCGTGTATGTGTCCAACAGGTCCCAGCCCTCTTGACACTTGCTTGACATTGCTCAACAGTATTTTTGCAATGACAGGATGAGTCGACATCTTCTGCATTGTGATCTTCAGCCATTTCCGCTGCAATTTCCATAGCACCATTGATTCCAGCGAGCAGCAGACCCAGAGGTGGCCAGGAGTTTCCGTCTTGCCATGCCTGGGGCAGCTATCACTCATCCTTGCCTTCTACTGAGCCATCTGTGTTCCCACAGCCGCCTCCTGCATCGTGAGCTTCATGGCGAGCACCCTCTGCGCGTCAGTGAGCTCGCCTGCCGCCCTTCGTTGCGTGGTTTTGTCGGCGTCGCCACCGATCGCCTCCATGCCTTGCTAGAGCCAGACCCTTGCCATGTTCACCTCCACCACATCTCTGACGACACTGGCATACATGATACTTGACCTGCAAACGCCTTGTCTTGGAATGTACCATGTGCACATCCCTGTGTTCTGGTGGAAGCTCCACTCATCACCCTCTTTGAGCATTTGCCATTGCTTTCCTGCAAGCCGCTATTGTACCTAGCATGGTTCTGCATGGCACTCCTGGGATTCAATGCAATCATCTTGTCCTTGCATGCTGCAACTTCAGCACTCCTGCAAGATAGACCATCATTTGGATTGTGGTCATGGCTGTGTTTCCATATCGGATTTGAGGGTCCTCACCCATGACACACCATGGCCTACATTCGGTCAAGTGAATGAAGAACCACTTCTCATCTACGTTGTTAGACTTGAGAATTGGCAGTATCGTAGGAAGAACACATCCTTCAGCAATTGATCAGATCAAGAAGGAGGCATCCACTGTAAACTCTGTTGGAACTTGAATGCTATTACAAACTTAAGAGTTGTGAGCTTACACTCTGACCTGTGTTCATGTCCATGCTGTTGCTCCTGCATTCCTGTGTTCTGCATGCATTGGATAGGATCGTTGCATCTTTAGGTTCACCTGACTCAGGCAAGTAGCCATCTCACAGTACTGTTGTTCTTGCGTCATACTTTGTCTATGGTACTATGCTTTCATGCATCCTCAATTTCGTTTCTCGTTGAGCTATTCACTTGTAACACACACCAATTTCATTGTTCGAGTTGGCTCAGGATATGATTGAAACACACAACTACGCTAGAACACGAGGGAGAGAGCTGTGCGGAATAAAGCACAATGCAGATATACATGGACAACATCATCCAAACTCTGAAACAACCCAACATCTTCGATGTGATTGATACAGAATTGTACACAATCTGCCTTGTGCTTCTCTGTGAGTCCAATTATGCTTCCAATACAATGCGTTGTTGCAATTTGCAAGTGGAATAGCATAGTTGGCGGCACACCAAAGGCAGCAGCAGCTGTACAAAGGAGTTGCAGCATTGTTGCCATTAAGGTGCCATTGGCTCTCTTTCAGGTCCTCTTGGCCCCACTTCTGGGATCAACCACAAGCATCAGCATGAGGCAGCAACCTCCAAGACAATTGGAAGTAGGGCCACCGCTTTTCTCACATCCATCATCATGATCTGGACTGTGGTGCAATGGACATTTTATCGCGCTGCCAGAAGATTGAGTACCCTGTCCTTGCAACAACCATCAACTTGCGGCAGCAAGACCGTCACCATGATCTGAATCCTTTTGTCTGCACAGAAGTCTTTCCTCTTCTTGTGTACCATCGATTCCAATCTCTAGATGAGACTTGTAACAAGAAGTACACAAAAAGCTCTTGTCTGAAGCTGCACAGTGAGGAATTGGTAAGGTGAATCATGAAGACTGTTGATGACAACAAGTTGGAACAAAACAAGCAAGTTCCATCAGACAATGCACAGCATTCACTAATTTGATGCATACAAGAGCGGTGAATGAACGCAAGTAGAATGCGGCAAGCCCTGTAACATCGAGCACCTTGATAGTGGCGGTAGGTAGTCATGTAGTCTAATTCAGAATGGAGTATTATGCTGTATTGCGATCATAATGTGCAGCAGGGCAGTCTCAAAATGACGACTCGTAGATCGCGACAAGCAAGCCTGTAGTCGACTAACGAAGCCCGCATCTACCCGAACAGAAACGAGGCAAATTGAACGAAGGCCTGATACCGAGACGGAGGTATGTCATCGACCAAATTGGAGAAATGACGTCATATGGTGACGTATTCTTGCGACACCATGAAGACAAAAACAAGTCTGATGATGACGCGTTTGTGAGCCGACAGCACTCGGGAAGAAGTAGTGGAAATATCAGTTACATGGTTTACCGCGGCTCCCACTTAGTCCCTGTACCGATAATTGTGGTCTCAACACATGTCGCACAACCGGCCGAGACGAGCAGAGAAAAAGGTGAAAGTACTCCAGACTCGACGAAAGTACTCAGGACTAGGTGAAAGTACTCCAGACTCGACGAAAGTACTCGAGAGTAGGTGAAAGTACTCCAGACTCGACGAAAGTAATTAGGATTAGGTGAAAGTACTCCAGACTCGACGAAAGTACTCAGGATTAGGTGAAAGTACTGTTTCGATGAATAACCGAAATAACGGTTATTACCTATTATTTAACGTCCTCAATGGTGTCAACGGAGTTTGACTAATCAGAATAATACATTGGTGCACAAATGCCACGTCAGCATTGACATTCTTGGACGTTTCTTCGATCGTTTCGTCGAAATTCCCGTGTCTTGCAGAGAAACAAGTTGGCGCGAAACCAGAATGGATCTGTCGTGCAGTGAATCACGAATGGATCGTGACAGAATCAATGGGAAGTGGGAACAACAAGGCGAGACCAAATCCGCATCGGGATGCCACTCGCATTCTTATCATGCGTATGTACATGGATCGAAGGAAACTGAAGGAGCTACCTCCTCTCATCTACCGTTGGGGTTCATGCGATTGAAGACTTGTGACACTACTCGAAGTCTATTGTGTTCGCAACAAGACAATGACTGGGGCACGCTGGTCCTCGGCAACGCCGTCGTCCCAACGGAATGGCGGCAGAATATTGAAATGACATCCATGAGATTAGCACCGATCCAGCACGATCCTATCCACTGATGCTGGTATCGCGCCCAAGCGGGCGCATTGCGCCGTACGAAAACAAGAGCTGTGGGCGGGACCGCTGATGCTTTCCCCTGCGCATTGTCGAACGCCGCTTGCAAGGCATACAGCGTCTTCCACACCGCATCAACTTGCAGCATTTGAAACAATCTCGTGGTTTGCCTGTTGATTCTGAATCATGACGGGGTGTGAAGCGCATTGCGTCAGTAGAGATGCATGTTCTCACGTGGAACGTTACTTTGCCAACGATAGATCGCGTCCCTTGTGTGATGCCATCCTGTCTGTGTTTGGTGGATGATCAACGCCGCCTGATTTCGAAGTTGCTTGCGGTTCGAGCGTTGGTACAGTAATCCAAGGTATCATGGGTCATCCAATGGAAATGCACTTGTTTTCTGATGCCTCTCCTCTCTTCAGCCGATGTGCACATGCGACGAGCCTTGTCCACACCTTCGTCATTCGAGAGAAGCAAATGCATCATGACCATTGAATGCATGACGTCACGGAGTAGAGTAGGGTAGTGTCGAGTCCAGTCCATGTACTCTGCCCCTGCCCCAATTATGTTGGGAAGGTGTCGAGGTCGGCTTGCTCGAGCAACCACGGCATCAATGCTGCTGTCCACACCTAGTAGTACGTCCGATAGCTGTGATCGCTGGTTGCATTTGGCAGCCGATCCTCCTTGGTGATATCTTTGGGCAGATCATCTGTGCATGCCTTGTAGACAACACAGATGCTGTTGATTCAGTGCCGTTGCCGACTTTCAACCTCGTGCGTTGGGAAGATGTGTCCCAGATGTGATCCGCAGTTGTTGCAGCAGACCTGTGCCACCATACTCGTGTGTCGAATAATGTGAAAGGGAAGGGGAGATGTGAGTAGCAGCGTAAATAGGTTACAGCACCGGTAAGAATTCATGCGTAGAACAGCACAGTGTGGACAACAAAGCACAGACTGAAGCGAGCACAGCCACAATTATAGTCACAATCGCGGACATGCGAAGAGCAATAGAGTACGAGCATGAGTGACGTCGGCACTGACCTCGCTGTCTTCTCGAACGCCAACATGAGGGCCGCTGTTGTAGTAGCACTTGGAGTATGCATCCCAACCTTCATCCGCGAACTTGGATGCTGCCGAGTACAGCGGGTGACCGCATGCCTTGCAGACGAAGTATCCAGACTTGGGGAAGAAGGAACAGAATTCGCCTTTGCCCCAATCCTCTGTTCCGCCCTGCCGAAGAACGTGGAACTCTTCCTCCGTCAGTTGCTTGCGCCATTCGTCTTCGGATTGGCGGAATGGGTACGTCATCTTCTCCATCACGTCACTCGATTCTGCAGCATGGTCCGCGAGGCTTGCGAGGCCGACTTCGCCAGTATCGTCGTCCATCCTTGGGGTGTCGGAGGGAAGAGCAAGGAATGAGGAGTGATCGAGAGACCGAAGAACAGCATGTTTGTGCTGCGGGAGCACTCGATTGATGTGTGAACGCTAACATCAAACAAACACACATCAACACACTATGGACTCGTACGACTTCACTCTAATCGTGTTGCATGTGTTTTGCGTGATCCATTCAACCAATCAAAAGACCGTTTTGGGACTGATCGCGTTGGTCGGCCATGTTGAAAAGAAGAGAATGCTCAAATCTTGTGGAATCGCGAGCGATGGGTCGTGATCTTGACGTTTCGGGGTGGCGGTAGCGACGACAACGCCTGCGACGTGCACAACACTCGTACAAACAGGAGCGCCTTCGTTTGGTCAATCAGTCCACACGAGGCGTGTCAGTTCATCATACGAGCTGCGCATACCATATCCCTAATGAGATTTTGGGCCCCCGATGTGACAAATTTGGCACTTCACATTGATGTGACAAATTTGGATCGATGTGCCACATTTGTCACATTCTGTGTGTTCGCATCGGCCAGCTGAGGTGGTAATGATAATGTTTTTTCGACTTCCACACAGCGTTATCGTGCAGAGGCGCTTTTGTGTCCTCAAAACTTTTGATTTTTGTTTCTCCAGGATTGGCGTTTGTGCTTCGGTTGGTTTCCGACGACGGTGAGACTATTCGATGCTTCACGGAACTTGTTTCAGTGCTATTTCCAAGCGAAGTCTGTGATTTTCATCCAATCATTGTCTTTCAACAGTGTCTATGCACGAAGCGTTCCGGCTTGTTGATAAATAATTCATATATGGGGTATGTCCTTAGGGTTCTGAATTCCTTATGTGGCCTTGTTTGCAGCGGAAATTGCCTGCGCCAGAAGGTTCCAGTTAAACAATGAGAGAAGCCACCACACTGGAGGACCATGTTGGTCTGGCATGCGATCTTGCCACCTACACGTGGAGGCCAACGAGCGCTGTTGATGCGAACCCAAAAGAAGTGACAAATTTGGCACATGTGCCAAATTTGTCAGCAAAAAACTCATTAGGGATATTCTTCACAGAGCTGTCTCATACACGCACACGCACCATACCTATCATACTCGTGATGCACAGTGTCGACGATACTCGTACCTTCGCAATTCAGATCAGTACGATGCGGCTCATTATGTGGATCTCGTTGATCGTTTCGACCACAGTTGGCTTCGTCGCCGGATTCCAACAGCCTCTGCTCGCTCGTGGCTCTGGCCGATCTTCAGCAACGCTGGCGTTGCCATTCGCATCCCGTCAGCAACCACTCTTCGTTTCCAGCAGCAAAAGTGGTGGAGATGAGACGTTGACACCTGATGCTCTGGTGGACGTTCTGTTGCAGACGGTGGATGCTAACAATAGGAATGAAGAAGATGGTGACGGGGGTGTCGATGGCAGCAACGAGAACGGAGAGGGCGCGATCGTGAACAAATCAAGCTCTTCGAATGGAACATCGACATCAGTGGCCGTCGAGAGCATCGTGAAGCAACTTGAGGAATTGGAGGTGTTCAATACGACTACTGAGCAAGGTAGCAACAACCAAACAGCCTCGGGAGATAGCGTGTTTTCACCGCTGTTCGGTTACTACGATGTTGCGTTCACCCTGACCACGAAGGAGAATGACAACCCGGTGGGTGGCAAATGGACGCGTTCGAATGGATTCGCGCAGAAGTTGCTGTCGACAGAACGCACGCTCCAGCACATCCTGCCCTACAACACCACTGGACTCTGCAGCAGCGACCCAACCGGCGTTGCAGAAGCGGTCAATGTCATCACGCTGCGTGCATTGTTCAGTTGGTTCACCATCAACGTCATTTTGCGCGGAGACGCGGTTCCCATATCCAACGACGGCGATGACGATAGCACGGACTTGAGCAGCGCCGCTGTCAGCGACAAGAAATCCAAGAAGGCGAGGAAGAAGCCGAAGCTCCTGCCGTTGTCCCCGCGCGCTGTCAAGGCGTACTTCGATTCGCCCCGCATCATCATCACGCGCACAAAGAACCAGGGCAACGTTCTCAACCTCCGCCTCGGCCCTACATCCGCCGTCGTCCTGGACACGACCTACATTGACCATCGAGTTCGCATCGGCATGGGTGGCACCTCCGGTACGCGCTTCGTCTTTCGCAAATGCGCACCCGACGATGACGGAGCGCGGCGGTTCTTGCCATTGCTGCAGCATCGACCGGTTCGGAAATGGAAGCTGTCCGCGGTGCTGTCCTCCATGATCGCGTCATCGCTGTGGATGGGATTCTTCCATTTCAAGCCCTCGCAACGTGCGGTTGCTATCCTTTTCAAGGCCCTGTCGGTATCGGTATCGTCGGTGTGGGGCCTTATCCTCGCCTTGATCCTCACGGGCACTGGCGGGATCGAAACGGACTGCGAGAGCTACCAATCGGGGCTGCGGTGAATCGGAGGGTGAATGCATGAACGTATATTTCGTGTTGTGGGACGAGGGAGTTCGGTGCTAATGGGGCAGATACTCGTAGAGCAGGGAGGTATCCATAGCATCTCATCACTTCAGGCTATGAACGCTGCAAGCTGAGAGTTCGTGCCGCGAGTGATCGGGACCTTGCATTGCATTGCATCACGACGCGCGCAAAGCACTGGAGACGAAGGTGCAAAGCAAGCATTGCTCGATGTACAGAATTCGACAACCACGTTGATATGCTGAGAGAGTCAGCCTTGGCCATTCCTTGACAGATACCCAATCATGATATCGCTGAACCATCGTCCGCCCATACGACATGAGCGTAAATGAAGAGCAGCAAAGCAGGAAGAGCTCTCCGTAAACCTTGCAAGCATGACTACCCCATCCATCAAATTGCTCTAACCCGTGACTATGTCGGGCTGCGTGGCTACGCTCGGACGAGCTACGATGCAGTTTTGGGGATCTCAAGGTGTGAACCCTACACGATCATCAAAATTCGGACAAATAACTTCAGCATGCTGTATTGTGCGAGTACCCCAGATTCCGCGCGCGCAAGAATGAGTCTGTTGCTCGTATCCAATGTTCCACGTGCCATACGAGCAAGCTGTACCTTACTCGTTGCTTCCTGGTCGTGATAAGACTGAGCTCATCTTCGCTTGACGTTCAGTGCCTGAGATGAGTCCGTGCAAGGACTGAAGAAGCATGGCACGCTGCATCGCAATGTGCTGCGTTTCATTCAGTTGTTCTAAAGCCCCCTCTCGAAACCCGCAAAGGCGGCAAGGCAACCTCGTCCAGTGAGGAGCAAGCAACGTTGGTGCGATGTAATATTTTTAGGCAACTACACGCTGGGCGAGTTAGTGATTCATTGAAGACAAGAATTGCGTGAATAGCGCGGATAGTTGAGTGTATGATAGTGGGGTAGAATACTCTGGGTTATTGGAGTGTATTCCAATTTATCTTCTTCGTCCACCCCAACGCTGCTTTCCATGCCGTGCAACGAATGCGGATGTGCACGCACATGCTCACAATTTTATCTATCGCCATTGGTGGGACGGGTCTCTCGGCTGCAACTGTGTGAATTTGTGTCGCGACATATGCTGTGTTGCGACATATGCTGTGTTGCGACATATTCTGTGTTGCGACTGGGAGCAACGGTAAAAAATGAAAATTACCATAGGTCAGAAAATAAGCTGAAATGAAACACGTACGCTACAGCGGCTTGGACTGAATAGCATGACCGGGGCAACCAGTGTTGGAGTGCGGAGAGCGAAGCAACTCACAAACCCGAGAAGCACCACTCCTGTGTTGTTGGCAACTGTGCTGGTTTTGCTGATTAAGCGTGCATTTGTTCGTGTTGTGGTTGATTGACTTGTGTGGGACTATTGATGTGTGGAGTAATTAAGGTGCCATTGGGGTTGTTGCCTTTGGGCGTCTGAGTGAGCGTTTGGTGTTTCTCTTCGGAGTCGCAGAGGTGGCAGAGTTCTGTTGTTTGGGGCACAACACAGTTGCAGTGTTCATGACAAAAGACACTGGATCAGTATCGTCGCCTTCGTTCTTCACGTTGTGGCCAAAGTTTGTGTTGATCTCAGTGCACTCGAGCGGATCTTCGTCATGCGCAACATCTTTGTATTGCTCGAAGCGATCAACGAAGTTCGGTACCACCTTGGATGGGAAAAGTTTGCGCACCTTGACAAACATGAAGCCATCAGACACAGGGAAGTCCATGCTTGCTGCCTCAAACAATTTGTCATAGTACAGCTGCACTCCAGCCTGCTCCTTGGAGAACATCTTGGCCACTTCATGCTTGCTGTCCTGTGTGTTCTCATCTGTCTGTGGCAAGTAAGTTGCTGCATCGAAAAATCGCACATCGACCTTGAGGGAGAGCTCCAAGAATTGCTGTGCACTCTCCTCCACAATTTGGAATGCCACATTCTCCCAGTGCATGAGGTACAGGCAGTGGTAGTGGATTGAAAAGCCACGACGCTGATCAGCTTGATTCGCAGTTTTGGTTGGTTCGTCCACACTGATGGGGATGAGATGCAGGCCCCCCAAGACAAGGGCCTTGAATTCCTGGCCCAACGGGTTGACGGTCATCTTCTTCATATTTTGTGTCAATTCGCCGACTTCGCCAAAATCGATCTTCCTTGGTCCCAATTCGTGTTCGTTGGTGTTCGCTGGTGGGCTGGTGTTGGTGGTGGTGGTTGTGTCGCGATGGTCCTCCTCGAAACGCGCGCGCTTGTTGGATGGATTGGCTTGTGGTGGCGCTGTCACCAAAGGGGTGTCAACGAGCGTCTCAGAAAAACGAACAACAGGAGAATGAACGGATCTGGCTGCTGCGATCTGTGTGCTGGCTTGAGGATCTGGTTCAAAGGATGCCTCAGAGATGGGACTTCCAAGAGTTGTGAGATGCCCTGGAGTGAGGTCTGCGTTGTTGTTAGTGTTATTGTTGCTGTTGTTGTTGGTGGTGGTGGTGTTGCCACTATCGAGATCGATGCTCTCCAAGCTGATATCACTTTCGTGATCGTTGTCAACGAAGCTCTCGTCGTCGTCGTCGCTCTCTCCAAATGCGTCGCCTGGTTGAATGGCCAAGCCACTGCGCTCTGTTGCTGTGATGTCCTTGTTCCTGTCTGGTGTAGCAGGGAGGCCAGCTCGGCGTTTGAAGTCAGTTGGCAGGCCTGAACGAGAATGGAAACAGTAGTAGCAGCAGCAGCAGCATGTGAGTTTGATCAGGCATGCTCGTGACACAGCAATCCAACTCGTGTACTTACGTTGATTCTTCCCTTCCCTGTGTAGCTTGAGACGATTGATGCAGCTTCGGAAGTTGCCACGCAGGTTGTTGCGGTTGTAGTTCTTGCCTGGTGGTGCCTGGATCCAGTCAGGATGGTTGGTGATGAACTGTTTGAAGTTGGGGGCGATTTCGTTGCGGAAGAGTCCACCGATGATGTACGCTGCGTCGTCGCTGGTACCTTTCCACTCGGTGTATGGTTTCTGTGATGGATTATAGCTGCTGGTGTTGTGGGAGCCATGATCTCGAAATGTGAGGCTTGCAACTTGCCTACACCTTTGCTCTGCTCACACGCAGTGGCAACACAAGACAATCCTCAGACGGCAGTGCTGGCCGAATCAGCCGCGCTCCACATCAGCTGCTGTCATTGCTGCTCATTCGTTTCAAACCGCAGTCCTGTCAACTAATTCAAAACAGCGATCAACAGCAACTGTCACTTCCAGATACAAACTGCAGGATGCCTACTTTGGATACCAGGCAGACTACGAGTGAGCAACACGATCAACAATTCAGTTGGTACATCTACACACACTATTCAAGGCCAAGATTGGCATTCATCGATGCGTCCATCGGCAGTTTTCCTCGCGCGCCGACGGATGGGTGGGCTGTGGGAAGCAAAATGTGAGTTTGGGAAAATGTGGACACGCATGCCAAATGAGAAGTGTCGCATGGGAAAAAATAACGTTCCATGGGAAAAAATAACGTTCCATGGGAAATTTGTCTTCATGCATGTGATATTTCTGTGTTCCCATGGGAGCGCAGCGTTCCGTTTTCCCATGTGTTTGAGACGTACGTAGCTGGCAGTACAGTTTATACGATCGATTGTCTTGGACTCCGTGGGAAACAATGCATCAAAATTCCCACGCGACAGCCTCGATTTCCCATGCGACAGCCTCGATTTCCCATGGAATCGATTCGTTTTCCCATGGAGCAAGCCCGTTTTCCCATGCGGCTGGCTCGTTTTCCCACGCGGCTGGCTCGTTTTCCCATGTGGATGACTCGATTCCTTCGCATGCCTCCTCTCAGTTGTCCATGTGAGACAAATCCATCAAATCACAAACAACAACAAATCCACGCCACATTTTGATGTGGCCCACCCGAAAACCCACTGCTCGCAACACCCGATGCTGCGCAAAGCACAATCCAGCTGAACCATCAGTACAGCACAATGCGGGACATCCCACACACCGCGAGACATGGCACACAAGCATGCTTGCAACAACATAACTTGTACGAATGCTCTTCTGCATGTATGTATGTTGTATTATGTTTCAATTTGAATAATAGTAGTTGCAACTGTCCGTGGGAGGCTGCGAATTCGTGTGGACAGGCATGGCAAGAGGAGAGTGCTTGTTCGGTACAGTCGCAGCTGTTCGTTGTTGTGTGCTGCCGCATGTGGCGACATGGTAGTTATCCCTGAATGTATGCTGTGCTCTAGCCCAGCGATGTTGGCTCGCCAATACGGTATCGCAGATCAGAGTAGAATACAGCGAGTACTCGTAGTCACATGTGATGATCGTGAGCTACTCGGCCAATCAACTGATCTGAGCCAACAGAGCGAAAGCGATGACAACGCGGCAACCATCGTTTGCAACTGTATCACGTCAGCAGCAGCCAGATCCACAATACGTACAAGCACAGTGGGTCACCAGGCAAGCTTGCAACAACATCAATCACAAGCACACTCCAACAGCAGCATCGGTGTTGACCGTGCTCATTGCATCATTGTCACAACAGTTGGATAAAGTTGAGATTCAATGAGGGACAGACTAGTACCGAACACGGTATCAACCCGATGGGAGAAATTCCTGTTTTGGCGCGAAATCTTCCGACTTGATTGACCACCAAACCTTTTTCTCCTCCTTTCTCTCCTCCATTCACGAATCCATCATGACTCAAACCTGACCGACCTGACTCACACCCCACCTGGGAACTATATGCTCTTCAGATCCTCCTTACTAAAACTTATCTCGATTCCTTCATTGCTGATGACCACCACACTACCACCGTGGTCTCAGCATGCGTATCCAACTTGCTTCAACTCAAGCAATGGAATCCGAGTGTCAGCTTCAGCCACAGCCACTGCTTCATGACCGTCACCACTGATTGTCATGACCTACACTGCAGTGTAACTACATGTGCGGAGAGCAAGGTACTGTATTGACTGTCTACTCTGTTGCACTGAATCAAGTGCATCAGTGCAGGGTCTCGCCAAGTTGTGTGGCATCGTTTCTTCACCCTACTAACACCAATAAGCTAACTCATAATAACGGACTAGGATTAGCTACAAAGCACTCTACTTCTCATCGTTACAAGTTATAACTATTCAAACAGCACACCTCTCTTGAACTGCATCACACGGCTATCCCGAAGCCGGCAGATTCACGAGGCATTCTCCACCGATTCGCGACGCCTACGCACGAATCCTAACTGGTAGCTGCGAGTGGTTGCCAAATACTCTCTTATCAACTCCACCGAGCATCTTCCTCTGCCAACCGATCGCAAGAGTCTCTCTGAGACGAAGCCAAAAGGCACAGCTCGAAGACCGAGCTTCCAACAAGGACCACGTCCTCACCGCATGCATCTGATCTGAAATCAGATCCCCACCGCTCGAAAACCGAGCCACTCAAGAGGACAAAAGTCCCAGCTGAAGGTAAGCGACCCAAGGTCGAACTTCAGTAGCCTCTGCCAAAGCAAGCAATAACCGCACTCGCCGACCGAGTGCGAGCCCCTCCAAGCCTGCATCGAACTTCAGTGCACACCTTCCCAACGAAGTGAAGTCGAGCAAGAGCAAGAGAAGGCAAACAGATCGATCCCCTCGAAGTCCGAAGACTATTCGAGAAGTCCCCGTCATCCATCATGGCGGAAGAGACAACTCCTGCCACGCTGGAAGAGCTGCAAGCGCAGCTCGAAGCGATCACGGTCGAGAACGCTCGCCTCACACAGGCGACGTTGGCGGCCGAAGCCGCTGCAGAAGCAGCAAACGCGGCCATAGCCACTGCCCAAGCAGCGGCGACAGCCACCACGACCCCAAGCCGTCCCGGTCTCGAGCGCAGCCGCTCCGCTGGCGACACAAGACCTCGAACGGAACAGTCCTTCCTCGGCGACAGCATCTTCGACATGGAAACCCCCATGCCCAAGAAGAGCAGAAAGTCAGAAGAGGACAGCGAAGACGACGACCACGACCTCTCTGGGAAACCAACCGTTCCCATCATGGGAGGTATCCTCAAGCAAGGACGCAACTGGGTGCCCTGGACCGCAGGCGCGCCGAACGGGCATTGGACGGGCCTCCAAGACGAGTCACACACCAGGTGGACCAACTCTCAACAACAGAGAATCCTCCATAACGGTGCTGACTCAACCAACCAGTCCAAGCGAGAGCAAGGACTCACCGACAAGTTCAAGAAAGGAGGGAACATCCAGCAGTTCATTCGCCTGGTGCGAAACCACATGGCAAGAACCGGACTCCTCACCATGGCGTACATCGCTGACGCCAACGCAGAGTCAGGAATGACTTGCGTCTTGGACTCACCAGCCGCCTTCACTCTTGAAGATGCCACCAAGCACTTCGACGAGTTCCATCTGAAGTGGGATCACTACGACGTCCAGAACAACGAGACAGCCTCAGCGTTCTTCCGTGACAGTCTTGATCCAGCCCTCGAAGACCAACTCATGAACCGAATCGAGCCGAAGTTCCACGATAACTTCATCACTCTCTTCGTTGAGTTCATGAACAGCAACTCGGCCAACTCCTTGGATGAACAAGACGCCCTCGCAGCCAAGATCCGCGAAGTCAACTGCAGACGTTTTCCAAACGAGAACGTTGGTCTCATGGCAGTCCACCTCCGTGCTCTTTGCAAGCGCCTCGACGACGCCGGTCGCTTCGACCTTCGTCTCCTCCGAACGATCCTCGACGCCTTCCTGCAGGCTGGAGGACAGATCCGGTCTGGTGAACAGTACCGACGTCCTCTCTATGTGATGAAGGATAACCTTGAGGAAATCCTCATGCGTCTCCCCGTCTTCACGTACGAGTACGCTCGCCCCCAGCTTGCCGCAAAAGATCTCACATGGATGGCAATCTGCAACAAGGCCGAGGCGTCGTACGAAAACGAAGTGCGCGGAAATCGCTGGCATGCCATCAGGCGTACCAGAGACAGCAACGTGCCCAGGTACTCGTACGCCAACAACGCCGTCCAGAATCCAAGCGCCAACGTTCTCGAGCAACACAAGGGTTTCTCCAAGAACGACGGAAGGAGAAACAACTTCAAGAAGCCCAAGGAACGCGACGCCAAACGCAACGCCAGCCAGGGCTGGTCGTCCAAAGCTCCCAAGCCCGGTGAACCACAGCGCAAGCTTGTCAACGACAAGACTTTCATGTGGTGCGCCAAGTGCCGCCGCTGGCGTCTCTCGCACAACACTGAGAGTCATCAGGACAACTTCAAGTTCAAGGCGAAGGCAAAGGGCAAGCAAGCTCCCAAACAGGACAACCTCTCCATTGACATGGCTGCGTGGACATGCTTCACAGCCGCCTCCAGTCAAGACGAAGACACCTGGTGGTCTCTCGTCTGGAACCTCTTCACCTCCTTCAACTACTTCGGTAGCATCGTTGGAATGGTTCTCCTCTTCGCCTCACTCCAAGTCATCACTATCGGAGTAGAGTATGGGTGGTACATCGCGGCAGCAAATGCCTGGATGCTAATTGCCGTAACTCTACTACTCCTCCACACGAACGTACCACGAAGACCTGACTCAATCAACTCTGCTGATCTAGTCTACAACAAGGCACGAGTCAAAGAACGGTACAAGCAAGTGCATAAACGTCCAACACACTTCAATGGAGCCGTGAAACGCAGTCTCTACGATCTCGTAATGGAAAGTCTCGACCCAGATGGACCCAAACCCGTGAACGTGTCGAAAGGAAACTCCCCACGAACAAAACGTGTGTGGCGTCCCCAGGCTCGGACCAAAACTCGCAATCACAGATCAAAACGTCGTCACTGGAACCAATCGAAAAATTCCACTTATGGTAAAAACCAAACACCCACGACAGCAAAATTGCCCCGCCAAGAAGGTCGCACCTCATCCATCTCACGAAATCTCTGGAGCCTGTACCCAACTCGCGGAATTGACTTGATGTATGATCGAAGTCAAAAGCAACAATGTGACAATGACATGCCCGCACTACTCACTCTGCAAGGTCTAGCCTCCTTCTTCTCCAATCGCAATGCTTTCGCATCTCCAGCTAAAGCTGAGAGTTATCTCTCACCCGATGCTCCATTCGAACTCGTTTGGGACAGCGGAGCATCAATTTCTGTGACAAATGACCTCAACGATTTCAGTTCTACTCCAAGTCCTCCACCAAGACCGACCTTTCTCAACGGATTCCTCAAGAAAATCCAAGTGAATGCGTTGGGAACCGTCGAATGGTATGTCCTTGATGTAACTGGAAGCCCTCGCAAATTGCGACTGCCTGCTTTCCATGTTCCCGAATCAAAGGTCAAGCTAATCAGCACTTCCAGTCTCCTTGAAGAGTATCAGGGCGAAACGATCGTTTTCAACAAATCCTCCTGCAAACTCAGCGGAATCCTGGGAAACGACGATCGCAACGCAATCGTAGCGAATTACAAGAAGTCCACAAGGCTACCAACATCAGTCGGCTACAGTGCCGACAACATCCATGACGTGCCAGCTGCACTAACTTCCATCGTCTCCACCGTGTCGGACCACAACGTGAACCTCACCCAACCGCAAAAGGAACTTCTTCGGTGGCACTATCGTCTCGGACATTTATCCTTCAGTCGAGTGAAGTTCCTGCTGCGTTCGGGTACTCTCACCGGGTCAGAATCGTCTAGAAAGATGCACACAGCTGCGGCAAGGGTCACAAGCCTCCCGCTTTGCGCTGCATGCCAATTCGGAAAGCTGCACCGTCGCCCTTCCCCAGGAATAACTCAACATGTCGTCCGTGACAAACAAGGAGTTTTGCGCACCGATCACTTGTTCCCTGGACAACAAGTATCAGTGGACCACTTCGTCGGTCGAACGCCAGGACGCCTCTTCTCAGGACGAGGCAAAGGCGATCCAAACGAAATGTACAAAGGCGGAGCCATCTTTGTCGATCACGCATCAGGATACATTCACGTGGAACCTGTGGCAGCGCTAACCACGCACGCCACCCTCGAAGCCAAGGAACGGTTCGAACTGATGTGTCGTGATGTTGGAGTCCCCGTACGATCGTATCTATCAGACAACGCCACCACCTTCACCTCACCCGAATACTCCAAACACCTTGAAATCTTCCATCAAGTCCATCGATTCGCAGGTGTCGGCGCACATCACCACAACGGAATAGCCGAGCGAAGCATTCGAACAATTGTCTCAATGGCCCGAACCATGATGATGCATCAAAGCATCCACTGGCCAACGATGTTTGATGCTCAACTATGGCCAATGGCCGTCGTACACGCCGCGTACATCTACAATCGCGTGCCTAATCCCGCCACCGGTCTCACACCCTACGATGTTCTATCACGCATCCGTCTTCCCCTCAAGCAACTTCATAACCTGCACGTATGGGGCAGTCCAGTCTATGTCCTTAACAAAGCGCTGGCCGATGGACGCAAGATACCCCGATGGGAACCAAGAGGAGAGAGATACGTGAACATGGGTCTCTCTACGAAGCATGCTTCAACCGTACCTCTAGTCCTATCACCACGGACAGGTTCAATCACCCCTCAGTTCCACGTCGTGTTCGATGACTGGTTCGCAACGATTGCTACCGACTTGAAGCAACTTCCAAGCTATCAATCGGAAGAATGGACTCGCATGTTTGGTGACACCACCTTCCAATATCCATTCGATGACGACGATGTGGAATCAATGGAGCAGGACGACATCTTCGCATCAGACACGCGAGACCACAACCGGTTACAACGCAACGACGATAACACTCCACCACCGAGTTTTGATACGCGAAACCAACAAACCATCCGTGAAAGAACGCCACAGGTATTGGCGAAAGGGTCGCAACCAATGACACAACAGATCCCCGATCTCATGAGTGAAGCTCTCGCCCCTCCGATGCCAGTTTCAGAGGGAGCCAACAGGCAAATGTCCTCGACAGAGGGAGCTCCCGATGAGTCCCCGGTACCTGACTCTACTATAGAGTCACCGGATCAGCGAACACTTCAACCGCAATTGAGCTCACCTCTCCGAGAATCACCAACATTGGAATTAGCAACTCCATTACCACTTCCAGCTCCGACGCCAATTCAGACGAGCTCCACGCCACCCATGATACCTAAGTCTGAGCCAACGCCAGAAAGACCTCAAAGCACGAGAATTCGCAAACAACCAAAGCGATTCACGTACGCACGTATGGGAGGCAAAGCAGCCTGGCTGGACGACGAAGACACCGATGATTACTACTTCTGCCCTGCAGTAGCTACCTTGGAAGAGATCGAACAGGCCGCAACACCCAGGGAACTGCACCCCGACTCATCATCGATCATCACATTCTCACAAGCTATCGTCGATTGCTTACATACAATCGAACCTCTCCAACGCAAAGGTAGCGACTCTCTCTCCATCGATCTACACCAATTCAAGGTGGACGCTCACTACTTGTTGCGCAGACTCCGAGGTCGATTCAACACCTTGAATCCACAGCCAACCAACGTCGTCCTCCCAACGTTCGCTCCAAAGGCGGCTGAAGTAGAAGAAGCAAGCATCAACATGGCTGACTGGTGGCAACCGGACCCCGACAACATGACCGAGGAAGGAGCGACTCCATTTCAGGAGACGTACAACAACTTTCACTCGGACATGGAGGACCATTTCGAGAAAGACCTCAACAGCGTCTTTCTCAACGAAGACCTCCTCCGACTGGCCACTGACCACGCCGTCGAGCAATTCGTGGAGAAGCTGAGCACCTTCATCAGTACTGGCACGATGGAACCCCACTTCGACGCTCTCGACTTCATGTCCAAGGCCAAATCAGGGCCATGGTACTACCAAGACCCCGAACATTTGATGAACCAAGGGTACCTTCCACCCAAATCTGCGTACAACGCAGAAGCGTTCGTCCAAAGGACTCGCTCCGTGTGGAATGCGATGATCGAAAATCATCATTACCGTCTCGCATTCGAGCTACTCCGTCGCCAAGTGACGACGATCCGACCAGGACCGTGGCCACTTCCAAGCGAATACGAGATTGAGCAATTCGTCCAAGGCATGATTGAGTCGAACACGGCGCCACTCACTTCGGCCCCAGCGACTCGCTCCGCCAACAAAGGATCCATGCTCGACATCGACTCGTCATCCACGCTCGACATCAACCCGTCGTTCATCCTCGACACAGCGAAGTGCATTCCACCAACTACATGGGCGAACATCGAACAGCATGCCTACTCTGTCGCAATCATCGAGCCACAGAAGGATGCAACAAACTACCCCACCTACGTCGATAATCGCATGATCAGCTACTTTGCCGCAGGTGGCGACTTGGAGATCGCCGAACGCACCTCGGTGTACAAGGCATCCAACACCGACCCGGATACTCTCTCCTTCGACGAAGCCATTCGCGACGACAACAAAGACGAGTGGATGCAAGCCGCCGAAAAGGAGATTCGAGATCTCACGAAAAAGGGCACGTGGGAGGAAGTGAAGAAGATCGACATCAAGAACGATCGCATCTTTCCAGGAACCTGGGTCTTTCGCCGCAAGCGCCTCCCCGACGGAACCATCAAGAAATACAAGGGACGCTGGTGTTGCCGTGGAGACCTCATGCAAGAGGACTCCTCCACCTACGCACCAGTCGTCGCATGGTCATCCGTCCGCATCTTCCTCAGCACTTCCATCGTCATGGGTTGGACAACAACGTCCATCGACTTCACGAACGCTTTCGTGCAAGCATCCATCCACAAGCCAGTCTACCTTCATCTCCCTCGTGGATTCAAATCAACGAAGGGTCCCGACACCTGCCTCAAGCTCCGCAAGAGCCTGTACGGCTTGACGATTGCTCCTCGCCTCTGGTATGAACACCTCATCCGAGCCCTCACTACGATCGGCTTCAAGGCCTGCGACCAAGAGCAGTGCTTGTTCATCAAGAAGGACATCATGATCGTCCTCTACGTTGACGATGCGGGCATCGCCTCCAAGACCAAGCAAGCCGCCGACGACTTCATCAAATCAATGCGCGACCTCGGCTTTGAGCTCACCCAAGAAGGAAGCTTCACCGAGTTCCTGGGAATCGAGCTCAGCCGTGATCCAAAAGCAGACACGGTCCATCTCCGCCAACCAGGACTAATCAAGAAGATCCTCGCCACTACGAAGATGACGAACTGCAGTCCGTGCCCCGTACCAACTACGCAGCTCGCACTGGGACAATGCAAGCATGAGCCTCCCATGAACGAACCATGGAACTACCGCTCCGTCGTCGGCATGCTGTTGTATCTCACGACCAACACTCGCCCCGACCTGGCATTCGCAGTCTCCCAAGTCGCTCGCTTCGGAAGTGACCCTCGCCGCTCACACGCCAAGGCCGTCAAGCGCATCATGCGCTATCTCAAGCACACTGAGGACAAGGGTACCATCGTGCGTCCCACCGGGCAGCTTGATCTCAAGTGCTACGTGGATGCAGACTTCGCAGGACTCTACGGACGAGAAGACAGCAAGGACCCCGTCTCAGTCAAGTCGCGCACTGGCTACCTCATTACGCTGGGAGGGTGCCCCCTCATTTGGAAGTCCAAACTCCAAACTGAGATTGCTCTATCTACGATGGAGTCCGAGTACGCCGCTCTCTCTCTCGCAATGCGCACGCTGATTCCCATTCAACAGCTCATCCGCCAAGTCATCAACAATGCCGGCACCACCATGCCACTGCACACCAACCTCCAGTGCACGGTGTTTGAGGACAACCAAGCCTGCATTTCCCTTGCTACCAATCATCAACCAACCGCGCGCACCAAGCACTTCCTGACTAAGTGGCACTTCTTTTGGTACTGGGTCAAGGCAGGGTTCATCTACATCCAGCACATCGCAACACCGGAGCAACTGGCCGACATCTTCACCAAAGGACTGTCCATCGCAGTCTTCGAATACCTGCGATTCAAGATCATGGGTTGGTAATAACCAACAACAACAAACAACAACGAAGGATGAAGTTTTCATCGATACCACAACTCCAATCACGACCCAACACTGAGAGGGAGAGTTGAGATTCAATGAGGGACAGACTAGTACCGAACACGGTATCAACCCGATGGGAGAAATTCCTGTTTTGGCGCGAAATCTTCCGACTTGATTGACCACCAAACCTTTTTCTCCTCCTTTCTCTCCTCCATTCACGAATCCATCATGACTCAAACCTGACCGACCTGACTCACACCCCACCTGGGAACTATATGCTCTTCAGATCCTCCTTACTAAAACTTATCTCGATTCCTTCATTGCTGATGACCACCACACTACCACCGTGGTCTCAGCATGCGTATCCAACTTGCTTCAACTCAAGCAATGGAATCCGAGTGTCAGCTTCAGCCACAGCCACTGCTTCATGACCGTCACCACTGATTGTCATGACCTACACTGCAGTGTAACTACATGTGCGGAGAGCAAGGTACTGTATTGACTGTCTACTCTGTTGCACTGAATCAAGTGCATCAGTGCAGGGTCTCGCCAAGTTGTGTGGCATCGTTTCTTCACCCTACTAACACCAATAAGCTAACTCATAATAACGGACTAGGATTAGCTACAAAGCACTCTACTTCTCATCGTTACAAGTTATAACTATTCAAACAGCACACCTCTCTTGAACTGCATCACACGGCTATCCCGAAGCCGGCAGATTCACGAGGCATTCTCCACCGATTCGCGACGCCTACGCACGAATCCTAACTGATAACAACAACATCACAGTACCGTCCGCAGTGATATCAACTCCATCAGTAGCATCAGTATAAACAACAACAACAGTAAAAGGAGGAGGCAACAGCAGTGCAGTTGCAGCAACGAGCTGCAGACCAACTGATCGAACAAACGAAAAGCAACATCGCTTGCAACAAGCATCATGGTGAGTTTTGTGATGGATGTTTGTTTGTGTGGTGACATGTTGTGGTGCGCAGAGCTTGACGGACCGAGACAAAGCGCAGCGACCTGAAACACAACCTCACACGAACCCTTTGTTGTTTGCCACACAACGCCACACTCTGCTGCTTTTGGCTGTGACATGGCGCACTTGCGGAACAATCAATCAAAGCGCTACGACTTGAAAGACAATACCAGAATCGGATTGGACATTGTGGGGCATAATGCATCATATGACCCAGCGAAACCAGCAACACAAACGAAATTTATCTCTCTGTATGGGCTTTCTCCGCGCATGTGCCTAGTTATGTGGAGCTATGCTCGTGGTGTACCAAAATGTCATCCCAAGCATTTGTATTGGACCTTGTACTTCTTGCAACACTACGATTGTGTTCTTGCGCTGTCATCGAAGATGTCTGCAGACCCCAAAACGCTAAAGAAGTGGATTTGGCTTCTGATGGATGAAGTTCAGAAGGGATACAAAGGCGTGGTAAGTGCAGAACACCCTTCCGATTGATACATCTCATGATAACACTTACATAACGACAACTCACATCACCTTTTTGAATACTTATGCTGTCGCTAATTTGTACAACAGATTAAATGGAGGAATCGCTTGAAGAATGACAAACAGCGAACGTGCAAAGTCACGGTGGATGGGACTGACTTTCGCATCCTCGAACCTCAGCCCTTTTCGAAGAAGTGGTACAGTCACAAATACAAGGGCGCTGGTCTGCAGTACGAGGTGGCGATTTGCATTCAAACTGGTGACATCGTTTGGTGCCATGGTCCATTCCCTTGTGGTGAATGGCCTGACCAAAAGATCTTCAACCGTTCGCTCGCGGGGAAACTTGCTCCTGGCGAAATGGTGGAAGCGGACGGAGGGTACGGCGGCCCTCTCGTACGCAAACCAAGGGACTACGTTACTCACGCAGACAGGGACGGCAAGAAGCAAGCAAGAGCAAGACACGAAACCATCAATCGTCTCTTCAAGAAATGGAAGATCTTGTATGAACCATTTCGCCACAACATGAAGCTTCACAAGACAGTGTTCAAGGTGGTTGCCATGATCACACAGCTGTCCATTGATGAGGGCTTCTTCCAGCCTTTCCAAGTCAGTTACTAGAGAGACAGACTAAGCAAGTAGAGCAGAGCAGAGTAATTGGTTGTACACGCAGGAACAATGCATCGCGCAGGAGGCCCATTTTGCCTGTCGTTGTTGTCATTTTTTGTTTGTGTGGTTGCCAATTCGAATGAATCCCGTTGGGTCTTTGTTTTTAGACCTGAGGGAAATTATATATATTACCATGGCTCCCTGTGAACCCACATTCCCACCAACTTGGCCGGTGAAATTGTTCACGAAACGATGGACGGTCACTATCGAGACATGAAGCATCGGTGCATGCATCATCCGACAGCAAGTTTTCTCCTATCGTGAGGTACGACGAGAATGCATTGTCGCACAATACCTCTGATGCGAAGTGTATTCAACCGGCAGAGCAAGAAGACAAGGAAGAAGAAGTGAGATGCTCAGCTAGGACATCTCTGCCGGACACTCCTACGCTTTTCGCGAGAGCAAAAAGTTTCAAGGAGGAAACAAGGGAGAGAAGGATAACACGATGCGTCCTATGCCCATGGCTGCTCTATGCATGGGTATGGCCAGTTGTTTCTGCGTCGTAGAGTAGAGTAGAGTAGAGTAGAGTAGAGTAGAGTAGTTGAGTTGGACATTGTGTTTCTGTTCTGCCGTTTGTGACGAACGCTTGGGTTCGCCTGTTGCGTGTGTTTCGTGATCAACGATGTTGGAAGTCAAAGGTATCCACCTTCAACGAATTCCGATTGCCATTCCGCGATGATAAAATCGCGGAAAGTGCTTGCGATCAGCCAAACTGCTACGCGAAGGTGGTGCTGCGCGATGGGAACATGACACGAACATTTTGCTCCAAGATCATGATGACAGCTCGCTGCATGAAGCAAGGGAAATGCACATCGAAACACACATCTTCGCAAGGGGACATCACGAAACTCTACCTACCTCTCTACGAGTGCAGACCACCATGCACAGCACAGGACAAGACATGGACAATGCTTCGAAGGAAGCACACCAATTGGTCTAAACAAGCAGATCATCTCAAAAAAGAAAATCAAGCCAAAAACCTCAGCTCAATCACTCTTCACCAGCATCAACATCAACACCAGACTACCAACAGCATCGGCACGACCATCATCGACAAGAAAGAGAAAACACACACGAAGCAGCGGCAAGCACATGATGGTCGCGAATGCAAAATCGATTCTCCCCAACACGTACAGCCCCAGTCCGCACACAGTGCTCATTGGCAGAGGATTCAAGTGTTCATCGTCTACTGGGAACAAGAGGCTTGCTTGCATCGTCGAGATGAAGCGCAATGCTTACATGGCAGCCGCAGACAAGACGCAAAAGAGCAACGTCGTTTCTGAGATCGTTGAGATCGTGAAGGCATCCAACGTGGGCGTGGCAGCTTTCGTTAAGTTCGACGAAGGTACTTGGTACGAAATGGAAGAGCGTGCAGCAAGGATAAAGATCGGCACTATGATGCGAGACGCTCTCTCGGAACGATACCGATCAAGCACGAAGATTCGCATGCAGGTGCGCAGAATCAAGAAGTTCACCCGTATCGGTGCCCATCAACTCGATGAGCTGATGCCCTCGGCAGCAGGTTGCAACCCCTGCCACCCGTCGCCGTGCCCATCGCTCCCAGCGGAGGACGTTCAGCTGTGTCGATTTCCTTGTCCCACCATGGACGAGGTCCGACTTGCCTCCGATGAATTCGAAAGTTCCGAGAGTGCTGCCACGCCAACCTGCCACCAGCCTCCGTTGGGAGGTGCCTCTGCCGCGATGCTAGTCTCGGCAAGGCAGGTATCCGAGACGATGGAGGAGAAGCAACTCAGAACTTCCTCATTCACATCCTCGTTTCCTTCTTCGTTTCGCTTGCATCAACGCCAGGAAGATGCTGCAAGATCCTTGAAGTCGAGCTTCTTGCGGAAGATGATGATTTGGAGACAGAAGACCAATGCCTTTGATCAACCACCAAGCCAGTACACAGGTTAAGACTTTGATCGCATTTTGGCAGACAATGATTCCATGGCATGTCCGCTGATGGACCATGTCTTTTGAACACACGCAGCCCTCCAAACGAGTTGCATATACGAGTAGAGTATTAGTAGTGCCATATGAGTGGAAAAGTATGCATGCATGCGAGGCATGAGCATATATGGCTGCATCTTCGCGGCACTCTTGTCTTTTTATTACTATTATAATATTACACTCTACTTCACCCCATTCTGTTCTCCCATTGGCATGGTGGTTCGACTCAACCTCTCTCTCTCTCTCTCTTCGACTCACGCTTTGCAGTAAATCATGCAGTGTTTGTGCTGCTCTAATTCAGATGCGAGGCAAGCTGAACGTTGAAATGAGTTAAGAGGGAAGGTTGGAGCAAGCGGGGGTACTCGTAGCTCGTAAGTTGGAATACGAGCAAGGAGTTCAACCACCAGTACGACTACAACTACATGTACTTGACAAGCTGGAAACTCAAGCACGCGAATGCCTGTGACCATGATCAGAGTCGCGCAAGAATACGACAGAATCTGTGAGAAACCAAATATCAGAGCAATTCGAATCTTAGCACGTATGGCGGACAGACGATAATCCTGTTTCCTTCTTTCGGTTCACGTTTTTGACTACTTCGATTATCTGATCGGCTCTTGCTTCAATTCTGTTAGTGCACCATCACAACTGTCGGCTCTGTTGTTGCGAGTCAGGAGATCTCGGTGGAGCTTTTATCGACGTGCACCGAGACTTGTCGCACGTCGCAACGGATGCACTTGCGACGCTAGCCTGCAACGTTAGAACTTGCTGAATTTGGAATGAGCAGGTTTCCGTCGGCAACGGCGGGGCTGTTGCCTCTGGCTCACCGCATGGGCCATGTGCAACGCTCCAACAGCAGCGGCACTGGCACAGATTTGAAGAATATGTCTGATTGTTGCTCCATAGGGAATTTCACTTTAGTTTACTTCTACATGTTCGTATCGTTTGAGTATTGAGCGTCGCCAAACGTGAAGCATCGGGCAATGTTCATGGTTACGGATTGTTCACTACTCTAAACCTCTTTCCAATTTGTCTTCTGCATGCCCTTCGCCATCTTTGGGTCATTCTGGTGTTCAGGATCAAGGTACCACCCTGCCATGCCCCATGCACGCTCGAACTTCCCGCCCGATGGTGTGTTGGGGAAGTTCTTCTCGAGCACGTGGCGCTTAATTTCGCCCTTGTTGAGACTTGGATCCAGCTCGGTCTGCAAGATGAAGGTCGATGTGAACGCAGAGTGAGGAAGGGTTAGTAATTTGTTTTTCGGTTGGCCGGAGACGATGTGAAAAGACACATACGAGGTATCCAATGACATGACACCGGACAATAAAGAATGCAGCACATGGACGACGTACCTTCACATGATACCAGTGGTTGATGGCAATGCCACGGGGATTCCAGTATGGGTCCATCCTCTCTGGCTGGACATTGAATGCGGAATCCAGAGCCTTCGAAACGATGTCGAGCTCGACCTTCTCGCCGCGCTGCAGCTTCTCCTGCATCTCCTTTGGCAATGGCACGGTTTGGTGGAACTGAGTCCACGCCCAGTGGTGATTGTATCTCTGGTCGATTGGTTTGAACAGCTCGGCGGCAATCCAGTTCTTGCCTCCGTCGATAGAAACGTCGACACGTTCGATCTTGCGACCACCGCCTGACCATGCCACGCCCTTGAAGGACACCTCCTTCATGTCCTTGGCTCCAACGGTCGCGTTCTATACGTGCAGCCACAGGACATGGTATAGAATGGCATGGTATGATAAAATGTTAGCGCAATCATGGTGTTGTCCACGGTCGTGATTGAGGAGGAAGGCAACAAACAACAAATGATGAGTTGCAAAGGATGCAGCAATGCGTGGCATTCGATTCGATTCGGCCGTTCGAAGAGCGCACAGAGGGTCGCATGTTTGAGTTGCAGTCGACAACGAAGGACTTACCTGTGGAGGGTTGCAAACGAAGGATGTGACGGGCTGCTCGTGGATGATTGGTCCCTGATCCAAGCGCTTCGGTGGCCACTCGGCGAGATCCTTCTCGAACGTGATATTGGGTGCAAAGCCAAGGTAGCTCTTGCATTGGTAGCTCTTCTTGGATGGTTCGTTGCTCAATCGGATCTTGTGCAGCCACTTGACCTGTTGGTGTCGTGATCATCGGCGAAGTGGATTCGCATGTTGTGTTGTGTTGTGTTTGTGTTGTTGAGAGCAATAGAAATGAACGAGAGAAACGGAGAAGGGAAGTATTAAACCGGAGTGAATTGTCAGAGCTGGTGTGTTCGATTGAAGCGGTACACTCCCGCAGTACGTTCTGCAATCAGGTCTCGCAATAAGAACAATCAGAACCAAGAGACCTTCCACCACCAACATCGATGAATGCGTACCTGTCGTGCACCGACGTGGCCTGGAATGATCATGCGAACAGGGAATCCATGATCACGAGGGAGATCGTCGCCGTTCATTTCATACGCCAGGATGACCTCTCCGAGCGGATCGACGGCCTTCTCGACGGGGAATGAACCACCGTAGGTGTAGCCAGTCTCGTCCTGATCGTATCCTTCGAGCTGGATATGCTTCACACCTCGTGGGAATTCCGTCTCGCCAAGTGCGATGGAGTCGACATCGATGCCGCATTCCTTGAGCACATCGCGGAGCTTGACGCCGCCCCATTTTGCAGTACTCATGGCACCGATCACCCAATGCGGGCTGATGAAGATCTTGTGGTTGCGGTCATGCAAGTCCTCACGACGGTTACCAGCGCACTGGAGGGTGGTGATGACTTCATGCTTTGGCATCTTCTTCAGGTCCTCCAGCTTGAACTTGCGTTTCTTGATTCCCTTTCCAGAGATGATCAAGCGGTACTCCTCCGGGCAGATGTCGGGGACTGCCAAGTGGCACCGAGTGTAGAAGAGCTCGTTTGGCGTGATATAGTCGTCCGTCAGCAAGTCGATGCGTGGCTCGCCGTTGAAGGGCTTGAGCTGTGCAGCCAGCAAATCGGGGTGTCGAACCGGATCGTCCTCGAACATGTCTGCAGTAGTAGGCAAGAGGTGAATATTTCGGAAAGCGGAGCATGTTAGCGCCAAGCATGATACGAGTATGGTGGAGCCAGGTGCCTCGCGTTTGTCACGAAAACAAAAACGCACACACACTCGCAGGTTCAAAAGATGATTCACGTACCTCCGAAGTCGAAGTCGGCTGCCTTCTTCACTTCCTCCTGAGGAAGGTTACCAATGCGGTACTGCACCCGGGAGGTGGAGTTGTATGGCAATCAATGAGCGTACATGTAGGAACGGAAGAGAGGCACAGCCGGAGTGATGTGAGTTGGGTTGATTGGGAGATGTCGTGTGCCAGTTTGATACCTGTCGCTTTTGTGGTCGTGCATTTGATCCGTCTCCGTTGCTCCTCTTCGGCGTGGATGTAGCCATGCCGCATTTGTCATTCTGCAGCAACAGGCTATGTTGAACTTACCTTCTCCATCCAATCGATCACATGGCCTCGGAAATGCTGCAGAGTAAAGTATGGCAATGTTGAATTGGATTCGATTGCCCGGCGAGCATGCACAGAATGGATCCCGAACGGTTTTGACCACCGAACCAGCAGCAGAGAAAGCCAAGAAGAGAAGGGAAGGTACGAATGCAAACGGATGGTGTGAGCAAAACGAACGAACGTGATGCTGACTTGCCGACGTGTTGATGTGTCAACACGACGATGTGACGGAGAACAGCAGAGCATCAAAGGCGAACCAGTAGGCATTCTTACCTGGCGGTAGACCTCCCAGTATGGCTCCAAATCTTGTCCTGCAGCCATCATGAGACGCTGTGGTCAGCGATAGTTCCGTGATGTTTCATGGAAGAAGGACACGAGGCATTTATATCAATTGGGAGTTGAGTGTGAAATGTGGAGAATATGTGAGATGTGCATCTGAATGTATGGATGTGCGTACGTGTGAGCGTAGTCGCTGCAACCATTCTGTCCGGAGTGTGACAGTCCACAAACGGAGACGAGCCTTCTTTGCGATCCTCCGAAGATCCTGGCACCCTTGGAGAGACCGCGCATTCTGCATCATTAAAAAGCCAAAAGCGAAACAAATGAATTCGGGCGTGTCCTCGACGTCCCGCCAACGTTGCGCGTCACTTACTGGAGCACCACCTGGGTGACCATTGAGGAAGAAGCTGAGATCGTAGACGCCGCCACGGAATGTGTACCACATGTCACCTTCTTCAGAATGCTCGGACACCTCTTCCATCGAGAAGGTGGGGAGGTCTGGGCGTGGCGGTGGGTGGTTGAACTCAGGCTGCAAATGCTCGCCGCGCTCCTTCGGGGTACCACAGTTGGGGTCGATCTTGATGGCCTCTGCTGCCTTGGCCTTGGCAGCTGCCTCCATGCTGGTTGAATGGATGTCGCTGGCCGTTGCCGCGGTTGCAGCCGCGAGACCGAAGATGCTGGCGGCGGCAAACCAGTGGCCGTTGTCGCCGGAGGACGAGCCATCACGAAATGCGCTGGCGGCGACAGCCTTGTTCGCGGTTGACAGAGATCGTGCGCCCAATCGCCGGGCAGAGGCTGCCGAGGCTGATCTTGCCGTGCTCAGGGCACGGATCGTTGCGGCTTGGAATAGCATGGTGACTGCGTCCAAAGTCGTTTTTTGCTTTGTGTACGGGTATTGGTATGTGTGTGTGTATTTATGTGCAATGTAGGTCTGCAGACATGAGCTGTATTTCGCGACCTGGCATGTGGTCGCTGAGGGCTGTGTGTGCGTGTGTGTCGATGACATGTGGATGGCGTGTCGCTGTGGATGGTGTGTCACAAGGAAGGAACACACTACAGCCAACCACCAGCAACCAACTGAAAGGAACAGTGAGGAGCAACGCAGGAGGCATCAGCAGACATCAACAGACATCAGCAGACGCCTCCACAACGAAGGAGGGCGAAAGGAGCATCAACAGAGAGGGCAGCTTTTGTTCCTCGCTTTGTGATGCGCCAAATGGGTATCTTGTGACGTCTTGGTCTTTGGGGTTCTCATTGGCAAACGTTTCAGGGTTCGGTTTTGCTTTCCGCGCTTCGTGAACCCTCGTCCAGGATTCGGTCTGTCGTTGCGATCTTCCGGAATTTACACCCCAGGAACAACCACGGCATCTGTCAACCAAGTCCATAGTCGACGGACACACTCTTGGTGGTACGCATGGTGCCTGGCTGGGCGCCACACGAGTGCTATAAAACGAAGCATCGGACCTGCGGGAAGAAGAATGTGACGAAGGAAGCAAGGCGCAAAATGGAAGCACATATGTGGATTAGATACAGCGTGCGATGATGCGCGCGATGGCAAAGAGAGGCACAATGTGGCGCAACATTGATACGACGAACATTGGTTGGGCGCGCTGTCTCTCTCTCTCTCTCTCTCTCTCTCTCTCTGGAGATATGCGAGGAGTGTACGTTGCTCTTTGCTCATTTCTGGAAGCAGACTGAATGGGGCTCCTATGCTGGCCAGAGAGAAGTTAGCGACCTGCGATCTATTGCGCGCTGCGGTGGCCTGCTATGGTCTACCCTGCCCTCTAACACCCTTTCGGAAAGAGGCGAAGCTTGACTTGGATTTGTGTTCAAGTTGTGTCAACGCGAACACGAAACACGAACAAAGTGTCAATGTTTCAATGACTGAACCTTGGTTTTGGTCGTGGACTATTTATTCACGTATGAGTCTCGAAGCGACATTTTAGGCTTTCCTTCGCGAGGTTAGAATTCAACACAATAAGTTGCGTGACGTCATAGCATCGACACAGACAGTCGACTGGTGCGATTCAAAGTTCTTCCACGAAGTTCTTCGCTCTTCTTGGAGGTGACAAGTTCTCACAAAAAATGCACAGGAAGAGTGCGGTGGTGGTTGAGCGGGATGGTGACACAAAAATGTTTCCGTGAACAGCAACGAAGTGGCATCACAGGTAGCGCCTCTTGGTTGTGCGCAACCGCTATGTTCTTGGAACGACCATGGCGGTGAAAGATGCACCAAGTTGGATGCGATGCGGATACGGATACGACGGGTATCTGCATCCTCGCAGTATGTGCTGATGGGTGCGGGGAGTAGTCGTATGGAGGGCTACGTCGCTGGTCTCCAGAACGATTGAAGAAGAGGAGGAACATGAAGACATCGCATCCTCACAAAAACAAATCGCAACAAAATCGCAACTCACATCACAACTCACATCACAACTCACACCTCACAACTCACAACTCATATCACAACAGCCAAAACCACAACCAAAGCAAAGAACTCCCCAACTTTGTACATCACCGTATCTCTTTCTCAATCAGTCACTCTCAATCACGTACTCTACTCATCACGTAATCGTAAGTTATCGTGCGAGCACAACAACGACGACGACGAAGACGACGCCATTTCCAGGTTCAATTCGAAGTCGAGTCATTGATCGACCCACAGCTGCAACTGACAGATTCATTGTCAACGCCTGCCGATCACTTGCCCCATTCGCTAACAAGAAAGATGCGATTTCCCAGTACACTGTTTTGGTTTGCATCGCCATCCACATCCAGACAACTGACATCGGCCACAACATCCACACCCTTCACTCGCAACCTCCACAGTACAAACGCCGCAGTCAAAATGTCAGTTGCTCTCTTCGATACCGATCCACTCTGGGTTTCCAGCTGGAAGGAAGGCCTTGGTGAAAAGACCCTGCGCAAGCACATGGACAAGACGGAAAACGCGGCCGGTCGTCTGGATATCTACGGAGCATGGTACTGTCCCTTCGCTCAGCGCGCTTGGATCGCGGCAGAGGAGTCCAGAATGAACTACCGCTGGATCGAGATCACCCCATGCGAGATTGATGAAAAGCGTCCCGGTGGATACACCTTGAAGTCTTTGCCGTTGGAGGAGAAGCGCGCCCGCTACCCCGAATTCATTCGTGCTTCCCCGCGTGGCGCCGTCCCTGCCATTACCACCATCGACGGGCAGGATCTGTGGGAGAGCATGCCAGTGTCAGAGTACATCGATGCTGAATTCAACTCCGGCAAGCTCACTTTCCTGGCCAACGGAGATGCCGCACCGGCGATGGCCACCCCACTCAACCGTGCCAAGCTCCAGATCTGGACAGCGCATTCGACCGACCATATTGCCATGAACTTCTACCGCTCCTTCATGGCCAAGACCGCCGAGGCCTATACCACCAACCTGGAGAAGTTGATCATCGAATCCCGTACCATAGGTCGTGCCATGCTGGAAAACGACGCCATCAACGAGAAGACCGGGGGCGGTTCCGTGGGTCCATACTTCTTGGGATCGGAATTCTCCATCGTGGACGTTGCCTTGATGCCATTCTGGCAACGCATTACGGTGCTCGGTGGGCGATACATGGGCCTGAACTTGCCAAAGGATGAGCCAGAGTTCGTCCGTTTGGAGAAATGGTGGGCCGCGGTGCAGGAACGTCCATCCGTCAAGAACACCATCGTGTCTCCTGATCGTCTCATTTCGTGCTACCTCGACTACTATGGCGGCGGTGCCAAGTTGGCAGGTGTCGTGGACGAATAAGGCGTAGCATACGTATAAAAATTGAATGAGAAGAGACACCTTCGGTGCCAATGGTCTTGCAAGGACGGCGTGAAAGTGTCTGTCATGACCGTACAGGCTCATGGCAGAGGAAATCGTTGTCCCTGCCAAACAAACAACCGAACACAAAAGCAACTCGACAAGATGCGAGCAAATGAACACATTCCAATTGAGCATAGAGTGGAGCAATAAACTAAACATGCATGGCATTTTAACTATAATATTCGTAGACTATTCATGTCTGCACACGGAAAGGCATCGAAGTTGCGGCAGAGTGCTCGTTGAGAGTACCAACTCACGCCACGACGGTTGGACAACCGTTGCTTCAACGCGACTTCAGATCCTGTCATACTCGTATGCTACCCTTCGCGTCGTGCTGCCACCAGAACACGACCATGAATCAAATCAAATCAATTCGAAGGCAACTCGCGAAACAACATTGTGCCATAGCGTGAGAAGATTAGAGCAGACCAATTCAGCATGAAAGCGGAATTTAGTCGCATGAATCGAATTGCCAAGTCGGCGATGACTTCCAGACCGCTGATGGAGTTCTCTCTTGTTCACTCCAGAAGGTGACATGAACATCGCACAGAAGGCATCGTCACATTTTGGAGCGATGATCTTGGAAAAAGCTTCTCTCCGAACAGGAAAAGGAGACATCATGATACTACCGCGTCTTGTGCTCTCCTCCGTTCGGACCCATACAACTGGCCGTACTCGTGCCTGCTCGTAAGATGCCTGAATCATAATCACGTCCTTGTGTGACGTACACCATTCCTACACAGCATGGCCAAGTGCAAAGTCGGGAACATCCACACTCGGGCAACTGTTGGTCGGTCTGCTGGCCCCCAAAGCGGCCGAAGAGGTGCAAGAGATGCAAGAAATGCAAGAGCAGGAAGAGGAAGAAGAGGATGGTTGATTCTCATAAAATGCAAACGAAGCACAATCGCAAAGATCCTCGCAACTCACATCAGCCACAACAACCAAAACCAAAACCAAGGAACAAATACGCTGCACAACACTGCAACTCTGTCTCAACCCATCAATCAATCAATCGATCAATCAATCAATCACTCATATCGTAAGTGATCGTGCCGCAGCAACAACAAGGAAGATGAGGTTTCCTGGTGCACTGTTTTGGTTTGTATCGTCATCCACATCTGCATCCACACAACTGACATCAGCCGCGACAACTTCCCGGAATACTTGCAGCACAACCACAGTAGCCAAAATGACATCCGCCCTCTTCGACACCGACAAGCTTTGGGTTTCCACCTGGAAGGAAGGTCTTGGCGAAAAGACTTTGCGCAAGCACATGGACAAGGCGGAGGACGCGGCTGGCCGCTTGGACATCTACGGAGCCTGGTATTGCCCGTTTGCGCAACGCGCGTGGATTGTTGCGGAAGAGTCTGGCACCAACTACCGCTGGCTCGAGATCAACCCGTACCAGGTTGATGAGACACGCCCAGGCGGATACACCTTGAAGTCCATGGCCTTGGACGAGAAGCGCGCCCTGTTCCCCGACTTCATCCGCGCCTCCCCGCGCGGAACCGTGCCCGCCATCACCACCATCGACGGACAGGATCTGTGGGAGAGCATGCCGGTGGCAGAATACATCGATGCGGAGTTCAACTCCGGCAAGCTCACCCTGCTGGCCAACAGCCACGCTGCGTCGGGCGTCGTCTCCCCGCTGAACCGCGCCAAGCTCCAGATCTGGGCCGCGCATACTACCGAGTACATCGCCAAGAACTTTTACGGTTCGTTGATGGCCAAGACCGCGGACGACTTCAACGGTGCCATGGAGAAGTTCCTCAAGGAATCCCGCGCGCTGGGCCGCGCCATGCTCGAGAATGACGCCATTATTGAGAAGGACGGAGGTGGTTCGGCCGGTTCCTACTTCTTGGGATCGACCTTCTCCATCGTGGACGTCGCCCTGGTGCCGTTCTGGCAGCGCAGCCTGGTGCTCGGCGGGCGCTACATGGGCCTCAAGCTTCCAAACGACGAACCGGAGTTCGCCCGTTTGGAGAAGTGGTGGGCCGCGGTGCAGGAACGCCCATCGGTCAAGAACACCATCGTGTGTCCAGATCGCCTCATCACGTGCTACGGCGACTTTTACGGAGGCGGTGCCAAGTTGGCCGGCGCAGTGGAAGAGTAGGCAGGAATATACTCCTGCAAGGAATGCATATTGCAAAAGATAGTGCCATACTTTAAACAAAACAAAGCAAAACGTCAATCGACACCTGTTTCTTCGCACTTTCATTGTGCTCGGCGCTGCGGCTTGATTTCCCGAAAATGAGATTGCCGAATGCTATTTGCACTGTCTCTCTAATCACACGGCGCGAGCGCAGCAGCGTCAACATCCGCACTGCATTGCTTCAATAGTGCGGATTAATGCTTGAGTTGGCTTGTTGTTGTTAATATGGTTACTAGATTCTATGCGCATATCCTATCATGCAATCGCGATCATCGCGATGGATCCTGTCGCGATAATCGTTCCATGGTGGCGGCCCTGCGATGGTGCAAGGTGCGGATTGCGAGGAACTCCTTGCAGAATTCATCGACGCTCTTGTCGCCGTTCTCCACCCACTCCTCCGCCAAGGCTTCCGACTCCTCCATGGATTCATCGACGGCCTTGGACAGCTGCTTGAGGGTGGATCGGACATCGGGCGGCGCGGCGATCTGGGATTGTTCCGATTCAAGTTCCTGGAACTTGGCAAGCTTGTCCTGAATCGATTTCTTCAAGTCATCGCAGGATGCCGAAAGCTCCTTGATCCGCGCTTCGTCGGTGAGCGTGGTGTTGGCCAGCTTAAAATTCTCCCTCATGACGGATGCCCGCAGTGTTAGGATCTCCTTGTTCGTTTCCATTTTGCCCGCAAAGGTGAGGAAATCCAGGTCGTTCTTGACGTACTTCTCCAGCTGCGCCTTCTCGAGGCCCACAACTTCATCGTACGCCATGGGGACGGTGGGCATGTTAATTGGTGGCAGAGGTTTTGCATCCGCCTTGGAAAATCGCTTCGGAGGCTTGGGCTGGCTCTGTGTTTGGACCCAGGCGGAGTAGTTCGGTGGTGGGGCGTTGGCACTTCCGTTGCTGGATGCGCTGTGATTGGATGAACGGTGGGGTGAGTGCTGCTGTGAGTGACGCGCCTGCCCGTTGTTGGCGGAGGGGGCCATTTTTTTCTGGATGGAACGAAGGGCTGGATCCGTAATCTCCGTGATCTCCGGTGGATACACTTGCAGCTGCTTGACGACGGCGTGCACGGCCGCACCCAGCTTCAAGCCAGAGTTCCTCCAGGTTGCAGCATTCTGGATCGGTGCGTAGCCAGTGATCCGCATCGAGCTGTCGCACCAGGCATGCCGACCGCGCACTCCAGCCAAGGACATGGCAGGGAACACATGCGCGGACGAGGATTGTGGCATGTGAACACGCAGCATGAGGTTCTGGCCTTGCGTTGTCTGAAAGACAGTGTCATGCGTTGCGTCATCTGTTGGCGGCAGTGACGCGATGTGATATGTTATGGGTTGTGTACAGTGAAGACGGTAGGTATTGGTGAAGGGATTGCGGTTGGACAGAGCAGAGTAAGGAAAGAAAGTCGGAGGGAGAGAGGTGAGTTAATGCGCTCATTCGTGATGGTGGTATTTGTTCTTCTTGTGCGAACAAAGCTGATGCAGGTATAGGGTGGTGTGCTCTCGCTTGTTGTGGTGCCAGAGTGGCATATTGTCGAGTAGACAAGCCCACGGTGTATGCGCAACGCATCCACCATGTCTGTTCCATGCCAGTACGCAGGTGGGTCGCAGTCTCTCATGCCCTTGATCGCCGCCAGAAATGCTCTCAGAATTCCAAGAACGAAAAGGAAACGCATCGTGTCATGTCACTGCGCTTGTCTCTTCTTTGTTGCAACAAGAGCAAACACCGCTGTTGCTTGATCATTCGGTCGTATGCTTTTGACAAGGCGTTGCTCCATGCCACAGCAGAGACCATAGCCATGATCATGACAGACATGACACTCATGATGACGATGCCGTTCAGATTCGATTTTGGTCCCACGGTTTATTGCGCACCATGAATGGAGCTTGAATAGTCCCTCGCGTACAAAACGTACCTGAGCCGATTCTGCGTGTGGAACGCGCAAGGGCGCGGTCCTGAAGGTAGGACTCGATGTGCTGCGCCCTGGTGATGCTGGGATGGACGGTGCCCATCACGTCCTGGGCCGTCGCGACGGACGCTCCCGAGCTGGATCGTCTGCCAGGATAGGAGCCCCCCCTGGACGCTCGCTTGGTGGTCGTCGAACTTTGCTGGCTCCACGAAAACATGGTTTGTGTTTTGTTTGTTCAAAGCTCGCGGAGCTTTGCTTGTTCCGTCGTCCTTCTTGTTCGCAAGCGCCTGACAATGGATGGTCCTGCTATGCTGTTGCTATGATCTAATCTGATGCGATGCGATGTTGTCCTTTGCCTCTCTGCTCCTGTCTTGATTAATGCTGCGATGGACCGCTCTGCCGAACGCCTCTGATGTCGCTTCGCCTCGATGCGCTCGTATTTTGAGAGGAGGCAAGAAAAGAGGCAATTTTGTGCTTCTTCCGCTTTCCTTGTCTTTGTCGTGGTTGCTGCGTTGTGCTTCGTCGCGGTGGTGCGGTGTGTTTGCGTGGAAATGAAACGGCGAACACGACGATTCAACCACCGTGTTGCATCGTGTTGCGCTGGGTCGTGGTGTTTGTTGCCTTGTTTTCCCGTGTGTGTCAGTCCGGATTGAGCGGAACTCCGTTGGTTGTGTCGTCTGAGTCGTGGGCAGAATTTGAAACGAGGGTGTATGACAGACTGAATACATGCAGCATTGTTTGTATGTCTGTTTGTTGATTTGAATTCAATAGATTGGCTGTTTGCTTGCAGGCGCTTCGCGCCATTTAACACAAGTTGTGGTCGTTGATCTTCCGGGTTCTTTGACGTTCGTTGGTGGTGGTGGTTCCACGGTGCTGATTTTATACTGGTGCTCTCACGAACGTTGCGACGGTGTGATGCCAACGACTTGAGTCAATTGATGAAGTCGGAAGGATGGACGAGAAACACACTATCGTTTGTACAACAAAAAAAATGATTTATTCAAGCTCCAATTTGCCGTTACCGTTGGTGGTCGTGAACCACCCTTGTCCCCACCGCAGATGTGATGTGTATCATTGATGCAACCACAACCGCCGCATCTCCACACACCCGCTGGCTCTCGTGAAGAAAGGAATGGAAGACTCAGATTAGAGCTGAATGGACACATAGGAGTAGCCGGAGGGAGGTGCGCTCAGAGCATAGTCGAGTACGGTGCTGGAGAGCATCCATCCAAACACGTTACAGCTCCTCTCCTGCCTCGGTGGTTGCTGAGACAGGCGGCTTTTCGGTTGTTGCTTCCTTGACCTTTGGCTCTGGGAAGAAGAAGTCGTGGATCCATGGCAGGACCTTCTTGAGACCCTGCTTCATACCTTTGGCATCCAGAAAGTGCTCCTCGCCCAAGGCTTCATTGTGTGTTAGCGTGTCGGGGTGGCCGAGCAAGAATTCTTTGCCCCTTTCCAGTGGCTGCAGTGTTGTCCATCCAAAGTGTTGTTGTTGTTGCCATTGTGGTTGTGAGTGACAAAGAAAGAACGAAAGAAAATGAGATATTGAGTGAGGAAATGCGTGAGAAAGGAATGAATCGTCATTGTGTTGCATTGCGATTTGCTCTGCACTCCACACACAAGCCAGGTCAAGAGCGCATGTGCAAAACACTGCATGAGCACAACCACTGCAGTAATAATCATAATCATAATATACTCTACAAGCATGCACAGTATTGAAACAATGACTCACGACATAATGAATGCACATCTTCTGCTTGATGCTGCAGTTCGTGATGACGACGGGCACGTTGCCCTCCTCGCCATGCTCCACGCCCAGCTGCCGCAGGGCCGGAATGATCTTGTAGGAATGGATCAACGCGGACACGAACCCGTTGGTGAAGGCGAAGGGCAGCACGAGCGCCTTGACGGATTCCGGCAACTCAGCGCGCTGGAACGGCAGCTGATCCCACACCTCGCTGGCGGGAACGTCGAATGTATCTTCGGGCAGGATGGGGGACTTGCCCGAGTCCGCGAATTCCTGCGCCTTGTCCTTCAGCGTCTGCGTGTACTCCGGCGGCGTCGTGCGCGACAGCAACCCCGACATCCAGCGCTGACGACGACCGCCCATGCGGGGTGGATTGTCAAGGTAGACGTGGTACAGCGCATCATCGACCGCGTACTCCGATTTGAGGCCCAGCACCGCCTTGCGGATGTGCTTGCCGAGGCCCTGGCTGGCGGCGTAATCACGCGAGGCCATCTTGTACATGTACTCGCCGCCCTCGAAGGTGCCGACGGTGGGCTCGATGGCCAGGAACATGCCCGACGTCATGCAGGTGTAGAAAAAGACGGCGGCCATGATGGTGCAGATGACGAGGAACTGCTTGCGCTTCTGCGGCGAGTGGCGCGGCTCGTTCATCGTCATTTCATGGTAGTTCATCAACATCTTGGCGGTTGTGTGACGTTAGTATGGTGTGTAGGTATGCTATGTAGATTATGAGCTTGGGCGTCTGCGTCTGCGTGGGCGTGAGTGTGTGTATTGCTATCCTCTCTTGGATTGTGTGCGATGGTGAATGAAAGATGCGGGTGAGAATTCTATTTGTGTGTCGTCGTTGTTGTCGTTGTCGTTGTTGTTGACACGAACGAATGAGCAGAAGAGGCGGATGCAAAAGTGCGCTGCGTCGCAGGGACATCATCGATGATCGATCGTGTTCGGATTTTTTGACCCAATCACGTTGCGATCTGGTCGCAAAAGCGACCTGCGTGATTTGGGCACTTTCTTGTTTGTGCTTCGGGAACTTTGGACGCCTCCTCAGAAATGACACTTCCACACCTGAAAGCGTGGAAAGAATGAAACGTGTCATTTCTTGTCTGTTGAAATGGAGAATGCTACGTACATTAGTCTAGAGATACCTATGGACGCGTTGTGCGTGACATGTACGATCTATCATGTATCGCACGCCTTCGTTGTGCCTTGCTGTTGCGACGTGAAGCACTCGGGACAGACGATGAGCGTGCTCGTGGATGTGACGAGAGGTTGCAAGCAATGGCTGCCGCAGTATCGTCGCCGTCCGCAAAGGTCGCAGGCTGGGAAGGGCCGTCCCGGAGTGCCGCAGTTGGGTGTTGCGCAGATCGCCATTGTCGCGTTTTGTCGTTTGCGTGTCTGTGGCGTTGTCAACAAAGACGTTGGTGTCGATGCCTCTCTTGAAGCGTGCAATCGTGAAGAAGCTGGAGCCGTCGACAGGTGGCTCTGCTCTCTCTCTCTGTTGGGAGAGAGTACTCAACTCTACTCTATATACCTATGCTGTGCTTGCTGTATCCCTGTACTCGCCGTTGTCGTTGTTGAGTACTGCTCTATCATTAACTTCGCGATTATGTAGAATATATAATAATACCATGCAGAGTATCGCATCTTTCTCAATCTTTGTGTCATAGAATATATAATACCATACGGACGTACTCGTGCAATAGATGACGAACCATTCACATTCAAACCAAAAACTCAAGCGTGCCGAATGAGTGGCGCTTGGCGCTCCACTTTCGCTCAGACTTCGCTCTCTTGTCGGCGCAGGAGGTTGTACTTCCTACTGCCGCCGCCTGTCAATTGAGTATCAGTCATTTGAGTCTCCTCCTCCAACGGCACTCCGACACTTGGATTCGATATCATGGGACATGGGTACCACATGTGATAGGCGAGGATACCGCATCCGATCCCAATCCAGCTGCCCGCCAGGACGTCGGATGGATGATGCATGAAGTCGTGCAACCGGCTGGCCGCGATGGCGATCGAGACGAGGAACGGCGATAGCGACAGCAGCATGGACAATCGGAACGTGTTGGAAGATCGTAGACGCATGGCCTTGCCGAGGAAGAAGAAGGCGAGGATCGTCATGCCCGTGAAGCTCTCCGACGAATGACCGCTGGGGAAGGAGTGCTGGGCGTTCATGATGTAACCTTGAGATTCGGCTTCGCACTGCAGCGTCGTGGAGCTGAATTCGCACATGGCGTAGAAGTTGGGTCGGAAGCGCCCCACGAAGATCTTGAGGCTGTGCGTGATGGCGAAGCTGATGCCGTGCGCCGCCAGCAACATGCAGATGGATGCCTTGAGGTCGTTCTTGATGGAGGACATGGTGGTAGTGATGGTGGTTCCGGTGTTCCTGTTGTAGCAGTTGCGCGCGAGGTTGATGGCGGAGCATAGGAAGAACGCGAAAAGCGGAAGGCCGATCGAGGTCAACGTCAGTACCTTCTGCGAGACGGTGTTTGGTTTGAGCGGGTACATGAGCTCCTGATCCAGGATCACCTGCCCGTCCTGCAGCTGCTGGTAGGGAATGGGACGACGCCAGTCGTAGTTCTCGAACAACGCGACGGGAATGATCTCGCACACCACCAGTATGGCAATGGCGAAGGCGAGGTCCTTGACATCCTTGAGGATGGATGACAGCAACGTCGTCTTTGCCGCGGGCGTCGTTGCGCGGGCTGTGATATCTGCTGTCCCGTCGGTCGCATTGCTGTGATCGCTTGCCAAGCAGAAGAAGTCGCCGCTATCGTCATCGTCGACGTCGCTGGAGGTGGACAGTGCCGTCATGACCGTGCTGGTGCTGACGCATCGCTTCTTGGGAGACAGAGAGTGGAATGACGCTCCGTTCGGTAGCGGTGGCAGCACAAACGTGTCGGTTGCGGCCATCTCGATGTCGGCCTTGGCGATGGTGGCAGCAATGGCGGTTGACATCTCCAGGGATGTGTCCTGGTGTTGAGCCCGGACCTGCTTTGGCAGCGCCGGTGGCATTGTTGCTGCCTTAGTGGCTTCATCGGTTTCCGAATCCGCGTGTGCAGTTGCAGCTGGTGCGCTTGCTTGCATCGAATGTTGATGCTGTGCAGAGATTCGCTCTGGCATTGGAAATGATGAATCTTCTGTCTGAATACGAGTACTCGTGTGTTGTGAGCTCATGATGTTGTTGGGTTGAGTGATGGAATGGTCGTCACCGAGGTTGTAGATTATGAGGTGGTTGGATGGTTGGATGGTTGAGTGATGCAGCGGAAGAAGCTCGGCGGTTGTTGTTGGTGTGGTTGGTCTTCTGCGAATGTGATGAATGTTGTGGACGTTGTCTGCAGGCGGTTGAAGTGGGGGTGATTGTGCACAGTCACAGTTGCGATCGTGCCAAAGGTAGAGAGAGGGTCGGAATACGGCCCCATTCAGCGAAGTCGAGTATTATTCTGCGGATTTGAGATACTGAAACGTGATATTTTTAGACATCAATTTTTCGTGTTGTTCATTAGGGCTAGATATATTTAGCTAGCTTCTACGACACAAATACATGGCTGGCTTGTCCTCACCGTGGACGAAAATGGTGACGTCATTGACCGTCGATGCCAGACTGAGATGGTATCCAGCGGCCTCGATGGTGATGTTGTGAAAGGTTCGGTGTCACGTTCATTCCTTGCGTTGTCGATGGTTTGGTTCTGGTGTGCGTTACCTCCTTTGTGCGTGGGATGTCAAACAGCACGGTGTTGGTGGTGGCATCCCTACACGTCCACTTCCACGTTCACGGCAATAGCAACACTTGCGAATATGACACAACATAATATTATATCATATAGTATCATATAATAATATAGTATTGTGTTATGGAGCATAACACCAGGGACCAGGAAAACAAACACAGTAGAAACATGTAAAGATAGTATTCTACAAAATGAATGCAAACACCGAAACAGCACTGATGTCAACGGGTACCAACTGTAGAAAAGATACAGAAGTGAGGCCAACATCAGCGACAATGGCAGGCAAAGCAATGGTAAATCATAAGGAGACTGCCAACGGCATACGGGGAGGAGGACAGTCACAAACAAGGGCTGTCAAGACCATGCCAAGGAAGGCTGGGAGCAAGAACAGGGATAAGATGCTGACACTTGTGGAAGGAGAAAACAAGGCAGGAGTCTCCATTGCACATAAGACAACGACAAGCATGTGGAAATCTCTGCCAGGAGAAATCTGCAAGGTGGCTGTTTCATTCTCTTCCTGTGAAGTGACAGCAGAGGAAGGCAGGTCGATCCATATCCTGGTGAAAGGGATGATGAATCAGCAATACAGGTGGAATGGGAAGGCAACTGCAAAAACAGGACACACTATCCCGGTGCAGGAAGTGCAGGTGTTCATCAGCATGGTCATCGATGGAAGAAAAAAATTTGGTGTAGCGCACGTGCCCAAAACAGACGAACGACGACAGCAGATTCAACAACTTGCTGCTGACTTGAGCATGACAGATCCAAACATGATGCTGAAAGACATGATGATTCCCAATTCAGGAGGGCTCCTGAGGAAGACTGAGATCACCATTGCGCGGAGAGCAGCTGTGAATGTGTTGGGGTCACAGTGCCCAGACATCACGTTCGTTCCCCAAGGCAAAGATGCAGTAATGGGGGAAACCAAAAGCAGCATGATGAGCACAACCGCAGAAGGGAGCGGAAAGAAGCAAAAGACGAGAGATAGCGACATCGTCCAACCAAGAAACCTCAAGCAGAAGAAAATCAAATTCATGACCAGCACACCAACCGCGATAGAGGTGGAGGGACAGCGTTTGGCAAAGGCGATGGAGCACAACACAAGTAGTGAGAGTGAGGAGTCCAACGAAGATGAGGAGTCATGCAAGAGTGAAGGGAGCACAAGCAGTGCGAAAACGGATGAAGACAGTGATAGCGATGCATCCGTGGAGAGCAAGGCCACGCATACGCTGAAGAAAGGCATGGTAGCAAAGAGATTTGACATGACAGTACTGGTCAAATCAGGCGGCAATCCAGTGAAGAGGTATCTGAAGCCACTTAAAAATGGCTAGGGGCGCTCAAGGATCACGACAACACGATCTTCCTCATGGTGTGGAAGGTACAAGACACCAACAAGGCAATTGGTGATGCCAACCAATTCCCAACGACCGAGAAGGAGCTGATGGTGTACATGAGCACAACGAAGGCGACATTGAATGGTCGAACGGTGGCGGCATAAGTGCGTATTGCTATGACATGTGATCCAAAGGACATCGTGTCAAAGTCAGGATCGCAGCTAAGTTTCTTCTACCAGTCGACTAGACAGACTCTGTACAAGAGACTGCTGGATGAAGTGGAGTACACAAAGCAAATTGGAATGCTCACCTACATGGGGAACTTTTCCAATGGACCTGCTATATGTGCCATCATCAACATGCGTCTGAAGGCTGCAGGAGTCAAAGGCGAAGTTGGGGGAAGAGTCAGGGCGGACGAAATGATCAGCCAGGAATGGCAAGATGCTCCTAAAGCTATGGGGAGGAGTTTCAAGGTGCAACCTTGGCAAGCTCTCAGGCTTGAAGCTGACATCCGCATCCATGTGAGAATCGCCGAAATCCTTTGTGAGATGTTCAATGACATCTCCAAGATTGGGCCAGGAGAACTCTGCAACAGATTCATCCCCCATCCAATGGCAATGAAGTTGGGCCCAGATGGAGTGGCAGCCACAAAAAAGATGCTACAGAAACTCAAAGTGGTAATGGGAAGGATGGTGGAAGTGCAGATCAGAGGAGTCGAAGACCTTGATGAGCTGGACACGACGGATCCAAGGAACCACTGAGATCGAACCTTGCCAATCAGGTGCATCTGATCACAAAGAGGCTGGTGTTTATTCACGTTGACAAGCAGGAGGTGCCCTGGAATGGAAAGACCGACATTGCCTACGCATACATGCTCCCAGAACATCTGGTGAGGGCAGAGGCAATCGTAAACACCCTGGCAGCAAGGTGCACGTGGGAAGTGGGAGCCACCAGCGCAAACTGGTTCACTCTGACTGAGCAAGCCAAGGTGCATCAGGTGCAGTATGACAAGGAGACTGGGAAGTGCGTGGTGCTCCAGATCGAATTGATGTTGATGGTGGCAGACGAATTTCCGGATGTCGAGATCAAAGGACTCGAAGTGGTGGAAGGATCGTCATTTTGACTGCTGGCGCTTGACAACAAAAATGCATACTCGTTCACAACGCACACCAGTCAAAAAGGGACGGCGCTCGGCAAGCCTATCAAGTTGGTCATGAAGCGATGCATGGTGGAGGCTCCTGCGAGCATCCTACCAGGCCGTGGCGACAAGTGCAGGTATGATGCGAATCTTCCAGGCGGTAGGAAGCAAGTGGTCAATGGTGGTTCCACAGTCGTGGTGGGCAAGTGTGGCCAAATAAGCATCTGCAGCACACGTGGAAGTGTGAATGGTGGAGGATCTGATACAACCGAGGAGGCAGGGTGATTGCCCGATAATGGAAGCCATTGCGGAGTTGTGCAACACGGAGGAAATGCGACAAGTGAATCTTTGTCAAAGGTCAATGAAGTTGTTCTGGATGTATGAGATCGTTATGGCAGACGGAACAGGCATTCTGAAGGCGGTCCTTGAAGATGATGGAGCGATGGTGGAAGCCAGTGAAGTGAACATGCCTAGAGTTGGGCAGCTCAAGCAAGCATATTGGGAAACATGGAGGTCCAAGCTCAAGGAGATGCTGGGTCGGAATAGCGTGCTTCAGGATCGTTTACAGCTGGGCAAGTGGAGCAAGGCAGGCAGTGCGACCTCCATGAGGTAGAATGAGCAAACTGGGAGGCTTCAGGTCCATGGCAATGGATGGATGGAATGGAGGGAGGTTCCAATGAAGTCAAGAAGGAAGCTGCTTTGGCAAGTGCCAGGAGTGGTGGGAAATGGAGAAAGGTCCCTTTGGATAGCTACAAGCAAGGAGATGGCATACTGATGCTGGCAGTTGGCGAATGGGATGATACCGTGGTGGCAGATACCCAGGGGATGGAGAATGTCTGGGAAGGTCTTGGCAAGGCCAAGTCGTGGGCTGCGAAACACATCAGATGCAAGGTCGACTGGAGAGATATGGCCCAGAGTATACAAGAAGAGACAGCAGTGGGCAGAAGTGACAGGTCTACCAGAAATGGCAAGGGAATGTTGGCATGGGCGATGACCACTAATGAGACTCTGGAGGTGACAGTGTTTAGAACCTTTGAGGCTCCGCGGAGGGAGGGCCTGACATCGTCCCAGCAAGCGGAGTTGGCGGGAATCTACGGTGCGCCAATGAAGGTTTGGGAAATGGAGGAGAGGTTTGGAATACAAGACGGACGGGGGCGCTAAAGCTGTGACAACCTGTAAGCCCTGAAGGTGCTGGAGTGGGTACATGAACTGGATCTGGCGAGTCCTGGTCATGACATGATGGTGGCTGCCATGAGGGGCCGAAGCCAGCTGAGTACAACGCTTGTGGGATGACACGTGCGTGGGTATCAGGACGAGCACAAGAAGCCTGACAAACTTGATGTGTGGGAACATATGAATGTCATTACAGACCAGATTGCAGTACAGCAATGACAAATGCTCGAAGAGGGCGATGCGCAGGGCTCTCACCAGAACACAGGGACATGATTGTGGCACATTGCAAGACAAGGCATTCGCAGGTCGAGCATCACATATGCCAGGGTTGTCAGAAATGTGGTGGAGGCGGACATGGCGAGGGTCAGGTGGGAGCGAGGCATGAAGGTGATCGGTGGTGATGCCAACAAAAGCGTGCAACGACGGGTGGCGGGCAAGCTCACCAATGCACAGAGGGTGCTCACCATGGAGCTCACAATACAGGAGGTGGCTGTGGGAATGCAGATGGTTTGGTAGAAGGCAAGGGCAAGTGACAGCTGCCCCAGGTGCGGCAAGATGGAAACTCATGGCCACCGTTGGGTCTGCTGCTCACTGGAATCGATGGCGTTTTGGAAAGTGCAGCGGAAACGGCTGAGGATCACGATGTAAAAGATGCAGACTCATCCTGCCATTGCGAAAGTACGGTTGAGCAATGTCAAGCAAGTGTTGAGAGGGCTGGGACCTGTTGGATGCATATGCGCGAACTGGGCTGAGGCAAAGCTGATGGACGATCAACAGGAGGCGGGATGGGATTGGCTGGTCACGGGCGTGATCGTGGGGTCATGGACCAAGTTACAGGAGCAGTACTACGCGCAAATTGGTCGCAGGCTGTCCACAGCAAGGTGGGCGGCACAGATCGTGCGCAAGCTCTGGAAGGTGGCATGGGAGCATTGGCACCAACGCAATCAGGCGATGCATCGCACTGATGAGGGGCCAGAGGCTCACATGAGGCAGGTGTTGCGAGACTACAGCTCGACCCTGCAAGACGCAGCGCAACTACGAGGGGCAAGCACGGCTATGTGGGCCCGACTACAGCTGTCAGGCAATGGAGCCACAGATATGGAAATGGTCACAATATGGTTCGGACAAGTGCACCGAGTGCTGCAGATACCAGGCAATCAAGTTCCCGTTGAAGTCCGAACTTGGCTCCGCCGATGGCGGTAGCTGGCCATCGTGAACGAAGCTGTCCCTAGATTTCCCTGTGTGAGTACACAAATACATACACCTTCTATATTACCGGAGAGCCACGAATAGTGGAGAGCAGGATAGGTGGAGGCCGTCGTGATCCCCTGCGTGTGCATACATATTGACTTGATAGCCGTTCTGCCTCGTGCCCTACACTAGATAAAAGCGGGCGGCGTAAAAAAGTCTACGGCGCAGGCTGGGCACATACTAATAGGCTTAATCCATGGGTTATATAAATAGTACAATGAAGCACAGTGACTTATCCTTTGGTATGTAAAACATATGTTATTGAACACTTAGGTTTGTTTGTAAATACAAAGTCCTGCTGAACCTGCTTTGCTCTCATGGACATGGGACGCCATGGCCATCTACTGAGCCGTTGGCATGGTGTGGAAAGAGACTGGTGGCAGCAGTGGTTTTACTTGTTGTTTCTGGTGTTGTGATGTGAGTGCTTGCAGGTTCACTGGCACTGAAACAAGAAGTTGAGAGGAGAGCAGATGAACAACAGCCAGAAGCCAACAATGACTGTTCGCGACGACCAGCAGAGAGGAGGTCCAAGCACACAGGCAGGGAATAGACCTGAAGCAAGGACGAGGCTGTACAATTGAGTGGGTATATGGAGGGAAGGCAATGTGTGCTGAATGGGACATGGACGAAGCTCAACCTGTTGGGCCATGAACGGTGGCAGAACCGAGAACAAGGCAGTGCGGCAGTCTTGGTGGGGGTCAGGCTTTGGATTACACACCAACCCACAACTCTGGATCTCGACAACTGATCCACGGCCCAGATAAAGCAGCAACTTCAGCATGCCTACTGCCACTGCCCAATCCTCGACATTGTTTCGCAACAACCCGCCTCACCCACGCGAAATGTGAGTGTGTCGATGAAGGACACGACTGGACATTGGTCGAAGCACGACTGAGAATTTCGAATCCAAGTTGCCCCTTTACGTTCGCATGCCTCACGTGTTTAGTTGTAGACTAATGCGAAAAATATAAACTTTTTAAATACAAGGCCCAGAAGCTTGTAACTTAACCCATATACTATCTACAACATAATAGAATGATTTAAATAAAAATATTAAAAATCCGCATTTTTATACTATCGTATCCTGAATGGGGTCATACATGCAAGTCCCGATGACAAGCAAAGTCATGTGGGAGGAGGAAAGGAGGGAAGGGAAGAGAGAAAGGCCGGATCGATTTGAATGTGAGGACTAGCGAGAATGGAGCAAATACGAAGACCGGCGCGCATGGACGACCCACGGGGTTCTGAGTCGCGGTCATTGTCGTCCTGCATTGCCAGCGTCTTTTGCGCATTCTGCACCCTGCAAGGTATCATTGGGGCCATCCTCCGTCATCGTCTCCTTCTCCGCGTCCCATGTTTCCTGTGTCGCAAGTGCAGCAACAAACCTCACAACTTTCTGCTCCATTATATTCTCTCGCCTCTTTGGTCGTGAAGTTGCCGCCGTCAACGTCAACGTCGTCGTGGTTGGCAGGTGTCATCATCGTCACCATCATCATCATCTTCCCTCCGGCCCAACCCTCGACATGCACAATGCAACACAGCGCAACATGATCCAGGCAAGATGGGCCTGCTCTTTCGTCGCGCCTCGACTTACAGATGCAAGTGCACTTGCTTGATCTTTCATTTTATGAGCCGTTGAAGATGCGTGGGATGCGATTACAGGCATGTTACTTGGATCAGCTGCGCACTTTGGTGGTTGTCCGTGTTTGTGTGCGTGTTTGCATGTGCAATTGTGCTCTTTGTTTTCTGCACAAGAAGAACCTTGTGGTTGCGCGGAGATCCGGCTGCGGAATCTTCCAACACATTCGCACACCTTTCGTGAATCTATCGCGCCCCGCTTGGTCCTAATTTGCTCCAGCGATCGTGCCACATCGGATCGTTATTCTGTTCCATTTCACAGTCCGTGGCACCGTTGAGCATTTGTTGCTGGCTCTGTGACGTCACGCAGACACGCACACTTTGTGTGCGAACTCGTACGCCGACACAACGCTATTTTCGCACGACAGGAAGAACGGAAAAATGTCCAAAACGACAACAGAACCGATTCTCGGAAAACCGCTCCACTCGTTTTTGGGTTGTGTTTGTGAAACGAAGCGGAGCTATGTGACGTCAGCGCACAAAGCGGTGCAAAATGTGTGAGTGACATGTTGGTTCCAGCGGGAGCTTTTGTGTCCGCACAAGTGTTGGTGGCGCTCGCGACTCCTCGGCCTTCACCGCAACGTGCATCACGACATCATCTCGCATCTGGTGTTGGTCACCATCCACCAGGTGTCGCGATGATCGTCATCGACATCAATCCGAAGACGGCAGCGCCATCCCGATGCTCGCACGACCCAGACCAACTCGCACTCGTGCTCTCTTCATACCACACTCACTCGCTCACTCGCTCACTCTCACTCACTCACTCACTCACTCGCTCACTCACTCACTCACACATTCACACATTCACACACTCTTTTTGGAAAGAGACGAGGTGTATCAAAGCAGCCGCCCCAGTATGTTTCTTCTCGGTTCCTCCTGTTTGTGATGGGACGTCCGACTTCAACAAACTGTGCTCCATCTCAGGTTGTTGGAACACGAGTGAAGTAGATTGAACATACCTGAAGCGAATGCAAACGTGACACTCTCCCCGGTACTGGTGAAATCAGGAACTGGACAACGGCGCACGATGGTCGAATGGAGCGTTTCATGTGACGTGAGGGCTGTCCCTATGCGAATGGTATTCCATGCATTAGTAGGTACCATTGGTCGTGCAGAAACTCCATCATGCAGCGTGAATGAACGATGAGAACCATCGGAGATGCTCAAACACACTTGCGATACGATGCGATGCGATGCAGAAACATATCATCGCTCGTGTTTGCCTTCATTCGTACATGAATTCACTGAGATGGAGCCGTTCCAAGAACATCGGCAAGTTGGGCGGGGCGGTGGTTTTCCGTGCTATCGAAAGTTCTGAGGCGTAGTTGATGGAGAGATGGAGAGAAGGGAAGATGGGGAGTTATCAATTCATGCTTCAGAGAGAGGGACGACAATCGATGCTCCTCCACCTTGTGTCATGGTTCTGATTTGTTTCCTGACACCATCGACATTTGGAATGAACAGTTTCGACAGAAGAAGAAGGTATCTTTTCGACTCTTGTTTCATCACACTTCCACGTGGAAGTTTCATGCATCGGCGATGTTTGCTATCTGTGTGAAATACGGTAAATGTGAATTCACCGCAAACCCACCAACATTCATTTTCACATCATCGAATGCAAAAAGCGCGAATCTGTAGATGTGGAAGCATCTTGTCCCCTGACTTGGATTCGATTCGATTCGACGGATGATGCGATTCTGTGGGTATGCCAACGAATGATGAAAGACAAGATGCAATTGTTCCCGCCGAAATCATCTCAAGGAGATTCAACCTCTTGTGGCTTTCTTCTTGCGCAAGATCTCCATCAAATCTCTCCATGCAGTCTCCAGTGTCGCTGCGACTGTTCGATCAGGAGAGAACAGTATCTTTGTGATCATTGATCTTTCTAGAGTATGGTACAGTGAGTTTGTTGAGCATAACGAGTGTTGGAATGTTGCTGTTGCGTTCCCTCTTTCATTTACATTCATCCCTTCGTTCACTCATTCGTTCATTCATTTTATCACGCCTTTTGTATTTTCTCTACACGGTCGGCGACAGCGCCGTGCTTCCGCCACCTTCTTCGAACTGTTGCTGCTGCTGGCCTTCCACCTCCATTTGCTGCTCCTTCTCAGCGACGACCTTGTTGAGCTCCGCCTTCGCGTAGTACGACGTCACGGCGATGGCACCAATGCCGAAGACGACGCCGACAATGACGACGATGATGGTGACGGTCGAATCGCTGCCGCTGCTGGCCGAATCCGCCAGCGACCCCGCAGAGGCGCCCAGGAAGACGTAGAGGATGGTGCCGGGCAGGATGGCGAACATGGCCCAGACGTACGACCAGAAGCTGATGGCTGTGACGCCCGCGATGTAATTGATGGCGTTGAACGGGATGATGGGCGACAGTCGCAGAAGGCACATGATGCGCAGTCCCTTCTCGGCCAGCGCCGAATCCAGGGCCTGGAACAGCGTGTACTTGCTGGTGAGGGTGTTGCTGACCCAGTCGCGCAGGAGGTAACGGCCCAGGACGAAGGCGGCGATGGCACCGACGCTGGCGCCGACGAAGACGGCCAGACTGCCGACCAGGACCCCGACGCCCAGCCCGAAGGCGTTGGCGAAGACGAAGCCAGCACCCAGCGTGAGGATGGATCCCGGAACGAACAAGACGGTGGCGAACATGTAGACGACCATGAAGACGAAGAATCCGCCAGCGGGGTTATCCTCGATCCATTCCAGGAAGGACTCCAGACCATCGCGGATGTAGCCGTTCGTGAGAGAATCCACAATGACGAAGACCACGAAGCCGATGAGGACGAGAGCGATGCAAGCCTTCTTCTTCCATGCGCCTGAATCCATCTCCTCCATCGTCGCTTCCTGCTCCGTGGATTGCTCGGCTGTTGTGTTTTGGGCATTGTCGTTGCTTGAGGATCCCGTCTCCGGGTCTCTCATGGTGGTGTAGTCTTCGGAGGCGGGTTGCTCCGGCTGATCCGCAGATCCGGAGAGGTTGGTGGTTTCGACTGGGGCGGCAGACATTGTGCTATTCTGTGTTATTGTGGAGTGTCGTTGTTGATGCTCTGCTTGTTGTCGTTGCTGTCGTCGTTGCTGTTGCTCGAGTGCGAAGAAGAATTTATGGGAAGACAGTGTTGTTGGCGAGCTGCGATGCTGTTGATGAGTGGTTGTGCCAACTGTCGTGGCTTTGCGCGGCATGCACCAATCAAGAGCGATGTCCCATCCTGCCCAGGGCCTTTTCAGTCTTTTCACTTCTGTCCTTCCGCAACCAACGACCGAAAACACTCCAAAAAGAACAAGCGGGAAAACTGACACGATTTCAGACCGCTCGCGAAGGATTCCGATGTGGATTGGTCGTATGAGTCATAGCCAGGCCTTGACTTTTGTGAGGGGCTAACTCAGTACTACGGCTGCACCAAAAACGAAAAAATACGAATTCCATTGCTGGTGTTTGGACAACCAATCTCTACACTTCTGCAGCGCCAATACGCTCGCTTTCTACTCGCGGGGAGATCCATTACTCTGCATTCACGATACCCGACGAGTCCTCGTGTCGACAAGCATGATTCCTTGTGGCGGTGCTGTGGGATTGCCTTTGATTGTATTGCTGTATATATGTGACAGGCTTCATACAGCACGATGCGGATGCTGCTGCTCCTCGATGGTCTGGTACGGAATGCCCGGAAAACGCGTGTCCCACACGGGAGGATACCACAGGGAGTACGCGAACCATCCGCAGACGCCGCCGATCAAGGACCCGGCCAGGACATCGGCCGGATGATGCCAAAAGTCGTGGATGCGGCTGCCCGCGATCAGCATGGCGACGATGATGGGCACGAAAGCGAGGATCATGAAGAAGCGTTGGCGCAGATGGAACATGTGTCGTTGCCATCTGTGACCGTGCAACGTGACGGATGATGCAACCGGTTGTTGTTGCTGCTGCCGTTGTCGATGTCGCGATCGATGCGACTTGCTGTGCTGGTGGAAGCTGGAGTACAGACCGATCTTTCCCATGAAGTAGAGACTGACAATGACGAGACCGCAGAAGCTCTCGGCTGAGTGACCGCTGGGGAAGGAATGGCTGGCGCTGCGTATCGTCGATGCGGGTGCATCGCACTGCAACGTCTCCTTGTTGAATTTGCACATGTCGTAGAAGTTGGGGCGGAAGCGACCGACGTAGAATTTGAGCGTGTGCGAGACGAAGAAGGTGAGGCCGTGTCCCACAAGGATGGCGCACAGCCCCGCCTTGGCATCGTGGATGGGGCCAAAGCCAAAACCCACGCACAGCACCGTGAGGATGGGGAAGATCACGGCGATCTGGGTCAGCTGCTTCGGCGTCACCGTGTTGGGCAGCTTGGGGTACGACAGCTGAGGATCCAGCACCACGTCCCCGTTGGACAATTTCTGGTACGGAATGGGCCGTTGCCAATGAAAGTTTGCCTGGATGGTGCGCGTCAAGAGCTCGCACGCCATGAAGACCGCCACGGCGAAGAGCAGCTCCCACGCATCGTCCATGCGCAGTGACGACACGTTGCGCCGCAGCCGAAACCAGACGGTGTTGCCCGTCGCCATGATCCTGCGCCCGACCATCGCATTCGCATTGGCGTTGTGCGACGAAGTATCGCTGAGCATGCGGACCATCAAGGAAGACGAGTCATCATCATCGTCGCCGGCGTTGTCCCAGTTGGTGTTGTTGGTGGCGGTGGTGTTGTGTCCATTGTTGTCGGTGGCGCGCACGTCCTTGTTCTCGCCGTCCACATCCGTGTGTCCAAAATCGCTGACGGAGTTGTCATCGTATGCCTCATCGTCGGCATCGTGCATGTAGGATTCCGCGAGGGAGGATTCGAGATCCTGGTTGGAATCGAGCTTGCGGTAATGCAATCCGGGCACGTGGCGGTTCTGCTTGGGAGCTGCAGTGGCGCCTTCGTGAAGATGCTCAGCACCATGATGGCCGACGAAGCTGCGGTAGTTCACTTTGTTGGTGCCGCCTGCTGGTGCTGCTGCTGCTGCTGCTGTTGTCGCTGCATGGGCATCCACGTTGGCTGGGACCGACGCACCAAGCTGCGATCGCTGGCGACGGTGGTGGCTGCTGCTGTGATCATCGTCGCTGCCTGCATCGGCTCGCTGGACGCCTGCAGCAGCCAGATGCTTCTTCCTCGACACGACGTGCGACATGGCGACTGCCTCAGTTGGATGCAGAGAGGCTGAATCGGCTCACTTGATGTTCGATCGATGTTCGATCGATGTTCGATCGATGTTCGATCGATGTTCGGTGGATGCTTGCTCCACCAGTATGAAGGCAATCGTTGGTTGCTCGGAGAAGGAAGCAACTGGTGCCGACAGACTTGATGAAGAAAGAGTAGCCGTAGCACAGAGCAGAGTGTGCGAGGCTTGGACAATCGAGTTCAAACTGCCTCCTCCCACAACGCTCCGATGTTCAGGTGTTCCTGTATGTTCGTCACTCCGTTGCTGTCATCTCATGGAGGCACGATGACCTCGCAAACGTTCGTGGCACCATCGCCATCGGTCTCTTGTGACCGCGTGAAAGATTCGCCAAACCGGATTCGATGAGGCGAATCAAGCCCAGCCGACAACTCTGACCAAATGAAAGAGGCTGGGTCACGATTTGCATGGGACTCACTATGCACGGTAAGCACGTGAGACGGTACCGCTTGATCAGCAACGGGCGATTTACGCCGCAAAAGGTGGTGGCAGCGCGCTAACAAGTTCAGATGTTGTGCAATTGGCTTCGTTTAATTGCGATCGTGCGATGGGATAGTTGACATGCGCTTACAGTGTCGGAATGGAGTAGAGCGGACTAGTGTACGTGGTATTGATAGAATGTTCTGAAAGATGTTCTGAGAATGTTAAGGTCTGCATGCTTGTCGGAGTGGCGCGGTCTATGCGAACGCGCACTCTTGCCGGTCTCTACGAATGTACCCGAAGTGGTCGTTCTGGAGAGTTACTTTGATCAAACCGCCTCTTGAAGCGCTTGCCTTCTCCATCTCGCTGGTGCGGTGTTCTCGGAGTTGCCCGGAGCAGACCCAATGGAGAAGAACCTCTAGGCCAAGCTATGATAGCTCGTCCATGCATATCGATTGCCTGCTTGGCTTCTTGGACCTCAGCGCCAATGTTGGCGCCGCTGTGTTGAAACCGATCGCGGAGGGGCGCGACAGGCACCTTGTCGCTTGGTGACCGATCTGAAGCCGCACATGGTGCAGACTTCGTTGCCGATCTTGGAGAGCCAAAGGCAGATCCTCCTGCTGATTGCCCCCCTGTTGCTCGTAGCCACAGTGAAATGCTGATGCGTCGCTCATGCACCGATCCTGCGTTCGTCCCGAATGGCGAAAGCTCGCGGGATGGTGCTTGGAACACCAGCGGCTGCTGGGGGTGCTGTCACCTCGTTTGTGCATGTGCATGTGCACACGTGTTGTGTTGTGTTGGAGTGGATTACGACGCGGCCGATCGTTCATGCCGCTCGTGCCCCAGTGAACTTCTGGGCAGATGCATGGTCGGGTCTGCGGATTGGTGCCTGCAGCACGGTGTCCTTGCGTGTTGGTGGAAGCATGGTGTTGCTTTCCGCTGAGCAGGTTGACCATCGATCGCTTGAACGGCTTTGTCGGCTGCTTCGTCTGCAGGCCATGTCGGTGGCCTTCGGCTCCGTGCGGGCGTTGTCGCAGACCACCAGGATCTCGCCCAGTTGTTGCACCTCGCATAGGAGGGTTTGCATGAAGCTTGACAGTGGTTGTTCGTTGGACATGGTTATAGCTATTGTTGTTGTTGCTGCTAGGTTGCGATTGGATTGTGAGCGTTTTTGTTGTGATTTGATGTGATTTTATGACAGTACGGAACTCGTTTGCGCCGGTTGTGTTCCGGGTGCACCAGTGTGGAGGTGAACGTGTTGTTTCGCTGATCACGACAACGACGCTGTTTGGAGTTTCGCCTCGGGACGATGCTGCAGACCACGCAGCGCTTTGTGTGGAGATGGTGAGGCGTCTGATGGCACCATTCTTCGCCGAGCCAACCGCAGGCGAATGTGACCAACCGGTTTCTTTGGAATATCGATTCCGCATGAAGAGGCCCAAACGGGCGACAACAGCGCGAGTGTGCGTGGGACGTTGGTCGATACCACCTTGGTGTCAACCACAACGGAGAACTTTTGTTGGTCGCTCAACTAGGAACACAGTTGAACCGGTTTGCTCTTACAAACTGATTTGTCCCTTGCGAAGTTCTCTTTTGGTGCCGTTAATGTGCGCACGGGCACAGCAATGTTCGTGTGTGTTGCCATCGGACTTGCACGCAGTCCCGGAATTCGATGGAGTTGTTCGAACATTGCCAACTTCGCCTTTGCAGGTCGCGTAGTATTGTTGGGCTTCTGTGCGCTTTGGCGAGATCACGTCTGGAGCGCTTGTGACACAAAGTGACGCAATCTGAACCGCAGGCGCCACAATGTGGACCAACCTCTTTCTGATTTCTGCACAAAGCTATAAACCAATGTTGAAGGGAGAAGACACAAGAAACAGTCCTTTGTTGTTCAACAATCAACGCAAGTCGGCTGGACCAACTTGTGAGATAGTGCGTGGAATGATTCCACGTCAGTTTGTGTGTGATGTGTTCGACATGTCAACGTAATGACGCTGACCAGAGACTCCATTTGGCAAAGTGAGGAAATCGCACGCTGAGAGCAACTATGCGTGCCTTGTTGTTGTTGACCCTTGGGGAAGAAGCGGTTCCTTGCGGAGAACTGCTCTGGTCTCGTCTTCTCTCTAACGATATTCTTCCCTCGGCCACCGAGGTTCCTCCTGTGAACGAAGTCACCATCATGCACTTGTATGCTCCAAGTACTCGTGTGTAGAGTAGAGTACACAGAAGCAGACGACCCCGCTCCAGAGAGAGTCGATCTGCTTCGGTGAAGGATGATGTTCATCCACCTATTTCTTCAGAGGGTGACTGCGTTCGGGTTGAAAATGATAGAGCGATGGAGCAAAAGAGCCATGAACGACCATCCAGCGAACTTCGAGTGAACTCGTGCTCGACTCGTGAATTCATGATCAGCGCTAAGAAGAATGGAAGACTTGTGCGAGTGCCAACACTCTCTACTTTAGAAGGATTTACTCTACGCGTATCTCAAAAATTCGTCCAGATCGTATGTACATGTGCTGTATGAAAACGAAGCGTACATAGTTGCTCTGTTCTGCCGATGTGGGCCTCTCGCCTCACAAACACGATTCATTCCGGATTCGTGCGCGTTCGTGCATGCTCGTGTATGCTTGTACGTCAGTGGCGACAGTCGCGACAGCGCCGACACGAACATCAATGTCAATGAGCCGGTTGATACTCGTGACTGTATGTACTGGTGTCTGCCTCTGCTTCCATCTCGCTCGGGTGTTCCGCGACTGAATCGATCGTCGACAGGGACAGTGACCATGAGGAGGAAGATCTGTATCTCATCAGTCGCGTTGGGAATCTGTGCTGCCTTGATCGCATTGTCTCCGTCTTCCTGAGCGCGCGAGGGGGATACGAGGGTGGGCAATCGTTCCGAGATGCTTGGCATGGAATCCAGCGATCGCTTTCGTGTTGAAAAACCGATGTTGATGGCGAATCTTTGCCAACGAATAGCTGTGTCTGTGTCTGCGTCGGCGTTTGGTGTTCGAATGCGGCTGCGACCCCGAAGCCGTGATGCTGGGCATGACCTGTCAGATGCCATGGGACGGATATGGTTGATGATGGTGAACGTGAGCGTGAAGGTGGCGCTTGTGTCTGTCCGTGCGCTTGTTGCTGTGATTTCGGAAGAGATCCCGCAATGGTCGGCGATTGGCTTGATATCGACATCACCATCGTGGCCCGATGGCACTCATGCAGCTGTGCTTTGGATGGTGGTTTGCTGTCAGCAGCCGAGGCCATGGCATTATGTGTGCGGATGATCCGATCAGCTTCGCGCATGTTGTTATTCGTAAGTCGAGGTGTGCCCATTCTTTGTTCTGGTGCCGTTCAGGTTAAACTCGCGCAACAGAACGGGGATTATGCTCACAATTTCACTGTGGCAGCTCGCCGAGATTGCGAATAGTGTTCGGTATGCATTGGCTTGTACACGCGTACTTGTGCGGGCCAGAGAGACACGATGATGCCACTGATGCTCCTTCCAGTACTTTGCGGTGCTTTGTGTTTCAAGGACAAAAGTGATAGGAAGAATGACCAAGGTCGTGCGGAGAGATCTCTGTGCAGATGTTCGTGTTGATGCTGATGTCGTTCGTGTGACCGTGTTAACTGTAAATGGCGCAGGATAGCTTCTTCGGTGTTCTCAGATCCGCATGTCTGCAGTCGCAAAATTGATTGTCTTGTTGTGTTGTGAGCGGCCTTGTGGGGAGCTGAGCGCTCCGCCCTCTCTTTGGGCGTGCTTGTGTTTGCGGACGAGGCGATGATGGTGCGATTGCGTTGCTTCGCTTGTTGTCTTGTTGCCACGTGCGCCACAAAAAGTCGAATTTGTGAATGGAGCATAACCTTGAAGTTTGTACGGGGGGTCATCGATGCGGCACTCAGAAGAAGCCCAAACCACGGTCCGCCACCTTGATGGGCGCTGCAGACTTTGCTATCGGCTTGGTCCAGTTCAACTTGTGCATGGAAAGATCACGGAAGAGCGCATTCGCCACGTACGATACAATCCACGGTGCCCCAACAACTTTACTCTGCAAGATACGACGACACAGAGACTTTACAAACCTGAAGTACTCTACTATTCGTATGAGTGTGTGTATCTGTTGTGTGAGGAATGATTGCAACAAACTGCGGAAGAGAAGAGGGAAGTAACCGGCATGGAGACTCAATAGATCGCAAAAAGAATGAGGGAATCATGAAAATGATGTGTTCGCGACTCTTTTGAGAGGAGTCGCTTGTTTGTGCGGGTCTCTTGGGCGGGCCTGATAGCGCGATTCTCCCAGATTCTCACATGTGACAAGTGTGGTGTTTGCACCAACTGAAGACGGAAAGCCCATCGTTCAACACTCTAATTTGGAGCCTCTCCACTTCTGCAACCACGACGGCTCACACAGCTGTGCCAGACATGGTCATTTGCCGTTGCGATGGGTCAACATCAGAGATCACAGGGTGGCGGTTGGCACGATTGGTTGTGTCGCCGGGCCATTCATGCCAAGACACAGCCAGTCGGCCATTCATCCAATTCAATTCAAAGCAGAGTGATAGAGTACTCTGCTCCATTTAATAAGCCATCAACACGCGCGGCCGAGGAAAGTCAAGGATGCCCTTTCCTTCTGTTAACGAGACACACTCGCAGAAGCTGCCGTGGTGGCTGTTGTGGGACCGCATCTGCGTTTCCAGACATGCCGACATTATTGCGATTTGCATTCAGGCAGGCCTTGCTTGGCGACACCTTCGGGTCTGATGCGTTCCAACACATTTGCGAGGCTCTGAGTACCACAAGAGGATCGTACATCGATAGTATGGGCATCGCCGCACTTGGAAGGATGTTCCGATTGAGACGAGATGTTGCAGAATTGGTACGAACTATGCCGGCGCCGACCGTACCAACCGATTCATGACAATACTACTCTGGCTCGTATCTGACTTTCCTCGCCCTCTCTCTCTCTCTCTCTCTCTCTCTCTCTCTCTTTCTTTCTCACCTTCTCGCTTTCATCGCGGAATAGCCGAATGTGTCCTATAATAGTCCGAACGCAGGAGTCGGCCAGCCTTTGTCGCGAGGCACAAACAACGCAACAACCACACGAAACCATTTGACGCTCAATGACAGCGTGCGCCGATCAGCTTGGTGCCAGCTGAATAACAATTTATGGTTTACGAGTATAGCAGTGCTACGCTACGATGCTGATGCCGCTTCTCTCTCTAGCGCAACCATACAATGCAAGTATTGAAGAGTACTCGAATGGTCCATGCAGAACAACGTCGTTTATTAGTCTCTCTGCTCGAAGGTATGGCTTGGTCAAAATTGGCCCGAGGACTTTCTCTATTGGTTTTCTGTTGTTGTAAAAATCGTTTTTCTGCTCCACGATCGATGTAACGTCTGATGCTTGTGTGCCATCTGCATCGTGACGTTGCTGGATGACCACTCTCCAGCTGAAATCTTCGGAACAATGGTGCAGATCTCGACTGGAATCCTCTCTTGTATCTATGGATGGAGCACCTCACCTGAAATCCTCCATAGAGGATCCAGCTGAGGTATCAAAACTGTCTGGTTTCTGCCAGTCCGGGATGTTCTTGTGCGCATCTATCGAACGCGTCGTTCAAGACATCCGCCGGGTTGGGCATTGCAACGGACGATCTTTGCTGTTCTGCGATGCTGCGTGTGCATGGGCACGAAGTGGTAGCGAGCCTCTCGACGATGAGGTGGAGCTCCACCGACGGATATCACCACGGCAGCATTGCGTCGTGACGGGTCGAAAGCGTTGTTGGCTTCTTTCTGTGAACGCTTCACTCTCGTGGATGACCGGGAGGGCCTCCTGATCCGGGTCTCTGTTCAACAGGGTGTCACGCGCCGAGCTCCAGCAATCACAGGTGCTCTCGTCATCGCTGCTGCAGGAGTTGGTGTCATCGCAGGAAAGGTCTTCATCTATACCGTCGTACCCGAAGTGTTGATCCATGCTACTGGTCGATGCAAAGGATGGTGTTGCTGATGAGTAGGAATATCTTGTCTTCAGCTCGCGCTGTTCGCTGTTGCTGTTGTTCTTGCCGTTGCGGGTAGCGCAGTATCGGGCCGGTGAGTCTTCAGCATGAGCGAGAGAACGACGACGTGTGAGGAATGATGCGGGGGTGCACATGGTTCGAGCAAATGGAAACGTTGTGGTTTTGTGTGGATGTTTGGACGTGTTTGGGTGCCAAAGGTGATTTTATGCTGCTCTTCTTGTTGGTGCCTCGAGTGATTTTATGGCATCAAAGCGTCCATCACATGTTGTTGTCTTTGTTGTTTGTGCTGCGAACGCTGACAACCGACGGTCTTGCCTTCTTCTTGGTTTCTCCGTCCGGTCATCAAAGCAGATCACAAAGCTCTCGTTTGCTGCTATTGCCCATCTCACATCATTCCACCAAGACCTGCGCCAACGTGACAGCAGGTCAACTGAAATTTGGTGGACCACGAGAACTGCCCGCCACCTCGGATGAGTGTACTATACTACTCCGCTCGGACGAGTGTGCTGTGGGACATGAGTTGGGACTGTCATTAACGGTAAAGGGTTAAGTTGGAAGCTGCGGCAAACCCTTTTCCTGTTATTCCCAAAACTCCCTTCCCGAGTGCTGCACGCTCGCAACCACGTCATCAACAGACTCTTTTTTGTCTTTGTGGGTGTCGCAACACCACATCAACATGTGACGTCATTTCTCTGAGTTGCTCAATGAGATACCTCCATCCCAGTATCAGATCTTCGTTCATTTTGTCTCCTTTCTGTTCGCGGCGATCATGTGGGCAAATACGAGCTTCGTGCGCATACTACAGGCTGGCTCGCCGCGTGCACGAGTCATCATTTTTGGGAGTACCCTGCTGCGCATCATGATCGCAAACACAGCATTATTATCTGCACTGCATTAGAATACACGACTGCCTACCGCCACTATCAAGGTGCTCGATCTTACAGGGTTCGCCACATTCTAGTTGCGTTCACCAAACGCTCTTGTATGCATCAAAGTTGTGTATGCTGTGCGTTGCACAATGGAACGTGCTCGTTTCGTTCTGACTTGTTGTTGTCAACGTCTCTGTGATGCACCTTGCCAATTCCTCAGTGTGTAGCTTTGAATGAGAGCCTTCCATGTACTTGTTTGTTGGGGTTTTGTGTGCATGTTTGTATGCATCACTCACTCCCTGTGCAATGGCACAAGCAAGTGGAAAATCATCCATGACTGTAGGAATGTGCAAATGTGTATGTGCATCGCTCACCCATTGTTCTCTTATACTCATGTACTGGCAGTACAACTACATTCGTGTCATGAGTGAACTGTGATGGAACGAAATCACATCACAAATGGAACACACGACAACGAGCAGAATTTCTGGAGGAAATCTGCAAACAACGATTTCTGAGAGTATCAGGAACATTGTCCGTCCATCAACCAGTGGAAACGTATGGCATCGAGCGAAGCTCGATGTATTTCTCAACTTAACCTCAAATGACGATATCCTTGACAGACCATTGCATCAATGATGGAACATGGAATCGGAAGGACCATGGAAGTTGACAGCTGACGTCAACAAGATGTCATCATGTCACCACATCGACAGCTGTCTCCACATCAGATCGAGAAGGAGAAGATTTGATGACCAAGGGACATCGAGATTGTGGATCTGCAAGGAGGAGTTCAGATGAGACATTGGCAACTGCACACAAAGTAGTACACCAATAGAGGATGAGACAACTGAATATGTATCGAATACGGAGCACGTATTGAGTACGGAATATTGTGTAGAACCAACACACAAGAAAGAGAGAGAGAGAAAACGAGCAACCGTGAAAGATCATCTTGCATGCTGACTCATAATCAGGAGACTCCAAGACAGAATTGGAATAGCAACGTAATGAACTAGCAAACAGAATTGCAACCACCACCACCACCAACACTGTTGTTAACAGTTGCAAGAGTTTCCGTGAGCGGAACTTGCCAACACGTTTATAAACCATAGATCAGTGCGAGCCCGCGGCTCGGATTGTGAAGTACGCAACGACGAGGCCGTACCAGCGTGGCTCAGCAACGAGCCAATCATCCATGAAGTCGATCCACATCGTGAAATCAGCTTTGAGTACTGCTTCAACGAGAATGACATCATCAATCCATCCGGCAACGCAGCTGAAATGGAAACTGAGGCCATCGAAATCGAGATCAAGATCGAAGCCGCCAAGAATGCAAACGGCGCAGGCCCCAACAAGAACAAAGATGTCCCCGACGACGAGATGAATGGCAGCGAGGCGCCGCCTCCTCCACCGGCAAGGAACAATAGAACGGGCATCTTCGATGAAGATAGCAGTGATGAATCAGAAGATGGATTCAACCCCGACAAGCGAGTCGTCTACCCAGCCAACGTTGCATTCGCACCGACCTCAGAGTTCAGAGGAACAAGAGTGATATACAGACTTGACACAACACCACAGTCCCAGCAACAGCAGAGATTAAGCAATGTCAGCTCATCCACGACGCTGTGATGACAGCAGGCATGCATCTGTACCCAGACGATGCCAATGTGGGAGAGCGACGCCTATGGGTGTGCGCGGCAGCCACAATACTGTCGAAGAACTTCTGATAAGTCAAAGAGATTCTTGCCAACGGATTGGTCATCAACCGATTGTTGGGGGAGTACAACAACAATTCAATTCCCGACATGGCCATGTACTACATCCTTGGAGGATGTATGCAGGTACTCTTACGCGAGCAACCATGAGTCATGCCGTACAATCCGGTGACAGGAACTCATCGAAACAGCACGGTTCCATCGGAGTTCGCAGAACTACCCAACGACGAGACTGCCAATCATGACATGGACGACGAAGACCATGACCCCTACAACAAAGATGGAATCCACGAAGACGACAACCCAGACAACCATGATGGAGGTCACATGGATGACTTGGCTGCAGCCGCTGTGGAACAGCTCCACGAGCTGAGCACCAAACACAAAGACAAGGTCAACAAGGACACCTGGCTCGCCGACAGAAGAGCTTCGTGTCACATTGTGAATTCGGACGCCGCTCTCTTCAACGTGCAGCACATCAAGTCCTTCGTCCAAGTGGGAGACAGCACAAAGCTGGACTCTCCCAAAATGGGATCCATTCGCTTGAAGGTCAAGCAACGAGACAACACTGGTCATATCATCCGATTTGATGATGTGAAGTACACACCAAAAAATGGCGGTGAACCTTTTCTCTACGAACAAGGCTCTGTACAACGGTTACCAACTTGGTGGCAACGGCATTCTGATGGACATTATCAACGGATCCGGAACGAAGATCGTGTTCGATCGAGTCTTCCCTACATCCAACGGATTCATCACGGGAGTGCAGATGCATCCCATCATGCCAACGAACGACGACAAGGCTTGCACAGCCATCGTCAAGAATCCATCCAAGGAGATCAGCGCGGTGAACTTGCATCGAATGCTCGGCCACGCGCCACTCGAAACCATGAAGCGGACATCCGGCCAATACAGATGGAAGATCATTGGCGAGATGCCGGTATGTCGCGACTGCGCGGTCGCGAACGCAAGAGTGAAGAATATCCCGAAAGCAACCATTCCGAGAGCAACTCGCCGCGGCGAACGGCTCTTCATTGACATTAGTTACACTAAACACATAAGCTTCGGAGATAAACGCTACTGGACCCTGATCGTGGACGACCGCACAGATCACTGCTGGAGTTTCTTTCTCAAGAACAAGAGTGATCAACCAGGATACATCAAACGATTCATCCAAACGATCAAGTCACAGACTGGTGACCAACAGATCATCTTCTGAGGTGACAACAGCGGAGAGAACAAGTCCACGCAGGATACTCTCATCGATGCAGGACTGAACGTGAAATTCGAATTCACAGCATCGAACACGCCGCAACAGAACGGTAGAGTAGAACGCAAGTTCGCGTACCTCTACACCAAGATCCGCTCCATGCTCAACGGAGCACAGCTCGACGAAGAATATAGGCATGGTCTATGGGCAACAACTGCAAGCACTGCCACCGCCATTGCCAACATCACTGTAGCGAAGAACCAGAAGGAGTCACCATATCGCCAATTCTTTGGCAACGATCCACCATACGCAAATGCACTCCGTACATTTGGAGAGGTGGGTGTTGTGAAGACTACCTACGGCGGGATCACCGCCAAACTCAAGAATAGAGGAGAAGAGATGGCGTTCATCAGATATGCACACCAACACGCATCAGGGGTCTACAACATGTACAGACCATCGACCAAGTCACTGATCTGCTCTCGCGACATCAAGTGGCTCAACCAATCATACAGACAGTTCTGTGGCTGGGCACCAGCACCGAACATATCCAGCGAAGCAGGAACAACAGATGCAAACAGCTTCACAACCATCGGACAAAAGGGAGCAACGCCAAAGACGGCAATGCATCAAACATCAGAAGCGAAGAGAGTATCTTTCGCTGATACCAATAGGTATCACATCTTATCAGATAGCGACGATGAGAACGATGGAGTAGTGACTCAACTAATCCATAACGACGAGGAAGATCGGAGCGAATCCAATCATGAGGATGACGAGATCATACCATCCGGCGACAAAGACGACGATGACACAGGCGTCACCCCTCCGAACACACCAGCGAGGTCTACACATGACACACCATCCAGACCTCCACCAAGCAAACCAAGTAAACGTGACATAGCTAGAAAGGAGAGAATCCGACGTCACGAAGCACGAGGCAGGAAGGGAGAAGCTAATCCCAAGTCAACTGCAGGGAAGAGTATTCCCAGAGCTCTGCGTGAGCTCGCAGACTTCAACGAACGAGGTCGAAAGGAGGAAGGCTATGAGAGCGAGTCATCATCCAATGAAGACAGTGACGAACTCAGCGATGAGATGATCGACGACTCCAACAACGAAACTACAGATGACGAAGAAATTGCAGATGAAGGAGAGATTGAGATCACTCACTATAGCACAACAGGACTGTACGGAATGAATGCAATCATCACCGAATCACCAGCGATCGACATCGGACTGTCGATGCAGGACGAGAAGAAAGAACCAGAGAAGCACATCGAACCTACAACATTCGATGGAGCCTTCAATCATCCAGACCCTATCCATCGAAAGGGATATCGAGCAGCCATCAAGAAAGAGTTCGACTCCATGGACACACGCAAGGTGTACAGCAAGATCAAACGAGATGCCATCCCACGCGGCCGCAGATGCTGCAAGTGCAAATGGGTCTTCAAGCTGAAGCGCGATGGCACACATCGAGCACGGCTCGTTGCATGTGGCTATTCACAAGTCGCAGGAGTGGACTTCCAAGAGCATTACTCACCCGTCATCCATGATGTGACCTATCGGGTCATGATGGTGATCATGCTGATCAAGAAGATGGACTGCGCACTCGTCAATGTTGTAACGGCATTCCTACATGGAGACCTCGACGAGGAGATCTACATGAACTGTCCCAACGGGATGGATCATCAACCAGACGAAGCCCTGACCCTACACAAGCCAATCTACGGACTTGTGCAGAGCGCCAGGCAATGGTTCAAGATGTTGGTATCAACCCTCAAGAATATCAACTTCGAACAGAGCGCGGCAGATCCGTGCCTGTTCTACAGGAAGACGAACGAAGGAAGTATGATCGTGGCCATCTACATGGACGATTGCTTCTGCTGCAGAGACTCCAAGGCATTGGAGACATTCCTGAAGGACATCCAAGGCAGCAAATTCAAGGTGACAATCGAGCGCGGACTTGGAGACTACCTCAGCTGCAACATCGAACTGAACCATGACAAGACTAGAGCGACATTGCGTCAACCACATCTCATCCGACACCTCACCGAAGAGTTCGGAACCAAGGTTGTGAAGATGCAGCGCTATGGGACACTGGGAACCCCAGGTCAAATCATCGTACGACCATCCGAAGATAACGGACTACACAAGGTCGGACCAGAAGAACATGCCGAATACCGCCGAGGCGTCGGTATGCTACTCTTCCTCATCAAGCACTCGCGACCAGATATCGCGAACCCTGTGAGGGAACTCTCCAAGGTATTAATCGGGCCCACCAAGGCCGCAATGAAGGAGATGTATCGGATCATCAAGTATGTGATCGATACAAAGGACTATGGATTGAAGATCCATCCAGCGCGTCCAGACGACGACGGCTGGGACATGGAGCTCTTCTGCGATAGCGAATATGCAGGAGACAAGAATACAAGAATCAGCGTAGGGGGATTCATCCTATACCTGTGCAAGGTACCAATCCTTTGGCGATCCAAGGCACAGAAGGCCGTCACACTCAGCTCATCCGAAGCAGAATACGTTGCCCTTTCCGAAGCGGCAAAGGAGATCTTCTTCGTCATGCAGCTACTCGAAAGTGTGGGCGTCCCAGTGAAGACACCGATCAAGGTCCGTGTGGACAACATCGGAGCAATCTTCATCGCCAAGAACCCATCAACATCCCAACGATCGCGGCACATCGACGTGCGCCATCACTACGTGAGAAACATGGTAATCAACAAAACCATCGAAATCATTTTCGTCAAATCCGAGCAGAACACAAGTGACGGATTCACCAAGAACATCAAGGCCGACTTACAACGCGAACATGAGAAGTCGTACCTTGACACATCGAGAACATTCGAATGACTGAATGCACACAGGAAGGGTGTCAAGATGTACATGTGAGTATATGTCGAGATGTACATGTATATGTGCATCATTCACCCGTTATTCTCTCATACGCACTTGAACGGTATAACTACACTCGTGTCAATAGTATGCTGTGATTCGTCAGAATTACAGGGGAAATGGAACACACAAAAAGGAGCAAGATTTCTGGAGGAAATTTGCAAATGACGATTTCTGAGAGAATTGGAACATCGTCTGTCCATCCATCAATGGTACCAAGAGAATCTCGAGGTACTTCCCAACTAAACCTCAGATAACGATATCATCTGACAGACTGCTGCATCACCAATGGAACGTGACATCTGGAGAGCAGAAGGACACCTACTGACGTTGACAGGATGTCATTGTGTCACCACGTCAACATCTGTCTCCATGTCAGAGCAGGAGATGAAGATCCGATGACCGAAGGGCATCAAGATCATGAATACAGGAGGTGAAGTTCAAATGGTAAGTACTCGTGGAGTAGGAACCAGTAGTGAACGAACAGAGTGTCAAATGTGGAGCACGCATCGAACATGTAGTATCGTGTAGCACGAAGGACGCGATGCTGAGACAGAGAGAGAGAGAGAGAGAGAATACAGAGAGGAGCGAGAGAGGATCCCGCGTGCCGACTCATAGTCGGACCATCCAATCTACGAGATTGACAAACGCGCCGAGAGCATCGGGCAAGACAACTGAGACACCAAGAGGATCGGAGTGCTCAACTAATGAAATTGCAAACAGACCGGCTATCAACAACACCGTCTTCCATGATCGTAGGCTTCCGTGAGCGGAACTTGCCAACAGACCACGAGGATGACACGAGCAGGAAGCAGGTACCAACATGGATGCCATGGACGATGATAGTATGGTGCATAGTGACGCATTGCCTTTCAGTTGAGTCTGACGAAGGTAGGAGTGCGCAATGAGCAGTGCGCTGTGTACATGGATGTGCCTATGTATTTTTGTCTACTTCGTCACAGTGGGCACGCACGGGAGAATAGTGGAGAACCCGATTCACTGTCGAAGATATACTGAGTGTGCCGGATGAGGCGCATGCTCTATACGAATGGTATCGCATCGATTTTGTAGTATCATACTAAGGTACTCAATACATGGTATACACAGAGGAGCTCGAAGAGAGTTCAGAGGTCGCAGACATTTCAACCAACGTCATCATGTCCAGCAACTTGACAACCTGTCAGGCTTGCCGGGAACGTCATTGCGAAGGGCTCTCTCCAAAATTGCCGCGGCTCCCAAAACACTGAACGGCAACCAACCGAACTGCGAGCCGGCAAGGTGCTGCAAACTCGTCCGAGCGGAGTAGTATCTCTTAGCCGATGTGCATGTCTTATTGAACTCCAGTATCGGATTCCTACACCACATAATGCCATGCCTTCAGCTTGGAGATACCGTTTCTGTCTTGACAACTACATCCAACGTGGCGTTGTGGTGAGCAAAGTACACAAAAGACAACTGACATTGTCATGATACAACTTGCGCAGCAACAACCGGCGTTGAGCACGCAGTGTTGTCGCGTTATCTCATTCCCATTCGCGAGAATTCATCCGTGCCATCCAATCAATTACTCAATGAGTCATTCAACTGGTGATCGGTTTGCTCGTGCGTGACCACTTTACCGCTGCACTCGTACCTCCCTAATGATCATAGTAGATCCAAACGAACGCAAGCTGCACTTCATCAGCAAGTGCTGATTCGTGGGCGATCAGCACCAGCGGATGCAAGAAAGACGCACAGACCAGATGAAACAGACAGCCGTATTGAAACGATCACGGCGGTCTCTCTCTCTCCTTTCTCGACGCTGGATGTCTCCGTTATCGGTGATGATCGTGCTTCTCATGAGGCTTGGTCGCCGATGGCGTCGGAAACAGGAGGGTGGTGGTAATGGTCTGCCTTTTCGGCTCCGCGGACAAAATAGCCGCAGTTATCCTTGTAGAAGGATCGTGTCTTGCCTGGAGAGACATTTCGACAAAGTCCAGACTAAGTACATCTCATCTGAATGGACAACCAGATTCGCATCGAGAAGGGAGGACCGACGATTACTGGCTCAGCACCTCGTGCTCGTCGGCTCTTGGAACAAGAGGAGAACAAAGCCGTTTGTTGTGGCGATACAGCTTTCTGCCTGTCCCCCCCCCCCAGTGGTCCATTTGTGTGCCACGCGCCTTCTTCTCCTTCGACCAGCGTGAGACTTCCGTTCGTGACACCTCGTAAGGGCAAGCACCAAACAACCAAGGGAATCCGGCAACTGCCGCAAACAGATTCTTCCAATCCAGAGATAGTCGAGAGATTAGCGGTGTCGCAGTCTCTGGGGAGAGAGTGGATCACTCCAACGTGCTCCGCTCTACTTTGCTGCACCCCGCGTCCGCACTTGGTGGAGTGGAGATGTGGGTGCGAGTGCGAGCGTGAGCTGAGGTGAGTGACAGTTCGCACATCAATACCATGTTCCATGTACGACCCGAGTCAGTCGGACAATCCTTTTGTCAATGTATGCATATCCCTAATGAGATTTTGGGCCCCCGATGTGACAAATTTGGCACTTCACATCGATGTGACAAATTTGGATCGATGTGCCACATTTGTCACATCCTGTGTGTTCGCATCGGCCAGCTGAGGTGGTACTGATAATGTTTTTTGACTTCCACACAGCGTTATCGCGGAGAGGCGCTTTTGTGTCCTCAAAACTCTTGATTGTTGTTTCTCCAGGATTGGCGTTTGTGCTTCTGTTGGTTTCCGACGACGGTGAGACTATTCGATGCTTCACGGAACTTGTTTCAGTGCTATTTCCAAGCGAAGTCTGCGACTTTCATCCAATCATTGTCTTTCAACAGTGTCTATGCACGAAGCGTTCCAGCTTGTTGATAATTAATTCATTTATGGGGTATGTCCTTAGGGTTCTGAATTCCTTATGTGGGCTTGTTTGCAGCGGAAATTGCTTGCGCCAGAAGGTTCCAGTTAAACAATGAGAGAAGCCACCACACTGGAGGACCATGTTGGTCTGGCATGCGATCTTTCCACCTACACGTGGAGGCCAACGTGCGCTGTTGATGCGAACCCAAAAGAAGTGACAAATTTGGCACATGTGCCAAATTTGTCAGCAAAAAACTCATTAGGGATATCTGACCTGTCCATCCGCGTCAACAGCATCAGCCGACGCATCAATCTCGTCCTCAGTACCCCGATTGTACTGACATTGTGCGATTGCGGGAATGGAACAACGAATAATGGCCCACAAAACGGCCTTGTTAGTTCCATTGTTCCGAATTCGATACCAATCGGTTGTGACAAACGAGCACAGCATCGATGTCATGTCCAAAACGCGCAAATGATTGGACTTAATAGAGACTTCCTGAAACCCGAAAATTAAATCGTACGGACAACTCATAACCCAATACTGCGACATTTCGAGCCGGCCATGCCCAAAAATAGTTTCGGGAAATGGCCATCTGGGGCTCTTTTTTTCGGGTTGGAGGAAGATCCCGAAATACCTTGTGTCCCGTGAAGCATCGACTTCCACGCGGAATCCATACACAGCCCAAGGATCCACCAATAAAATACGCTTATTCGGAGGCTACCATGTTCTATGCAAAAACTAGATCTGTACCTTGAGTACTAGTGCTATCGTTGGAACACTAAATTTATGCTTTACCCTACTTCATCACCTTCCATGGTAGATGTCCCAAATTTCTTTGCAGATATGGACTCCTCACAAGCTGAAGATCTGTTTTACCCTCTTGGGCGTGTTTCTATCTAGGTCAGTAATTTTATTTGTGGCTTTAAAGTGGCAGCAATATTGGCAAAGTCGTTTCTTGCCATCATCCTCGATGATGTGTTTGCAGTCTTCGTACACGCCCATTAACCTTTCCTCGCTCAACACTGGTTGAGTGCCGCTCATCCTCCTCTTCGTTCTTGGAGATGGCATCCTCTGGAAGAGGAAAGTAATGTATCCCCGAAGGCGAAAGACAACGACAGTTTCACCGTCTTTGATGCGCAGAAAAACGCTGTGATGCTGCGACAATCTACGTGCCACTGAACATTTTCACTCCAGTCCCGCAGTCCAAATTCAATTCACGAGTACTTCAGGCTCGATAAGCAATAAGATGGCAGTAAGAAGTATAACACTTAAACATGTAGTTGGAAAGCTGTGCTCAAGGGCTTTCGAAAGATGTGAATAAAGTGTCATTGTACACGTAGAGTTGTCGTCAAGAATTACAATAACTGAAACTGAAAATGTTGTACAATATATCATATCGTCTACTTCATAAAGGGACAAGCAAGTCGACAATCTCAATGGCAACGCCTCCGGCGCAGATGAACGAAACTGATGAGATGGATGCAGCTCAGGGATGCCGATGTGGATGTGAGGAACAAAATGTGGTAGGAGGTTGGATGAATGAGACGAAGGAGCACAGGAACCATTTAGAAAACTACATTTTCGTTGCTAGTCTTGCATACGACCCCCTTGATTCTAATATTTGTTCACGGTCGGTGACGTCTGTCATATTTCGGGCCGTTATTTGTAGACGTTATTGATAGTCACAGTGCGTGTCGTTTCGGGAAACTGGTTTCGGGTTTCAGGAAGTCTCTAATCATTGAGGAAATTCATTAACCAGCCCTTTTGAAGTGCCCATTTGCATCAACCAGCCTGTTTTTGCAACACTTAGTGGCACAAAACGTCCAATTGTCCATGTGACATCCCATGGACACAGGGATTTCGCATCGACTGCCATGGTTAGTGTATAAATATAGACTACCTGTACCACACAGGAAAAGTTCAAGCCACATCATATTTTACATGTTTATCATCAGCTTCATATTGCCAGTATAGTCCACACGAATGTAAATCATCCAATGAGGGAAATACGTGACTACTTTAGTTGTAGATATGTACATCATCCATCTGTTTGCTCCAATTTCTTGCGTTGTGGATCGTATTCTGACGACATCTTCATTGCAAAGGACAAAAACAGTACAGTATACCAAATTCAGCGCATCGAAGGCATTCCAATGGGTATACAATTAGCTTGTGAATGACTGGATCCATCTAGAAGGTGTTGCGGATTGTACGCTGCCAAGTCACGGGATACCGCACGGTGGCTGTGTGCGATGTGCAGGGTGTTGACCAAACCTTCATATGAAAGATTCAACATATACCATTCCACCAATGCCATCATAGCAACGGCGCTTCTATGGGTATGAGGGTGGCTTGCGAGGATCTGGGTCCTTCTGGAAGGAGTGCTGGCACCCAAATCTACGAATCTCGTGATACTGTGCGGTACGCATGGCTGTACTGTACTCCGCATATCTATGCATTCGGCAGGCCGTTTTGAGAGGTCCAGCCAACCTCACTACTCCAATCATACTCCAGAGAGTACGGACATGGATCTTGAAGTCTTTGATCCGTCAGGAACAGATCCAATTCTATGGATGCAGATATCACACAGTAGTGATTGGTACGCATCGCACTGTACATTAATTTGGATGTTTGTACATAGGAACTGGCAATCGTATTCCAATCCAACGCTCCGACCACTCCAATCATACGCCAAAGAGTATGAAAATGAAGTTTGAAGTTCTTTATCCGTTTGGAAGGGGGTCCATTTCTACAGATGCTGAAGTGGAGTGTCACTGAGCGGCGTCATGACATGTGGATCACTTGGGCACATACCGATACGTCTTCCTGGAGGATTCATGGCTTCAAACTCCATGTCCGTGCTCTGTGGAATGCGTTCGGATTAACCAAAGTGTTGGATTGGAATATGACCGCCAATGTCTATGCACATATTCTCAGAACGCTGCACAGCATGACGCGTACTGTTCAGAACTGCGTGATATCAGCATCTGTAGAATTGGATCCCTTCCTGACGGATCAAGGACTTCAAACTTCATGTCCTTACTCTTTGGAGTGTTCTTGGAGTGATGGGGCTGATCGGATCTCTCAAAACAGCCTGCCGAATGCATAGATATGCAGAAGACTGTACAGCATGATGCGCACCACACAGTATCACGCGATTCACAGATTTGGATACCAGCATCTCTTCCAGATGGATTTAGATGCCCACAAGCTAATGGCATACCCATTGGAATGCTCGCCATGCTCTTATCTTGATAAAATGCAATATTTTTGTCCTTTCCATTGAAGATGTCGTCAGAATACGATCCACAACGCAAGAAATTGGAGCAAACAGATGGATGATGTACACATCCACAACTAAGATAGGCACTTATTCCATTTACTAGATGCATTAAATTCTAATGGACTATTTGATTGCATTCTATCGTGATTATGCTAAACATGTATGATGTGGCTTATACTTTTCGTGTGTAGTACAGGTAGTCTACATTTATACCTAAACTTGCGAGTCGATGTGAGATTTTGTGTCCATGGGACGTCGCATGGACATTTGGACGTTTTGAGTCGCTAAGAAACACAAAACAGGCTGGTTGATGCAAATCGGCACTTCAAAAGGGCTGGTTAATGAATTTCCTCCTTAATCATTGGTTCTTTTTCTCCTTGGGGAGGATGAGTCAACAGACATACTGGAGTCTGCCCTCTCCCGGAAGTTGGTCTCGGATCTACAATTGCAAGTACGGTCTCGTTGAATATACACTCACGAACCTGCCCAACTCAACCACAGCGCATCATTGGTCATGGGACCAGCAGAAAGAGAGGTGGCAGTTGGCTTCTGTGCGGAGGAGCAGGCGTAGGTTATACAGTGTTGGTGTCACTCTTGTGGCAGGTCATGCGAACAAGATCTCCCGTTCTCGCGATCTTCGTGAAGAAGTTCTGGAAGAGCTGATACTGCACTTCTTGCCAAATCTGTACGAGCTATGGAACTCTATTCTATTCTCATTGCGGAGGGAGTGATCGTGCAAAGCAAAGGAAAGAAAAGCAAGGCAGAGTTGAGTCGAGTCAAGTTGAGTCGAGTTCTTCAATGACTCAATACGTAGACTGATTGTAATTATGTTGGACTAACTGGAGTATTTTAATAAACTTGTTTCATCGATTCAGCCGTGAATAAAAGTTCTCAGAATATTTTGTTTTGACATATTCACGCAGCTCCATCCGGACAGGCCAACACACGAATTTCTTCCTTGTTCTTGTTGTTGATTGAGGATGGGCCTTCTTCGTTCGATTGCGGTGTGTCGCGATGCCGAGAGGGAAGATTGCATCGTTGTGTTGGTGAATTTTCGTTGCTATCTTTTCTTCATGATGCTTCTCGAGCAGTTGTGCCATTCACGAATGCCAATCAATGCGATGTGTCGTGGCGAATGCTTGTGTGACTCAGCGTGTAGTAGCACGCGGTTGAAATGATCACGAAACAATGTGGTGCCAACCGGTGTGTTCTTCACATGCTATTATATGATCAGTCCCGTACATCCTGATATCATCCATTGTGACTTCGTTCATCGTGTAGCATTGTAGTTGATGATATGGTTGAGTTGAGATTCAATGAGGGACAGACTACCACCGGACACGGTATCAACCAGATGGGAGAAATTCTCGTTTTGGCGCGAAATCCTCCGACTTGATCGACCACCAAATCTTTTCTCCTCCTTTCTCTCCTCCATTCACGAATCCATCATGACTCAAACATGACCGACCTAACTCACACCTCACCTTGGGAACTATATGCTCCTCAGATCCTTTTACAACAACATACCTCGATTCCCTTCATGCTGACGACTACTGCATCATTGCCGTAGTCTCAACATGTGTATCCAACTTGCTTCAACCTGAGCAATGGAATCCGAGGGTCAGCTCCAGCCACAACCACTGCTTCATGACTGTCACCAACATGCGTCATGGCCTATACTACAGTGTATCTACATGTGTGGAGAGCAAGGCACTGTTATGATCATCTACCCTGAGCACTGAACCAAGTACATCAGTGCAGGGTCTCGCCAAGTTGTGTGGCATCGTTTCTTCACCCTACTAACACCACAAGCTAACTCATAATAAACACAGACAAAGGTTAGCTACAAAGCACCCATCTACTCATCGTTACAGTAACAACTCTTCAATCAGCACATCTCTCTTGAACTGCATCACACGGCTATCCCGAAGCTGGCAGATCCAAGAGACATCCTCCACCGATTCGCGCCGACTACGCCCAAATCCTAACTGGTTGCTACTTTCTACAATAGCGTATCAGTTCTACTCCGAAATACCGTATACCAGCAGTCATCTTGGCAACAGCAACTTGGCTGCATACATATTGTTGTATTCATCCTGCTTGGGGGAGCAATGATCTCTTGGTTAGCAGCAGCACATGAGAACAGTCCAGAATAGAAGAGAGTAGAGTGTTTCACACCGAGGAGTTCAATCTCGCCATGCTCTGACCGCTCTTCTTTGGATCTTCCGCATCACTGAGCATGTGCAACTGCGCCGCGCAAAATTTCCATGCAATGTGCGCGCATTTTGGCATGTATCGCGTGCGAAATGTAGATGCCAGTGTTTGATTGGCCTTAGCGGCGCTGAAGATCATTAAATATCATCAGGCTGCCTCCACAGAACGATTCGAACGCGGTTTGGTGGAGCACGAAAAGCGACTGTGCCAATGACCCCACCCATGGCATGAGCGTGAGATAAGTGACTAGTCTTTGCGAAGGTGTAGCAACCGGTGTCAATGAAGACAGTTGTGGGCGTGATCAGGAAGCAGAGTTTTCTTGTGATGATAGTACACGGTAAAGCAAGAAAAAGAACTTGCAGTTGGCATATAGCTTTGGAGCAAGTGAGATTCGAAGACCAAGGCTACCTGGGCAGGTAGAAGAGAGGATACAGCATTGATTGAAGGCAACGACACGATGATTCGGCGGCAGGGCGAGGCACAACCTTGCAAAAGGAAAATGACTCACGCGAGCAGCACAGTTCGACTCAACAACACGCAAAACCACACCATAATTTTTGGCGCGAACTTTTGCTTGTTGCTGGGTTGATGATCATGGCTGTCACGAGAATTAGTGACTGACTTCAAACACCCAAAGCAACACACAAAAGCATTCTGGACCGCTGACCAGCACACCACCCGAAGCAGAATGAAGTGACGAATTCAGCCATGCCATTCACTTGAGCAATAGACGAAACAGAATTGGATGCGGGTCTTTGGAAGGCAGTCGGTCAAGATTGGACGAAGAAGCAACGAATTTCTGTACCAGAACGTCGTAGACTCTACGCAGTTACCAATGGTTACCAACGAAAAAATTCCGAAATCACGTCCGTACGTCGTCCGTATGAAAAGGGCCAATAAAGGGTTTTAACAGGCATCAAGATGAACAGGAAGCGGAGACCGTTTGCCTACAATGAACACATCAACAGAGAGCTCTCACTCTCCTCTTTCTAATGATGTAAAGATGTCAGGCAACGGTCGTCAGCTCATCGAATGGTTGCTTGGACCGTCGGCGATGGGCGAATGGTTACCAATAATTACCAAAACGTGCCAAAAAAGTGGAAATTAGCCACTAGCCACTAGAGAGTAGAGTGCCACACTGGACCCGTAGAGGGCATGCCATGACGTTTGTTGGAGCGTCGCCATCGTCAATTCCGCAGCTGATGAATTTGGGAGGATCACGAAGGTCGAGTCAAGTGGAGTAGAGTACTCGCGCGCACGACGGAACTTGGCTCTCGAGAGTCAATTCTCGTTTGCTTGTTGGTTGGTTAGTTGGTTGGTTACTATGAGTTTCGCATTACTTCGTGCTTTGGAGAATACTTTGTGTTTATGCATCCATGGGGAACATGTTCTCAGCCTCCTCGGGGTAGACGACGTGGTCGGTGTCAATGGCTGGCTCAGTCTCTTCGTACTGATGACCCTGCGCTGCGCCGCCGAACTGGATGAATTCCGATTCGTAGTCGTCCTGGAAGTCGTCATACTCTTCGGTGCTGGTGTAGTTGCCAAGGTTGAACGATTCGCCTTCCTCAACACGCAGCATACGTCGCGAGCACTTGCTGGGGCGGAAGCGCACCTCGGCGATGCAGCCGGATCCTTTGTAGCTGATCTGCACGCGTCTGACGTTCTTGACGGAGACCCTGAGGTCGAAAACTCCGTTGCCTCCTGTGAGCTGGGTGTACTTCCGGAGCCCGGGAGTTGGGCTTGACCTGCCGACCTCTGTGAAGTCGACGATCGGGTTCGTGCGTCCGTCATCGATGTCGATGAACTTGCCCAGTGTGACCTCGACTCCGCCGAGCCTGGCGGTGTCGAATTCGAAAGAGATGGTTCCTCCTGGGGAGCCGACGTCGTCTGGGCAGGTCTTCTTGCCCTCCTGGATGATGAGGACTCTGCCGAGCTTTTGGCAGTTCTGGTACTTCCTGCCCTTCTTGCCTCCGTCGCCGACACCAGGGCCACCGCAGGATCTGTTGGGTGTGCCCAAGTCGTCATCTCCAGCGTACTCGTCGTTGGGATTGCAGAGTGGGTTGTTCCATCCCTTACGCTCCTCGTACGTACCGCTGTGGTATCCTCTTGGTTTCCATGTGTCGAACACACGGGCAGCTCCTCCGCCGCTGTTGGTGTTCTGCCAGTGTGGGCAGCTTGTAGGGCGGCTGGTCTTCCAGTCCTTGCAGTAGCAGGTGAGTGATCCAGATCGGCATCCTGATCGTGGTCGGGGGGTGTATCCGGCGTACCTGTTGTTGGCCTTCGCGATCACCTTGACACCCTTGGATCCCCACCACTCGTCATAGATGAATCCTGTACTGGGATAGTCGTTGAAGTCGAGCTTCACCTCCGGGCATACGGTATCACGCTTCTTGCATTCGTTGGTGCAGCTGTCATTGTTGTTATTGTTGCCGTCGTCGCACTCTTCGCCAGTTGAAACGATCCCATCACCACATCGTGCCTTCTTGCAGTCGTTCCTGCAGCTGTCGGTGTTCCTCGTGTTGCCGTCGTCGCACTCCTCTCCATTTTGACGGATACCATCACCACATCTTGGTTTCTGGCACTTGGTTGTGCACTGTGAACCGGGGGAATTGGAGTTGTGATAGCCGCGATCACACTGTTCATGAGGTCCGACGATGCCGTCGCCACATCGTGCCTTCTTGCATTGGTTGGTGCAGCTGTCGGTGTTCCTCGTGTTGCCATCGTCACACTCCTCTCCATTTTGGCGGATTCCATCACCACATCTTGGCTTCTGGCACTTGGTTGTGCACTGTGAACCAGGGGAATTGGAGTTGTGATAGCCGCGATCACACTGTTCATGAGGTCCGACGATGCCGTCGCCACATCGTGCCTTCTTGCATTGGTTGGTGCAGCTGTCGGTGTTGACGTTGTTGCCATCGTCACACTCCTCTCCATTTTGGCGGATACCATCGCCACATCTTGGTTTCTGGCACTTGGTTGTGCACTGTGAACCGGCGGAATTGGAATTGTGAGGTCCGAGATCACACTGTTCATGAGGTCCGACGATGCCGTCGCCACATCGTGCTTTCTTGCATTGGTTGGTGCAGCTGTCGGTGTTCCTCGTGTTGCCGTCGTCGCACTCCTCTCCATTTTGGCGGATTCCATCACCACATCTTGGCTTCTGGCACTTGGTTGTGCACTGTGAACCGGCGGAATTGGAGTTGTGAGGTCCGAGATCACACTGTTCATGAGGTCCGACGATGCCGTCACCGCATTTTGCGCGCTTGCATTGGTTGGTGCAGCTGTCATTGTTGATGTTGTTGCCATCGTCACACTCCTCTCCATTTTGACGGATGCCATCACCACATCTTGGCTTCTGGCACTTGGTTGTGCACCGTGAACCGGGGGAATTGGAGTTGTGAGGTCCGAGATCGCACTGTTCATGAGGTCCGACGATGCCGTCGCCACATCGTGCCTTCTTGCATTGGTTGGTGCAGCTGTCGGTGTTGATGTTGTTGCCGTCATCGCACTCCTCTCCATTTTGGCGGATTCCATCACCACATCTTGGTTTCTGGCACTTGGTTGTGCACCGTGAACCGGCGGAATTGGAGTTGTGAGGTCCGAGATCACACTGTTCATGAGGTCCGACGATGCCGTCGCCACATCGTGCCTTCTTGCATTGGTTGGTGCAGCTGTCGTTGTTGTTATTGTTGCCATCGTCGCACTCTTCGTTGGGTGCTTTGAACCCATCACCACATCGTGCCTTCTTGCATTGGTTGGTGCAGCCGTCGCTGTTGTTGGTGTTGCCGTCGTCGCACTGTTCGTTGGGTGCTTTGAACCCATCGCCACATCGTGCCTTCTTGCATTGGTTGGTGCAGCTGTCGTTGTTGTTCTTGTTGCCATCGTCGCACTCCTCTCCATTTTGGCGGATGCCATCACCACATCGCACTTTCGTGCATTCGTTGGTGCAGTTGTCGTTGTTGACTTGGTTGCCGTCGTCGCATTCTTCATCCTTGTGTTGGATACCGTCTCCGCACACCGGGAGCTTGCAATCCTTGGTGCACTGGGCGTTGGGGCCGTCGGAGTTCTGTGCTCCACGATCGCACTGCTCGCCGAGCCTCTTGTTGACAAGGCCATCGCCGCAGCGCGGGAGCTTGCAGTTCTTGTTGCATCTGGTGTTTGCACCGTCGGAGTTCTGTCCTCCGAGATCGCACTGCTCGCCTGCTTTGTTGTTGAGACGGTTGTCACCACAGCGTGGGACCTTGCAGTCGGTGTAGCAGCTGGTGTTTGGGCCGTTGTTGTTGTTTGGTCCGAGATCGCACTGTTCGTTGTCTTGCTTGATGCCATCGCCGCATCGAGCCAGCTTGCATTGGTTGGTGCAGCCATCGGTGTTGTCCTTGTTTCCATCGTCGCACTGCTCGTTGGCTTGCTTGATGCCATCACCACAGCGTGGGAGTCTGCAGTTGTTGGTGCAACCATCGGCGTTGTTCTTGTTGCCGTCGTCGCACTGCTCTCCGTTCTGCTTGATGCCGTCACCGCAAGTTGGGACCTTGCAGTTGTTAGTGCACTCGTCGTTGTTGACCTTGTCTCCATCGTCGCATTGTTCACCGATGTGCTTGATGCCGTCACCACACTTGGGGATGGTACAGTCTGCGGTGCACTGGGCGTTTGCTGCGTTCGAGTTGTGCCGCCCCATGTCGCATTCTTCATTGGCCTGCTTGATTCCGTCGCCACATCGTGGCTTCTTGCAGGTGTTGGTGCAGCTGTCATTGTTGACGTTGTTGCCATCGTCACATTCTTCGTTCTTGTGCTTGATGCCGTCGCCACACTTGGGGATGTTGCATGTGGTGGTGCACTGGGCGTTAGGTCCATTCGAATTGCCTGGACCCTTGTCGCATTCCTCACCTGGCTGAATGATTCCGTCACCGCAGTTTGCTTTCTTGCATTGGTTGGTGCAGCCGTCATTGTTGACGTCGTTGCCATCGTCGCATTCCTCGCCACCTTGAACGATACCATCGCCGCAAGTGGGCAGGGTGCACATGGTGGTACACTGCGCGTTGGGACCATCAGAGTTGTTGCTGCCCTTGTCGCATTCTTCGCCCAGTCGCTTGTTGATGATGCCGTCACCACACTTCGGGATCTTGCAGTTGGCGTTGCATCTGGTGTTCGGTCCGTTGGAGTTGTTTTCGCCGAGATCGCATTCCTCGTTTCTGGATGGGTGGAGGATCTCGTCACCGCAGCGCGGGAGCTCGCAGGTGGTGGAGCACTTGCTGTTGGTCGCGTCGGAGTTGTTTGGTCCGAGATCGCACTGCTCACCTTGCTGCTTGATGCCGTCGCCGCACTTGGGGCGGGTACATTCGAGAGTGCAGCGGGCGTTAGGTCCGTTGGAGTTCTGGGATCCGAGATCACACTGTTCATTAGGCCCGACGATGCCATCGCCACATCGTGCCTTCTTGCATTGGTTGGTGCAGCTGTCGCCGTTGTTCTTGTTTCCGTCGTCGCACTCCTCTCCATTTTGGCGGATGCCGTCTCCGCATGCCGGGAGCTTGCAATCCTTCGTGCACTGGGCGTTGGGGTTGTCGGAGTTCTGCGATCCGCGATCGCATTCTTCGTTTGGTCCTATGATTCCATCGCCGCAGACTGCCTTCTTGCATTGGTTGGTGCAGCCGTCACTGTTGTCGTTGTTTCCGTCGTCGCATTCCTCACCCTTGTGCTTGATGCCGTCGCCGCACCGTGGCAACTTACATTCGCCGGTGCATTCATCGTAGTTGTTCTTGTTGCCGTCATCGCATTCTTCGTCGCCTTGCAGGATGCCGTCTCCGCACACCGGGAACTTGCAATCCTTCGTGCACTGGGCGTTGGGGCCGTCGGAGTTCTGCGATCCGCGATCGCATTCCTCGTAGTCCTGCTTGATGCCGTCGCCGCACACCTCCAATTTGCAGGTTTCGCTGCATCCATCGTTGTTGACCTTGTTTCCATCGTCACATTCTTCGTCTCCCTGCAGGATGCCGTCACCGCAAACAAGGATCTTGCATTGAGATGTGCAACCATCCTCGTCGTCGGAATTGCCATCGTCACATTCTTCGTCTTCTTGCTTGATGCCATCGCCGCAGATTGGCAATTTGCATTTGTTGGTGCAATCATCGTTGTTGATGTCGTTGCCATCGTCGCATTCTTCGCCTTCTTGTTTCATGCCGTCACCGCAACGTTCGGTGATGCACGAGTTCGAGCAGCTGTCGTCGTTGATGGTGTTGCCATCGTCACACTCCTCGTTGCCTTGGAGGATGCCATCTCCGCACTTCGGGATTGTGCAGCTTTCGGTGCAGGCGGCGTCCACGTTGTTGGAGTTGGCTGCGCCCATGTCGCACTCTTCGTCGCCTTGCACAATGCCATCTCCGCACTTCGGGAGGAGGCACTCGTTGGTGCACCCGTCGTCGTTGACGTCGTTGCCGTCGTCACACAGCTCGCCTGTTTCGAGCTTTCCGTTGCCGCAGACTGCGAACGGGGTGGGGTCACAGGTTGGCACACAGTCGAGGACGAAGGTGAACTTGATGGTTGGATATCCGTTGGTCAAATCGGCATGGCAGCACTCTGGGGTCTTGCCAGTACCAATGGTTGCGTCGATGGTTGGGTCTCGGACGTAGAGGGAGACGACGGCAACGGGCTTGAGGCAGAGGCATTCCGCGCGGAAGACCTCATCGGCAGGCTGCCCGGGCTCCAGATCGGCGTCCAAGGTACACGTGGCTCTATCGAGGTTGTTCTCCTGGTACTCGGTGTAGATCTCCTTGATGGATCCAGCCGTGGAAAACACGTTGTAGACCTTGAACTCGACAAAGGTCTTTCCTTGGCTGACGATCTCGATGGGAGGAAGATCGTAGCTGGCGCCTTCCGTGGAATGGAGGAGCTCATAGTCCAACGGACAGACCTCGCTGCCAGTTGCGGGTTCATCGCTGTTCGCGACCGCGTCGCCTTGGGCGTACACAGCGGGAATGGCGGCAAGGGCGGATACGAGCAACGCCCAGACAGCACCCTTCCTTGCAAACTTCATCGTGATGGTTGTTTGGTTTGGTTTGGTTTGTTGGTTTGTTCGTAGCTGTTGCTTTGGTTTGTTGTTGGTCGACGCGTTGTATGTCGAAGTCGCAATGAGTCTGTTGGAAGAGAAGTGGCTTGGCGGCACTTTGGAGACGCTAAGCGGAAGATCTGATCATGAAAGCAACGGCAGGCGTATTGTTTTTGCGTTGGGCGACGAGCAGGGTGGATGCCTGGTGAGTGAGGTGAGGTGGGGTGACATAGAGTAGAGTAGAGCAGAGCAGAGCAGAGTAGAGCAGAGCAGCGTAGAGTAGAGTCGGTGCGAGTGCATCGCAATACGAAGGCACGGCGGAAACCGAGGATTCCAATGCGGCAAACTTACCACTCGAGTGTGGGTTTTGCACTTTGGTCGAGTGAAGAAATTGTGAGCAAAGAGGAAGTGGACGAGACAAAAGAACAGAAATTGGTGTTTCCGCTCACGGTCACCTTTCCACTAGTGCCGAGCACCACACAAACCCTTTGGGGTGGTTTGTTTGCCCCAACAAGACCGATCAATCACGATTTCTTGCATCGACATCCCTGCATATGCAGCGATGTGGGACCCCCAAGCGTCAACCACAGAGCGCAACGTGATCGTTTGTTGACCATGAGTTCCCACCAGCGCATAAGTAGTGGCAGGTGTCGTGAGTTGATCCAAGACCACATACTTTTTGGGCAGACAGAGCGCGGCACATACAAGCCAGTACTCCACGCTACGGTACCCTACAGCCCAGTCTGCACCCAACCTGAGGGAGATCAACATCGGTATTTCCTGTATCTCCGTGTACGCAGCCAATGTTTGGGAACTTCACGATCTGTGATCGGAGCGTTTCTGGAAAACGGGTGCATGCTTTGCTCCAGATTTATAGGATTCCTCCGTCATGGATGAGGATATAAAGCGGCGATGCCCTAAGTATTGGATTCTGATTTCCCATGGGCGTTTGGTGTGAATGCAATGCTCGAGGCGAATCGGCAATTCGACACGTGAATAGTGGGGTGGTTCTGATTGTTGATGCATTGTGGTCAGAGATCGTGCATGGATTGCTCGCGACACGAAGAATCACCAGTTCTTTGCGCTGTGATGTGAAGCACCCAAACGCGATTGAATCACCACAAGAATGTCGGTTGCACACCAGCGAGCGTGAAATGCCATTCGGTGGGCGCACTCTCTGCGTCTGTTCCATCAATGCTGGATTCACGGACCGATCACGATGCCGATCAATGACAAATCGCTTTGGGCCTCTTTTGTGGAGTTCTACAGCGAGCGAGTATGTGTTGCGCAATACCGACCTTCTCTGTTCCTGATTCACGAAGGTGCTGTGATCGATGAACTAATAGTCCATGTGCGCCAAAGCGCACGACACGCTCCCTTTGGGAAGTGTACCACTATTCAACTCTTCGCCCTTCTTCCTCCTCCCAAACAAACATCGAAACTGCTGTGGGGTGGCCATTTGGCTCTCACATTTTGGCGACACGTGATGGGCGATTTGCGAAACGGAACAAGACGAACGCTGATGGTGAAGTCCGGGGGCATGACTATTCCAACCAAAAGAGCAATGCCCCACCTCAGAGTGCAGGTATTCCCCTCTCTCTCTCTCTCTCTCCAGAAACAAACAGAACAGATAAAAGTAAAGCAATCTCTTGTCGTGTGCTCTGTGATACCCCTGCTCTTGAACACTGTGATACTATACGTCTCAGGGCATGTATCTACTCGTGAACTGCTCATGTCTCCGACAGGGTCCAAGAAAGTCAGCAAAGGCACGAACATTGCAAACGCAATGCAAATGCAAATGACTGTGTCACGCTCCATCTTTCGCACTCTTGGGAGTCTGTGGTACTGCCTCATGGGTGCAAATAGACATGCCCGCCCTTTCCGATGTTCCTGGGATCAGCATCTCTCCCAGAAGATGATCGCCGGAGGGTGGAAACTCACTCCCTGGCGAGATCCATTCGGGACAGCACATGACGTGCCAAGTGTGCGCTCTTTTGTAGAGTATTCTCCTCTGGAGAGGACTCTGTCTGTCTGTCTCTCTTTGTGTATGAGTTTGTAGGTATTGGTAGAGAGAGGCGCCTCTCCCGCATTCGATCCTCGTGCAATGAACAGTGAAGTTCCTGATGAGACACACATTGCACATTCTCGCCAATAGCCATTTTCGGGATGCCATGTTACGTTGGACGCATGGTGCTCGTGCGAGGAGTTTCGCAGTGACCACCGTGCATGCACGTGTGCAGAGTTCAAGCATCGCGAGTCACGAACCGGAGTTGGCGCTGCCGTCAAAGAAGCCCAACATCCTTCACACCTCCTTCTCACAGGAAGCAATCCTCGGCAAACAGATGTGTAGTAACTTGCCTCTTCTCTACTCAGCGCTCTTCTCTTCTTCCTCGTCGAACGATCTAAGTCCTCCCTCTTCGTAGGTCCTCGCGAGGATGTACTCCACTTTGGCACAAGCACGTTTCTTTACGACCAGGAGGCTTACTCCGATGATGGGACAATGCTCGTGATTGCAAAAGCGTGATATGTTTTGTGGCATGTATGTATGTACGTATGTACGAGTACGGCAGAGATCTCGGTGCTTGATCTCCAAACTACCAATGCGCTTTGCATAGAGTCAAGTATCTCAGCGAACAACACATCCCTGCAAAGAGGCAGAAAAAAGAACTGGCGGTGTGTGTGTATTTATCCGAGCACAGTGTATGCTGGTACTCTTTGTTCGGTTTGGTCTTGGATTTGGTGACACGCATTGCCTTCACACCGAAAAGGTTGGTGCTGTGTCTCCACGAGGGCTTGCGCCTGGGAATCGTCGCCTTGCGGAAGTCTCCGACAAAAACGCACGCGCGTTGACGAGCCACTCTTCACGGTTCGCGCCGTGTAGCACCATCGCGGAGCCAGCGGTTTCGTTTCAGACCCACCCGTAACGTGTCCTTCGTCGTCGTCATAAATGCCATTTCTGTTCCATCAAAATCGAAATCCAGCGGAATACTCTAATAGGCCAATTGGAATCAGATTTGAGCCTATTGTTGTGACACGGAAGCAATACGAACGGACTTTTGGATAATTGTGTGCTACCACCAAGAACCAAGACGAAACTCGGGCGCACTCTTGTTCGCGCTCCGCTCCGCTCCGATGCTCTCTCTCTCTCTCTCTGGAGTCTCACTCTTGTCCACAAAGCTCTGATCTTGACGTCTCTGAAACTGCCATGTGAATTTAGTATCGGCTTGGCATCCCATGCTTAACCCGACTCGGGCCAAGATTGTGGAGTTCTGCGCGTTTGTTAGTGCGGTTGTCTGGAGTATCATTCTCTATCTAGACTGATATGACAGGTAGAACGTTTTGCTTTGGAAGTCGACTCACCTGATCCATGCGAATCAGCTGACCAGAAACTTGGTTTGTAAACCGATTCAGGGTTCGCAAGTACGATCATGCGGATTATTACGAAAAGAACTTTGACCATACTATGATTTGTAGAGAGTACATGTGTGAAGTGACAATCTCCGATCCATGTCGTTAATGAGTGCATGTTTTCGCATTCGTCTAGGACTACACACGCCGAGCATAATAGAGCTAAACTAGTACCCATCTTAGAGAGAGACTACGAATCACTCGACCTGTCAGCAATCCAGTAGATCGAATGAATACTTCACCGGCCCCCACGTTTGGGGACAGATCCAGAACATTGAAGCAGATCTTTGGAACCCGTGTCAGGGAACCAATAGGGTTCCGATAACCGAGCCACTGACACCCACCATTGCCAAAACACCGACACAGGGAAACAGTACCCCAGCAATGCAAATCATTGCACTTTGTCTCTCACAGAACTGCCCTAGACGGCTGGCTAGATAGACTATTGGTGACACAAGACCTAGACTTGTGCACAATAGATACTAGTCATGAATAAGTCACCCAAGCAATCACATTGTTAGTCTCACCTACGAGTCGTGTTAACAATCCATCCAGTCGGATCGGTCAAGATTCGAACTGAAGTCGGATTAGTCAAGACTCGAACTGAAGTCGGATTAGTCAAGACTCGAACTGAAGTCAGATGAGTCAAGATTCAATCGTAAAGAAATATTTGCATATTGTGCAGACACTTCTTCAACCAACCATTGACCTCCATTCAAAACAAGAAGGCTAATAGAATGCATGAATACGATTGACCAAGAGGTGCAAACCGAATCATCTCGAAATGCATGAATCTGATCGACCAAGAGGTGCAGACAGCAGAAGAGAGAGATAGCTCAAGTAATCATAATTTTTGGAATCACATCATCAACAACAACCTCAATCGTATCAAGTACAAAATCAATCGTAGAAAAAAAAATACAACTTCAATCGTACGCCGGCATAAGGCACAGTGATATCACTCCTTGCGGTTGAGCATCCAAGTCCAAGCAAGATGAGCGAAGTCAAGCCAGGGCAGGAGCCTGTCCTCTATTGGGAGAGCCCAAAGGAGAAGAAGTACCCTCGAAGCATGTACCTCAAAATGGATGTCTACGAAGATCCATCAGATCAGGGCAATACCGACACAGTGGAGACATCAGTCCTCAAGTTCAACGATGGGAGCGCAGAAGAATGGCTGAGGTTCCGCCGTGAGTTCGATACTCTCATGGCAGCAAAGAGAATGACCACTGCAGCACAGAAGATGATCCACCTCAACAACTTGTTGATGGGGGATGCGCAGAATCGATTTGCGACAGCAGTGCAAGCAGTCGGTGGCAATACCACCTCATCAGCCAGTAGCAAGCTCCAGGAGGGACTGAATGCTGTGGGTGCTCCATTCTTTGGACACCCAACGAGTGCTTGGCGACGCCAGCGCAATTACATGCGCCAACATGCTTCATTCAAGCATGGTGAACTAGCAAGCTTCCGTGCTCGGCTATTGGAACTAAATCAGTACCTTCCATTCATGCCCAAGCCAGGAGCTAATATTACACCAACGGCATTCCCAGACTTTGAGCTGGTCGAGATCTTGGACCGAGCAAGTCCAGAACAGTACAGCCGTGCCCTACTCCAAAGTGGGTATCAGGTGTATGAGCACTCTTTCGAGGAGCTCTATCGTCGCCTCCTTGATGTGGCAAACAGCTGTCGCCCCTTCAAAAAGGGCAATGGTGCCAAGAAAGGCAAGCGTAGCGTAAGCGACGAACGCAGTCGTGGAAGGCGCGGTAAACGCCTTAATAACGACAATAAACGCCAAAAATTCAGTCACGGCAAATCCATTCCCAAATGTGGGAGATGCGGCAGAATCGGACACGAAACCAGTGAGTGCTGGAATGATCCGAAGAACGCAAGCCTCCGCCCAAGCGGTTGGCGCGTCCCGTCCGAAGACAAAAAGGCTTCCAATAAGAGTGATGAGAACCTCAATGTGGTCTTGACCCAAGAGGTCTTTCATCAACTCGTCCAATCCTTACCAAGCAAGAGGAATCTGAAGAAGAAGCGTCGCATTGCCGATGTAGTTGATGAAAATGCCAACTACCTGCGTCAATTGAACCAGGACAATAATGATAACCGCTCTAGTAGCAGCGCATCTACAGAATACTCAACGCCTACACACAAATGTGCAGCAATTTGCTATAGTCTGGCTAGTCGAAAGGCCAAGCGCAGTAAGCATAACCATATGTCCACCGAAATTATTGGTGAAACGGTTGATAGCAAAGGCGAATTGGTACGAATGCGTGTCCTGCTAGACTCTGGCACATCAAGCTGCCTGATACTGAGAAAGTATGCTCCTCGCACACTGAGACACAAAAGTGAACTCATGAAGTGGAAAACAATGGGCGGCAACTTCTATACGTCCAGCCTAGCCACGATCAATCTAGTGCTGCCCGAATTCCACCTACATAAGTCAATCCGTTGGACCATGCACGTTGATGAAACAACGCAAGTTGAGAATGCCCAATACGATATGATCGTGGGTACAGACTTGATGCATGAGCTCGGAATAGACTTGTCATTCTCAGATAACACAATGACATGGGATAATAGCACAATCCCAATGAAGAATCGTGGAGTGCTGACAGACAAGGAAGCACTCAACATCGCATACCAGATAGCGATGCAGTCTACCCTGCTCAACAAAGCAGAAGATAGGCAGAAGCGAATCATGGATGCTGACTACAGCGAGATAGAGCTGGATAAATACGTATCCAAACTGAGCCATCTCAGTGAAGCGCAACAACAAAAGCTGCTTGCGACACTCCAACGTACACCGAAGACCTTCAAAGGAGGCCTGGGTACGTTGAAGATCAGTCCAGTACATCTGGAACTCAAATCAAATGCAAAGCCATTCCATGGCAAAGCCTTTCCAGTGCCCAAAGCCTATGAGCGGGTAACAAAGAAGGAGAGCAAACGATTTGAGACAATCGGAGTGTGGGAGAAGTTCTCCAATAGTGACTGGGCTGCACCCAGCTTCATCCAGCCAAAGAAGACTGGAGATGTCCGAGTACTAACTGATTTTCGGGAGCTCAATAAGCACCTGAAACGGCGACCGTATCCGTTGCCAAAAATACAGGACATGCTCCAGAAGCTGGAACAGTTCAAGTACGCAACAGCATTCGACCTGTCAATGGGGTACTACCACATTCCATTAGATACCCCCAGCCAGAACTTGTGCACCACAATATTACCGTGGGGAAAGTACAGATATAAAAAGCTGCCAATGGGTATATCCACAGCCCCTGACATATTCCAGCGCATCATGAATGAGCTGCTTGGAGACCTAGAATTCGTACTGGTCTACCTCGATGACATACTCGTCCTGTCGGATACAAATGACAGTGACGACGATCATCTGACAAAATGTCATGCTGTACTCGCGCGTCTCCAAGATGCTGGGTTCGTTGTGAACCTGCGCAAGTCATTCTTCATGATGAAGGAGCTGGACTACTTGGGATACAAACTGATGCAACGCGGCCTCGAGCCTCAGCCAAAGAAAGTGGAAGCGATACAGCGAGTGCTGCCGCCGTCGACAAAACGACAGCTGAGACGTTTCTTAGGCATGGTCAACTATTACCGCGATATGTGGAAGCGCAGGAGCCATGTGTTGGCCCCGCTTACCTCCCTCGCCGCCAAGAACATGAAATGGCACTGGGGCAAGACCCAACAGAAAGCCTTCGATGAAGCCAAACAAATGGTAATGCGAGAGGCAGCGCTTGCATACCCAGATTTTAATAAAGAGTTCCATGTGCACGCCGATGCGAGCGACTACCAACTTGGTGGCGTGATAGCACAGGAAGGAAGGCCACTGGCATTTGTTGGAAATCCGGGGTTAGTGTTAGTAAGAACTAATTCGTTGTTAGATCGTACTATTCAGAACTGTGAGCTCATTCTCTTCAGCTCCTTTGCCTTTCGTTTCTCATGTAGCATCTCCTGCGGCAGCATCTCGTTAGACTGTTGCATTCATGCATCTCAACGTCATGGATCATCGCTTGCATGCATGAGGCCTCATCCGCAGGCATCCTTGTCATGCACATCGTCGTGCATGTCCGAAGGCATTCCTGCCTTGCGACTCGTCGTGCATATCCTTATTCTACATTCCCTGCGGTACGATTCCACAGTCTTGCGTTTCGCTCTTGATCTCCTGACACCAAACTTTACGATTGGTGTCATGATTGGTGTCATGTTTGATGCCCTTTCTGAGTTGTTCTAGTCCGTGGGTGACACGTGCCATGATCTCCAGATGGGGAGATCATCAATGTGTCTGTCATCATCTTCCTTCACATGGTCTAGATGTCGTGGCCTTTTCTGGATTCATAGAGGACAGGCTTGTTTGCTTGGTAAGACTGGGGTCATTCCCGTGTGATTCGTGTCGTGGGTGGAATGGACAATATTCAATGGTGTGACGAATAATATCCAAAGGTGTGACAAATAATGTTGGGAGTTGCGGCAATCATGGGTATCTTTCCGACAGAGTCGTACCCTCGATTCCTGACACCCTTCCATTGTCGCATCGACAACACATCACTCACACTCTCACATTTTTCATAATTTCACGTCCTCTCTTCTCCGTCACTGATCCATTGTGGAACGCAGTTGGATGTAGTGATCCCTGTGTTTTTCGTAGATCTCCTTTTTGGTATTCTTCGTAAAGCCGTCTGCGATGTTGTCTTCAGAACGCACAAATTTGGTTCTGGCCTCTCCGTTTGTAATCAGTTCTCGAATGAAATGATGTCGGATGTCGATATGCCGTGTCCTGGCGGATGTTGATGGGTTGGACGCGATGAAGATCGCTCCAACATTGTCAACCATCACATCTGCCGGCTTGTGCATCCTCAGTCCGATGTCGCTCATCAATTGTGTTACGAAGCGAATTTCTTTTCCTGCTTCCGACAGGGCGACGTACTCTGCTTCCGTCGAGCTGAGTGTTACGCTCCGTTGTGCCTTTGATCTCCATATGATCGGCACTCCTTGTAGTAGGACGATGTGCCCTCCTACGCTGATGCGATTGTCCTTGTCACCTGCGAATTCGCTGTCGGTGTATATTGCAATCTTCCATGCATCTTGGGTCAGTGGATTCGGTTTCATCTTCAGTCCATACTCTCTCGTGTCCCATACGAACTTCATGACTCGAAGCATTTCCTTGTATGCTGCGGCTGTTGGTCCATCCAACACCTTGGTCAGTTCTCGCACTGCATTGGCGATGTCGGGTCGAGAGTGTTTCACCAGGTATAGCAGCATACCTACTCCGCTTCGGTATCTGCTGTGTCGCTGCTTGTCCACTTTGGGTGCATCGCTTTGCCTTTGGATGCCTTGCCCTGGTGTCCCTGGTGTTCCGTATCGTTGCAGCTTCACCACATCGCTTCCGAATGTATCGATGATGTTCTTTAGGATGTGTGGTTGGTTCACCCAACAGTTCGTCTTGTCGCGGTTGAAGATGATCTTGCAGCTCAGGTAGTCTTCGAGATCTTCCTCCACTTTGACACCGAATCGTTCCGCTCGGATATCCTTCACGAGCTTTTTCAGTTCCTGCTCCTCTCCGATGCAGAGGCAATCGTCCACATAGGTGCCGATCAGTAGCAGTCTCCCTTCCTGATTCCGAATCAGTAGGCATGGGTCCACCTCGCTCTGTCTGAACCCCAACTTGAATAGGATGTCGACGAGCTTCTTATTCCATTGTCTCGCGCTTTGCACGAGTCCGTAGATGGTTTTCTTGAGTAGCAGGCATTCGTCGGCTTCGTGCCTCATACCCTTTGGGCATTGCATGTAGATTTCTTCATCGAGTTCTCCATGCAGGAATGCTGTCTCAAAGTCGATGATGATACTGTCCATATGTAATATCATCTTCATCGTGAGCATGATTCGATATGTTGCATCATGTATCACTGGTGCGTGGTGTGCCGAGAAATCGACTCCTGCGATCTGCGAGTATCCGCATGCCACGAGTCTGGCGCGGAATACCCCGTTTCTCTTTTCCTTGAAAACCCATTTGGTCTTCACACACCGCCGATCCTTCGGCATCTGGTCCTTCTTGATTTTCTCCCATACTTTCCTTCTGGCCATATCGTAGAACTCTTTGTTGATAGCTTCGCGCCATTTCTTTCTTTTGTTGGGATCCGCATGGTCCCAGCAGTCCTCGAATGTGGTGGGGTCCAGTAGCATTGCGACATTCGCGTATTCTGCCCCTCCCTCATTTCGTTCGTCTTTCAATGCTTGGTCCGCAGCGATGATGTCGTCTAATCTCATCATTCCATGAGGTGTGTCTATCATCGTACCTGCGATATCTCTGTTGAATATTGACCCGTCTGCGTGGAAGTCGGGTCCTCCTGGTTTCGGTGGAGTTGTGATGGTCTCTTCGGGCGTCACATATCCCTCGCTGTCATTAGGTTCTGACTCATCACTTGATCCGAGATCTCGCTCCTCTTCTGGGATTGGGTCGTTGTTGTACCCGGCGAGAGCGCTCAGCATCCTTGGTATGCGTGTTACAGGTTCTGCGACAGGGGTGTCTTCGGGCTCTTTCTCGGCCGCTTCGTCTACTTTCCCCTCGTCGTCCCTTCCGAATTCATCGTCGATCTCTTCGTTCGATTCATTTTCCCCTTGGGCAGGGAGCAAGCTATCTTGCCCTCGCGCAGCGTCATCAGTATCTTCTATTTCTTTGGCTCTGCTGCTGCGATCCGCGTCGTCGGCCTCCATGCTCTTGATGGTCTCCGATCGTCGCTCCCAAGTTGTCCTCGTAGTTCGGGTGTTCATACCCGACGTAGAGTCGTCATCTTCTAGATCTATCAGCACAGATCTGTTGGCATTCTCGATACCTCTGAATTGCCCGTATGACTGATTCATCCATGTCACGTCTCTCGTGATTAGGATCTTGGTTGTTGCGAGATTCAGCATTCGATATACTCCCTTTGCGTGCGATTGGCCGTAGCCGACGAACATGGCTGGTCTGGATCTATCGTCCAGCTTAGCCTTTATCGTACGACCGCCGATGTATACCATGCCTATTTCTCCGAATTTTCGTAATCCATCCACGAACGTTGGGATGCGGTTGTTGAAGAGAACACATGCTGGTTCTCTTGTCTTTGTCTCGATAATATTTTCGAGCTGAGTCGCGGTTCGGGCTGCCTCCGCCCACAATTTTCCGCGCACTGTTCTTGGTAGATGTGTTTGATTGAGCATGGAGCGGACTTTCCCGTACAGCGTCGCGAATTTTCTTTCTACGCGACCGTTCTGTTGGGGAGTGTAAGCGGCAGTGTATTCGAACGTTGGACCGAACCCTTCGTCGAGAAGCTGTTTCTCCGCGGCATAATTCTCTCCCGCGTTGTCACATCTGATATTTTTCACATGTGCCTGTTGATTGGAGTGAAGCCATCTGAGGAGCGTGATCAGCTTTTCTCCGACTTCACTTTTCTCTTTCAAAAAGTAACTCCAGCAGTAATCACTGTAATCATCGATGACAAGGAGCCAATATTTTCCTTGTCCGTAGCTGTGCGTTTGAACACTCGATGTATCAATGAACAACCGCTCACCAATTTCTTTTGCTCGGCGCTGCAGGCGTTTTGTCATTGACTTCTGCTTCTGTTTTCCAATTGCGCAGTCAATGCATGCATGCAACTTGCCTGTGACATTCCAACCGTATCGTCCCGCTGTGCGAGAGATCGTGTAAGTGTCAACATGGCCTAACATTTTATGAATTTGGTTGATGTCCACCGCGGACCTGGTGGACACGCCGACATTGGCTTGGTCTTCGTGGGGAGGGGCACTGATCATGTTCACTCCACTCACGAAACCGCTGTGGGTTGCCATGAGTCTGTCGAACGTGATGCGTTGCCCGCGCTTCTCCAAGCTCATCACGACACCTTGGTTGCTGATGTCGAAGCCGTTCTCGAGAGCTTTGTTGATGCTCAAGAGGTTCACCCACAGGTTGGGCACGAACTTCACTTGCTTGAGCACGATGGTAGCTTGGTTCCCGTTCTTCTGCATCACGACCATGCGTTTATCGCCAACCTTTGTTGCCTTGAGGTATCGGCCGCTGCCGATCTTGATGGAGTGGTTGGCCACTCGCACGTTGATCATTCCCTCCTCGCTATTGGTGAGGTGGCATGAGGCACCGGAATCACCCAGCCAAGTGTTTGCTTCATGGTGGTCGGGGGCGATGGTGTGGCGGAGTGCGCTTGCATCGTCGAGGTCGCTGATCACCATTGCCATGTCTGGTTGAGCGTCTTGATGGTCGCCGATCACCATGGCCATGTCTGGTTGAGCATCGGCCGCTCGGTAGATGGGGAGCTGGTTGAACTCCTCTGGGTCTCGGACTCCTTGGTCACTTGCATGATGCATCCACATCAGCATCTCTGCGGCATGCTGAACCAGGCTGTCGATGAGCCCTCTGTGGATGGATGGCAAGTTGAGTTCCTCAAGTCTTGCGTTGATGTGTTGCACGGCTTGCACCAATTGCATTGGCGTGAACACGTCGATGCGATGCATCATGTAGTAGAGCGTGCGAGGGTTCAGGCTTTCTCCTCCTCCTTCGGTGTACGCGTGCGCCGCGTCGCAGCACAGTAGGGCGAGCTCAGAGCGTACTTCGTCAGCAACCATCATGTTGCTGAGAGAGTATCTCATTGCGACGTGCAGGGGTCCTGCAGTCCAGAGCTTCTGGCGGCGCGTCATGATGTCTTGGATCGTTGTTGGCGCCGCCCTTGCAGGGGGATTTGCCAGTTGGATGAGGAACGGCGAGTTACGGCAGTTCTTGCACATGGCGTAGAGAGGGCCGCGCTGAAAACACAGCGGGCACCATCCTGCGGTGCTTCCTCCGTTGCGGGACGACTCTTCGATCATTCGATCGACCAGAGTCCTTGGTTCGGTTCGAGAGTAGATGGTGGAGGTGACACGATGGTCGACTCCAGGCATCGCTACTTCATTCTCCATGATGTCTCCGACGCTGAGGGGTTCATCCTCGTAGACGATCCCTTCGAAGAGATTGTCTTCGTCGGTGTAGTCGTCTTCATCGCTTGATGGGAATTGCTCGCGGTTGATTGTCTCAACTGCAGCAACTGGGGGCCCGTAGTATCCGTACACACTTGGGGTGTGGGCCTCTCGTTCCTCTTCAGAGTACTCGTCCTCTTCTTCGATGTCAAGTCCGATCATGTCTTCGTCGGTGGTTGCGAGGGCCATGTCGTTGATGGACGACTCATAGTGCGCCATGTTGGTGGTGTTGATTGTTTGGTTTTGCTTGATGTTCGTGATTTCGTCGATTGTCACGATTCTTGGGTTGGTCAAATTTTTGACATCAACGGGGTCGTTTTCGAGCTCGTCGATGGGGAAACACACCAATTCTTCGTTGTTGGCCGACTTGTCTTCGTCGGGTAACCACATGGATTCATCGGTCATCACGAGATCGATATCGTCTTCTTCGTCGTCCGCGGACATCCACATGGGCTCATCTACCACGACGAACGCGGCGTTGTTTGCCGCGGCGTCTTCGGGTAGCCACATCGGTTCTTCGACCATCACGAGGGCGACGTCGTCTGTTCCGTCCATACCGTCGGTGGCCACATTGGCGGCGTCGGCTGCTTTCATCGCTGCCTTCAACTTGAAGCACTCGAGGATCTTGTGTCCCTTCTTACCGCAGTACTTGCAGTTTCCGTTGAACTTGACCTTGTCCTCAGTATCACTTCTCTTGTTCTTCTTCGAGGGCTTGCCTCCTTTGTTCTTAGGCGCAGAGCGGCAGTCAGCCTTCTTGTGCCCGTAGGCGCCGCAGTTGCGGCAGTGGCCCTTGAAGCCACCAGTGGCAGCGAGTGCCATTTCTTCCTTGCTATGGTTCTCGCGCTTACTACCTCCTTGCTTGATGTGACGTGCGTCGTAGGTTGCACTCACTGCTTCGCGGATGTCTTCGATAGTCATCTGCTTTTCGATGTTCTCGAACTTGAGCTCGATGAGCTTCACATCCATTTCGTAGTCTCTTCCGAGAGCGTTGAGCACGAGCATGTGGTACTGCTCCATGTCCATGTTAACTCCCGCGTGCTTGAGGCGGTTACGGATCACCTCCATTTCGGTGAGGAAGGTATCCGGGTGTTCGCCTTTCTTCAATCGCATCCCGTTGAGTTGAGCCAACAACTTTGCCTTCATTGGCGCAGTGCGTTGCTCGTAGATGCGCTCGAGAGCCTTCCACGCTTTGCGAGGGTCTCCTCCCTCGTAGATGTTGCTCTCGCATCCCAACACAGCCATGAAGGCGACATCGCCTTCGGTGGTTTCATGGTTGATTGCCATGGTCAGTTCTTCAAACGCGTACTTGGCCAGAGCCTTCTTGTACTCCGCCTTCTCCTCGGGAGACATGGCAGATAACTTCGAGGCCTTAAGCTTCTTCTCTTCGCTTCCCGCGATGGAGGCGAGGGGAGAGGGGTCAAAAGCCTCGGTCTTCACAATCACTTCATCCAAGTCCTTGAGATACAAGTCTCCGTAACCCTTGCGGTTGGCGCGGGCGAGGAACTTCGCACTCCAAGCTTTCCAGGAGGATCGCTTGCCGTCGAACATGATCATGTAACGATCGGTCTTACCGAGGAAGGACGTCATGGTGATGATGGTGAGAGTCGTTTGTTGCTGTGTTGGTGATGATGGAAACGTAGGATTTCAATCGTAACGTTTCGAAACGTGTTGGAAATCCGGGGTTAGTGTTAGTAAGAACTAATTCGTTGTTAGATCGTACTATTCAGAACTGTGAGCTCATTCTCTTCAGCTCCTTTGCCTTTCGTTTCTCATGTAGCATCTCCTGCGGCAGCATCTCGTTAGACTGTTGCATTCATGCATCTCAACGTCATGGATCATCGCTTGCATGCATGAGGCCTCATCCGCAGGCATCCTTGTCATGCACATCGTCGTGCATGTCCGAAGGCATTCCTGCCTTGCGACTCGTCGTGCATATCCTTATTCTACATTCCCTGCGGTACGATTCCACAGTCTTGCGTTTCGCTCTTGATCTCCTGACACCAAACTTTACGATTGGTGTCATGATTGGTGTCATGTTTGATGCCCTTTCTGAGTTGTTCTAGTCCGTGGGTGACACGTGCCATGATCTCCAGATGGGGAGATCATCAATGTGTCTGTCATCATCTTCCTTCACATGGTCTAGATGTCGTGGCCTTTTCTGGATTCATAGAGGACAGGCTTGTTTGCTTGGTAAGACTGGGGTCATTCCCGTGTGATTCGTGTCGTGGGTGGAATGGACAATATTCAATGGTGTGACGAATAATATCCAAAGGTGTGACAAATAATGTTGGGAGTTGCGGCAATCATGGGTATCTTTCCGACAGAGTCGTACCCTCGATTCCTGACAGGCATTCTATACTCGTAAACTTAATGCCGCTCAAACGCGGTATACCACAGGAGAGAAGGAGCTTCTCAGCATAGTCGAAACGCTGAAAGCATTCAATAACATTCTCCTTGGTCAGCAATTAACAATACACACAGATCATCTCAATCTGTTGTACAAACCGCTATCCTCGAACAGACTCCAGAGGTGGCGAATCCTGCTGGAAGAATATGGACCAAACGTAGTCCACGTGAAGGGAGAAAATAACGTAGTAGCCGATGCACTATCAAGACTCCCAATGGAACATCGTGACGACGATGTATTCAACACAAACGAAGACGAGCGTGTTCCACTTTCGTACATGTCAACACGGGAAACCGAAAATGAGGAATTCCCGATGAAACCAGCACTGGTCGAGAAGTACCAGAAAAAGGACAAATCGTTGCAACGAACAATAAAAAATAGTCCGGATGAAAAACACCAGACCAAAGAGGTCGAAGGAGTCCAACTTGTACATTACAAGGACAAGATATATGTACCAACAGAATTGCGCGCAAAAATAGCCAATTGGTACCACTATTACTTAGTACACCCTGGGCAAACCCGGATGGAGGCAACCATTAGACAATTGTTCTACTGGCCAGGATTGAAAGCAGACATCGCTGACCGCTGCAAATCCTGTAAGCAATGCCAACTCTCTAAAAAGAACCGAAAGAAGTATGGTCACTTACCAGCAAAACAAGCTGAAGTCACCCCATGGGAACGGGTCAACGTCGACCTCATTGGGCCATATACGATCATCACTCCATCCAAGAAGAAACACGAGATGAGAGCAATGACCATGATCGATCCAGCAACTGGATGGTTCGAAATAGCCGCAATTGGCCAACCAAACAGTGATGAAACCCAGAAGGCCTTTGATAGCCACTGGCTCGCACGATATCCACGACCCAGCCAATGCGGGTTCGATAATGGAAGCGAGTTCAAACTCCTGTTTTCTACGATGTGCGATAACTTTGGAATAAAGAAGAAAACCACAAGTAGCTACAACCCACAAGGGAATGCCATCGTAGAGCGAATCCATCAAGTATTGGGCGATGCGTTCCGCACGTTCAAACTAGATGCGATGGAACATGAGGGTCCAGACCCTTGGGAGCCCTTCCTGACGGCAGTTGCCTATGCAGTAAGGACTACGTACCACACCACACTCCAAGCAACGCCTGGACAATTGGTGTTTGGACGAGACATGCTCCTACCAGTTCGATTCAAAGTCGACTGGGCTCACATCGCAAAACGCAAACAGGATGCTATCAATCGATCCAACCAAAGAGAAAACTCTCAAAGGATTGCACACCAATACAAAATTGGGGACAAAGTCCTAGTGACCAAGCCAGGAATCCTTCCAAAGATGGCACAGCCACGGGAAGGACCATACACCGTCAAGGACGTATTTACGAATGGCACACTCCTAGTACAGAAAGGGATAGTAACTGAACGCATCAACCTGCGTCGGATCATCCCATTCTTCGAGTAGTGACCATCGGGAAGCGAGTGCCCTAGACGGCTGGCTAGATAGACTATTGGTGACACAAGACCTAGACTTGTGCACAATAGATACTAGTCATGAATAAGTCACCCAAGCAATCACATTGTTAGTCTCACCTACGAGTCGTGTTAACAATCCATCCAGTCGGATCGGTCAAGATTCGAACTGAAGTCGGATTAGTCAAGACTCGAACTGAAGTCGGATTAGTCAAGACTCGAACTGAAGTCAGATGAGTCAAGATTCAATCGTAAAGAAATATTTGCATATTGTGCAGACACTTCTTCAACCAACCATTGACCTCCATTCAAAACAAGAAGGCTAATAGAATGCATGAATACGATTGACCAAGAGGTGCAAACCGAATCATCTCGAAATGCATGAATCTGATCGACCAAGAGGTGCAGACAGCAGAAGAGAGAGATAGCTCAAGTAATCATAATTTTTGGAATCACATCATCAACAACAACCTCAATCGTATCAAGTACAAAATCAATCGTAGAAAAAAAATACAACTTCAATCGTACGCCGGCATAAGGCAAGAACACAGCCAAGGGATCTCGACCCACGGTACATGGGCTACACAACCCATACACATTGTCACTCAGGACACCACAGGAGATCCTCCCCGCAGGGAAGAACCATAGTACTAATCTCATAATCCGCACGTTTCTTCACCTTCTACCAGTATTCTCAATTGACTACTTGTGGAACAGAAGACTCACGTTTGGACCGCTTGCCAATCAAGCCTCTGCCCTACAGCTAACAACAGCCAACAAGACAACAGCCATCACGTTTGGGCTCTATTAGAGCATGCGGATGCAGAGAGGCAACTGAAGATACGAATCTCCAGTCTTGCTTCAACTTGCTGTTCAGTCATGTCCATCATCGACACACTCACATTTCGTGTGGGTGGGGTGGTTGGCTGCAAAACAATGTCAAGGATTGCGCAGTGGCGGTCGGCATGCTGAGGCTGCTGCCTTGTCTAGGCTTTGGATCAGTGGAAGGCATGTGGAGAGCTGTGAATGCATTGGTTGGCAGGCTGCATGCTCCATGCTACCCACAGGTGGTACACCCCAATGTGGCCTTTACCCTCACCCTTAACTTGACCTGCACTCTGCGTTGTTCTCAGTTCTGCTGCCGTTCATGGCTGGACAGGTTGAGCTTTGTCCACTTCCCAATCAGCACACACTACCTCCCAGTCTATTCTGCAGTTTCATACAAGCTTCAGCTCTATTCTATTAGCTCAAACTAGTATTCCCATTAGTCGTCTTAAGATTTAGTCTAGTTAGTCAAATGCCCGACTGCTCAGAATGTTTGAGCGGGATTGAAGCGTGACTCGATGTCGGTGGGATGGGGTCCCACGGGGTCTCTCCCCACGAATCGTGCTCTACTTATGACGATGTCGCGTGTCCGCTGAATTTGGGTTTGGGCGATCGTGCCATCCCACGCCACTTATGGGCGTGACATGACCTGTCCTGGATGGACAAACGTACCAGACCGTTGAATGAACATCATTCCCCAAAAGTGATCGGAAGAGAGTGAACAACAAACTCTCTCTCCGACCATCACGAAATTGATGTCTCCTCTCTCGAATGGCAACATCGGCACCGCGATGATTGCACGTGGGAGACTCAACGCTCCACTATACCACTACTAATAGAGATGATGCAGATCCAGCTCTAATGGATGCTGCTCATCACCTGCTCACAATCCTTTTGAAAGTCTCATTTGGATTTGTATCAGCTTTTAAAGACTAAGACACACACTCACACACAAACTCACCAACCTACTGCACTACCACGGATTGATCACCCTTCGGCGTACAGTAAGTTACCCTCGTTTTCAATATCGTTCTATCATATTCCCTGCCTGTGTGTTTGGATCTCCTCTCTGCTTGTCATCAACAGCAGCCATTGTTGGCTTCTGGCTGTTGTTCATCTGCTCTCCTGTTGGCTTCTTGTTTTGGTGTCAATGAACCTGCAAGCACTCAAAGCACAACAGGAGTAACAACAAGGAAAACGACACTACCGCCACCAGCCTCTTTCCGCACCATGCCAACAGCTCAACAGAAGACCTCGGCATGCCATGTCCAAGGGGAGCAAAGCAGGTTGCGCAGGACTTTGTATGAACAACTAAGCTTAGTGTGAAATAATGTTACATTCTACCATATTTTGCATACCATTGGATAAGTCACTGTGCTCCATTACATGACGTTGTGTTGTGTAGCATTCGCAAGTGTCCTTGTTGCCGTGGATGCACAGGGATGCCACTACCAACGCTGTGCTGTTCGACACAACACGCACAAAGGAGGAAACACCCAACCGAGCCAAATCACCAACAACGTGAGGAATCAACGCGATGCCAAATCCGCCACGACACCACCATCCACACCGTTGGATACAATCGCAGTCTGACGTCGACCGTCCGTGACGTCATCATTTTCGTCCGCGGGAGGAAAAGCCAGCCAGGCAGTTGTGTCTTAGAAGCTAGCTAAATAGATCTAACCCGAATGGACAACATGCCGTATCGTTGTCTAGTAATGTCACGTTTTACTATGTCAAATCCTCAGAATCGTACGTGCAGACCCTGAATGGGGGTTGATAGGACACAAGATGGGGTCTTCATCCGTCGAGTAGTCGTCCACCACTCAGCTCAACTCTGCTCTATATTCGTACCATAGCCGCACGTTTGCGTTCGCTTGATGCTGACACGGCTGCGTGCTGAAATTCGACCGTCGCAGGTGCTCCGATCCCAATCGAGCTCGTAATTTTTAGTGTCACACGAAGCCGTTGCGTTTGTTCTTGCGGTTTTGTGAGATGTCATTTTCGCAGTCGACGTAGCCAATGCACATAGACGTCAAAATTTTCGCATCGCTCCCCACGACAGGACCTGCGCAGCGATTACTTAGCGAAGAATTCGGTTGAGTGGCGCAAGCCGGTCATCGGACCGTTGACTTTCCGATACAGAACCGAGACATCATCACCTCCCACCAACGCAACGTAAAGACTTTGATGATGCCTTCCTTCGCAGAAGATGCTGAACACACGTTGTTGCTCCGCGCCTTGCGCACACAATTATCTCGCATCATAACCGTACTCCACACTTTTTCAGTCGACTCCACTCGCAGTGAAGACATCCATCACGCATTCGTATTAGCAGATCGTACACGTTGCCGCAGACGAGAGGTGCAAAAGAACAGAAACAGACAGACAACAGTCAAAGATCAAGCGCAGCCTCAAACCAACGGCAACAGCAACAGCAATCAGAAGCAGAAGCAAACTTGCAATGTTGGCCGTTCCGTTGACCCCGTTCTTCGCAACACCAACGAACGATCCTCAGGCGACCGAATCTCCGCAGAACGCTGATCAGACCAGCAACACCGGCGACAACATGTCCCACCTCAACAGCCTCTCCATCCTCGAACGCGTCGAGCGGTTGAAGGATCCTTCCGCTGCCGTCGCCGCCGCCGCATCCAAACCGACCTCGCCGACGAGCTACCTGCAGGACTCCATCAACCGCCAGAACCGAACCAGCGATCCGCCGTCCAACCGCCGCATGCAGCACGTTGCGTCGCAGCGCTTGGACCCCGATGCGTCGGATGCCGACGTGGCGCCACCCGAGCCCAAGGAGTTCATCGCCGGCGTCGACATGGAGCAGGTGCGGCGCAAGGAGAAGCAGCTCGAGAGCGATCGCATCCGTGAGCGTCTGCTCGTGGATCAGGCCCGGCTCATCCAGAAGCTCAAGAGCGAAGTCGATGATCTGCGGACCTGCACCAGCGCGCTCATGGAGTCTGGCGAAGCTCCTGTGGTGCAACTCAAGAGCATCGATCCGGCCGAGAAGGAGCCAGTCGCCAAGCCTGCACCATCTGCCGATCCTGCTGGAGAGGTTGGTGCTCCTGATCCGGCCGTTGAGCCAGCCAAGAGCGCTAAGCAGGCAGAACCAGAGCCTGTCCAGCCCACTGAGGAGGCTAAGGCTGCCGGTGAAGAGGACGAGGCTGTCGTCGTTGCGTCGGAGCCAGCCGAAGAGCCCGCACGAATCTCCATGCCCGAAGCCGAAATGGAGGAGCGACCTCGATCGAAAGAGACACAGCTCGTTAAGCCCAACCCGGGTGAGAAATCAGGATGGTTCTGGGGTTGCGGCATCGCCGATGTCATGTACGACTCCACCTCCGACAACCCCACCGCGCTCTTGGAGCAACAGGGACGCAAGCGGCCAGATCCCGATGCTCACAACGCTAGGCCTGTTCCGGAAGACGACATCAGAGAGGACGAAGACTCGGATGTTGCGAAGGACTACGTCGATGTCGCGGCTGAGGCAAAGGTTGACGAGCAGGCGACGGTCACCAAGGAAGAAGCGGAACAGAAGAAGGAGGAAGAGGCGTCTACCGATAAGTCTGCCACTCCTGTCACTGAAGCTGACAAACCAGCTGGCGAGCCGACCGACAAGTCCACCCCTCCTTCCGTGGATGACACCAAGCCTGCTGTTCCTGCCACGATCGATGCTGTCGTGGAGGTCAAGAAGGAAGAGGCCGCCCCTGTCGCCGATGCTGCTGCTATCGTTGCAGTTAAGAGCGAGGACACCATCGCTGAAGCCGGAATCGAAGTGACAGAATCAGAGAGCAAGGTCGAGGAGAAGGCCAACGGCAAGGCAGCTGATCCTGTCACCGATGGCGCTGCCGTCGAGATCAAGACCGAAAGCCAGCTTGAGGACAACTCTGCCGCCGTCGTCGCAGTCAAGAGCGAGGACACCATCGTTGAAGCCGGAATCGAAGTGACCAAGACCGAAAGTCAGCTTGAGGACAACTCTGCCGCAGTCGTTGCAGTCAAGAGCGAGGACACCATCGCTGAAGCCGGAATCGAAGTGACAGAGTCAGAGAGCAAGGTCGAGGAGAAGGCCAACGACAAGGCAGCTGATCCTGTCACCGACGGCGCTGCCGCCGAGATCAAGAGCGATGAAGCTGTCGCCATGACCGATGCCGTGGCTGAGACAGCCAAGTCGACCGACAAGCCAGAGAGCGACGAAGAGCAATTCGAAACCGTCGAAGCCGCATCGGATGACGAGCAATTGGCCCAACCAGAGACCAAGGGAGCTGCTGGAGCCGAAGAGGAGCAATTCGAGACAGTCGAGGCTGTGGAGCTCACCTGCACCACGGTTGGCGAGGGCGATGGTGAGATGGAAATCGTTGTGAGCATTGGCGAGCAAGAAAAAGCCAAGGTGGTAGAGGTCGAAGCGGAAGTGAAAACCATGGAGGTAGCGGTCACTGGCGACAAGGAGAAGGAAGGAGACGTCAAGGAACAAACCGCCCAAACGGCTGAGGCGACAGAAGCCAAGCAAGAAGTTGAGACAGCCAAAGCTGCTGTGGCCGAAGCGGAGACCACAGAGGCAACAGTCGTGGACGATGCCAAGAAGGAAGACTCCAAGGAAGATGAAAAGACTGAGCCGGCTCCCGCAACCCTTGCCGCGACCACCCAACTCCCATCAGGACCCATCAAGGTGAAATTGGCGTCCGTCCAACGCGTTCGCAATTTCTCCATCACCCTGCGTGGCGAGGACGCCAGTTACACAGGTCAGGTGCGCCCAAGCTCGGTCGGAGACGGCCGACTGGTCGCGCACGGAATGGGAATCGCCAAGTTCGTCTCTGGCGGTATGTACGCAGGTATGTTCGACGACGGAAAGATGCAGGGCACCGGAACCCTCCACACGAAGACAGGTGAGAAGATCTCTGGCAACTTCGTGAACGACGAGGCCGCCAACGATGCCGCCAAGCAGGAAGACCAGCAGCAACAGTCAGAGGAGACCTTGCAGACTGTGAAGGAAGAGGAGAAGTAGGGTGGCATCGTGTTCCAACAGCAGCGCCCTCCCGCCCACTGAGTTAGATACGAGAGCCTCCTTCCCATGAAGCAAATGCACACGCCAAAGAAACCTAACAAGTAACATGTAATTCTATGTCATGATTTTCAAGGTAGCACTCCGTCAACCAGTGAGCCTGTTGTTGATCATTGGAGTCGACTCGTTAGGATCAATGCAAGAATCTCCATGAAGACATGGAGTTGGAAGGTATAATAGTACATGATAGGTCGTCCTCTTTGCAGAAGTCAGCAAGAAAGCGTACTACGTCTTGGTGTTGTGATTGAATGACACGCACAACGTAGGTCCTTCGTCAGAGATGGTTCGTTGAGCGTTGTCGACTGATCTGACCAAGACCAAAACTGTAGTCATTGTGTTCGGATGGGTCAATCACATTGTGGACATTTCTCCCACCAAACGGTCGCGAAAGCGGAAAAGAGAGAGAACCGCGCACACGAGAAAAGTGGTGGTTGTTCATGTTCAACCGAAAGCAAACGGCAGCATCTTCATTGGCAACAGAGAGGCAGTATCGCATCCATTCAAAGGGAGGAACACATCTGCATGCGTATCCATGCAAGTAGAGTAGAGTAGAGTAGAGTAGAGTAGAGTAGAGTAGAGCACGCTCTGCTGCTATTCATTGGCGTTGCGACATCCTCTGCCTCCGACGCATCTAAGTTGATCGAATCCTCATCCAACCAGGCTGAGTGAAGAAAGTACTCAAGAAAGAAAGCAAGTGGAAGACCCTGATGACCGTTGCGTGACTTGATCCCATCATTCATCTCATCATCCATCCCATCATTCATCGCACCCTTTCATTCTGACGGTGTTGAACTCAATTCGATCCCATTCGAACAATACTATACAGACACACGACACAGACACACGACGATGGACTTCACCGATCTGGCAACGACCACGCACGACATCCTGTCGCGATCGCTGGCGGCTGTCGCGGGCGACGATGACTTTGTCAATCTGGAACAGCCCGTTTCCAGCGCGCACATGCACGAGTATGCTGCAGGGATGGACGGCGTTGCGGACAGCGGCGGCATGGCATCTTCAACCTCCAATCGGCCCTTCCTTTCCAAATCGGCCGAGGCGGAGCTCTATCTCTTGGCGACCAACTTTTTGTTGTGTGAGTATTGGCATCGTGGGGTGCTACTACTATGATGTGGGGGTACTATCATGTGATGACACCTGTCAATAACATTATGTTTCGTTTGTGGCGATGATGTGCAGAAGGAAAGGAGGCAAGGAGTCAATGAATGAATTACATGCGCCTATTCATGCATATATTTATTCGTGTCTGTCCATGCATAAGCAAAGGTCCATGGTCTGTTGTTCTTTTTTCAAACACCACCGCTCACCCTTGAGATGATTCTGCCCATGCTTCATCCGTACTCATCCATACTTGCCATATGTTTTGCGTTCCAAATCTCTTCTCCACTCGCAGACGTCGTGATGGTCATCATCACCACCTTCGTTGCCAAGATCTACTTTCCGGATTCCTTGGACCGAACGCGTGGCACTCCCCGCAGCTACTCCTTCCGACGCAGTGACATCCAACTGAAGGCAGGCGAAGAAACGAGCGACGAGGAGTTCTATGATATCGATGAGGAAGAATACGATGATGATGATGATGACGACGACGGCGGCGATGAGTTGGAAGTGTTGGATAGCGGGGATGATCTTGATGACTTTGCAGATAACGGCAAGCGTGGGCTCTTCTATGACGACGACGACGACGATGATGGTGACGTCGACATTCAAGCCAATAGCAACAACAACGATGCGGATCTGCTCTTCTTGGGAGGTCATGAGCAGACCCAGCACATCGATCCATTGGCGATGCCCAACACTGCAGCAGCGACAGCAACTTCAGGAACGATGGCGACCAGCAGGAACACCAAACGAGCATCGAGGAAGCGCAAGGGATACAAACCGCAGTTCTTGGAGTTCGATCAGGATCGCCTCTCCAAGGCGCAGGTCGTGCAGCGCTTGCTCTTTTGCAGCTTCATGCTCAACGTCACCTTCGTTGCATGGGGCGTCCTGCAGGAACGCATGCTGACGCGACGATACCCGCGTTACACGGGCGACTACTTCACCTACAGCTACGCGCTCGTCTTCACCAACCGATTCTGGACCCTCATCATGTCCGGCTTCCTCCTCTTCTACCTCAAGCCGCGCATGTCCAAGACCACCGTCATCTACGAGTACTCCTTCCCCTCCATCTCCAACATGCTCAGCAGCTGGTGCCAGTACGAGGCCTTGCGATACGTCAGCTTCCCAGCCACCACGCTCTTCAAGAGCTTCAAGCTCGCCCCCGTCATGGCGATGGGCAAGATTCTCGGCAACAAGACTTGTGAGTGGGATGTTCATCGTGGTTCTCATGATCGTTGTTGTTGCAGGTCATGGTGTTTCGATTGAATCAGTTGTGCGCGCGCAAATACGCGAACACGATGGCATGGGCAAGTGAATGTGGATGTGGAGACGCATGAATGTATCGGGGAGACCGCTGCGGCTCACATGATGAAGGAGGATGCTGCTGTCTTCATTCTCACACACTGAGACATTCATTCAACTTGACCTCTTTGCATCACGCAACGGACGAACGAACGAACCAACCAACACGATGTGCAGATCCACCGTATGATTACTACGTAGCGGTGATGATCGGTGTGGGAATCACCATGTTCATGTCCAGCACGGATGAACTGAACTTGCAAGCGATGACGAACGGGGCGGAGCCCAGCGCCGCGTGGACGGGCGTCATGCTGCTCTTCCTGTTCCTCTTCTTCGATTCCTTCACGTCCCAATTCCAATCGCGCATGTTCCAGCGGCACGCCGATCTCAGCATGGTGGAGCTCATGTTCGCCACGTCCGCCTTCTCCACTGCGCTAAGCGCCATCACCTTGGTGCACACCAACGAACTCACGCCGGCGCTCAACTTCGTCTACGCGCACTCCGAGATCCACCTCCACTTCTTCATGTTCTCCATCTGCTCCACGATCGGCCAGCTGCTCATCTTTTACACCATCAAGAACTTCGGCGCTGTCGTCTTCACGCTCATCATGACGACGAGGATATTGCTCAGCATCGCACTGAGCTGTCTCATGTACGGTCATCAGATCACGGGCCTTGGCTTCATCGGGCTGATGATGGTGCTGAGCGCCGTGCTGTACCGCATCAAGCGCAAGGCGGAGACGCAGCAATTGATCAAATGGCAAGGCATGGAAGACGACAAGGGGTTGGAGCTGGTGCAGGAATGGCATGAGCATCTGGACATGTAGAGATGCAATGCAATCGAAATGATCCATGTCGAGAGAGGATTCGATAACACAGAGCACCCTGGAAGAGCATGCTACGAGTATTATGGTCTAAATCAGGACATGGATCGACTCCAGTTCCCTCATTATTGTATTCGTTGCCTCCTTGCAGACGCATGTACAAAGAGTGTGCGTATGCGTATGCGTATGCGTATGCGTTCAAGGCTGCGAACACTTCAGATCACGAGAGTGTTGCTGGGGTAACGATCTTAGCGAGTATAGAAAGTTCACCAGTCGATATCTCTATTCGAATTACCAATACTACAGCTCGAGACGTGGAATTGTGGCTTCTTTGGAGTGTTTGGCGTCGTATTCCTTCTCATTTCTGACTCGCATGTCCTTGACGTTGCGTTTGTATTGGATTGCATCGCGTTCGCCTTTGGTGCGTGGGCATCCTCAGAGCGCCTTGGCCTCATCAATTTGCTGGTGAAACGAATGCCTGCATCGCCAGCCCAACAGTTTCTTCTCAGCACATCTGCCAACGACATGAACCGAAACGATACGATACGATACGATATTGCTCTCGTGTCCACCTACAGTTTAAATCCAGCCTTCTCCAGATCATCGCGGCACACTTTGTCGAGCTTGGGGACCACGATCTCTTCTTCTTCCTTGGTGAGGAGCTCGAAGCGCAGCATCTCCTTGGCTTCACCACCCCTCATGGTCGCTGGCATGTACCGCCCTATGACTGTGAACGGCTTCATGAACTTGGCGAGAGTGTAGGCGTTGCCGCTCTTGGTGAATCGGTACGAAATGAGTTTGAGAGCAGCAACGCCGTCGCTCATGGTCAAGTATTTGGTGGGCGTCTTCCTGGTTTCCTCGTCGGCATCTTGCACCATCTCATTTATGATGTTGTCCATTGCATCCTTATCGTCCTTTTCGGTCCCGAATCCAGGTACCGTGAACAGGTCCTCCCATTCTTGATCCAGATCGCTGGGATCGTCGTTCATGATCTGCTCCACGTCCCTCTCTCCCAGCTCGCCCCTCATGAAGTCCAAAAACTCGTTGACCTCATCATCCATGTCGACGCTCTTTCCGAAGCTCTCGCCGAGCTCGTCGCCGACCTCCTCCAGGAGCTTCTCCATCCCGATCGGTTCCGGCAGCAGGGTGGTCTCCCAGTTGTCCGTCAATTTCTTGAGGCCGCCCGAGATGGTGAGGACCTTGGGGGTCTTGCGCAGAAAGTACTTCTTGCCGAGCTGCTCCTGCACCTGCGCCGCCATGATCTCCATGAGCTCCAGGTTCTCCTCGATGGTCTCGGCGCTGGAGATCTGATCGGGATCGATGTAGTTGATGGTGACCTTGTTGGGGTCCTTCTTATCGCGCTCCTCAAAGACGATGGCGACGGCATCATCGAAGGGCACGGCGATGCCGTAGAGCTGGTTGTCGATCGTGGACGTGAAGGCCAGCTTGCAGTCGATGTACTCGTCGTTGCGGCAGAAGGGGACGCGCGTTTCGGCCCATTCCTTGGATGCCTCGAGGGACATATCGATGAGCGTCTTGGGCGGCTTGGGTTGGTACGGCGACTTCCAGGTATCCAGGTCGTCATCGTAGTCGAAGTCGCCGTCCTCATCGTCGATCATGTTGCCATTCTCCTGTTGAATGACGCGCTCAAAGTCGGCATCAATGAAGGCATCGTCCTCATCATCATCTTTGCTGTTCTGATTGCCGCTGCTGGTGCTGGGACTTCGACTGCTGCGGAGCGACGATCGCCGAAAAGAAGCTAGCTGAAGTTGGTGCCGTGTGGCCGGCGTGAATGCTGTTGTTTGGCACGCCAGCAGGAAGAGGACGTTGAACATGATCAAGGTCCCCGCTCTCTGCCGTTTGTGCTGCCGACATCGGCTGTGCTGCTTCTCGCTGCAGGTCGTCATGTTGTTATTCCTGGATGTCCCTTGTTGCGATGCAGATCTGATTTCCTTGAGGCTATGGTACGACTATGGTAATGCTGGCTATTATAGAATAGTTGCGACAGTGTCGGTTGTGTCCAACAGAGAGAGTGAGTGTGTGTGTGTGTGAGAGAGAGAGAGAATGGGCTGGTTGATGAATCCTCCAGAGCTTGGTGGGTTGGATGTTGCCTCTTGTCTGTTCTGTGTTTTGTGCTTTCCCGAACCCACAAAAAGATACTGAACGAAATGGCGCAAACCCATCACATCGAAGCGACTCAGTTGTTGGTTGGCGGGCGTATCGAGACGTGGATAATGCAGATGTTCACATCAACTCTGCATGGCAGCAACGCCAAATTCCGAATTCCAAATGCCATGGAAGGAACTTGTTCCGCTCCATCGTTGACGTCATACCACGAATTCGGTGTAACTCGAATTGGCCACGTAGGACGTTGTGATGCACCAAATGTCATCGGCATCTGTTTGACTTGACGCTGGAACCGAAATGGCAGATGGCGAAGCGCCTACGCACAAGACCACGATTCCAGATGGAGTGACGTGAGCTGACACCGTTTGTGGTCGTGGCGACCTGGAAAAGGCTGCTGCAGGGGATAGTTTTTGGCATGTTTGTTGTTGTTCACCAGTCTCAATCTTGTGTGAAGCAGAGCTTCACTGCACGACGCAATGTTGCGCCAAGGTAGAAGAAGAGAAGTGGTCATGGATTGTCTAGCGTCAGAAAAGGGGATCTATTTACAGTGTACGTTACATAGCCCACATCATCCTCCAGCATTTCATATGTTTGTCTTGCTTGGATAGATAGTGGGCTATGTGATGTTTGGCTTTGTTCATTTTGTTCATGGGTGTGGTTGGGTGTTGGTTATCGTCCTTGTATTGATTGTGCATGTGCATGAGTATCCTTTGTTGTTGTTGTTGTCGTTGTTGTGTATAGGCGTAATATACTCCTGTGATGGTTCGATGACGACAGACTGAAGTTGTCTGCGACTCGGGTTCGTCATTTGGGATGCGACACGATTTGAGAGGACGTCAGATTGAGGCAACATCTGCAGGCTGTTCTGTTTAAACGTGACAGCTGCGCTCACTGCTTGGGCGACTGGTCCGTGGGTGATGTCACGGACGAGGGCGACTGCGGACACGGCGGAGATGGTGGCCTCGACGCCTTGGGCCGCAGCAGATGCTTGCGCTGCTTGAGGAAATCCATCCACGTCGCCCAATCGGACTTGCGGACGTAGTCGAACGGCGTGAAACCGCGCACGTCCTTCATGACGAGCTGATCCGGCGCCTCCTTGAGGAGGAGATCCAGCAGGTCGAAGTTTGGCTCCGGCGTCCAGCAGGCATCGTGCATGGGCGTGCGCTTGTAATCGTCGGCGTGATGCAGCGAGACGCCGGCCTTGTGGATGAGGAAGTGGAGTATCTTGGTGAGGCCCCTGCGGCACGCCAGATGCACGATGCTCTCGCCGAACTTGTTGCAGCAGCCCAGCTGCACGCCGTCTCTGTGCAGGCGCTCGAGCTCCTCCATGTTGTTGTGGCGCACGGCGTTGAGCTTGTCCTGCGTGTAGTTCTCGATCAGGGACTGCGAGGGCTGCACCTGCAGCTTCTCCTGCGTGGCCGTGTGCTGTTCCAGGTCGCATCCGTGCTCCACGAAGGTCCGCAGCACGAATTTGGCGGGGCTTTCGGCAGGTGGCTTGGCGCGAGAGAGCGGTCTGGCGTTCTGGCTGCTGGCTTCGGCCTTGCGGCTGCGCTTCTTGGGTGGCATGGCGCCTGAGACGGTTGCAGCAGCGGCCGTGGCTGCCGCGGATGCTGTGATGATGGGCATGGAGGTGGAGGGAGCGAGCAGGTGCTGCGGCAGCGGCGGAGTGTTGGTGGACAGGGCGCTCATCATGGAGCCGTAGGATCGCTTGGGGGCGAGCAAGGTGGCATGTTGGTGCAGCGGTTGCAGTGGCACGAGCTGCTGCTGCTGCTGCTGGAGTCGTAGCTGCTGCAGCTGCATCTGCTGCTGCTTCCGCTGCTGGTACTGCTGCGCCAGTCTCTGCATGATGTGCGGTGGAAACGATTGGGCGGCAGGCAGCGGTTTCTGCTGCTGCTGAGCCTGCAGGAAGGTCTCCACTTCGCGAATCAGCGCCATCTTGTTGATGCCGTTCATGCTGCGATTCATCGTGCTTTCCGTCAGCGCCATGCTAGTCTTGGCGACTGAGAGGGAGAGGGCGTGTCTGTGTCTGTGTCTGTTTTGTGTCTGTGTCTTTGGTTGGTGTTATGAGTGGATTGCTGCAACTGTCGGTCAGAGCGTTGCGCAAGCTGTTGTGATGGCACAGCCACACTCTTCCACAGTGACACGCACAGGGCGTTTTGACTTGGCCGGAACGAGACACGACAGCGTGGAGAACACCCGTATGTGGCATCGCCAGCTGGAGACTTGATTTCATACGCGAAAACAACACGGAGACAAGGTGCCGACTTTCCCTCCTCCTCGCGGATTCGTCCCAGGCACAAACACAGACACAGATAGTAGTACAAGTCGTACATACGAACGATCAACGCGCGTGGTTGGTGATCCCTGACCAACCGCAACTCAAACCGCTCACCTCCCAGCCAAACCACGAGTGCGCCAAAAAATACTGAGTCGAAGAGTGATGTGGCAACAACCGTTCGGGCCTGCTGGTCTTTGTACGGCACTTGCGCTGTTCGTGACGTCGCAAACGGCGGCTGCGAAAGCAAACAATGCGATTTCTTCGCCATGAGTCAAGCAACGGCGTTCGCGATGATTGGTGGATCGCTAAGTAGGCGCAGTTCTCCTTGGGCGATGCTCCATAAGTAACCATGCCCACGTGGCGCAAAACAGACTGCATCAGTGCCACACGCAGCCATTTTTCTGTCCACGTCCACGTGGTTCGCGAAGGGTGAATCTGTCTGACGGTGTGAATGTCCCCTGATGCTCCACAAAATTCCATCTTGCAGTACATCTGCAGGGCACGACTGCGCGGAGGGCATATAGCCGTTCTGCTCCCTCTGTTTTGTTCTCACTTTCTCATTCTTTTCCACCACGTCTGTCGAGGTGGTGGACTGCGGTGTCGTTCCCAGTTGGCACACCAACCACGATGGCAGCGTCTACTAACACTTACGCGTGATCGTGCGTTGCCACGGACGTTTGCGTGCATGGAATATAGTCAGTACAGCACTTGTGCTCAGCCCGCGAGGATTCCTATCTACCCGTACTTACTCTGCTCAATCTTCTTCTCTCACGGCACGCGCAGTACTCGTGCTCGTCATCGCTTCACAACTGACGAGAGCACTTGTTTGATCCCATTCCCGTGAATACAGCGAAGCGATGATGCTGCCTTCTGTTGCACCCTCCTGGATGATGATGCGCAGGAACTGCGTTGTTGTTTTGAGTGGAATGCGTACGTACATTTATATGCCCTTCGGCAGCGGTGGCAACGGCAACAACGACGCGGAGGTGGCAATCATCCCACTCTCTCAGTCGGACTCATCCACTCACTCCTTTCTTGCTCATTCGTCGTCCCACGCAACAGCACATTCACACGATTGTCCATGATGACCTGTTCACACATCGCCACTGAGTACAGAGCGTGGAGTTGAACAGATTCCTTCTCACAGAGTGAACGGAGTCATCCGTCACAGTGCTGCAAATGCGCATGCACATTCGTTCACATTCACACGGCTCTTCCATTGATTCCTTCGTTCCTTCTTTCTTTCACATCCATCGATTCCGTGCATAACGCTCGTTCCACTCTCTTGCTGAGTCTGTTGTCCCATCAATCCACGAACGTGCAAGTAGTTCGTGCCATGCAACACATCACACGACAGATCCAGTGAAGTGTGCAATCTGATGCTGCGTTGTTGTCATTCCGCACCCCTCATCCACAACGCACTTCCACAAACATCCCACGATACTGCCACCATGGCATGATCAGTGTGGGATGCATTCCTTCGACGTCCTCAAAACACTGTTGGTGCAAACTCCGCATGGATGCTTTTGCCGACGTCGACACTTCACTTCACATCAGATCGCACAAGGCGGCGATGGCGATGTCGGTTGTGGCCACGAACGCCTTTGCGAGAGAAGATTCCAGTCCTAAAAAAGGACATCGTCATCGTGCGATCGTCCCAACCGCGTTCACGTATTTCGCTTCCATTCTCCACGTTCCTTGTCGACATCATTCCCAGAGCGCACGCACATCACAATTCTCCACGACGGGCCATGCAAGGCACAGGTGATTGTCAGATTGTCGCAAATGCGTGATGGGAAAGGAGGCAGTAACACTGCGGAAATGGCCACCTCAGCGAGGCGTTGTAATTGTGTGTTGGTGGGTACGACTCCCACGAAGTGTCTCCATCGTCTTGTGCTCAATGACGTGCTCGTTGATTGGTCAGTCGATCAAGCGAGCGGGTGAGTGAGTGATTGAGTGAGAAATTGAATCTTTGCTTGGATGAAGGTTCTTGTGTTGCTCCACGACACACGATGATGTCGGGGATAGTGCTTGCTTCAAACATGGGCAGCGTAGTTTACGTAAAGCACTCGCATACCGCATATCTACACCTTCTTCTGGATGTAGGAGAGCAGCTTCACCACCTGTGAAGCATTGATGCGTACGTCAGAGGATCATGTGTCGTCCCGTCGTCAACTTGATGGCTTCGCTTTGTTGTCCTCACAACACGGCAGTCTATGCTTCCCACGATTTCTGCAATTCATGTCATAGACCATTGAGATCATCCGTCTACCCCTTCCTCCATTCTCAGTGTGCGTCATCATCAAGTGGCATGTCCGCCGCAGGAAGAGCAGCAATCAAAGGTGTTGAGACTCTGATAGATGGTATCCGAAATAATGCGCAGATGCATTTGAGGTGGAGATGATGTTGACGTGTTGCTGTTTGTGCATTTCCGTTCGAACTCGGGATTGTTCTCCGAATCGTCGATCAGCATGCACGTCGACCGTTCATCAGTCAATCACGAATTGAGTCATGCTAATAACCATGATTAAAAAGAGATTCTGTGCCGAATACGAACAAGATACTAGTATGTCCCACTTCTCTACTCAAATGAGAGTTCTGCTTTGTGAACAGTTCAAACTTCGCCGAGCCAGGAATGGCCACGCTATCTCATTGCGAACGAGTGCACCATTCTGCCACCAAGAAGAGGGAGCAGAATCAGCCAAAGTCACGACATCACATGGGCAGGTGGGCGAGCGATTGAGAGATCTCTGAGAACAACATGTCTGTCCATTATCGTCTGCTCTTACGACTACTCGTGAGATGAGGCTTCGCAGTCATCTCCAACCGACGTAATTCTCAGCCACATGCGCTGCTCAAGCCTTTGTCATGAGGCATACGGTCGGAGACGCTTGTGACCATTCATTTTGCGTCATCGCTACGCGGCATGTGCCATTCATGACATGCTTTGGTCAGCATGGCAACGTGCCCCTCTGCGCCGTTGAAAGCGGGGGGATGGATGACACGTTTGGCTGTGCGTTCGTCGCCGTGGGAGGCACCTTCTTTGCGTGGCTTCCCGACGATGATTCGGGATACATGCGACCTACGAGTACATTCCAGGCATGGGTACGACCCATGGTACCATACAACCTTCTCGTATGTATGTTGATGACCCCTGTGTTGGAACGTTGCGAGCGACAAGCTGGACAGTGTCCGGCGTGACGAATCGAAGAGGCTTTGCGCCCTTGCCTGCCTACGAGTACCAATGGAGATGCAACCGCTTGAACCCAATGACAACGAAGAGGGCGAACGGCAACGCCACTCTGCCTCGTCGTATCGGGAGAGAGACGCGCGCAACACAAGAGACGCGTCCAACGCAAGACGCCTTCAACAGGAACACACATCCACGCCAGCGACGCTGCAAAAAAGATTCTGCCATCCTCCTCTCTCTCTCTCTCTCTCTGGAGTACACGCACGACTACAGATGCAAGCATAGTTAGTTCGTGCGAAGACAGTATACTCATCGCACTCAAGAGTAAATGAATGTAACCATAATGCTCTTGAGTATAATAGGTATTATTCGAGGCGAGTGCAATACGAGCTATTGAAGGAAGCATCGTTTCTGAGCATCAAGGGCAATCTTCGTCTTCAGGACGGTTGATACCATCAATCTGTTGCGGTCGGGCACTTTGCTTCCTCAACCACATCTCCCAAGATCCATCGTGATGCATTCGTCCATTCGCTCATCGAGAAAGATCATGGCATGAGTAGAGCAAAGTAGAGCATGAGTATTGGAAGAGTGATGGAAGAGCAACCGTATGGTGGACCAAACCGCATGGTGGACCAAACCGCATGATGGACCATGTTCGTACGTGTTATACTGGATACTCGGAGAATGCAGGGAATACTCTGCAAGCACATTATCATGGCCAGCACATCCAGCTCGCATTCGTGATCGATGTGCACATGGGATCTCCCTCCTCCCAATCTCGTACGCGGAGTACGAGCACTCTATGCTTTGGCCATCCGCGCATGGATTCTTCTCATGTGCAAGTGATGTGTCTGTGCTGTTGGGGAGAGCTGATTCTGCCGAACAGCGGATGGTATCGACAGCTGTTCTTGCGAATGCATAAGGAGCAGATGATGCACGGAGCAGAGTATGCCGATTATACATGGCAAAGTAAAGTGTCGCGATGGCGGCCATCGTTTCTGACCACATGGTCCGAGTTGTCGCGCGGAAGAAAGCCCGAAGACGCCTAATGGACACATCCTGATCTGAGGCTTGACTGCAAAATGCATCGTCTTCGTGCCATGACCATGCGGCACGGGAGGGCCAGGCCGGCACTTGTAGTCGTACGAGGTATGGAGAGAGAGAGAGACGAGGAAACCAAGTAGAGCACGACCTGGAGAAATAGCATGTGTGTGCGGGCACGATCTCGGGTCCTTCGGATAGTGTGAAGAGTACAGTATAGCACTGCGCGAGTAGACATTCCCTGCCTCTGTTCGAAAAGCTCGTTCATCTTCAGGTATCCATGCCACGAGCTAGTACCGTCGTCTGTGGCACGGCCACCAGTGACCAGAGACTCACCAGACAGGCAGATGATGCAGTGCGGAAGTCACCATCGTTGGTCTCCATTCCTGTTGTTGGTAGATCGCGCCAACATCCGAGCGCGGGAAGAGCGGGAGAGTGGATCGTTACGCAAAACGCGCGGAGGTCGTGGGGCGGCGGAGCACTTGGATACCCGCGCTCCTGCCACGACTTCGTGTCCTGCCTCAGCTGGCAATGTGATGGCATCGTGGTGCCATTGTGATGCCGAGCAAAGATAAATGATCACAGCTTCGGTCGCAGTAACAGTATCATCGACACTTGATGTTGTCCATGGATCTGTGTGAAGAATGAATGATAAAGACGAGAGACAAATGACGTTCTCACAACGGCTCACTTTCGCCTTCCATTGAACCTGGGACCATAGTCGGAGCCGCCTGCCTTTTGGGGAACACTTCGGTGGAGCAAGAGTACAACTACTCGTCCTCTACCCACAATACTCCGGTTAGCATCAACCAAAGAGGGTGAATGGAAAGGCCTGGCGACAAAGATGACATTCGGACATCCAATACGCTTCGGTGGGGCCTTCTTCGTCCTCCCGCGTGTTCCGCAGCTCTTTTCGCCACCAACACGGAACATGCCAGGATGCGAAAACAAATGGAGGCACACATGGCATCATGACTGGATGCCTTGATCACGAACAACGAAGGCAAGAGCATCCCCCACAAACGGAGACCGAGATGCATTTGAGGGAAGGAACCGGCAAATGCATGATGCATCGTTGCATGCCCACGAGCTGCGCTTCTGCCTATTGCCACACGAGCGGGTCGTACTCCCTGCGGTATTGGCACTGTACTTTGGGCACTTTGTTGGAAGTGCATGTCGGTCAAGTTGACATGGTTCGTGCACGATAGGAACGCGCTGCTACTGTTCTCTACGCTGTACTACGCTACTCGCAGCTCGCACATACCTCGGTCTTATCGATGCCGGAGGATTTGATTGCAGGGATAGATACTGCCACCGGTGCTGTTGCCATCCACCATAGCGGCTCTCTCTCTCTCTTCGGAGGCGCCAGGAGGTGCGCATCACGACAAGGTTCGTGACGAGGTACGATTACCGGTACAGTCCTGATTGTTGCAGTTTCGACCGTCTTGGCCCAAATGTTCGGAACCGCTGATGAGGCTCTGCCATTGACATAGTTGTAAGAACAAGCGAACAGCCGCGATGCGATTCCTTCGCTCCGGCCTTCTTGTCTCTGCCATTTGACGCTTTGTGGTTGCCGGGATGCTTCGGTCCTCCTTCGGCGTGATGCGCATCGGCCCTTTCCTTCTCGCCTCTGTCCGGATGGTGATGGCTTCCATCAATGATGCGTACCTATGGCACACCGTGGGGCTCTCTTGCCTTTGCGTGAAGAAAGGCGGGGCTTCTGTGATTTTGGCCGAAGGTCATTGTTCTTGATGGGGTTTTGCTCGCATGCCGTCGCATAGATGGAGCAGGGCGCTGTCGACATCCGCATCGTGTGGTGGTCCCAATTTGGTGCCGCCAACCGGTTCCTGGAGCGATCGATAACCACCATACTTCAACAAGTACGGCGCGAGTATGGCAGTTTCCACTCCGATCTCTCGCCTCACATTCGGTTCCAACAACATCTGCGCCCGGAAAGAGGCAGAGGACTTTATCAGAAGAGTCCGTATTCAGAACTCTTCTTGCTGGTTTGTGCCTTCTCAGCCGCTCTCCTTCACAATGTCAATACCTCGCGAGTACGTGAGCGCACCTTTCTCTCTTCCTCTCTCTCTCCCCGAGTGTGTGTCTCTTGCAACCCGCCCCATCACAACACCGAAGGGCAGGAGTGGCTTCTTTCTCATTGGCAATGAACTCGCCCATCCTCCTCAGCTCTTTGGCCGTCACGACTGTTGGTGACCCCGCCCGAGTACCTCGCAGGAATAGGCGTGATGGCCAATCGAGTTGGTGCAGAGCGCGCACAGTCGGGATCGCAGTCGTCGCTGCTCCACGTTCTACTCTACTATGCGAGCTATCAATCCCCATACGCCAGCTCGACTTGCTGCTCATCTTGGTCTGTGCCATTTGGCTCCGGCAAGCGCGATCCACGATGATAGTCACTGCCATGACCTCGCGGATGGCACGCATGAATTGGTCTTGGGTTGAAGACAACGGCAGCAGCAACCACGGCCGCAACCACATCACCAGAGGAGCTGTCGTACCAACAACGATTCAAGTCGCGAGGGGGTTGTTGTCCAGTGCAACACCGTGTCACTCACCCCAGACCCTCCTCGTACCTTCAACTCTTCCATCGAAGTCCAGACACGCTGCCCAGGTTGCACGCCAGCACCAGGCGGCTATGGCGGGCTTGACCCAAGCCCACCAACCACCAGCACGTGCGTGCGTGCGTGCTGCCCTGCTGAACGCTCTGCACGTCTCTGTTCGTCCCCCTTCGTCCATGACCGCTTTTGGTTCGATCGCATGTCTGAGCATTTCGCCAGCAGTCACGAGGACACCGTATTACGGGATCAAGTCCCACAGCGAAGAGTGTCTCCTTGAATCGTGACACAATTTGGTCAGCCGTCCTGCTCTCCTTTGTGCGAGTATCGGTACTGGCGCGAGTATCTCATCGAATGTGCTGCGCTCCACATCCCTGCCCTCCCTACCACTCTACCATACCACTCTACTATACCACCCTACTCTACCCCTACTCTACCCTACCAATACGCATTCCCATTTCCAGCACAGAAAACGAGACCGGTTCGTTACTTCTGGACCATGGACAGCACCCAACCCAGAAGGATCGCAAACAAGGGCCGGAGGTTTGTCGGGATGACACGCGTAGTCGAAGCAGGTAGGTCCCAAAGGTAGGTAGATACGGTCGTATGTACCATGCGTCGCGACTGGCACAAACACAAGCAAAAGGAGATTGGCATCACGAACAAGCGAAATCGCATGCACCAGCGCGGCATCGCGATGTTGCGCGCTTCACCGAGATCGCTGCACCATTGGTGCAGACTCGACCATGTTGTATTCCTGCTCGTATTTGCCCTCCCATCTATTCTATTCTATTTCACAAGTACACACCTTCGAATGAAACAGAGTCCATTTATGATGCAAGCTCTACTCTCTGCATGAAACCAAAGACTTTCGTCGGATGGGAGATGGAACATGGAAAAGCACGATCAGCGGACCTGGTTCTCTCCCCCTGTAAGAATGCTAACCCTTGCGAATACACGTATTATACCATCCTCCGCTCTCCTCGAACCAAAAGTGTTCGCTCCCTGGAATACTCGCCGGGTTGCGGAATGGACCAGATCAACTGCAATACCATGTCGTAGAGCAGAGCATACGCCGCAAATTGCGATTGCGAAGATGTGCCACTCGTTTTGTGAGGCCGCGAGGTTGGGAGGTGGTGGTGCGCGAGAAAGGAAAGATGTGAGATCGCGGACATGAGTCACTTGGCACATTGTATCAAGAGGTTCGCAAGTTGGTCGCAACTTCACCGAGCAGAACACCGAAACATGCACGGGATAAACGTACTCGTGTTTGAGTCGATCGTGTTCTTAATCATGCCACCAAAAAGGGTTTCTCTTGTGTCACGTTCGTGTTAGGCACTCGTGTCTCCGCTATTCCTGCGAAGTCCGCAGTCAACGCACGATGGACACCTTCCACGTCACGCCGACTTCTTGGCATTGCCCTTTCGCTCCCTATTCGATCCATATGTACAACAACTAGTACTTGTCAATGCAGCGCGTCACCCAAGAACACCACCAGACTCGACGATTGTGTCATGAACATGGGAACAAAGGAGGGCAACTGCGTGCGTAAGAGCGAGGAGCTCTTTTCTCATGTCCCCGCCTTCGCTGATCCAGCGAAAACAGGAACGTGGAGCTGTATCAAGGACGAAGGGTGGCGGGGTTGCCATTCGTCTTTAATGGTGTGTTGGCTGGTGTGGCGTTTTTTGCGAAAAGATGTGGTTCGTCGAGGACAACTTCAATGAGGGTCCAGCATTCTTTTCTCTCGCTGACAAACTTTGCGCAGCGCAACCATTTTGTCCTTCATACTGCATTTGGCAACCACACTAATGACCGAGGCTGGAATATCTTTCAATCTGATGCGCTTTGTCAATGTTGTTTGTGCCGGAAGCGTCGATGTCGTCACCTGCTCTGATGCTGTTGTTGGCGGAACGTGTGCCTGTGATGAAGGTTTGGCACGAAGAGGTGCAAGCACAAGATGGTGATGGCGCTGTGTGTGAGCGTCCGCAGAATGCTCGTTTATCGGACCACCCTCGATCACGGGAGTGTCAGATTGATGGCCGGAACAGTGGCGGCTGTGGACGAAGAGGCCTAAATACTATACTTGTCCGGACCCAGAGACAGAAGCCAGAAAAGCGATGGGCGGAGAGGTAGGAGGTCGGGAGGCTCCTTTCTGCCACAGGCATCTTCATCCAAATGCATCCCCGAAGCTTCTACATGGAAATAGCAAGATGAAGTCAACTGAAGGACGAAGAATGGCCCAGGCACCAGTCGTGAACTCGAGCGCAGCCCTCGCTTCCGCAGCAACCAGGACGCCAAGGCAGATGCCCAAATCCAGCAGATCCCCACGCCGGAGCGACAATACTTTGGAGGATGATGTAGAGCACTCGATCGCTACGGTGTTTCTGGCAGTGCAGAGTCTCGAGACGAGAATTGCAGTCAAGTGCAACATAGCAAAACAAAGCAGCGGCAACAGCGGCAGCAGAAGGAGCAGCAAGCAAGAGCCGGCATTGGGCCAGCCCTCTTGTCAGACGATGCCGCTGTGTTGGCAAGCACCATGCGGATACAAACAACATGGGGCATCCTCCTCCAGCATGCCACAGCGCAGCGGACTTGTGTTTTTCCGTTCTTCGGTTCATGAGGAACGAAGACCTTGGCATTCAACGCTTCACGACCAAGCAATTGTCTCTGTGGACATTCATGTTGATGGGCAGATTATGTGTCGGGTGTCGCTTGGCGGGTTTGTCATCCTTGTGCCACTGTTAACCGGAAGTACCTCTTACGCTGCCACTCCATCTGCGCAACATCGCCTTCGTCCAACATCTCCCTCCTTGTTGACGCGGAAGAGAACAGAACGCCCCAACAAGTTCCGCCCAGTGTCACAACGAAGCCCCGTTCAGCAGAGATGGGCGCTGCCGCGTTTGTGCGTGGTTGTGATCATGGGCGAAGAACATTGCTTTGTGGTCGATTGTCGATCGCGAGTCCCTAACGCAACGTATCTTCGCGAGCGCGCTCAGGCACCTTGACTATTGCCTGTTGTGATGAGGGCTTATCGCCCCTGGCAACACACGAAGCGCGCAGTTGTGGCGTAGCTTCCACTACTGGCTTCTACGTTCACAGTACAGGTCCGCCACCATTCTTTCACTTACCTCGTGGTCCTTCCGCGAACGCACCTATTGGTACCTCGAAGCGCACAAATCCACGAACGCGCACAGCTGCGGAGCGGAACACTCTTTCTCAGTACCAAGACCACGTGCAAGCCCCTCGTAGATTTCTACCAGCATCCATGAGTCTTCGTGTTTGCGTCCACAATTTCGCCGAACGACCACGAAGATCACGTCGTTGTCTCGTGCGAGTATCAGTCACGCCCAATCCAACAGCAACCGCAACCGCAACAGCGGCAACAAGTCACCGCAAAGAAAAACACCATTGGTGGCACTACCACAGAGAGGCGCAAATGGCAGACGCGAACATCTCCACCAAAGAAAACAGCAGCAAGAAATACGGTAACGAGGCCGTGCTAAACCACACAAGTCGCGCCAAATACCACCAAATACCACCAAATGCCCACGAAAAGGGGTACAACAGCACAAACCACACAAATCACAAATCCCCACACAACTCCAATCATAAAAATCAAAAGCGCCAAACTGAAAACAGGAACCGCCCAGTTGCATCACATCCCACCTTCACAAACCAACACTCTCACAAGCCAACAACAGCACCATGAACCCACTCTTGAACATGGCCGGCTCCAGCAGCGCAGCGTCCGAAGCTCCTGCTGCCGCCCTCGGCCTCTCTCGCAAGCTCGGCACTGCTCCGCTCGAGCAGATCTCCGCACGTGAGGCCCTTCTGGCAACAGCGCTGCGTGGAAGCAGGTCTGCCTTCGGGCACCCCTCCCCCGCAACGGCCGCTGGCCTCTTCGGCAACGCCAGGGCCTCCCAGCTCCTCGCCAACGCCAACAACGCCGCGGCCCAGCTCTCCCTGACCCAGCAGACCTCCCTCTTCGGATCGGACCTCACAACTCCAACGCCCACCCAAGACATCCTGCGCGACGTGTACGGCATCGCCACGGCAGGACCCACGGGCGCAGCTCTGGCCGCTCGCCGAAGCGCCTTGGACGCCGCCATCCAACAGCGTCTCCGAATCAACCGAGCGCAGGCAATCCAGCAGCAGGCTCAGGCCCTCGCCCTGGCCGACGACATGTCGCCCTTCGCCGGCGCAGTTGCTGCCGCCAACCTGCGTCGCCAGGTCTCCAACCCGCTTGGAACGGCAGCCCTGCTCGGCCACGCAGCCGCCAACCCGTTCTCCGGCCTCACCGCGCAGACGCCAGCAAGCGCCGCCAGCATGATGTCACAGCATGCGGCAGCAGCAGCCAGAACGGCGCCAACCGCGGCATCGGTCCTCTCTCAGGGCGCAAGACCACAGCAGGCGGCACGCAACAGCCCGCTCACCATCGGTCTGCAGCCCCACAACGTGCCCAACCCTGATGCCACGCTTGCGGCTCTGGGCAACTCCATCCGCAAGAAGAACTCGCCGTACATCGACGCGAGCTCCATTGCCGACGCCCAGGCTGCCGCCGATGCGACTGCGGTCAGCGCCGCCAGCAACAGCCCAGGCACCAAGAGACGACGCACCAGAGGAGGCGTCACCGAACCATTCCCCGAGCGTCTCCACCGCATGCTCTCCGAGGTCGAGGAGAAGGGCAACAGCGACATCGTCTCGTGGCATGCCCATGGCCGGGCCTTTGGCGTTCACGACCCAACTCGCTTCGTCGAGGAGGTCCTGCCAAAGTACTTCAAGCAATCCCGTCTCAGCAGCTTCCAGCGTCAGCTCAACCTCTACGGCTTCACCCGCATCTCCAGCGGACCGGACACGGGCGGATACTACCACGAGCTCTTCCTCAAGGGCCGTCCGCAGCTCTGCATCCACATGCGACGCGTCGGCGTCCCGCAGGGCGACGATCGCCGCAAGCTCAAGCTCGGATCGCGAAGGCAGGAACCCGACTTTTACTCCATGAAGCCGCTGCGAAGATGAAGCCGTGCTTGTTGGTTGAAAGCGACAGCCCAACAATCAACAACCAACGACCAACCCAATCAAGGGGAGAGCGAAAGGAAGATCGGGAAGTACGCTCACAGAAGACCCCAATAGACACATACCAGTACCATAACCTGCCCAACCATACCATTAACATGAAATACAGTGCCATACCCATTATCATTACTACGCGAGTGCTACCAATAGGAAGTAACACATTGATCGTACTCAATGCAGCAATCTTGTCGAGCTCAAAGAAGCGCTAGCAAGCAGCGTGGTACTATACGCGGCTCGTTGCTTGTCGCGCTCGTCCTCTCCTCTTCGTTGGAGGTCTTCGGCAAAGCGCAACCTTCCCATCCAGGCACGGCGCATCTTGCTTACTCTCTATTGGTATCAGAGCATGATCGTTGTTGCTTTCCTCCACGGGGCTTCCGCATCCCTTCCGTCCGCACCGTTGCAGAAGACGACGCACACGTGCCAGGACACCAAATGGGGCAGCACCGATCGGTACTACCAATCGAGGTGCGCATTCGGCCCAACAGTCCCGTAATGCTGCTTAGGTGGACGGATTATCCTCCCCCCCTGTCTTTTGGTACTTTCAGCGACAAAATCGGACGACGTTACGCACTCAGAACACATCAAAACGTCCAACGGAAGCCGGAAAATCGTGCCAACAGAGGTAGGACGAGTCCGTATCTGTGTACGATGTGCTAGGCAGTGAGATGTACTGTATGCGCCATGCTCCATCGTACGTACAGGCTTGCGCAGGAATGCTGGAGGAACGCGATGTGCTTCGTGGTCATGGTAGGCGAGACAGTGAACGAGGGACAATGGGAAAGAAGGCCGACAAGTAGGAATTGAAGCAGCGAAGGAGGACGCAAAGAGAAAGGAAGAGGGAGAAAGAAGGAAGGAGAAACAGCGAAGGCAATTTCTGCCTCTCCCTTCATTCTGCCTCTCTCTCTCTCTGCATCATGTTCGCACCCCTGGCTGATGCTGGCTCTGATGCTGATGCTGTTGTTGGTATGGCCGATGCTGCGTGCCCAACTATCGTGGATTTGCACATTCTTGTTGCCTCGACCTCATCAAAGCACAAACACGATTGTGCGCCATCCAAACATCCAACGGGCTGGTATAGATGAGGCATCAGAAAACATGACAAATAGTGCGGAACCGCACCAGCTTCACAGGCTATAATGCCCGTAATGGCTTCGAGCACAACTAATGAAGCAGTACAAACTGCACCATTGAAACTATTCTTTCCCATGCGTACTGTTCCATTCCAGCATCCACTGTTGAGAGATGATTTCTTGGGAGGTTTCGATTCTCCTGTCCCATTACTCCGTGTTTCCACCTTTCTGATGCCGTCGAATTGGTAGATACATCAGTGCAGCTGCGATGGATCAATCCGTTTCAACGCGAGGAGGAGAAAGTGGCGCCACGGAGGTGATGGCCTTGGCTGGTGTCTTCTGGGGACCTATTCGACGCTGGAGAGGAGGATAGCAACGCAAACTCGCGGCGGCCTTGGTCAGCTCTTCCTCTCGCTCTTGGTGGTGTGGAGACAATGCACGCTGTGGCATTCATTTCCATGTGATGGATGATCACGAAGCAAGAGCCATCGCCCATGGATGATGGACAACAGGAACAGTGCTCGTCTCACTTGCGGTCGTTTGGATACGAAGAACACTGGATAAGAGAACAAACTGGCAGGAGCAATGTTGCCGCACAGAGATTCCTCACAGAGAGTTCGTTGTTCCTTCGCTGGCCCGAAGGGCGCCATCTCTGTATCGCCCACAACAGCGCATGATGTGTTGGACTGATCCTTCTGGTGAGAGATCACGCAGTACATGACAACGGCGGGGTATCGCTCTTGCGGATGGTGCTGTTCCACACCGGCCACCAGAGCGTGAAGCACTCTGCTAGTAGTACGAATACGATAGCTCGAAAAAGTAATGTTCAGGCCGTTTGGGCGCTTGTGCGTCCTGCTTCACACCGGGCGTTTCTTGGCCGTGAAATCATTTGTCCCTCAATTGCGAACAACGCAGCGCATTCCACTTACCTGCAACCAAAGCCCATCATCTGCCCCTCTCCGTCATCGTCATCGTCGCCATCGTCGTTGTCATCAATGCTCCCACCGCCATCAACATCCGCTGTCGAGACGCGCGGAGAGTTGGGCAGATGATAGCTCGTCGACGCACCAATTGGCGCTGACTGGAAGTGTCGAAACTGCCTCCGTTCTTCGATGCAGTTGGCGTGGCCCTTCTGCGCCAATCGTCGCTGTGGCCGGATGTCCCACACACTTCTCTGCGACTGTTCGTGTTGTGACCAAAATCCGCTTCCATCCACAAAGTCGTTGTCGGCGAAATAGAAAAAGTGTTTGTGACGAAAAGCCATCTCGGCTTGCTCCTTCCGAATTCTGAGAGGCACAAACATCGCTCGCAATTGATGTTCCGACGCGAACGACGTTTCTGAAGGACCGCTAAATCGTCCTTCGGCCATGACAATGATGCTGTTTGCCAACGTTTTGGTCCTTTCGTAGGATTCACAAATGTCGCGTGCAGGCTTCTTTCACGGTGTCAGTTTTGCTTAACGTTTGTCATGTTTTTGCTTGTTTGTGACTTTGTTGGAATGGATGGACACAAAAAGAACACGCTGCTCGCTTCTGCCGAAACCTCTCTGACTCACGAGGACGGATAGTTGCCAGCACATCACTCCACGGCCTGCCTGCAACAATGGGAGACGCATACCAACCACGAAACAACACAACAGTGAAGAAGCGCAGCGGAGCCAAAGAATCAGGCACCTCGGATGAGCAAGACTTGTTTTGAGCCGTGTCGAGAGAGAGCGCGAGAGAACCGTGCACTCGCAAAGTAACTCAAATTACTCTACTCGTAGCTGTACTCAACTTGGACTCTGATGCTCTCTGGCTCAATCACTCGCCATTCCTTGCAGTGGCCAGTGTGTGATTGTTTCGATGAAGGGGTGCGTCGGTGTCAGCTGTCGCTACCATCTCGGTTTTCGCTTGTTGATCGCTCATTCGCTCGTTCACCAGACTGCCTTAATACGATCGACGAGCACAAAGTCGCACACTCTCTCCTCTGCATTTCCCCATGTGATGGGTTCACCATACTCGTATCCGTCCAGTCTTGCCGAGTGCGCACTCTACCCTTCGCTTGGCTTGTCCTGTCTTTGTTCTTGAAAGGCCGAAAATGACGCTGGACTCGATACCAGACTTGGTGCTGGGTTGCTCCAAGACCCCATGATACTCGTGCCCGTAGTTTACTTCGGCCTTCGTCGCCCTTGCCAAACTGCATCCAAGATCAATAGGAGCCCGATCAGTGATCCTGACGTGACTATGGATCGCTCCTCTCCAATCATGCGTTCGCTACGGCAACACCTCCGTCTGCTGGCATAAGGCAATCTCTGGAGTATTGGCAGATCGTCGGCCAGTCGACCAAGACCGAAGTTCAGCTTGCGAGCGAATGGACCAACGATCGGGGAAGGAAGGCAGGAAGGCAACGCTTTGGCAGGCCGGTGTTTTCCAATGATACAATCATCCCGATCCAAGTACACGAGCTACTCCCCACATCTCTGCTCGTGGCTCCTGGGACGTGCATGTCGGAGAGGGGCGCCACATGTTGAAGCCTCTCTGCAGACTACTCGCAGATGGAAGAAGCACAGAATCTTCGCGATTCTCGAACCTTGCGCAAATGAGTCCTTGGTGGCAGACGTCGATGAATGGAGGGGGAGGTGCGTACGCGCATGGCGCGACGCTTCAACATCGTTGGATTCGCACCGTCAGGCTACAAGCAGAGGGATAGGTTGAATGAAGCACGTCGATCGTGTGGAGCAAACGCCATGTGAAGACCTGATCGATTGCACGACAGAGAATGCTCAAGCAGAACAAGGGAGGCAAGTTGCATCGGCTCGATGTCGAACTGCTCTGGACTCCGCCAGAACACTTGCGGGTGCAAAAGATACAACCGACTGGCTGGACTTCAGTATTCCTACCAGCACCCATCACAATCGCCTTGGAGGAATCTATTGTGCAATCATAATACTCCGATCGGAAAAGTTACATCCCGAACACTGGCACGGCACGCTCTGTTACTGTCGTTCAGCCCAGATCAGAAGCTGCGGTATAAATACAAAATTAAACAATCAAGTGCTGGTCAAAAAGAAGCACGCCCGACGGACCCTGATAGTACGCGCTTTGAGATTGTAGAGTTCATGCGAGACCATCGTAGTTGGTACCATGGTTGCGTCCAACCCTCTTTTCGTCGCTGTCTGTGTCATGTCCCGGTATGTTCTCCTTCACTCCCATGATCCTGTAATTTGCAGTGAATCGGTCCACACACGACCATGACCTGGGGGAACTTGGGTGAAATTCGCGCACTGGTGTTGGTAAGTCCTGCTCACGGATGCTCTTGCGATTGTGTACGACGGTGTTGGTGGTGGTGGTTACAAGTCTGTTTGCTAGTTCAATGCGTTGCTAATCCGATTCTGTCTCAGAGTCTCCTGACTATGAGTTGGCATGCAAGATGCTCTCTCACTATTGCTCATATTCTCTCTCTCTCTCTCTCTCAATATTGCATGTTCGTACTACGCAATATTCCATACTCAATATGTACTCCATATACAATACATACTCTGTCTTCTTGTCCTCTATTTGTTGGAAATCCAGGGTGGTGGTGATAGTAGAAAGCTAATTGTTTGTTAGAATCTACTTCTCTGAACTGTGAGCTCTTCATTGCTCTCAATTTCAAAGTTCAATCTTCTCCTGAGATCTCCACGGGTTCATTTGTTGGTCTAGCATGCATTCATCTTCAATTTGTCATGAATTCATCATGGACATGCATGCACCACTGAGTGCCCCATGTCCATGCACTCATCACATTGTCTTCCCTCCAATAGTGTTGTTGGCTTAGACATCACTGGATCACAGGTCTCACTTGGCTCCTTCCATTTGATTGGATTGCAGCCTCCTATTCATTGCAGGGACAGCTGGGATGATTGCTATCTCAGCTTCTCATCATTGCACTTCTCCGATACTTCTCCAATACCTCTCCAATCACTTCATTGATGCTTCACCGATCCTTTGCCGGTTTGTCATGAGTGATTTGTTCACAGGCCATCTCACACTTTGTGACATAGGTCTGTCTCGAGTACTCTTTTCTCATTCGTTGTCACATGGGGGCCGTAGTCACGTGTATTGTGTGATGCTTCACGAATCCAACATCTCTTCCCCCTGCGACATGCACGCGTGATTCACATTCCTGTATTGAGGCCATGAACGTCATGGACCGGTTCGCATTCGGCACATGGCGTTCTCCGCCACAGGACGTGTGTAGCTCACATTTTCTGTCACAAAGATCCAGGTGAGAGATGCGGTAATATATAGCTTCTCGACATTAGAATCTCTACTCTTGGGAGGTGCGGCAATTCGTTGTTTCAGAACACCCAATTCCTGACATCTATTGGCCCACTACTCCACAAGTAATTGCCAATGTCTTGTCCAAACTCCTCCTTGTATATCCATGATCTTGATGTTGCTCAGTCATTGAAGCTTTGCCTTCTTGATCTGATGTGGAGACAGCTGCTGGCATGGTGACATGATGACATCTTGTCAATGTCAGCTGTTGTCTTCCATGGTTCTTCAGATTTCATATTCCACTGATGATGCAGAGGTCTGGCAAGGGTGTTATCATTTGAGGTTTAGTTGGGAAGTACATTGATCCTTGCTTGATATCATGTATTTCTGTCAGTTGATGGACAGACTGGATTCCTGATGCTCTCAGAAATGCTTGTTCACAAGTTTCCTTTGAAATTATTAGAGCACTATCAAAAAATCACGAGGGGAGAGCAAAAGCAAAGTACCATGCCGGGATTCGAACCCGGAACCTCAGTTAGAATTACTGGTGCTCTACCGTTGAGCTACAGGCGATGCGATTGCTGATCCGAACACAAGTGAAATTTATAGATAGTGGGGGCTACGGGAGTAACGTACTTAGCACTATTCGATTTTGTGCTGATAGAAATTCTGGCTGTTTTTGTGTGTTCGATTTCGTGATGTGATTTTGTTCAATCACAGTTCACTATTGATACGAATGTAGTTGCGCCGTCTGCGCGTAGAGTATAGGAGAATAATGGGTGAGTGATGCACTTACACATATGCACATTGTGACAAATATACACTTGTGGACCTGCCCAACTCAACCACAGCGCATCATTGGCCATGGGACCAGCAGAAAGAGAGGCAGCGGTTGGTTTCTGTGCTATTAGCATTATGCTTTATTCCGCACAGCTCTCTCTCGTGTTCCAGCTTAGTTGTGTGTATGAACCATATCCTGAACCAATACAAACCATGCAATGGTCAGATTACAAGCGAATAGCTCGAAGAGAAACGAAAATGAAGATGTACCAGAGACAAGGTACCATGAAACAAGAATGATACTGTGAGATAGCTACTGACCCAAACAAGTTGAACCTGAAGAGATGTAAAGATCCTATCTGATGCTTGCAGAGCAGAGGAATGCAAGAGCAGAGGCAAGGACATGAACAGAGGTCAGAGAGTAAGCTCACAACTCCTAAGTTTGTAATAGCATTCGAGTGTCCAACAGCCTTCCAGTGAACGCCACCTTTTTGACCTGATCAATCGCAGAAGGGTGTGTTCTTCCTACGTTACAATCAATTCCTCAAGTCTAACATGTGCGGAGGAGCAGGCATAGGTTATACAGTGTTGATGTCACTCTTGTGGCAGGTCATGCGAACAAGATCTCCCGTTCTCGCAATCTTCGTGAAGTTCTGGAAGAGCTGGTACTGCATTTCTCGCTAAATCTGTACAAGTTATGGAACTCTATTCTATTCTACTTGCGGAGGGAGTGGCTGTGTCAAGCAAAGCAAAGAATAGTAAGGCAGAGTCGAGTTGCGTTGTCTCGTATTGTACACAGCGAAATCACACAAGTCCTTCAAGAGAGATCAAGTCTTCCAGGACGATGGTGATGAGCTGGTGTAGTGAAGACACTGATTGGGTTGAGTGACTTCTGTTTCTATTTTATCTTCACTGAGATGTATCTCGTGTTGCTGTGTTCAAGGATAGCTCTCGGTCATTGCACCTCTGCAATCTTGTTCTGTGGAGATGACCCATGATGTGGCGATGATGTCTCCTGTGTCAATGTCACTCATCACCATTCCATGGCTCTGTCGATTCCACATTCCATTGATGATGCTTGAGGTTGTCGAGGGAGGTGTCATTTCAGGTTTAGTTGGGAAGTATATCAGGTCGAATTGAACATCACATGTTTGTCGGGTGGTGGCCAGACCGAATCTCTGATGTTCTCTCTAGTGTGTCCCTTATTCCAAAAAATCATGTGCCTGAGGAAAGCATCGTTTCAGCACATACCAGAACAGACTAATCAGAAAACGAATCAGGTGAATAAAGCATTGTGCTAATATTCAGGCCTGCTTGCCAATCAAGCCTCTGCACACATCTAACAACAAAGTCAACAAGAACTCAGCCATTCTGTTTGGGCTCTATTAGCGTTTTAACAAGCAGTTGAGAAGATCACAAACAATGTGGTGCCAACCGATGTGTTCTTCACATGCTATCATATGATCAGTCCCGTATATCCTGATATCATCCATTGTGACTTCGTTCATCGTATAACATTGTAGTTGATGATATGGTTGCTACTTTCTACAATAGCATTTCAGTTCTACTCCGAAATACCGTACACCAGCAACTGTCTTTGCAACAGCAACTTGGATGCATGCATATTGTTAGAACGAAATCAAAGATGGGTCGTAGGGTACCGCACCGAAAACGCAGAGAGATCAGATCGTTGTTGTTGGTGAGGTAGTTGTTGGTTATTGTGATTATTCGTATGGTAGTATGTTGACGAGCTCCAAAGATTGAGATCTTGGAACTGTGAGCATGAGAGGCAACTTGCAGGTCTCATGCAATTGCAGATGGAATATAACACGGAGACAACACGACAAATATGCGTGTTACTGCATGGGTTCAGATTTGCAAAAGTCAGAAAACAAACACCGCGATACACCGTGTTGTAGGGTGCAACTCTTCACGATGTTGCGAGTAGAATGATCACACGATTGATCGTATTCACTTGAGAAGGATGGGGACGGTTCCGTATTTATTGGACCCAAGACCGAAGTCTGTCCTGATTGGACAGAGTGGTTCATCTTGGCAAGAAATTCATTTCCGCGACATGTTGGAACTGGGATTGACGGGAAAACGGTTCTTGCGACGCGAAATGCGACACAAAATTGACACAACGGAATTTTGACCAGAATTTCCGTTCGGAACGGAAAAAGTAAGAAATGTGGAAATTTCTGATTGGTCGACGGGTGTCACTACTGTTAGAGATATATAGCGTTGCGCTGATACATATCATTGTATTCATCCTGCTTGGGGGAGCAATGATCCCTTGGTTAGTTAGAAGCCCATCCCAGCCACGAGCGGATCATCTGCAAACTCCAGGAAGCGCAGCATCGGTACAGCAAAGCCGCAGTTTGGTTGGAGCAAAAAGCGAGACTGCTAGGCGAGCCAGCTGCCAATGGCATGCTGAGCCAATGGCTACGGTACAAGCAGCAAGTTCGACCAGATCCCAGGGATGCTTAACTGGTCTGCACAGGTTGCAGGCCCAGCGTTGATATGCATATCAACCAAGCAACATGGAGTCCATGCTCTCTTCCCGAATGGCAGGAAGTTGAAAAGAGGCGGAGAACAGCGTCGACGGCGCAGATGCCATAGAGGTAATCTAACCCATGCACTATTTCTTTATTTGATCCCTTGGTTAGCATTAGCGCACAAGAGCAGTCCAGAATAGAGCAGAGCTGACTGTTTCACACCGAGGAGTCCAATCTTGCCATGCTCTGATCGCTCTTCTTTGGATCTTCCGCATCGCTGAGCATGTGCAACTGCGCCGCGCACAATTTCCACGCGGTGTGAGCACATTTTAGCATCTATCGCATGCGCAATGTAGATGCCAGTGTTCGATTGGCCTTATCAGCGCTCAAGACCAGTGTAGAACATCAGGCTACCTCCACAGAACGATTCGAATGCGGTTTGATAGAGCTCGAGCAGCGACTGTGTCGACGACCCCACCCATCGCGTGAGCATGAAATAAATGGCTAGTCTTTGCCAGGGTGTAACAACCAGCGTCAATGAAGACAGCTGTGGCGCCTGATCAGGAAGCGATGTTTCCTCGCGAGGATAGTACACGATAAAAGTGACGAAAAACTTGCAATTGGTATATCTTTGGAGGAAGTGAGATTCGAAGACCAAGGCTACATGGGCAGGTGCAAGAGAGGATTCTGTGTCACCTGAAAGCAACGGAACGATGATCCGACGTCAGGGCGATGCACAACCTTGCATAAAGTAAAGAGACTCCTGCGAACAAAACAGTTCGAATCAACAACACGTAAAAACGCGCGATATTTTTTGGCGCGAACTTTTGTGCGTTCACGGATTGATGATCATGGCTGTCACGAGCATTAGTGACTAACTTCAAACACCCAATGCAACACACAAACGCATTCCGGACCGCTGACCAGCACATCACCCGAAGCAGAATGAAGTGACGAATACAGCCATGTCATTCACTTGACCAATAGACGAAACAGAATTGGATGCGGGTCTTTGGGAGGCAGTCGGTCGAGATTGGACGAAGAAGCAACAAATTTCTGTACCAGAACGTCGTAGACTCTACGTAGTTACCAATGGTTACCAACGAAAAAATTCCGAAATCACGTCCGTACGTCGTCCGTGCGAAAAAGGCCGATAAAGGGTAAAAAGAGGCATCGAGATGAACGGAAAGCGGAGACCGTTTGCCTACAATGAGCACATCAATAGAGAGCTCTCACTCTCCTCTTTCTAATAATGCAAAGATATCAGGCAACGGCCGTCAACTCATCGAATGGTTGCTTGTGCCATCCGCGATAGACCAATGGGTACCAAAAATTACCAAAAAGTGCCCAAGAAACCAGAAATTAGTCTCTAGCCACCAGAGAGTAGAGTGCCACACTGGACCCGTAGAGGGCATACCGTGATGATGTTGGAGTGTCGCCATCGTCAATTCTGCAGCTGATGAATTTGGGAGGATCACGAAAATCGAGTCAAGTGGAGTAGAGTACTCGCGCGCACGACGGAGCCTGGCTCTCGAGAGTCAATTCTCGTTTGTTTGTTGGTTTGTTGGTTGGTTGGTTCGTTGGTTACTATGAGCTTCGCATTACTTCGTGTTTTGGAGAATACCTTGTGTTTATGCATCCATGGGGAACATGTCCTCAGCCTCCTCGGGGTAGACGACGTGGTCGGTGTCAATGGCTGGCTCAGTCTCTTCGTACTGATGACCCTGCGCTGCGCCGCCGAACTGGATGAATTCCGATTCGTAGTCGTCCTGGAAGTCGTCATACTCTTCGGTGCTGGTGTAGTTGCCAAGGTTGAACGATCCGTCCTCCTCAACACGCAGCATACGTCGTGGGCACTTGCTGGGGCGGAAGCGCACCTCGGCGATGCAGCCGGATCCTCTGTAGCTGATCTGCACGCGTCTGACGTTCTTGACGGAGACCCTGAGGTCGAAAACTCCGTTGCCTCCTGTGAGCTGGGTGTACTTCCGGAGCCCGGGAGTTGGGCTTGACCTGCCGACCTCTGTGAAATCGACGATCGGGTTCGTGTATCCGTCATCGATGTCGATGAACTTGCCCAGTGTGACCTCGACTCCACCGTGCCTGGCGGTGTCGAATTCGAAAGAGATGGTTCCTCCTGGGGAGCCAACGTCGTCTGGGCAGGTCTTCTTGCCCTCCTGGATGATGAGGACTCTGCCGAGCTTTTGGCAGTTCTGGTACTTCCTGCCCTTCTTGCCTCCGTTGCCGACACCAGGGCCACCGCAGGATCTGTTGGGTGTGCCCAAGTCGTCATCTCCAGCGTACTCGTCGTCGGCATCGCAGAGTGGGTTGTTCCATCCCTTGCGCTCCTCGTACGTACCGCGCTTGTATCCTCTTGGTTTCCATGTGTCGAACACACGGGCAGCTCCTCCGCCGTTGTTGGTGCTCTGCCAGTGTGGGCAGCTTGTAGGGCGGCTGCTCCTCCAGTCCTTGCAGTAGCAGTTGAGTGATCCAGATCGGCATCCTGATCGTGGTCGGGGGGTGTATCCGGCGTTCCTGTTGTTGGCCTTCGCGATCACCTTGACGCCCTTGGGTCCCCACCACTCGTCATAGATGAATCCTGTACTGGGATAGTCGTTGAAGTCGAGCTTCACCTCCGGGCATACGGTATCACGCTTCTTGCATTCGTTGGTGCAGCTGTCATTGTTGTTATTGTTGCCGTCGTCGCACTCTTCGCCAGTTGAAACGATCCCATCACCACATCGTGCCTTCTTGCAGTCGTTCCTGCAGCTGTCCGTGTTCTTCGTGTTGCCGTCGTCGCACTCCTCTCCATTTTGACGGATACCATCACCACATCTTGGTTTCTGGCACTTGGTTGTGCACTGTGAACCGGCGGAATTGGAGTTGTGATAGCCGCGATCACACTGTTCATGAGGTCCGACGATGCCGTCCCCACATCGTGCCTTCTTGCAGTTGTTGGTGCAGCTGTCGGTGTTGATGTTGTTGCCATCGTCACACTCCTCTCCATTTTGGCGGATTCCATCACCACATCTTGGTTTCTGGCACTTGGTTGTGCACTGTGAACCGGCGGAATTGGAGTTGTGATAGCCGCGATCACACTGTTCATGAGGTCCGACGATGCCGTCGCCACATCGTGCCTTCTTGCATTGGTTGGTGCAGCTGTCGGTGTTGATGTTGTTGCCATCGTCGCATTCCTCTCCATGTTGGCGGATTCCATCACCACATCTTGGTTTCTGGCACTTGGTTGTGCACTGTGAACCGGGGGAATTGGAGTTGTGAGGTCCGAGATCACACTGTTCATGAGGTCCGACGATGCCGTCCCCACATCGTGCCTTCTTGCAGTTGTTGGTGCAGCTGTCGGTGTTCCTCGTGTTGCCATCGTCGCACTCCTCTCCATTTTGGCGGATTCCATCACCACATCTTGGCTTCTGGCACTTGGTTGTGCACTGTGAACCGGCGGAATTGGAGTTGTGAGGTCCGAGATCACACTGTTCATGAGGTCCGACGATGCCGTCACCGCATTTTGCGCGCTTGCATTGGTTGGTGCAGCTGTCATTGTTGATGTTGTTGCCATCGTCGCACTCCTCTCCATTTTGGCGGATGCCATCACCGCATCTTGGCTTCTGGCACTTGGTTGTGCACCGTGAACCGGGGGAATTGGAGTTGTGAGGTCCGAGATCACACTGTTCATGAGGTCCGACGATGCCGTCGCCACATCGTGCTTTCTTGCATTGGTTGGTGCAGCTGTCGTTGTTGTTATTGTTGCCATCGTCACACTCCTCTCCATTATGGCGGATGCCATCACCACATCTTGGTTTCTGGCACTTGGTTGTGCACTGTGAACCGGCGGAATTGGAGTTGTGAGGTCCGAGATCACACTGTTCATGAGGTCCGACGATGCCGTCGCCACATCGTGCTTTCTTGCATTGGTTGGTGCAGCTGTCGGTGTTGACGTTGTTGCCATCGTCGCACTCTTCGTTGGGTGCTTTGAACCCATCACCACATCGTGCTTTCTTGCATTGGTTGGTGCAGTCGTCGCTGTTGTTGGTGTTGCCGTCGTCGCACTCTTCGTTGGGTGCTTTGAACCCATCGCCACATCGTGCCTTCTTGCATCCGTTGGTGCAGCTGTCGTTGTTGTTCTTGTTGCCATCGTCGCACTCCTCTCCATTTTGGCGGATGCCATCACCACATCGCACTTTCGTGCATTCGTTGGTGCAGTTGTCGTTGTTGACTTGGTTGCCGTCGTCGCATTCTTCATCCTTGTGTTGGATACCGTCTCCGCACACTGGGAGCTTGCAATCCTTCGTGCACTGGGCGTTGGGGCCGTCGGAGTTCTGTGCTCCACGATCGCACTGCTCGCCGAGCCTCTTGTTGACAAGGCCATCGCCGCAGCGCGGAAGCTTGCAGTTCTTGTTGCATCTGGTGTTTGCACCGTCGGAGTTCTGTCCTCCGAGATCGCACTGCTCACCCGCTTTGTTGTTGAGACGGTTGTCACCACAGCGTGGGACCTTGCAGTCGGTGTAGCAGCTGGTGTTTGGACCGTTGTTGTTGTTTGGTCCGAGATCGCACTGTTCGTTGTCTTGCTTGATGCCATCGCCGCATCGAGCCAGCTTGCATTGGTTGGTGCAGCCATCGGTGTTGTCCTTGTTTCCATCGTCGCACTGCTCGTTGGCTTGCTTGATGCCATCACCACAGCGTGGGAGTCTGCAGTTGTTGGTGCAACCATCGGCGTTGTTCTTGTTGCCGTCGTCGCACTGCTCTCCGCTCTGCTTGATGCCGTCACCGCAAGTTGGGACCTTGCAGTTGTTAGTGCACTCGTCGTTGTTGACCTTGTCTCCATCGTCGCATTGTTCACCGATGTGCTTGATGCCGTCACCACACTTGGGGATGGTACAGTCTGCGGTGCACTGGGCGTTTGCTGCGTTCGAGTTGTGCCGCCCCATGTCGCATTCTTCATTGGCCTGCTTGATTCCGTCGCCACATCGTGGCTTCTTGCAGGTGTTGGTGCAGCTGTCATTGTTGACGTTGTTGCCATCGTCACATTCTTCGTTCTTGTGCTTGATGCCGTCGCCACACTTGGGGATGTTGCATGTGGTGGTGCACTGGGCGTTAGGTCCATTCGAATTGCTTGGACCCTTGTCGCATTCCTCACCTGGCTGAATGATTCCGTCACCGCAGTTTGCTTTCTTGCATTGGTTGGTGCAGCTGTCATTGTTGACGTCGTTGCCATCGTCGCATTCCTCGCCACCTTGAACGATGCCATCGCCACAAGTGGGCAGGGTGCACGTGGTGGTGCACTGCGCGTTGGGGCCATCGGAGTTGTTGCTGCCCTTGTCGCATTCTTCACCCAGTCGCTTGTTGATGATGCCGTCACCACACTTGGGGGTCTTGCAGTTGGCGTTGCATCTGGTGTTGGGTCCGTTGGAGTTGTTTTCGCCGAGATCGCATTCCTCGTTTCTGGATGGGTGGAGAATCTCGTCACCGCAGCGCGGGAGCTCGCAGGTGGTGGAGCACTTGCTGTTGGTCGCGTCGGAGTTGTTTGGTCCAAGATCGCACTGCTCGCCTTGCTGCTTGATGCCGTCGCCACACTTGGGGCGGGTACATTCGAGAGTGCAGCGGGCGTTAGGTCCGTTGGAGTTCTGGGATCCGAGATCACACTGTTCATTAGGTCCGACAATGCCGTCCCCACATCGTGCCTTCTTGCATTGGTTGGTGCAGGCGTCGCCGCTGATCTTGTTTCCGTCATCGCACTCCTCTCCATTTTGGCGGATGCCGTCTCCGCACGCCGGGAGCTTGCAATCCTTCGTGCACTGGGCGTTGGGGCCGTCGGAGTTCTGCGATCCGTGATCGCATTCTTCGTTTGGTCCGACGATGCCATCGCCGCAGACTGCCTTCTTGCATTGGTTGGTGCAGCCGTCACTGTTGTCGTTGTTTCCGTCGTCGCATTCCTCACCCTTGTGCTTGATGCCGTCGCCGCACCGTGGCAACTTACATTCGCCGGTGCATTCATCGTCGTTCACATCGTTGCCGTCATCGCATTCTTCGTCGCCTTGCAGGATGCCGTCTCCGCACACCGGGAACTTGCAATCCTTCGTGCACTGGGCGTTGGGGCCGTCGGAGTTCTGCGATCCGCGATCGCATTCCTCGTCGTCCTGCTTGATGCTGTCGCCGCATACCTCCAATTTGCAGGTTTCGCTGCATCCATCGTTGTTGACCTTGTTTCCATCGTCACATTCTTCGTCTCCCTGCAGGATGCCGTCACCGCAAACAAGGATCTTGCATTGAGATGTGCAACCATCCTCGTCGTCGGAATTACCATCGTCACATTCTTCGTCTTCTTGCTTGATGCCATCGCCGCAGATTGGCAATTTGCATTTGTTGGTGCAATCATCGTTGTTGATGTCGTTGCCATCGTCGCATTCTTCGCCTTCTTGCTTGATGCCGTCACCGCAAAGTTCGGTGATGCACGAGTTCGAGCAGCCGTCGTCGTTGATTGTGTTGCCATCGTCACACTCCTCGTTGCCTTGGAGGATGCCATCCCCGCACTTCGGGATTGTGCAGCTTTCGGTGCAGGCGGCGTCCACGTTGTTGGAGTTGGCTGCGCCCATGTCGCACTCTTCGTCGTCTTGCACAATGCCATCTCCGCACTTCGGGAGGAGGCACTCGTTGGTGCACCCGTCGTCGTTGACGTCGTTGCCGTCGTCACACAGCTCGCCTGTTTCGAGCTTTCCGTTGCCACAGACTGCGAACGGGGTGGGGTCACAGGTTGGCACACAGTCGAGGAGGAAGGTGAACTTGATGGTTGGATATCCGTTGGTCAAATCGGCATGGCAGCACTCTGGGGTCTTGCCAGTACCAATGGTTGCGTCGATGGTTGGGTCTCGGACGTAGAGGGAGACGACGGCAACGGGCTTGAGGCAGAGGCATTCCGCGCGGAAGACCTCATCGGCAGGCTGCCCGGGCTCCAGATCGGCGTCCAAGGTGCACGTGGCTCTATCGAGGTTGTTCTCCTGGTACTCGGTGTAGATCTCCTTGATGGATCCAGCCGTGGAAAACACGTTGTAGACCTTGAACTCGACGAAGGTCTTGTTTTGGCTGATGATCTCGATGGGAGGAAGATCGTAGCTGGCACCTTCCGTGGAATGGAGGAGCTCATAGTCCAACGGACAGACCTCGCTGCCAGTTGCGGGTTCATCGCTGTTCGCGACCGCGTCGCCTTGGGCGTACACAGCGGGAATGGCGGCAAGGGCGGATACGAGCAACGCCCAGACAGCACCCTTCCTTGCAAACTTCATCGTGATGGTTGTTTGGTTTGGTTTGGTTTGTTGGCTTGTTCGTAGCTGTTGGTTTGATTTGTTGTTGGTCGACGCGTTGTATGTCGAAGTCGCAATGAGTCTGTTGGAAGAGAAGTGGCTTGGCGGCACTTTGGAGACGCTAAGCGGAAGATCTGATCATGAAAGCAACGGCAGGCGTATTGGTTTGCGTTGGGCGACGAGCAGGGTGGATGCATGGTGAGTGAGGTGAGGTGGGGTGACATAGAGTAGAGTAGAGTAGAGTAGAGTAGAGTAGAGTAGAGCAGAGTAGAGTAGAGTCGGTGCGAGTGCATCGCAATACGAAGGCACGGCGGAAACCGAGGATTCCAACGCGGCAAACTTACCACTCGAGTTTGGCTTTTGCACTTTGGTCGAGTGAAGAAATTGTGAGCAAAGAGGAAGTGGACGAGACAAAAGAACAGAAATTGGTGTTTGCACCCAACAAGACCGATCAATCACGATTTTCTTGCATCGACATCGCTGCATATTGTCGAGGTGGGACACGAAGCCACCCCCAAGCTTCAACCACAAAGCGCAACGTGATCGTTTGTTGGCCATGAGTTCCCACCAGCGCATAAGCAGTGGCAGGTGTCGTGAGTTGATCCAAGACCACATACTTTTTGGGCAGACAGAGCGCGGAATATACAAGCCAGTACTCCACGCTACGGTACCCTACAGCCCAGTCTGCACCCAACCTGAGGGAGATCAGCACTCGTATTTCCTGTATCTCCGTGTACGCAGCCAATGTTTGGGAACTTCACGATCTGTGATCGGAGCGTTTCTGGAAAACGGGTGCATGCTTTGCTCCAGATTTATAGGATTCCTCCGTCATGGATGAGGATATAAAGCGGCGATGCCCTAAGTATTGGATTCTGATTTCCCATGGGCGTTTGGTGTGAATGCAATGCTCGAGGCGAATCGGCAATTCGACACGTGAATAGTGGGGTGGTTCTGATTGTTGATGCATTGTAATCAGAGATCGTGCGTGGATTGCTCGCGACACGAAGAATCACCAGTTCTTTGCGCTGTGATGTGAAGCGCCCAAACGCGATTGAATCACCACAAGAATGTCGGTTGTGCATGGGCGAGCGTGAAATACCATTCGATGAGCGCACTCTCTGCGTCTGTTCCATCAATGCTGGATTCACGGATCGATCACGATGCCGATCAATGACAAATCGCTTTGGGCCTCTTTTGTGGAGTTCTACAGCGAGCGAGTATGTGTTGCGCGATACCGACATTCTCTGTTCCTGATTCACGAAGGTGCTGTGATCGATGAACTAATAGTCCATGTGCGCCAAAGCGCACGACACGCTCCCTTTGGGAAGTGTACCACTATTCAACTCTTCACCCTTCTTCCTCCTCCCAAACAAACATCGAAACTGCTGTGGGGTCGCCATTTGGCTCTCACATTTTTGCGACACGTGATGGGCGATTTGCGAAACGGAACAAGACGAACGCTGATGGTGAAGCCCGGGGGCATGACTATTCCAACCAAAAGAGCAATGCCCCACCTCAGAGTGCAGGTATTCCCCTCTCTCTCTCTCTCTCTCTCTCTCTCTCTCCAGAAACAAACAGAACAGATAAAAGTAAAGCAAGCTCTTGTCGTGTGCTCTGTGATACCCCTGCTCTTGAACACTGTGATACTATACGTCTCAGGGCATGTATCTACTCGTGAACTGCTCATGTCTCCGACAGGGTCCAAGAAAGTCAGCAAAGGCACGAACATTGCAAACGCAATGCAAATGCAAATGCAAATGACTGTGCTCCATCTTTCGCACTCTTGGGAGTCTGCGGTACTGCTTCATGGGTGCGAATCGACATGCCCGCCCTTTCCGATGCTCCTGGGATTGGCATCTCTCCCAGAAGATGATCGCCGGAGGATGGCAACTCACTCCCTGGCGAGATCCATTCGGGACAGCACATGACGTGCCAAGTGTGCACTCTTTCGTAGAGTATTCTCCTCTGGAGAGGACTCTGTTTGTCTCTCATTGTGTATGAGTTTGTAGGTATTGGTAGAGAGAGGCGCCTCTCCCGCATTCGATCCTCGTACAATGAACAGTGGAGTTCCTGGCGAGGCACACGATTGCACATTCTCGCCAATACCCATTTTCGGGATGCCGTGTTACGCTGGACGCATGATGCTCGTGCGAGGAGTTTCGCAGTGACCACCATGCATGCACGCGTGCAGAGTTCAAGCATCGCGAGTCACGAACCAGAGTTGGCGCTGCCGTCAAAGAAGCCCAACATCCTTCACGCCTCCTTCTCACAGGAAGCAATCCTCGGCAAACAAATGCAACTCTCTCGCCTCTTCTCTACTCAACGCTCTTCTCTTCTTCCTCGTCGAACGATCTAAGTCCTCCCTCTTCGTAGGTCCTCGTGGGAAGCGCGGTAAATACGTTATAGGCGTCGTTTTCCTATGGGACTCCATCAGTAGTCCAAGTAGTCCGTGTCGGACACGTCGATTGTCTACAACGTACTACCATAGTCATCCCATCAGCATTGTTTGATCACGGCTAATCCATGTATTCGCTAAATGTGTTATTGTTGTTTGTGTGTGTTTTGGGGGTCATCTACTCGGTCTGTGTGCTTTCGTCTTCGTCTTCGTCTTCGTCTTCGTCGAAGTTCTCCTCTTCTTCGTAGTCGTATTCGTCCTCGCTTTCGCTGTCGCTGTCGCTAGCGGCGATCAGGTCAATCAATTCTGGAGCACGTCTGCGGCGTTTGGTTTTTGCGATTCGCGGTTGGCGGGCGCTGGAGGGAACAGCTGAGGGAACAGGTGCGGGAATCTGGAAAGAAGTCGGGATGGAAGGAACAGGGCGTTCTGGAGCGCGACGAGCGCGTCCGCGAGAAACAGAACGGCGCGAAGCACGAGCAGCCGTCTTCGTCATGTCCACAGCCACATGAGTGGATTTTTTGCGAGGGAACTGTGCGGTGGAAAAGAAAACAGATGTGTGAGTCAAAATGATCGAGTCATGAACAACAAACGATCTTGTTTTCGCAGGGACTTGCTTACGTTTCCAGACCTTCCGAAACGGGTTCCTCGGCGAGCACGAGCAGGTGGTGCACGAGCAGTTGGCGCACGAGCCAATGGCACACGAGCAGAAGAGGGGATCAACAACAACTCGTCCTCGTCAGATGAAGAAAAGCCATCGTCGCTCTTCGCGACTCCTACGTTATGGTTCATTGTTTGTTTGCGTCTGTAGCGTGCCAAGTTTTTTGCTGTGTGTGTCACAGGATTTGTGCTGTACACCGGCACCAAGCGAACAATGAGCAGAGGCGCATCAGTGCGCACCTCGCTTTCGCGGTCGTTGATGTTCAATGATGGGTTCAGAAAGTCGATCCCGTGCATGGCATTGTCGGGGGTCATCTCAAATCTGTCGCTCACTTGGATGGGGAGGAGCTCCTTGTGTACGCGAACAGGCTGCGAGCATCCGCGGCACATGTTGCGGACGGCAAGCGCGTACGACTCGCTCCGCTCGCGTTGCCCGCGAAAAGACCGGACAAGAGCAAGGGAGGGACGCGACTCATTTAGGAGGTCAACCAGCTCCTTGTCAATAGCCCTGGATGACCCAAGTTCTTGGTTCTGACGGATCCTGACCTCCAGCACTCGCCCGCGCTCCTTGATTGCCACGTCTACGTCACCGTAGCATGTCCCTCCTGGGAGTTCGAAAGTGATTTCGAAGACCTCACCAAGTCCTTCTGGGCAGTAGGCATGACGTACAGCAGGCAAGAAAATGTCACTGTTTCTGTTCATCCAAGCTGAAATCGCGTGCCCACGACTGGGACCCTCTTGCAAGGGTGTCCCAGTGGCGGCGTTGTTCACGAGCATGCGACCTGCAGCAGAGGCGGGAAGAGCAGCAGCATGGGGAGAAGGCACGGGTGGCGGAAGAACAGGAACAGATGAGGGCTCAGGAGGAGCAGCAGTCATCCTGTTCACTGCATTGTACACGGGTCTGAGGGCTGGGGACGGATGGGTGGGGATGTGCGCCGCGATCGGCGGGGCGGGCGGCAAGACAGTTGTCGCCATCGGGATTTCGTTGGATGGTTCCCGGCCATAAGCCATACGAGAGAAAGCGCTCATCGTTTCCTTCGCTTCTTCCGGCTTTTGCTTTGCGACTTTCGTGATGGTTTCGTCGAATCGTTGTTTGAATTCAGTGGCGTTGGCAACAAGATCGGAAACGTTGGGGGAGAATTTCGTGTCCATGCGCACTGAGAAAGGTGAGTGACGGGTGATGAGAACTCCTGCTTCATGGGTTGACATTCTGCATGGCGATACCACCCAGACACGTACCGTCGTTGGTGGCCTTCTTCGCGCGATTCCTCTTCACAGAGTTCCGGAGGTTCCGAAGGTTGCGTGGAAAATTGCGCTTGGACAAGAACCGCAACTCCGAGTTTTCCTCCCAAACGACTCTTGCCGGTGTTGTCATGGGGATCGCCCCGCTCTCGATCTTCGCCCGCAGGTCACGGATCTGCGAATACAGTCGCTCGTTCCATTCGGCTCCATCGCCGTCATCCAGCTTCGCGACACCGGCCTTCCTCGGCATGTTTGACTGTTACTTACTGGCGAATGGTGGGGGAGCGTTTGAGACAGTTATGCGAATGCTATCTGGATGCGTTTTATGAAACGAAGAGTGTTGCTGCATTCCGAGGCTTCCTCCTGTGTTCGTTTTCATCATGTGGTGATCAACAAGCTTGTCATGCACAGCATCCGCACTATCCATCACCGTGTTGCAGCGTGATCATCCCATGTGGAGCTACTCCCCTCCACTAGCGTCCAACGCATGCTACAAGCCTAGTCGATCCCGCGTTCGAGAAGGAATGATTATATCTTATAAAAGGAATATATATTTTATAACAATATGTACATGTCTAAGTGTACGTTACATAAATATACACCTTCGAAGATGAGTGTATATACAATACTAGGCTAGACCCAACGCACAACGTACGGTTTGGGACGGCTCCTATGAGTCGAAATTTTGGGATACACATGGTTCTCTTTGCGTGCGCCGCACTCGCTCGGAGCATGCACGTGTCACTACCACTTTGACGCTTTGGCTCTTCACCATGTGCTTCGATCCGTTGAGACAATGATGTGAGGTTCGCGTGCTTGTCACCATGTGCCTCTAAGTGGAATGTGTTTGGATAGACAACGACACGACATGTATGTGCGACACGCATGAGACAGGATCAGCGTAGACGAGCAAACTTGGGGAATCGACGAGCAAACGAGGGGGAGTCGACGAGCAAACGAGGCGCGTCCGACGAGCAAACGAGGGGAGTCGACGAGCAAACGAGGGGAATCGACGAGCAAACTTGGGGAATCGACGAGCAAAGGACACTAAATCAGCCCAAAATACCGCGGATTTGGCACTGCGACATGGGGGTGATAGTTGATCAAGCTAATGCATCGGGTATAGTTGTCTTTTTACCTGCAGTATGATGCAGAAATGAAAAATTGATAAGACAGATGAGACATGCAGCTTGTGTTGTTCAGCTTAAGTGGTTGATGTTGATTGAAAGCTGCGTTCGGAAACACAATTGACATGAGAGTTTTGCATCGCAACCTTGTCATCTACGATACTGCGACATGTTGCTGTAAATGATTTTGTCGTATGGGACGTGTCGAAAGTACAGAAATAGTCCACACTTGAGGGGAATCGACGAGCAAACTTGGGGAATCGACGAGCAAACTTGGGGAATCGACGAGCAAACGAGGGGGAGTCGACGAGCAAACGAGGCGCGTCCGACGAGCAAACGAGGGGAGTCGACGAGCAAACGAGGGGAGTCGACGAGCAACCGACATGGACACGAGCTCGACGGGAGCGCGACTTGCACAAGACCTAGACACGACATGTGTTGGATCTCAAGGTGAAGCCTGCTGTCCATAATTGTATACTCATGAATGAAGGTCAATCATTCATCATACCGCGCACAACTGTTTGCTGGGATCCGTAAATAGGAGGACAGCACCGCGCAGTCAGGGATGAGCCATCGCGCAGGATGACCAACCGCTTCAAACAACATGTCTCTGCGCTTAGTGCTCCTTGGTTACAGTGGAGGACGAACAGAACCGCGCACGCGCCCTCCTCCAAGAAGTCGTGGATACACACAAGATGATGATGTTTTATTCGGCAACGGATACAAGAATGTGTCCTTGCTTTCCGTTGGGTTGTGGCTTGTTTGGTGCCCTTGGGCGCGACGAAGCGCAATTGACAGTGACGTTGCGGGACAACGAAACGCTTGTCTTGCCTTCTCTGCGACTTGCACGCCCTGGTGAACACAGCGCGTGATCAGCTCCCCAACAGCGACAGGGCGACAACAACTGGTCTACCAGGAGACACGCAGAGTTCGCGGAGAAACGCTGGTTCCTCCTTACCAAGTTGCAGTTTATTTGCGCACTATGTCTACTATTTCAACGGTTACAACGTTGACATTGTTGGTTTTCGCTTCATTTTGATAATTCAAGGAGGCGCAAGAGCTCACAATTCGCAACAATACAAACATGTTACTCCCTCATGGAACGTTCGCGACTGTTGGTTTCGGGCTGATTGGGTCTCGCCCAAGAGGCATGCTTACAAACAATCTTTCCATGGAGTCATTGCGACAGTTCGCGTCTGTGTTTGGGACGCATCCTGACATCGTGCACATCTTGTGGAACGAGCTCGCAGACGCTCGAGCTCTGCCACGCGCGGCCGAACCAAAACATCTCCTTTGGACGTGCGCGTTTCTTCGTCTGTACGTGTCTGAGACTGCGTTAGCCGCTGTGTGCAAGTGTTCGGCAAAAACACTTCGCAAATGGATGTGGCTTATGATGGCAGCCGTTGAAACCGTTAAAGATCGAATCGTAAGTACTAAATAAATCTCAAAACCGAACTGCGACACAAAATTATTTTCACTCCATTCACTCACACAAGCTTCTAATTTTTTCTTCCTCGTGGTACCGCTCCAATTGACAGATTGTCTGGAACCGTCGTTTCGTTGGCGCAAGTCACGATGCAAAAGCTCTTGTCACTGTTGACGGGACCGACATGCGAATCACCGAACCGAAACCGTTTAGCCAGAAGTGGTACTCGTTCAAGTTTCGCGCTGCTGGTGTGCGCTATGAGTTGGCTGTTGCGATCTCTACTGGCGAGATTGTTTGGGCGAATGGGCCTTTCCCGTGTGGCCTGTTGAACGATCTTTCGATCTTCCGTCTGGGACTAAAACCGAAATTAGTGCAGCACGAAGTCGTCGTTGCAGATGCCGGATACCGTGGGGACCCGTGTGTCTTTCCCCCAACATTTCGTGCAGATGGGATCATGCGGTGCCGCCACGAAACGGTCAACAGGCGAATCAAGCACTGGCAATGCATGCACCTGAAGTGGCGGCACCACGTGGACAAGCATCGCCTTGCATTCAACGCGGTTGCCATCCTCACCCAAATTGAACTGAGCAACGGCTTCCCCTCGTTTGACGTTGTTGTCGCCATGCAAGAAGCACGCGAACGTGCCATCGCCCAAGCAGATGCACAACACACAAACACTACTAATTAGGCCGTCCCAAGTAGCAGTAACAAATAGCCAGAATTTAACAAGCATAAAATGTTAATTGTTGATGTCCTCCCTTGTCTGTAGTAGTGAGTTCGTGTTTGGTGTCCTGGTTTGAAAAAGGCAAGCACAGCATCGCGCTGACTGGTTCATCGTGTAAGTGCTCTGCTTTACTGTGGGGAACACTATTTGCCAACGATGCATCTCGGACCCACTGGAAAGCTGTTGTGGAAAAAAACGACGAAGGAGCTTCGTCCACGTGGGGTGACATCCTTCCTGGATCACAAGAGGATGGACTAGGCAACCAGACACTGTTGCTTGCGCAAAACAATCCGAGTGTGTCCTAATGAAACGAACGAAAACACCAGGGAAGCATCTGGACTGTGCAATCACACGCACGTTGAGCGGAGGGGTGGGAGGATGTTGACAGCAACAGCCGACGATGAGAGCGACACGAGCAGGGGAGCGACACGAGCAGGGTTCATCACGCAACGACGCGTGCCTATCAGGACAGGAAAGGGAGGACATGATGCTGCCTACCCCCCTGCGAACGAACATGCTCACTTTCGTCACGGGTGTGGAGAGTGACGAGTGAAGAACCGAAGTACACTGGGCAAGAGTATGATGAGACGATGCATGTTTGTTGGAGTGCTGCGCAGCAATGAATTGTGGCGCGAAAAAAAAAAAACACCCACACGTTCGAGAGTTGTTCCGGCACGAAGGCACGCACCAGCACGAACAACGAATGCGAAGCAAGGACCCTCTTGAAAAGCAAGGGGCGATTGAGCCGAAGGGCTGTCACGGCGGAAAGGAGGCAATGTGACGTCGCGTGTATGGGAATGGGGATGTCTTGGAGCAGACACGAGGGGATGGAAGGAGAGCAAAGCGGACGTCATTGGCACGTTCACATGGTGCTGGACAACGCCCAGGGCACGCACATCAATAAGCGCAACATCACGCCGACACGGGAAAGGCGTGCTCTAGTAGTCGCATGAGTCGATGATCCGAACGAACAAAGCACGGCACAACACGCTTCAAGCGTGAATAAAGTACAAATCGACACATGTGGTGTCTTTACCGCGCTTCCCGTGAGGATGTACTCCACTTTGGCACAAGCACGTTTCTTTACGACCAGGAGGCTTACTCCGATGATGGGACAATGCTCGTGATTGCAAAAGCGTGATCTGTTTTGTGGCACGTATGTATTATATGTACGTATGTGCGAGCACGGCAGAGATCTCGGTGCTTGATCTCCAAACTACCAATGCGCTTTGCATAGAGTCAAGTATCTCAGCGAACAACACATCCCTGCAAAGAGGCAGAAAAAGAACTGGCGGTGTGTGTGTATTTATCCGAGCACAGTGTATGCTGGTACTCTTTGTTCGGTTTGGTCTTGGATTTGGTGACATCCATTACCTCCACACCGAAAAGGTTGGTGCTGTCTCTCCACGAGGGCTTGCGCCTGGGAATCGTCGCCTTGCGGAAGTCTCTGACAATAACGCACACACGTTGACGAACCACTCTTCACGGTTCACGCCGTGTAGCACCATCGCGGAGCCAGCGGTTTCGTTTCAGACTCACCTGTATTGTGTCCTTCCTTGTAGTCATAAATGCCATTTCTGTTCCATCGAAATCGAAATCCAGCGGAATACTCTAATAGGCCAATTGGAATCAGATTTAAGCCTTTTGTGTGAGACGGAAGCAATACGGACGGACTTTTGGATAAATTGTGTGCTACCACCAAGAACCAAGATGAAACTCGGGCGTACTCTTGTTCGCGCTCCGCTCCGCTCCGATGCTCTCTCTCTCTCTCTGGAGTCTTGTTCTTGCCCACAAAGCCCTGATCTAGACGTCTCTGAAAATTCCGTGTGGATTTATCACCGGCATTGGCGTCCCGTGCTTTCACTCAACTCGGGCCAAGATTGTGGAGTTCTGCGCGTTTGTTAGTGTGGTTGTCTGGAGTATCATTCTCTATCTAGACGGCTATGACAGGTAGGACGTTTTGCTTCGGAAGTCGACTCACCTGATCGATGTGAATCAGCTGACCAGAAACTCGGTTTGTAAACCGATTCAGGGTTCGCAAGTACGATCATGCGGATTATTACGAAAAGAACTTTGACCATACTATTGATTCTTAGAGTACATGTGTGAAGTTACAAGATCCTGATCCATGTCGTTAATGAGTGCATGTTTTCGCATTCGTCTAGGACTACACACGCCGAGCATGCGGATGCAGAGAGGCAACTGAAGATACGAATCTCCAGTCTTGCTTCAACTTGTGTCCAGTCGTGTCCATCATTGACACACTCACATTTCGTGTGGGTGGGGCGGTTGGCTGCAAAACAATGTCAAGGATCGTGCAGTGGTGGAAGACATGATGAGGATGCTGCCTCGTCTAGGCCTTGGATCAGTGGAAGGCATGTGGAGAGCTGTGAATGCATTGGTTGGCAGGCTGCATGCTCCATGCTACCCATGGGTGGTACACCCCAATATAGCCTTTACCCTCACCTTAACTTGACCTGCACTCTGTGTTGTTCTCAGTTCTGCTGCTGTTCATGGCTGGACAGGTTGAGCTTTGTCCACTTCCCAATCAGCACACACTACCTCCCACTCTATTCTGCAGTCTCATCCTAGTTTCAGGTCTATTCCCTGCCTGTGTATTTGGGTCTCCTCTCTGCTTGTCATCAACAACAGCCATTGTTGGCTTCTGGCTGTTGTTCATCTGCTCTCCTGTTGGTTTCTTGTTTTGGTGTCAATGAACCTGCAAGCACTTGAAGCACAACAGGAGAAACAACAAGGAAAACAACACCGCTGCCACCAGTCTCTTTCCGCACCATGCCAACAGCTCAACAGAAGACCTCGGCATCCCATGTCCAAGGGGAGCAAAGCAGGTTGCGCAGGACTTTGTATGAACAAACTAAGTTCAGTGGTGAATAATATTATATTTTACATAACAAAGGATAAGTCACTGTGCTCCAATACATTACAAGTGTTGTGTGATATTCGCAAGTGTCGCTGTTGCCGTGGATGCGCAGGGATGCCACTACCAACACTGTGCTGTTTGACACAACACGCACAAAGGAGGAAACACCCAACCGAGCCAAATCACCAACAACGTGAGGAACCAACACGACACCGAACCTGCCGCAACTTCACCATCAACACTGTTGGGTACCATCTCAGTCTCACATCAACCGTCAATGACGTCATCATTTTCGTCCGCGGGAGGACAAGCCAGCCATGCTTTTGTGTCGTAGAAGCTAGCTAAATCTATCAAACGCTAGTGAACAATACGAAAATCATGTTCTCAAAATATCACGTTTTACGCTGTGAAATCCGCAGGATACTACACGACTTCGCTGAATGGGGTCATAGGGTCAAAAGAGGCATCGAGATGAACAGGAAGCGGAGACCGTTTGCCGACAATGAACACATCATCAGAGAGCTCTCACTCTCCTCTTTCCAATGATATGTAGATGTCAGTCAACGGCCATCAACTCATCGAATGGCAGCTTGTGCTGTCGGCGATAGGCCAATGGATACCAATAATTACCAAAAAGTGCCCAATAATCGGAAATTAGCCAATAGCCACTAGAATGAACACATTGATCGGTCCATACAACCAAATTAACAGCTGAAAGATAACCCACATCGAAAAGACAAAGGGGATTTTGAATATGTGAATAGTTTGGAAATCCGTGAAAAGGCAGAATGCTCATTCCAAACAGTTGGTCGACTCGCTAACTGGACTCATCGTTGTAGTTTAGATAGCATCACAGACTGCTATTCGTTTGAGAAGAGAGTATTGTTGAATGCAGCCTGGTCTAATTGATCGTTGCCTGCCGCTTTCCGCCAAGGTGATATTCTATTCAGGCAACCAGATGCGTCCCCATCCTGTACGCAATCCATAATACGTACCATGCCAGACCATACTGTCTGTCTCGCTTCGTGGTTGCGACCAACATGGCAGCGCTGGTGCCAGCACCGACGCAGTTAACCAGCAGAAGCATGGAGCCGACGCCGGCCCACTGACTGCCAGGTTGGATGGTTGCATCGCCGTCACCAGACGCGTTCGCAACCGCGATGCCCAGCAGGACGGGACCGGCGATGGACGCCATGCTCGCCAACGTGTTGCCGAACCCGCTGATGGAACCCGAGTGCTTGTCGTTCATCTCGAGGTAGAATGGGCGGTACCCGATGGAATGACCGCCGCTCGCCAGGGCGCTGATCATGAAACCAGCCACGGTCTGCCATATGGCGGCACTAGCGCCGAACGCGAACTTCAGCGCCATGGCCTGGACGACGAAGCTGGTCACGGAGACCGTGGCCCGATAGATGCCCATGGCGCGCTTGGATTTGAGCTCCCTGCCGGACATGTGGACGCTGAGGAAGATTCTGGAGAAGAAACCGATCGCCTCCTGCATGCCCAGCAAGATGCCCACCCAGCTCGGTGACACGCCATGATGCTGCACCAGCATGGTGGCTGACCATGAACTGAGGGAGTACTTGGTGAAGTTATCGCATCCGTGGCACAGGTACGTGCCCAGCGCCATCGGGTGCATCAACGCTGAGAGCAATTCCCAGGAAGACGAAGATCCCGCCACATCAACTGGGTTGGGTGATTGTCGATTGTGACGTTTTTGTTGCTGCAGCTGTTGATGTTGTTGATGACTTGGTTGAGACTGTTCTGGACGATGCGGAGACTGATGATGACTCTCCATTCCCGTTGTCGAATCGAGCTTCTTTGCAGCAACGAGCGCCGCATCATCCAGGCGCTGCTTGCCGTTTGAATTCCAAAGCATGTAGGCGATCATGAGCAGGCCCGCGGACGTGCACTGAAAGATCGGGCGCCATCCGCCAAAGTAGGTGGCCATCAACGGCGTCATCGCAGCCACGGTCGTTCCTGCAGCAGCAGCCGCATCCACGATGGCCGCGGCCGTCGCACGATCCTCACGCCGCACCTCGAGGGTGATGGCGGTCGATCCTGCCGGAAAGAGCGGCCCCGACACCAAGCCCAGCAGGAAGTAGATCTGAATCCACGTCGAGGCAGCTGTGGCGAATGCCATCGGCAGCGTGAGACAGAACACCAGCAGGGAGGACACGATTAGCGACGCGGAGATCACGGATCGGTATCCGAATCGATCCGCGAAGTACCCACCGGCCACTTGCGTGAGGACGTAACCCGAGGAGAAGGCAGACAGCAAGGCCGGCGTGTCATGCTCAGAGAACTTGAGCGACGCCGTCAGCAGGGGCAGCAGTGGACCCAACGACAGCCTCGCGACGGCCGATGCGAAACGAGCGCATGACAGCATAAACGTGGTCGACGGTTGTTGCCTCGTGTCCTCCATCATCGGCGCTTCACTTGCTTGCTTCCCCTCTACTTGTTCTCGATGCAATGGCAGTTGTTCCCGATGCTGCGTGTTCGTGCTTGTTCTGATGTCTTTGATCGTCCTCTGCTTTGTGTTCCCATCAATGCCACCCGCAGACACAGTGCTCACTCGTATCAATGGCAATGTCGACGACGATGGCAACGCAGAAGATGAGGAGGATGGGGCATCGCCTTGTGCAGCAGCCTCAGTATGCATGGCGATGCTGGTTGTTTCCGAGTACCACGAAGTTGCCATGGTCATTTCCAAACACTTCAAACCTCCAACATGCACACAAATAGCTCGTGCTGGTGCGTGCGCAGAGGCATTGCTGGTGTCGATGTCCTTGTTGTTCGTGAGGAATCGTTGCTGCTTGCGCAAGATTCCGTTTTCCCCTCTTGACTTTCGAGAAAGGAATCTTTTCGTGAAGTCGACCTGAGATCTTCTTTGATGTTCGTCGAAGCCTATGGTTGAGTCGACTGAATCAAGACACTGATTGATCTATTGAGTCGAAAATAGTCGTTGGAAGCGCTATTTTTCGACTCCGGGCCGTTGAGGTGCGAGATATCATGTCGCATCGGTTGTCACACACACGTTTACTGCGCAGCTCGTCGGTTGGTCACAATTTGGTTCGACGATTTTCACATGGCGAATGGGGTCGCCCACACCAACGCCAATTTTTGCTTTTTTTTAATTGCGTGCCGTTGACAACCCCATCGCGAAGTGGGTGTGGCGCTATTCGATTTGATGAGTTTAGTGAAGGGGTGAGCTGGATTCCGTCCAATTCAATCCAAGCTACACCATCTCGCCTCAGCGGAGCTTGGTTGCGCCGGATTGAACGTCGTGGACACAGTCAAAGAAGAAGAGCGGAGAGAAGGGAGACAACGTTTCCGTGATCACGATCAATACAAGACCATACCCGTACGACGCCACCACACACCAGACTTGTACTCGCAGTTGCAATCGTTCGATCACTGTGTTCACTCAATCACTAAACGAGGGTTGCCTTCGTTCCAAGGAAATACTCATTCCTGTGCTCGAACTCAGGCCTCCATACCAACACCAACAACACTGCCAACACACAACTACATATCTATACCAGAAACAACGCGCATCCTTCACATACACAAGCATCCGCACTTACAATCCACATCCACAAGTACCAGCATCAGCAACACTAACAATATCAAGTCCATTGAACTGCATCATATTGCATCACATCGCATCTGATCCATCATCATAACGCAACACATCACGAGAAGACGAGACACAGAGAGAGTCGTGAAGCAGAGCATGAAGCTGCAATTCCAATCGAGTCTGCTGACTCTGCTGCTGTCCAACACAGCGTTGGCCGCGGCGTCACAACGAAGGAGTGAAGATGATGAGTACGACGACAGCTACGCATCCGCTTATTCCCAGCAAAAGGAGCAGCACATGGCCACCATGCAGGTAGGCGCCAGCGGCAACACCATGATCATGCCCAATGTTGGCGCTGCGACTGCTCCCTTGGTCAAAGAACGAGACATCATCAATACGTCAATACTTCATAGGAGTGATCCTGGGCTGGTACGCACACGCATCGATTCACTGGATGGCGACCACAACGACGCCGAAGATGAGACTACAGGCAGTGCGGATGGCAGCAGGAGCCGCGAGAGGGACAGCGTTGACGCACCGCTCGTCGATATTGGCATATTGCAACCTCGAAGAACGACGAAGAACCTCGGCAGGTTGAGAGGTAGTACGCAGTTTGAGACTGCCACCGTATCACGACGACAGACGAAAAAGAAAACTACGGCCACCCGGCGGCAACAACCTGCGTGTGCTCCCACAAGCGGAAATCGCAAGCTGACCAAGGCCGGCACCACACGCAGCGGTTCACCAAAAGGTGCTGGTGGCACAAAGAAGAAGGCGAACTCGCCATCGGGCAGCGAAAGCGACAGTGACGATGAGGAAGATGAGACCGTACGAGAGCAAGCGCCGTTTGCCACGAAGAAAAAGAAGACCACAGCAACAAAGAAGCGCACTCGTAGCACGAAGTCGCCCAAATCCACGAAGTCTCCTAGGTCTACGAAGTCGCCTCGATCAACCAAATCTCCAAAGACAACAACATCCTCCGGATCCACAAAGTCTCCAAAGAATATGAAGGGCTCAAGTTCATCTTCTTCCGCGAAGACCATGAAGGGATCGAAGTCGAGCAAGAAAATGAAAGAAGCTCCAGTGGACTGCCCGACAGATGAGAGCGATGATATGGGTGTCAATGCAACCGCCAGCGAAGCTCCATCGATGAGCTCGGCACCATCGCTAAGTGCTGTGCCAACGTTGATACTCGTTGAGGTAAATGGAACTGACACGAACAGCACTGTGAACGCAACCTCCGGCCTCCAGCCAGTGGAAGATTGGAATGATAACATCTTCGACCATGATCGGCCGGACAGTGAAAGCGGCGATGTGAGGATTACTACGACCACTGCCACGACAACGCAGCCTCCTCCGACGACGACGACTGCGACCACCACCACCACGACGACAACGACGCAGCCTCCCCCTCCAACTACTACTTCCACCACGACGACGACCACAACCACCGCAGCAACAACTATTGCTTCGACCCCTGATCAAGTTGACCCTGTACCTGATACGGCAATGCCAACGATGCAAACAAAACAGCCCACCATGTGGCCCACAAGGCGCCCCACGGCTTCGCCGACATCCAGACCGACGCACATGCCCACATCAAGGCCGACGAGAAGCCCAACCATATCACCTACAGCAAGGCCGACGGGGCAACCGGTGCCGTATCCCACACCCAGGCCGACACTAAATCCAACGATGAGTCCAACGAGCCATCCAACTGCAAGGCCCACGGACCATCCCACGTCTCACCCGACGATGACTCCAACGAGTCACCCCACAGCCAGTCCGACTCACATACCAACAAGCGCCCCAACCTGGAATCCAACGCCGAGACCCACGGCCATCCCGACCTTCGTGACAACGTTGGAACCCACGACGGGCTTGATTCCCTCCGATCAAGGCAGCGGCGGCGGCGACTGCATCACAGGCGACTACTACGTCGTGAACGACTGGTGCAAAACGCACGACTGCTGCACCGGCAAGCTGGCATGCTACTTCGAAGGCAGCATCAGCGTCTGCGACAACACATGCAACGGTGATTACTCATGCTACTACGTCGAACCGGGCGTCGATATCGCAGTGAACTCCTGCAACGGCAACTTCGCCTGCGACCGCATGGCCACTGGCAATGTCATCCGTGCCGACTCTTGCAACGGGTACATGTCGTGTTCCAAACTAGCGAAGCCCATCACGATCGGTCCCGACTCGTGCAACGCTCGATGGGCCTGCGGTAAGGCGTATGGTAACATCGGGACGAACTCGTGCAACGGGCAGATCACGGGTGGTTCGAATTGCTTCGAGGTTGATTACGACGTTGGGGACAACTCGTGCAACTACGTCGACAACGACCTCGCGAAGTACTACTACGGTGTGTACAGCTGCATGTACAGCGACATTCCAATCGAGGACAACGCCTGCAATGGTTGGGCTGTATGCATGGGAGAAGCACGCCCGGCTGCCACAACCGAGGCCAGCGCAACCGCGGCGGCTGTTTAGACGGTGGGGACAGCGGATGGTGTGGCAACGCCACGGACGAAGATAGGGACGGGGATTGAAGTGCGAATATAATAATAGAATCAATGTATGGTAAGCTTGCGAGCTATGAGTATTGGCACAACATGATACGTACGTGTGCGTGTACGGTATGGACAGGAGTGCTGAGAGCAACGACACACAGAAACAGACAGGCGCGGGTGTGGGTGTGGGTGTGAGTGATGTCACGTGATGTGATGTGTTGAAATTGTGGCGTCAGTTTGTCCCAAAATCGTGGAGCGACATAGCTACAAATATCGCACACTCATGGTTTGGTCCCGTATAGTACGTATTGTGCGCCCAATGTCCACTTGTTGTCCCAAGTCGAGACAACTCACACCAAGCCGCAAAAGGCAAAACAGGTCGCCAAAAATCGATCTATGAACAAAGTGAGCTATATCTCTCATCTTGGCACACACTCTCCGCCATTGCCCCACACTTTCCACTTGGTTCCAAGAAGTGCATGGGGCACTTGGCAATGGTATCACAGATACATGCCAGTGGAGCAGAGCCGAGACAGGAAGAGACAGGCAGAGCTGAGTGGAATCATTTAGCAGTACCCACTATCTAGCATCCAGTCTGAACAGGATCGGAGTATCTTCAACGAAGATCAAACACCAGCGCATTTGGTCAATTGCAAAAAGTACTCCTACTTCTACTCCAGTGCGTTCCTCGAACTTCAAGGATCAGCAACAACAAGCACCACTCCATGTCATCCTGCACCAGCCCATTCAAGTTGATCTGTGCTGTTTTGTGGTACCGGTGCAACCAATCATGATAGTGGTGATCGGGGATGGGTGATGGGCGGATTGTACATGGAGATGTGCAGATTCCATTCCCTCTCCCTTCCATCTCACAAAATCAAATCGCATCCAATTCATCAAACAACAAAACCAATATATACCCATACACACACAACCAACTACCCACTTCCAACATGACAGTCTTCCCAAACCAAACCATCCCAGCCCTCACTATCCCAACCATCTCTGGTGGCACATTCAACCTACATGAGACCATCACAAAGAACGATGCCAAGGCCACATCCAACTCGGACACTGCCAACCACAACTACACCCTCTTTGTCTTCTACTGTGGCATTCACCACCCCATCTGCATCACTCAACTCAAGCAGATCGAGGCCTACTACTCTGATCTCCTCAAGGCCAACATGACTATCGTTGCCATCTCCATGGACACAAAGGAGACAGCGATTGCCATGAAGGAAGAAATCATCAGCAAGAGCAGGGCAAAGCTGAAGCTTCCATCAGAATATAGTCTTGCCATGGAGAAGGCCAAGGAATGGGGACTGTAGATGTTGGTTGGTTGTCCTGATACTGCCAAGCCCAGCACATTTTCAGAACCAAGTCTGTTTGTGGTGGATTGCAACAAGAATCAATTCTTGGGGTGACTCAGTTGGTGCTGTTCAGCCATCCAAACATTGAGGAGTTTGTTGGTGGTCTCTTGTGGGCCCGTTCCAACTACTACCCTGCCCGCGGTCAGATGCGCTAAGCTGCAATGAATTGAAGGCACAGGTGGACCGCAAGCATTGCATGTGAGTATTCAGGACCTTATTCCACACCAAATGGATTGAATAGGAAGTAGATGTGCACAAGGCAGTGAACGAAGTGCTCCTGCAAGTTCATGTGCATTCATGAAGGATGAAATGAACGATTGGATGAACGGACCACCTGACGAGGCAGCGTACGAATGACGCAATGAAGTACCGAAGCAACAAATGAAACAACGAGTAAGGTAACACATGAAGTAACCAATGAAGTGTAATGAAAGATGTAGTGAGAATCACACGGAGATTGGATGACCATACTCTCATGGCTGCGGAAAGCAGGACGATAGCCGCGAGGAGAGAGAGAAAAGATGCGAATTCGACTAGATGGACTACAACATGCAATTAAGTCGACTAACTGAAAATAATGAGTAATCACCGCAACTCCGTTATCTTGTTCTCCCACGATCACTTTCCTTCGTTTGGGAATCCCAAACTTGAAGAGCACCGCAAGGTCCAATGATGTCGGCGTGACATGATCGTCAGAGATGATACAGCTCTATGAGGAAACATGAGAAAGTGCGAAACTCACGAAACAAGATCAAAGGAAATGAAATGACAGAACAGAGAGGGATGCGAGTGTGGGGAAGCAGAGGAGCATCCTCTCTGATGTGAAGTGAAATGTCTCTCTGTCAACTAACTCTCTCTACCAACTCTCTGTGAGCATCAACGCGCAAACTCGTAGATGTCGATCGTCCTCGTGGCTGACCTTGACCATGCATTTCAAGACGTCGCAGAATGGATTCCACGATGAGTGGAGACACACCTGAACTCAACTGAACTCAAGCCAACCAGCCAGCCAGGTACGGCATGGCGCACAGCACCAACAGTATGCGCTCCACAACTCCAACCTGCGGGGTCCCTTGGCTTTTGGCATCGTTTGAAGGTGGGACGGGAGGAAGGAGCACCATCATCATCGCTCTCCTCACAAAATCAACAAGCTCCAATTCGAATTGAAAACGACAGCACCAGCAAACTCCACCACTGCACCATTCAACGACAAATAATCCATCACTGCAATCATGATGATCAGCACCAAGACAATCGCAACCACCGCTACTCTCCTTGTCATCTTCATGGCAATGACCGAAGCTCGCCTCAATGGACGCAAGATTACAGATGCAGCTGATGAAATGCACCTGGCATTGCGAGCCACCCGCAAGCTCAGGACTGATCTCGACGTCGGCAACATCAAGACTGGGAAAACAACAAGTTCAACCACGAGTCACCATCGGCTCAGCCGACTGACACAGAGTTGTCCGAACTAACCTCATCGCCGACTGGACCACCAACCGCCAGCCCGACCACTACCAGCTCCACGGGTCCCCCGACCTCATCTCCCATAGATGAGGCGGGCGCGTCACCAACAGGCCCACCGACCACCTCGCCAACCGAGATGCCCTCGATGCCACCGGCCACCCAAACAGTCTCTTCTCCCACCTCCCAGCCCACTCTCATGCCAACATCCAAGCCATCAGCTGCCCCAATCGCAATCACCTTCGACTCCACCATCGAAGTCTCTTGCCAACCAGATGGCGACACCGCTCTCACGCCAGAAGAAGCCAGTACCAAGACCATCATCTGCAATGCCGCCAAGCCATCCTGCCGCGAGGCCGTCACCGCCGTCAAGGAGTCCGCAGATTTGCAGAACTTCTTCGGATGCGCAGGAGACCTCGGCGAAGGAGCCGCACGCAAGCTCTTCAACCAATACGCATCCAATGACATGCTCGCTGGTCAATTGGCGTTGATCGCTGCCACCAAGCCGACCCTCATCACCGAGCGACCGGACGCAATGCAGGCGACCTGCATGGCCATCGGGATGGCCCAGTCGCCACCCGCAATCGATCCATGCTGCCAAGGATCTTCGGGATGCACCTCTGTCACCGGTTCTGCCTCCGACTCTCCTCCATTCATGACCATCGCAGTCACTGCATGTACCGGCGACAGCGCTTGCAAGGACATGGGCCCCAATCCTCTCATTCTCGATTCCTCCTGCACTGGCGTGAGTGCATGTGAATTGATGAATGAGAACGAGATCAATCCCTTCATCACAGGAGTCACCTTCGTTGGCGAGATGGCGTGCATCAGCCCTCGATCTTGCGAGGGAGTGGGACGTCGATCCCATGGTGATGTGACCATCCAGACTGGCGCATGCATCGGATCCGAAGCATGTAACTCAGCTGGACGCCGTGTGGAACAATCAGGCTCGTCCTTCCGCTTCCGCAGCCACATCCACATTGGCTCGAATGCTTGTGTTGGCAGCAACGCCTGCAAGGATGCCCATTCAAGCGTGAATCACGGCGCTGGTGGCAAGCTTGCAGGTAGCTTGACCATCGGCGATGGTGGCTGCACCGCTGATGGGTCATGCGAGAAGATGGGTTTCAACGACAGGATGAAAACGGACATCATTGTCCCTCCTGATGGATGCGGCGCTGTTGAGAGCTGCAGAGGATGCATGACGAACACTGAATGCGCTATTGATGAGGTGTACCTGATCAGTGACGTTGATGGTGCCTGTCCCAAGGGAGGAAGCGACACCAACTACAATCCAACAGGAGACAAGGTGGATGAGTACTGTGTTGGCAAGGATACCTTGCCCACAGACTGTCCGACTTTTTCCCCCACTCCTTTTCCAACACCTCTCACATCCAGTCCAACGAGTAGCCCCACCAATTTGGCATCTGCTGTGCCAAGCGCCCAGCCAATCGTCCCCCCGAACCTCTTTGGAAGTTGGATGTCTCGCCGGTCCGGGAGATACAGGATCGACGTTCAATACCATTACCACTGGTGAGGTCTTCTGCGATGGTACAACGGGCACATGTGCAGAGTTTGTGGCCGCAATCGACAGTCTTGGTGACAAGGGGAAGATGATCAAGAGCATCTTTGGATGCAACGATGAAGCAACTCCCAACATCGTGACGTTGGATGTGGCTCAGAAACGCTTCAACAAGATCAAGAACGATGCGGGTGTGACCAATGCGTTGTTGGACACAGTGGCGACCATGAAGCTCTACACTGGAAGTGGGCCTGCGGTGAGTGCAGCTTGCAATGGCTCATGCTGTGACGGTAGCAATGTGTGCACCACCTTGCCTACAACTGGCGTGATGACGGTGAGCGACGGGTCTTGCAATGGCTCCCGTGCCTGCGGCGTGATGCGCCCCGACACAATCATACTCGAAAGCTGCAGTGGCAATCGACCTTGTGAGGCACTAGGCTGGTTTGACCCGATAGAGCCAGCTGCTGATGTCGAAGTCGGATACAGGGTGATTGGACCACGAGCCTGCAACAATGCATTGCATGCTTGCATCGGGGTTGGAAAGAATGTCTTTGGCAACATACGAGTGGAAGAAGGAGCATGCATTGATGAAAGCGCATGCAACGATGTGGGTTCCCGCGCCAGCCAAGGGGCTACCACGTCACCGATCGTGGCAAATATCTTCATTGGAAAGAATGCATGCCAAGCGTTTTTCGCTTGCAATGGGTTGCATACAGCGCCCGGGGTTAGTTCAAAAACCGCAGGAAATTTGATCGTTGAGGAGGATGCATGTAACGGAGAAGAAGCGTGCAGATACCTTGCCCAAAATGACGCCGCAGTCAATGATATCCTTATCAAGAAGGATACCTGCACAGCAAGCAACGGATGTAATAGTTGTGCACAGGCAGAGCTGTGTGGTGGAGATGTGGCAAAGACGTACGTGATCGACGACGCAAGCGATGACTGCCCTGGGCCAAACCCAAACGCTTGCGAAGTCCTGTAAAGTCTCGTAAAAGTAGAATGAGTGATAAGTTTAGAATTGACCGAAAATGATGCAGTCCGCCCTCTCTCTCCCTAGAAACTCAATGAGAGTGTACCATGTGCTTTGCAGCGCCCGCTAGTTCGTTTTGGCCTCCGAGTGAATGCCAAGCGCCTGCTCGCGAGAGACTTCCCACACCTTGACGAGACTGTGGAATTCACCATTCTCACCAAATCCATCGACGCCCGCCTCGACGGCCTTGGTGTAAAAGTCGCGTGTGAATTGAACACCGGGTGTGATGAACGGAATCTCCACCGTCGATGCGGAGACCTCGCATGGCACACCGGAGGCATCGAGATCATCGAGAAGGTCGGGATATGGGATTTTCCAGATGGGATACTGCAGGGGACATTGAAATTTGCCCATCTCGGAATCCCTCCATGCCTTGATGTGGTCGAGATGCAGATCGCCAAAGGCCATGGTGATGGGAACGTCGGGGTAGGCCTTGCGCACGACGGCGAGGCCTTGCGCGATGCGTTCGGGGTAGGTTTCGCCGCTCGAACGGCGCAGGGGGACGCCGACGAGGGAGAGCTTGAGATGTTTGGCCTGTTCCACGACCTTGTCGATGGGAATGTCCTGGTTGGCAATGATGCGGTCCCTGGCATCGAAGGAGGTGAGGAGAACGAGACCGAATCGTTGCGATGGCTCACACTGCTGATACGTCTTGGCGAGCGAACGGATGGTGAGGAAGGAATCCTTGCCACCGCTGAAGGAGAGGATAGTGATCTTGTCATGCGCGGCAGGGTGTAGGAAGGAGGAGGCTTCCTCCGAATCGAGCTCATCGTGCACCAACCACGCCGGCTGCTGGATGCGAGATGCTTTCGATCCGGGCCTGACGTTCTCGTGACTGTACGGACAATGCCGACAGCCGGAACCACAGCACTTGCCGCGATTCGTGTGGGCCAGCTCAGTCATGACGGAGAATCCCGTCGCGGGATCTTTGTAGCTGAGCTCTCCCTTGTCACAGGCTTCCTTGTGGATCTCCGCAAACCCGGCAATGTCCTCTATGTCGGCGATCGCCGTGCCGATAATCCTGGATGGCTTCTCCTGCAGCAGATCGACGATGTCCCAATTGTCCTCGCGCGGTGGCAGAAACCCAAGCTTCGTGAGGTCCTGAATGACGCCGGGATGCGCCTGGCCATGCGCGCACGCCGCCATGATGGCCGTGCCGGCCAGGAGATGCGGCCCCGGCTGGGCGATGTAGATGTTGCCGTTGCAGGCGTAGAGGTTGCTCTGCTGGCACGAACGCAGCGGCAGCAGCTGCCGGCGCGACAACCACGTGTCACGAATGTTGCGCTGCAGATCAAAGCCACAGCATCCCACGAGGATGCAGTCGGGATCGGTCTTGTAGACCGTGTCCCACGTAAGCTGATGGGACTTTGGATCGCGCTGGGGATCCTTGTCCTTGCGGGCAAGCTGGATGCCGGCGTAGTCCATCATCTGGTAGGTCCAGTGTCCGCCGTCGAAGGGTGGTGCAAGCCATTCCAGGATGAGCATGCTGGGCCGTTTGTCGTGTTGATTGTCATCATCGTTGCTGGTGTTGTCGACAACCTCAGCTCCGCGGTACTTGCGCACTACGGACTGGATGCGCTCCAGATCGGCCACGAAGTCCCTGCGCATGTTGATTCCGCGCTGTTCCACGCCGCAGGCCTTGGCGACAGTCACGTAGCTGTCCGCCACATCGTCCATCGTGGTGGGTGTCAGGGAGACGACATGAATGTCCGTCGCTTTGCCGTCTTTCGTCTGTCCCATGACGCGGTAGACGTCGGTGGTCGTCGGCGCGCAGACGCTGCACAGATCCTGCGTGAAGACGACGGTGGGTCTGGCCAGCACGAACTCCTCCTTGACCAATCCGTACAGCGTTGGAATGTCATCCAGTTCTCGCAGTGGCGGTTCCTTGTCCGCATCACCTGGCAGATCGCAGACCTTGTTGGCCAGGTCGTATTCCCTGCGGGCCTTGGAGGTCTCCGTCACGGCATCGTGGATGGCGCTCTGCGATTCCATCTGCTCGGCCGTCAATCCATTCTTCGTCAACGTGCGGATCGCCTCCTCGCCATCTTTGGCACCATCACCGAACAGCACTTCCTCTCCCACCAGCTCATGGCATTCGTGGGTGATGCCAACGATGTATTGTCTCAGTCCCAACGCGAGGCAGATGGCCGTGGCCGATGGCTCCAGACACGCGATGCGCAGCTCCTGCTCTTGGTCTTTCGTTTCTGTCATTCTGGCTGGGACAGCAGTGCACTCTGTTGCTGTATATTGCTGTATGTTGTACTGTGTTGCTATTGCGATTGCGATTGCTATTGCTGTTCGATGTATGGTAATAGATTCCCGCTGAATGTTACACTTTGTGGCTCCAACAAGGAAAAACGCGCAGAAACGAGATCCCTGATGCGGGTTGTTGCGTGGCGCGAGAGAACCTCACAAATTGTGCCGATCTTTGGCGCTCTTGAAGAACGTGCTTCGCATTCTAGTTTCGTTCTGTAGACTTTAGTGTACATGATGCGCAGAACAAGAGGATGGGTTGGGTACGCAGAGTCACTGTATTGGTACCGACAGAGCGATTCTAAACTAACCTGTCCAGATTATTCAGTTGTTGAATTGATAGAGTGTCTCTGAATCTGCATCTTCATCCATGCCTCGCTGCTACCTCCATCACAGGCACCCTAACAAGCCACGGCGGCTTGTCCATACCATGCCTTTGCATGGTCTCAATCCATCATAACTTAATTCATCTCCTTTTGCTTGCACTTCCAGCACTGGCACGGCCCGGGGTTGCCGTCGGTGACGCCCATCTGACGACGGATCTGCCCCCAGTTCGTGTTGAGCTCGTTCGTGCGCACGAGATCGCCCTGGTTCACGATCACGGTACCGCGAGGACGCGCCAGCTTGGTGGCGTAGCCCGGCAGCGGCGTGAGGTCCCAGTCCTCCGTGTTGGGCACGAGGAAGGAGCCGTATCCCAGCTTCTGCATGGTGTCGACGATACCGACGTTGAGCTTTTGGAGCAGCTCGGGCGAGTACTTCTTCAGAGCCTTTCCGATACCACCGGAACGCGGCTTGTACGAACCGAGCTTCTCGATGGTCTCCGCGGCGAAGCAGTGCTCGATGCGACGGCAGAAGAAGTGCATGTGATCGACGTCGAGGGCGTGTTCCAGCACGCGTGCCATGACGCGGTCGGTGTGGCGCGTGAGATCTTCGTATCGCACGAGCAGGGTGGGGATTTCCTGGGCCAGCCAGTACTCGTGGAAGTCGCGCCAGACCTGGATCTCCTTCATGGCCATCTCCTCGAAGGCGGCGCGATTCTTGGCGCGGACCTCCTCCGACACGGACGTGGTATGCGTTCTGGTCATCATGAGGTTAAAGTAAGAGTCGATGGCATCGTAAGGGTTGCGCACCAGCAGGATGACGCTGGAGGCCTTGAAGGGTGGCACACCACGGCGTTCGGGGAAATGCGTCTTGACGAACTGCACCATGCCGTTGCCGACGGCGGCCTCTCCGACGAGATCGTGCTTCGCCAGACCTCCACGCATGTCGGATCCCGTGACACGCACGGTGGTGCGTTCGTAGAGGGTTCTCATGAGGGAGTTTCCGGAACGCGGGTAGGATGCGAGGATGGCCACGGGCTGGTTGATGGGAGAAAATAGCATGAGCTCGTACTTTGGCGGGTTGGGGAATGGCTTGCTCTCCCTGGAGCACACGAGCACTCTCTCCCACTCGTCGTTGGCCAGCGTTGAAGTGGACTTGTTCTTGTCGTAGGTGAGGTTGGGAAAGTCCTTGGCGTTGGCACGCTTGTAGAGCCTGCGGGAATTCAATCGTTCCAGGAGGGTGTGGGGGTCGACGATCCCGAGCTGGCTGTTGAGCTGGATGCGGGGGCGTGCCGGGAAGACGAGGTTCGCCGGCGGCACCACCTGGCCCTGCTGCTCGGCGGGCTTGCCTGTTTTGGTGTCGAGCATCTTGGTGGAGACCGGGCGTGACATCTTGGTTGGATCCGTCGTTGCATAATTGGGCAATACATCTGGGTTGGCGACACCCGCTTTTGTTGCTGCGTCGTTGTCGGCACCAGCCGTAGCATCAGTGGCATCTGGATCCTTGCACTCTTCCACCTTGGTTTCAGCCTCGGCACCAGCGTCAGCCGTAGTAGTAGCAACGGTGGCGTCTGCATCCTTGCTGTCTTCCACCTTGGTTTCAGCCTCGGCTTCTGGCGTGGCAGCTGCAGGATCTGCTTCGGAATCCTTCTTGTCATCGGCAGTTGGTGCTTCCACCGCAGCTTCAGCTTCTGGTTTAGCCTCAGCGCTTGCCTCTCCAGTCTTCTCCTTCTCCTTCTCGGCCAGGGCCATGAGCCGCATGTGCTCCGCGACGGTCTGCGGCTCGCTGTTGGCGTTAGCGTCGGCAGCAGCAACCGCGTCCTCCTTGGGCTCCTCCTGAGCATCCTTCTTCTCATCCACGGGAAGCATGCGCAGGACCTGACCGCGACGCGGCATCTCTCCCTGCTTGACGACCTCCTGCGCGAACTTCTCGTTCTGCCGCATCCTCATGCGCTGCTGGTTGACCTGCTGCAGGTACCTCTGACGCTGCTGCGGTTGCTGCAGGCGGTTGAAGATCTGCTGCTCCTTGGGGTTTAGGTTGACCATGACCTGTCCCTGCGCGTTGAGGGTGGCCCCGTTGGCGATGAGCTGCTCGCGGTGCTTCTGCTTCTGGATCTCCTGCTGCTTGATGGACATGCCCCAGTTGGCCGGGTGCATGGTCTGCGGGCGCTTGCCGAAGTCCGGATGTCCCGGCGGCGGCGAGTTGGGCACGAAGAGCGGCCCCAGCATGGCGGCGTGCAGCCAGTTCTGGCGTTCCCAGTCCTGCAGGAAGGGCATGATGACGAAGACGATGTGCGGGCGCAGGTACTCCGTCATGAACCGGATCTGCGGGTGGTGCGGCTGGTTGGTGCCGAGCGGCGTGCGGAAGGGCGGACGCGGGTAGCTGCGCTGGGCGATGTCGCGCACGTCCGACTGGTCCACGTGCGGGTACTTCTCGTCGTTGATCTTGGTGAGCCGCTGCAGCTCGGCCTGGATCTTCTGGTTCTCCTGGATGGCCTTGGCGCGCTTCTCGGCCATCTCCTTCTTCGCGGCCTCCTGCCGTCGCATCTCCTTGAGGCGCTGGATGTGCCGATCGGCCTCGCTCGAGATCTCCGTCTGCAGCTCGTTGTCGGCCTTGGCGATCTTCTTGCCGGATTCGGAGGCCTTCGGTTCCGGTGGGCGGGCGGCCGCCATGGCCGTCGCGGCTTGTTCAGCGGCAGTCGCCATGCTTGCGTTGCTGTTTGCTTGGTTGCTTAGTTACCTGGCTGCTGAATGTGGAGAGAACTGGCGTTCGTTTTGGAGCCGAATCTAATACAATAATATGATATGATATGATATGGTGCAGCAATGCTTGTGGAGAAGCTGTTGTGGAGTATCACTACTGCCTGATCTCGAGCTGCAGTTCCATGCGTTCTGATGCGCTCGATGTTCAACTTGTGTCGTCGTTCGGATTGTGAGTTGCCTTGCGCCTTTGTCTTCTGTTGTGTTCGTCCGTTGCGTCGGAACGTTCCAGTGGGATGCGGCAGCCCTGCGACGAGTTCCGGTGAGGTGGCGAAGCTGGTGAGGAGAAGGACGATCCAAACTGTCGCCACTAACCGCGATCACACTCGTTCGCACCAACTTTCACTGGTTCTTGGGAAGAGTGCACCTACTCGCACATTGCGTGCGAGACGGAACTGCGCGAAGCTTCGCGCACCCCAGATTGTGACAACAATGACACTTTCGACCGTTGAGATTGTCCGTGTCGCTGTGACACAAATGCGGACATTGTAGGTTTGGGGCTGATTAAGTACTAATGCAGAGCACTTCGTTGACTTCTCCTCCAAACACAGGCAAACACGAAGATGTCGTCGCACAAAGACAGAAAGGGAACTGTGCGAACAAGACCACGACACACACACGCAAACACACGCAAACACACGCAAACACACGCAAACACGCACAAACACACGCAAACACACGCAAACACGAAGATGCTTGTGCACAAAGAGAGAAAGAGAGAACTGTGCGAACAAGACAACAACACACACCGCTCAACCCCATACTCCAGCACATCAACAACAGACATCGAATTGCCGCTCATAATCATCACACAGTGTATGGTACTCATACTGATACAAGCTATTGAAGACACACCATCGATATCTCTGCCATAGGCATAATAGCTCAGACCACACACTTCCTCGACAGCCAATCCAACATCAATCGTCCAGCAACCATCGTCCAGCAACCATCGACCATCCTCTCAACATGCCGAATGTCACAGACGAACAACTCATTGATGCTGCCGAGGCAGGTGACTTGTGGGTGTTGAAGGAATGGAAGAAGCAGAACAAGACACAGAATGAAGGAGCTGACATCAACCGCCAAGACATGTTTGGTCACACTCCCCTTCATAAGGCATGCCGCAACGGCCACCTGGAGTGTGTGAAGTACCTCATCGAATCATGTGGGGCCCACATCGACGGCAAGTTTAGTTCCTCTCCCGCATATACCCCAACCAGCCCATGCTACAACGACGGTTCCTCTCCCGCATATACCCCACGCAACAACTTTGAATACACTCCTGATTATAGCCCACGCATCAACTACGATGACACTCCCCTTCATTTGGCATGCGCCAACGGCAAGCTGGAGTGTGTGAAGTACCTCATCGAATCAGGTGGAGCAAACGTCAACTGCCAAAACTACTATGGTTCCACTCCCCTTCATGGCGCATGCAACAATGGCCACCTGGAGTGTGTGGAGTACCTCATCAAATCATGTGGGGCTGACGTCAACTGCAAAGGCATGTTTGGTCACACTCCCCTTCATGACGCATGCAACAATGGCCACATGGAGCGTGTGGAGTACCTCATCAAATCATGTGGGGCTGACGTCAACTGCCGAAACTACTATGGTTCCACTCCCCTTCATGGCGCATGCGACAAAGACCACCTGGAGTGTGTGGAGTACCTCATCAAATCATGTGGGGCAAACATCAACTGCCAAAACAACAATGGTGACACTCCCCTTCATTGGGCATGCCGCAAGAGCAAGCTGGAGTGTGTGAAGTACCTCATCGAATCAGGTGGAGCAAACGTCAACTGCCGAAACTGCTATGGTTCCACTCCCCTTCATGGCGCATGCAACAATGGCCACCTGGAGTGTGTGGAGTACCTCATCAAATCATGTGGGGCTGACGTCAACTGCAAAGGCATGTTTGGTCACACTCCCCTTCATGACGCATGCAACAATGGCCACATGGAGCGTGTGGAGTACCTCATCAAATCATGTGGGGCTGACGTCAACTGCCGAAACTGCTATGGTTCCACTCCCCTTCATGGCGCATGCGACAAAGACCACCTGGAGTGTGTGGAGTACCTCATCAAATCATGTGGGGCAAACATCAACTGCCAAAACAACAATGGTGACACTCCCCTTCATTGGGCATGCCGCAAGAGCAAGCTGGAGTGTGTGAAGTACCTCATCGAATCAGGTGGAGCAAACGTCAACTGCCGAAACTACTATGGTTCCACTCCCCTTCATGGCGCATGCGACAAAGACCACCTGGAGTGTGTGGAGTACCTCATCAAATCATGTGGGGCAAACATCAACTGCCAAAACAACAATGGTGACACTCCCCTTCATTGGGCATGCCGCAACAGCAAGCTGGAGTGTGTGAAGTACCTCATCGAATCAGGTGGAGCAAACGTCAACTGCCGAAACCACTATGGTTCCACTCCCCTTCATGGCGCATGCGACAAAGACCACCTGGAGTGTGTGGAGTACCTCATCAAATCATGTGGGGCAAACATCAACTGCCAAAACAACAATGGTGACACTCCCCTTCATTGGGCATGCCGCAAGAGCAAGCTGGAGTGTGTGAAGTACCTCATCGAATCAGGTGGAGCAAACGTCAACTGCCGAAACTGCTATGGTTCCACTCCCCTTCATGGCGCATGCGACAAAGACCACCTGGAGTGTGTGGAGTACCTCATCAAATCATGTGGGGCGAACATCAACTGCAAAGACGACGATGGTGACACTCCCCTTCATGACGCATGCCGCTACGGCCAGCTGGAGTGTGTGAAGTACCTCATCGAATCAGGTGGAGCAAACGTCAACTGCCGAAACTGCTATGGTTCCACTCCCCTTCATGGCGCATGCGACAAAGACCACCTGGAGTGTGTGGAGTACCTCATCAAATCATGTGGGGCAAACATCAACTGCCAAAACAACAATGGTGACACTCCCCTTCATTGGGCATGCCGCAAGAGCAAGCTGGAGTGTGTGAAGTACCTCATCAAATCAGGTGGAGCAAACGTCAACTGCCGAAACTGCTATGGTTCCACTCCCCTTCATGGCGCATGCGACAAAGACCACCTGGAGTGTGTGGAGTACCTCATCAAATCATGTGGGGCAAACATCAACTGCCAAAACAACAATGGTGACACTCCCCTTCATGTGGCGTGCGCCAACGGCAAGCTAGAGTGTATCGAGTCCCTCATTAGAGGACTTTCGCCTTCAGCTCACCCACAACTGCAACAATGCTTACAACAAAACGAACAAGCAAATGAACAGCCACAAGAACAGTTGAGACAGCAGTTGAAACGAAAAGAAGCAAGAGAATGAACACAAGCACAGTAGCCACAAGAGGACCAACGTCAGCATTGGAGAAGACCGACTCAATCCTTCTAAACTGGGAACAGGACAGACACCATCTTCTTGTGTGGACAGGGCAACTAACAGCAACTAACCAAGGCAAACACCGAAGTCCTGATGATCACCATCCCATCCATTGAGACACTGATCGACAAAGGAATCCAACATCAATGCGTTCACGATGGCGCTCACGATAGAACTGAACGCATCCACACAACCATTCCTCTTCCCAATCTTCAACCAAAACACGTCCGACACGTCCTCCAATGCATCTACACAGGTGAGATATCCTTTGATGACAGCCCTCGTGACAACGCCAACGCTCACCACGATACAGATGCCTCTCACCAGCCAACTCCCATCCTCACTGGGCAGGATGATCTGCAACAGCTGATCCTTGTGGCCAACAAGTTCGGCTTCTGGCGACTCAAGCTTGTTCTGGAAGCAGACAGTCCCGTGACTCTTCCACTGTTGATGACGTACGTAGGACCAGTACAAAAACTTTTACGTAGAACACGTAGAAACACTACTAGCACAAAGTTGTTGACAATGGTGCGCACAGACGACCAAAACGATGTTGGCAAAGCCAACCAGACCCCTCGAAAGCAATCGACAATGGGACGAGGACGTTCAGGAAGAGGAGGCCGTCAGGCCCGTGGTAAAGGCGCTCATGGGGGAGGCCGAGGAGGGAAGAGGCAGGCCAGAGACTCACCGACCAAAAAGTCTCCAAAAAAGGGTGCGATCCAAAACGAGAACCGTTGGATTTGGAGCCACCAGCACGAAAGAAGCTGGGGAGACATCCTCAGAGAGAGAAACTTGATGACCCGCGGAACAGAGCCGTTCACTGCAACCACCGGTGAAGATGGAGCGCTTGACGAGTCGATCGCCTTCGTGAGAGAGATGAGCGACGAGCTAGCAGACGGAGCAACCTTGGAACAATGGAAGGTGCTCTTTGAGGACGCGTACGATAACAAATTACCAGCGGAAGCCAACCTGCAGGTGATCCAAGTCATGGTGCGGTTGGTGGCCACTTCGAACATCTTCTCGTCCTCAATGTGGAAATTGGGACAAATCAAAGCCACACACGAGACATCGGCTTGGATCGCCGCCCGAGTGGTGTTCATGCAAGTGAAAGGAATCCGGTTCGACGACGACGAGGACAAGGATGAAGCGCAAGCAACCTCCCCGAACCCGTCTTCGAAGAAGAAGTCGCGCAAGCCACGCAGGAAGGTCATGGCGTACCCACGGAAGGCCCCACAGGCCAGGGAACTTCAGAGCGTAAACGACGTCTTGAGCGACTTCCACAAAACGTTCTTCGACGTGCGTCTACCGATGTCCAGGGAGGGCAGCGAAACCCCATTGGTGCAAGTCATCGCGAGCCTCAACGCCCTCAGAGCATTCATCTTCCGTGCGGACTCTAAAGCGCAAATTCTGGCGTGGCGGAAAAGCAAAGAACTACGGCCCTGGACGGTAGCAGATGTGGCCTGGACAAACAGGGAGACACTGAAACAGTTCGTGGAAAGTCTATACGCCCGGACTGGGTTCATGACTTACACCCGCATCTGGGTGGCCCACAAACAAGACCTGGACGTGTTCGAGGACGACGGCACCCTGGCAGCAGCTGCGATTTCCTTCCGCAAGTCCGACATCCAAGAACACAATGTCGTCGCGGCAGGTTGGCTGTTTGGAAGCCATAGCTCCATGAACACCGACGACCTTGCTGAAGTGATCAACGTCAACGAGCTGGTGAAAAACCAATTCGTGGTTCAGCTTCGGGTGAGGGAAATCCAGCTGGTCAGAAGGCGCGGCCGCAGACCAGACACGGACGACTTCCGGAACCGACCCAGGGCGACCCACATCATGTGCGGGGAATCCAAGGCAAGGGTGTGTCGCGTGGCGATGAAGGAGATGTTCAATCACAGAGCGGACACCGTCCGTCTCTTGGGAAAGCAGATGCGTTTCATGCCAGATGCCCTTGACCAGAGATTCCACCATCCTCCGTCGGAACTCGCAAACCTGAGCTCGATGGTGGCGCACCAAGTGGCGTTCGAGAAGAAGATGATGTCTCAAGGCGTCTACTCCATCATGCAGCTGGATGTCGAAGTGCCTATCTGGAACCTCACACTCCGCGAGGTGGTCATGAACCTGCGCTCCTTTGAAGACCCGGACTACACACTATTTGTGTCAGTGGACACGGACAAAGCGGACCGCAACAGGACCTTCTTTGTGTTCCATCCCAAACGACAAGTGGAGGCCAGAGAGCTGATCTCGAAGCTCCCATTTTTCTGCAGCAAGAAGCTCGATCACAAGTGCCAAGGCTGGTTCACACCAGAAGCCTGGGCGCAAAACGAGTTCTACGACGTGGACTGGGAAACTGGACTTGTGAGAAGCAAAGAGGAACTCGAAATGGGACAGCTAGCGCAGGCAGGAGCACACTTCCTGGATCTGGATGAAGAAGAGATGATCGGCCTAACTGCGGCAGATGTCGGGTGGGAAGGCTACGTCGACGAGAACGGAAAAATGAAGCCCGTTCCGCTTCTGAAATTTGAAGTGGAAATGACGTCGAACCCCAGAATCCAAAACGGAGACAACGGTACGGTGGCAACCTTTGCGACGGCCACAGTAGCGCAGCAATCGGCACACGTAGGCACGGCAATCGCCAACACGGCGAGAAACAAGTCGGCCAATCCGCGGCGATTCGCAGCAGACCCATCGGCGAAGACAGACTTCGATGTGGATAACCCGGGCATCAGCATTCCTGAAGGCGAAGAGAGTGAGTCAGACGACGGAGAACTATCCATGGCGGCGGGAACAGATGGCAAAGAAAGCAGTGCGACCTCGAGTGAGGACGACGAGAGCGATGATGAGGAGCAGAGTGTGGAGGACATGGAAACCGAAGATCCAATGGACACCGAACAAACCAAACAGGCAGGCGCAGACGCCGCACGAGTCGAGTAAAAAAAAAAAAAAAAAACAGAAAGATCCATCAGGAAGGAGCCACGACGGAAAATCGAGCAACAGCAATAACAAGACACCGATCGAAACAACGGCAACATAACAACGAGACGAAGGCAAGGCAACTCACAGCTGCAAAGATAGTAGGCCAAGGAAACGAACGAATACAATACGGCATCATCGAAGCATAACGTACCGCGTCAGAGAGCATCAACAACAGTTGTAACAACACTGGCATCAACATCAGGCTCACGCGACAGCAACGGCAACATCGACAGCATCAACAACAACAACGATAACATAACAATAACAACGATAGCACCACGAACAACAACAACAACAACAACAACAACGACAACAACAACAATAACAACAATACCAACAACTACGACAACAACCACCACCAACGACCACCGACACCGCCGCCCACATAGGCAACGACGACACCATCAACGAAAACAACAACGGTGGCATCAACGATACCGACACCAACAAGGTCAGAGTCGAACCGGAAGGATTGTGACCACAGAACCAACAATCAACACAACACCATCAGTGCCAAGGCTTCGGTGACCCGGTTCCACTGAGTACCGGAGACAACACCATGACAGACCAGGAGGCGCTTGATGCAGCAAGTAGGCTAAACGATGCTTGCGGGGATCCGATGACGGAGAAGGCTAAGGCGACGATCCGCATTGTGTACCAAAACGTAGCCCAGCTACCCATTCACACGTACCAGCAGAAGAACGAGGAAATCTTCGGGTTCATCAAATCGAGCGACTTGGACATGCTATGCATGGCAGAAACCAACATACGTTGGGATCACGCACGACCGCACGACCAGTGGGCAGAGCGATCCAGACGACAGCTACCCCGATCCAAACACTCCTTTGCCTACAACACACACGAAGACAAAAGAGACCCGCGACTGTACGGAGGCGCAGGGGTGGTCGTAACGGCGCAAATGGCCGCACGCACATTCCAAACTGGAACCGATGAGAGTGGTATGGGTCGGTGGTGTTGGACTCTCACGGAAGGGAAAGGCACCAAGAGATTGCGAGTCATCGCAGCCTATAGGCCATGCCGGTCTACCGAGGGAGCCACCACGGTCTGGGCACAACAAACGCGAGTACTGCACGAGACCGGAAGAGAAGAGGACCCGCACGAAGCCTGGATCACAGACATAACCGTCGAGATACACAAGTGGAAAGCGGAGGGCGACACCATTGTACTAGGAGTGGACCTGAATGACGACGTCATGGACAGCCCTACCGCCAAACGCCTCGAGGCCGCAGGGTTGCGAAACACGGTACAGAAACGGATAGGACGAGACCTATCTCGCCGTGCAACACAACAACGCAACCGCAGTGGAATTCCTATCGACGCGATATTCGCCTCTGAAGGAGTCATTCTGGAGAAAGCCGGCTACCTGGAGTTTGGTGCAGCGATCCCGTCCGATCACAGAGCGGTGTGGATCGACATCAGCTTCGATCAGGTATTGGGAACAGGTATCAAACCCGTTCGCAAGTCCACACCACGCCGTCTTGTGCTGAGTGATCCCCGAGTTATGCAACGGTACAATGATGCGCTTCTAGAAGAATACGGAAGACACAACATCCTTGACCGCACACAGAAGATGTGGCTCACAGCCAAGACCCAAGGGTGGAGACTGACTCACGACCAACGCCGTCAATACGACAAGCTTCTGACTCAAACATACGAGATCCGCCGACACGCGGAGAAGGGATGTCGCAAGCTGAAGATGGGAGGGGCCGCCTGGTCTCCAGAACTGCAACACGCAAGGAACGTGATAAAACACTGGTCCCTGGAGGTCAAACACCTGGCAGGGGTCAAGGTCAGCTCGTCGCTCCGGTGCCGCACACGGAAGCTGGTGGGACTGGAGGTAGGGGAGACTCTGCCTCAGGCACAACAACGCCGATCGGAGGCATACACCACATACTACAAGCAAAAGAAGGACCACGAGAAGGCCCGCCAAGAGTTTCTGGTACAGCTAGCCAGGCAACGACACGACGCCCATGAGCAGGAATATGAAGCGGCATTGCAATCCCTGATGAATCGAGAGAAACAACGGGAACAAGCGGGACGCCTTCGAGCTGTGTTTGGGCAAGACAAGTCGATGACGACGAAGGTCTTATTCACGGATGACGAAGGCCGATTGCAGGAATGCACGGAACAACACGACATCGTCACAGCGTGCATAAGGGAAAACAAACGACGATTTTCCCAAGCAGACCAGACCCCTTGCATGACGGGCCAGACGAAAAGGATCATGGACCGGATTTGGAACCCGGCACTGGAGACACAACTTGTCAACGCGCAGGGATCCACCCCAGAAGTGCCGGATCCTATGACTCATGCCCTGCTGCAGTCCTTGCAACCCATTGCACAAGACAAGGAGGAACTTACGACAGAGGAGCACATTCGGGCATGGAAACGACAGACGGAACTGACGAACTCAGAACCGAGCACGCCGCACTTCGGACATTACAAAGCAGCGATGTCCGTCAAGAGCCTAGCAGACGCCGACATGATGTTGAGGGATATTCCGTACCAAACAGGCCACTCGCCGAGACCATGGCAACGGATCACCGACGTCGAGATACTGAAGAAGGCGCAAGTCTTCAACATCGAGAAGATGAGGACCATACAATTGATGGACGCGCAGTTCAATTTGAACAACAAGAGACTTGGACGACAAATGATGCAAACTGCGGAGAAAGCAGGATGGCTCTCGGGATTCCAATTCGGTAGCCGCAAATGCAGGTCGGCAATCAGCGCAGCACTGAACAAGCGTATCAGCATCGACCTGGGTTTCCAGCGGAAAGTGGCGGTCTCATTCTGCTCCAACGACGCAAAATCATGTTACGACAGGATAGTCCCAAACTTCGCGGCGACGGTAATGATGGCGGCCGGAGCGAACAGATCGGCGACGAGAAGCATGTTCAAGACGCTCCGAGACGCAAAGCACCACATCAGCACCGCCTACGGAGTGTCGGATAGATCATATGGTCGCGGCGCGGATTGCCAGATGCACGGCATTGGCCAAGGGAACGGGGCAGGACCGGCTATTTGGGCGGTCATCAGTTCCGTCATGTTTAATGCCATGGGCCTCCTTGGTCATGACTCGCCGCTACAGACCCCTGACGAGCAGACGATTTCAATTCTGGGATCAGCCTTCGTGGACGACACGGACCTAGTGAGGCTGGAAACAGGTGGCACAGTGACGGCAGACACGGAAGCTTTCAAGGCGATGGTACAAGACTGGAGCAAGCTGCTGCACGTTACCGGCGGTGCTCTCGTGCCGAGTAAGTCCGCCTGGTGGGCGATGCAACCGGAATTCATTTCAGGGCAATGGACGTGGCAAGACGCCAACCCGTTGACCATCATCAATATCAACGATGGACAAGGCGCAGCAGCGGAAATACCATACAAACCAATGGACCAGCCACTCTTCACGTTGGGGGTGTTCATCGACTTCGACGGGAATCAAGAAGCGCAGGCTGACAGACTCCGCAAGAAAGCAGAAGAATTTGGGGGACGCATGCGGACGGCTAAGATTTCTCCAGCCGACGCAAGATCTGCCCTCACGCTGCGGTTCATGAAGACGATCGAATACGCGCTTCCAATGGTTCAGCTTACTCGGCTACAATGGCGACGGATCATGGCCCCGGCGCTGCTCGCAGCACTCCCGAAAATGGGGGTGTCCAGGAACTTCCCGAGAGACTTGGTATATGGTACGACGTCACTGGGCGGGCTGGGAATCATCAACCCAGCCAATATGCAGTTGATCTCGCAGGTCCAGCTGGCATTCGACGAAGTCCATCGTGGCACTCAAACCGGGGAAATGATCAAGTGCTCTATTCTGGCCTTGAAAGAGGAGCTGGGAGTGGAGCGATCCCTGTTCCGGTACTCACACAAGGCCATAGGACACTGCGCCACGAGTTGCTGGGTCACCGGACTCTGGCAGCAGCTTCACGACACCAGCATAGACATACTCGAAACCACGAAGTCGGCGACTCGCCAGCGGAGAGGTGACAAGTTCTTGATGGACATCTGGCTAAGCCAAGGTGTGAAAGGAGCTCAGTTATACCATCTGAATATGGTGCGTCAGAAGCTGGGTGTGATACGAATGTCGGACATCACGTCGGCTAACGGAACGAGAATACTGGCGGAGGCGCATGACGGAATCGCCGCGTCGACCCTGCCCAATCAATGGGCGAGCCAACCTGACCGCCTCCCGAGCGGCTGGTGGAAGGAATGGCAGCGGTGGTGCAAATTCATGTGCTTCCGAGGCTTGACGCTCCACCAACCCCTGGGCAGGTGGCACAGCGATGATAGGACCTGGCGGTGGTGGAAGCTACCGTACACAGATGTGATCTTTGACATGGCTACTCGTCCAATCCAGCGATACAGGCAGCGTCTCACCAGCCGGACCCGTCGACAGCGATTCACTAGGGCTGGACACGTCGAGGTGCTCCCAACGGGGGCCAAGCGCGTGTCTGTCACGATGATTGAAACGGGAATCGAGTGGGATGGCCACGTGGGCCTGGCTGAGCCGAGCGACGAGCCCTCGGAAGGCTACAACCCGGTCGAGCAGCTGCAGGGGGACCTACAGCCTCATGACGCAGTAAGGGCGGCCAGACGTGGAAAGCTACTGGTGGTGAGTGACGGTTCGTTCAAGGATTTCCGAGGGACTTCGTCATCGATACTGTTTGACGCCGAGTCCAACGCCAGCATGAGCTGCAACACCTTTGTTCCAGGACCCAGAGAAGTACAAAGCGCCTACAGAAGCGAACTGGCAGGTGTATGGGCGTCTCTGGCAGTCATATCCAGGATGCCAGGGCTGGACGAGGACTGCGTGATTACGCTGGCCTTGGACGGTAAACAGGCCATGCAACGAGCGCAGGAGGACGAGCTCCGCCCACACCAACGAGACTGGGACGTGCTCACCGAGATTCGGAAGCTTCGGCGCCAGATTCGGGCCACCCTAAAATGGGAATGGGTCAAAGGTCACCAGGATGATACTGGGAAGACGCTGACCACCCTGGAGCGGCTCAATGTGATTGTCGACGACAATGCTAAGCGGTTTTGGGTTGAGACAGCACAACGCCGAATGGTGAAAAGATGGAGCACGAGCACTGACAGGTGGCGTTTACGTCTCCGAGACACGGATGCCTCGCATGTGGACAAGCACGCATTGAACGAGATACTACAGGCGGCGGAAGCTGCCACTTATTGGTCATCGAAGTTTCAGTGGGAGGACGAACAGGCCGCAGCGGTGGACTGGCATACGTACAGGTCAACGAGGTCGGCCAAAAAGAGCAAGACGATGGTCACCTTCATGTCCAAGTGGTCCTCGGGTTTCATCGGTGTCAACAAGAAATTGCATCAGATGGGACAGCGACCCACGGCGAAGTGCCAATTCTGTCCCCACGAGGAAACGACGGAACACGTGCTGCAGTGCCCGGAACACCAGGAAGCTTGGCAGGACTCCACGGCCGATCTGATCGCTACCATGGTGAGAATTGGTACGGCCCCGCGACTGGTCCAGAACATGCGAGTGGGGCTAGTGCGGTGGAGACGGAAGTTGAGAACGGATGGACCTCAGAGCGCGATAGGTTGGTATCCTCTGCTAGCAGGCTTCCTACACAAGGATTGGGTACGGACGCAGAGGCAGTGGATGACGACGCACGAGTGCTTTTTCCCGGACGCTAGGGCATGGGCAGGAGAGGTAATCCGGTGGATCTGGAAAGTACCTTGGACGATATGGACGGCGAGAAATGCGAAAGTGCACGACGGGGATCAGCACCCAACTACGCAGGAATTGCGCAGGCAGGTGCGCCGGATAACCCAGAGTGCCAGCCAAGACATGACAGCGTCAGAACTGCAGCTCTTACGAGACGGACGCAACATCGAGTACGGCACCGAAACCCAAATGCGACAATGGGTGCATTCGATGACGGCAGTACAGGCCGCAGTCAAAGCCCGACGACGGTCTCGCTCCATGCAAGCGGAACGACAGGCCATGGCAACGTGGCTAGGCCTGGATTGAGTATAATCTCGACAGCTCGCTCGAAGCTAGGTCCTACGGGGCAGGCGACGGCGAGGGTAAAGCCTTATGGCACATCTCTGATGTAATCACTGAGTTATTATTATTGTTCTGGAAGCAGAGTTGGCCCGCAAGCATCTCACAGAGGACACCACGATAGATGCGTTGATATTCGCTGATCAACACAACTGTGTGGTGTTGAAGGATGCAGCAATGAGAGTGGCAGCTGAAAGTGAGAAAGATATGTTCACTCATCTATATTTAAGCAAACTAATTCTACAACCTCAACTGATGGGAGGCATTCATATCCTCCGCAATGGGGGAGCGGAGAGTGATGGTATTGATGATGAGTACAGTTGTATGTCCATGATGGAGCTGTACAAGGTTGTGGGTGAAGACGAGGGGATCGCGCAAGTGGATTCATACATGGATTGGGTGACATTGGTGGACTTCGTCCGCTCTATGACTACCAAATCATCCCAAATGATTGAGACGGACGGTGCTGCTGGAGAAGAGGAGTGAAGCGCCACACCAGACCATGCCATACCAGAAGTTTTCAAGAAGCGGACGCATGACGGATTTGAGATGATGACAAGAGGACTCGAGTTAGTTATCGGAGGGAGAATATTCGCAGTCAGACCGCGGATGGTAATTACATATTCTATTGAGTAGCGCTATGTATTCTACACCACAAAAGAAACGACTACAGCGGACAGTTGTGACCTGCACAACTGGACAAGATCGTTTCGCTCCCATTATGACAGTTGATGATCACAGGCTTGCTGAGCGACCCATTCAACCTCAATCCATTGGACCCTCCACCTTCACATGGGTGGATGTCCACGTGCCTCTTCCAGTCGTTGCTTCGCCTTCGCCAGCTGCATCTTGAGATCTAGTTGCCGAACGCGAATATCCTGGCATATCCGCTCGAGTTTCGCCACCCGGAGCTTGTGCTCAAGCATTTTAATCTTCTTTGTCTTCCGCTTGTGCTGAGACGATGACCTGTCGTGTTGTGGATTGGTGTTAGTGCTGTTGATGCTGTTGATGCTGTTGGAACCACGAGAATGAGGACTCGGACGATGATCTGGAAGAGAAGGAGCGCGGCGAGTTCCACCAGCACTGATATCATTGAACGATGTGACTTCGTCCGCAACCACAATATCGCCAGCGATATCATCATCATTGGTCGCACTATGGCTGTGAGCGGATCTTGTCTCATTGCTAGTTGACTGGGTTCTCCGCTTCCGCTTCTTTGATCGGATGCGGATCCTCGTATGGCGAAACCCGAGATGTTTCTGTTCCTTTTCATCGTCTCCGCGGTCACGATCGATAGCGCCATCGTTCCCGTCGCTACCGTTGTTGCCGTCATCATTTGGTGGAATGGGGGTGCTCCCGTCATCTTGTTCTTTTTCATCGCCGCTCCCGTCGTCGCTCCCATTGCCGCTCTCATCTTCGGTTTCGTCTTCACTCTCTTGGTCACTATCGTCGGAGCATTGATCGTCGTGACAGCCGGGTGCACTTGTGGGGAACTCCATGTCGGTCTTTGCGGAGGTGAGTGAAGGTCTCGGTGATGGTCGCGGGCTGGATTCGGGAGAGATCGTGGCTTGCGACGATCTCTCCGCAAGCTGGGGAGCATCTTTCAGCACCTTCCAACAAGCCGCGAGTATCTCGACGCTGAGAGAACAGTTTTCGCCTTCCGTCTTGTGTGACTGGTACCAATCTGCAATCCATCGCACGTCGGCTTCTTGCGACATGTGCAGAGTCGATGGGCGATGTTCTCGAAGTTGGAGGACAGGGCGCCGGATTCTGTTGAAGAAGGCTCCGAGACTGTATTGGTTTGAGTGTAGCGGTATGTGGACATTAGATGCTGCTTCATCATCGTTGGTGACGCCTCCGCTTGCGAGCTTTCCATCCAATTCTTGGTTGTATTGGTCGATGCTCTGGTTGAACATCTTCAGGATGAGAGGCCAAGGTCGTTCCCCACGCTTGAGTGGTTTCTTATTTACTTCCAAAAAGGCGAGGCAAAGAAACCTCGCTTTCGTTGGAGTCCAGCCAAGAGGCGGCATCGTGAAGGAGTGGATTTGTACTGTTTGAGTGTCTTCTTTGATGGCATACGTTGTTCTATGTTCGACGATGGCACTGGCTCTTGTTTCGTGGATGCAGTTGCGAGCGATGAAGACGAAACAGAAGAAAACAAGTTTGAACGTCGGTCTTCTGGGCAGGTGAAGTTGGAAGATCAACGCGGCGATTGGTGTGTGATGCCTCTCTGTTGCTTCTTCTGCTGCTGTTGCTGTGTCCGTTATGATTGACGATGGACATCGAGCAGCGGTCTTGAAGTGACTTGGTGCCGATGTGCATGGCACTTCTCATTGATGGAGATTTGAATCCGCATTGGTTTCTGATGATTTGATGCAGATCAATTTCGCGAACTTGCCTCCTTCGTGCGTACACGCGCATTGCGTGGACGGAAAAGGAGGTTCGACTCAACGGACCAAAACTGCGTTGAGAGTGGTCAAGGTTTCTGTTTCTTTGTTCGTCGTTTGAATTGCGCCATTCACTCGCACCATCCTATGGCGTGTACGTGTATTCTGCGATCTGCGTTTGTGGAGAGGGTGGTATCTACCTGCTCCGACTATCGCAAACTCGACAAGCATTCACGAAACATCATTCGTAAGCTAGTGCACGATCATATCCAGAAGTCTTAATGGGAGAGAGAAGGTCGCATGCCCGTGCAAACTGTGATCTGTTCTATTGTATTACATTCTTCGGAATGTCCACTCCACCTGAAAGTGGCACCACCGATCGGATCCTGCATACACACCCCTTCTCCGATTTCCCCATTGCTCCACCTCTCCATCCATCCACGCATGTGAAAGTTGGACACCCAATGCCTTCATTCCGAGCGATTGCAATGTGCCTCCTCCATTTCTTTCTTAGCCTCAGCAACCTGAAGCTTCAGATTGAGTTCCTGAAGGCGCAGATCGTGGTAGTTGCGCTTGAGTTTGGCAAGCCGGAGTTCCTCGCGAATCATGTCCATCTCCTCGCTGCATTGGAGTGATGTGCTTCTTGCGGAGTTTCGGTCTTCTGTTCGCGTGACTTGCGTGGTTTCTGAACGTACCTGCGACGTGCCGTCTGTGTTGTCACGACGGCGTCCGCGATGCTGGCGACGACGACTGGCTGTTGTGGCAACGTTATTGTCGTCTCCGGCAGCGTCGCTGTTTTCCACCTGGGCGCTATCATCCGTGTTGCCGTCCTCCTCATCGTCTTTGAAGACGATACGCGTGCTCCTGTCAGCATCTGCGGATACGCCACGACGCTTGCGTTTGCGCGATGGGGCATAGGCAGTCGTCGCCTGTTGGTCATTGGATCCCCGCATCTGGGTGGCGCTGTCGTTGTCGCTGCTGCTCTCCGTGTTGTCGTAGCTGGTGACAGTGGCAGGCGCGTACTCGTTATCGTCGTCGTCGTCATCGTTATCGTCGTCGTCGTCATCGTCGCCATCGTCTAGATTGTGTTGATCGTCCCCGCTCGTTCTGACGGAATTGTCTCCGTCTTCGCTTGCATCATCGCCGTCAGTCTCACCATGAGGCGATGGACCTTGATGGTTGCAACGGTTGCGAGCGCGGACTGATGCCGCCACTGATTTGCGTGCGAGGAGGCGAAAAGGTCGAAGTGTGGGTTGTGGACTGGACTGAGCAGAGGCAGGTGAGGAAGCATCTGCAATTTGTGGCGCGTCCTTCAGAAGTCTCCAGCACTCCACGAGGGCGTGGACGTTGAGACGAGAGTGTCTGAATCTCTTGTCGCACGATTCGCGCCAATCTGCGATCCATTCAAATTCAGCTTCCGGTGAAGTGTGAGGTGTTGGCGGAAGAATCTTTCGAAGTTGCAGAGTGGAACGCCGGAGGGTGTCCAAGACGTGTCTGAGACTATCTGCAGAAGCCGTGCATGAGACGACATCAAAATCACCGCCGAAGTCGCCGTCGTTTCTGCCGCCGTATCCTCTGTTCGATCTCTTTATTGCCATCCTTTCGTTGTACCGCGCGATGCGGCGCTTGAAATTCTCAAAAATGAGAGGCCAAGTTCCGTTTTTGCATTTGCCTGGTTCCTTCTTGATTTCCAGGTAGGCGAGGCAAAGCATCTTCGCTTTCGCTGGAGTCCAGGAAGGTTGCGTCATTTTGGAGAAGAAGTGGGGATGTGCTGTATGAGTATCGGCGGTGATGGTATTCTATGGGCTGTCCTTGGACTCTTCGCTCAGGCTATGGTGGAGTGTCTGTTGTTGTGTTGGATTTGGTGACACCGGATTGTGTTGTTGTGTGCCTGGCATCCTGGTTGGGGTTTTTGGGCAACTTTGTGGTGAGGGGATGCGTGGATCTTCCAGTGATGCCAAGAGATACGGTTGCACTCGGTCGAGTCAATCGCAGTGATTTGGATGGTGATTGTTGGAGAAGATGCTCAAATTGTGAGGACAGATGGCACGAAACCAAAGAAACCAGAAAATACCAATGACGTCATTCGTCGTTGTAACACTACAGCTGGTAGCCACCACCAACACCAAGCAAGCAAACACAAGAGAAACAACAACAAACTGGACATCGGCAGCAACCAGCCATAAATCCAGTTTAAAATATCTGATTACACCACAACAACAATCCCATTGCTCTTCATCTGGTTTGCCGTTTGGTTCACTTCCGGGTAGAGGCCGGTGAAGGAGCCATTGCTTCAACAGCAGATGCTACAATGACGCAAGCAAGCATGGCCCATGGTTGTGGTGATGGCAGCTCCCTCTGTCTCTCTGTCTCTCTGTATCTCTGTATCTCTGCCTCCGGAGACTTTCGCGTTGTTTGCTTCGAACCGATGTGATGTTGATTGTGGCTGAAGTCGAGTTGTCGGAGGCAGACTCAAGGCCACAAGACCGTCCAGACCAATGGAAACACCCAACGACCATTTCGAACCACTTGGGTATGACCATCAACGATCTCTCGCATTCGTTGCGCTTCGACAGATGTCAACACAGTCATTGGTCTTCTTCGATGATCTGACTCATAGTCGTATCAGTCGAAGATTCTCGTTTTCGACAATGCCACACAACAGAACCCTGTTGTCGTCAGAACCCTCCGTTGTCTTCCTTCTTGTTGTTGTTCATGTACTACTAGTCGTAGAAGTAGTAGTACATACTCGTGATGGATGGGAACAGGGACACCCGGCAAAAAGCAACGGAAACGCATTTCGACTAGTACGACTACTTTGACATCCAAAAACAATTTTGTCACTCAGACACAAGAAGGCCGCTATTGACATTCCACGATTGGCGAAGAACGAATCTCCTTTCGAAGAACTTAGTGGGAAACCCTGTTGGACCTATTTCGGAGAAACAAAACGAGGCATTGATGCCGCTGGCCTAATTGATCGAGTCCCGTCTATACCAATGACAAACAGTTTCTACTTCTAAATAAATCGAATGACGGATAAATAAATCGAATGACGGATATTAAAATCGAATGACGGATAAATAAGTCGCACAAGTTTGTCACTCGTGACCCAAGAAGACAAGGCCGGCAAGTGATCGAACTAATCAAGTGCACTTGGTCACACAAGCAAACCACGAAATGGTGGCTCTCCTCGACTCTGCCCTGCTCTGGACGGATCACAACAGAGACGAGTGTGGAGTTGGAGTGTTATTGTCTATTATACGTTTTATTTTGGTTACAATTGTATAAATGTGAAGCAGACTGTGCAAAGAGTTCGTGGTCAACCTTGAAGAGTTCTGATCTGTTGTCCATTTGGTACTGTATTGGAAGAAGAGGAGCGGGAGAGAGCCATTGGAATGGTATGGCTGCCGCTCGTGCCAGCGGCTTTGCTTTGTTGGAAGGAGGAAGCGTGGGGCGGGGGGAATTTCATGGCGATTGTTTGTGGCGAACGGCAGGATTTGTGAGCAATGCACAGAGAAATACAATGCGACTACCCTTCGAACAAAGAGACACCTTCACTGATACCGCAAAACCAAGTGCAGAACAGACGAAATGAGCATGACATCACACTGGTCTAAAGCGATGTAGGATGCAACACATGCGTGCATCGGTGTGTATTGCATTTGTATCGCGTTCGCTACACTACGTTGATACTTGATGTTGTGGAGTGGTTTTGCCTGGCTTGGCCATCCGAAACGAGCGCGGGGACATCATGTGTTGCTCTCGTCAAGCCCCGTCTTTGTATTCGTGGTCTGTTGGTCTGTTTCCGTTTCATCAATCGCGATGTGACGAGAACCTCGTTTAGTCGAACTAGTCCGATAGTGTCAATGGTGTCCCGTGAAGACAATGGATTGATAACTAAATAAATCGAGTGACGGATAAATAAATCGAATGACGGATATTAAAATCGAATGACGGATAATAAAATCGAAGGGCGGCTATTTAAATCAAGGGTTCGGTTTTCGCACGACTGGTCGGGATTTAATCAAGACACAGTATTGCAGAGTCATTTTCGGAGTTTCTCCATGAACTACCCATAAATAACACTGGAAGCTATGACCTTCAAAGAGTTCCTGAGAACGAAAATTTGATTCGAGAACATTCCTCTTGTGGGATCTTTTGTCATCGCAAAAACAACGAGTTTTGATTGGCTGGGTCAGTAGCCTCCAAGATAGACTAATTCGACCCATTTTGCCGGGTGTCCCGGAGGATCCAAGCCGCACGAACCAGAGAGGGGTGCGATCAAGAGAAGGAGGCAAACACGACGATGCTTGTGCACAAAGAGAGAAAGAGAGGACGCGTGCGAACAAGACAACAACACACACCACTCAACCCCATACTCGAGCACATCAACAACAAGCACCGAATTGCCACTCATACTACTATTCATCACGCGGTGCATGGTACTCATACTGATACAAGCTATTGAAGACACACCATCAATATCTCTGCCTCATAGTAGATAGCTCAGACCACACACTTCCTCGACAGCCAATCCAACACCAATCATCCAACGTCCAACGTTGATCGTCCAGCAACCATCGACCATCCTCTCAACATGCCGAATGTCACAGACCAACAACTCATTGATGCTGCCATAGCAGGTGACTTGTCGGTGTTGAAGGAATGGAAGAAGCAGAACCAGATGCAGAATGAAGGAGTTGACATCAACCGCCAAGACATGTTTGGTCACACTCCCCTTCATGGCGAGTACCTCATCAAATCATGTGGGGCTGACGTCAACTGCAAAGACATGTTTGGTTACACTCCCCTTCATGGCGCATGCAACAATGGCCACCTGGAGCGTGTGGAGTACCTCATCAAATCATGCGGGGCTGACGTCAACTGCAAAGACATGTTTGGTCACACTCCCCTTCATGACGCATGCAACAATGGCCACCTGGAGCGTGTGGAGTACCTCATCAAATCATGTGGGGCTGACGTCAACTGCAAAGACATGTTTGGTCACACTCCCCTTCATGGCGCATGCAACAATGGCCACCTGGAGCGTGTGGAGTACCTCATCAAATCATGCGGGGCTGACGTCAACTGCAAAGACATGTGTGGTCACACTCCCCTTCATGGCGCATGCAACAATGGCCACCTGGAGTGTGTGAAGTACCTCATCAAATCATGCAGGGCTGACGCCAACTGCAAAGCCAACCTTGGTTACACTCCCCTTCATGACGCATGCAACAATGGCCACCTGGAGTGTGTGGTGTACCTCATCGAATCAGGTGGAGCAAACGTCAACTGCCAAAACTACTATGGTGACACTCCCCTTCATAAGGCATGCGACAAAGACCACCTGGAGTGTGTGGAGTACCTCACCAAATCAGGTGGAGCGAACATCAACTGCCAAAACAACAATGGCGACACTCCCCTTCATGAGGCATGCTACAACGGCCACCTGGAGTGTATGGAGTCCCTCATCAGAGGACTTTCGCCTTCAGCTCACCCACAACTACAACAACTACAACAACTACAACAGCGCTTACAACAAAACGAGCGAGCAAATGAACAGCCACAAGAACAGTTGGGACAGCAGTTGAAACGAAAGAGGCAAAAAGAATGAACACAAGCACAGCAGCCACAAGAGGACCAACGTCAGCATTGGAGAAGACCGACCCAAATCCTTCTAAACTGGGAACAGGGCAGACACCATCTTCTTGTGTGGACAGGGCAACTAACAGCAACCAATCAAGACAAACGCCGAAGTCCTGATGATCACCATCCCATCCATTGAGACACTGATCGACAAAGGAATCCAACATCAATGCGTTCACGATGGCGCTCACGATAGAACTGAACGCATCCACACAACCATTCCTCTTCCCAATCTTCAACCAAAACACGTCCGACACGTCCTCCAATGCATCTACACAGGCGAGATATCCTCAATGACAGCCCTCGTGACAACGCCGCCGCTCACCACGATACAGATGCCTCTCACCAGCCAACTCCCATCCTCACTGGACAGGATGATCTGCAACAGCTGATCCTTGTGGCCAACAAGTGCGGCTTCTGGCAACTCAAGCTTGTTCTTGAATCAGAGCTAGCGCACAAGCATCTCACAGAGGACACCATGATAGATGTGTTGATATTCGCTCATCAGCACAACTGCGTGGTGTTGAAGGATGCAGCAATGAGAATGGCAGCAGAGAGAGAAAGATATGTTCACTCATCCAGATTTCGGCAAGCTGATTCCACACCATCAACTGATGGGAGGCATTCATATCCTCCGCAGTGGGGAAGCGGAGAGTGATGGAGTTGATGGTGAGTACAGCCACATGTCCATGGTGGAGCTGTACAAGGTTACGGATCAGGGTGAGAGTACAGCACAAGTGGATTCGTACATGGATCGGGCAACATTGGTGGACTTCGTCCGCTCAATGAGAACCAGCCCTATGAGAGCCAATTGATCCGAAGTGATTGTGGTGGACAGCACTGCCGAGGAAGAGGAGTGAAGTGCCACACCAGACCATGCCATAACAGAAGTCTTCAAGAAGTGAACGCATGACAGAATTGAGTCGATGGATAAAAATAGTCATCAGAATAGTCATTAGGATAGTAACTATGTGAAAGGAGCTGGAGCAACTTGAGGATCCATTCATTCAATGGTGCGTCCGGCATGCCTTCATCGTCGCCTTCGGTGATGTGCACAGTATGCTGCTCCATGCAGTCCCTGTATCGTTCGCAGCACGGTCTTGGTTGGGCCGCGAGATGCGCAATGGTCTTCTGTGCATGAATTGCAGATGATCCTGGTTGGCGTATGGCACGCTGCTGTGCATCATCATTGGCCAATGTGACATGAAGAAGATGGTTCAGCCTCTGCTGTCATCGTCGTGATCGTCGTTGCTGATCATATAGTATGGTTTCCGCGTTCGTTGGTGTCGATGATGTGAGCGGAGTTTTTGTGGGAAACGATGGTGGACCCCGCGGGCATCATGCATGGCTTGTAGGAATCGAATCCAACGTGACGGAGCGGGATGTACTACGGCTGTCAGCTTGTTGTTGGTGGTGGTGGCGCTGCTGCAGTTTGTGCATGATGTCGCGCAGGGCACAAGCGTATGCCAGCGGTTGCATGGCTTTCGATAGGTATGGCCGACAAAGCTGACGAGCAATGGGAGAAGTTGCCGACGTAATTGCGCACAATTTCTTTCATTTGTCGATCTGAAAAGACAGTGCCTCTGTCTCATTGATTGCGGTTTGTGTTAGCGACGCATCTCTTTGAGCATCGGTATGAACAGGCGTGGCTGGTTGTGGTGCATGTAGTGGAAACTGAGGAACATCTCCAAACCGATGGCTCTGCAGGTCTCGGGAAAGTCGCTGCGTCCGATCTTACAGATGCACCCATCCAATATGTGCTGAATCTCCGTTTCAGACAACGCATCGGATGTTTATGTGCGTGCGCGCGGCTGCTGATGATTTGAATCCAGACCGCACCATGGGCCATGACATGCCTTGCCGTTGCTGTTGGTTCTACTGTTGGCGCTGCGATTTCCCAGGTCCCAAGATCTTCTCTACTCCGGAGCAGTTGGTTTGACATCTTCCTTTCTGATGTCGCTGAGTGATGTGACAAGTTTGAGATCGCTGTTCGTCACCGCTCGCCATTCATCATTGGCATCAGCGTCATCATCGTTGGCATCATCACAGTCTCTTGCCATGACCGCCTTCGTTGATTCTGGTTGGCATGCCATATTTGCGCAGCCGCCGCTTGCTTGATTACTTCATTGCTTCATTACTTCATTGGAGGATGTCTCAGTGTTGGCTGATAGCTCCATCAATGCAAACATAGTCATACCGTTTCATCTCTCTCTCTCTCTCTCTTGTTGTGTTGATGTTGTTTGATGGATCGTGGCGCAAAATCGAAGATTCGTTGTTTCGGGTGGTGTCAAGAATTTTTGGCGCGTTTGTTGAGTACTCGTCTGTCTGTCATCCGTTGTTCATTCAACCAGTGACACACGCACACACTCGCGACGAACATCACCTCACCGTTGTCTTCGTGCAACGAAACTCTGTTCGACGATGACGATGGCGATGGCAACCACTCCAATGACGCCGCATCCCTTCACATTGGTACCACCACCAACAACACCAACGCAAACGGTCAGACCAACAATCAGACAAGATGATGAGTCATCGACATCCAAGAGGAACTGTGGGAAGCCTCGCCAGTTGCTCCATACCTTGACCCACCCGTCGTACGACTAAGAGTATTACTATGGAGCCTTCCATGAGTACGATCTACTCTGGGAGTTGCCACAGCCAAGCGTCCAGCCTGATAGGTACTCTGTTCAAACCTTTGTGCGGACATGAGGTCATGACCATCGAAGTTGCTGGAAGAGGACGGTGTCAGACTGATAGCAGAGAAGCAAACGGAGACCAAGCAACTGCAACAGGAGGCTGACACGAAATCGAAGGCGAGCAAGCTCACCGGTGTCGCCAAAGAGGCCAAAGCAGCTGCAAATCAGGTCGTCGTGCGAGTGTCAGCACAGATGCACCAAGCAGGGCCAGTAGAAACACAGCAAAAGATGCGAAAGCTTCGGCTGTGAAACGATCACGTGCGAAGAGTCTGGACATGCTCAACATGCAAGATCACGAGATGTCATTCGGCTCCCTTGATTCCAGCAAGTTCAACGACAACAAACCAATGCCGGTGCCAAACACCCCAGGTGGACTCAGCTTCGCCACAGCCCCAGCACTTGGCGCAACCCGCGAATGGAGCAGCCAAGACAAGACGAAGGTTGTCCAGAGTCGGAGATACAGGCCAAGGCCAAGAACGAATTCCAACGGAACGACCAGTAGCGACAAATCGAGGAGCAAGAGTTTGGAATTCTTGAAGGATGGACACCACATGCCAGGCACAACATACACATCAGACATACCAGGCGCGATGAGTGCAGCCAGCATCCCAGATCTATCTCGAGTTGCGACAACGGAGACGTCACGCAGTGAGAGCCTGGAGTCACTGTCCAATCTGCCAAGTCTCCACGACAGCGTCGGCGTTGCGACAAGTGCTGCTGCAATGAATGGTGGGAGAAGCTCCGCAGCTCCTGTCATGCCTGGAGGTTGGAGCGCGGCATCTACACCAGCCCCCTTCAGCCGCACACATGAAAAGAGACAACAGTCTTCGTCGTTGAACAAGCGCAGGTCAACGTTGGAAAGTATCCTCAAGGCCAAACGATCACCATTACGTGAAGTGTCGTTGACCAATCCTGCCAAATCGAAGCAACAACCATCTCTCGAATCCCGATCATCACAATTGGCTGATGTTGCCTTGACCAAAGCATCCGCAAAGGCACCGTCATCGTCGCCATCATTAACACAGTCCAAATCCAAACTCAATCTTCAACAGTTCGAACGCGAACACGAACACGGAGGTGTTTCAGCCACACCCCAAGCCTCATCCAATCCTGGAGCCTTGAGTTTGGGAATCGAATGGCAATCGAGCAAGAAGGACCAGGTGACTCCTTCTCGCAACAGATCCGCACGCAGTTCGTTGCACCCAAGCGAAGACTCAAAGCAACGACGTTCACGCGGACGAAGCACGGGTGGTCTGCGCGATGAGAAGCGATCAAGGAAAGGATCTCCAAGGTGGTTGGCAATGGGCCCCGACGTCACCACTCCAGCAAAACAAGAGACTCGTCATCACCATCGATACTACCATCGATATTACCATCGAAATCACCGTCGCCACGGCATCGGCGGAGAAGCGCACAGCACACCAGTGGCAAACCGCACGCGACATCGTCAAGATCAAAGAGTGTGGAGCGTTCGCCATCATTGTGTCATCGTCGCGACGGAGAAATTCACACGTCTTTCTCTGGAAGAAGCTGCCGCTCGCCATTGGTGCGGAGTCGTCGAAGAACTGCGCAAGTATCGATGGACTCATCGCCATCATCACGGCGACAACGAACACCTGGCAGCTCGGATGATATGAACGCAGCCTCGCGTTCACGCGAAGCCAACTCAAATGCGCACTCCACCGGTACTGGTTTGTAACAGCGCAAGGGTTCACCTTCCAGAAAGCATGCCCGGGGAAGTTCGCGAAGACTAAATCAATGTGGCCATAGCCAATCGACACCACGTGGCGAAGATGGGCGAAGATCAGCGAAGGAGGTTCTCCGATGGACGATCACCATCGGCGCGACAACGAAACAGATCAAGAGGATATCGAAATGACAGCGTCGAACGGCACAGCAATGAGCGAGGTGAAAATGGACGGCATTGCAACAAACGTCCGTCATCACGCGGGGCCCTTCAATCAAATCGCCGTGGACGAAGCAGATCGTCGACACGCGATGCTGTCTACCATGAGAAGATATCTGACACAAAGCCACTGCAACTCACGCCAAAGAAAGCGGTCAGGAGCAAGAGAGCGTCTCAGTACCGCGATCGCTTGATGAATGGTACCAAAACTCCCACCCGTGAGGCATCACGATACGATGGGAGTAAATGAGATGTGTGGGCCGCTCCGTATTTGTATCATACTCATAGAGCTGTGGTAGACTCACGTCGCTGTAATGTAATACACCTACGAATGGATTGTAATGTTCTATGATATGTAGGATTGGAACAGTACCGCATGCACTATATCTGCTTGCGCAATAGAACGCTGTGATGAAGTCACTGGACGTTTCTAGAGATTGAAGGGCTGGATACTGCTCCTACACTGCCTCCACCTTGTGCACGACTTGTCTGGTCCGCTCTCTACAATACAAACGCACACAGGGATGTTGCCGATGTCATTTATGAGCAGATTAGACGTCCGTGGTTCCATCCATACTCCGCCATCAGCATCGTTGTTGGTTCATTGCGCAGACAATGGACACATGGCAGCAGCATGTTCACAAGCCGTGCGGTCGTCGCAGTGCGGTCGTCACCGTGCCACCGGATTCGCACACAGAGCACTCCAAGTCACACACTGCCAAGCAGATGCAAAGCAACAGTGCCGATGCCAGTCGATCCAAGTTGCTGGAAGAGACGATCTACGAAGAACACATGACGAACAAGGCAGAGGAAAATGATGAGAAGCCGCGAGGAGCGTGGTTGCTGCGCGGTTCCATCGACCGTCCCGTATCACGCCATTGTCCTCATCTCTCCATGAGTTGCACTCCCACCATTGTGCCAAAACTGCAATCGAGACCCTCGCCAAGTCCCAGGAGGAGTGATCACTCGCCGTTGAAGCAACAAATGCCAGGGTCACCATCCATTCCAATCTTCGAAGCGACCAGTGCCAGCATGGCGGAAAGACAAGAACCGACGAGCCAGTGCAGTCCAAGCATCCAGAGAGCTTGACGAGCAACAGAAGAAACCAACGAATCAACCAACCAACAAGCAACCCCATGCAGAGTGCGAGTACTGTATTGCGGATCATGGTTGACACAGAGTTCCATACAGCACAAGAAGCATGCGGTCAGCGATCCATGGCCCATGAGCACGGTATCCCCACATGTCCTCCTTCGTGGTGCTCCCAACTTCGTTGATGAGACGGATGTTCCTGTCGATCACCTCGGTTGAGCATCGATGCTCTGGGAGTCACGAGCCAAGATGGCGGTGCTTCTGCCTGTGGATAGAACGTGCATGGTATTGTATGTTGGTGGTCCATGCAGCAGGAACAGTGGAGGCGGCACGGTATCACTCTGCTTGTTGATTGCTGAACATGTCAACCCATTCCAATGCGCAATGTGGTGCTGGTTTGATGTTGAGGACTCTTGTTGCCTGTGCGGATGGTGATGCTTGCAACGCAGTGGGATGGCAACCAGCCAAATCCAAATGAGATGTGTCGCAGCCAACACAAGCAATCAACGAAAGCAGTCACATCGGTGGCTTCATCTTTGTCCGAGGCGTTGCTTCGCGCCTCAAGTTGGTACTTGTGATGGCAGGCGGACGAGGGTCAGCGGTCTTGCAGATGCCACGATGACGCAAGCAATCGTGGGTCATGGTGTACATGGTGGTGATGATGATGATGATGACAGCTCCCTCTCCCTCTGTCTCTCTGTCTCCAAAGACTTTCACGTTGTTTGCTTCGAACCGATGTGGTGTTGATTGTGACTGAAGTCGAGTTGTCGGAGGCAGACTCAAGGCCGAAAGACCGTTCAGACCAATGGAAACACCCAACGACCATTTCGAACCACTTGGGTATGACCATCAACAATCTTTCGCATTCGTTGTGCTTCGACAGATGTCAACACAGTCATTGATCTTCTTCGGTGATCTGACTCATAGTCGTATCAGTCGAAGATTCTCGTTTTCGACAATGCCACACAACAGAACCCTGTTGTTGTCAGAACCCTCTGTTGTCTTCCTTCTTGTTGTTGTTGTTCATGTACGACTACTACTAGTCGTAGAAGTAGTAGTACATACTCGTGATGGATGGGAACAGGAGGATCCAAGCCGCACGAACCAGAGAGGGGTGCGATCAAGAGAAGGAGGCAAACACGATGATGCTTGTGCACAAAGAGAGAGAGGACATGTGCGAACAAGACAGCAACAACACACCACACAACCCCATACTCCAGCACATCAACAACAGACATCGAATCGCCACTCGTACTACATTCATCACGCAGTGTATGATACGCGTACTACTACAACCTATTGAAGACACACCATCGATATCTCTGCCTCATAGTAGATAGCTCAGACCACACACTTCCTCGACAGCCAATCCAACGCCAAAAGACCACCAACCATCAACCATCCTCTCAACATGCCGAATGTTACGAACCAACAACTCCGTGATGCTGCTGGGGAAGGTGACTTGTCGGTGTTGAAGGAATGGAAGAAGCAGAGCATGACGCAGAATGAAGGAGTTGATGTCAACAAGGTTACAGGCAGGAGAGGTCGGACTCCCCTTCATCACGCATGCTCCAACGGCCAGTTGGAGTGTGTGAAGTACCTCATCGAATCATGTGAGGCGAACATCAACTGCCAAGACAACAATGGTTCCACTCCCCTTCATGTGGCATGCTTCAACGGCCAGCTGGAGTGTGTGAAGTATCTCATTGAATCATGCAGGGCTGACATCAAGTGCCAAAACAACGATGGTCGGACTCCCCTTCATCACGCATGCCGCAACGGCCAGCTGGAGTGTGTGAAGTACCTCATTGAATCATGTGAGGCGAACATCAACTGCCAAGACAGCGATGGTTCCACTCCCCTTCATGAGGCATGCCACAACGGCCAGCTGGAGTGCGTGGAGTACCTCATCGAATCATGCAGGGCTGACATCAACTGTAAAACCAACCATGGTTCCACTCCCCTTCATTGGGCATGCTACAACGGCCACCTGGAGTGCGTGGAGTACCTCACCGAATCATGTGAGGCGGACATCAACTGCAAAGATGACGATGGTGACACTCCCCTTCATTGGGCATGCAACAATGGCAAGCTGGAGTGTATCGAGTCCCTCATTAGAGGACTTTCGCCTTCAGTTCACCCACAACTGCAACAACGCTTGCAACAAAACGAGCAAGAGAATGAACAACCACAAGAACAGTTGGGACAGCAGTTGAAGCCGAAGGAACAACAACAACAACAACAACAACAACAACAACAGTCGAGACACCAGTTGAAGCGGAAGAAGCAAGAGAATGAACACAAACACAGTAACCACAAGAGGACCAACGTCAGCATTTGAGAAGACCGCCTCAGATCTTTCTAAACTGGGAACAGGACAGACAACATCTTCTTGTGTGGACAAGGCGACGAACAGCAACTAACCAAGGCAAACTCCGAAGTCCTCATGATCAATGTCCCACCCATTGAGACACTGATCGACAAAGGAATCCGACATCAGCACGCGAATGATGACACCGAAGACGGTGCGGCTCCATCCAAACAACCATCCCTCTTCCCAACCTCCAACCAAGGCACGTCCGATACGTCCTCCAATGCATCTACACAGGCAAGATATCCTTGAATGACAGCGCTCGTGACAACGCTGCTGCGCATGTCGGTGCTCATGCTGATGCTCACCACAATACAGATGCCTCTCACCAGTCAACTCCCATCCTCACTGGACAGGATGATCTGCAACAGCTGATCCTTGTGGCCAACGAGTTTGGCTTCTGGCGACTCAAGCTTGTTCTTGAAGTGGAGTTGGCCCGCAAGCATTTCACAGAAGACAGCATGATAGATGTGTTGATATTCGCTCATCAGCACAACTGCGTGGTGTTGAAGGATATGGCGATGAGAATGGCAGCTGAAAGTGAGAAGGATACGTTCACTCATCTAGATTCAAGCAAACTGATTCTACAACCTCAACTGATGGGAGGCATTCATATCCTCCGCGATGGGGGAGCGGAGAGTGATGGTATTGATGATGAGTACAGCCACATGTCCATGGTGGAGCTGTACAAGGTTGTTGATGAGGATGAGGGTACAACACAAGTGGATTCATACATGGATCGGGAAACATTGGTGGACTTCGTCCGCTCAATGAGAACCAGCTCTATGAGAGCCAATTGATCCGAAGTGATTGTGGTGGACAGCACTGCCGAGGAAGAGGAGTGAAGTGTCAGATCATGCCATACCGCACCAGAAATCTTCCACAAGTGAACGCATGACAGAATTGAGTCGACGGATAAAAATAGTCGTCAGAATAGTCATTAGGATAGTAACTATGTGAAAGGAGGTGGAGCAACTTGAGATCCAATCATTGAATGGTGCGTCCGCCATGCCTTCACCGTCGCCTTTGGTGATGTGCACAGCATGCTGCTCTGCATGCTGCTCTATCCACTCCCGTATCGTTCGCAGCACGGTCTGGCTAATCCGCGAGATACGCATGGTCTTCTGTGCATGAATTGCAGATGATCCCGGTTGGTGTAAGGCACGTTGGTGTGCAGCATCAGTGGCCAATGCGACATGAAGAAGATGGTCCAGCCACCGCTGTCATCGCCGTGATCGTTGTTGCCGATTATATGGTTTCCACGTTCGTTGGTTTCGTGGGTGTGGAAGGAGGTGAGTGGGAAACGATGGCAGACCACGCTGGCGTCATGCATGGCTTGTTGGACTCGAATCCAACTTGACGAGGTGGAGCGTATTGCGACAGTTAGCTTGTTGTTGTTGTTGGTGGTGCTGCTGCTGCTGCAGTTCGTGCATGATGTCGCGCAGGGCACAAGCGCATGCCAACAGCTGCATGGTTTTCGATATGGCGGACAAAGATGACGAGCAATGGGAGAAGTTGCCAACGTCATTGTACACGATTTCAATAATGGTGGATCCAAGGAGACAGTGCCTCTGTCTCATCGTTTGCGGTTTGTGGCGGCGACGCACCGCTTTGAGCATTGGTATGAACAGGCGTGGGTGGTTGTGGTGCGTGTAGTGGGGACTGAGGAACATCTCCAAACTGATGGCTCTGTTGGTCACGGGAAAAGTCGCTGCGCCCGATCCCACAGATGCATCCGTCCAACATGTGCTGAATCTCCGTTTCAGACAACGCATCGGACGTTTCTGTGCGTGCGCGCGGCTGCTGATGACTTGAATCCAGACCGCACCATGGGCCATGACATGTCTTGCCATTGCTGTTGGTTATGTTGTTGATTCTGTTGTTGGCGCTGCCATTGCCCATGTCCCAAGCTCTCCTCTACTCAGGAGCAGTCGGTTTGATATCTTCCTTTCTTATGTTGCTGAGCGATGCGACAAGTTTGAGACCTCTGTTCATCACCGCTCGCCATTCATCATCATCATCATCGGCATCATCATCGGCATCATCATCGGCATCATCATCGTCTCTTGCCATGGCCGCCTTCGTTGATTCTGGTTGGCGTGCCATATTTGCGCAGCCGCAGCCGCTGCTTGCTTGATTACTTCATTTCTTCGTTGCTGTTTTGCTTCATTGCTTGATGGACAATGTCTCAGTGTTGGCTGATAGCTCCATCAATGCAAACATAGTCATGCCATTTCATCACCCTCTCTTCCCTTCTCTCTTGTTGTGTTGATGTTGTTTCATGGATCACGACGCAAAATCGAAGATTCGTTGTTTTGGATGGTGTCAAGAATTGTTGGCGCGTTTGTTGAGTACTCGTCTGTCTGCCATCCGTTGTTCATTCCACCAATGACACACACAAACACGCACAACCAACATCACCAATGCGTTGTCTTCGTGCAACGCAACTCTGTTTGGCGATGACGATGACGATGGTGCTGGCGATGGTGCTGGCGATGGTGCTGGCGATGGCAACCCCCTCCAACGGTGCCGTATCCCTCCACAATTGGTACCACCGACGCAAACGCAAACAATCAGACAAGATGACGAGGCATCGACATCCAAGAGGAACTGTGGGAAGGCTCGCCAGTTGTTCCGTACCCTTGACCCGCCCGTCCTACGACTATGAGTATTACTATGGAACCTTCCATGAGTACGATCTACTCTAGGAGTTGCCACAGCAAAGCGTCCAGCCTGATAGGTACTCTGTTCAAACCTTTGTGCGGTCATGCGGTCATGACGATCGAAGTTGCTGGAAGAGGACGATGTCAGACTGATAGCAGAGAAGCAAACGGAGACCAAGCAACCACAACCGCAGCAGGCTGACACGAAATCGAAGGCGAGCAAGCCCACCAGCTTCGCCAATGAGGCCAAAGCAGCTGCAACATCAGGTCGTCGTGCGAGTTTCAGAACAGATACACCAAGCAGGGCCAGTAGAAACACAGCAAAAGATGCGAAAGCTTCGGCTGTGAAACGATCACGTGCGAAGAGTCTGGACATGCTCAACATGCAAGATCACGAGATGTCATTCGGCTCCTTTGATCCCAGCAAGTTCAACACCAACGAATCGATACTGGCGCCAAACATCCCAAGTAGACTCAGCTTCGCCACAGCCACAGCACTTGGCGCAACCTGCGAACGGATCAACCAAGACAAGACGAAGCTTGCCCAGAGTCGGAGATACAGGCCAAGGCCAACAACGAATTCCAACGGAATGACCAGCAGCGCCAAATCGAGGAGCAAGAGTTTGGAATTCTTGAAGGATGGACACAACATGCCAGGCACAACATACACAACAGACACACCAGGCGCGAAGATTACAGCCAGCACCCTGGCTGTATCTTGAGTTGCGACAACGGAGACGTCATGCAGTGAGAGCCTGGAGTCACGCTCCAATCTGCCAAGTCTCCACGACGACGATGATAGCAGCGTCGACGTTGCGACAAGTGCTGCTGCAACGAACAGTGGGAGAAGCTTGGCGGCCCATGTCACGCCTGGAGGTTGGAGCGCGGCATCTACACCAGCCCCCTTCAGCCGCACACATGAAGAGAGACAACAGTCTTCGTCGTTGAACAAGCGCAGGTCGACGTTGGAAAGTATCCTCAAGGCCAAACGACCACCATTACGTGAAGTGTCGTCAACCAATCCTGCCAAATCGAAGCAACAACCATCTCTCGAATCTCGATCATCGCATTTGGCCGATCTTGCCTTGACCAAAGCATCCGCAATGGCACCATCATCGTCGCCACCGTCATCATCATCATCACAGTCCAAATCCAAACTCAATCTTCAGCAGTTCGAACGCGAACATGAACACAGAGGTGTCTCGGCCGCACCCCAAGCCTCATCCAGTCCTGGAACCTTGAGTTTGGGAATCGAATTGAAATCGAGCAAGAAGGACCGGGTGGCTCCCTCTTGCAACAGATCCGCACGCAGTTCGTTGCACCCAAGCGAAGACTCAAAGCAACGACGTTCACACGGACGAAGCGTGGGTGTTCTGCGTGATGAGAAGCGATCAAGGAAAGGATCTCCAAGGTGCTTGGCAATGGGCCCCGACGTCACCACTCCAGCAAAACAAGAGACGTGTCATCACCATTGATATTACCATCGGTATTACCATCGATATCACCATCGATATCACCGTCGCCACGGCATCGGCGGAGAAGCGCACAGCACACCAGTGGCAAGCCGCACTCGACATCGCCAAGATCAAAGAGTGCGGAGCGTTCGCCATCATTGTGTCATCGTCGCGACGGAGAAATTCACACATCCTCCTCTGGAAGAAGCTGCCGCTCGCCATCGGTGCGGAGTCGTCGAAGAACTGCGCAAGTATCGATGGACTCATCGCCATCATCGTAGAGACAACGAGCATCTGGCAGCTCGGATGATATGAACGCAACCTCGCGTTCACGCGAAGCCAACTCAAATGCGCACTCCACCGGTACTGGTTTGCAACGGCGCAAGGGTTCACCTTCCAGAAAGCATGTCCGAGGAAGTTGGCGAAGACCAAATCAACGTGGCCGCAGCCAATCGACACCACATGGCGAAGATCAGCGAAGGAAGTCCTCCGATGAACGATCACCATCGGCGCGACAACGAAACAGATCAAGAGGATATCGAAATTACAACATCGAACGGCACAGCAATGAGCGAAGTGAAAATGGACGGCATGGCAAACAACAACATGGCAACAAACGTTCGTCATCACGCGGGGCCCTTCAATCAAATCGCCGTGGACGAAGCAGATCGTCGACACGCGATGCTGTCTACCATGAGAAGATATCTGACACAAAGCCACTGCAACTCACGCCAAAGAAAGCGGTCAGGAGCAAGAGAGCGTCTCAGTACCGCGATCGCTTGATGAATGGTACCAAAACTCCCACCCGTGAGGCATCACGATACGATGGGAGTAAATGAGATGGATGGGCCGCTCCGTACTCGTATCATACTCATAGAGGTGTGGTAGACTCACGTCGCTGTAATTTAATACACCTACGAATGGATTGTAATGTTCTATGATATGTAGGATTGGAACAGTACCGCATGCACTATATCTGCTCATGCAATAGAACGCTGTGATGAAGTCACCGGATGTGTCAAGAGATTGAAGGGCTGGATACTGCTCCCACGCTGCCTCTGCCTTGTCTGCAACTTGTCTGGTCCGCTCTCTGCGGTATAGTACATACCCACACAGGGATGTTGCCGATGTCATTCATGAGCAGATTAGACGTCCGTGGTTCCATCTACGCTCCGCCATGAGCATCATTGTTGGTTCATTGCGCAGACAAAGAACGCAAGGCAGCAGCATCTTCACAAGCCTTGCGGTCGTCACAGAGCAGTCGTCACCGTGCCACCGGATTCACACACAGAGCACTCTCCACTCCAAGTCACACACTGCCAAGCCGATTCAAAGCTACAGTGCCGATGCCAGCCGATCCAAGTTTCTGGAAGAGACGACGAAGAGCATATGGCGAACAAGGCAGAGAGAAATGATGGGAAGCCGCGAGGGGCATGGTTGTTGCACGGTTCCATCTACCGTCCCGTATCACGCTATTGTCCTCATCGCTCCATGAGTTGCACTCCCGCCATTGCGCCAACACTGCAGTCAAGACCCTTGCCAAGTCCCAGGAGGAGCGATCACTCGCCGTTGAAGCAACAAATGCCAGGGTCACCATCAATTCCAATCTTCGAAGCGAGCAGTGCCAGCATGGCGGAAAGACAAGAACCGACGAGACAGCGCAGTCCAAGCATCCAGAGAGCTTGACGAGCAAAAGAAGAAACCAACCAGCAACCCCGTGCAGAGTGCGAGTGCCGTATTGCGGATCATGGTTGACACAGAGATCCATTTTGGTACAAGAAGCACACGGTCAGCGATCCATGGCCCATGGATACCGTATCTCCACATGTCCTCCTTCGTGGTGATCCCAACTTTGTTCGTGAGGCAGATGTTCCTGTCGATCGCCTCGGTTGAGCATCGATGCTCTGGAAGTCACGAGCCAAGACGGCGGTGCTCATGCCTCTGGATAGAACGCGCATGGTATTGTATGTTGGTGGTCCGTGCGGCAGGAACAGTGGAGGCGGCACGGTATCACTCAGCTTGTTGATTGTTGAACATGCCAACTCATCCCAATACGCAATGTGGTGTTGGTTTGATGTTGGGGACTCTTGTTGCCCGCGCGGATGGTGATTGTTGCAATGTGGTGGGATGGCAACCAGTCAAATCCAACTGAGATGGGTTGAAACCAACCAAGGCAGTCACATCGGTGGCTTCATGGTTGTTCGAGGCATTGGCTCACACCTCAAGTTGGTGCTTGCGATGGCAGGCGGACAAGCGTCAGCGGTCTTGCAGATGCCACGATGACGCAAGCAATCGTGGGTCATGGTGTACATGGTGGTGGTGATGGCAGCTCCCTCTGTCTCTCTGTCTCTCTGTATCTCTGCCTCCGAAGACTTTCACGTTGTTTGCTTCGAATTGATGTGGTGTTGATTGTGACTGAAGTCGAGTTGTCGGAGGCAGACTCAAGGCCAAAAGACCGTCCAGACCAATGAAAACACCCAACGACCATTTCGAACCACTTGGGTATGACCATCAACGATCTTTCGCATTCGTTGTGCTTCGACAGATGTCAACACAGTCATTGATCTTCTTGGGTGATCTGACTCATAGTCGTATCAGTCGAAGATTCTCGTTTTCGACAATGCCACACAACAGAACCCTGTTGTTGTCAGAACCCTCTGTCGTCTTCCTTCTTGTTGTTGTTCATGTACTACTAGTCGTAGGAGCCCCCATAGTGAGTCGACCTGCATGTTTTTATTGGCCTCCAGAAATTTTCTCTCCTACATACTAACCAACCACATATTCGTAATCCTTGTAGGTCTAATACAAATAATTAACCATTACATTTTTGAATCAGATCCTATTTTAAGTTTTATGGACCGATGGATATGCGCAATTTTCGATCTCTGTCGTGTTTCGGCCTCTTGCTTCCGACTACATCGATCCAACTTAACCCTCTGCTGTTCTTTGTTTTAGCGACTGTGTTCCGATTTTGAATTGTTTAGTCTCTTTTTCAGGTGTTCGGATGAGGCCATCCAACAGTCCATCCACGATAGCACTAGTTGTGGAGTTTTGGGAGAAACGGTGAATGCGCGTTTACTTGCATTCAACCATGTGCTCGCCCGATCCGTCATCGACGTCACGCATCTAGATGCTTCGTCATGAAACACCAATGACATCACGATGCGCAACATCATCAGGTCTGCTTCGTCGTGGCGAATTGGTTGAGTGTGGTTGGTACTCCTCAAGTGTTTTGTGTTGTGCTCCTTTCGGACAGTTACTACAATTGGAGGCAAACCTCCCCATCCCCCAACATGTGAGGCTGGTCGAGAGTGGCAAACTGGACACACCAACATGACAATGGCGCAACACCAAAAAAACTCCACAATGGCCGTCCAACGGTATCCTAAGCGCTGCGCCAACCAGCGGGCCATTTCAAGATCCAAGAACATCGCCGTCACCGCCACGCAACGTTTGGTGGGTGGACGAGCGGAGGCGGGAAGCGGGGTTGATTTGGGGCCGTCGTAGGCCCCAGAAATACGGCCACAATTTGGCTCCAAATCGGCTGGTTGGTTTTTGGCCTGTGTGTGGCACACACAGGTCATATCAGCGCCTACGGATGGGCAAGACGCCTCAAGAAGGGCAAGAAGAAGGCTCCCTCAAAGTTTGAGGCTCGCGGAGCACCGGGAAGGTGTCCGCGCAGAGGAAAAGGTGGTTTTGAGGAGCTTTGGTTGCGGCTCGCCTGGCACCGGTCGCATGGCTTTGGCAGTGAGGGGCGATGGGACGACGCCCCTCAATTGCCAAGGCCCCCATACAAGATGCTTTCGAAACCGGCTGAAGATACACGTCGTGAAGTTTGCGCCACGGATATGGTCTACAAGAGGCTGCAGCTGATCATATCTGCAGAATGGTCGTTGTTGGTGGGAGAAAAAATGCACCACCACTTCATCATATGGAGATGTATCACATCAGTCATGCACTCCCAGCCCATTCTGGATGCATCCGCGTGTCGCCATGGAGCGTGGGAATGCACGAGGATTGCTTGGAGGGGCTGAAAGGATCGAATGAATGCGGTACAGATCCAAATCTGTATCGCAACCGGATTGAAATCAATTTTTGGGAATCGCTCTGTTTCGGTGTGTGGCTGCATTGCTGCATGCAGAGCCAATGTCTGAGGCCAACCTTCCTGGAGTGGATAGCTGGGGGGTATACAGAGCGAATGGTATGCACAGTTTGCTGAAATACAAGGATTATGATGATGATCATGTGTGCTCATTGGAGGGCAACATTGTGCCATCGACCATTTTTTTTTTTGAATCCACCACACAACACACAGCAAACCAACCTGACTTCCAAAATATTTTCTATACTCATTTAACTTCGATATTCTGTTAAAACGATAGTCAGGCGTCTGAGTGCAATGTTTAGATTTAATTTTAAGCGATGTGTTGTTGAGATATAGCATGACAAGCAGATATTGGATGTGCTTTTTGGACGGTCTCTAGACTCGTTTTAGTAGCATGGTCTGCCACCCACAAAACTCCACAACTAGTGTTATCGTGGCAGTTCATGCCCATCACAATTTTCCGTCTCATCATCCAACACAGCCTCACTTTCTGTGTTGGCCTTCATTGTGTGAGCATCACACCACATCTGATGATCCAGCTCCTCTTCTTCTCTCTGCAACTCCTCCTCTCTTCGTTCCTCCTGTGTTTCAGCTGGCGCATCGTGGGTCGCCACAATTGCAGATGCTGTTGCTGTTGTGTTGCCTGTTGGGTTGGTGGTGGTTTCCGTCTTGATGAGGGCAGCCTGCTTCTTTTCTTTGCGTTGTTTGGCGTTGTACGCTGCAGACAGCGACGCTTTCACGCGCATGGGATTTGCGTGCAGTTGTACGTACCAGTCAGTTTTGGTCCTGTTGTCGTCCATCAATTGTTCGTGTGCTTCGTGTTCGGATGGTCTGTTTTTCGAGTCCTTCGCGGACGCTTCACTGATGCCCTTCAATTTGTCCGCGATGTAGTCTGGTAGTTTCGCGTTGATCCGTACGGTTTTGCTTGCCCAGCCTGGCACTGCGAGCGGTGGGTGTTCGGTTTCTGCGGTCTTGTCCTTCAACTCCGCGGTGCGGTCAGTCGGCACGCATCCTTGTACATCTTGAATCGCTTTGCCGAACACCAGCCCCTTGCTCTCTGCCGCTGTGCGCCCGAGTTTTCGCGTCTTGTCCGTCTTCCTGAACGATTCGGACGTTGTCGGCAGCTTGTCGGACGTGATTGTTCTGTCCTCGATGACGCCCAACTCATTGATGATCCACCCTTCCCATTCAGCGCTCTTGACCACGACGTCTTCCGTGATACCAGATGCAGCCACCAACCGTGCCTGGTCATCATCATACTTCACCTTGTGAGTTTGACGTACCTGTTGTCCAGACGCTCGGAATCGTCTTTTTGGTGCGCCTGGAAGCGTGGTGATGTTGCCTTGGAGGGTCTTTGCGTTGACCAGTACCGTGGTGGTACCCGCGATGTTACCGGCTTTCAGTGCAAGGAAGAGTTGGAACGGGGTCTTGATGTCCTTGCCACTTTGCACGTATTTTTGCAGTACACGGGTGATGTACGCGAAGTGCGTGTCCAGCATGCTCTTACCAGTTTGGGCCTCTGTGTAGATCCACGCGATGATTTTGGCCGCCTTTCGTGTCGCAAGGTTCTTGTTGAGTACCGATGTGATGAGCGCGATGTGCTCGTGACTGGCGAAACAACACGCGTTATCGCTCTGTAGGATGATTTCAGTCACGGATGGGTGAATGTCTTTGACCTTTTTTTGCACAATGTCAAGCAGTCCACCAACTTGAAGTGTGTCTTGTGTCGGTCTTCCGCCGACCACAATGTCGATGAACCGATAAGTAAAAATGTCATTGCGACACGTGATGACCATTGCCCCAAGCAGTGACATTCCCTTTTCCCCCAATATTCTTGTTGGGCTTCGCTTTGGCCTGTTGGTAGAATTTTTTGCTTATGGTCAAGTACCACATAGGCTCTTTCAGGCTTATCATTGAGCTCGGATTGATAAAAAGCGATTTGTCGGAATTGCACTTTGGCACGCACTTTGTGAGCCATGTAATTAGTGATTTCATCAGCGAATCCCGGGGCCGCCGCAAGCATTGATTGCAATTCGTCTTTGTGTTCTGCGAGTTCGTTGTCCTTAAGCATTGTGACGAAAGGGACAAAACGATCATCCACAAATCGCATTGCTGCGCCACAACGGTTGCATACTTTACGTGGTTGTTCGGTCGTGGTGGTGGGAGAAGTGTCATTTGTGACGGTTGGCGTGTCGCTTTTGAGAGTGTTCTTCTTGCGTTTGTGCTTGTTGGTGCGTGATTTGCGTTGGTTGGTTGAGGTGGTTGTTGCCTTCTTCTTCTCCTTTTTGGTGGTGAGAGCGAACGCGGCCGAATGCATTGGATCGTCACACTGAAGTTGCATGTGGGAGGCGGTGAATTCCCATTTGAGGAACACAACAAGCAGTTCGAGTGCATTCAAGAGGGAATCGGCTGTGCGCACATGTGGAGAGATGACGTCATTGGGCTCATTGTTCTGGTAGCTCTCGTCATTGGCATCGTTTTGCTCCGCTCCGTCCGCTTTATACTTAGCCTTCAGCAGGTCTACTAGGCGCGAAATTGCCTGTTTGAGTTTCTCCGTCGCCATCCAGAAGTAGCTTTCGAAGGAAGAGAGGCCTGTCTTGATCTTGCTTTTGCGTGTGAGTAGGTTAGTCATGGTGGCGAACGCGGGCATTCCCACTGGGTTGTTGGTTGTTGATGTGTACATGCCGAATAGTTGTTCGATTGACGTGCTTCCACGATCGAAGACAGGGACATTTTCAAATTTGATGCCTCCGAACTGTACCGTGTGACTCAGGCCTGCCTTGTACGTAGCGGTGGTCATGAGAAACGATGCCACACCAGACAGATTGCAAGCACGCACACGATACTGGAGAACCTTTGGCGGGATGAGTTCGCCACGGCTAAACATGTCAAAGGCGCGTCGCAACGTTGTTAGTTGGCTCCGAGTGATTGCGGCGCGTGCAGGCTTGACACGAATACGCTGTTCCTCTGGCAACGTCACCATGTGACGAGAGAGGATTGCGGAGCTGTTAGTGAATGACGTAGACGCAGCGAGGACAGCTCTAGCTGCGATAGCCAGTGTCTGTTCCCCCCCAACACATAGGGTGTACAGATTTGAACCGAGTGCAGTTGGAGGTAGATCCGCGCGAGCGCGGACAAACTCCACGACCTGTTGCATCTGGCGCGTTGGCAATTCCTCATGAGGGAGCAAAACACCCCAGAGTGCAGAAGCCACAGCGACCCACACACGCGATATGTTCCACCATGTTTGCGCATCGTACTTGCCACCAACCACGAATCCCTTGGGAGGCATAGAATTAACGATGCTCATGTCAAAGTGATCCGTGAGCTGGTCCATGACACGAATCACTGCAGGACGCCTCCAATTTCCCCCCTCTTCTGGGTCGTACCCAAACTGGCCTCCTCTCCTGTTCCTGCTGGCGCGCGTTCGTTCCCCCCTGTCGTTGTCGTCGTAGGTGCTGTCGCTGTCATTGGAGGTGTCTGCATAGCCACCAGCAACAACAGCATTGCAGCGACGAGGGAGCCTCGCTGGTGGGGCAGGCTCGACAGGTGGTGCAACGTCAGGCACAGCAGGGGGTGGCGCGTTCACGATAACGCTCACCACTGCTCCATCGCCGACACCTCGTCCCTCGGATCGCACCCTGACATTGGAGTCGTCGAAGACGCCTCCGTTGTCATCGAGGATGTGAACGAACACATGCAGCACGCGAGCGTGCGCATGCGTACTGTTCGGGACGAGGCTGCCATCCGCTGCATGCATCGGCTTCACATCAATCACTTGCGTGATGGTGGTTGGCTTCTGGACTGCAGGGGATGGCTTGTCGGGCAACAGTTGCTCCGCGGTAGGGAGCAAGTTTCCCTTGGAGTCAACAGGAGGAGCAGACACAGGGTAAGCAGAACGCGGTTTCTTACAGGGGGAGGGGTTGGCATCCTTGGCCTTGGCGGTGGTGGAGAGAGGCATGTTGTAGTTGTTGCTGTTGCTGTTGCTGTTGCTGCTGAGTATAGTTGTTAGCAGGTCGGATGTGATGATCTGCACAGGTCGGAGACGAAGTGAGGAAGGAGAGCATGCGATGAAAGGTCGAGAAGCTGGCAACAACTACAACTACAACAACTACAACTACAACAACTACAACTACACTACTAGAGCGAGCACAAGCATGGAACACAACAGCGAGTGCGCATGGCATTGGCGAGGAAAGTTGTGAAATGGAGCGAAAGAGTGGCGATGACTTCCGAAGTTGTGAGCGGATGGCGATGATGTTGGATGTGTGATGTGTGATGTGTGATGTGTGATGTGTTTTGTGTGATGTGTTTTGTGTGATGTGTTTTGTGTGATGTGTTTTGTGTGATGTGTGTTGTGACGAGCAAAATGTGAGATGATGCACCACATGCTAACGTGTATTTAACGCGTACCAAACGAACGACATCTTCTGCGTCCGGTCCATGACTGACCGCCTTTTGATAAATGCAGCGGAACAGCATGGAACCTTCTGAAAAACAACAAGTAGTTTCACGGGGTCGACCCATACGACTTTATCATATTTTTGACTATCCATAAAACTTAAAATAAGGTCTATATCAAAAATCCATTGGTTAATTATTTATATGGAGACTAAGAGGACTGCGAATATGTGCTTGGTTTTGATATCCAAGATAAAACTTGTAGAGTCCAATAAAAACATGCAGGTCGACTCACTAAGGGGGCTCGTAGAAGTAGTAGTACATACTCGTGATGGATGGGAACAGGAGGATCCAAGCCGCACGAACCAGAGAGGGGTGCGATCAAGAGAAGGAGGCAAACACGATGATGCTTGTGCGCAAAGAGAGAAAGAGAGGACACGTGCGAACAAGACAACAACAGACATCGGATTGCCACTCATACTACTATTCATCACGCAGTGTATGATACGCGTACTACTACAAGCTATTGAAGACACACCATCGATATCTCTTCCTCATAGTAGATAGCTCAGACCACACACTTCCTTGACAGCCAATCCAACGCCAAAAGACCACCAACCATCAACCATCCTCTCAACATGCCGAATGTTACGAACGAACAACTCCTTGATGCTGCCGAGGCAGGTGACTTGTCAGTGTTGAAGGAATGGAAGAAGCAGAACAAGACGCAGAATGAAGGAGTTGATGTCAACAAGGTTACAAACTCGGTTGGTTCCACTCCCCTCCATTATGCATGCTACAAAGGCCAGCTGGAGTGTGTGAAGTACCTCATTGAATCATGTGAGGCAAACGTCAACTGCCAAAACAACAATGGTCTCACTCCCCTTCATAAGGCATGCCACAGCGGCCAGTTGGAGTGTGTGAAGTACCTCTTCGAATCATGTGAGGCAAACGTCAACTGCCAAAACAACAATGGTCTCACTCCCCTTCATGAGGCATGCCACAGCGGCCAGTTGGAGTGTGTGAAGTACCTCTTCGAATCATGTGAGGCGAACATCAACTGCCAAAACAACAATGGTCTCACTCCCCTTCATGAGGCATGCCGCAACGGCCACCTGGAGTGTGTGAAGTACCTCATCGAATCATGTGAGGCGAACATCAACTGCCAAAACAACAATGGTTCCACTCCCCTTCATGATGCATGCCGCAAAGGCAAGCTGGAGTGTGTGAAGTACCTCTTCGAATCATGTGAGGCGAACATCAACTGCCAAAACAACAATGGTTCCACTCCCCTTCATTGGGCATGCCGCAAAGGCAAGCTGGAGTGTGTGAAGTACCTCATTGAATCATGTGAGGCGAACATCAACTGCCAAGACAACAATGGTTCCACTCCCCTTCATTGGGCATGCCGCAACGGCCAGCTGGAGTGCGTGGAGTACCTCATTGAATCATGTGAGGCGAACATCAACTGCAAAGACAACAATGGTGACACTCCCCTTCATTGGGCATGCTACAAAGGCCAGCTGGAGTGCGTGGAGTACCTCACCGAATCAGGTGGAGCGAACGTCAACTGCAAAGCCAACTATGGTCGGACTCCCCTTCATTGGGCATGCTACAAAGGCCAGCTGGAGTGTGTGGAGTACCTCATCGAATCATGTGAGGCGAACGTCAACTGCCAAGACAGCGATGGTCTCACTCCCCTTCATGAGGCATGCCACAGCGGCCAGTTGGAGTGTGTGAAGTACCTCTTCGAATCATGTGAGGCGAACATCAACTGCCAAAACAACAATGGTCTCACTCCCCTTCATGAGGCATGCCACAGCGGCCAGTTGGAGTGTGTGAAGTACCTCTTCGAATCATGTGAGGCGAACATCAACTGCCAAAACAACAATGGTCTCACTCCCCTTCATGAGGCATGCCGCAACGGCCACCTGGAGTGTGTGAAGTACCTCATCGAATCATGTGAGGCGAACATCAACTGCAAAGACAACAATGGTCTCACTCCCCTTCATGAGGCATGCCACGACGGCCACCTGGAGTGCGTGGAGTACCTCACCGAATCAGGTGGAGCGAACGTCAACTGCAAAGCCAACTATGGTCGGACTCCCCTTCATTGGGCATGCTACAAAGGCCAGCTGGAGTGTGTGGAGTACCTCATCGAATCATGCAGGGCTGACATCAACTGTAAAACCAACCATGGTTCCACTCCCCTTCATTGGGCATGCTACAACGGCCACCTGGAGTGCGTGGAGTACCTCACCGAATCATGTGAGGCGGACATCAACTGCAAAGATGACGATGGTGACACTCCCCTTCATTGGGCATGCCACAAAGGCCAGCTGGAGTGTATCGAGTCCCTCATTAGAGGACTTTCGCCTTCAGTTCACCCACAACTGCAACAACGCTGGCAACAAAACGAGCAAGAGAATGAACAACCACAAGAACAGTTGGGACAGCAGTTGAAGCCGAAGGAACAACAACAACAACAACAACAACAACAACAACAGTCGAGACACCAGTTGAAGCGGAAGAAGCAAGAGAATGAACACAAACACAGTAACCACAAGAGGACCAACGTCAGCATTTGAGAAGACAGCTCAGATCCTTCCAAACCGACAACAGGACAGACAACATCTTCTTGTGTGGACAGGGCGACCAACAACAACGAATCAAGGCAAACACCGAAGTCCTGATGATCAATGTCCCCTCCATTGAGACACTGATCGACAAAGGAATCCGACATCAGCACGCGAATGATGACACCGAAGGCTACGTGCCCCCCGCCCAAACAACCATCCCTCTTCCCAACCTTCAACCAAACCATGTCCGATACGTCCTCCAATGCATCTACACAGGCAAGATATCCTTGAATGACAGCGCTCGTGACAACGCTGCTGCGCATGTCGGTGCTCATGCTGATGCTCACCACAATACAGATGCCTCTCACCAGTCAACTCCCATCCTCACTGGACAGGATGATCTGCAACAGCTGATCCTTGTGGCCAACGAGTTTGGCTTCTGGCGACTCAAGCTTGTTCTTGAAGTGGAGTTGGCCCGCAAGCATTTCACAGAAGACAGCATGATAGATGTGTTGATATTCGCTCATCAGCACAACTGCGTGGTGTTGAAGGATATGGCGATGAGAATGGCAGCTGAAAGTGAGAAGGATACGTTCACTCATCTAGATTTAAGCAAACTAATTCTACAACCTCAACTGATGGGAGGCATTCATATCCTCCGCGATGGGGGAGCGGAGAGTGATGGTATTGATGATGAGTACAGCCACATGTCCATGGTGGAGCTGTACAAGGTTGTGGGTGAAGACGAGGGGATCGCGCAAGTGGATTCATACATGGATTGGGTGACATTGGTGGACTTCGTCCGCTCTATGACTACCAAATCATCCAAAATGATTGAGACGGACGGTGCTGCTGAAGAAGAGGGTTGAATTGCCACACCAGACCATGCCATACCAGAAGTTTTCAAGAATTGGACGCATGACGGAATTGAGATGATGAAAAGAGGACTCGAGTTAGTTATCGGAGGGAGAGTATTCGCAGTCAGACCGCGGATGGTAATTACATATTCTATTGAGTAGCGTTATGTATTCTACACCACAAAAGAAACGACCACAGCGGACAGTTGTGACCTGCACAACTGGACAAGATCGTTTCGCTCCCATTATGACAGTTGATGATCACATGCTTGCTGAGCGACTGATTCAACCTCAATCCTTTACACCCTCCACCTTCACATGTGTGGATGTCCACGTGCCTCTTCCAATCGTTGCTTCGCCTTCGCCAGCTGCATCTTGAGATCTAGTTGCCGAACGCGAATATCCTGGCATATCCGCTCGAGTTTCGCCACCCGGAGCTTGTGCTCAAGCATTTTAATCTTCTTTGTCTTCCGCTTGTGCTGAGACGATGACCTGTCGTGTTGTGGATTGGTGTTAGTGCTGTTGATGCTGTTGGAACCACGAGAATGAGGACTCGGACGATGATCTGGAAGAGAAGGAGCGCGGCGAGTTCCCCCAGCACTGATATCATTGGACGATGTGACTTCGTCCGCAACCACAATATCGCCAGCGATATCATCATCATTGGTCGCACTATGGCTGTGAGCGGATCCTGTCTCATTGCTAGTTGACTGGGTTCTCCGCTTCCGCTTCTTTGATCGGATGCGGATCCTCGTATGGCGAAACCCGAGATGTTTCTGTTCCTTTTCATCGTCTCCGCGGTCACGATCGATAGCGCCATCGTTCCCGTCGCTACCGTTGTTGCCGTCACTTTCGCATACAGACTTGTTGTCGTCATCATTTGGTGGAATGGGGGTGCTCCCGTCATCTTGTTCTTTTTCATCGCCGCTCCCGTCGTCGCTCCCATCGCCGCTCTCATCTTCGGTTTCGTCTTCACTCTCCTGGTCACTGTCGTCGGAGCATTGATCGTCGTGACAGCCGGGTGCACTTGTGGGGAACTCCATGCCGGTCTTTGCGGAGGTGAGTGAAGGTCTCGGTGATGGTCGCGGGCTGGATTCGGGAGAGATAGTGGCTTGCGACGATCTCTCCGCAAGCTGGGGAGCATCCTTCAGCACCTTCCAACAAGCCGCGAGTATCTCGACGCTGAGAGAACAGTTTTCGCCTTCCGTCTTGTGTGACTGGTACCAATCTGCAATCCATCGCACGTCGGCTTCTTCCGACATGTGCGGAGTCGATGGGCGATGTTCTCGAAGTTGGAGGACAGGGCGCCGGATTCTGTTGAAGAAGGCTCCGAGACTGTATTGGTTTGAGTGTAGCGGTATGTGGACATTAGATGCTGCTTCATCATCGTTGGTGACGCCTCCGCTTGCGAGCTTTCCATCCAATTCTTGGTTGTATTGGTCGATGCTCTGGTTGAACATCTTCAGGATGAGAGGCCAAGGTCGTTCCCCACGCTTGAGTGGTTTCTTATTTACTTCCAAAAAGGCGAGGCAAAGAAACCTCGCTTTCGTTGGAGTCCAGCCAAGAGGCGGCATCGTGAAGGAGTGGATTTGTACTGTTTGAGTGTCTCCTTTGATGGCATACGTTGCCCTATGATCGACGATGGCGCTGGCTCTTGTTTCGTGGATGCAGTTGCGAGCGATGAAGACGAAGCAGAAGAAAACAAGTTTGAACGTCAGTCTTCTGCGCAGGTGAAGTTGGAAGATCAACGCGGCGATTGGTGTGTGATGCCTCTCTGTTGCTTCTTCTGCTGCTGTTGCTGTTGCCGTTATGATTGACGATGGACGTCGAGCATCGGTCTTGATGTGACTTGGTGCCGATGTGCATGGCACTTCTCATTGATGGAGATTTGAATCCGCATTGGTTTCTGATGATTTGATGTGGATCAATTTCGCGAACTTGCCTCCTTCGTGCGTACACGCGCATTGTGTGGACGGAAAAGGCGGATCGACTCAACGGACCAAAACTGCGTTCAGAGCGGCCAAGGTTTCTGTTTCGTTGTTCGTCGTTTGAATTGCGCCATTCACTCGCACCATCCTATGGCGTGTACGTGTATTCTGCGATCTGCGTTTGTGGAGAGGGTGGTATCTACCTGCTCCGACTATCGCAAACTCGACAAGCATTCACGAAACACCATTCGTAAGCTAGTGCACGATCATATCCAGAAGTCTTAATGGGAGAGAGAAGGTCGCATGCCCGTGCAAACTGTGATCTGTTCTATTGTATTACATTCTTCAAATATTCTTCAGAATGTCCACCCCACCTGAAAGTGGCACCACCGATCGGATCCTGCATACACACCCCTTCTCCGATTTCCCCATTGCTCCACCTCTCCATCCATCCACGCATGTGAAAGTTGGACACCCAATGCCTTCATTCCGAGCGATTGTGATGCGCTTCCTCCATTTCTTTCTTCGCCTCAGCAACCTGAAGCTTCAGATTGAGTTCCTGAAGGCGCAGATCGTGGTAGTTGCGCTTGAGTTTGGCAAGCCGGAGTTCCTCGCGAATCATGTCCATCTCCTCGCTGCATTGGAGTGATGTGCTTCTTGCGGAGTTTCGGTCTTCTGTTCGCGTGACTTGCGCTGTTTCTGAACGCACCTGCGACGTGCCGTCTGTGTTGTCACGACGGCGTCCGCGATGCTGGCGACGACTGGCTGTTGTGGCAACGTTATTGTCGTCTCCGGCAGCGTCGCTGTTTTCCACATGGGCGCTATCATCCGTGTTGCCGTCCTCCTCATCGTCTTTGAAGACGATACGCGTGCTCCTGTCAGCATCTGCGGATACGCCACGACGCTTGCGTTTGCGCGATGGGGCATAGGCAGTCGTCGCCTGTTGGTCATTGGATCCCCGCATCTGGGTGGCACTGTCGTTGTCGCTGCTGCTCTCCGTGTTGTCGTAGCTGGTGACAGTGGCAGGCGCGTACTCGTTATCATCGTCGTCGTCATCGTCGTCGTCATCGTCTAGATTGTGTTGATCGTCCCCGCTCGTTCTGACGGAATTGTCTCCGTCTTCGCTTGCATCATCGCCGCCAGTCTCACCATGAGGCGATGGACCTTGATGGTTGCAACGGTTGCGAGCGCGGACTGATGCCGCGACTGATTTGCGTGCGAGGAGGCGAAAAGGTCGAAGTGTGGGTTGTGGATAGGACTGAGCAGAGACAGAGGCAGGTGAGGAAGCATCTGCAATTTGTGGCGCGTCCTTCAGAAGTCTCCAGCACTCCACGAGGGCGTGGACGTTGAGACGAGAGTGTCTGAATCTCTTGTCGCACGATTCGCGCCAATCTGCGATCCATTCAAATTCAGCTTCCGGTGAAGTGTGAGGTGTTGGCGGAAGAATCTTTCGAAGTTGCAGAGTGGAACGCCGGAGGATGTCCAAGAAGTGTCTGAGACTATCTGCAGAAGCCGGGCATGAGACGACATCAAAATCATCGCCGAAGTTGCCGTCGTTTCTGCCGCCGTATCCTCTGTTCGATCTCTTTATTGCCATCCTTTCGTTGTACTGCGCGATGCGGCGCTTGAAATTCTCAAAAATGAGAGGCCAAGTTCCGTTTTTGCATTTGCCTGGTTCCTTCTTGATTTCCAGGTAGGCGAGGCAAAGCATCCTCGCTTTCGCTGGAGTCCAGGAAGGTTGCGTCATTTTGGAGAAGAAGTGGGGATGTGCTGTGTGAGTATCGGCGGTGATGGTATTCCATGGGCTGTCCTTGGACTCTTCGCTCAGGCTATGGTGGAGTGTCTGTTGTTGTGTTGGATTTGGTGACACCGGATTGTGTTGTTGTGTGCCTGGCATCCTGGTTGGGGTTTTTGGGCAACTTTGTGGTGAGGGGATGCGTGGATCTTCCAGTGATGCCAAGAGATACGGTTGCACTCGGTCGAGTCAATCGCAGTGATTTGGATGGTGATTGTTGGAGAAGATGCTCAAATTGTGAGGACAGATGGCACGAAACCAAAGAAACCAGAAAATGCCAGTGGTGTCATTCGTCGTTGTAACACTACAGCTGGAAGTCACCACCAACATCAAGCAAGCAAACACAAGCAAACACAAACAAACTGGACATCAGCCGCAACCAGCCATAAATCCAGTTTAAAATATCTGGTTACACCACAACAACAATCCCATTGCTCTTCATCTGGTTTGCCCTTCGGTTCACTGCCAGGTAGAGGCCGGTGAAGGAGCCATTGCTTCAACAGCAGATGCCACAATAACGCAAGCAAGCATGGCCCATGGTTGTGGTGATGGCAGCTCCCTCTGTCTCTCTGCATCTCTGTGTATCTGTCTCTGGAGACTTTCGCGTTGTTTGCTTCGAACCGATGTGATGTTGATTGTGGCTGAAGTCGAGTTGTCGGAGGCAGACCCAAGCCACAAGACCGTCCAGACCAATGGAAACACCCAACGACCATTTCGAACCACTTGGTGTGCAGATTTAGTGCCAATTCCCGAATCTGGCCGAATCCGAACAATGAGTGTCGATGGACAGACGATACCGCACAAACCACGCGTAGGATCCACGTTGAGCAAATGACCGCTCCGCACAGTCATAATTTTCAGAACAGACAGGTTTCACCCCCCCAACACCTCCGGTCACGTGAAAAACCTGCACACGCTTCCTCTGCGCAACGTGAAACACGCGCTCTGATCGTTTCATTTTGGTCGCACGCACCAAAACCACCAACAACAACAACGAAACTCGAAGAGCGACCATGGCGGATCAAGGCAACCAACCCAACGACGCCACAGCCGCAACTGCACCTGCAGGACAAGCAGCTGCACAACCACAGGCAGCACAGCAACCACCACAAGCAGGAGGACAGCCCATCGCTCTGAACATGGCACAGCTCGTCCAAATCATCCAGCAACAAGTGGCAGCACAAGTCCAAGCAGCAGCAGCAGCACAGCCAGTCGTCCAAGCCAATCCGAATCCGCCAGCCAATCAGCAACCAGCACAGTTCGCTGTAACACCATATGGATCTCTCATCGATCCAACGACCAAGACAGGCGCTGCTCTCATCAAGACAGCACAAGAGAAGCTCAGCGATGACAAGTTCGAAGGCGCTCCAGAGAACATCAACGTCTTCCTTGCCAACATTCGCACTCGCGCGATGATGATGCAATGCATCGACATCTTCCAAGTCGCCACAACAACAGGCATGTACAACATCCTTGACAACTACCCACTCACCACCATCGACCATGTGCGCACCAGTGCCACATTGCGTCACATCAATGACAGCGTCGAGAAGCAAGCTGCGCACCTCATAGGTGTCGCCATCCTCAACTCGCTGAGCCCCAACCTCGTCAATCGCATCCTGCCACAGCGCAGCACATACGAAATCAACGGACTCATGGATGGACCAACGCTCCTACGCGTCGTCCTCTCTCATGTCAGCATCGACACGGATGATCTCAGCACGAGCATCCGCATGAACCTACATCGGTTGAAGCTCAAAGACTTCGACAACGACATCAAGAAGCTGAACGACCACGTTCGCAATCAAGTCTTCACTCTACAGTCCAAAGGCGAAGCAGTCGGCAGCGAAGTGACCTTCGCACTCATCACTGCGTACAACACAGCAGACAATGAGGAGTTCGTCAACCGCATCCAGCGCTGCAGCGACTCTGGCACTCCAGACTACGTCAGTCTCATGAGCACCGCCGAAACCAAGTACCAGAGCTTGGTCAACGCCGGCACATGGAACCGCCTTTCCCGCGACAAGCAGCTCCTCGCCCTCCGAGCCGAGACGAAGCAGCTCAAAGCCTCGCTCACCAAAGCAACCGGCAAGCGAGCAAACAACAAGAAAGACAACAAAGGGACAGCTCGCCACAAGCGCGGCAACCACCCTCTCGCCAATCGCGATCCGCCAAAGGGCAACGATCCCAAGCACTTCGTCCACCAAGGAACAACCTTCCACTGGTGTGACAACCACAAGGCATGGGGCAAGCACAAGACATCCGACTGTCGCGCCCGATCCGGCAAGAACGCTGACTCCTCTGGGAAGAAGCGCCAGCACGACAAGAAATCGTCCTCGTCCAAATCCGTCAAGGTCCATGCCAAGTCAGCTCCTCACGTCCACTTTGACGACAGCGATGGCCACTACGACAGTAGCCAGCATTCCACTCCCAGCGATGGAAACGTCAGCGAGAACTGACATGAAGGCACGCCCATCCAATCAATGTTATCAGTCACAGCACTGCAAGGCATCTCCGCGATGCAGACGACATTGCATCAGATGGGTGATGTGCCAATTGGAATCGACACCTGCACGTCGGCCACAGTCTCCGGACAACGTGGTGACTTCAGTAACGATCTTCAGCCAGTCCGCGGCATGGCCATACAAGGAGTTGGAGGGTCCATCCCCATCCAATCCAAGGGCACACTAACCTGGACAATACTCGACGATGACGGCCAGCCACTGCGGATGAAGATAGCCAACGCTTACTACGCGCCACGGCTTCATATTCGATTGTTCTGTCCACAGCAATGGTCAGACCAAGGTCCCCGCGATCATCACGGCAGGCACTTGCGTACCTGCACAACCTACGGCAACCACACAGTCCTGCGCTCCTCGCGTCACAAGGTCACTGTCTACCATCATCCTGGCACCAACCTGCCTCTGATGTCCGTCATCCACGCCAAGCGACATGCGCCAGCATTCCTCGCTACCTCCAGTCCTTCAAGCGATCCTGAACTTCTCAACATCACCGATGTCCCCGACGACATGATAGAGGTTCATGAAGACCCCAAGCTCGCCGAGTTGAGGCCCGATCCTCTCCAAGACAACAACACACTGGTCCGCGATCAGTCGGCAACACATCCTGTTGGTGCATCCGATGCACAGGGACAGCTACTCCGGTGGCACCATCGCTTGGGGCACCTTCCCTTCCGTGTCTTGCGCAACATGGCATCACACGGAATCATACCACGGCACTTGGCCAAGGCCGAGTTCCCTCTCTGCTCTGGGTGCATCTATGGCAAAGCCGTCCGCCGGCGCAAGCCAAATCGCATCACACGCGTCGTCAAGCGAGCGCGATTCCCAGGGCACATCGTGTCAGTCGATCAGATCGTCTCTCGCCAACCTGGGGTGCTTCCGCAGCAAAAGGGCACGCACACCTGGTCGCGATACACATGCGCGACAGTGTTCGTTGATCAATACTCCGGTATTGACTACGTTCACTTGCAGCTCACCCAGTCTGGTGCCGACACACTGCAAGCCAAGCAGGCTTTTGAGCGCTATGCTCACTCCTTCGGTGTCCGCATACACCACTACCACGCCGACAACGGCAGATTCGCTGAGCAGCTGTTCCGCACAGCTGTCGCATCAGCCAATCAAACCATCACATTCTGTGGAGTCAACGCTCATCATCAGAATGGCGTCGCCGAGCGACGCATCCGCGACCTCCAAGAGTCCGCTCGCTCAATGCTCTTGCATGCGCAGCACCATTGGCATGATGCCATTCATCCGTCTCTGTGGCCGTATGCTCTGCGCTACGCCTCCGAGATCCGAAGGAACGCTGCTCGAGAGGGAGGTTTATCGCCACTCCAGCGATTCGCGCAGATCGAGGTCCGACCCTCAATGCAACACTTTCACACATTTGGATGCCCTGCATACATCCTCAAGGCCGCACTCCAACAGGGATCTCAGGTTCCCAAGTGGAGCAGCCGCGCCAACATTGCCATCTTCCTTGGCATGTCAGCTGAACATGCGAGCAGCGTGCCTATCGTTCTCAAGATCGACACAGGGTACATATCGCCACAGTTCCATCTGAACTTCGACGACAGGTTCCAAACAGTCAAGACCAACCCGCTAATGCGTCCTGGCGCATCACAGTGGCAGCGTCTCACGCACATCGACGAACCAGCCAAGCCCTCGCAGCAGATGCGCTCCGAACGCATCACACATGCTGTTCAGCACCAGCTTTCCGCAAGCACACGTCCTCCGGGGACCACACACGCTGCACCTGACGCCAAGCCATTCCAGCTTGACATGCAGCACAAGTTGCACAGCCTTCCGAGGCCCAGCCTTCCGGGGCCCAGCCTTCCGGGGCACAACCTTCCGAGGCCCAGCCTTCCGGGGCACAACCTTCCGAGGTCCAGCCTTCCGAGGCAAAGTCTTCCGAGACAGCCAGCAAGCTCACCTCCAGAGGGAGCTACACCTACACACGCCATCGCCACGCAGAACGCATCGCGATCCGCTCCATCCGCAACAGAACGTGCAGAGACCAACCAGCTTACACTCCAACTCCAATCATACCACACGCACACAGCTCGATCCTTCCATGCATCTGACATCCTCAACATGAACTCCGGCGACCTGCACCCCATGTCATTCGCGGCAACACTCGCAGACGATGACACCATGTACTGGGGGCAAATGCAGAAGCAGAACGACCGCGACAAGTTCATCGAGGCAATGCACAAGGAGATCGAAGACCACCAGTCCAGACAACATTGGGAGGTCGTGCAACGCAATCAAGTGCCAAAAGGGCACAAGATCCTGAAAGCTGTCTGGTCATTCAAGCGCAAACGCAGACTCGCAACCGGCAAAATCTACAAGTGGAAAGCACGGCTATGCGTGCATGGAGGAGAGCAACAATATGGTGTCAACTACTGGGAAACATTTGCTCCAGTCGTGCAATGGTCCACCATTCGGACATTCCTCACCATGGCCGTCCAACGGCGCTGGCACACTCGCCAAATCGACTTCGTTCTGGCGTTCCCGCAAGCGGATGTGGAATGCGACATCTTCATGCAAGTACCTCAGGGGTGCAACGTGGACGGAGACAGCAGGTCTCACGTTCTCAAGCTCAAGAAGAATCTGTACGGCACCAAGCAAGCCGCTTTGGTATGGCACCGGCATGTGGTTGACGGCCTGACGCAGCATGGATTCCGACAAAGCCAAGTCGACGAATGCCTTCTCTACAAAGGCAACACATCCATTCTGCTGTACGTCGACGACGCCATCATCATTGGCCCACACAAGCACGAGATCGATGACATCATCGAGCGCCTCAAGGCACGGTTTACGCTAACCGACGAAGGCAACATGAGTGAATATCTGGGCGTTCACATTCAACGCACCAATGACACCATCACACTCACACAACCGCAACTCATAGACAGAATCATACGAGCAACCAAGATCGATCCTAATGCACCAGGACGAACCTATTCGACGCCAGCCGTCAAACCGCTCCTACACAAAGACACCGGTGGCCCCGCTGCCACTCGACGATTCGATTATCGATCGGTTGTGGGGATGCTCAACTTCCTCACACGATCGACGAGACCTGACATCTGCTTCGCAGTCCATCAATGCGCACGCTTCATGGCTCATCCGATGAAGTCACACGAAGACGCCATCGAACGGATTGTACGATACCTCGCTCACACACGGGATAAGGGACTCCGTATCTCACCTACCAACGACTCCATTCATTGCTACGCTGACGCAGATTTCGCAGGAGGCTTCGCACAAGCCAACAACGACCCCAACACGGCAAAAAGTCGCACTGGATACGTCGTCCTGTACGCAGGATTCCCCATCATATGGAACTCCAAACTGCAAACAGAAGTTACGCTCAGCACCACAGAAGCCGAGTATGTAGCTCTCAGCCAAGCTTTACGAGAGGTTATACCCATGATACACCTCATCAACGAAATGAAGCAGCACATATCGTCATTCGACACTTCGCCACCAACAGTTCACTGCACAGCATTTGAGGACAACTCCGGTGCCCTCGAACTCGCCAACGCACCCAGAATGCGTCCTCGTACCAAGCCCTTGGCACGCCCACTATTCGAATCTCTGCGATTGCGATTATTGGGATGGTAAGCGCGGTCCGCCCGTGCCACCGACAAGAGGGAGTGTGCAGATTTAGTGCCAATTCCCGAATCTGGCCGAATCCGAACAATGAGTGTCGATGGACAGACGATACCGCACAAACCACGCGTAGGATCCACGTTGAGCAAATGACCGCTCCGCACAGTCATAATTTTCAGAACAGACAGGTTTCACCCCCCCAACACCTCCGGTCACGTGAAAAACCTGCACACTTGGGTATCACCATCAACGATCTCTCGCATTCGTTGATCTTCTTCGATGGTCTTGATCGTAGTCGAATCAGTCGGAGATTCGGGTTTTCGATGACCCACAAAAGAGAACTCTGTTGGGGTGGGAACGTGTTTCCTTCCTTCCTTCCTTCCCTTGTTGTCTGTGTGCATTTCCGTGATGGATGAGAACAAAAGGATCCAAACCGCACAAACCAGAGGGTGTGATCAAGAGGAGGCACAGACAACAAGACGCGTCACTCAACACCACACAAGCCCACACTCGAGCACATCACCAACAGACATCGAATTGCCACTCATACTACTATTCATCACGCAGTGTATGATACGCGTACTACTACAAGCTATTGAAGACACACCATCGATATCTCTGCCATAGGCATAATAGCTCAGACCACACACTTCCTCGACAGCCAATCCAACATCAATCGTCCAGCAACCATCGTCCAGCAACCATCGACCATCCTCTCAAAATGCCGAATGTCACAGACGAACAACTCATTGATGCTGCCGAGGCAGGTGACTTGTGGGTGTTGAAGGAATGGAAGAAGCAGAACAAGACACAGAATGAAGGAGTTGATGTCAACAAGGTTTCAAACGAGATTGGTTGGACTCCCCTTCATTGGGCATGCATGAACGGCCAGCTGGAGTGTGTGAAGTACCTCATCGAATCATGTGGGGCCGACGCCAACTGCAAAGACAACCAAGGTGAAACTCCCCTTCATGGCGCATGCTGCTACGGCCAGCTGGAGTGTGTGAAGTACCTCATCGAATCATGTGGGGCCGACGCCAACTGCAAAGACAACCAAGGTGAAACTCCCCTTCATTGGGCATGCCGCTACGGCCAGATGGAGTGTGTGAAGTACCTCATCGAATCATGTGGGGCGAACATCAACTGCCGAAACTACTATGGTCTCACTCCCCTTCATCACGCATGCGACAACGGCCACCTGGAGTGTGTCAAGTACCTCATCGAATCATGTGAGGCGAACATCAACTGCAAAGACAAATGTGGTCTCACTCCCCTTCATTACGCATGCCACTACGGCCAGCTGGAGTGTGTGAAGTACCTCATCGAATCATGTGGGGCAAACATCAACTGCAAAGACGACTATGGTCACACTCCCCTTCATGACGCATGCCACTACGGCCACCTGGAGTGTGTGGAGTACCTCATCAGATCATGTGGGGCAAACATCAACTGCCAAAACAACAATGGTGACACTCCCCTTCATGTGGCGTGCGCCAACGGCAAGCTAGAGTGTATCGAGTCCCTCATTAGAGGACTTTCGCCTTCAGCTCACCCACAATTGCAACAACTGCAACAATGCTTACAACAAAACGAACAAGCAAATGAACAGCCACAAGAACAGTTGAGACAGCAGTTGAAGCGAAAGAGCCAAGAGAATGAACACAAGCACAGCAGCCACAAGAGGACCAACGTCAGCATTGGAGAAGACCGACCCAAATCCTTCTAAACTGGGAACAGGACAGACACCATCTTCTTGTGTGGACAGGGCAACTAACAGCAACCAATCAAGACAAACGCCGAAGTCCTGATGATCACCATCCCATCCATTGAGACACTGATCGACAAAGGAATCCGACATCAGCACACGAATGATGACACCGAAGACGGCGCGGCTCCATCCAAACAACCATCCCTCTTCCCAACTTTCAACCAAAACATGTCCGACACGTCCTCCAATGCATCTACTCAGGCGAGATATCCTTCGGCAACAGCATTCATGACGACACTGACGATGATGACGCAAACCAGCCAACTCCTACCCTCAATGGACAGGATGACCTACAAACGCTGATCCTTGTGACCAACGAGTTCGGCTTCTGGCGACTCAAGCTTGTTCTTGAATCAGAGCTAGCGCACAAGCAGTTCACAGAAGACAGCATGATAGATGTGTTGATATTCGCTCATCAGCACAACTGCGTGGTGTTGAAGGATGCAGCAATGAGAATGGCAGCAGAGAGAGAAAGATATGTTCACTCATCCAGATTTCGGCAAGCTGATTCCACACCATCAACTGATGGGAGGCATTCATATCCTCCGCAGTGGGGAAGCGGAGAGTGATGGAGTTGATGGTGAGTACAGCCACATGTCCATGGTGGAGCTGTACAAGGTTACGGATCAGGGTGAGAGTACAGCACAAGTGGATTCGTACATGGATCGGGCAACATTGGTGGACTTCGTCCGCTCAATGAGAACCAGCCCTATGAGAGCCAATTGATCCGAAGTGATTGTGGTGGACAGCACTGCCGAGGAAGAGGAGTGAAGTGCCACACCAGACCATGCCATAACAGAAGTCTTCAAGAAGTGAACGCATGACAGAATTGAGTCGATGGATAAAAATAGTCATCAGAATAGTCATTAGGATAGTAACTATGTGAAAGGAGCTGGAGCAACTTGAGATCCATTCATTCAATGGTGCGTCCGGCATGCCTTCACCGTCGCCTTTGGTGATGTGCACAGTATGCTGCTCCATGCAGTCCCGTATCGTTCGCAGCACGGCTTGGTTGGGCCGCGAGATGCGCAAGGTCTTCTGTGAATGAATTGCAGATGATCCTGGTTGGCGTATGGCACGCTGCTGTGCATCATCATTGGCCAATGTGACATGAAGAAGATGGTTCAGCCTCTGCTGTCATCGTCGTGATCGTCGTTGCTGATCATATAGTATGGTTTCCGCGTTCGTTGGTGTCGATGATGTGAGCGGAGTTTTTGTGGGAAACGATGGTGGACCCCGCGGGCATCATGCATGGCTTGTAGGAATCGAATCCAACGTGACGGAGCGGGATGTACTACGGCTGTCAGCTTGTTGTTGGTGGTGGTGGCGCTGCTGCAGTTTGTGCATGATGTCGCGCAGGGCACAAGCGTATGCCAGCGGTTGCATGGCTTTCGATAGGTATGGCCGACAAAGCTGACGAGCAATGGGAGAAGTTGCCGACGTAATTGCGCACAATTTCTTTCATTTGTCGATCTGAAAAGACAGTGCCTCTGTCTCATTGATTGCGGTTTGTGTTAGCGACGCATCTCTTTGAGCATCGGTATGAACAGGCGTGGCTGGTTGTGGTGCATGTAGTGGAAACTGAGGAACATCTCCAAACCGATGGCTCTGCAGGTCTCGGGAAAGTCGCTGCGTCCGATCTTACAGATGCACCCATCCAATATGTGCTGAATCTCCGTTTCAGACAACGCATCGGATGTTTATGTGCGTGCGCGCGGCTGCTGATGATTTGAATCCAGACCGCACCATGGGCCATGACATGCCTTGCCGTTGCTGTTGGTTCTACTGTTGGCGCTGCGATTTCCCAGGTCCCAAGATCTTCTCTACTCCGGAGCAGTTGGTTTGACATCTTCCTTTCTGATGTCGCTGAGTGATGTGACAAGTTTGAGATCGCTGTTCGTCACCGCTCGCCATTCATCATTGGCATCAGCGTCATCATCGTTGGCATCATCACAGTCTCTTGCCATGACCGCCTTCGTTGATTCTGGTTGGCATGCCATATTTGCGCAGCCGCCGCTTGCTTGATTACTTCATTGCTTCATTACTTCATTGGAGGATGTCTCAGTGTTGGCTGATAGCTCCATCAATGCAAACATAGTCATACCGTTTCATCTCTCTCTCTCTCTCTCTTGTTGTGTTGATGTTGTTTGATGGATCGTGGCGCAAAATCGAAGATTCGTTGTTTCGGGTGGTGTCAAGAATTTTTGGCGCGTTTGTTGAGTACTCGTCTGTCTGTCATCCGTTGTTCATTCAACCAGTGACACACGCACACACTCGCGACGAACATCACCTCACCGTTGTCTTCGTGCAACGAAACTCTGTTCGACGATGACGATGGCGATGGCAACCACTCCAATGACGCCGCATCCCTTCACATTGGTACCACCACCAACAACACCAACGCAAACGGTCAGACCAACAATCAGACAAGATGATGAGTCATCGACATCCAAGAGGAACTGTGGGAAGCCTCGCCAGTTGCTCCATACCTTGACCCACCCGTCGTACGACTAAGAGTATTACTATGGAGCCTTCCATGAGTACGATCTACTCTGGGAGTTGCCACAGCCAAGCGTCCAGCCTGATAGGTACTCTGTTCAAACCTTTGTGCGGACATGAGGTCATGACCATCGAAGTTGCTGGAAGAGGACGGTGTCAGACTGATAGCAGAGAAGCAAACGGAGACCAAGCAACTGCAACAGGAGGCTGACACGAAATCGAAGGCGAGCAAGCTCACCGGTGTCGCCAAAGAGGCCAAAGCAGCTGCAAATCAGGTCGTCGTGCGAGTGTCAGCACAGATGCACCAAGCAGGGCCAGTAGAAACACAGCAAAAGATGCGAAAGCTTCGGCTGTGAAACGATCACGTGCGAAGAGTCTGGACATGCTCAACATGCAAGATCACGAGATGTCATTCGGCTCCCTTGATTCCAGCAAGTTCAACGACAACAAACCAATGCCGGTGCCAAACACCCCAGGTGGACTCAGCTTCGCCACAGCCCCAGCACTTGGCGCAACCCGCGAATGGAGCAGCCAAGACAAGACGAAGGTTGTCCAGAGTCGGAGATACAGGCCAAGGCCAAGAACGAATTCCAACGGAACGACCAGTAGCGACAAATCGAGGAGCAAGAGTTTGGAATTCTTGAAGGATGGACACCACATGCCAGGCACAACATACACATCAGACATACCAGGCGCGATGAGTGCAGCCAGCATCCCAGATCTATCTCGAGTTGCGACAACGGAGAC